>OX459204.1:16639149-17953338 GCA_949775195.1 Diarsia dahlii
AATAACATTACAAAATTATCATCAAAATGTCAATAAATAAAAATCGTAAAAAAAAAACACATTAAATATCATTAAAACTTGTTAATAATCATCAAAAATCGTTAAATAATATCAATAATCAATAAAAAACATCAATAAAATTCATTAGTAACATTCATTTAAAATCATCAAAAAATAACTGGATTGTGGAGGCCAGATAGGCAGTCACTTCATGTACAATAGTGGTTTTCAGCTCCTGTTGGGAAAAAGGCTAGGTAGATGATGGTGATTCATCAAGGTAGATTGAACTTGCTTTCTGCTTAGTTTAAAAAATAAAATACAATTAGTCGGACTTGCACATGAATGGTTCCGTACCATTGTAGTAGATATTGACAGATTTTTCAAAATTTATAAGTGTTGAACTATTATTTTATATTTTTTTCGAAATATTAGGATCAGTAGTTTCGGAGTTAAGGAGGGGGGGGGGGAGGATGGTCGTACTGACAGACACATGAGTGATCCTATCGAGTTACGGAACCCTAAAAATTACCTAAAGTCTTCTGTCTAACACCAAATTCCAAAGAAAATTCCCGCACAGCACATTCGCAACCATTCCACGTAGATAGAGTAGGTACACTAAGATAAATAATTAGGCACAGTTCTGAGACTGCCGACCCCTTAATGGGTCGGTGGTAGCGTTAGTTACCTCACTCATTATTACGGAGCGCTGTACGGTCAGTATCGGAATTAAATTACCAGCTCCTTTGTGGAGCATACCTTAGAGACCTGGATTGTAATTGACGGTGTTATGGGAAATTATTTTGTTTAAGGCTGGGGTTGGAAGATTACAAATCATTGTTTATTCATTAAAATGTTTTTTCATCAGTAACAGCCACGGAGTCTGTGAGCCCGGTTGATGGCAATAAGGTCGCGCCTATTGCTTGGGACTTAAATATAACTGGCAAAATGTGGGTTTAGTGCTAGGTAGTTTAATTTAATTTTACTTATATTTCACTAAAAGGTTTGCTATGATTGAATTAGGTACATCAAATATGTACGTTTAATAAGTTTTAGATACAATGGAAGACGCGCCACTAAAATAAAATACTGTAATTTAAATGTTTCAAACTCCAAATTGCTGTCTTTTCAGTCCTCAAAATATTAAATTACATTCAATTAAAAGTTTTAAACACTAAAGTCTAGACTACCTAACCCTTATAATTACATAGCTTCTGTCTGTTGTTTTGTTTTATACAATAAAATGTGTTGTAGTGGAACTTAGCTAGCGTCACAAAGGACATCATCCATTTTGGTCCAAAAGTCAAAGTGGCCGGCCAATAAAAAAAAGTGCTTTATTCTGAAAGAACTCGTTCGCCTTAGCATTTTTTTATACGACACCAAAGCTGTAGCACCAATATACTTGGTGGTATTCATGTTAAAAAACCTGATTTTTCATACATTTTTCCTTTCAATGAATCTGAAAAAAATATGTTCCAAGTCTCTTAACTTCCGAGATCTGCCAAAAGGGGGGGGGAAGAGGGGCAAGTGGGTCAATTTTGAAAAATGGTTTTTACTTTCCCGAGCTTCCACTATACGAAGCCCTAAAAAAAAACACGTAAAGTCTCTTTGTTTCCGAGATACGATAGGGAGGGGGGAGAAAGGGGGGAAAAAGGGGGGGTTTGGCTCTTCTCCCATACTCACGAGAGTTACTTGTTTACGAATCTGTCAAAATATACCCACCTCCCCATCCACCATCTGGGAGAACAATTCTGTCAATCAGTGAGACAGTGAGTCAGTGGCAGTGGTAATTGAGCTCTAAATAGTATTTTTAGAACTCAAATAATACCAAGTATAGTGATGCTACAGCTTTGGTGTCATATAAAGAAATTCTAAGGCGGACGAGTTCTATCAGAATAAAACACTTTTTTAATTTGGCCGGCACTTTTACTTTTGGACCAAAACATCTGTAAAATCATCTGTAAAAAAAGCTATATGAAAAAAAATATATATTTCTTTTATCTATATCGGTTTACAACAACGAACAACCGGAACAAAGATACGGATATAATATATACAGGTCAAAAGAGCTGCTTTGAAATTCCACAACTGATTCTATATCTTGCAAAGACACTGACGAATTAAAAATATATAAATACTTTACATATCATTTGTAATGTGCGTTAAACCGGGTTTAAAACAACCGTTCTTTGTTAGTTGAACTGTAGATTACCTAGAACAAGGAATACATGAACACGCTCCTCCCTAGAGCTCCCGTGTAAGCACGTTACTTATGTGGGGAGATAAAAATGTCTTGCTGTAAACGAACTTGGCTGGTACGATTAAAATGTAGCAGGTTTCTTGAAAAAAAAAAGAAAACGTGAATTTGTTCGTTTAATAATTCAAAATACGAATACAAGATCATGGGTTCTGGAAGGCAGCCGCTCTATGTAGAATACTGGTACTCAGCTGCAACTGTTTAGGTAAAGAGCCGATCCCAGTGTTGGGCATCAGATGTTCATGGTACAAATACTTTGTTAAATCTTCAAAGTTCGCACTTTGAAGATTTAAATACCTAGTGGATAGGTCAAACAACATAGTCATACAACGTACCTAACATCCTTGATATCAAGAGGTAACTTGCACTGAATGAAAAAATCGTAAGCGTTTCTTCTAGAAGAAATCGTTTTAACCAAAGCTCGTAGTTTCATAAACGAAAAAGAGTTTGCTCTAATATTAAGAATTATGTGTCTTACCTAAACATTGGTATCAAAACTGTCCCTAGCGCCTGCCAAAAGATAATGGTTTGTTAAGATTATGACATTTACATTATCATAATATAACATTTCGAGCGACTGATTTTTAACTTCTTTTTCGCTGAAAGATTTACGTGTACACGTGCGTGCAAAACCCGTCTTTGAATAAAATAAATTCAGAGCAATCTCGGAAGCTATTTAAGTTGGTGCGTTCCTAACACTTGGTTTTCAACAGACGTCGCGTCGTGCCTTCGTGCGCAATGTATTTCACGGCCAATTACTTGCAGGGTTTCTTTGTTTCCTCACGTGAAAGAATAAGTAGAACAAGTATAAAACGCACTTTCTTAAGAAAATCTTTTGGAGTAGGATGAATTATTCTTCATTTCCACGGAACACTTTTCATAGTATCGCGTAAAAGAACGATATAGCAGTTGTTTAATTCCAGAAATACGAATGAGATCAGAAGACCAAATAGATTGGTGAAACTTTGCGTTCGATCACGACCTTCTGCTATGAGTAATGATGAAGAAACCTAAACAACGGACGGCACCAAAATCAAAAACCAAACAAAAACGAAAACTAAAATAATTAGTAAGCATGGTTAATATCCCGTTTATAGTGTTCACGACAATTCGTACAGCACAGAATTCTGTAAAGTTTTTAGGTGGGCTCTCAAAATTAATTACATTCCATTCTTTTATTTGGAACACTACAAACACGCCACATTTTTCCACTTATCCTGTCACTAAAAATGTTAAACAGTTTACCATAATTTACTATCCAAAAACAACTCTGTGTAAGCTTAATAAAAATTCTTTGAAAGTTACAAGATCGGTATTTTGTATTCGCCCGCCGGGCAGGCAAGTGGGCGAATTTTAAAAATGTATGTAGCATCACGTAGAGCAAGTTTTGGAGCCTAATTAGCCCAGTTTAAAGCATGTAGATAAGGGATGTTGTGTTTTCGTCGTTGCAAACTGACATCATGCAGAAATGAATAAAGTTTGTAAAGGCTTTTTGTGTTGAGAAGGGTTCAACATTCAAATTCATTTAACCATTTTGTGGACATATACAGATGCTATATAAATAAATGTTGGTCCATGCTATGTATAATAATATACGAGTATAGGCTATAACACTAGTCAACAGTGAATTTGTTGCTCTTGATATGAGAGTGGTTTATGTTTAGCCTTGTACCCAGCAATAACGTAGTATTACTTTTTGGAAATTGGCTCTAGTTTTTTATTTATTGCGGTTTGAAGTTTGTATGAAATAGAACAATTTTTTCCCTCTCAAAGAGAGGAGGCCTGTGTCCCAGCAGTGGGAACATTAATAGGCTGATGATGATGATGATGAGAACAATTTGTATGGAGAAGGAAAAAAAATTTTTTTAAATACGATGGTTCGTTTAGATATTATAAAACTCACTAAAAAACTAGTACAACCATAATAAATAAACCGTAATTTTATGTTTTACATCAATTGAGAGCATAAAGAAAAATAGAAATATTTTTCCTCCTACTTAGTTTTTATTTTTACATTCAACATGTAATAGAATAGAATCCATTTATTTTCAGGTAGGTAACAAAATACCCATAGATATAGTTACATACACACAAATTTTGTGTTAGTATAAACAACTTTAAACTATCTTAGTAGTACTTTTCTTGACTCGATGTTTTGTGAATTATTGTGGAAACAGGCCCAAGTATACCCTACACATACCATAATGAATGTATATACATTCATTTTATTATTAGTACGCTTAACATAAGTTTTATTGGTTTTTGCATTACTATTCTGCGAATCGGTCTAAAACGATTCGTTTTCTTATAAAATATCTAAAATAAAATAAATAATCTTCATAATTTTCAATGAACAAGTATGACTAGTGGTGGTTAATATAACGAATAACACCAAAACATAACATGTTATTGATTCATAACGAAAAACGTTTGTTATACCGACGCTGCCTACGTGTTATCATTATAATGTCTAACTCAACAACACGCTCAACGAATAACGTAGCAAGCGGTGGCGGCGGTCCTACGATGCACCGTTTCCGAGTTATGGGCGTTCAAAGTTTCTGTTAAGAAAAAAAATTAATTGAAATATCTCGAAAACGGAGCGTCCTAGGCAAAAAAGGACCAACATTTAAAAAAGGACCAACATTTTGACCCCCCTCTGCCACCCCCGTGATATGTAAGTGAGATTCACATAACACGAAAAAACATGACAACTGATGCAACTTGACTTAATCATAACATTTAATAATATTTTATTAGTCCTAAAACTGCGCAGAATGAAGGAAAGTTCATTTATAATTTAAAACCATAATTATAATACATTTATATTCGTTTTTAATATTAATAATAACGATATTATTATAATCGTTCGTATACCTACAGTCCACTAGAATATAACATTAACTGCGCATCAATAATCATTGCGCACGTTTAGCGTGTTGCCGAATAAAACGATAACGTCTCAGCGTTCAGATTACTGCCGCGTTTTGTTACAACTCGTTATTATGATAACGTATAAAATAACATGTTATAAAATATATTCAATAGTCTATAACATGATAATGATTTATAGCAGAATTGCACACCACTAGTTATGACACTTACGTCAGGCTGTCAATACTTTTTCTTTTAAATTTTCTGTCATAGAGTTTCTTACTAGCTTAGTCTATGAAGGTTAGTTTTGATTTATTTAATGTACATCGCGCGAAATTCGAAGATCAAACTCTTAATATCGTTATTTTTGTTCAAATTTTTTGAATGTATAATTATTTTGGTGTGTAATTACACTATTAATACCTAATTATTTATACCTATTATTGCATAAGTTGATAAAAATGCTATGCAATAGATTTACCGCGGCAGTCTCGGAGTGCCACACGTTTTTTTTTATTTATAACATATCTCTTAAAAATAAAGTCATTGGTGTACTAGATCAGCTCTAGTTTTTCAGTTATTAGGGTATGTGTAGGGTATACTTGGGCCTGTTTCCACAATAATTCACAAAACATCGAGTCAAGAAAAGTACTACTAAGACAGTTTAAAGTTGTTTATACTAACACAAAATTTGTGTGTATGTAACTATATCTATGGGTATTTTGTTACCTACCTGAAAATAAATGGATTCTATTCTATTACATGTTGAATGTAAAAATAAAAACTAAGTAGGAGGAAAAATATTTTTATTTTTCTTTATGCTCCCAATTGATGTAAAACATAAAATTACGGTTTATTTATTATGGTTGTACTAGTTTTTTAGTGAGTTTTATAATATCTAAACGAACCATCGTATTTAAAAAAAATTGTTTTCCTTCTCCATACAAATTGTTCTCATCATCATCATCATCAGCCTATTAATGTTCCCACTGCTGGCACACAGGCCTCCTCTCTTTGAGAGGGAAAAATTGTTCTATTTCATACAAACTTCAAACCGCAATAAATAAAAAACTAGAGCTAATTTCCAAAAACTAATACTACGTTATTGCTGGGTACAAGGCCAAACATAAACCACTCTCATATCAAGAGCAACAAATTCACTGTTGACTAGTGTTATAGCCTATACTCGTATATTATTATACATAGCATGGACCAACATTTATTTATATAGCATCTGTATCACAAAATGGTTAAATGAATTTGAATGTTGAACCCTTCTCAACACAAAAAGCCTTTACAAACTTTATTCATTTCTGCATGATGTCAGTTTGCAACGACGAAAACACAACATCCCTTATCTACATGCTTTAAACTGGGCTAATTAGGCTCCAAAACTTGCTCTACGTGATGCTACATACATTTTTAAAATTCGCCCACTTGCCTGCCCGGCGGGCGAATACAAAATACCGATCTTGAAACTTTTAAAGAATTTTTATTAAGCTTACACAGAGTTGTTTTTGGATAGTAAATTATGGTAAACTGTTTAACATTTTTAGTGACAGGATAAGTGGAAAAATGTGGCGTGTTTGTAGTGTTCCAAATAAAAGGATGGAATGTAATTAATTTTGAGAGCCCACCTAAAAACTTTACAGAATTATGTGCTGTACGAATTGTCGTGAACACTATAAACGGGATATTAACCATGCTTACTAATTATTTTAGTTTTCGTTTTTGTTTGGTTTTTGATTTTGGTGCCGTCCGTTGTTTAGGTTTCTTCATCATTACTCATAGCAGAAGGTCGTGATCGAACGCAAAGTTTCACCAATCTATTTGGTCTTCTGATCTCATTCGTATTTCTGGAATTAAACAACTGCTATATCGTTCTTTTACGCGATACTATGAAAAGTGTTCCGTGGAAATGAAGAATAATTCATCCTACTCCAAAAGGTTTTCTTAAGAAAGTGCGTTTTATACTTGTTCTACTTATTCTTTCACGTGAGGAAACAAAGAAACCCTGCAAGTAATTGGCCGTGAAATACATTGCGCACGAAGGCACGACGTTTTAGACCGATTCGCAGAATAGTAATGCAAAAACCAATAAAACTTATGATATGCGTACTAATAATAAAATGAATGTATATTTTTTTTTTTTTTTTGTTAGCCTATATTTTCCCACTGCTGGGCAAAGGCCTCCCCCATAGTCTTCCACTCTTCTCTCCGTGCGGCTTTCTCCGGCCAGTCTTGTATAAAAGCATCCAAATCGTCACGCCAGCGTTTTCTAGGCCTCCCTCGGCGACGACACCCGTCCTCTGGCACCCACTGCGTGACGACCCTAGCCCATCGGTCCTGATGCATTCTGCAGACATGGCCCGCCCAATTCCACTTTAATCCAGCAGTCTTGTTACCCACATCAGCGATTCCTGTTTTTGCGCGTATTGTGTATTTCGAATTCGGTCGCTGAGCTTGATACCCAATACGCTACGTTCCATCGCTCTTTGGCAAACCTTGAGTTTGGACTTTTGTGACTCGGTCAGGGACCAAGTTTGCGCACCGTAGGTCAGGATGGGCAGAATGCACATGTCGATGAGTTTACGCTTCAGGGATAGAGGTAAGTCGCCCTTCATTAGCGACTTCATGGACCAGTAGCTCTTCCAGGCATTCTCGACTCGGCGGTCGATTTCTCTGTCTTGCCTGTTTTCGAAGGAGACTAACTGGCCCAAATAAATGTACTCATCGACGTAGTGGATTTCTTGCCCATCTAACTCAATCCTACTTTTTGTGCTATTGGTCATCACTTTAGTCTTTGACCGATTCATCATTAGTCCAACCTCAAGGCTTGCTGTGCTCAGGTCTTGGAGCATCTGTTGTAACTCGGCAGCAGTCGGTGCAAATAAGATGATATCATCAGCGAAACGAAGGTTGGTGAGTTTTTTGCAACCGACTGTTATGCCATTACTGGACCATAGGTCTGATAGGTTCTTGAATACTTCCTCAAGGGTGCTTGTAAACAATATGGGGGAGAGCGGGTCACCCTGCTTCACGCCTTTATTTATTTTGAAATTTTGACCAGGAAAGTTGAGTTTAATATTTGCTGTGCTGTTGTTGTAAATTATTCTGAGGATATTTATGTAGGTTGGGTCTAATTGTTGATTGTGTAAAGAAGAAAATATGGCTGCATGTCTTACACTGTCAAATGCCTTTGTATAGTCCACGAAGGCCAAATACAAAGGCATTCTAAATTCTATGTACTTTTCTATGATTTGATTTAAAGCATGAAGGTGATCTGTAGTGGAGAAACCTGGGCGGAAACCAGCTTGTTCGGTTGGTTGGTGGGAATCTAATTTTGCATCGATGCGGTTATGGATGACTTTGATGAATGCCTTGTAGAGATGTGACACTAAGCTTATTGGCCTGTAATTGTTGACATCGCTTTTATCCCCCTTCTTATGAAGTAGGATGATGTTTGAGTGGCACATCTTAACGGGCAACCTTCCAGTATGAAGAATGGAGTTAAACATGTTGGTGATATGAGGAAGAAGTGTGGGAGAACCTAGTTTAAGCGCTTCTGTTGTAACACCATCTTCACCTGGACTCTTTTCATAGTGCATGCTGGTTAAAACTTTTTTCACTTCATAACCCGTTATGAAAGGAATCTTTTCGGGGTCGGGGCATTCATATACTATTTCAGTGTTAATGTTTGTTGGGTCTGCATAAAGGTTTTTATAGTAATCAGTACAAATTTCTAAAATTTTGTCCTTGTTGTGGTGTTTAATACCATTGGTGTCCTGTAAGCTATTTATCCATTTTCTGGTTTTGCAAATGCCTTGTTTAGCTATTCTTAGAGACTGGTTTTTCTGTAGTGCTATTTTCACCTTAAGGGTGTTTAAATTTCGGATATCTTGTCTAATGCTTCGTTTGACCTGTTTGTCCAAAACTCTGCGTTGGTCTGAGCCGATGGTATGCTTGCATCTTTCTTCTATTAGTTCTTTAGTTGAACTAGATAGATGTGCTTCTTTCTTCTTTTTAGTTTCTATCCGATTGGAACATTTGCGGATGCCTTCTACTATTCTCTTGTATTGTTCTTCAACATCAGATAAATCGAGGTCTAGACCTTTGAAGTGATTAGATAGTTCCGTGTTAAACTTTTCAAAATTGTTAATAAGGGTGTCTCTTGTGAGTTTTTTGAGTGGTGCTCGAAATGATTTGGCGCGATGAATTTTGAAGCTGAATCTAATTTTTGCACGAAGCGGCCTATGGTCGGAATTGAACTTAATGTTGTTAATGACACCTACATCTTTTATTATTTGTGTGTCTGAAGTTAAGAAATAATCGATTTCGTTTTTTATTTGAGTGTTTGGTGAAATCCATGTCCATCTTCGCTGTGGTTTTTTAGGAAACAAACTGTTAGCAATTTTCATATTTTGGGCAAAAGCGAATTGTAGCAGTCTTGTGCCTCGCTCATTGCGATCTCCCAAGCCATGCAATCCTAGAATGCCTTCGTAATCTAATTCCCGCCTCGGTCCAACTTTGGCGTTAAAATCTCCCAACACTAAGGTCCATGTGCCACGGTTCTCATCACATGCTCTGTTGAGAATATCATAAAAATCTTCAACATCTTCATCGGAACTTGTTGATGTCGGAGCGTATGTCTGTATTAATGTTAAACTTTTTTGGGATGTAATGCGGAATTTAAGAACAGCTATGCGTTCAGAATATCCACGAAACTCAATGATGTTGTCCTTCCACTTCTTAGCAACCAGAAATCCAACACCGTGAAGTCCTTGGGTTTCTCCAAAGTGGAAGAACACAGCATCGTTTGTTTCTTCAGTGGTTTCACCCAGTCGCCTCACTTCTGCAAGTCCTATAATGTCCCACTTTATGTCTTTCAAAGCGTATATACATTAATTTTATTATTAGTACGCATATCATAAGTTTTATTGGTTTTAAAGAAAATGAGTGAGTACTCTATATAGAGTACTCACTCATTTTCTTTCACTATTTTTTCGTGACTTTCTTCATTAATAAATGCACTTTGTTTATTCATATTGAAAACACTTTGTACACAAATTATACGAGTAAGAATATTTTAGAAGGAGAAAGCAGAGAGACAAACAATTATTTAATTTGACAACCTCAGTAATTGACAACCTTGTTATTTTCCGTAACCATAGCAACCTGGTTGAATCTTGAATCCTGAATATTTTTGTTAGGAAATCTCTGGATTCGCTCTCCACGCTCAACTCAACTCAAGGCCCGCGATAGAATCTATGCAATAGATTAAAAAAAGATTTCACAAAAATATCGAAGGCAACACAAAAAAAAATTGTAGACCTGTGTAATGTATTTAGATTCTATTCTTTACTTCTCGTACAGAATGTATTGTATGGTCTGTCTCTCAATGCAGAGTTTCGTGAATCGTATGATTGGATAGCTGTTTGAATTCTATCCACCTGCTGTCGCAAATTATATCGCTCAGTTCTCAGTTGTATTATTAAATCCTGACGTTGGTTTTGTTGACTGTGGTTTGAGAAAGGAGTAAATAAAAATCCACTATACATTATAAATGTTTCTAGTTAAAGAGACTTTATCTACCCAAATATCATAAACCCTCTCTAATGCGTTCAAAAACTATAGGCAATGACCAGCATTACCAACCAGCAGAAATAAACAGAACTGTAATGAACCTACTGAAAACAGTGGGTTATGAGTTTAAATTTGGAACAGGTGTCAAATTCAAGTGAGTGTGCTATTCTAGTATCTACATTAAAACAGATACCTATCGATACGAAACCCCAATTCAGTATGATTTTAATTATAAATCGAACGACATTTTGATCTCGAGAGACACAAGAATAGTGACTTTGTTCGTTTGCCTAAAAATGACAGATATCCGAAACGCCGCCATTTCGAGCTGTCATTTGTTCGTTAGCTTTTTATTTCCAGTTACGAGTAGACAAATTTTCTGATAAGTTCTTTATTTCTGTCGAAAATGAGTGATAGTAACTCAGAAATTAACATTCAGAACACTCCGCCAGATATCGTAAATGTCACAGTCGCATAAACTACTATTAAAGGAATATATAATGCTCCAATCAAGTTCAATTCAATTCAAATCGTTTATTACAATCCATTATGTACTCAGACAGGTGATAAATATAAAACGATACTAACAATTATGAACCCTGTCGGCTACAGCAATTTTTAAATAAGTAGAGACAGGAAAAGCGTCTCTTCGTTGTTTAAGCTTGACTTATTTTGTATTCTATATTTTTTTTTATATTTTCATTATTTGGCTGACGACTTGACACCGAAATATTTCCAATATACTTTATGACCACCAATAAATATAACATAAAACTGACCACACCAAAGAAAAACTCATGCTTACAGCACAATAAAACGCATTCACCACCTCACATATTTATCACAACCTTAGTGCAGTATATTGGTCGAAGCATCCCGCGTCCTTGTGGGTAACCAGACTTAAATCGGATATTAGGCCCGAGTCGCGGTTAGCCGACAAGCAAGCCCAACATGATCCTTTGGCACCGTGCCAGAGGTACAAGACTTGATTTTCACACATTTGCCGTTAGGTAGCTACATTTCTGACACAATACCTTCTCCGATTCAGTGGAATGAACGGGTAATATGAATAATGGAGCTAAGCCAGAACAATACATTTGAGCTGTCCAGTCTTTTGAGGTTGAAATGTGTTTTATTCGAGTAATCTTTCATAGGTACTCGTAGTGGCTGAATATACAACACAATACAAAAAAACGCTGACATGATCTAAGCTAATGACCGAAGAGGTTTCTATTATTTTTTGTCTGAATTTAAACTAAAATACCTAATATTTTATTTTGCGAATAACATCATACAATCGTTGATAGATAGATTTTGATATTTGTATGTATAACATGTACTAACCACGATTGATTCATTGTACATTGAGCTACTCCCCCGTTTTTCATTCACACTATTTTATTTATCCTTTTTCTTATTTCAATTGGTAAATTCTATAGTATCTCCATTTAATTCGTTCTCAAAAAATAAACTTTCTTTCACTTGACGTGCCAAAACACCCAAGTACTAATTTAATTAACTAATAGCAAATTTACCCACAGGCAGTTTTACTAACATACTAACACACAATTAACTAATGTTGCTAATTTCATGTTAACAGGTAATAACAATCGTCAAGGGACGCTACGTCATGTACACGCGATTTTGGTGAGTGAATTTTCAAAGAATGTTTGTTTATTATAGAAAAATGTTTCATCAAGTAGCTAGAGCCAAAAAAATATCATCATATAATAACCAGAAAAAAAAATGAAAAGCTTTGAAATCCAATTTCTACGAACGATATTAATGTTTGTTTGATTACAGATCTATTTAAAATATCCTATTTATATTTATTCTTCCTATAAATACGAATTCCGGTGCCGAAAGAGGTATAGAATTTTCATTAACTGTTGTTAATAATACAACACAAAGATTGAAATAAACGTCAACAGAAATAGTTTGACTTGAAATTTTATACATTTATAGCCCACTCGAAGTTAATTTTGTCCAGTTTTCGACAACAAAACTGACGCCCACATAACAGATTACTTTGGAAATTAACTTCCACGAGTTGAGATACTCTTTGTCAGAGTATCTATTAATATTATAAAGGATTATTTTTCTATACTCTGCATTGTCATTGTGTTATATAGAAATATTGTGTTATATGTATGTTGTGTTGGGGCTTTAGTTATTTTTTCATTTAATGTTCGATTACACTATTTATAGAAAATATTTCCCAAATGGCGTTAGTTAGAATATTTGATATTGTTAAATACTGAATTGCTAACGGTAATCGTACAACAATTTTTTTCTTGGGGCCCCTGATAAATTAATCAGGTTTTGTTCGGTTGAAATAATTACTCAACGCCGAAATCCAAAAACCGTTAAATCTAGGCCACCATTCTGTGATTTTCTTATTATAAAAAAATAAAAACGAATTAATTTAATAAGATTTTTAACATAAGTTATCTTGTGAAACCAAAAAAGTACGTACCTACTTCAGAAGTTTCTTAGTTTAATTCAATTAACACAGCTTGTCACTAAATACTGGTAGAAAAAAGGATTCAAATCACTCCTCTTCATCAAAAAGTATAAAATTTCCAAAATAAAAAACTAAACACGAACCGCGATTTCTATAAAGATAACCTTATAACTCTCAAAGCAGATTCACCGATAGATAAGTAAGAAATGAAGAGTGCGAAAATATTCATGGCCGTCGCGTCCGGCCGATAACATCGACTTTGTGAGGCACAATTATACTAGGGGATCTACGGTCAAACAGATAGGGAATGAAGTTTATCGGGGGTATTCGTCCAAAGAGTGAATTGCTGACCGCTTTGGACTACGACGTCACCGTCGTCTGCGCAAAATTCGCTAATGTAATTTATTAGGGTACCAATAAAACCGTCGCTATCACAATTTATAACCATTGTCTGTAACCCGAAGTTCGTTTACTTAGTTCCGTAGCTTTTGTAGGACCTTGAAAACATTTATTAAGTGCTACGATTATGTCGGCAATTGAATTAGTTGTAACAAATGAGGGTGAAGTTTTTAACAGGAGGATGATTGGTAAGTTTGGAACTTAACTTATTAGCAAAAGGATTATGTTTTGTTGTTTATTACTACGCGCACAGCCAAAATGTGGTACTCTCTGCCTTCAACGTAAGACTGAACGTGAACAGGCAACTTTAGGGCACGCCCGTTCCATCATAGACCTCATCCAGCGGTTTCCATCAGGTATAATCGAGGTGAGCAGGCCCATTTTTAACCCCCGACGCAAAAACGTCGGGGTGTTATAAGTTTGACGTGTCTGTGTATCTGTCTGTGGCATCGTAGCTCCCGAACGCATGATCCGATTTTGATTTAGTTTTTTTGTTTGAAAGGTGAATTAGTCGAGAGTGTTCTTAGCTATGTTTGAAAAACGTCGATCCAAAATGGCGGAATATATTTGTTCACAACTCCTATCAATATGGGTATCAAATGAAAGGGCTTAATTAGTAGAATACTATACGCTATAACAAATTTCAAATCCAAGATGGCCGCCACCACAAAATGGCGATTTACATATTATTTTTTCACAACTCCATCAATATGGGTATCAAATGAAAGGGCTTGATTGGGAGAATACTATACAGATACTATAACAAAATTGAAATCCAAGATGGCCGCCATCACAAAATGGCGGATTACTTATTTTTTACAATTCCGTCAATATGGGTATCAAATGAAAGGGCTTGATTAGTAAAATACACTACAAATTTCAAATCCACGATGGCCGCCATCACAAAATGGCGTATTAGGTACATATTTTACACAACACATCAATATGGGTATCAAATGAAAGGGCTTGATTAGTAGAATATTATATACTAAAACAAATTTCAAATCCAAGATGGCCGCCATCACAAAATGACGATTTACGTTTGTTTTTACAACTCCCTCAATATGGGTAGCAAAAAAATTAAAGGGATTGATTTGTAGAATAATGGTCACTATATATATTGAAAGGGAATGAGGAATATAAACTAATGAAATTAAAACAAAAAAGCTTGAAAATTGTTTTTTGACTTTTATTCCCTTTAAACTTGGTCAAACTTTGATTTAAAGGAAGTAAACGTGGAGAACCAATGTTTTATCTTTATTGAGTTGGGGGCTTTTTAATTTTTTAATTTAATTACTTGTATAATAAAAAAGTTTTTATTAACAAAAGTTATTCATCTACAACTAAAACACTTCAGGGCAATGAGATTTATTTCAGCAAGGAAAAGTGCCCAGTTTATTAAGTTTTCACACTACATGTTTTGGTTATTGAGTATCATTAATTTAAGTTTCCTTACGGTTTCCGCAATGTATAAGTCAGTGTTATCGTATGTATTTATATGTTTCCGCAATGTAATGAATTCGCTGAAATATGTATCGTTAAGACAATGCTGCCTCAAATAAACTCGACGAGTTCAACAGGAAAGTCAACGGGTTTGAGAAACTAACATAATCTCATTTTGAACGAGACAGCAATATAATTATTAAAGAGCCACCAAACATCAACTTCAGTCAATTTAACGCAACTTTCGCATGATTTCTTTAAGCTTCACCGCCCAACCTAACTGCGTAGTAACAAGAAATTTTATATCCCATTTATACTGAAACATTGGCGATAAAATACATTAGTTTAGAAAAATATTCTCGCAAAAGGGAGCTAAATGTTTGGAGAGAATCTGAGTACAGTTGATAAAATAAGAAGATGGCACTAATTCCAGTCGACGCCGGAATAGCTCATAATAAGCTTATCTTCGTCTGCAGCGAAGCATTTCGACACCTCGAAATAAGTGGATTTTTGGGACCAACCTTCGCTTACTAAAGCTGCGACGATATTGCTGAAACAAAGAAAAGCTTTATAATTTAGTGACCCCTTTCAAGTATTAAAGCCATGGAGTTTCTTGCCGGTTCTCCTCCATAGAAAACGACCAATCCGAACCATGCATTTTTATTAGAAGTGCCCATGTGAAATAAAATATTTTGATTTTTTTATTTTAAACAACTGGCCGACTACAAAAAACTGGATTAAAATAAATACTCGGATGAAATAAACGCATAAACCTGCTCCGTTCCGTCGTAGGTAAAAAAGAAGAAACAAAAAATCAACCAAAGAGGTCAACACAATAGTTCTACGTTCAAAAGTCCCTTCATTTATGGAGGACACCATAAATCGAGCTCGAAATTCAGAGTTTCTACTACGTATTTACTGAAAGGCTGGAAAAAAACATACAAACTTAGTGCTGCCAAGTAGATTATGTACATATTCACTAAAAGCCTTAGGGTTATAACAAGTTTATTTAACATTTCTCTCAAAGTTTTCCACCAGTCATACTCTTTCAAAGTCCATTCCCTCCATCAGACGGTACAAGTTCATCTGTCTTCCGAACTACGCCCCAACAGTTACAGACTAATAGAAACACAATACGGACCCGACAAAGTATAATATAATTTAATTTAGCAATCCGTATTTTGTTTTTCGGAGTATTATACAGTACCTATATTTTCGTTTTTAATGTCAGACTCCATTTTTCCAGTGGAGACACGATTAAGAGGGTGTGTTTTGAAAGTTGGCAACGTCGTAAACAGCGGTCAAATAAATCAATGTCTTAATAATTGAATCAATATACACACATCAAAAGTGTCTAGGGATCAACATATATTTTTGCAATTACTTTTCTCCTGATTGATATTAATTAAAATTTTCTTTAAGGATTCATCAAATAAAGTGTTTTCGTTTGTCACAGTAACGATAAACCAAGTCACCTTTGCATTAATAAAGAAATTTGCCATTTTCCTAATAAAGGGATTTTTGACATTTGAACCACTAACATTAAAGTTCGAAAAAAAGACTGAAATAACAGTTTTCTTTAAAATTTTATTGGGAAACTTAAACAATTAATAATCCGTGTTTCTACCGCGAACACTAACAACACAAGAACATCGGTTTGGCATACTCAAAATGAGTTCATCCAAATCACGCTGTGGAATGGCCGCCCATGTTCGTTGCAACAACAAAAAAAGGTCTTCTTGCGACTGGATAACCCTCCATATTCGGCAGAGCTCTTCTCTGTAGCATATCCCATGCATGCTCAATCGGGTTCAAGTCTGGCGACTGAGCAGGCCAGGGCAGGACATTGATGTTAGCTGCGGCGAGAGTCTGTCTTACAACTCTTGCGGTGTGCGGTCGTGCATTATCATGCATTAACTGAAATAAGGGACCGATTTGCACTTGTAGAGGAACGATGACGTCTGATACAATCGTCTCAGCATAAATTTGAGCGTTGAGGTTGCCTCTGATCCAAATCAACTCAGTTCTTCCGCCGATCCAAATACCCGCCCATACCATGATGGTTCCACCACTATAAGGATGGACTTCCTGGCAGGATTTTAATCGCTGTTGGCGTCCAGGGGTTCTCCAGTGTCGTATACGTCTTGTATCCGGTCTCATACCAAAACGAGACTCATCAGAAAAGCACACGAAACGCCATTGTTCTTCTGCCCAATTTCTGTGTTCAAGAGCCCATTGATATCGAATCCTACGATTGTGTATTGCTATAGGTGGTACCCGTAGCGGTCTTCGGGAATGAAGGTTCACTTCATGCAAGCGGTTTCTGATTGTTTGGTCGCTAATTAAGTTCCCTGAAGAGTGATGAAGCCTCACGGCTAACATCATGGCGGTTATTGTTGGAGCTCATCGAGTTAAGATTTGAATGTATCGGTCTTGTCTCCATGTGGTGCAGCGATACCGTCCTCCATGGCGCTCAGCCACGGTACCAGTGCTTCGGTAACGTGTCCAAAGTCGACTGATAACACTCTGACTTGTATTCAGAGCTAAAGCCACAGTACGTTGCCGGGAACCAGCTTCTATCATTCCCACGGCTCTGAGCATTTCTTCCCTGCTTAAATGACGTCGCCGCTCCATAATAACGTTGGTTTTAATCAGTAGTAGGGAAACAGTAGCACTAATAATGTCTTCAATGCGTTGTATGTTTTTATAGGGAAAATATTGACAGCTGATTTTCATCTTTTACTCGAATTTGATTCACAGTTCCTGATTCAAATTATGAAATGCACCAAAAAGGATCCATATAAATTTATAAAATCATAAATTTATTATTTATTACAAAGCCACATCTCAATCTCAAGAAATCCTCATAAAAATGCTTGATCCTTAGACACTTTTGATGTGTGTATATCGAGCCGCTCTATGTTGCAATAAAATATTGACTAAGTATTGCAATCGATATTTAGCGTAACACAGACTAATTTATATCCTATCCATTTAAGAATACTAAAGAAATTCATCAAAACAGTGATATATTTGACAGCTTTTTGCGATGTTGCCAACTTTAACACACATGTTTTGTTGAACAACAAAGTCGACCCGAAGCAATCGGTAGATTAAATTAATTGTCAGTCAATCGATTAATTAATCGATTGGTCACCTCTGTCCGGCGTTGATATCGTCAGGTCGGTACACTACAATTTGGTGTATTTAAACGACTGGGCTCGAAAAAGTGTGTAGCTCCCCGTTATACACAAGCTTTTGGGAAACGCAAATTGATAAAAGAACCTTGAATTCATACGTAAGCTTCTGAGAACTAAAACGATTTGTCTTATCGGAAATTTATTGGCAAAAAGGCGTAACAAGGGATGCGTGGATCCGCCAATGGCTAAGGAATGGCATAAATAACTCATTTTGATGCCAGAAATATGATGTAGGTTAAATAATTATGTATAAGGAAAAATTTCTTTAACTCGAGACTCAGTCTTTGATATACTACCCTTGTAACTGAAAACTCATCATTCATCATCAGTCAAAAGGCGTCCACTGCTGGACATAGGCCTCCCCTAAGTGTTGCCACATTGACCGGTCCCGTGCGTTTCGCAACCAGCGGATCCCCGCAACCTTCACCAGGTCTTTGGTCCACCAAGTGCCTTCCAACCCAACGTCTTCCGGTCCCCCCCTGAAAACTCATTTACTGAAAATATATTAGGTAATGTCTGTGAGAGTGACTGAGTGTATCTGTGTGTGTGAATTGCTGTTTGTCTGTGTCTGTATTCGCGCCCGTTTGATGACAATATAGGCTCGCCCTCTATTACTGGATGGAAATGTGCGTGCACTATTAGGTACCTACACCACTACTTAACCCTTCGAGGACTGCAGGCGTGATGTTGTATTATATAACCTATGTTCAGTTACCAGGGCAGCATGTGTTGTCTCAGTACTTACATAAATCTCTGCACTTGCAAAGAAATAGACAGAACGTGTTCTTTGCCTGTAACCTGGGATCAAATCTCGATAGCGCAAGCTCTTGGAACACTTTAAAGACAGGAGATACCTCGAGTGCTTCCACTTAAACAGGACTAAAACATTTCTACCCATCTGGAGGAAAACCATATATACATTGTATAAAACAAAGTCGCTATTTTTGTCTGTTTGTTTGTCTGTATGCTTAAATCTTTAAAACTACGCAACGGATTTTGATGCGGTTTTTTTTAATAGATAGAGTGATTCAAGAGAAAGGTTTTAGTATATAATTTGAATGACATCCACGCGGGTGAAGCCGCGGGCATCAGCTAGTAGGAAATAATTACAAAACAAAGTCCCGTACAGCGTATGTCTGTTCGTCTGTCTGTTCGCGAAAAACTCAAAAAGTACTGCACCGATTTTCATGCTATTTTCACCAGTAGATAGGGTGGTTCTTGAGGAAGGTTTTAATACATAATTGACCGGCATTCAATTAGAAATAATAAAAACAAACATTCTTATCCCTTCAATTCATTACTTAGGTTCTTGAACCGAAGTAAAAGAGAATTCACTGTGCGGACAACAAAACATCGAAGGAAAAAATTGCGAACAGAGTACAGTCAATAGCCACAATAGAAAACGAAATACCACCAATGAAACTTGAGGAAAATTCCTCTTGAAAGAACCTACTATACAATACGCGAAGGGTGAAATGTGAAATGCCATTGATATCGGGTTTAGGAAAGAAACGTCCTTCATATATCGACATGGGTCCTTGATAGGAGTCGACTAAATCTTCCATACTCCTTTTTTTTTGGATATTGGGAAATCATCAAATGACTTCCCGCTCTAGGTAGAGTGGCAGGGAGTGTCAGACTTCTAATGACTAAAAACTACCTATGTTCCTTCTTAGTCCTTTGTGTTGAGGCCGCGGTATCTCTTTCGAACAACCCGCAGCCCCAACGGTAAAGGAGAAGGACCATGTGGCTTAGTAATGAAAGCCGCTCAGATCATTTTTCAGGTTACGCTGTTGGTCCTTGAATGGGGTGTCCACACACACCAAGTTTCCTCCGTGCTTCGGAAAAAACGATAGGCCGTTGGTCCCAGCTGTCATAATTTGTAGATCTTTGACAGATAGCCAGTGGGCCGAAAAGCCTGACAACCTGTCTTACCAAAAGATGTCGTATTACCCAGGACTAACTGAAATTCGAAGACATGGAACATCTACCAACCCGCACTGGGCCTGCGTGGTGAATTATAGCCCATCCCTCTCCTAGAGAGGAGGCCTGAGTCCCTGCAAGGCTGATTATGAACAACAGTTGGTTCTTATTAAAATTAATTCCATAACATCACGCCTGTAATCCCCAAGCGGTTAGGCGGAAATGTTATGTCTGCTTATTAGCCCACATTTCGTCGTTTATGTGCAAGTTCCAAATATAAGGGGCCAACTTACTGGATCCACCGGGCATAAATCTAGACCAAGAAGTTCCTGATGAAAAACAAACCCAATATCATTTCACCCGACCAGGGAACGAACACAAGACCTCATACTGAGCAGTAGCCCTGAATTATTATAAACTCATTGCTACAAAGGTCAGTGCTAAAAATATCTAAAATGTAAGTAGAATGATATAAATAGATTGTATTATTATGTAATATGGGTTCGATCCCCGCACGGAACAAGTATTTGTATGGCCTACAGATAGTTGTTTCGGGTCTGGGCGTGTTTGTGTATGTGAGTTTCAATGTTTGTAAACGCACCCACGATACAGGAGAAATTCCTAGTGTGGGGCAACGTTTTTAAAAAAAAAAAAAAATATGAGTGAGATTTAATTAAATTGTCCGTGGAAAGGTTTATTTGACATTTACTTGAGCTGAGCGAAGCCTTGTAAACATCATATCTGTACAAATATATTACAAAAAGTTTTTATCTGGAAGTATAATTATGAAAGTAGAATTATACGGTACTTTTACCAAAAACATTTTTTTCACAAAATTGTTGTCTGGATGTTTAATTCGGCTAATATCCGTAACGGTTGGACTGATTTTTTGGTCGGACAGACAGACAGACACACGAGTAAGGGTTCCGTTTTTTCCTTTTGAGGTACCCTAAAAAAAAGTAAAGCTCGGTCATCCAGGTATTATATTATTATGACTAAATGTACTATTTAAATTGAAGGATTTTTCCAAGAAATTGGGATTCACATCCTATCTTATCTGCGTGTATGACAATGGATCATTGGAGTGAATACTTACGCTACCCTTTACACTACTCTAAAATTGTACTACGTCTCAATTAACAACTTAGTTTCGGTATAGAAACGGTACTTATTAACTTTATAGAGCGACTCTGAACCGAGAATAATACAATATCTATTAGCGTAATATGTTTAATTGTTTAACCAGTCAAGTGTGCAGACAGTATTGAAATTATATTATAATATATACGAGTATATTTTATACGTATAGAGTAATTTCTTACATGTAGATAGTGTTAATAACGTCTTTATATGTAGGCCCACATAGAGACACATCAAGCTAAACATATCCAGTATAATCTGACCTCAATTTGGATGAGCATCACGTACAATGACAGATCAGTTTAGTTTTGTTTGTTTGGTCGTCGTACGTGCTTGTACTAGATTTATTACAATCTAATTACTCATAATTACTTTAGGGCTTTCAAAATTTAAATCACCAAGATAATATCTTGGGATATTAATTATGTTATTAAATAGTATTCATGTCTTAATTTTTGTAGAACGTCACAAGGTTAAGTATAAATTATCAGAAATTGTATGTTGCCGTATCTACTCTTCTTACGACCTTATCTCTAATGAAAGTCAATACCGGTTTTAAACAAACGCCGCGCTGATAATTATCTCGGTACCAATATAAACTGGATTACTTTCACGCGGGACAACGGAGTGCGACCGTGTCTTTTGACTAAGATACTCAAGTTTCCGTGGTGTAGCGGTTATCACATCTGCCTAACACGCAGAAGGCCCCCGGTTCGATCCCGGGCGGAAACATAGTTTTTGTTAATATAAAATATTCTTTATTTATTTTTTGGGACTATTTTATTGCTTTATTGTTTATTTATTTGCATTTCTTTAAAATAAAATTCTGATTACCAACATTAATTACTATAGTTGTCTGTTTTTACCCGACTACGGCGAAGCCAAAAGGAAGGGTAATGATTTTGGCAGTCTATGTATGTATGTATGTTCCACCGTAGCGCCTAAACTATAGAACGGATTTTAATAAATGAGTTGTCAATAGATTCGTAAGGTTGACTGGTAGAGAATGCCTTGTTGCATTAAGTCCGCCTATGTATCACTATAATTGTGCATAAAGTTTAAATAAATAGCCCGGGTGTCATAGGCTATATAAATTGTATCAAATATTTTTATGACGCTAGTTAAATGTCAGATTATAACATCGAAAAAAAAAATTGAGATAATCATAACATGTTTGGTATCAAATGAAAGGTCTTGACGAGCACATTACAAGTATGTATATTATATTATAGTTTTAGTCAACGTATACGTTTAGAATGCGGTTAAACCGTTCTCGCGGTCTAGTCTGTGTTATTTATTCATATTGGGTAAATAATAAACTAACATTAAGTAGAATATTACATTATGAAAGTAATATATGATAACGTATTTATTACATATAAGTAACACACAAAAATAAAAGTCAAATAAAAAAAATAAGTTTAAAAATCTAAAACCCGACTACTAACAAAATCGCGGTCTTAAAAGTAGAAAACAAGAAAATAATTCTTGTCTGATATGCTTCGTAGTCGCATGCCACCTTGCTAATGGCAATCAGTAGCTGACTTCTGTATCAATGAGAATGCCATGGAGGAGCATCAGGTATCAGTGGCATGCGACTACGAAGAATATCAGACAAGAATTATTTTCTTGTTTTCTACTTTTAAGACCGCGATTTTGTTAGTAGGCGGGTTTTAGATTTTTAAACTTATTTTTATCTTTCCATAAAATAATTTTATTAGACAGTAAAGGGTGATGAACACCACGTTATATTCATTCACAATTATACATCTTTAACGTTTTTCTTCATTCATTCAACAAAGCAATTTCCCACACAATTCCTTTATTTTTCACTCACAAAACAAAACACTATCCCGAAAGCCTGTAACGAAACCTCAACGATCCCTATAAAATGCTTAATTAAAGTCATAAGGTCCTTTCATTACAAGCGACCCGAAACTGATATAAAAGTCTTGTGTTATTGTATGACCAACACAATGGACTGGGAATTAACTGGTACATATTACTAGTACCACGGTTCTGTTGGTGACCTCGATATCATTGTGACGTATTATGACACGAGCCAGATGGTTACAGAAAGTCTGATGTGGATGAGTGGGGTATAATTCTGTTCGATTTCCAATAGAAAGAGATGAAAGTATTATCAGTCAAGTTTTGATTCTAATGACTCTTCAATGTGCATTAATAGGGTAATTGTAATTTACAAATTATATTATATGTAATTTACAAGTTATATTCATTAAATTACAAATAAGTAATTTAATGAATATAACTAACTAAATAATTAAAGAATAGATAGACAGCTAAAATATTAATAGAATAAGTAAATAAATATATATATATAGATTAATAGATATAAGCTAGGTATAGAAATAATACCAACTTTAATATTAAAAGAAGCAAAGCGCTCTTCCTCTCTCTAATTATTTTATATAGAAAATTGCTGTGCCCGACAGGGTCCATAATTGTGTCTAAAATTATTTTATACCACCTGTAAAAATGTACATTATGGATTGCAATAAACGATTTGAATTTGAAAAAAAAAATTTGAAAAAATTGACAAAAAAGCTAATTAGCAAAAAATATTGGACACAATATATTTATTCTCTTTTCACGTAAACAAAACATGAAGACGATACAGTACGTGTACAGTGCTTTGAAAACCCGTGTGAGGTCATATTGTAAGACATTAGTATGACATTTTTTACAGGCGAGTGACGTCACAAGCTCCCACTCAAATCTTAGACGCGTTTTAACTTTTATTGATTTGATAAAACAAAAAATACGTGTCCAATATTTTTCAACAATCTAACAGACGCGAGACGGACTAATTCGAATCATATTTTTTTTTAGTCAGGAAACATCCCTTATATAGTGGCCCTCAACTTGGCAGTTAGAAACTGAAACAGTTAGATTTATAACCTCCGACCCCACTGGTCAACATAGTTGGTAAAAAGCTAGGCAGATGGTGATGATTCTAACTTATTTTCCCAAAAGGACAATAATAATTGAGACTACTATTAATATCATAAACGGGATATTTACCATGTTTGATTATCCGTGATCATGGTGCTTGTAACAGCGCCGAAATATCGGGAACTCGAAACAACAATCAAACATGGTAAATATCCCGTTTATGATATTAATAGTAGTGTCAGTGACCATGTCAGTTTAAAAACTTATAATAATTGAGACTTCAAAGAGCCTGCCAAAATCAAAGCAAGCTGTGGACAGTAACTGTCTTGTTAATGAGACAATGACGTAGGATTACTCATAGAAGTCAAATCCAGGTGTCTAAATATCTGACTGCTGGACTAACAGAAGAAGTGTGTAAAACAATAAAAACAGGCCATTTTTAACACGCATTTATTAACTACACCTGTAATTAACAAACTATGTAAAACTTGAAAGTTTTTGGCCCATATTGTTAGTTTAATTTATTGAACTTTATAAGTTAACCTTTTGTATTTCGTTACCATATCATTATGATGTATACTTATATCATCTATGTACGCAATCGTTGTGTTGGGCATTGTCTTTCTCTAAGAGTGGCTTTATTATGGTATTAATAAATCTATTGACAGTAATTTTGTTTTTTTCTTCATCCTATGGTCAGGGATTGCTTTGTTCTGAAAAACTATTCATGCTTACATAGTTAGTTCATTAAGAGTTATGTGACCTAGAAACAGAGAAATATTTATTTTTGCCTTTAATTAAGTATGGTAGATTGTTATAATTACACAGGGTGTAAATCTACCCATCACACAGCCGTCAACTAAGCATTCTGTACATCAAACTACACCCCTACGCAAAAATTTTTGCTGGGAAATGACTTTTTTTTTTGGGGTCAAAAATCACATTTTACGATAAAACTCAATGTAGCACTTTTAAAACATTGTGCTATTGGATGCTTTGAATTGTAAACGGGTCATGGAGGTAATTTAAGTAAAGTTTTAACCTTAAAAACTAGTATTTACAAAATCAGCTGTGAAAAATTTGGAACTTTGACCCCAAATATCTCCGTAACTAGGGGATTCCCAGGTCTAGTCTATCGTATAGTCTAGAACAAAAAAATTATCGCAGTGGTAGGGAGAATAAGTGCCCTAGGCTTTTTTATGTTATTTTAATTTTATTAGGATAATTAAGGTAAACTAATGTGAATCAGAACAAAACAAGACAGATGATTTTTGTATGTAGCAAAAACTATCGATACTAAACGCAACTTTTGCTTTTAGTATCATACTTTTGAATAATCAATTTATCAATTCGACCTATTTTTATCCACAGATACGTCCTTATTTTAACACAAGACCTATAGGACTTTTTCTAAATTAAATACTACCACAGATTCTCAGATAACAATCAATTAAATATCCAATAACAAGTGATTATAATCTCCCAGTCAATTGAACTAAGAGTACTATAACATCTGTTCCGGCTGCCCAAACATACCCCTAACCCCAATAAACTTGCAAAAGGTTACTACCCACCCTATTCCCATTAACCGGAAAAACAATCCATTAACTTTCCCAATAACAGGGGGGACCCAAATGAACAAAAACACTTCAGAAGCAGTCGGCTGCTAATTTTAAGATGCCATTTTTGTGTGTGATGCAAAAATCAGAATCAAGATAATTCATTTGCTAGTGATAAAGTAACAGACTAATAAATACACGTAGTGCATACAACACTACAGTTTTAATGCACTTTTCAATTAAATTAGAAAGACAATTAAAACTTTTAGCCAACATTTACACACGCTTTTATGTAGAAATTGAAACTACCCTTAGAGTGCACCTCACTCAAAGTTGTTTGTATGAGCACGACCATAGAAAGGATGAGATGAAAATGTTCAATAATTTTATGAGCAACTTTGATTGCATGGTTATCATACATATTCATAAATGCAAATATTCCACCACAGTTTGCATGATGGGTGAATATTTTAAGTGTTATGGATCTTGAAATAACTAAAGTATGTGATAATTGCGTTCTGTAACGTTGTTGTGATTGTACGTAATATTAAGTTTTATGTTATGTATGGAACCTGTTTGGGTCATGGTCCAGATAATATCGTAATTCATTTCATCATTTCAGCCAAAAGACGTCCACTGCTGGACATAGGCCTCCCCCAGGCGTCGCCACATTGACCGGTCCCGTGCGCCTCTCATCCAGCGGGTTCCTGCAACCTTGACCAGGTCATCGGTCCACCTAGTGGGAGGCCTTCCAACGCAACGTCTTCCGGTTCGCGGTCGCCATTCCAGAACTTTTCGGCCCCATCGGCCATCCGTTCTGCGAGCAATGTGCCCTGCCCATTGCCACTTAAGTCTGGCGATTCTTCGGGCTACGTCGGTAACCTTGGTTCTCATGCGGATGTCCTCATTTCTGATTCGATCACGCAAGGAAACTCCGAGCATAGCCCTCTCCATTGCCCTTTGGGTGACTTTGAGCTTTCTGATGAGGCCCATTGTGAGCGTCCACGTTTCGGTCCCGTATGTAATCACTGGCAACACACACTGGTCATAGACTTTCGTCTTGAGACACTGGGGTAAGTTGGACGAGAAGATACCGCGCAACTTCCCGAACGCTGCCCAGCCGAGTCGGATTCGACGATTGACCTCTTTCTCGAAGTTAGATCTACCCAACTGGACCGTTTGTCCCAGGTAGACATAATCGTCCACAACTTCGAGCGTAAAGTCTCCGATCTTGATAGGAGTGGGTGTTACATGAACATTCAACATAACCTTGGTTTTGTCCATGTTCATTTTAAGACCCACTCTTTCGGAAGCTCTACTGAGGTCATCGAGCATTGCACTGAGGTCTTCCATGGTCTCAGCCATGACCACTATATCGTCGGCAAACCGAAGGTGAGTGATGTACTCGCCGTTGACGTTGATGCCAAGTCCTCTCCAATCCAGAACCTTGAAGATATCCTCCAATGCAGCGGTAAACAGTTTCGGAGATATGACGTCTCCCTGTCTCACACCGCGCTGCAGAAGGATAGGTTCCGAGGTCTGGTCCTGAAGTCGGACTGACATGGTGGCGTTTTTGTACAAACACTTCAACACCTCGATGTACCGGTAGTCGATTTGGCACCGTTGGAGAGACTGCAGCACAGCCCAAGTCTCGATCGAATCGAAGGCTTTCTCGTAGTCCACAAACGCTAAACAGAGAGGCAGGTTATACTCTTCGGTCTTCTGTATAACCTGCCGCAGCGTATGTATGTGGTGTACGGTACTGAAGCCTTTTCGGAATCCGGCTTGTTCGGGAGGCTGGAAATCGTCAAACCTGCGTGCGAGACGATTCGTGATGACTCTTGAAAACAACTTGTAGACATGGCTTAGAAGTGAGATGGGCCTATAGTTCTTCAACCGGGCATTGTCACCCTTTTTGAAGAAGAGCACCACCACACCCCTGCACCAAGCCTGTGGCGTTTTCCCCTCGAGTATGACGGAATCAAACAGCTTCTGTAGGGCCTTAAGGACCGGTTTGCCACCCGCCTTCAGAAGTTCAGCCGTAATTCCGTCATCACCCGGCGCCTTGTTGTTTTTAAGCTGTTTCAGAGCCATCCTAATCTCGTACAGGCTGACATCCGGGATGTCTTCGGTATAGTGTCGGGTCAATCTAGCTCTGGGGTCTTTCGCTAGATTTTCGACGGGTTGACTAGTTGACGTGTACAGCTGCCCATAAAAACTCTCGATCTCCCTCAGAAGCTCCGGTTTGGCGGACACGATCCTGCCATCGTCGGTCTTCAGTTTCGTGAGCTGGCTCTGCCCAATAGCCAGATCTCTTGCAAATACCTTGGAGCCTTTGTTGCGTTCTATCGCGTCTTTAATACGCTCGGTATTAAAGCGGCGCAGGTCGCTCTTCAAGGATTTGGAGATCTGTCTATTGAGCTGCCGGTATTGCCGAGCTTCGTCTGAAGACTGCAGGATCATGTCACGCCGCTCCTTCATGAGCCTGAGAGTGTGATCTGAGAGTTTTTTGATCTTGTTTGTACGACGTATCTTAAAAAATTTAGATCCAGTCGTATGGACAGTTTCCACGAACCCGTCGTTGTAATCGTCCACTGAGCTTCCTAGGCATGCGAAGCGATTCTGGAGTTCAAGTTGAAAGCTCTCGGGGTTTTGGATTTGGATCTGTGCTGGACGGAGCGTAGACTTCATCAGTCGTGACCTTTCCAGCTTTATATTGATGTTCAATGTGCCTCTTACCATGCGGTGATCGCTTCCGGTTTTCACCGAATTGATCACAGAGACATCATTGAACATTTGCTTGTTGGTAGACATGATGAAGTCAATCTCATTTTTAGTCGCACCATCGGGGCTCTGCCAGGTCCACTTCCTGTGCTCACGTTTTTTGAAGAAGGAGTTCATCATAAAGAGGCCCTCCTTCTCCATAAAACTGACCAGTTGGTGACCCCGGTGGTTCCGAAGTCCAATCCCAAATTGCCCCACTTGCTGCTCATCCTCGCTTCGTTTGCCCAGTTTCGCGTTGAAGTCCCCCATGACAACGGTGAAGTAAGTTCTGAAACCATGCATGGCTTTAGAAATATCCTCATACATGGTTTCTACTTCATCGTCGGGGTGTGCCGAGGTCGGGGCGTAGACCTGTATGACCTTCAGCGAATATCTTGCAGATATTCTGAGTATAAGGTACGCCACCCTGTTTGACACACTCTCGATCTTCACCACGTTGTTCACGAGAGACTTGTGGACGATAAACCCAACACCACCCTGTGACTGCCGGTCTCCCTCTCGGAAGTAGAGCAGGTTGCCGGATTTCAGGATTATCGTGTCCTCCCCCTCTCTTCGGACTTCAGATAATCCGACAATACTCCATCGCAGCCTGCTTAATTCTTCCTCGAGTTCCGCCAGCTTCTCGTCGGCCCGGAGTGTGCGCGTGTTATATGTTACCAGGTCCAGTCGTCGGTATGTTTGGTAGCCGGATCCCGTCCGGGGATTCTTAGCACCCCTTGCCACGCCGTTGCCTCGACCGCTACCGTAGCCGAGGGTAGACGGGCTGCCGGGTACTAGGGGCCTGTTTTGTTTAACGCTCATCATTTTTTGGGGGGGTTTGCCATAATCGCCACGCTTGGCAGGCGGGTTGGCGATCGCAGTATGGTTCTTACAGAGGCACAGAGAACGCTGCTGCCCATTCTCTGGTAAGTCCCTTAGTCGCCTCTTACGACACCCACGGGAAGATATGGGATGGTGCTATTCTTTACGTCCGACTTATAAAACACCTCAGCTTTCGTCGAGGGTTAAAACGTGCCAATATACAAACATTTCAATTCAAACATTTGTTTTAATGGTTTCCGACGTTAAACTAAATAAAAAGTTTACAAGCAAATAAAACACAACTCCACTGATGTTTTGTTTGGTAGTAGTACGAAACATCCATTAACAATTAAAACTACATACTCTTAAAAACATTTTTTAAGCTGTTGCATTTTTTTTATAACATAGAAGAAAATGTTTTGCAGCTGTATAGTAAATAACAAAAAGTGGTAACGAAAAACATGCAAACAGCTATGAATAGTTTTATGTGATCTTTCTTATACACAAAATATGATTCTGCTTAGCGTTACAAATGAGTATTTTTGAAAGTTCTGACATGGGAGGGTTTCTTCAGATGTTTAATAAAATAAACAAAAGAATTTCGTCCCTTCTTTGGGAAGCCAAGCCCGGATCACGAACCAGTCGTGCGTTTTTGGTGGTTTTCAAATTGTACCAAAGGATCTTTATTGGAGTGCCGTAAGGCGTAAATATTGTAAAATCTCGGAATCCAGGGCCCGTCAATGACTCTTTATAAAAATTGTTAGACTGCATTGTTAAAAGCCCAAATAAAAGTGTTAAAAAAATATCGTGCTCTTCTTTTTTTTTTTGATTATCACAATTTACTGAAAAATGGGAGGGACAAGGGAAGAAAATGTTTAGAGCTAATAAAATAAGTCCTCATTTTAATCAAATCGTTTTCCTTTACATTCTATATTAATTGGTCGCTTTTGTTAAAACCACCATACTTTGGTATACGAACAAAATCTTTCTCAAAGCAACACGATCGATACACGCAATTAGGTCTTCCTCTTCACCAACATTTCCTCTCAACTAACAGGCCGTAGACACCAATCGTTAAAAGTTACCATACATCGAGACGAAGTCTACCTCAAACTTTACCTATGTAATTCACTCCGCTAGTTATAAAATGAAGTTTTTTCTACGAGTACTAGCTATTTGTTCGAGAACACGGAAAGTTTTAGAATTAGTTTCTGAACTGTTAGTAGAGTTAGACAGTGTTCTTAATAGAGCTGTATTGGGAGGAGGAGGTAGGAGGTAGAGAATGGCTATCTTAGGTATCAGAGTGGTTTTTTTAATGTTATTATGGCTTTAGTTTTAAAAATTGTTTTGTCACTGGTTGTTTAGACTACTCAGGGAGCTCATGTACTAAAAACAAAAAATATATTTAGCGTTAAACTCAAGATGGCAGAGACAGAATCAATTTAAAGTTTTAAATAATTATTATGTTATTAATAAATAATTATGTTTAATGTAAAACATAATTTTCGGGAGTTATGCTTCAAGTGAGCCCTAGGTTTACGTTAAAGCATAAAAAGTTTATTTCAATCATTTTATCCGAATTATTATTTAATCCATTCTAAAAATAACACAAAAGCTCATTAAACCCAAACTAACTACACGGCAAAAAAATATTGCAAAAGAAAATGAGCATAATTTAAGCAAAACATCAGCGTATTCCCAATTTCGAGCAAGCAAGCGAAAAAACAGTAATAACTCAAGGAGCTACGAGACGTCTACGAAACTAATTATTCGTAGCGCTACGAGAAATGCTACGAGCTACGGTGTTGACTTTTAATAACGTTCCCCATCGTGACCTATCGCAAAGGTCAATAACGGACTAATTCAAATTCCTTTCATAATCACTTCAAACTTTATTCAAGCGTTCTGCTTATTTAAGGTATTTTTGAATAATTTCGGTTTAATTAAAGACGAAGGTACGGCCGACATTATGAAATTAATTAACCTGAGTCATCGATTTATTTGGAGTTGGTAAATGGAATTGTGATAGGTCGTTTTATAAGTGCGTAGGCATAATAAAATAAAATATTTTGATTTTTGAAAATAAAATCACGTACTTCTAGTTCAATTATTACTATGGCGGGTTCTATTATGAAATAACTTGACTTGAACGTTTATGTAACGAATTTTTATTTTTTTATGTTATTTGTATTTTATTAGGGCTGACCATAAATATTTTATCATTTTTTTTGTTCATGTTTCAGTTTTTTATTCAATGTGATGCAGATGGGTACTTATGATATACCAAATAAACCTATTTTCTTCCCCGCAAATTCAAATCTTAAAATGAAATTCACCTAACACACTAGTTTAAACGAAAATTAACCAGACAACCTTGATACAAATTAAATCAGACTCAACACCCTTCTCATTTCAGTTCCAAAATCTTGACAAACTACCCTCTAGGGGAGCGAAACAGTTTAAGTTACACACTTGATACTAAATTTCAGTACAATTTAAGTCTCAAAGCTCCTTCTTAAATCTGACTTTATTAGCTTAGCTACCAAAAACTAAAAGGCTTGCGAGTGAACGAATGAATGAAGAACTGACTTCTTAATAAACGAGCATTACGTGAATGGCTGATAAAGGATCGTTCCTTTTTATTCGTTCAGCTGAAACTTTCTTTGATGGTGAAAGAAAAAGACGGTGTCAGAGTCCGTATTATGCTTAAGTTTCAAAGACTTTCAATGGCTTGTTTTTACGGTTAAGGTGTTAGATGTCTCCCCCCTTGGGGATGCGGGTTGTTCGAAAGGGATACCGTGGCCTCGACACAAAGGACTAAGCAGGAAAATGGGTGGTTTTTAGTCAATAGAATTTTAACACTCTCATCTGCTTTGCCCAGAGTGGGAGGAGTCATTTGATAATTTCCCAACCCACAAAAAAAGGTGTTAGATGTCTTATTTAAATATTTTTAATTCTGTCATAGTACTTTTTTCTTTGTTTGGTAAAGAAAATGTCTAGATGGGCCAGTAATTTAAAATATTTCGCAAATAACTGACCTGTACCCATTTTTAAAAGCGAACAGATTATTTTTTATCACAGTTTTGAACTTATAAGCTGAAAAGTTCGAACAATTCCAGGGTTTTGAAGCCAGTGTAATTTTCATAGGTTTTTCGAAGCTGCAAAATTGATGAGGGACTACTTCTATCCTAACAACATAAAAAGATCAGTACAGGGTAAATTGTTTGTGACCACAGCCGATTTTTATAACCTCCGAAGAATTTTAATTAGGTCCGCGTGATGTTTAACGGGCGAAAACTATAAGAGCAGAAAATGTTACCCATTGCCAGTAAATCGTCTAAGCGGTTAGATAGATGGTTATTCCATTAAGTGTAAGTCATCACTAGAACCTCATCAGTCAGCTGAACGTTGATGGATGGGTTGTTTTTGCTACCATAGATGCTCACTGTAGTACCTACGTATAACGAAAACCATACTATGTACTACCAAAAAGGAAAAGGGGTTGCATGTGAACTAAAATTGTTACAAACTAGCTGATGCCCCGCGGCTTCGCCTGCGGAGATGTCGGAAGTCGGCAAATTATTAACTTAAACCTTCCTCAAGAAACACTATTAGTGGTGAAAATAGCATGAAAATCGGTGTAGTAGTTTTTGAGTTTATTGTGAACAGACAGATGTGGTGGAGGACTTAGTTTTAAAACAAAGAATAAACCTTCAGTTTTCCTTGGTTTTATTTCAAAGATAGGAGCTTCATGGTTACTATCATGAAGCTTCTTGTCGGTTATTTTTTGTAGGAAACAACCAACTGGAATCTTGCATCTTTCCTAAACGTTTTATAAGTGCCCATGTAGGTCAATGTGAAATATAACCAGTATGTTATTTTTGTTGATTTTCATAGTTTTTTTTTGTCTGAAACCAATTTTGTCTTTTTTTTTAAATATTTATATTATATTGTTTGTTTACAACAAGCCACAAGTTAAATCGTTATAAAAGTGACGACGTACGATTATTACAATTCTTTACATTCCAAAGAAAACACTTTCAAAATTGAATTTAAATTACAAAACTCCGACCCCGAACACGAACTAAATTCACATCCATTTGGAATCCGTTTGTCATAGAGGACAATAGAAAAATAAAGCACAGAACACATGACACGGCAAAAGGATGGAAATGGGTGACACGCTTCGTTCTGTTGCATGTCATTCTACGCGACACTACTGTTGTGTACACTATCCCTATCGTGGATCTGTAGAAAAGATTTAAATAATTTAAACACTTGTATTTTCGAAGGTGCTGTGTTTGTTGCTGTTCGAATGTGTATCGTAAACCTGTGGGTTTTCCGAGGTTATTCCATTTTTGAAGGAAGTTCAGACGCCTCTTAAAATAAATTTTCCCAATCTACCTTGAACTTTTTACTTTATCCATAAAGTTGAAAATCTATTAAGGAAATTTGACAGACTGTAGTAGCTTGATGTATCTACTGACTTCTGTTTTTTGCTTGAAAGCTGTCTATAGCAAAAATCCTAAAGTAATTACAGTTATCTATGTCATGTTACGTCATGTCTGACCTGTTACGTCTAAAGGGCGTAAGTGTTATTTGGGGTACTGAAGAAAGATACGTCTTTCTCACATTTTTTTAGCGACCCAGACAAAGCCTTCAAACATAATGGCTCAAGTCAAACCTGTCACCGAACACACTGACAACAGACTGATATTTATTCTTCCTTTGTTACTACTTTATACAGCCTTACAGCCGCACCTCTAATGCTAAGGTGTGTCGTTATTTAATACAGGCTTAAATGGAAGGTCCATCACTAGCCTGTCACCTATTGAATTTCAAAGGGACATAAAAGGGCGAATTAGTGTGACCGCTCGTAGTTAAGGTTACTAAGGCAAAGATCGCGCCTCGATGTGGCTGTTATTTATAAATGGAAGTTTATTTTTGGGAAATTGCCAAATTACTTAAATTATTCTTTCACAGGGGTTTGTTAACTGTTTTTAGGAAGGTAGTTTACAAATTTAGGAGGAAGGACAAATATTAATGAGATATATCAATAGAAAAAAGTGTCCGCACTAATATGTTAGTTGACACCGTTTGTTTCATTCCCACCGACGCGACGAACCGTAAAATCGGATTTAGTTTTAAGTAAAGACTTGAACTTTGTTTCATTAAATTAATAAAATAAGGAAGATCACAATATTTCTAAATGGCTTATATTGGCAGGTCGCTAATTGATAAAATCAGCAATAGAAATAATCAAAGAATTTTGAGCGTTATTTTCAATATACTAAAATACATTTTATTACCTATTAAAATAACCATTCTAATTGACAGTCTGAATAGAAAGGAATATTAAATCGTTTTACTCGTGCAGTCCAACATCAAGAAAATTCTGCGGAACGTTCAACAGATTCTAAAAGCATTCGCAGATTGAAAGTTAAGAGGAAACTTAAAAAACCAAGTTTGCATATCAATCGCAGCATAGAGCAGTCGAATAAAGATCGTTGATGTTGAAAAATAATATCTTTGAATCTGTAAGATAATAGCTTTTTAACACTTTCATAATAGTTTTTAACAATTTGAATCAGCGTTATTTTATTTTAACATAATCTTGAAATTAAAATCTATGGCAAAGATAGATCTTTATTTTATAGCCTTAAACATTAAATAAATAGATTATAATAGTAGGAGTACAATGAAATATATTACTAACAGTGAAAACACAAACCCAAGAAAAACTAAAGAACAACATTCAAATAAAGAAGTCTTCAAAAAGTTTGCAACCGCAACACAACCAATTAGTTTCAACACCAGACATACAAAATAATTTAACAGTCAATATATAATTTAATAAAAACTAAGCCTGCCTGCCTAACACATGCCGACATAATTATTAATTGCCACAGTAATTTCCCCAGCCACGCAGCATAATCAAGCCATTTACCTACTCTGTTATTAAATGCCATATATATATACCGATAACGTTCATTTTCTATTAGCATAAAGCCGTCACGCTGTTCTGTCAGAATTAATGCTAAAGATTTTACGTGCAGCATGCAAAACTGAAGCCATAACAGTGCGAACCTATTATGCTAAGTCGAGGTCGAGACTTAAATAGAAATAGAAATCTGTTGAAGGAAATTATGCTGAGATTTATGAACACAGCACACGTGAAGTATGCAGTTTAAGATAAATATAGGGAATCGAGAAAAAAGTCGTAGAAGCTTTGAAAGAATTGTCGCCACTTGTGGCGTTTTGAATTTTTTTTACTTTTGGTAGCCATACCGGTACCTAACTACTATGAAAAAATAATATTCGTGATTTAAAACGGTTTTTGATTGAGCTGACATATTGCAATTACGTTTAGTTTTAATGACAATGAGTGACGTAATTCTAAATTAGTTATGGCGGACTCCCAAAGATGACAGACTAAGTTATTTGTATGCATTCCCATGATTATGCGTATCAAATGAAAAGGTTTGCTGAAAAGAAACAGAAGTAATAAAATAACTACTTTAAAGTGTGTTTTAGTTTTTTTTAACGACATCGACACAGTCGATCGTTTTTTATTATTGTTTTTCTCGGTTCGTGTGTCAATCCAACCAGTGCTAATATTTTCATCATCACTGGCTGTATGCGTATGTGATTGAACCTGAGCTTGCTGTTGCTCTTAAGGGTAAACAAGCCAACGGCACGAACTAGTTGGTGGGCGGGGCTAAAATGCATGCTATTTCATCCAACATCACGAGCGAAATGCATAGAGCGAAAGAGACACAACAGACCTTTGGTAGTATGGATACCATAAAAATCCATTGAATGTATCTGTTCAAAATAAAATTATTTGAATTCTTTAATAACTAATCTATGGCTGTATGGTTTCACTTTTTTCATTTTCGTACTATATACGTAACTTATTTACGCCCAAAGATGGTTAAAATTAGTGCTAAAATATGAAAATTTCGACGCTCATAACTTCCAAACCAATATTTTTTTCCAATTCTGCTTCCATAGAGGCCTAGATAATGACAAGACCAGTTGAAACAATTTTTAATTTTGAACCTACACCGTCAACCAGAGGAGTAATCACCATACTACGTTTGTATGGAAGAATAACTGGCTTGTGCAACCTTAAGCAAACAAAATGACGACCTGTTGTTATAGTTTCCTAATCAAGAGAATGCCTTACTGACATGACGCGAGCACTCCATAAAAATACCTATGAGACTTAAGTAAAAGACTTAGTTACGATATATTACGTAACAAAACACTTAATATACCGTACTTAATAGTAGTATTAATTATAGAATTTAATGGAAATTAAGTTACAAAAGCAGTAACAGATTGCTTACTTACGTACGTACGTTTCAACAACATATTTCAACCGACGAAATTCCAGAGTAACGAATAAATTAAAACTTGTACCTTGTAGAAGTTATTTGTAAAACGGACGACTGAAAATAAACCCTTCAACACAGGTCCTTTTATAGCTCTGAAAAGCCTAATTGACGCATTTTAGACCTATAAAAAGAACATTAAAGTCCACATTGCCTTCTTAAAACCCTTATTTTTACGACTACCCATTTTTTCTCTAAAATTAATGTTTTAACCTTGTAAATTAAGTTAATTACTCTAAGCAAGGGTTAAATGATAAATGTTGCGCTTTAGAAAACACGTCGTGCGAAAGGAATTAAAGGCCTTTGGTGTCAGCTGTTAAGAAAAAATGTCGCGTTTGAGACATAGAGCAAGGAATCTCTTAGAAAAGACAGGTTAAGTGAAAATGATAGTTTTGTGCAGTCAACAGCGGTTTTCCATTTTACTCTTGTTATTTCGTCTGGAACACTACCACAAAAAAACAAGCGTTACCTATTATATTAAATTAAAAGGAATACGGGTAGTTCGGGAGATATACCGCGCCCCCGGACATAAAGGGCTAAGAAGGAGCATTGGTGGTTTTTAGTCAATAGAAGTCTGACGAGACTGAGAAGTCCGCCCGGAGCGGGAGGAGTCAATTGATGATTTACCACCCTCTAAAAATAACAAATAAAGGTTTGTATTAGGATTTATTACTGAAAAAATTATCATCGTTTTAATTTTTTTCTCATGTTTGCTTCACCTTTGCTTCATCATCATCATCATCAGCCTTTAATGTTCCCACTGCAGGGACTCCGGCCTCCTCTCTAGGAGAGGGATGGGCTATAATCCACCACGCGGGCCCAGTGCGGATTGGCAGATGTCACATGTCTTCGAATTTTTTGGTTCTAAGACATGCCGGTTTCCTCACGATGTTTTCCTTCACCGTTTTGAGAGCAGCGGTGATGAAATAAATTACACAAAGTAATGCGCCTGCCTGGGTTCGAACCCACGACCTACTGTTCGTAAGTCGGGGCTGACACAACTGGGCCACCGCTGCTCACCTTTGCTTATTAAGTTGCAAATGAAAATGAATGTTACTTTCGCTAATGGATACTATGTTTACATTCAATATAATAAACCGATATAACCAGCCGACCCCAACATAGTTGGGTAAATGCTAGGCAGATGATACTGATACATAAAGCGATATACGAGACATCCTCCAATTATTTTTATTCATTCAACAATATGGATATTATGTAAATGAAAATTTGATTTCTATCCCGCATTTTACTGACAACGATAAATTTTTAGTATAACATAAAGTTTTATTGTAATATGCGAGTATAAACTTTGTAGATCGTAATAGGTGGGTTATCTTACGTCCTAAACCTTTGTGCGGGTAATATAAAATTAGAGCAGAACATCACCATCATCATCATCATCATCATCATCATCATCACCATCATCATCATCATCATCATCATCATCATCATCATCATCATCATCATCATCATCATCCTCCTATCTTATTTCAGTCAGTTAAAATTGAAGTTGAATATTTTTCGAACACAAAGAATATTAACCTGTTTCAAATACATTTTTATTTATTTATGTTAACAAAATAAATATAATATAACAGGATATTTACATTAAAAACAGATGAGTACAAAGCTACTGCTTATTTCATAGGGAATTCCTTACCTCTCTCCACACATTCGAACGAAGCGCTTTGCCAAGTCCTTTATTATGCGCACAGCCAAGGAGTGGAATTCCCTGTCTGCGTCGGTTTTTCCGAGTTCATACAACCCTAATAGTCGCCACCACTGGGCCACCACTGCTCTCAGTCGGAAGGAAGTCTAATTACTTCCTTACCCTATATTTTCTCGTGACGGGATGAAATATTGACGCAGCGCGGTGTCGTCGAATATTTCATTAGGGCTCGTTACATCTCCCCCTGTATATAAATATACATAGATATACGTCTTCCCCTATCTCCATCTTTTGACGGCATTACCACGTCTTTCAATTTTGACATAATTTCTGTAATAACTCTTCGTTAATTTAATTGAAACGTTAATTAAACCTCGGATTTCCTAACATTTAACTGGCGGTACTATTTTAGCTGAGCTTTGATTTAGTCATGATTATAAATGTGATGAAGATTGACGGCTAAGAAATTGAATAAATAACAATATGGGGTCGAGTTTGCTACCTTGTTAAAACAATCTTTATAGAGACGTACTATAAACAATTGAATTGTTTATTCAAACCGCTCTAACAAAACTCTCAACTTACTATGTAATACAACTATTTCATCGGGGGTTGATATCCAATATAACCAAATGCAGCTGTAAAAGAATGATTCACACGGAACAGGTTCCTGACCTCCAAAATATAATTAAACTCTATTAAAATAATTTAAAGAAACAAGAATCTCATTACTCTCAAAACATATACTGTCATAGCTTCTTCCATAACATAAATCCGGAAGTATTTCAATTTTTTCGCAGTCTCTCTGTCTCTTTAAAAATCTGAAGAAAAGAAAACAATAATTTATAGCGACCATAAAATAAACACAATACCACAGACATAACTGGAACTGTCCAACACGCAACCTCACTTCCCATTACCCGACCACAAAGAAAAACCTATAAAATTTCAGACAGCCGTAATAAGCGACTTTATAAGTACTTATTCACCCCCACTACACTTCTATAAAAACAAATTTGGGGTAGAAGTAATAAAAACAGATAAAAGGATACCAACGAATATATTGAAAAAGTTAGTTGGTTCTTCCTATCAAGATTCTCGTCACGTGCGCCTCAGGATTCAGTTAGATGGCAAATGAAGGCTGGATGTAATCTCCAATCGATGGTGTCAAATTACTGGAGCGCGGTGTCGATTGAAAACGTCATCTAGGCAGTTGCAACAGATTTGGTTTTGGTTTGTAGGCTACAAAGGTTTGATTTGAGATAACGATGGCACGTTTCCTTTGATTAGATGACGTATTTTATCCAGGGAAAGTAATTCTTGGGATTAAAATGGTGATGTCGACGCCGTTTATCTAAGCAGCAGCTGGTATTGACATGGGTTAATCAGGGTTTTTTGCTCTTTCTTTCCTCAAACATCTTTGGTTAGAAATATGAAGTCAATCATTCTTGTGATTTGCTACGATAAAAATTTAGGAAAGTGACAAATGGACATTCAACTTCGTTATTCTAAATCATAGTAGTAACTTAATGCATCTTCACGTAGAAACTCTAATGTAGGTTATTTTTGGGAATTTACAGCTGGGAATAATACCAAAATATTCATAGGTAGATAAAACGGCTCGTCACGAAATCCATCCAATTATTTAAAGTAAATCTACATAAAATTATAGCACAAAAAACTAAAATTATCACCGCTCCAATTTGCATACAATGCAACCTAATTTGCTATTTAAAACATGCTTTCATTTCTACGCATAATGCAAAAATATTAAATTTCCCTACTAAATATTTTTATTTAAAATGGCAGCAGAACAAAAGGCTGTTAAATCTGCCTGGCTCGTGTTTTTAAAAGCGACCCTGATGTAAATGGTGCTTAATTAACAAGAGACATGGCTACGTATGTAAACACAAGACATTAAAATACTGGACGAAATAAAGAGTGATGGGCATGCTAGGGTTGGCATGCGAAAATAAGAGACAGCGGAAAAGGCACAAGCAACTCTTTTTGCAGTAAATTAGTGTGCTTTATCATTTGTATGCTGTGATTTTTTGTAACAAGTTTTAAAGGAGTACTTAATTTGAATATAACATAGATCGTACCTTTTAATTCACTACTATACAAATGGACTTCCTAATTAACAGTATTGGGACTCCAATATCCACACAAGTGCAAAAGTAATTCTGCACGTGTATCTGTTACCTTTTAACGCTTTCATTTCTGAACTTGGAACTTGGTACATCAGCAGACCTTGGTTAAGACATAATGATACTTTTAATTCCATCTTTCATCATCATCATCAGCCTAGAATGTTCCCACTGCAGGGTTTCAGGCCCCTCTCTATGAAGAGGGATGGGCTATAATCCACCACGTGGGCCCAGTGCGGATTGGTAGATGTCACATATCTTCGAATTTTTTGGTTCTAAGACATGCCGGTTTCCTCACGATGGTTCCTTCACTGTTTTGAGAGCAGTGGTGATGGAATAAATTACACAAAGTAAAACACCTGACTGGGTTCGAACCCACGACTCACTATTCGTAAATCGGGGCCGCCACCACTGCTCCCATCTTTAATTCATAAAAATAAAAACTCTTTGATGACGAAGTTATCCATATTAATCTAAGAGCCCACGAAGCCGTACTTCAAATAGGTCATAAAATATTCCAAAGGTTTTAAAACGAGCTAAGATTCACTTAGCTCAACCAAAATGAATCGGCTGATTAATTTAAATACTGTTAGTATAAATTAACTTTCGGAAGCGCGCTAATTGGCCCCTGAAACTGAAAGTATTCAAGAGTCTTCAAGTTTAATGTTTCTTTTTATTCAAGAAGTTCAAGTTTCATTTGATGAGTTTTTGATGACAGTTACACTTTTTCGTCTAATTAGGATATAATTATGGTGCCGATTCATTGTAATTAATGTTTTAAAGATTGATGATTATAATGGATTTATTTCAGAATTAGGGGGCGTATTTCAAATTTTGTTCTGGACGCAGTTAAAACAGGGCAATATACACATGTAACTTGCTATGTACTTGGGTTGATATCATCAAAATGACGGGAAACGGATGAATAAGGGACGCACAGACACAACAGTGGGTTGAAATGATGACAGCTATATTTTCCCCGAATGTCATAGGCTACATTATTTGGGATATTTTCCAATCCAGCCATAACGCAAACAAAACCGCAAAACAGCAAAGCTTGTTTAATTGCTTCATTAAGTATAAATCCGGCTGTGATTAAAACATTTATCATCCGAAAATAAACTTTACAGTCTCAGTAATTGAATCCAACCAAATAATCCGCAGAAAGAAAATTTTATCTCTAGCGTTAAGAAAGCAAAATTTGCAAAAGTCTTTTGGTCAAAGTGTGTCAATGTAACTAACCTTGTGAAAATCCGGCAGTTTCGTAGATTCACCATTCACTGAGTTCCACAATCGGGCCCTAATTAACTTTGTACTAATTTGAAGAAAATGTTTTCCTTTGGATCCCTTTTAAAAACGGTGGCTTCCATGTATTGTGATGGTTAGCACTTTTTAAGTTTTTTTTAAGGATGATGAGGGTTTATACAGAAACTTGATTATAATTCCAAAAATATGTTAAAAAATAATTTACTGAATCTTATTTAGAAAAAAAAAACAATTAATTATTTAACAGCATGACGCTACAAAAATAACCTATTCCTTACCTCAAGGGCAAGTCAGAAAATGATTAATATACTCGTAGAATAAAGAGCTGCTCAGAAACAAATTAAAAACTCAATCAACCCAAGCGTCACCGTTGACATGTCCTCTGCTTTACGCATCCAGCAACATCCCAAGGCCTTCACCAGGTTACCAGTTCACCTTGTGAGAGACCGTTCAACTTGTGAAACTCTGAAAGTTATAGTAAGCGCATAAAGCAAACATACCGGAACAATTTATTGCATAGCCACCTCACCTAATAAATTCAAACGTTGCATTGGACATAATCTCGACATAGTATCTCAACTAGCTTTACAGTCAACCCGAAGCTTTAAAGTCTGAACTATTCACGCGAACATTGAGGCTGAAAGTAGGGTTAAACAACCCTGATAACATACCAACACGTAAGTAAAATCGCACTGTATACTCGTAAACAATATCTAATCATAACAACATACGTAATACCTTGATATTTATCCTCCTCCTCACTTCTTTAGTGTTTACCTGAAGGGTAAGAGGTGACCCATGTTTTGCCAGTTTCATAGAAGACATATTATAAGGGGCTAGCCTATTGCCATCAACAAGACTATAATTGGGACTCTGAGCTGCTACTAAGATTTCGTAATGAATAAACCTAATAACACAAAGCTCGAACAGGGAACCGAACTTAGAACCTCATCCTCAGCAGTAGCGCACACGACCAGTAAACCAACGAGGCAGTGGCGTGCCTAGGGGCTAACAGTGCCCGTCGGGGTTGCGGATTATCGAAAGGCATAACGCGGCCTCGGCACAAGGGCGAAGAATGAAATGGGTTAGTTTTTAGTCAGTAGAAATTTGACACTCCCCTTCGCTCTGCCCAAGAGGTTATTTAATCGATGATTTTCCACCCACAAAAAAAAAGGGGCTAATAGTACTACCTACAAGACACACAGGCTGTTCAGAAACCCTTACACCATGAAGAGTAGTATTTTAAAGGCAAGCCAGTCAGAGGCAGTCTATATCTAATCGCCAAAGTCTGGAACTGGCCAACAATTTATAACCAATCCATATCTCGCAGAAATAAAGGAACATTCCCCGGTTGAAAGCCGTAGCATACCCGAAGCTTAGACAATAGGTATTTGTACATTAATCTTCATGACTCGGCAAATCCTTTAAGACTTCCGATCGGTTCGATTCGCGGCCAACCGCAGCGTCGATAAATCCAGATTAGAAATTCTTTGTCCCTGCCACAATGAAGTTGATATCTGCTATTAATTTATTGGCTTCTTACTCTTTTAGTTTAGACGTCATTATTGTTAATTTGCTTTTACCTGCGATTTTACTCGTGTAAATCTTGCTTTGCATTTACAATAAAACGTTGCCTGATTTTTTAACCTCTCCTAAATGTTGTTTTCGTCTTATCGGTTTTATACTTTAAACTATGTCCCACAAACAGATCCCTAATAATTTTCTGGTAGATTATAATGATATCTTTATGATAATCTTAGTAACATGGTGTTGACACCACAATGCATTGTGCAGAAATTGCGGCAGAACACAGTTATCTAAAATAGCAGTACCAAAATACTTTGTCTGACAGACCACACACAAACAAACATTCCATCAACTGTACCTAAGTCACATTTATAGAACAGCCATAACAACTGTCATAGCACAAACAAAGATCACACATACAAACACACAGACACATTTTAACAACTAGCCACAGTTCCAAATGCAATAAACAAACGGAAACGATATATCTCGATTTTTATACCGATTTCTTCGCTCGAGTCAAACAGTTCTTAGTGCACCTATCTTAGAATCGGTTCTATAGTTCGGGTTATTTTGCTTGATACTCGATTCTTTGTTGTGATTTATCGATTCGGTATGTATACAGATTATTGTTTAGTTTTCTATAAATAATTTTCGTTGTGTTAAATTTAGCTTGACTTGATGTGTGGAATATCAGAATTGTGATTATTATCTACTGTCTTTCAGAGGAGTTTTCAAAATAAACTTGAGATTTTTGATAAGTTATTGGGGTTTATTTTTATAGTATTCTTCAGTGCTATCGTCGTAGTTTATATCGTCGTAACATTCTTTGTCATGTTGTGCGTTCATGAAAGTCTCAAGAAGGAAACACAATCGTATGAAGTCATACTTTCGAAATTTATTTTATTTGATAAGTATCTGTTTACCACAAAAACCAACCTGAGCGTGAAGGAGTGCCTTGAATAATATTATTCATATTTTGTTGTTATTCATGAACTAAAGCTCTGCCATACTCGCTTCAGTTCTCCTTCGCTTTATTCAAAATAGTTTGTGTACCAATCCATTGCTAAGTTCAGAGAGATCGAAACACCGGACTCGTAAAATATGGAGTATCTTCGGAATATTTCAGTTTTATAGACTTTGAAATGACGCTTCCAGTTGTAACGTTGAAGAATCTATGAATTTTTGATATTGCGCTGGACTTGAATGTTCCGAATGACTGGAATATTCTTACCGTCTCATTTGTACGAATATCGCTGAGATCTTCGTTTCAATTCTTCACGTCTGATGTTGTGTGTATAAGGAGCTCCATGGGACAATTTGGCTGCAATGCAATTTGATTTATTTAAGCTTTCTGAATTCAGGTATGGGAGTTAGGGACGTGTTAAACTTAACTAGTTTAAGTTCTGTATTGCAACACGTGACAAATGACATGATATATCACTGAAAATTATGCGGAAGGGAGATAAGATCACTTGGCCAGCTTTTCATATTGGCACAAGTACATTTTCCATGTCGCTTTCTGTTAAAACGGCATTATTGAAAATCATAAAGATCACAAATACCAACTACGCATTTTTACAAAAATATTTTAAAACTCAACATCAATCTAACCCTGTCAAAGCCGACCACGTTGAAAATGAACCCCGTGTTTTGTATGTAAAATTTTGTCATACAAGTTTTCGTTTTGAAAGCTTTTCATATTTTGTCTGACAAGTGACAGTTAATTTGAGCCCAAGGCCTTGCAGCGACATCAATCACGCCGGCCGCGATGCGGTCCAGATTACATTTTGTAACCTTTACTCAAATAACTCCACGTTATTTTGCCCGTACCTACTCCTGTTTATGGCCCAATTGAGGCGTTTATTTTGGGGTTATTTTTTATTTTAAAATATACTGCATGTGTTTGCTCTTCGTTACTGGTATTGGTTATAAATTTTATTCAATGAAAATTAAATACACAGTATGTTTGGTGATCATATTTTTACTTTGGTGTTCTATGAATATTTTATGAATGTCTGATGAAAACTGCTTCTGTTTTATTATATATTGGCGAATTTTAACACATTTTTTTCAAAAATCTAGGTGGAGTCGATGTTTTCCTTCCAACTATTCAAAAAGTCACATAGGTAAATAAACTCAAACATCATACGGTCTCTTCACAGTCTTCACAGTCTATGTTTTACTGATGACGTTTCCCTTCACTAATCCAACAACACGAATAAACAGTCAGCTGCATTTTTAAATCATTAATCTCAATTACTTAACCCTATATTAATTACTTACATACTTAACAGTACTTGACCGCGAACCACTTAACGTTATTATACGATCGATACCGAGCGGGTGTTGTATCGCCAATAGCTTGCGGTGACATCTTGCGGTGACATTCCGGTCCATTGTACCACCCTATATCAACTGAAGATAATTTACCCCAATAATGACGGGGTAATCAGGTACACCGATCGGATTCCATATAGCTGAATGAAGTTAGGCAGTGGAAGGGTTAGGTTGAAATTGAAATTGCTTTGTTTTGTTTTCTGTGGCAATTTGTTTGTTTGTAGATGTTTGGGACTTTAATGTTTTGGAATTGTTTATTGACCTATGATATTGATAAAAGGGGGATATTATTCAACCTTTCATATGTATATTTCGATATTTCAATAAACATAACAATACACCACGTAGGATATCCAAGAAAGGTTAGGTAGAAATGTACCTAATTATAGCTAGTACGCCCACTTTTTGCCAGTTACGTTAAGTCCCATGTAAAGGGGACAAGCCTATTGCCATCAACCGGGCACAAATTCAGACCCCGTGACTGTTATTGAGAAATTTCAGGTGGAAATAAATGACCCAATAACTATTTACGCGACCCGGGAGTCTAACCCAGAACCTCATGCTCAGTAGGTAGTCCCGTTTGTGACCACTACACCGACGAGGCAGTCCAATCAAAAAACCAATAAACCTTAGCATTTATTCCTAATACCTTAGTATAAATGATCGAGACAGCTCCAATAAATTGAGAAATAGGTAAACATTTTTTGTGAACCTTTTTTCCTCAACCTTCATTCATTTTTACACGAACATTATATAATTGAAACAACCTAGACCTAAGTGATAAAAGCTTTTAATCTATCTCTTTTAAGAATATTCAGGTTCTAACAAAGAATAACCTTCAGACAGTAACATAGTCGGTTCTGGCAGTAAATTAATAGTCTACTTGGACATTCAAGGGTTAATATACGCGATAAGTAATTACGGTCAGGTTATCATTACGCCTTGCAATAAATTGCTGGTTGAGATTTGACCCCCATAAAGAAGGTAGGTAACTTGGGAAAGGTCTCGAAAATATTACAGCTATATTTTATGGTCCTTAGTATGAAAACGTATGTAGATTGTGTTGCTTAATACAACACACGGGTAGATTTTCAAGGGTAAGCAACGCTTACCGCGTGCGGTCCGTGGTTATGGACCTGACATTACATTTCAAGACTCCTCCGAGTCTCAAAAAGCACAATTAGCAGAGGGTCCCGGTTATCATCCATAGATTTTTGACAACCAGACTTGCCACGAGGAATATAGCTGTACATTACCTTAGTCACAACTGCCATCCGTAGATATTGACTTTTGAGACGGGTTAGTTGCGGAGGTCCGACAGAGATTCATTCCATGTAAAATATTTAGCTGTATCTATGTAGTTAGACTGGAATTTAACCCCAATAAAGTCGGAAAAGTAGGTAAATGATGGGTATGAAAATGTATATAAGGCAAGGCAAATCGTTCGCTTGATAAATGAATGCAAAAATGTGGTTTAATTAGTTGAGTGGCTTGACCTCAGTGCGGTTTAGCGAAACCAGTTCCCATTCTGGTTCGTTGTTTTAAATGATCGATTATTGTTGTTTAATTATTTAAACGCGTGGTTTTTGTAATTGAAAACATACTTACGATTTTAACATGTGTGTGTGACATTTTCTTTCATTAACTTTTTAATTTAGTTTTTCTTTTTATCAGTTAAAAGCTCAAAGATGCTTTTCAATTTACACAAACGTGTTTTTCTTTGTAGAGAATAATAAACGTATTTCCGGTTGATCTAATGAGAAACCCATTAGCCAAAAAAAAATACTTAACAAAAAAAAAATACAAGTATTCAATAAACTCTTTGTTAAATTCAGTGTGTACAGTATTCACAAATATATCTAAATAATAATAAAATAAGTACAAGTATAAAAAAAGAATTACAGAGGGAAACAAAATTCGTCCACATGCTATCAAAAAAGAAAGTATGGCCACATTGAATGGCTTCGTGTGTTGGTGTAAGTGGCCACACAATAGCCTTCAATTCATTGCCCTATACATAGCTTTGAATCATTTAAAAACTTTCCCTTTCGCCGAAGAATCCTTATCTTTAAAGCTCCTAGTTGAAAGACATGAAAATAACAACTTTATCTAGATCCCGGTGAAAATAAAGTGGTTATTTTTGTAACATTTTTAAAGCAGAGCTAGTAAATCACACCTAAGTCAATGTGGTAAGCGCTGGCCACTCGATAAATCCCCGTCGTTTGTGCTACACGTTTAAGTAGAGACATGGCTTTCAGTGCTTATACGAAAATATTGTATGGATAAAATCAATACTTAGGTGTGAACTTGAGGAATACACAGTAACTTACGATTTTAATCTCTGTAAGACACAATATTAAGACGAATATCACCAAAACTAAATGCGTTTAACACAATCTGCATAACGAACTGCATTTAAAAGCTAATAGTGCCAGTGTTAATATTATGTAATAATAACATTCAAACTTGTCAGTCTCAGCTGTCGCTCTTGAACGCAGTTTAGGACTGCTGATAGCGTTTAGGTTTCCATGATGAAATTGGCCCTTAATTAATTATTGCAAAGACATGCATCTCGTATGCTTGTTACGAAATACTTAGCTAATTATGGATCTTGACTTTTTATTCGAGTCGTCGGGGATTTCATGATTGACGGTTATCATGATCACTAATTTTCAGGTTGAAAGTAGTCCCGTGATCCAGTAAAAAACACTAACATAAATATTTCTCACTTAATTCACGTCACGATTCTTTGTGAAAATAAATTATAATTTCTAGAAAGCCTTTCTACTCATCTTGATTAAGATACGGGAGCGTTCAAGAGTCACCTTTCACGAGCCTTTGTGTGGTCGCCCGGTGGTTAGACGCAAGCACAATATATTATCTAGCAACGATTTACGTAATATTATTATAAGTTACCTACCTACTTTAATAGAAACTACACGTTAAGTTACGAGTACTTTCTTTAAGATAGTAACAAGTCAGTGACTTACTTGGCATAATCAGGCTACAATTTTCCCACTGATATTAAATACCTTTAAAGTACTAGACAATCCAAAGCATCTTATCGATCCCACCATTCTCAGAAAAAAAAACATCACTACGAAAACTCGTGTTATATTGTAGATGAAAAAATTGGTTCTATTATAATGTACTACTTATAAACCTACAAACTAACTTTTTGACGTGACAACGTCTAATAAATCGACGAACGCCGGCTGCATGCACGAAAAAGGATGACTCATTGTCCCGTTACGCTCATTGTCCCGTTACGCTCATTGTACGCTTACACCGCATCTTTTTTCATCAGTGTTTTGTAATGACGTTGTCACGTTAAACTATCGTCCGTAAACTGACTTTACAGACATTTCTTTTTTAATATCTATAAGAAAAGCGTTTATTCCAAAATCAAAAACATGAGCATCTAAATCCCGACCCACATGATCACCTTTACACCTCCTCCGTTCATATAGTTAGTTATGCTCATCCACCGCGATATTGCATTGTGTCGTTATCAGTCCCGTCCCGGCGATAACTGGGGCCATTGTGTGGGGTCACACATCCCCATTGTTACCCAGAGCAGCCGACTGGCAAGGCTGGTAAATGTTCACACCTGTAGGGCAGATAAACTGTAAATTAACATAGTGTATGGTCCACTTGAACTGGGGTGTGGAAGTAGTGGGGTGATGTGGCTTTTCCTAAGTAGTAAGACTTTTTTGTTGTCGATTGCTCAAAATATAACTATTTATAACACAACTTATTTTTTAGGACTTTTCCGAAGCTCCAAAGAAATTCACACACCAGAATTACCGACCAGTCTTTACAACGCAAAAAAAAAAATGGAAAATTATAATTTTTTTAGGCCATAGCGATAAAAAATATACAATCTTCGAAAAGCCATAATACTGTAATTTAGGTACTTAGAACTCCTTAAAATATGCGCAAACAATATTTGAACAACGCGCCAAAACAAGTGGATTAACGATGAAAACGAAGTTAAAGGTAAAGTAATAAAATGTATTTTTCTTTTTTACTGCTAAGAATTTTTACACTAGCAACACCTGGATTTCTTTTTTATTCGTTCAGGAATCATAATCGTTACCTAACTACAGTTCTCTGTGAAGTTTTAGTACTTTAATTTAGTTTTTTTATTTATGATTTTTGTTTGGTATCGGTCTTTATAATGACTGTATTCTTTTAAATGGGTTTTTGTTCCTTAACTTTATTATTTATAAAATAAATAAACTAGAATGTATTTCTAGTTTTTTAGCGTTCATTTCTAAATGATTACAGTGAAAATAGTTTTGGAAAATATTTCACACACCTATCTGAAACTGCATACTGGCGAACCGCACCACAGGCTTTGCCCCGCTACCAACCTTACCTCCTAGCAATTCTCCCACAAATGTTTGACCTATTATTTTAAAGGACGAATTGACAAGACATGAAAACATAAAAAGTATCAATAAATTTATCCGCCCTCAAGAAATAATTTCATAAATAATCGCAGACTTCCCCATTCGTATGGCGACCTCGTCACTCCGACCCTCAATATGCGACCTCCGTATCACGTTAAGCGCCAGAGTGACCGTAAACCCTCCCACTGGTCCTCTGAGTGTGAAACGGTGAATATTTTATTCATGAACACCTGAAATTCTTCAAACAAACACTGAAGGCTTAGCGGATCCCGGTTTGAGGTTTTACAAATAAAAAACTTTGCTGAAAATTGGGTAGGAGTTAAGCTTTTGCTTGTGTGTGAAGAAAAGAAAATAATCCTGCAAAAAACCATTTGAAATGATTGATTAACTGAATCTACCATTTTTAGGTTTCGTAGGTTTTCCTTTTCAACCTATAGAATATATGATTCGAAGAACAGGAACACAGTTTATTGGTATTAGTCAAATATGATATGCTTATTTTTTCTGAATTTAAGCTAAGCAACTCAGTTACGTATGCGCACAAACTAATAAATGTGGCTAAATGATATTAATCCCAGTTATCAAACACGGCACTGAAATTCAACTAAAGTTCATGAAATCTACAAAGCTTTTAATCTTAAATTTTTATTTCAATTCACCCAAAACAATGTTTACTATTTCCGCCAACGTGTGTTTGTTTGATTCGTTTTCGTTGCTTGTAGCTAAAAACTGTTGGTGACGTCGGTAACAAAAAATAATGATATTGACTCGAATGACATGCGGTTTAGTATGTTTAAAACTGTAGCTTCCATTTACATACAAACATACATAATAATTTATTTATTCAATTGAGACAACAGTGATCCATATTTTTGTTCGTATACTTGAGGGCCAATATGCAACACATACTACCAATTACCAAAAATGCATAACCATAAAATAAATTATTCATAAATCATAAAATAATATCTAAATCCATAAAACAAAATTCATTTTCATTCATGAAATAAAAAATAGACTACATGAGTCAAAAAATAAAAATAATGTATTGTTCATGTCAAAATGTAAAACGTCAAAATTTTAAATGTCAAAATGTAAAAAAGTAAAATGTCAAAATATAAAATTCACGGGAAAAGGGCATAAACTCACGACCTTTTTATTTTTTTTTAAGAACGTGCCCCACACTAGGAATTTCTCCTGTATCGTGGGTGCGTTCACAAACATTTAAACTCACATACACAAATACCCAGACCCGGAACAACTATCTGTAGGTCATACAAATATTTGTTCCGTGCGGGGATCGAACCCGCGACACGCAGCGCAGTAGACCATTGCTTGAGCCACTGCGCCCACCTTTCTGTCAAAGTCTTTTCCCGTGGAGGTAGGCAGAAATCATAGAACGCCATATGCGACGATCCTTACATACTCCTTTTACCTCGTCCACATTCATACATCTGGTCATACACGCACGCCGGTTGCGAGTACTACGCACCTGTCCTTTCTGAAGAACATCTATCTATCTATCTTCTTATCTATACATATAAAAGGCTTTGTCCTGAATGACTGACGGATCAACGCACAGCCTAAACCGCTGATCGTTGAGACCTGAAACTTGGAGGGTGTGTTCTTTGTATGACGTAGGCATCCGATAAGAAAGGATTTTTCGAAATTCTACCCCTAAGGGGGTGAAAACGGGGGGCAAAGTTTGTATGGGACAAAGTGATTCCTTGGTCCAATCTACTTCAAATTTTGCATAAACCTTTTTTAACAGAATTGATGGAAGACGTGTTTCGTATGTTATTGAAATTCAACCCCTAAAGGGGTTAAAAAGGGGCAGAAACTTATTTTGGCGGTGATTTGCTTCGAAGTTGATATCAATACTCCTTAGCGATTTTGATTTAAATTACTTCTTTTTATTTTGACACATGTCTAAAACTCAAATTCGAATTTATTCAAAAAAGGTTGAACTCATTTAAAAACTTTTAATTGTAAAACTATCTCCGCCTTATTACAAAACGTAGTTAAACCAGGTTTAACTTAGACCTGGTTTATCTCGCATGCTGTCACTTTCTTTTGAATATTATTGAAATGAGACGTCATGCGAGATAAACCAAGTCTAAGATAAACCAGGTTTAACTACGTTTTGTAATAAGGCGGTCTGTGTTTGATTTGTGTGTATATTAATACCTCAGATCAATTAATACCTATAGTTTTCTTTTAGTTTGTCTTAGAAGTGTCTGTCTATTTTTTAAAAATGGGAGCAGAGTTGGTTAACATCAATGGGAAATTAATATAACAAAATGAATAACGTAAAAAAACAATTAAAAATCCTATTAGAACCATTTTCGACTTCTACGCGGACGAAGTCGCGGGCAAAAGCTAGTATTTATATAATTTCATTTCATGATGAACTGAAATATAATTGATTACAGTGTAGTTCCCAATTCGCTAGTATTTGGCATCGCAGTTTTAGAGAAAATAAAACAAAACTTTTTCTCTATGAATTGGCAATACAGATTTGACACTCTTTAGAGATAGCGTTGCTCTATTAGCCCATTCGACAAGGGACTAATCCTAAAAAGGATGGGTTGGGTGGGTAATTATATTTCAGTTCATCCTTCATGAAATTGTAATCGGACTTCACTTAAGGTAAGTTCGTCTGATTAATCAATTTCATTTCATGATGAACTGAAATATAATTGATTACAGTGTAGCTGTTTAGAGTCTAAGTCGACATGGGCCACTCTTTTGGAAATACTTACCAAAAAACTTACCAAATCAATCTTATTGTTACATGAATCAAATTTATTTGAGACCAATATAGTCAACCTATGCTTGTATATCTTAGGTAGGTATGATTCATAATCATCAATCTTAAGGTATTATATAATAAGTATGTATGTGTAAAAAGACAAAATAGCCATTATGTGGCTTACATAACTAGGGCGTCATTAAAGACAAACCAATGATAATTGGCTACTAGTATTTTCATGATAATAAAATACTATCAGTCCTGTCTCATAATCAGATACAATATGAAACAATAAATGCTATAAGTATGTATAGCTAATAATGCCATATTACTAAATTAAAACACTATTAATGACAGTGTACAAATAAAATAAATAATCATTAATAATAAGGAATGTTTGAATAAAACTTAAAACTGAATGTTTAAATTAAACTTATTAAGTTTGTGTAAAGATAAATAAAGGAATGTAAATATGATTTACATCTTCAAGTTGGTATTTAAGACGGTATTAATAAAGCTGTCATGTAGGACATTTTCTTTTTTTTTTTTTTTTTTTAAACGTTGCCCCACACTAGGGATTTCTCCTGTATCGTGGGTGCGTGCACAAACATATAAAGTCACATACACAAATACCCAGACCCGAAACAACTATCTGCAGGTCATACAAATATTTGTTCCGTGCGGGAATCGAACCCGCGACACGCAGCTCAGCAGTCCAACCGCTTAGCCACTGCGCCAACCGTGCCGTCAAACAGACATAAACCATTAACATTCACTGATACATCATAAACCTTGTCAATGTAATAGAACTATCTGGCTAGCCAATAGTTTTCCTAATGACATCTAATGACACCCCTGCCTGTTTAGCAAAATATGTGTCTGCATAAAGTGTGTTATGTGTGGTACATAATATATCAGTCAATCCCACTTCCCTTCATTAATAATTTAATTCTTCTACTAATTGTTTGTTTGGATGCCTGTTATAAAAGGAAAGCAGGTTTCAGTTTTGATGACAGTGATATTTTTATAAGAATAGTAATGTACATAATGTATTATGTCTTGTGACATGGACATATTGTCTTTTAATAACTGATAGAGTCTGCACTCTTTGAGCAGTAGCAAGAGCTAATAAGGTGACAAGCTTTTTACTTAATTTTTTAAATTAAAATTCAGATTATCCCCAATTAGACAGTGATTACTACTACACTACTATTGTAGGATCACAAGTATTCCCATACTTGTATAAAGCGGGTTGAATTCTTTAAAGACCCATGAGAAAACGCTTGATGTGATCATCTCTGTCAATTCATTCATTTAACAGAGAAGCGAAAGTATTGATCTAGCCTAATGTAACAAGCTGTAGCCAACATTATTTTGGTTTATGTATAATGTATTTCAGTGAGGTATTGTATTAGATCTGGTATTGAATCACACTGTGATTTTGGCAGAATAAGTACCAACTCTTTAAGTGAATGCATTTTGCAAAAGATGGTCGCTGCCGGAGTAAGCTGGTTGCTTTATGGGTGTTTGGTACTGAAAGGAGATTGTAATAAATTATTATTAGAATAGAATATGATTGGTTTTATAACCATCGTCATTTTTACCAAAGGATATCTGACAAGTCCACGGTGGGTACCTACACCTACTCATATTTCCTTGCCCCCCCCCTTTTTCTAATTTTTGAAGACAATTCGTAATTAATGTCAATGGTATGAATGTGTATAAAAAAAATAGGAGCTCTATTTAAATGAGAAGGCATCTATCTGAAATGCATAAGGGTCTCTATATCAAGTTCATGACACATATGCTTTACAATTTGAATTAACTCCGGTGGCTAGTAAATCATAATTGATAATTCCCACTCTGTGGCAATGTTAGTATGCCTTGATTCCTCATATGACAAGTTATATTTAGATTTTATGTAAGGCTATTAAATCATAAATGATAATTCCAACTCTGTGGCAATGTTAGTATGCCTTGGTTCCTCATCTGACAAGTTATATTTAGATTTTATGTAAGATGCTTGGAGATTAATACACCTAGCTTCACACCAAACCCATATCCTTCTACTACCATCATTTAGGTTAGACATTGAACACTACCCATCTTGTTAATGCAAGCAATGGCAGTAGTGTTGTCATTCGAAGAAGAATATCACAATTATTTTTTGAATTTACAAAGCATTTTAAACCAGAAAATATTGCCCTTAACCTGGTTTATGTGATATATTTGCTCTGATTGTGACCACAGGCCTCCAACATTTTCACCATAGCAATGAGTATCCCAACCTGTCAGGTCTGTATAAACTTGTAAATCAAATTTTCTTTACTGCTATGCTTCTAAGTTTTGCTGATAACCATGGTGTCATTGGTGGAGGAATAACATAATTATATTCCTTCTCCATTGAAAGTCAACGGTCAATTATTGGTCATGGTCAATGTGGCGAGGGGGGCTTAGGGGAGGCCTATGTCCAGCAGTGGACGTCTTTCGGCTGAAATGATGATGATGATGACCATTGAAAAAGTAAACCATAGGTAATGTCATGGATGCATCATAATTAATAAAGTAATTGATTGATTGTCTGATAAAAAGATGGTTTGATTTCAGTAATGGTATTCCATTTCCATTTGTTTTGTATGTACTATGCCATATTATGATAAAGCTGGCCATGCTGCTACTAATGTGCCTAAAAACAAGGCAAAATTCTCTTATTTTAAATTTTAGAATTTAACATACCTACTCTTCATTGTATTTCTTTTTTTCAAAAGGTATGGTTGGTAGGTAGGCACAATGATTTGGAGTTAATCATGAATCCCAGTTTAGAACATTAACAAGGTACTAGGGTACTTTTGTCATAATTAATAAGGGTTCCTAGTTGACTACGGAACCCTAATAATAGCATATGAACTTTAACACACTAATTGTTGTTTTCATGTTTTGTAAACACTCCTTGTAATATGCTTGGTCAATATATAAAATATCATTAATGTAGATTATGAATAAGTGGCCTAAATTTCTTGCATAAACAACCACAGGTATTAACAATTTGATGAACAAACTAGGTGCAGTACATAGTCCATATGGCAATGCTGTAAATTCATTTATGGTTCCATTGAATTCAAAAACAAAGGAACTTTAAATCATAAATATGACTTCCTTAAGTCTATGCAACACACTTATTAATGATCAGCAATTAACCTTACTGCAGTGCTGACTTTTACATACTTGTTCAAAGGTTTTAGATTTAAAATTAACCTGTTTGCCATCAGGTTTTGAAACAAGGAAAATCTTTTGAGATGTATTCTCCCTTTGGATGACAACATGGTGTTATAGCTCTTAATTGTAAAAGGTGAACAATTATGAACAAAAGCTTCCTGCATATGTGTAATTTCACAATCAGGTAAATTATTTTTAGGACTGAGACATGAAAGGGACATGAAATCCTTAATCCACTGCAATATAATGGGGTCATTTGTTGATTACAACCAACAAACAAAATATGTACCTTGTTTATTTCCTGCTATTGTGGTAGACATCCCGGGTTCTCTCGGAACGCTGTGGGTTCAAGGATGTTCTGCGGTGTGATGGCTGTGGTCGAGTCTGTGGTCCATCTCATACCATCTCCTTGGTTGGTTGATGCTTTCAACTGTTGTGGTTGACTCTTTCTGTTTCCCATATATTTGTTACTTATGTTTTAAGCAGAAATTGCTGGCTTGGTGCAGTTTTCTTAATAGAATTTGAACTCTGTTGTATTAGGCATCTTATTTACCGCAATTCTTTGATAAATTGCCACCATTTAAAAATAGTTTTATGAGTAATTTCTATGAAATGCTTGTGCAGAGCCACTACAGACCTTGTTTTTAGTTTCTTAATGATAGAGTTCACACACCAACTTGTTGCTTCACCAAGTGATTTTAACATAGTTATTTTATCTAGTAGGATTTTTATTATAAGAGACCTGATTTTGTCTATTATTGTAAGTGCTGTGCCCACCTGTCTTTGCTGGTAAGCGATACACTTATTTCTAGTTATTCCCATTTTAGAGATCACTAGCTTTACTTTGGTGATGATAAGGATTCAATATCTGGGATTTCAACAAAATGAGTGTCACATTATTCATCAGGGCCTGATGTTTGACAAATTTCACACCTTTTAATGATTTTTTTCTCAAAAATGATGAAAAAATACCTTACTTGGTCCCTTAAGGTTTCTCAATAGCATTTGACTTGCACTACACAGTATCTCGTACTGTCGCATATGCTGGTTTTGATCAAATCGGCATCACGTGCCGATATAATAGAAATCTGACATCCAAGTTGATATCTTGTAGTGTTTGTAAACACTGTATATTGTAAGGTTTCTCAACAGCATTAGAATAGCACTGAACAGTATCTCGTACTGTAAGCACATGCTGGTTTAGATCAAATTGGCAGCTCGTGCCGTTTGTCATCAAAGTAGATATCTCGTATCAAAGTTGATCTTCGTGTTTGGTAACTCGTACTAACACGGTAAACAGTATCTCGTACTGTAACCACATGTGGGGCTGGTCGGCATCGGCAACTCGTGCCGGTAACAGAAATCTGTTATAAACATCAAAGCTGATATCTCGTATCAAAGTTGATCTTCGTGTTTATGTATCTCGTACCAACACGGTATATTATCCTCGACCATTGCTGTAGCCAGCCACGTTTTTTTTGACTTAGTTGCACCTAAAACAAAAAGCTTACCTTCGTTAGCCGAAGTAATGACGAGCAAAGGGCTCCGGTCAAGTCCGGTCCCGGTCGACACTTTGCCGTTGATTTAAACTGAGGTTGCGTTTGGCACACCATCGGGACTCCGTATTTTGTTTCGACGTCGTCAATCCAACTTATACAAGAGTATTTCCACATTTTTCCAATAAGTTTTTCTTCAGAAACCATTTTTACTTAAATTGTAATCGGACTTCACATAAGGTAAGTTCGTCTGATTAATCAATTATCTAAATAAAAAGAGAAGTCCTGACTGACTGACTCATCAACGCCCAGCCCAAACCCTTGGACCTAGAAAGCTGAAATTTTGCACAGAGGTTCCCTTTATAATGCAGACAAGGAATAAGGTAGGATTTTTCGAAATTCAACCCCTAAGGGAGTTAAATAGAGGATGAAAGTTTGTATGGAAAATCGTCATTTTCACGCGGGCGAAGCCGCTGGCACAAACTAGTCGTCAATAAGGTCATTTATTTTGTGAAAATGAAATGGTGATATAATTATTATGGTGCAAAGTGAAATTTATATCATCAACACTGCTCTTAAAACGGCTATTGCTTCGGTCTGCAGATTGCTAACTCGCTGGTCTTGTCTGTCTCTCCAAATGAGAGTCGACACTAGAAACTCTAATTACCGTATTTCACCAGACACTGGTAACGTTTTGACAGGTACGGTACTCTAGGGTCACTGCGAGGCTGTTCGAAAGAGACACCGCGGCCTTGGTATACAAAGGGCTAAGAAGGAAGATGGGTGGGTTTTTGTCAATACCAGTCTGACACTCCCTTCCGCTCCGCCCTGGGCAGGAGGGGGTGGTTGGTCAATCCATCCAAAAGCACCTATCAACATGTTACCAACAAATTGTCAGTCTCATGTCTCCATTAGTCAGCTTTCAGGTCCCATTATTCCTATTCTTTTTATTTTTTTATTTTTCCTAACATTCAATTAATAAACAAATATTGATTGATGTATCTTTTTTCCTGAATGAACGGTCCATTTATCATAAATAATAAAAGAACATCATTTATCAAGGTTCTATCGCAAATTGCTCCCGAAATTGGTCTTGCTTGCTCTTTATTTTCTAAACTTGTCTGAATTATAAAGAGATGCCTTTCTTATACCTATAGATATCATGAAATGAAGTTGGTTTTTTGTAGCTACCACTTTTCGAAAAGTATTCATAACGATTTACATCCAGTCTTACCAAGGGGTATCGTATTACCCAGTTACTGGGTTTGTGTAGGTCAGATAGGCAGTCGTTTCATGTATTATACTGGTACTCAGCTGCATCTGGATAGACTGCAGGCCAACCCCACTTAGTTAGGGAGATAGGCTAGGCAGATGATGATTCATACAATGATTGAATAATTGATGTATAAATACTTAAATATTTAACTTAGACATAACACAGTAAATTATCGATATTTTCTAAAGTCGTATAAACCATGCGATGCAAAGGCGGGTGTCGGGTTAGTCATTTATAAATCCATTTAAATTGTAAAGAGATGCCTATGTTTGATAAGTGGTTTCATTTAGAATTTTAATGGAGTCTAGCTTTTAAGGGTCATGTTTGGGTCGGGGTACCTGAAATGTCATTGATAGCTCGGTTTTAATAATTCAGTGATATCATTGTGTGTACACGCCCGAAACTATTTGAATAGCCTTCATTATATGCCATTGTCCCGTTTACATTATGATCCGCATTGTAAATTTTCACGTTCTGGATTCGCATAACACTAAACATTGTCATTATTATTGAAAGCGTAACAAAACAAGCCCGATAAAATTGACAGGATATTTACATCAGAATTTCTGCCTGTTCATTTTCCAGAGTATAGACATGTCCAACTGTTATATTATCAATAATTTGAATACATGTGACATTCACTAACCCGCACAGGACAGACGTGGTGGGTTATGGCCCTCCTTTCCTCTCAGAAAAGAAGAGGAAGGGATATTATCATCTCTACCAGCTGATTAACTCAATTGACTGATGAATAATAATATAGTTGGTTGTAAAATGCCTTGTGTCGTTTTTTTTTTAAAGAAAACTTTGCCCCACACTAGGAATTTCTCCTGTGTCGTGACTCGTGGGTGCGTTTACAAACATTTAAACTCACATTAAGTCCACCTATGTGCCACTATTGTACATGATTTTTAAATCTTCATCATCTGGCAAGCCTTTTTATAATTATGTATGTTGGGGCCTGCTTCCTGTCTAACCGTATGAAAAAGAGTATTTTACATGGAGCCACTGCCTATCATTCCTCCACTCTTAGTACTGGATAATACGAAAGTCCTTGGTTAGATTGGCTGTCAGACTTTTGGGCCACGAAGACAAACCTCTTAAACGGGGAAGGACCACTCTTTATTTTCTCCTGTCATAGACTAAGTACTCAGTATGAATTTAAGATGAATGTTCCTATATACAGTATACATATCAATTTTTGTACAATTTATACCTACGTAGGTAAAATATTATAAGTGTCACATTGACCAAAGTCATATTTCAACCTTGCACCTTCCAGCTTAACTTGCTCCCGACAAAACGTGAACATATCCAAATGCTAAACGTTTGAAACAAGTCACAATGACAAATGAGCCCAATTTGTACCAGCGCGTGAAAGCTTAAGCCGTAAGTGGCTTAAACACGAGGTAGATATTGCCATTACACAACGCGGCATTAGCTGCTTATCGGGTGAGTGGGCTCATCACTTGAACCAAGATTTCAATTACGGGAACGATTGTTTAGTGTCTCTAAAAATGGCAATCCTTGGAAGAGGCCTTGACCTGCGAGTGGTTCCTTATTATACATACAGCAAACAATACATAATTACCAAAAAGTGCTACTATTGAAAAATCTATACATTATTATGCAAATGCGTAGTATTGTGCATTAGTTATATTTCTGTTCATTTTTTAAAGTAAAATTCCTAAATAATCGTGACAATGTAGCATGTTTTAGAAATTAAAAGCCTTTTTTTATTTAACTAGGATAAACATTTACGGAAAATACACCTGCGCTGAGATTGTTATTACGCAAGAGCGTAGCTATTCTTCTCTATCTAGATGAGTCTGAAATTAGTTATAGATGGTATTCCATTCCGACAACTGTGGCAGGGTTCATACGGAATTTGACATAAGTAGGAAACCTAGGTATAATTGTATCACAATTATTATTATACAAACTTAATGTCGAATTGTAAATGTACCATAAGGTACACCTCTGCCTAACCCTTGGTTCGATGTTAAAAGTGACAACAAATTGACAAACACGATAATCAATTCTAGTTAACAACATGACCCAAATAATAATCCAAAATCAACAACAAGCCCAAATGACAACACTATTACGCGACCAACACGTCATCTCTTCATAAATTATAAATCGTACGCAAACAAAAGATTAAACAAAATGATAAAACAAAACACAACTCGATTCTGTGTACTCGGTAATTTGTTCGTAAAATCGAATGGCTTTGAATCGATATCTAATTACGAACACACGCGAGACGAGCTCACTCGTTATTCTTGTTCATAGATGCGGAAATGTATGCAATAATGACGAGTTTGTAAATTTTTATTCAACAGGACTTGTAAAGCTTTCCTTTGCTTTATGGTTGTATAAAGCCGTCTAGCAGCTGTAGTGCTTATCTTAGCGTGTTTTGTTTCGCTTTATCTTCAGATGTTGGATTTTTATTGTATTACTTGTACTTGTTTTGTGTTATTTCATGGTTTGTTTGGGTATTGTAGGATTTAGTACTAGATCGGTTTTATTGTGCCTGTTGTCTGGTAGAAATATAGGTCTGTTCTTTAAAGATAAGCACGTTATAGCTTTCGCGCGTAACATACTGAGATATGTTAGTTTACGACTAGATACATATATTCTGAAACCATGGTAATGTAATAATAATAATAATAAATTGTTTATTTATCCCAATAATGCACACAGACACAGTTTAAAAAGAAAATGACAGAAATACAATGAACATAATAATATAGCTTTGAGCATAAACTGTTTGAGTTCACAATAATAGTCTATGTTTACAATAATAATGAACCCTGCCTCTTAAACTAGGAGACCTGTATTTTAAGAGACAGTGATCGGCCAAAATTTGTATTTAATAAAAATGAGCTTTATAAGAGTGAAGGTGTGTCGATCCACCATTTAAATGTATTTATATTAATATTAGTTTTAGTATTAATCAATATGGGTTTGTGTGCGAGTGCGTACAAGTAATTATACCTATAAAGGTTACAGTAAGGTTGACTGAAAATTCCGATGACATTAAGTTCGCTTCTATACATTGTGCTTAAAGTGTCACATTTCGCCAGGTATGTTTATTCTTGTTGTCAAAACCCAATAACACTTTGCCCGACCCGAAAATCGAACCCACGACCACATGCCCAGTAGTCGCGCTTGCGATCACTAGACTAAAGAACAGTGAGGCAGTGAGAAATGTCGTTAAAATACCGAAATTGTCTCAAAACCCTACTTTTGCATTGTTATTTTGATCTCTTTTCAAAGAAAAAGGATAAAGCGTGTTTTATCCTTCATCATCATTATTGAAACCATCCATTTTTGACTAGAAAATATGTATTTTAATTGCTAATTTCCTGTTATATCCTTCACATAGATATTATTCAAGTAAACTATCACTTACATATCGCATCAGTAAACAAGATGATAATTATTCAGCAAGCAATAAGGTTAACGGCTCGATCATGGCTCATGCTCATGAATTTTCATCTCGCGCTAATTTGTATGCATCTTCGCTATTAACTATTTACAATATTAGCTTCAGTTCTCAGTAATTAACGTTTGAGCCAATTTAAATTAGCAGGATGTTACTTGGCGTCTTTCTGGGTATTTTTACCGGTTTTTCAGCTTTTGACTAAAAACATTTTAAATGTAGTGAACAGTTAGTATTCTTCTTAAGTTTTATAATTCTCTTTCATAAATGATATTTGCTTGTCTGCGTTCTGAGTAAATTTTCTTATTGTTGCAGTTTTCGAAATAAATGCATTCGATTTGTGTTTAACTAGCGACGTTTTCAACATTTATGTAAGGTCAAAATCTCACGGTTTTTAGTAAAAAATTTGTAAAAATATCAATGAACTGATCTCTTGATATGAGTGCGAAAATCAAGTTAAAATCTAATGTAAAGTGTGAAAGATAGAAACGGTTCACACAGTCAAACCGAAGAGCGAATTTTCGGTGATTTAAGAAAACTGTCACAATATGCAAAAAAGGCAGAGTTATGAGTATCGATAATAATTTCTGTAATGATTCAAATACGGACAGAATTCTAGGACTTTCGACGGAAGTGTAACTCAACTCAAATCCTCAGCAACACCAAAATCCGTATACAATGTAGAAAATAATGATTTTCACATGATTATTTCCATCGCGTAACGCAGTTCACACCAGCTTTGACAATCAGTCGAGCGGAACAGCCCAATGAGTCCTTTGTCGTATATTCTCTCCATACAGAACACACTTTTTGCCAAATTGGCACGAGTGGGAGCAGAATGAAACCTTTCATCTGTATCGTCACCGATTCGAACAATGTTCGGTATTGGACGCAATATGGAACATTCGATTTTTGATTTCGGTTCTACGGTCTTGGTTTTTTAGGTGTTTGATAGGAAACTCAAACTACTTGGTTAAACCATGAATAGAAGACTGCAGTTAATTGTTCTATTTAAGTCCTAGTAAATCAAAAAATTACCGGCCTACAGACAAATTAAAGAATGCTGCTGATATAGATTGAGAGTTCCGTGTCCAGACCTGCATCCGCATTGTCCGACAGAATTTTAAAATGCCAAGTAAATACCAAAAATGTTCTGGAAATTTTAACCATCCGTTATGGAAATGTGCAGTGCTGATAGGGTGAACATTGTGAACAACTCTGTTGAATGCATTATTCACAAAAATTCAAACTAATTTCATTTTTCATACACAACAAATTACTGTTTCTGACTTCAACAGAAATTCTCACAGCGTTAGTGCGCTCTGCCCACCCCACAAAGGAAACTGCCTCAAGAAGAATTTCCTTTTATAAATTGTTCTCTTCATAAAATATCGTACAAGTTTCCTTGCTATTTCTATTTATCTAAAGGTTCATTCTTTATACAGCCGTAGACGTGTGTTGCCCGACAGTTAGTTAGGGGCTCCCACATCCATTTTAGTTTCACTGAAATCGCCATTTTTATTCCAAAACAAAAACGAAAGTGTCAGTTTCCATTCAGTTTTGTCGGCGAAACAATGAATGTTATTACAAAGGAAACTTTTCAAGGTAAGATATCTTTAAAAGCTCGTCAAATACTCTTAAAATATTTTCTTTTGTGATTGGTGTAGGCGGTTTTATTCAAAAAAACAGCTTTGTTTTGTTAACCAGAAGTTTCATTGTAAAACGCAGTTGCATTCATTTTGATGGAGACAGCAAAGCATTCGCTGGAAGCATAATGTTATTACAGCTAGTAAATATAACTTTGCTTTATGTCTACATTGGTAACAATTCGTTTTAACACTGCAAGCTTTGTAGATTGCTTTTGTAAGCATTCAGGGTAAACTGTATAATCTTGGGAATGCAATGTCTGAAAGAATTGGAAAGTCTTTCATAAATTATTGTGGTCTTGTTTTCTTATAAAAATGGGAAAACTTGTATAGGTATCACCCATGATGACTTAGTCATCATCTGTCTGTACCTTATTCCCAATAATGTCGTGGTCGGCTTCCAGTCTAACTAGATGCTGCTGAGTGCTAGTATTTTAAATAGAGCAACTGCCTAATTGACCTCCACAACCCAGTTTGTACTAGATAATGTAATACCCTTGGTGAAACTGATTGTTCTTTCAGGTCACTGACTACCTCTAACTACTGTCAAAATCTACAAATGACAGCTGGATCAAACGTCTTAAATTGCTTTCCGAGGTCACAAAGGTAACCTGGTATTGATATGAGTGATAGATAGTCACCCATCGATGTAATGACCCAGGCAAGCACACCTTAACCTTGAAGATTAATTAGAAGCTGCTATGTAGATAGCACAGTAGGTGCTTACAGGCTTATTCGTGAGCAGCGGTACCCACCTACCACAGGCTCGGCTGGTAAATTAGCAATCGTAGTATTGACATGACATGCTTTGACGTGGTCTAATTGAAACTGTGACCTTAGGCGCGAGCCACACATAAAAGACGTCAGACGCGGACATCGCGCTGGCGGCATTCAAATTTTATACCAAAGTGCATAGAAATAAAGCGCAATTTAGGATACGGGGAATGACGTGACTCGGGCGTGGATATGACGCGACATTTGTGTCCTAAATTGCGCTTTATTTCTATGCACTTTGGTATAATATTTGAATGCCGACAGCGCGATGTCCGCGCCCGACGTCTTCTATGTGTGGCCCGCACCTTAGACATTGTGACTATTGTAGCTAGTATATGCCTAGATTAGCTACCCAACCCTTAATGCGTAATTACTAATTGCCAGATACTAAAATATTATAGGATATCATGCTCAGAATTGGATTGCGATAGTTTGCTTTACATCGATTATTTTTGATCCCCGACGCAAAAACGACGGGGTGTTATAAGTTTTACTACAAATCTACTCTCTAAGTAGGTACTGACTTGTTTATAAATTTTTATTCTTATTCAAACTGCCGCTGGATTGGGCTGAATTGTAGGTGTACTTTCCTTATTTCTCTTTTAAAGAGGGGTCAGATAATGCAGGGTATTTACTATACTATTACGTACACCTCTGCCTTGCCCGTCGGAGAATACAGGTGTGATGTAGTGTGTAAAACTGCGTTTATAAAAATACAAAACAATTTCAGTATATAACAATAAAACGGGAAACAAGACAAATAAATAAAATATTATTTGGATGACTGCAGTAATTATTTTTCACACGTTGTAACAATATGAATGATCACTTTGATTTTGACAATTTACGGACAAAGGGAAGAGCATAAAACAAAAATTTTTTTTCATTACAATCGTGATTGATTGAAAACTTGTCAGTATTAATGGAATTAATGGCAATCACAATGAATGTAGCATAGGTGTATGTTATCATGGTGTGTGTTATCAATGTCCAGTCTAACTAAGAACTCGCCACACTATTCCTAAGCCACTGCAACACCAGAAAACCAGAATCAAAAGAGATTAGATAGGCAGCTACTCCATGTAAATAGATAAAGTAGATGACAAACTGGTTGGTAACTGTGCTTACAGATAGTCGCTTCATGTAAAACCGATTTTAAAAAAAAACACAAAAAAGTGAAAAATTAACTTTAGAAGAAAAATCAGTTTCTGAAGTCGGTGACTTTTGTTTCTTTGATTTCATTTTTTTGCCACCGACTTCAGAAACTGATTTTTCTTCTAAAGTTTATTTTTCACATTTTTGTGTTTTTTTTTTTAATCGGTTTCATTTTTTGTTAAAAAGTTTTTATTTTTCACTTTTTAGTGGTTCACATGTTCATGGGTCATAATGTGGACAATGTAGTTTTTTTTTAGTGTTGTTGATTTTTCAAAAACCGCTTGTCCGACTTCGATAAAAAATGGGACCATTTGGGAAGCCCCTTTCCAACAAAAAAGATTTTTTGAAATCGGTTAGCAAGTGACGGAGTTATGCCCAAACAAACATAAAAAATAAATATAAACATCCGAATTGAGAACCTCCTTCCTTTTTTAGAAGTTGTTTAAAAATAGGTATCTTCAGCTACTTCTTTTAGACCTGGAAGTAGACCCCGCAATTTGGCTAACGTAAGAGGGATCAGGGGGTCTAAAATGGCCACTTTAGCAGATCAGAATATGAATTGACCTTTCAAAATAGTAACTGCGTCTGTGACCATTTTACGAATTTAACGCAATTCATAATGTTTTCCTATTATTACTTACCTATGATCTATTTTCCTTAATGGTCCCAGACGCTGTTACTATTATGAAAGGTCATTTACGCTTTTTGACGCAATTCCTATTATGAACTGCTAAAGTGGCCGTTTTAGACCCCCTGATTATCCCATACCGTGAGCAAGACCCACCAACCAGCTCCAGGCTCGCGTGGTGGTTTATGGCCCCTCCTAATAAGAAGAGAAGCCTGTGCCCCAAATGTTGGAGACTGATTATGCTATGAGAATAAAATACACATCCTATACAAATGATCAACATTACACTAATAGGGCAATGCACTCAGCAAGAAACGCAAGCGGCATTTTATACACTTCCAAGGCGTGCACGATATCCCGCGCACAAAATGGAGTCACATTTTTTATTTTATTAAAATGCTAAAAGGATCGTAAGGCACCCGGGTTTAATTTACCATGCGTGACTGAATAATGCTGTTATCATAAATATTGTGCTGTGAGAAAATGATCTTTGTGAGGGAAATTATTAAGTTTAAATCTCGTTTATTTTTACTTTGTGTTTAATATTTACAACGTCTCTACTTCAACTGAAATTGGTTTTCTACTAAGTTGCATATTATACTGTTTTCAGACAGAGTGAACTTATAGAAAATATCGTAGATCTACAAAGTAGTCGCAGACCGTTGTAGGTCTCTTAGAAAGGTAATTAGATGCCTAAATAACAACACAACAAAATGAAATTGCCTCTCTTGTTAACAACCTAATCTACAACTTCAATGGAACAGTCAACAAGTAAAATTAATGAACCTACAACTATTCTCCAAACAGCTGTAATTGAAATTTCATTTCCATATCGTCTAACAATCAAAGGCCACAAACTATATTAGTGTAATGTCAACAAAATCGCACTATTTCAACACGTAGATACTATCGAATCTTACTCACAGCGCCCGAGGCAAACTCCAAGTGAATTTGCGAAGTTAAATTGAAAGTGAGCGTTCGGGCCGGACGATTGATGAGTGGGCCATACCAGTTTGCACTTCAATGTTCACGTCTACACGTCCTGCCTTCTTGGGTTAATGTTATTGGGGAATGTTTGTGGCTTTTATCTAATACTTTCTGCAAAGATTTCAGAAGGTTAAATAGAAGTGTTGTAAGAGTTCGTGGCTCGGATAAATCTTCAGGCTAAGCCACGCTTGCCTAGGTTAGTCTGTGGATAAGTGACCACCTATTGCATCCGCGAACCGGAAGACGTTGCGTTGGAAGGCCTCCCACTAGGTGGACCGACGACCTGGTGAAGGTTGCGGGGATCCGGTGGATGCGAGACGCACGGGACTGGTCAATGTGGCGACACTTAGGGGAGGCCTATGTTCAGCAGTGGACGTCTTTCGGCTGAAATGATGATGATGATGATGATTGCATACCGAGTTTACTCAGTGCATCGGAACGCACGTGGTGTCGTTGGTATCAGTATCGGCTGTTATTTGTAGAGCTTGGATAGTCGTTACAGGCAGTCAGGCTTTGGACCAAGAGATATCGTAATAACCAGTACTAACCCAGTACCGTTCCGTACCGTATGGTGTCGGACGCAAAGAATAGCACCATCCCATATCTTCCCGTGGGTGTCGTAAGAGGCGACTAAGGGATGTACCAGAGAATGGGCAGCAGCGTTCTCTGTGCTTTTTGTATCGACCGTACTGCGATCGCCAACCCGCCTGCCAAGCGTGGCGATTATGGCAAACCCCCCCTAAGCAAAAATGACACTTAGGGGAGGCCTATGTCCAGCAGTGGACGTCTTTCGGCTGAAATGATGATGATGAATGATGAACCCAGTACTAACTGGGTTGTAGAGGTCAGATATCCAGTCGCTCCACGTAAAATACTGGTATTCATCTTCATCCGGTTAGACTGGAAGCTGTCCCCAACTTAGTTGGGAAAAGGCTGGATGATGATGAAATATAAGTGTTTTGTGTTGACTGATATGCAGTAAGTTATAAAACTGAACGCGAGAGAAGTTATTGAAAGTGTGAAGTGGATATTTCTGTCTGCACTCCACTGTTAACTTTATACATTAGAGCTTTCTAGTTGGGTTGTTGCAATCCACTTCCCGAGTTTGTTTATTCAACTTTGTTGCAAGAATTTAGTTTTTACGTTTGGTAAAATAGGGTGAATAGGGTTTAAGTGAAATCGGACCTAGAAAAATAAATGTACTGTGATAGGTACATACTCGGAACTCATATGACCTAGTGTACTAACAATGATGGGCAGTCGCTCCTTATAAAATAGTGGTACTCAGCTGCATCCGGTTTGACTGAAAGCCGACCCCAACATATAATAGGAAAAGCCTAAGCGGATGATGACTTACTCGAGCATGACAGTCGCCAAACAAAGTGATTTCTTTCCACTTTGTTTGGCGGCTAATTCTTAGCAGGAAATAATTAATTGACATCAAAAATTAAGACCTCACTTAAAATGCCAGCCAAAACTAAATGTCGGTACATATTCATCTTCAATTTAAATATTAATGAAAATATACTCGCAAGAAAGCCTCGTTTTGCATATAAATTACGGTTGCTGAAATATAAAATGATATGCAACTAAAACTTGAGAACTAACAGCCAGTTTTAGGGCTTTTACTAGACTATTATTTATTTTAACTGTACTCTACTGTTTAACTTAAATATACATATAAAAAAAAACTTCCTTTTTTTCCTTTTTGTTTTATAAGCTTTTAACCATTTTATTTTGCTTCCAGCTGTCTAAGTCCTCAGGAATCATGTTCAGTATTTTGAAATGTGTTTCAACTTAATCTAAAATGATACCAAACACGGCGTATTTATCTCCATTGTTATTTTTTAAGCCTTACTTTGCCGAAGTCGGGTAAAAATAGGAATTTAGTTTGTCCTTTGATGCAATAATAAAACTGTGAGATATTTTTCTACCAAGGTTCCAACATTATTAGACAATAATGTTTTTTTTTATTAATTTATTGTTAGCATTTTTTCTGAAGAGTATAACCTGCCTCTCTGTTTAGCGTTTGTGGACTACGAGAAAGCCTTCGATTCGATCGAGACTTGGGCTGTGCTGCAGTCTCTCCAACGGTGCCAAATCGACTACCGGTACATCGAGGTGTTGAAGTGTTTGTACAAAAACGCCACCATGTCAGTCCGACTTCAGGACCAGACCTCGGAACCTATCCTTCTGCAGCGCGGTGTGAGACAGGGAGACGTCATATCTCCGAAACTGTTTACCGCTGCATTGGAGGATATCTTCAAGGTTCTGGATTGGAGAGGACTTGGCATCAACGTCAACGGCGAGTACATCACTCACCTTCGGTTTGCCGACGATATAGTGGTCATGGCTGAGACCATGGAAGACCTCAGTGCAATGCTCGATGACCTCAGTAGAGCTTCCGAAAGAGTGGGTCTTAAAATGAACATGGACAAAACCAAGGTTATGTTGAATGTTCATGTAACACCCACTCCTATCAAGATCGGAGACTTTACGCTCGAAGTTGTGGACGATTATGTCTACCTGGGACAAACGGTCCAGTTGGGTAGATCTAACTTCGAGAAAGAGGTCAATCGTCGAATCCGACTCGGCTGGGCAGCGTTCGGGAAGTTGCGCGGTATCTTCTCGTCCAACTTACCCCAGTGTCTCAAGACGAAAGTCTATGACCAGTGTGTGTTGCCAGTGATTACATACGGGACCGAAACGTGGACGCTCACAATGGGCCTCATCAGAAAGCTCAAAGTCACCCAAAGGGCAATGGAGAGGGCTATGCTCGGAGTTTCCTTGCGTGATCGAATCAGAAATGAGGACATCCGCATGAGAACCAAGGTTACCGACGTAGCCCGAAGAATCGCCAGACTTAAGTGGCAATGGGCAGGGCACATTGCTCGCAGAACGGATGGCCGATGGGGCCGAAAAGTTCTGGAATGGCGACCGCGAACCGGAAGACGTTGCGTTGGAAGGCCTCCCACTAGGTGGACCGATGACCTGGTCAAGGTTGCAGGAACCCGCTGGATGAGAGACGCACGGGACCGGTCAATGTGGCGACGCCTGGGGGAGGCCTATGTCCAGCAGTGGACGTCTTTTGGCTGAAATGATGATGATGATGATTTTTTCTGATCGGCCCCGACTTACGAACAGTAGGTCGTGGGTTCGAACCCCGGCAGGCGCATTACTTTGTGTAATTTATTTCATCACCGTTGCTCTCAAAACGGTGAAGGAAAACATCGTGAGGAAACATGTCTTAGAACCAAAAAATTCGAAGCCAATCCGCACTGAGCCCGCGTGGTAGATTATAGCCCATCCCCTCAAAGAGAGGAGGCTTGAGTCCCTGCAGTGGGAACATTAATAGGCTGATGATGATGATTTTTTCTGATCTCTTTTCATATAATAATGATTATAATAAATGATGAAAATACATCAGACCATTGCCAGTACTTAGAAATTCTACCATTGTTGCCGAATAAATAAAAAATATCGCGATTTTAACAAAGATTTAAACAAAATAAATAAGCAAACAAGCAAAAAATAGAAAACGGTAATTTTCCCGGAACCAGTTTGAAAAATGTAGTTCGAAAACACAAACAAGATCATAAGTAAAAACCTTTTTATATTAATCAATAAACTGTGTGAGTGGAACTGTCATAGTTAGTCGGAGAGCTGGCTGCCCATAAATCATCGACAGTCGCACTTTATTTGCACTTATTTGTTACTCAGAATATTCGATTGCGGTAAACAAACATGGTTGCCTCGCTCTTTGGAATATATTTCTGTTTTTTTTTTCTATAATTATAATCTTTGCTATTCTATTTGCTATTGATCGTGTTTTTTTGCTTAGATATTATGTAAAGTAAGTGCAATTATTGAGTCAATGATTCTGTGTGTAACGTTATCTTCACCATGATTTTTTAAATTGTCTCTTTCTATAGAACAAGTTACAGCATTGTCTTGGAATATTTTGTTTAAGAAGAAAGAAGAAAAAGTATTTATTGGTTTCACACCAGGACTAAACAAATTGACAAAAAATTAAAAGCTAACAAGCGAATGAAAGGACGCCGCCGCCCGCCGCAGGCGCACGTTGTCTAAGTGTCTATGGATCAAAAGTCTCGATCGTATTTTTCTTTTTAACAGTTTTCGATGGGTTTTTACACCCCTTCTGACAACACGACGTTAGAATAGCTAAAAAGAAGATAAGAAATAATAAGGACAAAGAATAGCCTTAGCCTTAGTTGTATCGAGTGTGTCGTCGCATTGCCAAGTAATAGGTCGGAAGTTCAAACCCAAGAAACGTACCTCTGATTATGCGTTTTCTATAATCATCACTTACTAGTGAAGGGAAACATCGTGAGGAAACCAGCATGTCTGAGAGATATTTATCGACGACACGTAAAGCCAAGGGCCATGGGTGCTGTTTTGGCTACGAGTTTGTCGAAAGAGTCATTTGATGAGATCCCAACCTACAAAAAAAAGACCATGACACCCATGGTCTTTTTTTTTGTGGGGCTTTGATACTTACGTTTTATTTTGCACCTTTTTTCAATTTAATGAAATTAAATCCCAATGGGTCGATTTAACTACGATAATTTTTTCCCATGGTATTCTGGCCCACGCATTCGGCCGAGTTTTCCACACTCTTCCCACTCCGTGTAATCTGGGCCGCGGAACAGAGGCCAGTTGCCCCCTAACCCGTCATAAAAACTCTGATACCAAGCTAGTCACTAACCACACGAAACAGAAAGAGAATGTTCATTTTCAGGCATAGAACCTGCACTCTATATATCAAAACACATAGTATATTACGAATCTCCAGTTAGAGACTGAAAAATACCGCATGGAGTATGCTCCAAGCACATAAAGTACCTTTTTTCTAAGAGATGAAGTATGGCTGGTATGTTTTGTAATTATTCTTAGGAAACCGCAGCCGTAAATCATGCTTAATGCTGAACTACTTCTGCAGCGGAATTTTTAAGCGTTTTATTCTGACTAGGGAACGGTTTTCAGGAAGAATAGGGGAAAATATGGCCCAGCAGTGGGACAATATAGGCTAAGAAAAAAAAAATGACTATCGATAGTTGTTATTGTCTTAAATATGACATTCTGGCTGCCTCGTTGGTCTAGTGTTGTGCACGCCTGCTGAGTTTGAGGCTAGCTACCATTTTTCTATTTGTGTCCTTATTTTTATTATACTCCTTTGGTTTGAAGCACAAACAGATAGTAAGTTTTACTACTGCAGTTGTACAAGTTTTTACGAAAATCATTCAGTGCTTGAAGTTGTGGCAGTAAGCTCATCACAGGATTTCAAACAATCATCCGCGTCGTTGTCATTACTAGTTAAAACAATCGATGTTTTACAAAATAACATTTTTATTCCTAACACAAATCAAACCCAAAACACTACATATCGACATCAAAACAATGTTCTAACATCCATACTGAGCTCCACAGTCATAAACGAAGATCCATTCGTCTGAATACCAAAGCAGCTCTAATTTCAGTCCGTGACACCAATTAGCCCTTAATAAATGGGCTCAGGAGTGCGCAGCTCGAATTAGACGCCGCCATTGGCTGTCCTAATTGTAATGCATGGGTAGACAAGACTGGAGTTCAACTAGTACAGAATACCTGTATGATAGGGTAGTTGAGATCGCTCTGTTCGGTGAAGTGGTCTTAAGTTTGAAATTGCTGTTGTTTGGAATTGGTATTTGCCGATGTTTGGATTGAAACAGTAATTTTATTTGACGATATATTTTTTTACAAAAACGGCACAATGATCAGGATAGATAAAGTCAGTGATAGATAGTAAAGCAACCGAATTGTTGACATAAATTAATATTATATTTTGACATATTGAAAAAAAATATTATAAAAGCAAACAGAAATATACGAAGGGTCACAATTGTATATTCTGTAGTTGTTTATACAAAAAAAAGATAATGCATTAGGGGCTTATTTAATGAGTTTCTACCGCTCAATAGAAAAAAAAGCCCCTAATGCATTATCTTTTCTTAGAGGTATTCTTAAAACCCTCTAAAAAAAGATAATGCATTAGGGACTTATATTTCTTTTGAGCGGTAGCAACTTTTTAAATAAGCCCCTAATGCATTATCTTTTTTTTTTAATATCTGAAGAACAAAACACATAAAGTGACTTTCAAATTAAGCTGTGTAATCAAATAAATTCACAGTAATTGAGCCAATAAATTCAAATTAACTTTAATAAATAAATAAAACAAAACAAGGAGCCAGATAAAAGCCGATTTATTTCAAAAACGTTCACAATACTTAAATCTGTTGAAAATTCTGCAAGAACTTTTTAAGTTATACGATAGCAGGATAAGACGATGAAACAAAAGATTGTCTTTTCTCATTGTCTCAAGTTTGGCATACTTCGTACTTCTATTGTTGATAGAAAGTAAGTTGGCTTGTTGCATTGTGATCACTGAGATTACAGCAGACTAGCTGTGCCTGCAACTACGTCCACTTGGGACTCAGTAAACAAAATGAAGACGTACGTCTGAGATAAATCATCATATAATCATAGATAAAATCTATCGGATTCCAAATTGGTGTATTGGAATCGGATAGATTAATTATTCTAACTGCTGTTCCGCAATAAAATGGAACTCTGATAATTTCGTCCTGTCCACCTGTCTAAATGCTATGCAGTCTTCTAATAGGACATGATTGGGACCACTTTCTCGGCATCATTACCCATCATAAATACAAATTGTTATTGTTTTTAGTTGTTTTATAACAACTAAAAACAACCGCAACCGCAACCGTACGCATTTCGATTCGACATATTGTATTAGCTTGTATTTTTAGGGTTTAATATAAATGGTTTTCTACAGCTTTTATTTACCGTATAGGAAAAAGAAAACTCCTATTCCCAGGAAAAGTATAAAAACAAATTCAGACATCGATATCTTACAACAAGATATCTCGGTTTAAGACACATGAATCCGTACTATATACTGGGAGAGCCGGTAATGTATGTTGCAAAAACATAGGTGCATTTCTTAGGTCTCGAGTTGCTCGGAGAATCGAAGTCAAAATTAGTTGCGACTTCCGAAGCACTTTCAAGAGCAGAATGGATTTTTTGTTTCTGTAATGGAATAAATATTCTTCGCTCACGAGAAATATTTAGTAAAGAAGACGTAAACGGTTTTTATATTTTTAATAGTGAAGAACTTGATAGATAGAAAACTTCAAATATCTAAAGTTATTAATATGCGAATTTAGGCGGGTGGAAAATCATCAAATAATCTTGCTCTCGGGCAGAACGAACGTGTCAGACTTCTACTGACTAAAAACCACCCATGTTCCTTCTTAGCCCTTTATGTCGAGGCCGCGGTATTTCTTGTGAACAAGCAGTCCTGACGGGACCCGCAGCTCTGACGGGAGATTTAACCCCTTATTGCATGAATTATGAAGGAGTTACTTACAAAAAAAATTGCGTAATTTTGTTTTAATGAGCTAAACTAACAAATCAATAAAAAAAATATATCAATGGTTATTACTGAAATTTTAGCACGAAGCCATTTATGGCATCGTATGCGCTGTCGTAATGTATCGTTCATGCATGATAATACGTGGCTTCGCATGCGTTTATCAATTATTCTGTTTGAAGTTCTTGAAACAGTTTTTATTATAATTACTAGCTTATGCCAGCGGCTTCGCCCGCGTGAAAATGACGATTTACCATACAAACTTTCATCCCCTATTTAACTCCCTTAGGGATTGAATTTCGAAAAATCCTTATTCCATAACTACATTATAAAGGGAACCTCTGTGCAAAATTTCAGCTTTCTAGGTCCTAGGGTTTGGGCTGGGCGTTGATGAGTCAGTCAGTCAGTCAGTCAGTCAGTCAGTCAGTCAGTCAGTCAGGACTTCTCTTTTTATTTATATATAGATAGATAGATAGCACAAATATACTTCACAATATTCATACACGGTGTAGAAGAGAACTTTTGAGCAGTTTTAGCATAAATGTCGATTTTTCACCCACGTGGAGAAAACACTGATGTTCTTAATTCGTACAGAACTCAACGGCACGTCTTTATATCTTTGTGGAGTTTTTCGAGACTGTATAATGGGTATCGGGGAATCGGGCCAGCTGGATGAAATGCCGCCTCGTCTTGTCAGGGTTCCGACTTGGCTTTTTGGAGTACCAACTCTGCTTTTCGGAGTTCCAATTCGGCTTGTTGGATGACTTACTCGGCTTGATGTCGGGATTCCAATAAAGTTAGTTGGACGCCCATGGGTTCGTATTTAGGGTCGGAGTGCGAATTAAGGTCTTTGGTCTTAATTGACATACTTGGAAGCACCATAGAACCGTGAAACGTCTATTCCTGAAAAGAAATAAAAGCGTTAGCAGAAAGCAAGCAATGCATACGAATCCAAATATGACAAACAGTATGTAGGATAAAATGCATACGAGTTCATATATGGATTTTGATAAAAGCGGTTCAAAACTCGAACAAAAGTAAAAAAAAATGCCAACGCAAAGACCTTTTCTTGCATGGTATGATTCAAAGAGTTCAAATTGATTTTATTTGAAGTTATTACTCACTGCAAAAGTAGCATAAAACTACTTTTGCTTCACTGACCAGACACGCTGCACAAAACTTCTAATACTTTTGACTGATTACACCCACCATAGATGAAAAAAATACGTAGCGTTTTAGGAATAAATGCATATTAATATACAATTTAGTTTTTCAGTAATTGATGTTTTGTTAATCTGTAAAAAAATTGAAACTTACGAAGCCAAGAACGGCTTCGTAATTATGCGGAATGGGGTTAAGACCCTTAATTAATAATTAAGTTGTTTCAGCCTTGAAACATATTAATTAGCTTGATAAACTCTACAGAAAAATGGTTAAGCTCATAGAACAGGTAGTGCTAAAACCACACAGCTTAAGGCACTTACCTTTCAAGAAACCACAGTAAAATAACTCACTCACATTTCTACAACACATGTTACAAGCGAGAATGGAGAAATGTGCAAGTTGCACACATATTGAAATAACTTTATATTGTCGCCTAAAACTGCTCGGAGAGCAAGAAACTTATATCGTTTTAAAGTTTGTCAATAGTTTCATGTTAAGATCACCTTTATTGTTAGGTTCAAAGCAGTACCTACAAATACTAGATGTTTTAAAGTTATTTATCACTTTTCTATAAAATGTTTATCATATTTTTCTATTTATTCCATGCTCCTACCACTTCACTTTTTTGCCAGAGTTTATGTGTTTTCCGGCGTGGTGTACAGAAACTCCATGAATCTACAGCATCCTCCTGTGATCAAAACAGAATACAATCAATGCTTTGGCTTAATATAAATTTAACTTAATTGGTGATTGAGATTTTTAAACCTTTCATTGACACTTCCTTAAAGATTTGAAGTACAATATGCTCATAAACCTTTTGCAATTTCAGCGAAAATAAACCACATTAGTAAAATGTCAGTCTCACCAAATATTCCCAACAAATCCCCTATTCGAAATACGACTTTACATACATACATATATATGCCAGATTGCCGTATTATACCAAGATCCTAATTTTAAAGTTCAATTACTTTCGTACATCGTCGGAGGGCTGCGTACGAAGTTTAGAACATAACCAATTCGAACAGTTCTTGTGTGAACGTTGCACATGACACTTAATTTCTTCGTCGCCTTAAGCGCTGTACTTAAAACAACTTTATATCGCTTGGTATAAGGTGTATGTTTGCCAATTACCGTAGTTGTGTTTAAGCTTACCTGTTACAAGAAAGCCAAGAGAAACTGTCCGTATTTATATCGACGATAAATATGTTGAAACTGTCGAACATTTAAGGGAAATATAACATATTGATTGACGGACAAGAAGAGGAAGAACAAAGAATAGATGAATTGATGAGTGAGGAATGATATGAACGACAAATGAGTAAATGATAATGTGACAATTGACAGGGGAGAATGTACGATTAAAAACAGCAGCAATCACCACAGGTCCAACCCCTTTGCGATTAAACGTTTGTATATCTAAGGTACCTACTTTGTTTCATAAACGAGAGAAATAAATGTATAACTATGAGTTTTAATAACCCTATTCCTAAGCAAACACATTGTGTTAATAACATCCATATCGGTATTTCACAAAGTCGTTCTGTGGCTGACCTTATTATTGCCAAGTCCCCTATCCAATTCCCCAGCACTTTCTCACTTCTGATTACAAGCGCTGTCTACCAAGTCACCGACATAATTCACACCTTCAGAATAGGATCTTTTGTGTGTAAATAACTTACATTTTGTATGCATATCGTCCCGAGACGGAGATGCAGTTTAAAAGTGATTTGATCGAGTTCCGTCCTCTCGAGCCATTTTGTAGTGTGTCAACGATTGAAATCGCTTCAGCACTTTAAATTGTAAAAGCTTTACTTCCGAGAGATTGTCGGTGAATTCACGTTTTCTTATACGTTTTCGAAATATAGAATAGGGACGCTATTCCAAGTATTTCACAGTCGCCGCTCTTTGAGTGAAACACAATTTAGGTGCTTATATTATCCCTTGTAGTCTTGAATATCGGAGAGAATATTTTACTGGGAAAATTGGACTGGGTATAGTCCCAAAGGTAAACAGAAAAGCTAAACAGGCGGTCTAGTCACAAAGTCCAGCAAACTAGTGACAGCAAAGCCTTTGACACCGATGCTCTTGTTACTTTGACTGACCAGAGTATTAAAGCTGGCAAACTAGAAGGATGTGCGTTTGTAGGTCGCTATGAAGTGAATTGGGGATTCATCAGTTTGACGAGGTTCCTCATACAGAGATAATGTTGCTTATGAGCAACATTATCTCTGTATGAGGAACCTCGTCAACCTTAACTATGGTTAAGGTAGATTCATTACACTACTTCAAATAGCAGTTGTGTGATTCAAGTTATTAAATATTTATTTTTCGCTGAATACCTAGTGGCATAACAAAAATCAATCTTATCCTGTAAGTTAACGGCAAAAGTAGGTAGGTGAAAGTTAATAAAACGTTTGATTTCCATGTTTGTAACGTGATTAGATACCAACATATTCACGTCATCACCTATATTCCCTTGCGAAGGTACTAGGCGTCCAGAATCAAGGGAGAGCCACTAAGTGCATTGGAACTATGAATAATGCATACGCGCTGAGAGATTGCAAGCCAATCGTTTGCGTAGTTACTCGGTTAACCCTTATCGTAACTGGTCGTGAAGTCAGCAGATTTAAAAGATTAGGTTTTACGTACCTACCAACATGATTTTTAAATGTTCCAGAAGAAATTCCTAACGTTTAAATGAGGTATGATTTAGCACTTAAACACTGCAAGTAGACAGCACATGGACAGCAATGTGCATATTATTCTTCATCATCATCATTTCAGCCAAAAGACGTCCACTGCTGGACATAGACCTCCTAGGCGCTTATTGTTACACGCCTATATTCTAAAATCTATACGTAGGATACCATATCCCACGTTTCTCAATCTTAATGGAGGCCAATCCATTATCTGTGCCTGTCGCAATGGTACTTTCTGCTAGTTTAAATCCACTGAGTGGTTTTCTTTTCTGGTTTTCTGTTGGTTTTTTTTTTTATTATAAATGGGCTTGCTCTTGACTTCAATCTTGCCCTAGGGGCAGAGATGATGTCGACGATGGAACGAGCTTACCCAGTAGAAGGCTGTTTACTCGCGACTTAAACAGATTAGGGTTATATGAACTCGGAAAAACCGACGCAGGCAGGGAATTCCACTCCTTGGCTGTGCGCATAATAAAGGACCCAGCAAAGCGCTTCGTTCGAATGTGTGGAATGTCGACTAGGTATCGATGATACCCTGCAGTACGTCTAGTCTCCCGATGGAAGAAGGGAGATGGTGGGATCAGCTCGTGGAGCTCTTGCGCACACTCTCCGAAGTACAGTCTGTAGAAGACCGACAGACATGCGACTTTGCGACGGTGGGCCAGGCTATGTAGCTTGATAACCAGCTTATCGTCACCTATTAGCCTCCTGGCTCTGCGCTCTGCAGAGTCAAGTGTGGCAAGCTGGTATTTGGCTGAGCCATCTCAAAGGTGACAGCAATACTCCATGCCAGACCGGACTTGAGCTTTATATAATACTGAAAGCTGTCAAGGCTTGAAGTACCGCTTAACCTTGTTTAGGATGCCCAGCTTTTTTGCCGCAGTTTGAGCTTTCCACTCGATGTAGGCGCCGAAGTTCAGATTCGCGCTCAATTTCGTGCCAAGAAGCTCGAGACTGTCAGTAACTTGTACAGACGCACTCCGGAAAGTAGGGGCCAGATTAAACGGACTCCTTTTTGCGGTGAACAGACACACTTGCGTTTTGGTGGCGTTGAAATCTACCAGATTCTCGAAACTGTTAAACTCGAAATTTTTAGTTCCTGATACAAATTATTTTATTACATAGTTATGACGTCGCCATTGACCTCGTTGAAACTAAAATAGCTTATCGTTAACGGCAAAATCCATTGTTCATTTAATTATAGAATAACAATATAATATTGCGGCTATAAACATGCTAGTTACACGCCGTCATTAAAAATAATACTACTACCAGGTGTTTGCTTATAAAGCCAGGTTTTCACTGGACAAAACAACTCATCTGAGAGCTCATCTTGAACTTGCGCCCAAGATCAGCAGTTCTGTTTTAGCCAGTCAGCGTTGTTTCATAGATCCGCCTGGAAATGTACAGTAACTGTTGCTCCACTAGCCCACGAGCTACACGACCAGTTTTTATTTTATTTTTTTAGTCTCGCTTTCCTCCGCCTTCTTAGGATGCACTATTCGTCGATTTTTCAGTGGATATACAGTTCAGTTTGTTCTTATAAAGGAAAAACACAGTATCAAAAACTCCACTATTTTATGTAATTTTCCGCACAGGATTGCCTCTACCAAACATGGTTATCTTATAAGTAGTTAAATGGTTTTAATATCGTCAGGATTGTGCCGGAGTACTGTATTATGCTAGCTATTATTCCGGCGAAATCCTGCATCTGGACGGCCTTGACGCCTGCCAGCGAATCCCTTGACGCCATTTGTCATCAGAAGACCATACCCACGCTTTCATTATTGTGACGCTCCTCTAGAGAGACATTCATCAGCCAATGTCACTCTAACTGACCTTTACGATGTTACCAGTTACTTTGTAACAAAAATAGTATTTTACAAGAAACTTTTTGTGCGTGGGCTGAACGAGAATGAATCGCTACCTTATTTTATTTTTCAATAAAATTTCTCGAATACCAACAACACTTTCCTGAAAGATTCTTGTAACTTTGTAGCTATAGCACTACTCGCTAACTTGTCATAGCTTACACAATATCCAGTTTCAAAATCTAAACCTAATAAACACCAGTGAGAACTCGGTTCAACCCAACGATTATAATACTGGCTTCCTCTGTACATGAACACATAGATACAAAGTTTACGAATAGATATATCCTCATTTGTTATAGTGTTGCGTCAGCCTTTGTTGTCACGGTCTGTTGTGGGACGAGCTGTGATTACCGAGCACAATTGTGCTCTTTGAAAGCAAAATGCCACTTGAGCTGCAAATGGTACGTAGCGCAGCTCGCGTTGATGTCACTGTAAAGAGCTTATTTTATAATGGAGATGATTTTTATTGTAATAAATCGTTCTCCATCCAAATTATTATTAATCCATGAGGCATGGGTCTCAGGGATTAATAATAAACCAGAACGATTGTGTGTGTGGTGTTATATTATGGTTGTATCCGGTGCTGTGGCACTTGAAAGGAGGAGCCGATTTCGCTCATGAATCTTCACTAAAAACAGTTTTTTTTTTAACTGCATCGTCCCTGTCAGGAAATAAACCCGGTCAGCGTCCATGTAAGCTACGGGAACATAGCTGTTCTCACGCACTCACTATATACCACCAAGTGTGCGTCTTCGTGCAGAGTCTATCCTTTCATGATCTTCGAATCGTCTCCGGACACAAGTGAGAAGGTGTAATTCCAGGGGCTACCTCAACAAAAGAAGTGGGGTGTGGTTGCCGATCTGTATCGCAAACCATCTCCTATCCTGCCCTCTTAGCCCAAAAACTTGCAGCCGTGGTGACTTTTTTCCTACTCCTCCGCAATTCTTTTCTGATCAATTTCGTAGCGGGATCCAAGACAGTTAAATCGCTTCTCTGGGACTTCGTCGAGCTTCATTGTCTCGGCGCTTTTCTGTGGTTGCCACTGTTGATTCTGGCTAACAGGAGTTACAGTGGTTTGGGAATAGTGTGGCGGGCTTGTCCCAATTAAAAAAAAAAGCCGTGGTGACCTCTGCACTGCCACCAACAACGTGGTCGATGTGGTGAGGTCCTGGACTAACAAAATTAAAAGAAATTTAATGCCAGCGCGGCAGCGACACCAAGAAGAAGAACTGAAAATCGTACTTCTATTCCATATTCTAGTCGAGATTCAAATGTAGCTTTTTCTTAACATGGCTTGTTATACACGCAACCTCTGCAACCCAACCTCTGCAGTCCCCGTCTTGTTACAATACCGCGGGGACTAATTGGAGCTATCTGAACCAAGCTTGGAACTACACACAGTTGAAAATAAAGGAGTATGCAACAGTGAGGTGTTTCTTTACTTTTACAGTGTTATTGGTAGACTCAGTACTAATCTTATGGAAACCGTTTATGCCTTTTTTTGGGAAATTGTCTTTTATAATATAGACGTCCTCTGTTCGGGAAGAATGGAATATTTACCATCGGACGATAATTTATGCTGACATGCTAATTGCTAAGATGAAAATTAAAATTGTCATGGCTAAAATTATACCGGACTATATGTTCGATGCCACGCACAAATTGGGATAGTCGACGTGGCAGAAATTAAGTAATTTTTTGACGCAAGAGTGTAACTTATACATGATATGGAATTCCAGTTCAAGTATAAATTAATGAGAAATTTCCGCGCTCAAATATTTCTAAGTGATACGCCATGATGATTGAGAACCGAAGTACCAACAATCAAGAACGTTAGATAATTTATTTGATACATCACCATCATCAGCCTATAATGTTCCCACTGCAGGTACTCAAGCCTCATCTCTAGGATTCGATACAAAATTATAATAATGCCAGCAATTCTCATAAATATCTCCTACATTATTCGACAAAGCGGGTTACACTGACGATCCGATATATGTACATATAAATACGGACACAATAGATCGCCCAGTAAATGTGAGATAAGTCTCAGATAAAGTCCAGATGGACTCACGTTTTGCGTATTCGGCCATCTTCTATTGTTGATGATCGTACCTTTGGTCCCTAGGAGATTATGCTCAACTCTTTGTGTGAATAAGCTGAAAGGGTTTATAATAACATGATTGGTTTCATAGACCGACTACATTTTTGATAACTGTCTTAATGAATAACCAATTAAGACAGTTATCAAAAATGTAGTTGGTTAATGAATAACCAATTAAGACAGTTATCAAAAATGTAGTCGGTCTACGAAACCAATCATGTTATTATAAACCCTTATTGTTATTCAGATCAAAAGCATTCAAAATTCACAAAAGCCAGCCAATATATTTTTCAATGTGAAGAATCAACTAGTCTCTTCTTTATCGTGTGTCTAAACTGGTGTCAGATTTTTTATGCAGCCCATGGGCCTCTGACTTTACATGTTGTCAAGACAAAAAAAAAAGAAAAAAAAATACCTCTCAGGCATGCTGGTTTCCACACAATCCTTCGTCGAAGCAAGTGATTTATTATACAATACGCAATCAGAGTTGTGTATCTTTGGTCCGAAGTTGAGATCTATGAGATAACTAGTAAATCAAAGGTATATTAAATTACTACTGAATTAACTCTGAATAGTTCTCCTGGTCCTTCCGAGGTGGAATAGCTCCGAAAGATGTTTGGAGAAGAGAGAGAAAATGTAAGTTGCAGGAACCTGCTGTATGTCAAAAGTATAAGCTTCATCGTTCTGCCCTTGTCCCATTATATTTGGAGTCGGCGTAACACGTTTTATTCTTAGTTCTCACCTGTCAGACGTCACAGCGTCATTCACACAATCTAGCATCAATCTAGCCATCTTTTCTTTTGCCTACTTCCTTGGTTATAAGTATAGGCATGTGTTTATAATTCAAATTAAAACATTTCTTCCAAAACAACCATTCTCAACAGATTTGTCCCTCAATCTCGAGAACTCACAAAAACTTCACTTCCGTGGACTTTTCTGTTTTAAAAGTCGCGAATAACAAGGGGGCTCTGAAACCGAAGCATCCCTAATCATGTTATTAAAAGTTCTGCCTTGCTGGTGCTTAACAAAAACTCGATGGTACCACTCGCGCGTCGATTCGATAAGCTTACTGTGATTGGTACACTGGAGAATCTGGGGATAGAAAGTTCTTGACACAGATTTAATGCTTTTAATGATACTGCTCGCTTTTGGATGGCGGCTGAGACATGGGGTGGTGTGGCACACATTAAAACAATTTTTAAACTATACTAAATGCCTTAAAGCGTAGCGCGAAGGCTGGTTCGAGGAGGCACGGGAAAAGAACATACGAAAGGAGTCGCGAGAAGGCTTTGCTTTTAAAAAAAAATACACCTTTCTTTACCCAATCGCTCAGCCACAGTGCAAGCCACGCCGTCAATTTTCCACCTTCTGCCTAACCCTTCGAAAAAACTGGTGTAAAGTCACGTTTTAATTTTCAAATCGCCATCTCGTGCATATCACAGCATTTTACATCCATGAGAAAAATGGTGTATATTTCTCATCTCTCTCCAGCTGAAATAATTTGAGTCCTTACGTTAACGAAACTAGTCAGTTGTCGCGTCGATCCCGTCGGCTGTGTAATTGGGCGCGGACTGGAGAGGCAGTCGCTTGACATACATCCGCGATACAACCTTACCTACCTGAACTCTACGAGATAATGGCCCTACAAGCTCAGGGTAACTTTTAGCCTGTTACCTAACTGGGGTTATTTTTAGGGTTTTTTGTCGAATCTTGTTCTTTCTTCTCTTTTATTTAATTTCTTCATTTTATAATAAAAGCATCGGCCACGACCACGATATCGAATAAAATTTATAATAATTTTCTAACACAACCGCGACTTGTATAATATATTATATTGACTGAAAACAAAAAAATCAGACATATCTGTAAAAATACGTGGTCATACATACGTGTCGAATTGGGAAACTCCTACTTTTTTTGTCGGTTAAAAACAAAAATAAACGCTTACATATTTTTGTAGTCAACACTTTTCCGAAATGGTGTCGGACGCAAAGAATAGCACCATCCCATATCTTCCCGTGGGTGTCGTAAGAGGCGACTAAGGGATGTACCAGAGAATGGGCAGCAGCGTTCTCTGTGCTTTTTGTATCGACCGTACTGCGATCGCCAACCCGCCTGCCAAGCGTGGCGATTATGGCAAACCATAAGCAAAAATTACACTTAGGGGAGGCCTATGTCCAGCAGTGGACGTCTTTCGGCTGAAATGATGATGATGATGACTTTTCCGAGAAAAGCAGCGGTTCGGAAAAATCGGTAAAACGGTCAGGTTCACCTAGCTGCAGAAACTTATGCTGCTTTCATAGGAAAAACGCTTGGTAGGCGGATAAAAAAAATACGTAGGAACAAATCATTCATTCTCGTTCATTTAGTTCTTTCCTTAATGTTGGTATTTACTAAATAGTGTAATCATATTCCAAATAAACTGTACTCAAGCATCTTTGATTAAAATTAGCCCAATTAGTGCAGCCACGTAAGAAATGTTGACTAACTTCTCGATCCCCAAGGTAAGCTCACATCTTTAGTATGCCAAACAACATGTTAACAAAAAGTAGCTTTTCCTTCTTCCAGTCGATTCTGTGAAACTTCTTCTTGTAAATGCACGAGTGCGGCTCGAGAGTTCCAAAGTTGCTACACACAGATCCCAGGATACTGGATACATACTAATATGGATACTTGTTCAAGTATGTGGGAGAGAATTTACGGGATTTTTCGGCAGTAGTTCTAGTTAGGTTATTCTTCACTCGACACCGCACATCCGCGCGGACGGGTGGAGGCAGTAAAGCGGATGAAAAGGCGCGGAGAAGCGGATCTTGTTGCTCAGACGGGTGGCACATCAATCTACAAAAAATCTGTCAAAATGATTAAATATTTTCTACTTTACGCTAAAAATAAAAAAATAATAATTTATTTAATTAATATAACTTGATCCATATAGAAAAAAATCAACATTGAAATAAGGTTTAAAAATCAAAATAAATTCCGATTAAAAACAAAATATTAAAACGAATTAGAATAAGATAAAAATACAAATTCATTCAGAATTTTTGGGAAATTCTCAGATTGTCATTTGCACCAAATCGATGAGTTAACAGGAGTAGTAGTACTAGGGTATCATAAGTTAACAGATGACATTGAAGTTTGAATTGTATTCAATTAATTCAATGTCAGAAGTTTATATTCAGTGCGTAACGTTTAAGCCACCATTTTATACCGATACATTTTATGACAAGGATAACATTTAAAGTACGTATTAAGTTAGTCTATTTTAGCCAACTTCGGAAGTTTCGGCCGTAACGTGGTCGGTAGCGGTTTAAGTGCTCCACAGTTACTTGACACAGATCTCCGGATACGTTGTTCCTAAAAAAAATTATGAGTTTAATGCAACTAGTTTTTGGCTAAAATATCGAGACCATGTGCTTACGGCGGCTGTTCATTTAGAATTTGACAATCAATTCAGGGGCTAAGCACGGGACATTATTCTAAAGTTTATATAGTAATGTAATTAAAATGATTATTGATTTTATATAAATGTTTATTGTCTTTACAACTAGTCTTTAAACATCTACAATAGTTTTCCTAATCATCGAGGACAATACAACAACAAGTATAATTTAATAGTCATCATTAGAAATACTCGTGGCTTATCTATTTTCATAAAAACATTATTGAAACAGTTTTTTTTTTGGGATGAACCCTATATTTGTTTCTGTACACCTGACAACTTACGTGTAAAATTACAGGATGATCGGTTCAGTGGTTTAGGTGTGAACAGTGAACAAACAAAGTTACTTTCGCAACCAAAATAATAGAGATGAAACGGATATCCGGTAACTATCCGGTATCCGGCCTTGTTTTCACTATCCGGCCGGATACCGGATAGTAATACAGTATCCGGCCGGATACCGGATAGTAAAATTTAAAAAAAATATTGCCATTTAAATCAAAATATTGGCGATCGTGTTTTTGATGATGACATTTCTTATTAATCTATCAGAATTCAAACATAAAATCACGACGACAAGTGATAAACAATGAAATAAACAACAAACGAACTGAGAAACAAACACAAACTGACACGCGCGATAACACTCGAGTCGACCCGATCTCCGCTTACGTGCGACCCGAATGCGCCTGAATATTTCCGATCTCGTTCACCGCGCCGATATTCAAATCAAACTAATCGCGTCAACGCAATAAAGGGCCGAATATCCGGCGCTCCGGCCTAGTAGCTTGCCGAATATCCGGTATCCGGTATCCGCCAAACTACTATCCGTTTCATCTCTACAAAATATTAGTTTGGATAACATAACATCACACCTGTAATATTGTAGTAGGTCAGTTAATAGCCCGCCGGGGCTGCAGGTTGTTGGAAAGAGATACCGCGGCCTCGACGACACAAAGGGCTAAGAAGGAATATGGGTGGTTTTTAGTCAGTAGAAGTCTAACACTCCTTACCGCTCTGCCCAGGGTGGGAGGAGTCACTTGATGATTTCCTACCCCCCCCCCCCCCCCCAAAAAAAAAGGTCAGCTAACCTTCAGATAAAGTACTACAATCACTACAATTCTGACTAAAACGTCAATAAAAATACAATCAATGAAAAAAACAATTCGCGAAAAGACAATTTATCATACTAACCATTTTTATCGATACCAATTTTGTACTATCAAACAAAAATACGCTCCCATACAATATCAACTTTTCTCTAGATATAAAAAGTAATGCACATGCAATACTAACATTAGTTTTTTCACAATACTTCCTAGAATAAACTGTACCTATTTAGTTTTTACACAGTTATTGTAATTTGCTGTAAATGCTCGTGGAAAAGGTAATTGCTTTATTATTCCTAAACGAGTGTTTACAGCTTGAATAATATAATTTTCCTACATTGTATATGAACCTGATGTTGTATACCTATAAATAGTTTGGTTACAATGCTAGTTTTGGATGAAGGTTATACAATGTAGTCTGTCGGGGCCGCGGATTATCGAAAGGGATAACGCGGCCTCGGCACAAGGGCGAATAAGGAACATGGGTTGGTTTTTAGTCAGTAGAAGTCTGACCTTCCGCTCTGCCCAAGAGCGGGGGGGGGGGGGTTATTTGATGAATTTGCACCCACCAAAAAAAATAAAGGTTATACAATGTGAGCAGGGAATAACCCTCCTTCGGCTTTGCCGTAGTCGGGTAAAAATAGATATTTATTTTCTGTGGAAGACTAACAGCTAGCACGGATTCATACTCTTGCCTAAGTCCCATGTTACTTGGGGCACAACTCGTTTTTTTCTTATATTCTTTTCTGTCAATCAATCATATAAAAAATATAATAGTGTAATCTTATTTACTATTCTGTTCTTTAGACAGTCCTCTGAAAATTTAGACTAAACAAAAGAAAACAACCACACGAGGGCTTAAAATATTCCTAATCACTTTCATTAGCCGATAACTTTTAAATAAAACAAAATAACGTGTTGGGAGTATTTTTAATAGTTATAAAATACTTTCATAATTTTTCTAAGCCAATGAATCTTGACTGTACCTACTTAGCCGTTACCTTATCAAAAGACTCACTGATCCCGAAATAGCTCAGCATAAGTTCCACGTCGTTGGATCAGAGCTGAACAGAGCAATAAGGCAATAACCGCAAAGGTTATATGCAATAACGAGCGCCCGATCGACCGCCGAGAGTTGCCGAAGTGCCCCGAACGTGATTGACACCGATACCGGCTTCATCTGGTTTGAACTGCTTCCGAAGTAAAAATGTTTGTATTGATGAATAGCAGTTTGGTGAGGTTTATTTATTGAGGTTGATCGGGCGTGAAATTTTCGCAGAATTTGTCTGAAATACAGATTTACCGTTTTGGTACATTTCAACATGGCTTCTGCATCATTTAATTTTTATTTATTCGAGAAAACCCTCCAAGAGTCGTGCTAATTAGAACTAATAACAAAATCTCGACATGAAATTCTTCTTTAAATTATTTTTCTTTTGTTACAGGTTTCATAAAGTCTACAAATGAGCTCCTGTTACCTTGAGTGTAAGTAAAAAACATTTTTATTAAAATTAATACTAGTTATTTCCACTGCCTCGAAATAAAAAGAAGTTGGCGTCGTCTGAGAAGTTGTGACAAGTTTGTCATTCGTCTTTATGAAAGTGCTGGTTTTTAAATTGGATTCTCGAAGGGATGAAAACAGTGGATTTTCTGCGAATAGTTTGAATTACACATGTCGTTGTTAATTTATGTTGTCTTGGAACGATATCAACCATTTACACAAAATAAGATTTTTTGTTTACCTTTTCATTTTCATGTATTAAATTAATAATAATTAAAGTTCTCGAATTCTATTAAAAAAGAACACACTACATTTTCCAAATGACTTTCTGATTCAAAATCCATACAATGTATGCATTTATTTAAATTGCGTTTAAACGCAAGTTCAATATGTAAATCTCGAATAATTCTAGTCTCTCAGCAAAATAAAAAATATACATAATTAAAGCTAAAAACTTTTTATCGTCAAACAGAGAGAGAAGAGACGCGAAAGTCATGCCATCTCATACATAATGTATAGAGAATATTTAAATAGTTTAGTCATACAGCTAGAACTTTAATTATGAACAAAAGAAAATACAATTTTCCCGTCCACTGCATTTTCTTTTATTTACTTTTTAATGGCGATTTTAAACGAAACGTTATTAGCTTTCGAAATTGGAAAGACGTTAAGGCCAGGATTTCTTTTGCGGTAATGTAAGCAAATGGTTTACTAATAGATGAAAAAACTATTGCACCTGCTTATATTAAGATCGTATTCGATGGGTTTTTGCTCCTATCATTATCGGCTTATAAACTGGGAGTTCCCAAACCACAAAATCTAAATAACAAGTTTGTACTAAACAACAAATTAGATGTCTGGCCAAGCTCGCTGTCGTTGATATTAACGTTATGCAGCATCGCCTATCTCCGAGGACCATATAAATAAAACCAACGTATCTACGTACAAAATACACCCGAGTTTTATGAACACGATATTATAATCACTCCTCATACTAATATCACTCAGAGCCGGGCAACCCCACATGAACTTAATCGCTCCATACTTTTTAAAGCCCACTTTTATAAGGGTAAGCTATAAATAGGAGCGTAACAAGGGTTTATCCTGTGCACAGAATTCATTGTGTAACAGATCGTAATTAAGCCAGTAACATTTGGTGCTCGTTCCTTATATTAATTTTAATTAAAACTCCTAAAACGTTTTGTCTTCGGATAAAGAATGGAATTGGAACGTAACGAGGGTAACTGGAGAACTAAGGAGGATTATATTTTTTGTAATGTCAATTAGTATGCACGTTTGGTGAGTTTTTTGTAAAGAAATATAAGTGTAAGGACGTCATTAATTTGAGAAAGTTTGGTTATTAGACGTTGTGAAAAATTGTGAGTTTCGTGCACAGTGGTTAAAGCTGGTAAGTTTCTAAGATTTTTTTTTCACACTTCCGTTATAGTAACTAAAAGTACTAGCAAAAGTAAGAATTCATTTAAGGCCATGTATTTTAGGAATCAGTAAACTTTCACTTCTTATTAATTTTTTTTTTGTTTTTTTTTTTTAAGCTATTGCATAGCTTCTATCGCGGGCCTTGAGCGTGGAGAGCGAATCCAGAGATTCCCTAACGAAAATATTCAAGATTCAGTATTCAACCAGGTTGCTATGGTTACGGAAAATAACAAGGTTGTCAACTGAGGTTGTCAAATTAAATAATTTATAACCTCACGTTGGTGTAAAGTTTTTCTGTTTTGTCTCTCTGCTTTCTCCTTCTAAAATATTCTTACTCGTATAATTTGTGTACAAAGTGTTTTAAATATGAATAAACAAAGTGCATTTATTAATGAAGAAAGTCACGAAAAAATAGTGAAAGATAATGAGTGAGTACTCCTCGAGTACTCTATATACATTCATTTTATTATTATTACGCATCTATCATACGTTTTATTGGTTTTTGCATTACTATTCTGCGAATCGGTCTTAGAAAACGATTCGTTTTCTTATAAAATATCTAAAATAAAATAAATAATTTTCATATTTTTCAATGTTATGACACTTACGTCAGGCTGACAAGCAGTCAATACTTTTTCTTATAAATTTTCTGTCATAGAGTTTCTTACTAGCTTAGTCTATGAAAGTTACTTTTGATTTACTTATATAATTTAAATTCTTTTTAAAAAATACTGCATAAAATAAATAAATAATTATTTGCATAAATAATTAATTATTTATTTTAAAATAATTTTTTTTTAAAGATTGGGCAATGTTTAAAAAAAAAAAAAAAAACATTTGTTTGTTTTGTTTTTTTTTTTAAAAAAAACGTCCCACACTAGGAATTTCTCCTGTATCGTGGGTGCGTTTACAGACATTTAAACTCACATAGACAAATACCCAGACCCGGAACAACTATCTGTAGGCCATACATATATTTGTTCCGTGCGGGGATCGAACCCGCGACACGCAGCGCAGAAGTCCAATCGCTCAGCCACTGCGCCAACCGTGCCGTCAATTTCTAAATATAATTTTGTAAAACACAACCTTATAATTTACACAACAATTTTCAAGAACATTAACTAAATTCCCGTTCTGTCCATTTCAACTTCTATTTCAACAATATATTCTCGTATCTTCAATGTTACACTCCGAGTGTTATAATAACCCAGATTTAAACCGCAGTCCGCACCCAACGTAGTGAAAATCACCCTTAATGCCTGAGTAATTGAATCTAAATTCTCATCCTAACAGAAGGTCGGCAGATAGGTAATGAAATCAAATAACTTTAGTCGGAACCTCGTCCCAAGGAAAACCTTTATCTTTACATAGAGGACTGCTTTCCATAATTTTCTACAATTCACTATCTTTTGCGAAGATTTACGACTCTCAATTTTTTTCTACCTTATCTTTTACGGCGAATAAAGTTTCGTTCGCGTCTGTAGATATAAGTAGGTAGTATAAAGAGTATCTCTTGCATTATGCAGACCGAATATATAGAAGTTTATTTAGGACACACTGATCTGGGAATACAAGAAAAATTCTGTGTGACAGCTTTATTTCATGGAACGAGTTATGCTGAGGGAACAACATTATTTTGAGAAAAAGTTATCTTCCCACAGTGACGGCGCATAGATCGTGATAAATTAACATGAAGAAGTTCGTTGATTTTGGTTGTTATAGAAATCTAGTCCAGCAAATCTTCTCAGAGCATAATATCACACCCGTAAGACGGCAATACTTTACGAAACGAAGCCAAGACCTTGTGCTGTCCGTCTTATGACGACGACAGGCCGTGTCGACGGCGCGTTCGTGTTCCACGTGCACCTCATAAAGATGTCAGCAACATGGAAGAGGCCCCTTCCATGTTGCTGACATCTCTATCGCAAGGGCTGCAAAGGGCTAAGAAGAACATGGGTGGTTTTTGGTCAGAAGAAGTTTGACACTCCCTATTGTTCTACCCAGAGCGGGAGGAGTCATTTGATGATTTCCCCTCCAAAAAAAAGGACCTTTTGCTCAGCGCGCTTGCAGCCACTAAAACAATGAGGTAGTCTGCAGACAGAGAGATCCCTATGTACATTCTCATTAAATTATTGCACAACTGCTAATGCGTAATTATGCACTAAGGCGGAAGGGGGTCATGACTCGGGCTGCAGTATTTTCGAAAGAAATACCGTGGCCTCGGGCACAAAGGGCTAAGATGGAACATGGTTGGTTTTTAGTCAGTAGAAGTCTGACACTCCCTAAGCGGGAGGTGTCATTTAACGATTTGCCAACCTCCAAAAAAAGGCTGTCATGATAATTAGAAATGATTAATCTGGTCTAGTCTCCTTCTATTTCATCAAGGTAAATAATAGTAAGGTCTATAAGATCGTAAGATTGTAGTTATGGTAAGACCAAACTGCAATGAGATAAAGCTGGGTTAAAATAATGATCATGCCAAAAACCAAACAAAGTCTATTCTTTACAGAAAACTTTTGATATCTTCTGGCAGTCGAGACCGCGACCACAAAGCTTTTGCACAAACAAAAACTTTAAAACCAGTATTTTGCTGCTTGTGATTTTACCGCTCAGTTGCATTCAAAACAAGGTTTTAGTATTGTACCTATGGTAAATAATAACGACATAAATTCTACTGGTTGTAGATTTCTGTTATATTCTTTTCTTTTTGGCTGCCCTGGTGGGCATGGCGATGGCGTGACGAGAATTTTCAGGTAGATTATAAATTCTCAAAACGAGCATAATTTTATTAGATTTGGTTCCATCAGATCTTTTCAACAGCAGCTATGGGTCTGGGTTAGTGCGCGGTTGATGGCAATAGACCGCACCCTACCACGAGATCTGCAAATTTTAAATTATATAAAACATGGTTAAAATAAGAGCCAGTCAGCTGGTACACCATGTTTTACTCGACCAAGGTGCGCCAAACATCCAAAATGATTGTCACGCATAGAGGCTCTTTTAACGCGCAGCCAAAATAAAATGCATTCATTAAAATTATCCATAAATGTTCATTTATCACCTCCTCATTTATCTTCTGTAGCATGAAACGAGAATGAAAGTCGTTAAAAAGTCATTTTCAATTTGGATAGTTTAAATCGAATACACAGAAGCGAAGCAATTTGAATGCTTCATTTTAAAGAATTAACTTACATCGTCATAAAGTGAATTCAATTCGTCGGTATTTAAATGTTCTGATTCCTTTTGAAAGGTATTTTCTTTTGTTTCGAATTTCACAGAGTAAAATGCTTGGAGCAATGAATCATTTATAATTGTTGCACAATTTATTGATGAATATGTCACGCGGACAGTGATGTATTCCTTTGAGATCCACTTGATAATGGAAATAAATTGTTTTTTTTTTGGGAAAAAAATAGACGAACTACGTCACTTCAACAATATTATTAATGTTTGTGTTTTATTAAATTATCACATAAGTTAAGCAATCAGCAAATACACAGTCACATTACAAGCGCTGTGACATTTGTCATAAATCTTTCAGCATCTTGCTGAGATAGAAGCCTTTTGGCCTTGTACGGCTTTTCTTATGTTTATTTTTCTATTTTTTTGGTGTACCTATTGTTTATGTTTTATCTTTTTGATTTCTCCTGTGTGAAACCTATAAATATCTTGTCTTTCTTTACATTTATTTTGAGTCATCGAAAGGGCGACACTAATCTAAAATTCCAGACGAATGACAGCAAAACAAACAAGAAATCTCTTTTCAAAACCTCAAGTTATAACCAAATCAACACCCAAATATTCGAGCATAATCACAAATACACACAAAATATTTGAGCATAGTCACAAATACACACAAAATACACTGTATACAGGCTGTATTCAAACTCACAGTTTATGTTGGTCGTAATTCTCGGGCGCCGTCAATTGTTTCGCCGCGTCGAATTGTGAACATTAACATAGAAAGCAGGAAAGTTTGTTCGCTGAGAGTACAAGTCTACATATTACCATAGTTTTTATTTGTGTTCTAGAAGTTAATGAAGCTCTGTAGAGTGTCACTTCACTAAATTAATCAATGTTTTAAGTAGATGAAATTAACGAAATAGAAATTTTCACTATCATTCTTCATTAATTTCAAAACCAACTGCCTCATTGGTCTAGTGGCCGCAAGTGCGACTGCTGTGCATGAGGTGCTGAGTTCGATTAACAGGTCCTACAAAGTATTATCGGGTTTATCTATCAGTACTTTTTCAGTAGCAGTTAAGGTGTCTGGATGTGTGCAAGGTTGAACGCAATAGACTCGCGCGACCCTAACATGGATTTTAAACGTCATCAGCCTATAATGATCCCACTGCCTATAATCCACCACGTGGGCCAAGTGCGGGTTGGTAGATGTCACATGTCTTCGTTTTTTTTTCGTTCAAAGACATGCCGGTTTCCTCACGATGTTTTCCTTTACCGTTTTTAGAACTTAAATATAAGTGGCGAAAAGTGGGTGTATTATTAGCTATACTGCTGCCTAATCCTTCGGAAAATACTGGTGTGATATTATGTTCTAAACCGTTCCAAGCAAGATACAAGAAGCGATCAAAAGCGCCATAACCATTCCATTAACTCAAGTCTCTGAAACACGTTGTAAATTAAACTCAATTTTAACATGCTACGATCAAAAGAACAGTTATCTTGACAAACAGTAATGAGGAGGAGTTGCGTTTAATATATTTGGGGTACCTACAAAGTTTTGTAAAATTAAATCAGAGCGTCATTTGCTCATCGACAGGAGTAAAAAGTTTAGTGTTTTCGTCGATTTATAATCCTGTAATCCCGAAAAGGTGTACGCAGAGGTTCAGCCACATTTCGCCAGATATCTTTAAGTTCCATGTAACAGGGGGCGAGCCTATTGCCATCAACCGGCCACAAGTCTAGACTCCGTGGCGTCTACTGAGAAACTAATGATGGTAAAACCCAATATCAATTTGCCCGACCCGCGAATCAAACCCCGGACCTCACCCTCAGCAGTCACGATAAAGACCATTCACCTAACCGCGCCTTCGAATTCCATCGCCATTCCCAAGAGTGCCAATATTCCATAGCAATATGCCACTTATATAGCTCTTGTTCGTGGTTTTAACCGACTTCTAAAATAAGAAGGAGGTTCTCAATTCGAATGTTTGTTTTTTTTTATGTTTGTTCGGGCATAACTCCGTCACTTGCTAACCGATTTGAAAAATTCTTATTTTGTTGGAAAGGGTGTACTTCCCAGCGGTTTTTGAAAAATCAACAAAACTCAAAAAAATACTACATTGTCCACATCATAATGTGACTCATGAACATGTGAACTTATATGTGAACTACAAAAAGTGAAAAATAAAAACTTTTTAACAAAAAATAAAACCGACTTCAAAAAAAAACACGAAAAAGTAAAAAATAAACTTTAGAAGAAAAATCAGTTTCTGAAGTCGGTGGCAAAAAAATGAAATCAAACAAACAAAAGTCATCGACTTCAGAAACTGATTTTTCTTCTAAAGTTTATTTTTCACTGTTTCGTGTTTTTTTTTTTCTATTAATGTAGCCATATTATAAACCATGATCTAGTTTAAATAGAAATTACCATTGAAGCTATAAAAGCAACTCCAACAAAGACATAGCATATCACTTCAATATTTCTTCACCAACTCTCAGAACTAACCCTCATCATAGACATAAATCAAGCAACTTTAATTGCACGTGATTTGCCGAAGCTCGCAATTATACGGGCGACTTAGAACTTCCATGGCCTGGCTCGAAGTGGTCATCAAATGTTCATTTCACAGGTTATTACGAGCCATCCTTTCGTTTGCCGCTCTGCCGCGACAGTGACGCATGGTCTAATTTATATACTCACAACATTTACTTTGCACACCTAAACACTCTTCACCCCAATGCATAAAGCCCAATTTCGTATGTTTACGTGAAGGCTGAAGTTTGTACGCCGCTCTCAGCGAGCCCATTGTCCCCGCTGATATAAAACTGCGACAGGCGGCTGGCTAGTCGAGTGAGTTCTTCACGCCATGATTTATATTAAGCCACACATGGGGATAATTTCATTTTTTGGTTAAAGGGCTCATAAAATACAGGATATCTGGAAAAAAGAGAAAATAAAAACAAACATTCTGTTCGTGATGAAGGCCTACGGCGTAGCAAGTCAACGTCAGACATCTACGCCGTAGGCAATTCTACGAGCGCTACGTAGCAAATCATGTAGAGCCTCATGTGTTATTATTTTTATTTATTACTGTGTTTGCGCTATATTTTATTAACTCTAACAATAATCCAATAAATAATATTGAAATATTGCCCACCCATTCAAAAACCATTATAAAACTTTCTAGTCAAACACGTGTAACCTAAAGCTTTAAATATAGATTGCCTCATAAAGAATTAACCCAGCTGCATTGCAATCGATCATCTAAATTGAGAAATTAGGTTGAAAGCATATTTAGCACCTGTTTAAAATTTAAATTCAGGTCAAAGGTTAACTATTCTCTATCGAAAAATTATACGAATGCCATTGCAGCACAATTCAGGTAATTGAAATATTTTCATCAGCCCAACATTGTGAGTTGTATTTTCAGCCGTTTATATTTTTGATGATAGGTTTTCTGATAGTGCTCAGCTGTTCATTCTATCGAATATGCTTTTTTTTTAATGCTATAATAAACGAATTGTTGCTCTAATAATTGCAAGTTATACGTAGGTGCAGCGGTGGCCCAGTGGTGGCTACCCCGAATTACGAACAGTAACTCGTGTGTTCGAACCCAGGCAGGCGCATCACTTTAGCTAATTTATTTCATCAACACTGCTCTCTGGTGAAGGAAAACATCGTGAGGAAACATGAGGAACCTCTTGCATAGGAGGCATGTCCTAGAACCGAAAACATGAGACATACAACCCACACTGGGCCCGCGTGGTGGATTATAGCTCTGTCCGTCATTAAAGTACGAGCAGTGGGAACATTATAGGCTGATAATGCATATAGGTGTAGGTGTTGTTATGTTGGTTTATCGCATTAGGTTATCCTGTAATGGTAGATTTAAGAAGATAAATAAACAAATAACAAGTTGAACTGGTAAACATACAAAGTTTTATTGGATTTTCCTATTAAGAACTCGGTCGCAGTCGTTATCTGGATTTCTGTACGTTTCGTGGGTATAGGTACTAGACGCGCCTGTATACCCCTTCCGGGAATAGGGGGTTTATATTTTCTGTGTCCTTTATTTGGTATTGTTCGTTGTGACATTGAGCTCCTTGAGTTACAAGTCGAGTACCACTAGTATAACTGACAAATGCTTGAACTGACTGGATGGGTTCACACAAATCTGTATGGTGCTCTCTTCAAAAGACCACCTCAGATACTAATCTGCATGCCCGTCGGGGCCGCGGATTTTTGTACTAGATTACGTGGCCTCGGCGCAAGGGCAAAGAAGGAACATGGGTTCGGTTTTTAGTCAGTAGAAGTCTGACACTCCCCTTCGCTCTGCCCAAGAGCGGGGGGGGGGGGTCATTCGATGATTTTCCACCCACCAAAAAAAAAAAGATACTAATCTGCATAGTCTTCTATGTGTATACCAAGATTATGTCTGAACCTTAAAAGTGACTATGACCTATATGTTTGTTTCGGATGTTTCTTCTCAGAGTTGTCAGGTACGAAACACGGGCCCCATCTAGTTAAAAAAAGCGACTTATAAAAGTGTTTGTAAAAACTAATTTGCAAAATAAACATTTATTATTTTCCCATATCTTCCCGTGGGTGTCGTAAGAGGCGACTAAGGGACTTACCAGAGAATGGGCAGCAGCGTTCTCTGTGTCTTTGTATCAACCATACTGCGATCGCCAACCCGCCTGCCAAGCGTGGCGATTATGGCAAACCCCCCCAAAAATGCCTGGGGGAGGCCTATGTCCAGCAGTGGACGTCTTTTGGCTGAAATGATGATGAATGATGATGATTTACCTGTAGCACAATCATATTCAACTTGTCAACGTTCCCACTTTTAAAACCTCTCCTCTTCGTAAGGAAATGGCGACCATAATCCATCATGTGTACCCATGAAATTATGCACACACCTTTGTCTTTGAAATTTCTTATTAATAAGCAGTACCTATGTGCTCTTCTATTTTTTTTATGTTTTATCCTTTTTTGCTGGTGATAATACATTTTTATAACAAACTAGGATCGTGTCCTCACGAGATTAACTTCTCAACGGTTAATAGCACAAACGCGAAACGTTATAGACACGTTAATTTTGAATAGATAAACCACATTTTTCTTCATTTCAATTAAAGGTTTTTTAAGTTTAATTTATTTGATTTTGACTCTATTTCACTCAAATTCAAATATTCTTGGTTTTCACAGTTATTCAGTTTGACTATCGTGTCTCCACCGAGTTATATTCCTGTGACTACGAACTGAATAAACACTCCCTGTGACGTCACACGATACGATACAGTTGATCATCACGTTTCGATAAACCTCGATTTATTTACTCTCCCACGGGTAAAATAAATACACCCACACTATAACAATATTTTTGCATTCGCATGACTTCCAACTCGAGCGAACCTGAAGCATTTGTTATGTAAATGTGAGATACGGATATTGTGCGGTGATATAGTCTACAACCTACGAGTATCTCTTGTAAAAGGAAATCATTAAATTGGGTAAAAAAAATCTAAGTAGGTAAGTGATAAGGTACTAGGACTTATTTTCTTTAGAAGCAAAAAAAGTTTTTAACAAAAATTATGACTAAAACTAAAAGTAAAAAATATTATGTTTATGTGTTTTTCTTCTGTGTTCCTCAACTAATTATAATTATTATTGTTACAGGCACGATTTGACTCGTAAAACATATATCAAAATATCAATTATTTATTATGATTTGAAGATTCTGGTTACATTAAAATGTACTATTTCATTTATTTACTGAAATAATTGGTGTTTCTTTTTTGTTGTAATATGAATATCAGACGCTCAAAATCAGTGGGCCTAAAAAAATTGTCTTCTTTTCAGTAACATGTGCCAAATTATATCAGCAAAACTACAACATGATAGAAATATAAATCCAAAGTAAATAGCACACGTACGAACTTCCATATTCATGACTTACTAGTAACTACACCCGAATGTAACTCCCCTTAGATTATGTTGAAGTTTCAACAACCTTTGTGTGGGATTGATCTTTGAATTTAGCTCTCAAGTCAATCCACTAATAAGGCTGGTATGACATTATTGTATACTAGCGGACGTCCCGCGGTTTCACCCGCGTAGATCCCGTTCCCGTGGGAATACAGGGATAAAAAGTAGCCTATGACACTCAGCAATAATGTGGCTTTCTATTGGTGAAAGAATTTTCAAAATCGGTTTAGTAGATCCCGAGATTACCCCTTACAATTTAACAAATACACAAACTTTACCTCTTTATAATATTAGTATAGATTTTATGTAGATCTTTATTTTTATTTGAATACATATTAAATTAATTAAAAACTATAAAATAAACTAAACTAACAATAAACTATAAAAAGGCATCGAAATACTGCTCCTCAACGCTGTCAGCCGGTAATGTGCCCAAAAGACTGGCGGCATTGCCTCGTTGTATGGCAACACTTAGCCTCTGGCTAAGATAATAGCCAGCCCTTGGGTCACGAGAAACGTCAACTAAGCGTTTGGAAATTTCCTTAAACAGGCTATGAGCACTCGGACCCCACGGCCCCAGAGTTTCAACCCCAAACGGCTCGAAAATATAGTTTACGCAAAGGTTACTATATTTACGCCGCTTGAGGTTTTCTGCAGCCGCAGCGGCTCCACCTGCGCAGCATGATGAACTTGGAAGATGTGATGGCGCAAGAGTATCGATATAGATTAGAAAAATACATATTATGCCAAATGATCTAACACTAGACATAATAATCTTACAGGCTATACCTGTTTGGGGGTTATGAGGAACAGGGTGTAAAGCTCCTCATCCCCCATTGAAAATAGAGGATCCTCCGACCGGACGGGTGTTGTGTCCGGCGGGCTAACTGCCCGACAGTTGTAAGTCGGGAACTCCTTTAAAGGCTTATGTCGCGGATAATGTTGATAGCGTGATGTAGGAACTTCTGTCGATCGTTTGTTAGTACGCAGGTGTTGCGATAGATGTCGCTAGTCGCCACACCTGTAAGATAATTATGTCTAGTGTTAGATCATTTGGCATAATATGTATTTTTTTCAGAATTATTTTTTTAATGCCTTTGTTACTATAATATTTTAGAAGTGATCGATTCACCATTCCTTCGCATGAACACGTGTTTGGATTAATAACTGGTTCCTCAATGGAGGCTCTCAATCTTTACCTCTTTTGTCCTACATAAACTTATTTAATAGATCTAATTCTAACACAATAGTGAAACGGTAAAGAAAACATCGTGAGGAAACCGATGTCTTAGTAGACATGTGACATCTATCAACCTGTACTTAGTCAGTATGATGGATTATAGCCCATTCTCTATCATAGAGAGGAGGCTTGTGTTTCGGGAACATCCAAATACTCCGAAATATTTTATTCCGAATTTCAATATTCCGATGTTCAAAAGTCCGAAAGTCATAATACCTAAAATTTATAATCTCTATTATTCAAAATCACGAAGTTTACTTTACCGAAATTCATAAATGCGATTTGTTTGTTTTCCGATGTTCAAATGTCCGAAGGGTCAAGTGCCAGACGAGATGTCTGTCCGAAAAACGGCATTCCGATTTCCAGTAGGTATTCCGAATGGCAACACCCAAATACTCCGAAATATTTTAAAATATATAATAATAATAATTTAATAATATTCCACAACTATCACACAACGCCATCTAGTCCCAAGCTAAGCAGAGCTTGTGTTATGGGTACTAGACAACTGATAAACATACTTATATATTTCTAAATACATACATATTATAGATAAATTACACCCAGACACAGAACAAATGATTGTGCTCATCACACAAACATTTGTCCTGGGTGGGAATCGAACCCACGACCTCCGGCATAGCAGTTAGGGTCACTAACCACTAGACCAACAGGCCAGTCAATATATATTAATAATATTGAAGACTGATTTAATACTTGAATACGCCTCGCAAGTAGAATCGTGATAGTAAACTAACATTATCTTGCTTTACTAGTTTATCCTCTTCCTACCCTTGTCCCATTCTTTTTGGGGGTTTTCTTTTTTCATTCTCCCCTTTCAGACGTCACGGCATTATATTTAAATATAAATGATCATCATCATCATCATCATCATTTCAGCCGAAAGTCGTCCACGGCTGGGTATAGGCCTCCCCTAAGTGTCGCCACATTGACAGGTCCCGTGCGTCTCGCATCCAGCGGATCCCCGCAACCTTCACCAGGTCATCGGTCCACCTAGTGGGAGGCCTTCCAACGCAACGTCTTCCGGTTCGCGGTCGCCACTCCAGAACTTTCCGGCCCCATCGGGCATCCGTTCTGCGAGCAATGTGCCCTGCCCACTGCCACTTAAGTTTGGCAATTCTTCGGGCTATGTCGGTAACTTTAGTTCTCAATATAAATGATACGACTATATTATTTGCAGAAAGCATCAAAGCTCGTATCAGAGATCATCATTCTCTTGCTCTTAACCCAATTCATTTGGGGTCGGCGCAGCATGTCTTCATCTTCCTACCTCTCTGTTTTTCATCTCATGAGACACCTCCTTTCTTACCATATCATTCTTAACACAGTCCATCCATCGTTTCTTTGGTTTACTCGTGTACCCTTCCACATTCATACTCAAAACCTTACTCATGACATTTTCCTTATTCTGCCGCATCACATGCGCATACCACGACAACCCATTTCCACACAACTTTTCAGTCACCGGTGCCACTTTAAGACTTCCTCTGAAAGCTCGTATCAGAGATATTAAGATTAATTTACTCGTGTCATCAATCATTATTAATTATAGGTACTCAAATGTCATAGATAACAAGATATATCGATTGTATACTATAAAGTTGTTAACTATAAAGTTATGGTATTTTACACACACATACACACACACACTACAAACGCACACAAGTATAAATAGTGGTAGTGTGTGTGTAGTAGTAGTGTTTTCAAATATTCCATCATAAATGTTCTATCGAATCTAACCTAAAGTCCTAGTGTCGATAAACTCAATTTCTACTAAAGAAAAGAGATAAAACTCCTTCGTCATTGAAAAAACAATAAATGTGCTATCAGCAGCAGTAGCCTTGTCTTTATTGTGTTATAAACTGGTATCGTTCAGACAATCAGCTAAAAACTGATCCCATTTAACTTTCTCCACTACGACTTGTATAAAAGCCTTTCAAATGAAAAAAAAAGCTGTAAAGAAAGAACAGATTACGAACACAAAAGGATACAAACAATCGATACGTAAAGCCAAAGAAAACTGCCGCGATAAATGTAAATAGAAAAGGTCGAGATTTGCAATTTTCTTCAGATTTCCTTATTGGCGCCCGACTTAGCTATAAATAATAAAACTCTGACGAACCGAGCGCTTGCCTAACAAGAACTAATTCACCCTGTCACCGGCTACTAACAAGACTAACAAGACTAACAATCGTCCTTTCTTTGTTCACAGATCCCCGGCTTCTTCTCTAACACTTGCTTTATTGGAAAACTTAACAAAAAGTTACTACAAAGTTAAAACTGCTTCACTAATTACTTTTAATTCGCCTTCGCAGTGAGTTGTGTTACTTGATGAAATTCCAAACTAATTTCTCAAACTTCGCAGATTGAGACTAACGTAAATATTAAGGAGCAGTTTAGTAGACGCTTAGGATTCGACCACTAGTTATGGATACCCTCTGAATTATTAAGGCGGTCCTAATATCTACTCCAAGACCCTCAAAGCTGCGGCTAAAACATTAGTGCTACTAACTTCTAACATCCTTGCTTAATGGAATTTCATCGACACTAAAGTACTAATAACCAAAGTGAAATACTAACAGTGTACAGTGAAAAGTGAAATGCATGTGGGTGTTCGGACTGCGTGTGTAAAGGTGTGGTTTCATTAGCGCAGCGGGAGCGTTTTGAGTTAAAGCTGGGTGTGGAACGCCACGGCGTCGTCGGTGGAGGGTCGTGGTGCGGGCGGGGCGGACGATCCCGCGCCCTCGCCCGCGCCCGACGCGGAGGCCCCAGTGCGCCGGCGCCGCCACCGCCCGCTTTATCGCCGCCTCTTCCACTATGTCCGCACAGCGTGGACTGGCGTCAAGTTTGCTTTAGGTATGCTTTTACTCTAACTCTTAATAACATCAAATCATTACTTATACATTTCTAGAAACCGTCAAACCAGGACGAACAAATTGTGGAGGGATACTGTCTCCAGGCCATTCTGTCCGCAGCAGTTCGACTGAACCATAACATAAGCTATGCCATGGCCTAACTCCTTGGCATAACAAAAGCTTAATGTGTTACGTGAAGCCACTATCCCAGTACTGAGGAAATTGGCTTCGCGCAAGATAAGCATTCCATCACAATATAAACAAAAAAAAACTATAAACTTTTCAATGTTATTAAAACATTAAAACTAGTTCAAGAGAATAGAGTGCATACTCTTGCGTTATTCAATTTTCGCATAATTACTTAATACTTCAGTTCTTCAGATTAACGCAAAACTTCCCCTCCATCTTAACAAAACCCGAGTTTCAACGAAGCATATTCGGGAAAGCTCGTAAGTAACTTAGTACCTACACTACGCCTGTTTATAAAACTCAGGCATACTCGTAGGTACAAAACTGCCTCCGAACAAAAGTTATTCGAGCCGCCGCCGTAATATAGGGACAAAGCTAAGCATTTAGTCGAATTTTCTCGAAATGAATTTTCAACTTTACACTTGGTCGAATATTCGTAAGGTCGAGACGAACATTAGCGTAAGAATCGTTGCCGTCTTTGATGTTCAGAGCGGTCCCTTTTCTGCTTTTACTGTACGCTTGAGAATAAGGAGGAATAAGTTTTTGAGGAGCTGAAACTTATACAGTAATAATATGTGTATTTGACACGTAACTCGTGGACTTTTATGTTCTTTCCGTGGGAATAGGTTTTGGGGCAATGTAGGGAACTTTTCCATTGATGAAATATTAGTTTTTCCCACAAAAATCGACAACAAAGACTCAGGGACCCTAAGTTAGGGTGGTACGGCAGGTGACATTGTAATATTGACCTACAATGTTTTCTGCATTTCACAGGTGTTCTTATATATTGAGAGCAGTTTAGTTGCCTTTAAACTTTTTTATTAAACCATGAGAGAAAACAAAACAAGCACTTAATCTACTCAGGATTTAAATAAAGTAGTTGGTATGATTAGCAGTATAATACTTAAAAGTCTTTTTATAAGCCGTCTAAAAAGCGGATTACATAATATCACACCTGTAATCCCCGAAGGATTAGGCAAAGGTGTGCCTAATAGTATGTACATCCAAAATTCCATAGTTATGTTTAAGTCCTATGGAACAAGGGGCGAGCCTATTGCCGTCAACCGGGCACAAATGCAGACTTCATGGCTGCTACTGAGAATTTACCGAATCGAACCCAGAACCTCATGTTGAGCAGTTGCGCTTGCAACCACAACAAGGCAGTGCACGTACAACGAGGCAGTGAAGTAAAATAATTTGTACGATAAGTCGCATAATACCAATAAACTATCGTAAGACGAAAAACCTATAATTCCACTTACTCTTTTATGTTTACTACATCCAAGGACACTTGATCTGAGTACGGCTTTGTAATTCGAAAACATCGTACGTAGAATTACGAGACGGTACACCTCAAAATGATATTTATTATCTGGTTGGAAGCCGAGAGGGGAATTTATTATGCGTACATAATCCAACGCGTTAAATGTCCCGCGAAGGTAGATAGTCCCGCTTCTCAAGTGAGATATAAACTAGCGACAGGGAAACATTTAATGTTGGAAGGAAACTAGACAAATACTTCGGAAGCAAGTGAAATACTAGAATACGTTTTTGTTTTTCTATCAGGATTTCATCAGTAGGAGCCACGGAGTCTGGATCTGTGCCCGATTGATGGCAATAAGCTATAAGCTATAAGCCCCCATTACATGAAACTTAAACTTACTTAACTGTTGAAATGTGGGTGTAATGAAGTACGCCTCTGTCTAAGCCTTCTGGAATTACAGGCGTAAATTATTATGTCGATTGGTGAGACACATAATCATAATTCAATTGCTTCCATGCAATACTTAGGTACTAACCGGAGCAGAAATACAACACAATTTTCATACACATAATTATTTATTATATACAAGTTACTTTAATTAATTGAACTGAATTGAAAAAAACAAAAACTAAGTCTTAAAATAGTCACGTTATTCTTTCGTTCAATTCTTATTTACGACCAAGTAGGTATTGGACTACGAAGTAACCTCCAAATAACAATCACCGATTATCTACAGAAAAACGACAAAAACGCTGAATATCAAACGTTCCACGAAAAGGCCCGGTTACCTACACATCAAATTAAAATGTCAAACTCACTTACCCACACAAATACAACTCTATTCACCTGTTAATAAATATCATATCTCTACGGTTACTTACGATTGGGTCCCTTGTTATCGCAGAACCCGCCTTTTATTCACTTTTATTATATATACAGCACAATAACCGGGCGAATACGGTTATAAGAAATAAACTTACCAAAATATATTCCTATAGAAAATTGTGAGACCGGAAAGTATAAAAAACCATTTTTCCTGGTTATGAAAAGTCTATACATCGTGTTTTTTCTTTGTCGTTCGGTAAACAGCGTAGTTCACTCTGTGGGATAGATACAATTATTTTTAAAGGTCAGAATATATATTGTTTTATAACAAACGGGTTTGGAAAACAACAGTAAAGGGTAGGACAGTGATGGTGCTTTTGAAAAACAAACGGAAGTTTTTTTTGACGGTGATTATTGCTGTGGTTCGGCAATCAAAGCATTGTTTTAGCAAAAAGGTACAAGTTGGTAACCGACTGCACGCAGCAGCAGCAGACGACATGTCGTCGCTTCATACATCATAGACATCACTATCAAACGAATATGGTACATATTAATTCCGCAAAATATTTTTTTAGGGTATACCCTAAAAAAATATTTTGCATGTCTCATCGTTGCATGTCTCATTCTTGATCATAATGATACAGTCCTTCTTGAAAACTATAAATTCAAATATCTTTTAATAGAGAGCACCGATTACGATGAAACAAAGACTAAGTAATACCCCAAGTTACACACAATATTTATGTATAAAAGTAACCTACATTAGTTTCGTATATTTTACGTGATGCTTAGTCATCGAAACAGACAAACAGACAAAAAATCCAAAAATGCTGGAAATGAGTTCTGTTGGTTATTCTATAACACCCTGACAATTCCTTTTTTAAATATTTTCATTGTACAAAAATATTTTTTCTACAGATTTATTATATGTATAGATAGATAAAAGATAGATTTCATAAAAATACGTAGAAACCAGTAGTGTCGCTGCGACACGTCGTCTGCTGCTGCTGCGTGCAGTCGGCTACCAACTTGTACCTTAAATTTTAATTTAAAATAAACTGTTTGTTTCGTTCTTTGATCATAATTATGTAAGTAAGAAAAAGAGTTTAATTCATATTAATCAAGGACATTATAAAAACGACTTAGAAGGGTGTCATCGAAGTAATTCGTAACTTTTGTCAGTTACACTTACACCCGTATTTATAAACAAGTAATTACTATTACTTGAGTAAATGTCATTGTTTAAGATACGATTTTTTCTCTGTACTTTAGTAATTCCTTACTATCAAACGTTAGAATTCTTAGTTTTGCTTTCATTGACGGTTCTAAGTTCGTTTAAATTCTTGCCCATTGCATAAAAATATTTGCATAAGTAATTACTTAAGCCCAAGTAATTACTTTGACTTGACTATAAATACGGGGGTTAGAACTCCTACGTAACGCCCACGTTCTGCACGCGCCCCGTTAAAAAACCATGCCCTACGGCAATTCTCAAGGTTCTAACCGAAAACGGCGGTCTCACCACCTGTTACTTGAACCTTTTAATAACGACATAGGTCGCACACATCGAATGCCAACCGATTAGTTAGACCGATAACCGCTATTGGTCTGCGTGGCCATAACGCGTTATTAAATAACGCGTTATTACAGATCGTGGGCAAGTATAACTAAGTATACTGAATACTTCATCTTAGTTAGTCTTAAGCACCTTAGTTTACTTCGTCGGCAGAAGTACTAAAGGTAAATGATTCGTGTGTAGGCACAGTAATAAATGCCCTCATAAATAATTTTGGTAGCGAAACTAAGGTGCTTAAGCAATTTTGTTACCGTTGTTAGGACCTGCAGAAATGAGAATCACTGCCAAGGAATTCTATATATCTACAACGTTGTCATCATCAATCAACAGCAGTACGTGTATACATACTGGACATAGGTGTCTTTAATCGCACGTTACGCTACTTAACTCGTTTCTAGGCAACTTTCATCCAGTTGCTAGCAGCCACTCTGCGAAAATCGTCACTTCACCGAGCCTGGAACTTCCCACTTCACGCTTGCCAATTTGCGGTCTACTGTCAAAAAAATGGCAACTCTAACGGCTATCGGCTCTACGGCTAAACGAAGCAATGGAACGGCTAGACGTAGCCGGTCCATTGCCACTTCAGCTTACTTATTCTGTGAGCTACATTAAATATTATGTCGACAACTCTGCTTCTATGTCGGATTACCTGGGATCGGAACCAAAATCGACACGAGCACTTTTGTAGTCTATATGTGAATCAAATACATTTTTTACTTTTCTACTATTGTAATCGCAAACTTCCCTTTGCTCTCTCATCTGAGTTGCGGTCGAACCTCGATATCTTAATAATAATGTTCCCTCGATTAAATATAACGTCCAACATAAATTATAATCCGTACTTGAATCCATGCAACCAAAACGATTAACTTTATGCGGATATACTTACAACCGCTACCATAAACGGGGCTTAAGTAACATGAAGTATTAAAATAACTCTATATTCAGCAAACGTAGCGCTTTCATCATTGTTACATTAGGCCCTCGTAACCATAAAAATTGTAGGTGAAATAGTAAAGTCGGCAAGCCTTACTGGCTCATAATTTCCAATGTTATTGGCTGTTATATTAATAATAACATGCTGTGAAACGTTGGAGAGTTAATCAAGGGGATTTTCGGGTATTATGGCCAATTGTACCCAGATGGTTACATGGAACCTTTCTGTCGTACTAGGCCGAAACCCCAAAATACCATTATTATGAACCTGAACGTATTCCTGTTGCGTCTTTCGTGTTCACAAATCGTCTGTGAATTAGGGAATCTCTACTAAAACACTGTTTTATCCTAGAATTTTAAAAGTGATATCTTGATTTACAAGATAAATAAAAAGCTACGACAATAGTAACCACTGAAGATGTTAGAGAAAAAAAACAAAACGCTTAAATGGAAATTTACTGGTCATATCAAAGGAAATTCACGTAATGGTAAACGAGAAATGGAAGACACAAAGAGAAAGACAGGCGAAAAAAAAAAAATAAGGTGGAAAACTGATATTTTAGTAAAAAGCAGGATGGATTTCAAATTGGTGTTTTCATTTTAAATGTTTCTTTAAAATGAAATCACGAACTTTCTATCCAAAAACTCTCAAATAATTTGACCAATGTCGAAAAGAGCACAAAAAATGTTTCAAAAGGCCTGGCTGGCTACACAGAGTAACAAAATATCTAGGTTACCTTCGAGGCATCTAAGTGATTACTAGATTCACTCGGCTCACTTGAATCAGTTCTCGTATTGGGTTCCCCTTAATAGATTGAGTTTGATAGAAATCATCAGATTTTGCTGTTACATCATTCGTTTTTATATGAAATGTTATTGAGCAGTGATGGCCCAGTTGAGTTCGAACTCAAGACACCTCTGAATTTTCGGATTCATATTCCTATTGTAAAAATCTAATCTACTTATCTATATTCATGGATGGAGAGGGAGAGGAAGGCCAAAGAAAAGATGGTTAAATTATGTGAAGAATGTTAAGAAAGAGAAAGGAATAAATGCCACCGTGACGTCTAACAGGGAAGAATGGAAGAAGAAACGTGTTGCACCGGCCCCAAATAGAATGGGATAAGGGCAGGAAGGTAATGATGATATTGTATTGTATAAGTATCACTTACTTCGCTGAACTTCATGAGAAAACCAGCATACCTGAGAAATATCTCTCGAGGGCAAGCAAAGCTCTCTAGGCAATATTTGACCGGCTTTGTAAGGACTAATGCTAATACTGACAAATTCTGACACAATGCTCGATCAGAAACCTTAAACATTTTAAAACGAGAAGTAGAAATAATAATAAAAATTGTTTCAAAATATTGTAGAATAGTATCAAAGCTAACTAGAATTCAAATGTATTTTAAACTTGTGGGTTAAATTAGGTTCGTCGGTATTTCGATGACAAAATTAAATGTCAATAGCGCAGTTACGGCAAAAAACTGCTATGTGTGTAGCGTTGCCAGGCGTCCGGCTTTAGCCGGACATAGTCAGGCTTTTTGATTGCCTGTCCGGCCAAAATAAGCGTCGTCCGGCCTGTCCGGCTTTTGTTAGGCTTTTTAGAGCTCAAAATTCGCGCGCATCGAGACCGAATTCGCGAATGAAAGAAGCCGGCGAAACTGAACTTTTAAAGCTTGTTACTGCAAACCAAAAATATTTAGAATAATGTTTAATGTCTAATTGAAAGATAAGAAGTCTTTTTTGTTTTGATTATTTAAGCGAAGAAGTGTCGAGTTTATATTATTTAAAGAAGTTTTGTTTTGATTAATAAGAGTAGAGATTTGTTTTGGTTAATAAGAGAAGAAGTTTTGTTTTGTTTTGATTATTTACAGAATAAGTTCTGTTTTGTTTTATATATTGAGAATTTAAGACACATAATTTAGACTGATGTTGCATTTAATTTGAATTAAGGAAAGAATTATTGAGACTGATTAATAATAAAGTACTTTTAGACTAATTTGGCATTAGTTTTATTGTACCTAAATTATCAAAAAAGCTTGGTTTTCATTAATTTTCTACATTAATACCAAAAAATCCCCTAAAATGCAGTGTCCGGCTTTTTTACCAAAATGTTAGGCCAAAAAAAAATTATTTTTTACACGAATATTTAAAATTGTTGAAAATGCAGGATGTCCGGCTTTTTGACCCAAATGTTAGGCCAAACTCACAGCTCTGTCCGGCTTTTCGGTATGAGGACCTGGCAACGCTATATGTGTGCACTATTTCAATGCAACATGCTTTGAAATAGTCAATGCCAATATTTATGAGTTATGTGACCCCGGCGCTACTATCAATTCCACGCAGTGTTGTCACGCTTGGGACAATGACAGCTGTGAAATTCCACTGCCACACAGTGACGATTACAGTCTTACAAGACTTTAGATGCGTTCTGAGTGGGATCAATTTACCAAAGACTGTGGCCAGGCATGTTTTATGAACGAAACAGTATTTTTTAAGGTTCCGTACCGCGGAATAAATCGGAATACATAGAGGATCACGTCTGCCTGTCCATTCGCCAAAGCTCTTTAATCTGCCGGGTAGTTTGTTTTGCCACTTCTTATCAAGACTTTGACGTTCAAATAGGTAGTCAATGGCCCGTAATACTGTCAATCAGTACGCTGCATCCGGTTAGATTGGAAGCCGACCCTAATATAGTTGAGAAAACTTAGGTAGATAATGATGCTTTATGAAGTCCTAAAAACCATGTGAAGCAGGAGCGAACCACTAGTATCGTTCAACAATACAGGTTCCAATCAAAACTTTAAGAGCGTTTTAGAGTACAAGTTTTGATGCGTGAATGTTATGAGTATGACCCTCGGCAATTTGAAACTAAAGGGTTTTACGAGTATATCAATCAGATAGTTTGTATCAATCCCAACTAAACAGAAAAGTTTATTTAATCGATTTCAATGTGTTTACGATAAATACAGACGCAAGATACGTTTTGTAATATTGCGAGATAAAAATAATAAATCTACAATATATTAGTGCGAGCGTTTCTCTCAGAAACACGTAAGCGAAGATGGTTTCTTCAATTTATTATTATATTTTATCAATGTTGCGAACGAACAAGAATCAATATTTTCTTTCTGTTCTTAGAAAGTTGTTTGTTTTTCTGAATAACATAACAATCTGTTAGTTTCTATTCTACGTAGAGTAAGCAAACATAGAATTCACGATGTAATTTTTACTTCCTTAAAGCAAGAACATAAACAGAAATACAAAAAAAGTTGGCGTTAAGACAAGAAAACATGAACACTTTCACACCAGAAGTTGGATCAAAAGCTTGTAAATGTCTTCTAACACATGACATTGTCATAGTAAGTAACATTTTATAAAGTTTAAACGAACGGCTCGCTGGCACACAGATAAGCACTGTGAGGTTAATTGACGTGTGGCTAAAACCAAACTGTAATAACATAAGTTTGTTAGACTTTAAATAAATAATAATAATAGTTATTCTGCACTTTAACAGTTTTTGTGTATCACTTTCTTATTTATAAAGGAGTTGCAGTGGTTAGACAACAGTGTGGCGGGATTGTCCAAGTAAAATTTAAAAAAGTTGGCTGAGAAAATGACTAAAATATCGTCAAATTGAGAGCATTTACAATTTTACAATCAAATCAAACATGTGTCAATATAAATCTTACGCCCAAATTCTCAAACGTCACTCAATTATAAGTAACCCTCAAAACTCCTGCTATCTCTGTCACTGCGTTAAAGTAACAAAGACAGCACGAGATTTAAGTGCAACTTAAAATTGAGTGACGTTTGAGTATTTAGCCGTTAGGCTCCTATGACAAACTCATGTTTTCATCAGTCAATGTTTTCAAAGAACAGACGAAAAGATTATTAAATAAAATAAGCTTATATAATAACTAACTTATAAGAACAGGTAAACATCTTCCCCGAAGATAATTTACAAACTTTATTATACTCGCTGCCTTTGAGAATTTCGCCAAGTTTCGGTCAGTGATAAATTACTTTCATATACCAGCAATATTGTCATTGTCGGGTAATTTACATCGAAAGTCTTTCGTACTTAGTACGAATTAAGAAATTTGTAAGTGCCCAACTAAGGAGTGGCTTTTGAAGCTGGCTATTAACTGTAATTGAGAGAAGTGGAAGGACAGTATAAATTCAAGTCTTTAATCAAACTTATTGCAATGTTCTGGTTCTGAAATTAGTTTAAGAATATTGTACAAACCTCTAACGGTCTTCAGTAGTAGTAAATCTATTCAGAATACATATCATGTCATCGTGCCTGTTATTCGCGAAAGGTTAAGTATTATCGCGCTCACCTACACCCGACCACGTTTCACCTTTATGTCCTAAGTAATACAGTTCAAAAGTAGACATCATTTCCCAAGAACAGGTTTAAGTTCCACGTAAAAGGGGATGAGACTATAGACACAAACCGGGAGACACAATTCAATCACTCTCAAGAGTTCTGAACTTCTGAGCATTTATCCTATACACATACCTACGAACACATCTGCAACCCCCTTTCATACACAGGTGGTAAATGCTCTACATCTTATTATAATACTAAGTACATGACTGTAATCACAAAAAAGTAACAATAAGTTGCTTCAAAACATACACCACTCAAATAAAATTCAAATCGTAGTACGTTCAAAACATACATGACCCATAATATGCAATTATTTATTTGTACGAACGCTTGTTTGTGTGTAATATACATAATTATATCTACAACATGTTTTCAACCAAAATCACCGGCGTGTGAGCACTAATGGATGTTGGTTTCACTGGAACTCGTGCGAAAAGATAAGCAGTTTACCGCGCGCTGTAAACTACGTTTAACGTTGTGCCCGATTCAGCAAACTACCAAAAAATACACGAATGGCAAAATAATTCTCTTCAAAATCACAAAAATGTCGTTTCCAAAATCAAAACTAATCCTTGTTCTATGTTCTGTTCTCTATTAAATTAAACAGTAATATCTGTCCTGAATCTCCTGAAAGCACTATTCTAAAATGTAAGGGACTTTGCTTTAAGCAATCATTTCAACGTAATGGTCGAAAATGGTTGAACATTTCGCCTTAAGGTTGCTACATCAGAGATACCTCGGCAGGTCGTTACGAATCAGTTAATTTTCACGGAGAAAGCTCTTTAAAGTATTCGACGGTAAAGTACGCAAATTGTTCATTTACGAATTCCGTGTCGCTCCCTTTCAATTGGCAGGCGATTTCGATGAAAAAAGTGCCTTTATCGCAACCGTCGAATCTTCACAGAAAGTTATTAAACGCCGGTGATTTTTTTCACCAATTCTGTCAATTTATCTAAATTCCCTTTCAAAGCACTCGTGTTTAATTGGATTTTTATCGCGAAAACTCATTAGTTTTTTCATGTATTTTTCAATCATATTTTTCATTAGTCATGAATTGGACATCCAATAGGCAGTAATGTACCGGAAAGCAATCAAATTGGTGTGTAATGCAAAACGTTTGCAAATATGACGATATCCCTATGTGTTAATAACAACCGTGGTTCTATTGAGTTCGTGTATTTGCCAAATTTTTGTCGTGTTCCGTGAATGTCCGATGCGCTCTAATTACTCTAACTATGCAGACATCGCGGAGATGTGCTTGTGTGCATTTATCACGTCACCAAGCTGCTTCCACAAACATTTGCCAATCCGTTCACAGATCAATTACCCCGACGTGGACTGTTTCAATATGCTGATTCATTTGGATTCGTCTAGACACATGAACACATAAACAGCATTACTGTACATTATTGGGACCGATGCGATCCAAACCGATCGTAACAGATGCTGTTTAAACTTGATATTGCAAATGCACAGCTATTTTCGTTCACACATTATTAAAGATGTTGCATGACAATCAGACTAAATTATAATTGGAACGCATCGAAAATGTCTCATACTAAACGCTGGCAGGGGACCAAACACGCGTCAGTTTTGTTTCTAAACTTCTATAGTTGTCGAACGAACCAACTAATATAAAATTTAGTGAATAACCGTTTAAGTAGTCAATTCGTTACATTGATGTGCAGCAAGTATGTTTCGTGTTTGTGGAAATTCCAATGGTTTAGTTCATATTCATAGTAACAAATTGAAACTAAGCCAAGTGTCGCGTAGACTAGCCTCAGCCGTGCAAATCTAACGCGACATAACTATAAGTACCCTCAGTGTCATTGTGTGCCGCGTAAACAAAACACACTGTACAGTGTAAATATTCGCCGCGCTTCATAAAACACAAGTACGGAGTTGAAAGAGTGGAACCTAAGTAGCGGAGTCAGCGTGAGACCGTTGAACGTTCAAACCCAAATCCGTAAAAATGTAGTCGACAAAGAATGCGATAGCAAAAAACACGAACAAACGAGCGTCGAAGTCAGTGTTGTGGTAGCAAATGAAGTGAAAATTATGAAGTCTAGCTTGAAGAATAAACGGTCGGGTAAAACGAGTAAGGGCAAACGCGGCAAGAAAACGGTTAGGTTCTCAGACAGTGAGCCGGCCCCGGCGACCGGGATCACCCTGTGCGAACGTTTCGTCCGCTTTTTTCATTTCCTTTGGAAGTCCACGCGGGGATCCGTGAAAAATGTTCTAAGTAAGTTTCCCTTTATTGTTTAACGCCCACCTTTTATAATATCCTGTTTTTGCGGCTCTTTTTCCGATGTTGTTCTTTTTGTAAACAACTGTTTTATTTGATGTTGTTTGTTTGTTGTTTACTGTAGTTAAGAGGTTTTTTATGTCACTGAGGTTGACTTTTAATCATAACTATTTAGGAAGGAATTGCGATTTTCTGAGGCTTGGGACATCGATTCTTATGAACATATATAAGGTAGATATACGCACGTATTATTGAACCAACTAGCTATGGGTTATGTATTCAGATAAAAAAATACATATTTTAAATAAATGCAACGCTACAGAGAAACAAGTAACACAATAATTAACACCCGCAGTAGTTACATCAAGGCACCAATTAAATTTTAATGAAACATTCGAGCTATTGAACTACAAAATGGCATATTCCAGCGTCGAGTTGATCAACATTTTGGGACGAAACTCTATGAAACCAACTTCATCGGAGCAAGTTTCACTCTTTGAAGCATTAATGAAATTCCCGATAAGCGAAATCGATTTGGTTTTCAGCGAAGAATCTACAGTGTAAATACATTATAGGTACCAGACAATTTAAAAATAAACGACCAGAAGGGTTTTTATAAATAAACATAATTATGTAGGTCATTTGCCCGTAGTCTAAAGGATTATACATAATACCTACCTTCTTAGGTACACACGGCAACACATCAAGCTACACATTCCAGTATAATTTGGCCTCGCTTTGTATAGTTTCCCCGTACAATGAGATCTCCGCATAATCTCGTTTTGTATCGCAGGAATCCTTATGACTGACATCTACCTCAAGGTTTACGTGCACGCTTTATTGATTTTCAATCTCTTCAGTATCTATGACGAATAGATAGAATACAAATACCGATTTTCACTCATATGAGGCGACATCAAAAAAAAGGACCCTAACATTACTACCATTTGTTTTTAAGAGTTCCTTTACCTTATCAAAAGGAATGTTCTTAACCCGTCTTGCAATACTTGACCGTTTCTTTTGGCCACTTAGAATTATATTATAATGTCTTGGACTTGAAACGCCATGTCAAATATACCTATGTAAACAATGAAATTTCGTTTAGTACATTTATGCTTTTTCAGCTATCACTTCAATTTTTTTTCATTTAATTACAGTTTTTTTCTAAAGAATGTATTCGATCAGTACCTATTAATCTATATCTATCTATTCTATACATATAATAAATCTGTAGAAAAAATATTTTTGTACATTGAAAATATTTAAAAAAGGAATTTTCAGGGTGTTAAAGTATAACCAACAGAACTCATTTCCAGCATTTTTGGATTTTTTGTCTGTTTGTCTGTTTATCTGTTTCGATGACTAAGCATCACGTAAAATTTACGAAACTAATGTACGTAACTTTTATACATAAATATTTTGTGTAACTTGGGGTATTACTTAGTCTTTGTTTCATAGTAATCGGTGCTCCCTATCAAAAGACATATGAATTTATAGTTTTCAAGAAGAACGATAACATTATGATCAAGAATGAGACATGCAACGACATCTATTTAACGAATATGGTACTTATTTATAATTGCCTTCACAAGATAACTTTAAAAAAGTTATGATAGCAAAAGGTACTTACTCTGTAGGTAGGTATTAGTCGGCTCTGTAGTTAGCTTTCAGAATATACATAGCCTAAACCCTATAGTCATAGTGTGTTTGATCGCTTTTCATGCATTAAATTTTAGCAGTTTATCTTCGTCTTCGATAGATGGCGTTGTTCATTTGATACCTTTTCTGAACCGCGGTGTTAATTAAAATTATGTTCCATGAATAGAATCAAATAAAAATTTACCAATTACAGTCAGTCTGTCCGTCCGTCCGCACCATTGCTCAAGGACTCTTAGTACTCCCGTCGGGGCTGCGGGTTGTTCGAAAGAGATTCTGCGGCCTCGCCTCGCTCGGTACAAGCGAGTGGGTGGTTTTTAGTCTGTATCACAGATATTATAATACTTCGTACAGATACCCAATCCCATACAAAGAAATGACACCTCCCTAAGTCATCTTATTGCTCGTTTTATATTCTTTCCTCCATTATTTCAACAGATGGCAGCACCAGCGTCGCACTAATTGCCACAGACTGGAGTTTTACAACGCCATCTAGGAGTTCACGTTTCGTGTTATGTAGTTCCGGAACTTTCGGGTTCAGTAAAATGAGAAAAATATGTAATTATTTCGCTTAGAAATGTTAAAAGATGTGTTATATTTCTATAAACAGTAATACATATGCTTTTTAATGGTTAAATTTAATTAAAATTATACAACAGTTACGATTATTGTATGTGGCACATTGAGTAAAACGCCATCTATTGCAAGCAGCTCTAGAGAAAATGATTTACAGATGGCTTAATTTTGACAACTTTATCAATCTATGGGTACGAATTGAAGTAAAAGTCCTCCTTTAACCTTTTTTGTTGAAATAACGTGATAAATGAGTGTAAATAGATAAATAAGCGTTAAACATGGAACTTTTGATTTTTGCAAATCTTATTTCGGCCGAAATCTACCGTATAACGCATTTAAGCGATTGTTAATTTCATTACTGCTACCTATGCTGCCATCTATTGTGTTTTTTTCAAGATTAATTATAATTTGTTCGAGTTGTGACCCCATGGTCTGTATATAGAAGTCTGACACTTCCTTCCGCTCTGCCCAGAGCGGGAGGAGTCATTTGATGACTTATAAAATGTACCTGTATAAAATATTTTCCTATACCTACATTATGTATGAGAGCTCTAGTCTTAAAACTGCAAATGTTAGTTTGTTTGATTTTTATAATAAAAATCACCGTTCGGAGGCAGGTAGGCAGAGTGGTAAATCAGTTTAGGAAATTCACATACTTTTGTTTTAAACATAGTCAGTGCTTTGCATTACCCTCTTCTTATTTTCTACAGAGTAAGTTAAAGCAGGGCAGTGATTTAATGTACTTTTGTCTAAGCGACACATTTTATTTTTCGACAACCACGCGAACGAAGTCGCGGGCACAGCTAGTTGGTTAATAAGATGTGTAATAAAGTATAGTATCTTCTATTAAAACTAATACGACATTATTTCGTGCCGCAGTATATTTTTTTTATTGAAATAAGTACCTGAACCTTTTTGTGCTCGTGTACCCATCTTTCTTATTGTAATGTCCCGTTTTACAAATGAAGTATGTTCATAAATAAAATTAACATTCTAAGGTTGGTTCCAAAATCGAGTGCCTAGATAGGGGTATCTATATAAATAAAGAGAGAAGTCCTGACTGACTGACTGACTGATTGACTGACTGACTCATCAACGCCCAGCCCAAACCCTTGGACCTAGAAAGCTGAAATTTTGCACAGAGGTTCCCTTTATAATGTAGACAAGGAATAAGGAAGGATGTTTCGAAATTCAACCCCTAAGGGAGTTAAATAGGGGATGAAAGTTTGTATGGAAAATCGTAATTTTCACGCGGGCGAAGCCGCTGGCAAAAGCTAGTCTAAGATAATTCACGCTCCTAAATTCTCCTTTACTGTATTTTTTTTTTTTTTATAAAAACTTTGCCCCACACTAGGAATTTCTCCTGTATCGTGGGTGCGTTCACAAACATAAAGTCACATACACAAATACCCAGACCCGAAACAACTATCTGTAGGCCATACAAATATTTGTTCCGTGCGGGGATCGAACCCGCGACACACAGCGCAGCAGTCCAATCGCTTAGCCACTCGCCATCGCCATCCTAAGAGGACCAGGTCAATTTATCAAATAGACCGATTTTTGTCCCGATGAGAGTACCCAAATGCATAAATTCGATTTCATTTGTTCAGGACCAAACATTTTCTACATTTCATGCACCCACCAAACTGTGTAACAGTTTGTGGGATAATTTATTTATATAAAACGTTTTTTGCCTATAACTGAACGCGCCTCGACATCAAAAATGCCTCCTTTTTGCCCAAATAATATCCCTAAACATCACAGAAATAATACTGACCTTACCCTCATTCTACAAACGGGACATATACCTATTTTTACGAAAGTACATAATTTATTAGGGAACGTATCCGAATTGCCGAATATACGAATTATCCGAGTACCCGTGTCTCATTTTTCACGTCACGCAAATTGAGTCGTTCCAACTCCCTGGAGTTTGTGCGCGACGTAAATTACAACGTTCAACTTCATCTCGACAGATATTGTGTGTCTATGGCTTTATCGTGCGTGTGCTACTACTCACGTGACGTCATGAATTAGCGCGGGAGATCGGACGGTAAAAGTGATGAGGGCTCGATGAAAGACTTATTGTTAAGGAGGTTTTAAGGAAAAAAGAGAAAAAGTTTATACTGACAATAAATTAGAGAAGGTAAGAACGAATACTACAGAGGGTATGCTAAACTATTCAGTGGGCATACCTTAAATGACCTAGACCAATTAAGGGGTCGTATTAACCCTTAACTGCTGTCTTATTCACGGACAAAGGCGTCACGACTGCTGAGCATCATCATCATCATTCTCTTGCCCTTTTCCCAATTCGTTTAGAGTCGGCGCAGCATCTCTTTCTCTTCGATACTTCTCTGTTTTTCGTCATCTTATGAGATACCTCCTTTCTTACCATATCATTCCCAGCACAGTCCATCCATCGTTTCTTTGGTCTTACTCTACTCGTAGGGTGACTGCTGAACATAAGGTCTTGAATTCGATTTCCAGTTCCGGCAAATTTTTATTGGGTTTTCCATCAAAAAATTCTCTTTAAGCCACGGAGTCTTTATTTGTGCCCGGCTGTCTGACAAGCATGACCAAGATCTTGTTTTAGCCCTTCTTACACATTTACCAGAATTCATCTCAGTATACCCTGCAGTGGGACAACATGGGCTCATAATAATAATAATAATAGCTTGAAAAACAAACAAAAGTAACAATCTCCCAGCTTGTATAACCACTCCCTTACCCGTAGGTAGCGACTGCCCAGTCTCCAGGGTCGTGCACATAATGCTACAGAGGAAATTGGCCCGACTTCCAATTGCCCACCACTAGTGTAACTAGCCTTCACAAGCTCAAATTCACAAGGTATTTCTTAACAAGAGTCTTTGTCTTTTTAGAGCAAATTGTTTTTTTTTTTATTATTAAAAGAACAAGCTGCAGCTGTTGTTAGGTATTCTTGAGTTCAAATGTCTCTGGTATCGTTAGTCGTGGACTGAACTTGAGTCGGACTTGACACACCCCATTAGACATATTGACGGCTGCAGTTTGTTTATAATTTTACATTTTTTTTTCACGTCCACTTTTCAATATAGAATAACACTAGCACTTTGCCCACGGCTTCGCCCGCGTGGATGTCGGTTCAACTACAAAAGTGACGATTTTCCATACAAACTTTCATCCCCCTTTTCACCCCCTTAAAGGTTAAATTTCCAAAAACCCCTTCTTAGTGCTCCCCTACATTATAATAGGAAGCCGTGTGCAAAATTTCACATTCCTAGCCCCAGTAGTTTCGGCACCCAGTCAGTTTACCTTTTATATATATATAATTATATAGATATAGATTATACATTATCTTTAATATTGACTATAGTGACATGACATGTTTAGCATTGATCAAAGCAGAATGCAATTATGGGTTTGACAAGGATGGCTGGTGTAGGAGGCAATCTACATATGAGGAGGGAGTACCTTTTTGAAGATATGCCAATGGCGGCCGAGAAATTCTGGGATTGATTTGGTGGGCGATGTCTCGCTGTTGTCATGACATCGACAATCGACCCAAGTTCAAAAATGGACTTGAGTCGGCTCTGTCAATATGGGTGACAGACAGTAATCACATTTTTTCGTAATTACAAGCCAGTTTTAAAACTGTGGTCTGATAGCCAGTCTAGTAAAATCGTCGTTGTTCTTATAATTATGTAAGAAACTTGGATAGTACCAAACTTCTACATAAAAGGTCTCCCACCCTTTTCCTTTTCATAAAAGGTAGCGTGAAAATATATGGGAAAACATAAGCCCCTGGCAATATTAAAACCGATCTAGCTTACAATGAATAGAACACTCCCTCTACATTTAGACCTTATGGTGTACCGCTAAACCCGACAATGAAATTCCCCATAATTTATTCAGCAACACTATAATTTTCTTTTATAACTAGGTGTTGCCCGCGATCTTCGTCTGCGTGAAATTATAACTGCCCTATTTGATTCGGATTTTGTTAACTGTTTCAAGGGTTTTATTGTGTTTTATTTGGGAACCTAAATCTATTTCTAAAACAAACCAACTTCCTCTTTATAAAATAAACTATGTGCTAGTAAAATCCTGTCAAAGTCGACCCAGCCATTTCGGAGATTAGCTGGAACAAAAAATATATAAAATAAATGTACCGTAAATACTAGCTTATACATTCAGTAAAAAGCTGTGATTTTGAAATTAAAAACAGTCACTTTATTTATATTTATTTGTATAGATGACAGGATAAGAAAGGTGTTAATTTATAGTACAATACTTCTAAATTAGCAGAGCGTAATGACTGTGTTAAATCATTTTTACTTCGCCTAGCGGCATTACGCAGAATTTATTATACCGAATGTCTGCTTCGCACCGTTCTCGCGAATTAAGGAAATTATTTGCCTAATTGTTGTTTAATGTATTAGAAAGACGTTGTTCTTACTGCTGCTGGTTTGTTTTTCTTTTTGAATTTGGTTTTTTTAGGTTAACATTCAGTTACCACCATGTTTTTCTGATGAATCCATCAGTGAAATCTTGTTTTCGGAATTTCTAAAAATCTTAGGTAGCAACAAAATCAATCTCTAATCTATTACATGGGACTTAGCTGAAGAAATGTGGGTGTACTAATGGATACATCTCTGTCTAAACTATCGGCCTTACAGGCGAGATATGCAAAGAAATCTTTTGGTTTTTTTTTAAGAATTCATTTTTGGATTACGCGTGAGCTGCTTATAGAATGTCTAACCTTTCCTAAGCATATCGGGGTCGAAGCACATGAGACTAAATATCAATATTTCACAAAGAGTAACAACCGCCTGACCTCCATAACCCAATTATTGGCCAATACCGATATTCAAAGGATAAATCGCTTGTTAAGCTTCTGGAGATTCTGAGTATTATTTGGAATTTATATTTGGAATTTTAATTTGGAGTAGAATTTGGAACCAGGGATAGCGAACATTTTTGCTAATTTTTACGCATGACATAGTTTTCCAATAACCTCTTTCAAACCTGCAATTTGTTTAAAAAAAAATGCTTTATACGATGAAGTATTCTTTTTTTTTATAACTAGAATACTGGATTACACTCATGGCAAGAAAGGAGGTGACTGCTGAAATGGCGAGTAATAGAGAAGTATGGAAGAAGAAGACATGTTTTGCCGACCCCGTCTATTTAAGTCGCGAGTAAATAGGCTTCTTCTGGGTAAGCTCGTTCCATCGTTGACCTCATCTCTGCCCTTAGGGCAAGATTGAGGTCAAGAGTAAGCCCATATTAAATAAAAAAATAAAATAAAAAAACCCCCAAATAAATTGGGATATAGGCAGGAGGAAGATGATGATCGGATTATAATCATGAACAGAAATTATTTCATAGTTCTTGTTCGTTTGATTTCCAGATCGGGTATTGTTATTGGGATTTTCCATAAGGGACTAGCTTTTGCCAGCGGCTTCGCCCGCGTGAAAATGACGATTTTCCTTACAAACTTTCATCCCCTATTTAACTCCCTTAGGGGTGGAGTTTCGAAAAATCCTTCCTTATTCCTTGTCTACATTATAAAGGGAACCTCTGTGCAAAATTTCAGCTTTCTAGGTCCAAGGGTTTGGGCTGGGCGTTGATGAGTCAGTCAGTCAGGACTTCTCTCTTTATTTATATAGGAGATATATATAAATAAAAAGAGATTTCTCAGTAGCAGCTACGGAGTCTAAATTCTTGCCTATTTGATGGTTAATAGGCTCGCCCACTATTACATGGGAATGAAACATAACTGACAAAATGTGGGTGTACTATTAGGCGCTACTCTGTCTAACCCTTCGGGGAATTATGAGTGACGTTATGATATGTACGAAATTCTTGGTAGATGATTGTTTCACAATGTCCCTCCTAGCAGTGTATGTACTCGTAGTAGCAGCGATTTTTGTTTTTTTTTTTGGAAATGGCATCTTGCAGTTCACCTAAGAGACTGGGTGGCTACTGCTAAACCAGATGACTTTCCTGTGGATGCCTTGAAATTAAGGCCTACAGCCAGGGCAATAAAACTTAAAAACTAAGCGACTACACGCTAAGGGCACCCCATGTAGGGTACGAGCCTCGGCTCAGGGCGTCACTGGGAGAGGACAGCAAGGGGACAAGCTGGATCTGAGTGGTAGGTATTATTATTTTAGGACGATTGGTAAAGGCCTATGTCCAGCAGTGGACGTCTTTTGGCTGAAATGATGATGAATGATGATTGGTAAAACTCACACACAGCACAGTATCGCGGGCTAGCTCAAGCGAGGGACGGGGAGGGCTGTATGTAAGTAAACACTCCTACACATAAATACCCCACTCATATCGTCAGCATCAGGATTAATGTTCGCAATCACCAGTCACACAACAGAGGTTAATCACAGTTTATTGGCACAATTGAGGCGATCCCTATGTGTGCCAGCTTACCCCTCCACTGGTTTGTATTGTTACTGGTAAATGGACGATAGTCTACATAAGTAAAAGAAAAACAAATAAGAACTAATGAGTGAACCATTACACATGGTGATCAATGCAAATGCATCTGAATCATTGGGTTTTCCATCAGAAATTTCTCTGTAGCAGTCACACAGTCTGGATTTAGGCCCGGTTGATGGCAACAGGCTCGCCCCCTATTATATTCGACATTCAAAATGTGGGTGTACTATTAAGTAAACTTCTGCTTCACCTTTCGGGGAGTACACGCGTGGTATTGTAGTTAATTTAACAACATATAAAAACGAATAAAGTTTATCTGAGTTCCACAATACCTTTCTTGAGGTCTTGCGTGCTCTGTGTTAAGAAACAAGCTCTCGTAAAGCGGTGTAATAAAGTCTTAATCAACGAAAAGCAATCTAGACTTGTCAGCTAACTAGCTTGTTTTTAGAGAGAGGTTGGTAATAAGACTTGGTAGGTACTCGTTTTATTTTATTAGCTTGTCAACTATGCTTCGCCAAGCATGACACACCTTTTCACAGAAAAATGTGCCACGACTCAATTTATCAAATAGTGTTTTTATTTATTTATTAGGTATACCAACAGCAATTTAATACATACTAAAAAGTTTCACATAAAATGTTACATCATAAAAGTGCTGGTATGTAAGACTATAATAGGTATACACAGCATTCACCATAATTCGATTCATTTTTGCACGACATCACTACTTACATGCGTACGTCTCTATCAACATAATATCTAACTTATGCCATTGCAAATAACAATAATTTGAAAGAGCAACGACATAGAACATCCCCAATTTCTTATGGTAATTGGGCCCAAAACTACTTTCCAATACATAATAACAGTTATTTCTATGTAGAGGTAATTTCGTCGCTACAGTCAAACTGTTAATGTCTATTATCATAACGTTTCCTGGCACAAATCGAGACCTTCCAATTTCCCCTCTTTGATATCATAGGAAATCGAAATATCGACGTCATCTTAATCATTACCCTTTAGAAAGTGTCGTAAATAAGAATGATAAATATTATCTAGTATAATATTTGAATACAAGGGAATCAGTCAGTAAGATTATTATGTACTCACTTTGCAAGCACAATGGGCTGTGCAGGCACTGCTGTTGCGGCAACTTGATGACAAACAATAATTAATACGCAGACACTAAAGTTCAATTCAGGCCAATGTACATCCTTAAACCAGCCAAGGGCTTAGCCAATTTTTAGGTTTAGAAGTGATCAGTCGCCCAACTCATTAGTCGGGTACAGTGAAACTTTTAGTTGACATTAAACTAGATCTCTAAATTCAATTCTAAACGATCGACTTCCCCAAACCTCACACGAGACACTTCAATTGATAGTCCCAACTACTCCCAACTCAAGGAGTCTTTTTACGAAGCTGAGCTAAAAGCAGTATCGTCGGTAAGTGCATCTCTGAGCCACGGCGAGCTGTAACCGGTCGCTTTAAGAACTGAGACGTTCGACTCCTCGACTAGGAAGTGAGGAAATCAACCTAGTTACTGAAATGGACTGAGAATAGATTAGGTCTATCACCGAATTAAGTTATACATCTATAAATATAGAAAGCATTATCAATAAGAATATCACTTGTTTATATCATTCCATTAAATTTTTATCAGTATTATTAAATCTGTTGAGACTTAGGCCTACTCGTAAGCTCCAAAAATCTTAGTCAAGATCCTGTTACGTGCGATGACGAATAATAATATAAACGTAGAAAGAGATAAATAATGTCACATCGGGAAATACAACTATAGGTACTTACATAAAAGGCACAGTTTATCAAAACCAGATGTGACAACGACCATGTAAATGGTACGGTCTATTTAGGCACGGTATATTTATTTGGAATATTCCAAACAAATTATGATCATCTCTAACCCATTTAGAACAATGCTCCATTCGTTAAATTCCCTCCTAAAATAGACAAAAGCGAACCCAAATCCGCCCATTACTATCTACATTGAATTCCCATTGAAAATGCGGTTAGAATTAGCCGTGGTCGGTAAAACCCGGCGCGGGGTATTTGACAACAGTAAGCTTGCCCAATACGGACTCATCGGTCGTATGGAAATGACGTCACGAACAGAAATCCCCTGCTGACAATGACATGTGACGTTATTTAATGGTAATGTATTTCAGTCAACACTTTCATCACAGTATAAAGTTTTACAGTAAACCAACTCCATAAAGTAGGCGGTTTTCTTCTAAATACGAGTATTTGTAATTTAAATTCAAATACCTACTCTCAAAATATGTGCTTAAATTTTGCTTTTCATTCGGGTTTTTTTAGTCTTTATATTTACTTTTTATTGTGAATTCACACGCGAGTGTAAGGTTTCTCAACCAAAGTTTTTATTATGTTGCAGTGCACTCTTTTAACTCGATGCGAGTGTCCCAATTTATTACACGAGACAACTGTGACCCGAAGCACGCTTACAAATCGTGTAAACGATTTCTTTAGTGTAAACTACGTGTTAGTTGGTTGAGACTATTTGTTCTCCTTCTTCCCAGCTAAAACACTAGGAAGTGTCGAAGGGTGGGCGTTTTGGGGGACTGTCTTTTGTAAATAAATTTTGACGTTCGAAAAGTGCTGATTATCAGAATTTATTATTTTAATCCTAATTGAATTACTGTATTATAATACTGTAATAATATATTTTAGTCCACACTTTAGTAGTTTATGTAATCACTGCCCGATATTCAATTAAGGATGACGTCAATGTTTGTGTAATTTGTCAATGTCTGTGTCAGTGATACGATAAGTGTCGGGAATGACATGACGTGTCTCTTATCTCTTGTCACGTTAGAGGATAGGTCAAGAGGACAGTTGTCAGTACTCATAACACTACAAGGTTGCGGGGACCCGCTGAATGCGAGACGCACGGGACTGGTCAATGTGGCGACACCTGGGGGAGGCCTATGTCCAGCAGTGGACGTCTTTTGGCTGAAATGGTGATGATAACACTACTAAAAACAATGAGAGCCTCGGCGGTCGCTTTTGGAGGCGGGATTGTTACCATACTAAATCAAAGTGTCTCATTTTCTCGCCAAGACAGATATGACGTATAAGGGTCTCCTGAACGTTTTCGGTCACGACGACCAATCTTAGCGGAGATTTGCCATCATCGCGAGAGATATCATAATGTCAAAATGAGCGCAGACACTCGCGCACTATTCTGTACTTCTACTCTCATAGTCCGACACAACCGGCGATAGATTAGGTGCAGAACCAACGGCTTAACGTGCTTTCCGATGCACATTTTTATTTTGTCACATAACCATAACACACATCACGTTCACACACACGTTCACTTCCTTCCGAAGATGCACAGAAAGCGATTATTTATTCCCTTTTTCATCAATTCCGTGAATTAAAATCGTATTAAAGGCATAATATTGCAGTGACTATGGCCCGAAACGAGTCTATTGACAAACAAAAAATCAGGAAATGAAAATGCAAAGCTGTAAAAGCTATTCATCATTTCCACGTAATCTACTTTTGACTGATGCAGTATTGTTCGATTCGTTAATCTTTAGAGTGGAAAATGGATGTTAGCTTGATGGTGCAAAAATAAAGCGAATCAAGGTAAAAAAATAATTTAGTTGAGCAAAGTGATCGCTGTTTCTATTAATAATTTGGTGAATTATTGTAATGTGCGGTCGCAAGTACTATTGCGGTGCATGAGGGGTTTGACTCCCGGGTCAGGTAAACAATTAATATAGGTCTTTCTTTATGAGGTTTCTCAGTAAGAGCCATAGTGTCTGGATTTGTGCCCAATTGATGGTAATAAATAGACTCACCCTAATTACATGGGACTCAAAAATGGCTAAATGTACTTTTACTATTAGGTACACCACTTCCTATTCGGGGGTTTTACACGTGATGCTATGTTATGTTAATCTTCTCTGAAAAAGTCTGCCCTTGTATTGGCGAATCATTCCCTCTGCGTCGATTCCCATTACGTCGACTCGTGATGCTCAAACAACACCTCCAAATTTAATAATGAGTTTGCCACAAATATTAATCAAAGTATAACACTTCACCAAGAGAACAATTCTAAAAGTTAATACGCAAATAGATTTACAGCCCATTAACATACAGTTTAATTTATACTTCAGACTACAGCTACCTCATACAATACGCCTCATCAATCATATTCCGCGCACGAAATGCAAATTTAAACCTAAACGCTATGCAAATACGATTCATTTCCCAAATGGCGGGACAGTTTACCTCTAAATAACATGCATTTCACACAAATTTCATATTAGCTCAATGTGACATAAAATAGTCATTATTCATGCAGATTTGTGCCCAACGTATATGTTAAAGCGATACTGTTTGTTTTATAGCCGAAATAAAATGTATGTTTAGCTTCATTACTTCTTGGTACTTTGAGTTTAGCTTTATGATACAGTTCTGTGGAGAGGTTATCATAATAAAGAAGTTTCTAACGGAAAGCTTAATAACGCTTTGCACGCATACCCGCGCTTCAAGACCACCGTAGAAACGGGTTTTGTCGACAGAAGAATCGAGAAAATGACAGATTGTTTTGTCATTTTTTGGTAGAATGCTGATAGAATCGCCATTGCACGTGGACAGGACCTAAGCCCGAACGAACCTAATACCAACCTAGGACGTCATGCTTAGAAGTAGTACCTGTGACTACATCACCAATGAGACAGTCAATACTGTACCTATGTGGTCAAAGTAATAATTATGTTCATTTTTAATGCCACGTAATCTCTCGTGTTCAGTCAAGATTTAAGTCTAAAGAGCGACAACAAGAAAATATCTTTTCTTTCAACCGAAGTCTTAATTCGACTGTCATTATAAATTGTATTCCATCTGCTAGCCGAACTCGAAAATAAACAAACGTTCTCTAAAATTCGTTTACAATAAACAAATTCTATCATAAGTCACATTCTTCGCAAAGATAAAGAGGAATGGACAATTAAATGAATAATTACATTGAACAAACAAAAAACATGAAAGAAAAATAACGGAACGTCAAATAAATTAAGACTTGATGAATTAAATGTAAGCAGGGATTTAAAAGTAGATGAAAACAGGAAAGACAATGCGGATATTTATTAAATTAAATCCATTACAGGAATAACAGTGTTTGTTTTGTATCTGTTTTTTCTTATAATTAATCAGTTTCATACAATTACCTGTCGAAGTCTTCTGGTTTATTTTATTCTGACCAAACACCAAAGTCGTCTTTTGAACTAGAAATTTTCCATTGTTTCTGTATTGTGTATCTTTAATGGTTACTTTGTCCTTAGAGTCTTATTCATCTTTCTCAATCAATTCTATAATATTTTTCTCTACATTATCATTGTCTAATTCTTCCTATTTTATTTCATAAGGCTGCTGCTGCTGGTTTGCTTCATAAGGGCCCTTATCAATGATCAGACGATTATTATTTGCCAATTCACATAAAAAACGAAACAAATGAATAATGCTTCATCACGTTAAACATTTACGACATCACGTCCCACACAAACGAGAATTTCATCCCAACCTTATGAAATCACAACAGATACGTAATGTGTTTCATCATGAAACCTCATTTGATTTTTCTTGTCAATACGAGATCTCGTAAAGTCGCTTTTGTTAATGAACCTGATCTCTGCCGGCTGTCTGGGTTAAGAATAGCAATTGTTTACCACATCGTCCATTGTATACGTTGAGCGTTACTCTCATCTGTCGGAGATGGGTCTTAAATTTATCAGGTGCTAATATGCTTATGAATTGTGAAGCTTCAGAGCGAGGTGTGAGGATGATTTCATAAGAGCACGTTGAATATTTTCAGGTGCAAAACGGTGGCGTAGTTTCAATTTTGCAAATATCTGGGGTATCCAGTAAAATTTACATTACTTTCCAAGATATCCATCACTTTCAAGGGCCTATGAGGCGTATTTTCTTTTCATGTGATTGTTATTTGAAAGATCATTGAAATGTATATAGACATACGTCATGTTATACAGATTATGATATTTTGGTTAAGCTAAACAATTCATCGTTTACTGACTATTTTATGACAATAAAGAAACAAAGGCATAATTCAGAAACTTCTGCGAAAATGACGTCATTCAGACATAAATAATATATTTCCGAACTTCAACGCCAATAAATACAACACGACACGACTTTGGCATAGATTCGGTAATCGCAGTTATACTCCTGAATTATTACGAGGAGAACCGGTAGTATTTCGTCTCCACACATTCCACTGTTCGTTATAAAGTCTTTAGAATTCGCGCCTGGACTGACTGTTACTGATATGCATTTACGCGCAGTGTATTCCGGGCTCCCGAAACAAAAGGTGTTCAGTGCGCAGTGTTGTGCCAAAACACAGTAGAATAGCTTCTAAAATCAACAAAATAAAGTGCAAATCAAAATGTCGGTGAATATTGATATGGAGAACTTTTCTGCGAAGAAGAATCTGAGGCGTCGCACGTTGAATACTATCAAATCGGCTGTGACGGCGCTCAAACAAATCGCTAGTGAGTGCTCCCAAATTCTATTATTTGGTGTATAACACTTTTGTAAATCCAATGATATTTTTCTCGCAATGTCGCAATTTCTCGGGTGCGGATAAAATCGAACAATAATATCTTAGTGAGCGAGACAGATTCGATTGATTGCTCAAATCGATATCTAGACTTCTTATGTTTATTGTACTATAGTAGTAAATAGATATTCAAGTAACGTACTGGCTGTATAATATTGTTATCAGTGAATATCGATGTCGCCTCATCAATATTTATGGACTTAATTATAATAGTGTGAAATGCTGTGAATGTTTCAATAACACACGTTATTATTACCAACTTAATTTATGATGAAAAACTTACTCCGATTCACTCCTTCGTTTAACAGTAGGTACATTAATTATTCAACATTTTCACAACTTCATAAGTATTTATTCAGCGCCTGGTAGTCGGAACCTATTATTTTTCCTGAACGTTTATTCAAATTCTAATAAAGCAAATTCAATATTTACATATCGTGATAACTTTGGAGGTTGGGAATAAACTCGGGAGCCCATTAGAGGCGCGGCTTACTTTTCATAACACTTGCTAAAGTGCGCGGTAACAATTCGTCGAGTATTTGCGAGCCGTCAACTTCTATAATGAAGGTGTCATTCAGGGGCTCAGAAAACCCATTGTGTTTGTCATCTCGCGCCTAAACAGTCTCGTCACTCTCCGAGAAACTCTCAAGCGCCTTGTTTGTCAGAACCAGCGATCGTTTGTAGCAGACAGAAAACACTTCACAATTCGTTACGTTTTATCTTCCAATCTTTTGTTACACCTGCGTTTTGGTAACTAGGCCAATCCTGACGTTTATAAATGAACCGCGGCTTACCATTGTCTCTTCACATTGATTTGATGCTACACAGGCCGTTTCTGATGAATTATGGAATGAATTTGCATAAATAAACCTTGTTTGCTAAAAGCTTCCTTCAAATGCATAATTTAATGTAGACCTCATCCTTGGATACTGATGGATGGGCATGACATGTAACACGGTGAGTTATAGAGAATTTATAATTTACAATACTTGTAACCTTGTTACAGCTGCTGAGAATGGAGTTTTAAGTAATCACAAGTGTGTAAACTGAGTTGTGATTTAGCTACCCGCAAACTTTGTTTGGCAAATACTGGCGCCCACCGCGGGACTGCAGAGATTGAATTATAAACACGCTTACAAGCTTTAATTACATAAATATTCATGTGTATTCCGTTACTTTTGCGACATGTGTTTGTATACAAAAAGCTGCAAAATATGTCGAATTTAGATGAGAATTAATGTTCGTCAACCACCCCTCTACTTTTTTACTGGCGTTTATTTTCCATTCGTTATGTATCAATGTATTAAAGCACTAAAGTGATTATTATTATCACTGACTTACTTGACTTAATGTCCTATGTCCCCTAGATGGGGCAGAGGGCGTCCACAGATATTCTCCATCTCGATCGGTCTTGAGCTTCTCGCTTCACCTCGCTCCACGTCAATCCGATGCTCGCCGCTTCTGCCACCACGGTGCGGCGCCAGGTTTGACGGGGACGGCCACGCTTTCTTTTCCCTTGGGGATTCCAGTCCAAAGCTTGTTTGGGTATGTGGTCGGGGTCCCTTCGGAGCGTGTGGCCAATCCATCTCCACTTGCGTCGCTTAATCTGATGGTCGATCGATTATTATCACTATTTTTCATTTATTGTTATTACCGATTCATAAATAACTGTTATTTTAATAGTTGTTACCAAAGCATATAAACACTAACTGGATGTGATCCCTAATAAATTCTATTCAATAATTAGTCAATTTAAATATTAAGTGACCATTTTCTCAAACTGTTGATTTAAATTTACGAGTAACTTTACAACTTTACAAGTACTATAATAAAAAAAAACATACTTTACAAGTACTAACATAAAAGTGTCACCCAATCCAATTTTTATTTTACTTTAAAAACATCTGTCCAATTTCACACTAATAAATAAATACTTCATCTAACTTTCGTTTTTTCAACTCAATGATAATCGTTGAAGCTCGTAAATAGCCCGAAGTTTCCCCATTTCCCGCCAATACGGGTCGAGGCCCGCTTTTATTTGGCGCGTTTCCTGACCGCCATCTTTTTCAATGTGGAGGCCAAACTTATTACCTTAGGTCGATCATTCAACGGGTTTGATATCTATTGAGACGTATTAATATAGAGTATCTGCATTCTATTAATTCAACGTTTCTTACATTATTTTAACTAAAGCAACGTGAAAAAGTTAAAACGTGATCTCTCTGCCCCGTTTTAATATTTTCTTTTTTCTTTTATGTTCGTTTTTAGCAAGAGGCTCGTATTGCTATTACGCTGTGGACACGTACTAGCATTACCCAAAAAAACTATTCGGTCTTACAATACTCAGCATTTTAAATTCACAATGTTCAGAAGTAAAGTTGCAAAGTAAGCAATTCGATACTATGATCACAGTATGATGGAGACAATTTAAACATGTCTTTTATTTCGAGCTGTTTTTGAGGTTTTCATATACCTGTTTGATTTTCATTTGTTTTAGAATACTATTTAAGTGCACTTCGTCCAGTCCAGTCCGTCCATGTGAACTTGAAACATTTATATCTGCCTCATTAATTAGTTCTAAATTCGCTATTAAGGCTGTAACCATCCCCTAACAAGCCATCAAACCATATTGATGCATCGATTTTTCTTAGGTGATGGGATTGCCCAAAAGTAAGACAAAACAGGTTTAAAAAAAGTTTCTATTTTTCTAAGTTCCTACTAGTTCTTTGTCTTTATGTGTCGATGATCCTAAAATTGTATTAGACCAATATTTAGCCGACTGTACTGCTCTAGCATTTGCTTTTTTTTATTAAATCCCGAAGAGTTCACGTCATTGTGCATGTTAAGCGGGACAGCAGGCGGGCATGCCCTCCAAAGGGACTCCGCACTGGTATTCACCAAGTCAACGTATTTTCAACACTAATACTGTGAACAATTATCGCTATAATCCGGAATGAAATGGTGGATTAACTCGCTTTCATACATAGTCGATCGTAATTAGGTAACCGTAAAATTGGGTGTTACGAATACCATTTGCGTGGTTGAGTCACGGGAATTGCCCTAAATACTCGTAATGTTGTACAGATATGTGTAGGTACACCTATGATGATTACGTGACCGTTATATGCAAGCAAAAGCTGAAAACGTACCTATATTTGTACTTTAAGGGCTATCTGTGTAGGTTTAAGGGTTGTTATCCTCCCGTCGGGACTGCGGGTTGTTCGAAATAGATATCGATATAAAGGGCAAAAAAGGAACGCGGGTGGTTTTTAGTCAGTAGAAGTCTGACACTCCCTTTTGCTCTGCCCAAGAGCGGGAGGAGTTATGTGATGATTTCCCACACGCCAAAAAGAAAAGAATTGCTCTTAAAGTCAAAAATCAATGTAGTCAATCAGTAGACTTAGTTACTAGTACCGGTAAAGTCTAAATATTGATTAATATTGTGATCAATATTAACACCATCTACTTATCATTATAACAGCGCACTTGACCCAATTCTCTTAAATCGACTCCAATAAAGAATTCGTTTTAAAATAATAAGTGTCTTTGCTCCCAATACATACAATTTGTAAGCAAAGCAAAAATCCGACGGGAGTACCGACGGAATTTAAATGACAGAAAGCCTGTTCAAGGGGATTACAGCGCTCTATAAAAGGAACAACTTTCGCTACAAGCGGGCTCCTCGGGATGTATTCAACTTTCTACCCTTAATGCGATCTTAAAATATTTTCATTTACACTGAATAATATTGTATTTCCATCCGTTTATTTCTTTGCTTTATCTTAATTGTATTCGTGACTGTCATTTCCTCGTCATCTTCCGCCTAACTTTCTCAAACTTGCCGTTGGGTCAAGCATTTTAAAAGGCACGACTGATAATATAATAATAATAATAATATTCCGCAACTGTCACACAACGCCATCTAGTCCCAAGCTAAGCAGAGCTTGTATTATGGGTACTAGACAACTGATAAACATACTTATATATTTCTAAATACATACATATTATAGATAAATTACACCCAGACACAGAACAAATGATCATGCTCATCACACAAACATTTGTCCTGGGTGGGAATCGAACCCACGACCTCCGGCATAGCAGTTAGGGTCACTAACCACTAGACCAACAGGCCAGTCAAATGGTGATGCACTAAATAAATACTGATACCCAGCATTTCGCAGGCTTCAGCCTACAAAAATTTTAAGGTGTTTTTCCCATGACTTGTGTACAGTGTGTTTATCTTGGGGACAATCCCGCCAAGCCACTGCAACTCTGGAAAGCCAGAATCAACAGTGGCGACCACAGCGCCGAGACAATGAAGCTTGACGAAGCCCCGGAGAAAAAAAATGACATGTATTTAAATCGATATCTGAAGATTCCCTTTTCTAGAACAAAATATTACTAAGTTAACAACATTTTTGGTGTGAATTCGTGAAAAAAAAACTAAAAAGCACACAAAACGAGATGACCTTTTTCATCTCGTTTTATGTGCATTCTAGTTTTTTTTTTTTGTTGGACATGTTTAGTTAATCAATTGGTTTTTTTGCACAGCATTAATTTTTCTGGTATGCATTCAGTTAATTAATGGAGTATAGTGTGCTGAAAAACTATACAGAAGTGCATTTAAATATATTTAAAAAAAAATACTGACTTTGTTTCCTTGACTTAGGTTACTAAACCATTATAGAAACTTAGCTTTTATCTAGTATATTTCATTATGTCTCAGATCGATAACCCCTTGAGGTTCCATTATAACTATCCCATATATATCTGTCAGTTAATATTAAAGTTTTCGTGCATGCAATGTCTCGTGCAGCGCATTCGTGCATGAATATCCAATGTTCTCAGCAATATTATTTTCTTACTTGGTCAAGATAATGATGTGACTTGCCTTTTTCTTTTACACATAACATCACGCCTGTAATCCCCAAAGGGTTAGACAGAGGTACACCTCTGTCTCACCAGTTATTTTGAAGTCCCATGTAATAGGGCGCGAGCCTATAGCCATCAACCGGGCACAAATCCAGACTCCGCAGCAGTTACAGATAAATTCTTGATGGAAAAACCCAATAACACTTTGCCCGCCTCGGGAATCGAACCCAAGACCTCATACTCAGCAGTCGCGCTTGCGACCACTAGACCAACGAGACAGCTTTCCCTTTTACTCTACTGTAAATTTTAGATGCTAAGAATAAGAATATGTTGGCGCCATGAAGTTTCGTATAATTGCAAGACAAACACATTACTTGTGTCCATTTGCCAATTCTCTTACAATTTACAGCGCTGGAGAAACATTTTGTTGTTTTCCTCGACCGTTAATTTCTTGATCCCAAAGTTGTTGTACATACAGATGTACCTACGTATGTTCTGTTGTTTGTAAGTTCTCATCTTGGTGATTCAATGGTATAGTTTGATCCTTTTATTAAATAAATACATGTATTTACTCGTAATTTAACTGACTACTTGTATTAAAATTTATTATATTAAACACCCAGCATTCTTCCTCCTCTCTCTTACTTTTGATCTATACTGTGCCTGACAGCAACTTTATACATTATGGTACGCAATAAAGAATTGAGAATTCTCACAGAAGTGACCGTACAACTCGATAATATTCAAAGTTACTGAATTGTGATCGTCTCTCTGCTGAAGAATTGTCCAGAATACTCTAGTACGTAGATGACATTTATCTAGAATAATCTAAAAAAATACTGCCCAAGTCCTAGAGGAAAAGTCGTTAAACATAAACTATGCGGACGTACGTTATGTGAAAGACAAAAATCTAGAAAGAATAAACACATTTTCTTACTCTCAGTATTATTATAATTGAGCGTCTTGTTCGTAAATAATGGGACTTGTTCGCGTATGCTTTAGTTTTTATACGAGTCCTTATTTTGTATTCCAAGAATATATCAAAGCAAATTGTGTGAGTTCAGCTCCTTGGCAAGGATGAAACCGGGTTCTTTCAGTGACAATCTGACAAAATACATAATTAATTTACATTATTCGAATTATAAATAAACTTCTTCTTCTTCGTCGTGTGGTTAGTGCCTTACCTGGTGTCATGCCGCATGTCATGGTGCATGCGGTTTTTATGCCGCCCAGGGGTCTCTGACTTGTCTCTACATGCTGTCAGGAAATTTCTCTCATGCTCACATTAAAAACCAACAAAAATACTGCTACTTAACCTCTTACTTAACCTTGAATGCATAACAGTGTGCACACAAGTGTTTTACCATGTGTTGGGTCTTCCTTCAATTAAAATCGTAACCTTCACTGAATACAAACTATATTGATTATATATTATTATGATATTTTTATGATTATGTGTTATTGAAATTGTAGTTATTTATTTTATTGTATGTGACTTTTTATCTATATGACTTTATGATTTTTTTTTTATCGATATGGGTGTCTCTAACCTGAAATAAATGAATTTTAATTTTTAATTTTTAATATACTCAAAATACATTTGTAAACTCACAACTGTGACCTCCAGCGAGTACGACTAAAATTAAAAATTCACAACCCAACGTTCACACTCGCATCTTTCTCTTTGACTAGTTTTTAATCTAACATCCTAGCCTATCCAATACCTACGAATCGAAAAACCCGTCACAGTTTTATCCGTGAACTTGTAGCTAACCAATTAAAAACCAGACGGAATCGTTCGAGGACACTCGGGGCCAATTTTCGGACGCCTAGCACTTATTTTTTCGCTTTACACGGTTCCATGGACAACCATTTCCACTACGGGTGAGTGAAACTAGACGTTTGGAATTTTAAGCTATTTTCGGCTTGACCGCTTTAAAAACCTTTAACGAGCCACTGATGCGGTGTAATAGGTTTCACTGGTGCGGGTAAAGCCTACCACTAGTTTGAACTTAAACTTTTTCTATTCGAACTCTTTCGTGGTGGTCAAATTTTGGTCCTATTCTTTTTTATTCTCTTTTCGAATTTTCTTTATTATTCCTTTGCTAATAAATAGTAGAACATCCATCTATAGATCTGCCACGTCAAGATCTCGTGTACATAATTACCGAGTTCACGCAGAATTAATTGCTTGGCCTTCCTTCTGAAGGATTAGCGTCCGTTGCGTGTTCAGAAATAACAAATCAGACGCACCTTTACACAAGCTACCTCACGGATAACAGGAGGGAAGAAGGGCCTCCATTAATTTTCATCCGCTTTACTTAAATCACCTCGAATTAGGGATTATTTAGGCGTTTATTGCTTACAACTGCTCTCTCCTCTCGCGGGAATCGATCCGGCCATGTTGCCGACTTTAGATAGATTTAATTTGGCCCACAATAACGTCGACTAAATTGTCTTTCGACCTGATTGGTCAAACGTTATGTTATTGCCGTCTTTATCTAGTCGGTGAAAGGCTAAGGGATAGGTTTCTTTTACGATGCACAGCTAAAGGAAAGCTCCTTTGATCTCCAGTTTCTGCAAGTTATAGCGAGCAGGGAAAGCAGTGAAGTGGAGGCTTATATTTTCCTGTGAATCTACATCAAGATTTTGCTTATGTTAACGTATATCGTTGTATCAAGGAAAATTGTTCATTTTTTTGGATTTTTCTACTGCAGGCAGCTGACCTTTAAAACTTTCTTTGAGACGGACACACAATACCAACGACAATGCGATTACGACATGCGGAATCTATTTCATATTTGCTATTCACTCATACACAAAAGTATCTAATGCAAATATAGAGCACTAACATACCCTAACAACAACTATAACACAAACAGCAATCAAAACGGACATGCAGTCAGCCACAAGCCGATCAAATATACAGATCTCAACTGATTTCCATTCTGCATAATCAAAGGAGACAGGAATGGATGGTGGAATATATCAGACCGGATGACACTGCATTTTACAAGTATCAGGCAACTGATGACGTAACAGTCTTGTATAAAATATGAGCCTGTTGAATTTTTACGAAGAAACGAAGACTTGGAACAAGTCGTAAAGACTCTCGTGAAAAGTAATATAATTTTTCGGATATGCTTCGAAGTGACATGGACTTTGTGCTTTTATTGGCACTTAAGTTGATTCCAGTGGTAGTATTGTTTAAATGGTTGTGGGCAGTCAAGTATACGAAGGAGTTTGATTCTTTTTACTCAATGTATCGTATTCGCAAAAATCGAATTGCCGCAAATGTCCAATGGGTCTTGGTTTAATAAGATCACTGATAGTCTGCCTTCTCCTAACAGCTAGATTAGGATGGCTTAATCTGTCTGGAAAATTCAGGTCATACCTGGAAATTTCGGAACTACCAGTCCATTTGGTAGACTACCGAAATAGAGCAATGAAATTTCCGTTTTTCATGAATACGTTGCACGAATGGAACATGAGACAATGAATGTCGTCGGATTGGAATTCCAAAACTAGGCCAATAATTGTAAAGCCTTTAGATTTCTCCTGAGTCTGAATGTTCGGCATCAAGTCGTTAGGGGGAAGCCAAAATGTACTGCAATGGCTGGCTGTTCACTCCCGATCCTACATCATGCACGCTAAAATCTAATTTTAGTCGAATTCGATCAGTCGCGTTTAGAACCAGTTTCTAAATTGTAGGACGAGAGAATCGATTGTTTCTTGTGCGTCAAAGTACAGGATATTGCCGAAAATAAAAACATAGATTCAATTTAGACAATTTTTTATTGATCTTTCATTCTTATATAATTATCCCCTGGTACGTTTGAAAAAAACCGTACTGCTACGCCACAGATTCCTTCAAAAATTACGGTATGCTTAGAAGGAAGTAACATAGTAAAGAAAAAAGCTTCCTGACCTCGTTTGTTTCTAGCAAGCGTGTGCCGAAAATTCTTTCGTTGCTCGGCCGCATTTTTGCAAGAATAGAAAAGAAAAAACTTAAAAAAACACACTGCTCGTTTCTCCTTGCGTTTGTTTTTCTGAAATAAAAGCAGTTTACTGGACTGTTTCTTCAAAGAATTATACATTTTTGAAGGTGATTTTTTTTAGGTTTTTCCGTAAAAATAACACGGAGGAACTCGTGACTAAATAATAACATTACTCGGGTCAATCTTTAGGTTAAAGCACGCTTGCCTAGGTTGGTTTGTAGATGGGTGACCACTCATTACATATAGAGTTTCCTCGAATCCTTGCCTCAGAAAGCACGTTAAGCCGTTGGTTCCGGCTGTCCTTGGTTTATCTTTGTACAATCGTTACGGGTAGTCAATTCCCGAAAGTTCCAGTCTTACCAATCATATTAAACAGGTACTAACTGTGTTGTGAAGGTCAGATAGGCAGTCGCGCCATGAAAACTACAAGTATTCAGCAACATCCGGTTAGACTGAAAGCCAACACAACACACCAGCAACCTAATATTAAAGGGCAAGGCAGGTGACTCAAAAAATCATCATGCCGCCAATTTTAATAAATGACATCCTGTAACCCAACACTTTTTAAATAATGATAAAACCAAGATTTTTTCAAAAGTCACTCTCTAAAATGGGTTCCAAAAGAAAACAACCTTATCGCGTTGCGAATTTTCTTTCATTTTCCCCGTCACCCGTTTTTCATGGGTAATTACCCCCGTGACGTCATACGTGATTGATAACATCCCTGATTAATATTTTATGTAATATATACATATATATAATAAAATACATTTCATACATACATATATGAGCCTTTTTGGCTGCGGATAAAGATGGTGATGTAAAGGCGAAAGCTTTCACCTTTCGGTAATTGATTATTTTTATGTTCTATTTTGACTTTAGTTAGGGCTTTTTAAAAAGATCTATTAATCATTTCGTGTTATTGTACTTTTTAGACGGATGCGGTGTGAATTAACCTTTAGAAGTTGCATTCAATTACTTTATCGCAAGTTTAAGGAAATCGTACCTATTTTAGCAACATCAAAAGCGAAGAAAAAAATTTCTTAATTCGTAACGGTTAATTACAACAATTTAACCGTTACGAATTTTGTAAAAATTTTGTACATTTCATTTCCGTAGATAATTAAAACATAAGTAATTAGGCATGTCACGTAAATAAATTAGCTTCTTTATAACAACTTACTTTTCGTTTTCCTGTGAGTCATTTATACATTGAAATAAAAGAAGTTGCTTTCTTTTGCGTTTCTGACTATTTGTACTGCATATTTCATCTATTTAATAAAGTATTATTTTTCTGTAGAAACAAAAAAATAACTCACACTAGCCCTACTAGCTCAACGAATAATAAACGTTAACAAAACCCAAGGCATACTTAAATTAAAAGTTGCTTCCATGGACCTAATGTTGTTGTTAGTCTATACGCCAGCTCAAACATACTATGCTGTTTGTATACTCTAAGCGATACTAAATTATACATGTAAATACATTAACGCAAAACTAATATCTACATTACATTACTGAAGCAATAACGCAATGGAATTAAGCTTTCGTGTTATGATTATGTTTAGGTCTTGTTAGTGGCTATGTATAAAAATAATTATTTTGTTCATTTTTTCGTATCGGTTCTTTGAAAAGATAATGAAGCTATATGTTTTGATTACATAATTTATTTAGTTTTTATGTGGTCAGATGGGTTACCTTTTTGAGGCCTATAATTTTTGATAAGAATATCGCAAATTATAATATAAGCTTAACACATTAGAATTCGATTTATGTGTTAGTTTATTTTAAATATGATGGAGACTATTTTTTTGAGGATGGGAAATGTTTCGCTATTCCTCATAGTTTCGGATTTGGCTATGTTATACACGACCGCTTGAAATATGCTACATTTAGGGACGTGTTAATTAATAAGACTGTAAGGGAGATGATGCAATAAAGATATACGTGTTGCTGTTAACTGCGTTTTATTGCGACTAAACTTAAAGCTTACATGGCGGGCGCAGCCGCCTCTACACACATACATAAGTGCATGCCTATGCAGTAATCCAATACCCTACACTACTCGACGATATAAATCTACTCATTTAAATTTACTGTCAATCATGGCACACCTAAAACTACTGGCTTTTAAATAAAAAAATCTTTCGCAAGTAATCAAACATTTGCACAAGAGTTCTATATGTATTAAAACGAGTATTTATTAAGAAAAGAAGATTTTTTTAAAACCATCTACCTTAGTTCCTTAAAGCAGCTGTATTCACACACACTTACTATGTGTATGCCGTATTCGTATGCTGCGTACAGCGGTGGATATGTCATGATCAATAACATTAATAATAATAATAATAATAATATTCCACAACTATCACACAACGCCATCTAGTCCCAAGCTAAGCAGAGCTTGTGTTATGGGTACTAGACAACTGATAAACATACTTATATATTTCTAAATACATACATATTATAGATAAATTACACCCAGACACAGAACAGATGATCGTGCTCATCACACAAACATTTGTCTTGGGTGGGAATCGAACCCACGACCTCCGGCATAGCAGTTAGGGTCACTAACCACTAGACCAACAGGCCAGTCAACATTCTTCTGTAACAACTTTATGCCTACCATGTCCTACGAATAAATGTCTTTGTTTTTGTGGATGTAGCTTATTTGCAAAATATACGCATAATGTACAAGCATTAAAAGTGAAACATAATAATAGGATGCCAAAAAAACGCATCGCTGTCAACGGGTGGAAATATCATTGAACGGGTTTTATTATAATAAATCTCTGGACAAAATAAAATCACAAGATCCCGTCGCAATCGATTACAGGAGAGGGTCCATCCGTATATTTTCAAGCAAATGCAGCGCTGCGCTGCGCTAGAGCTGGCTTATAGAGCTTACCGAGCAACAATACAGGCTTCTGTCTCGAATTTATTGCTGAATACAGCCGTGTTTTCAATTAAAGTGAACTCTGTTTACCTACAGTTTCTATATGGTATTGTGTGACAAAGTCAGTAGTTATTTGGTTGGTTAGTCTAAGAATTCTATTGACTATTGTCTTCTCGCGATCTTGCAACAGCGTCGAAATATCGGGAGCTCATAATAATGGAAAATCACGGAAGATATCCCTTAAGTGACAGTATAAGTTTATTCTATTGACTGTTTTACAGATTAGAGATTTTGGAATTTAGATATTAAATAAATCATTTAATCACAAAATTTCAGTAATTTTTACGTGAATGAGTAACAAATATACGAACCATCCATCCTCACAAACTTTAACCCAACATACTATTAGTAAAAATACGATAAGATTCAGTAGTCAGATATGTCACGAATTTGGTATGGACATTTGTGATGCGGAGGAATGAGGAAAATGTCGTGAGGAAAGTTTTGAGAATGAATGTGGATGGCTATACAAGAAAAGAAACACCAAAGAAACGATGGATGGACTGTGTTAAGGGTGATATATCTCATGAGATGCCGAGTAATAGAGAAGGGTGAAAGAACAAGATAAAAACAACTAAATAAATTAGGGTAATGGCAGGAAAACACTGAGTCAGATATGTTTATAAAACCCTGGTGTGTCATGAGAACCAGACAGAATTGATGAAATTTAAACGTACTTTAAACTTACTTCTACTTACACCTTGTTTACCGTACTCTTCACATTTACAACGTAAGGTGAACTACCAATTAAATGAAAACAAATTATCTCAACAACCAATCAATTTCAATGTAAAATTCGAACGTTCAACAAGAACGAACTTGTAAGCTCAGGCGGCAACAATAGGTACTATCTTAAATATATTGCTTCGACCGCCATGTTTTCAATTACACTGAATTCTGTTTAAAATGTTCAGACATTACGGCGCTTTGGTACGTTCGTGGTAGAGTTAATAGTTAGTTAGTTAATTAACGGAATAATTTAGTGAAGAGTCTTTGAGGATTTCAACGGAGAGGTATGTTTTCGATATTGTGTTTACTCAATTTTGAATTCGTGATCGCTTGTTTGGGGTTGCGAGGCATAGTATATGGGTATCATTTAAGCTATTACCAATTTAATTAGTTTTGTGTTTCTTAAATAATAGGGTTTGTCCTCCAAATAGTAGATCTGTCACCAAAATGTAGTCACCAAACAATGCAAAATCAGTTCCACAATAAATCACCTAAAATCCTGAGATATAAGGTCTAGTACCAAATAAATGTTTTTGTATGTATTATAATAGGTGTGTCCTAATAAGTATTTAAGCAAACTAATTTAAAGAGATCACCAATAAATCATATAATGTTACTAGAAAATTGCATTAAGTTCAAATAAAAAATTAGGGTTGTCATCATCGTTTCAACCAAAAGATTCTGCTACTTAACTAGACTCCCAAGGTTTTAAATTTCCACTGGTAGTATAAATTATATTGTTTATTGCGGAGGCCAGGCACTGCGGGGACAGAAGATATTAGTGTTATTTAATATGCGAGCGAAGCGAGCGCGCCTCATGGAGTACATGCGTTGCATGTCCGCCAAGTGGATGAATCACCCCAATGTCTAGTAATAATAATAATAATGACGTCACTTATACATGCAACGCATGTACTCCATGACGCGCGCTCGCTGCGCTCGCATATTAAATAACACTAATATCTTCTGTCCCCGAAGTGCCGGGCCTCCGCCGGCCTCCTTCGTCGGCCTACGGCCCGGTGCCCATAAAGGATACTGTCGCGAGACGGTCGTATTACTCAATACTAATAATAATAATTGCCATAATCAAAAATAAACATTTAAGAAATTAACTAAAACAACAAATTATCCACAACGATAATAAAATGCACCTACAACAATGAACGTGAAATCGCGAATGAAGTAAACTTGCATCTCTCTCGCACGCCGCCCGCGTCGCGCATCGTGTGATCGAACCTAGTTACCTACAACCCATCGTTGAGGCCGGATTGGTCAATTTTTAAAGCGCGCCAATTTGTCTCCGCCCCTTTGATCATTTTTTCATTAAAATTATAAATTGATGTATTAAATTGGTAACGAATACTATTAATTTAATATCTGAACGAAATAAAATGTTACTACTGTATTGGTGACAAAATATCAAATAAAAAGGAGTCGCAGTCACGGATCGATAATCGATTTATTTGGTGACAGATCTACCATTCTGAGCACAGAGCTATTATTTAAGTAACAAAACTGTTATTATAAGAACGAAGTTTATATTCATGTAATGCAATATAATTTTATTGGTTATCGATCTCTTATTTTACACATATATTAACATTAATTTGATAATTCATACCTGGGAACAATTTTTGTTTATCTGAGAACGAACATATTTCGTGGCGATAGATCTATTTATTAGGTGATACAACTTGATGACAAATATAAATTTTGGTGATAGAAAATATAGTTCCCATAGTATATACAGTAGAATCCCGATTATCTGGATCCATTTAAACCGTATAAGCGAATATCCGGATAATCGAATTCTTAGTAAAATCAAACAAATATTAATAACTTTTTTATTATAAATAGTGTTTCACATACGTCATTAAAACAATATGATATTAAAATTCCGTTCCGTGTGGTGTCGGACGTAAAGAATAGCACCATCACATATCTTCCCGTGGGTGTCGTAAGAGGCGACTAAGGGACTTACCAGAGAATGGGCAGCAGCGTTCTCTGTGTCTTTGTAACAACCATACTGCGATCGCCAACCCGCCTGCCAAGCGTGGCGATTATGGCAAACCCCCCCCAAAAAATGATGAGCGTTAAACAAAACAGGCCCCTAGTACCCGGCAGCCCGTCTACCCTCGACTACGGTAGCGGTCGAGGCAACGGCGTGGCAAGGGGTGCTAAGAATCCCCGGACGGGATCCGGCTACCAAACATACCGACGACTGGACCTGGTAACATATAACACGCGCACACTCCGGGCCGACGAGAAGCTGGCGGAACTCGAGGAAGAATTAAGTAGGCTGCGATGGAGTATTGTCGGATTATCTGAAGTCCGAAGAGAGGGGGAGGACACGATAATCCTGAAATCCGGCAACCTGCTCTACTTCCGAGAGGGAGACCGGCAGTCACAGGGTGGTGTTGGGTTTATCGTCCACAAGTCTCTCGTGAACAACGTGGTGAAGATCGAGAGTGTGTCGAACAGGGTGGCGTACCTTATACTCAGAATATCTGCAAGATATTCGCTGAAGGTCATACAGGTCTACGCCCCGACCTCGGCCTACCCCGACGATGAAGTAGAAACCATTTATGAGGATATTTCTAAAGCCATGCATGGTTTCAGAACTTACTTCACCGTTGTCATGGGGGACTTCAACGCGAAACTGGGCAAACGAAGCGAGGATGAGCAGCAAGTGGGGCAATTTGGGATTGGACTTCGGAACCACCGGGGTCACCAACTGGCCAGTTTTATGGAGAAGGAGGGCCTCTTTATGATGAACTCCTTCTTCAAAAAACAGCACAGTGAGCACAGGAAGTGGACCTGGCAGAGCCCCGATGGTGCGACTAAAAATGAGATTGACTTCATCATGTCTACCAACAAGCAAATGTTCAATGATGTCTCTGTGATCAATTCGGTGAAAACCGGAAGCGATCACCGCATGGTAAGAGGCACATTGAACATCAATATAAAGCTAGAAAGGTCACGACTGATGAAGTCTACGCTCCGTCCAGCACAGATCCAAATCCAAAACCCCGAGAGCTTTCAACTTGAACTCCAGAATCGCTTCGCATGCCTAGGAAGCTCAGTGGACGATTACAACGACGGGTTCGTGGAAACTGTCCATACGACTGGATCTAAATTTTTTAAGATACGTCGTACAAATAAGATCAAAAAGCTCTCAGATCACACTCTCAGGCTCATGAAGGAGCGGCGTGAGATGATCCTGCAGTCTTCAGACGAAGCTCGGCAATACCGGCGGCTCAATAGACAGATCTCCAAATCCTTGAAGAGCGACCTCCGCCGCTTTAATACCGAGCGTATTAAAGACGCGATTGAGCGCAACAAAGGCTCCAAGGTATTTGCAAGAGATCTGGCTATTGGGCAGAGCCAGCTCACTAAACTGAAGACCGACGATGGCAGGATCGTGTCCGCCAAACCGGAGCTTCTGAGAGAGATCGAGAGTATTTATGGGCAGCTGTACACGTCAACTAGTCAACCCGTCGATAATCTAGCGAAAGACCCCAGGACTAGATTGACCCGACACTATACCGAAGACATCCCGGACGTCAGCCTGTACGAGATTAGGATGACTCTGAAACAGCTTAAAAACAACAAGGCGCCGGGTGATGACGGAATTACGGCCGAACTTCTGAAGGCGGGTGGCAAACCGGTCCTTAAGGCCCTACAGAAGCTGTTTGATTCCGTCATACTCGAGGGGAAAACGCCACAGGCTTGGTGCAGGGGTGTGGTGGTGCTCTTCTTCAAAAAGGGTGACAATGCCCGGTTGAAGAACTATAGGCCCATCTCACTTCTAAGCCATGTCTACAAGTTGTTTTCAAGAGTCATCACGAATCGTCTCGCACGCAGGTTTGACGATTTCCAGCCTCCCGAACAAGCCGGATTCCGAAAAGACTTCAGTACCGTAGACCACATACATACGCTGCGGCAGGTTATACAGAAGACCGAAGAGTATAACCTGCCTCTCTGTTTAGCGTTTGTGGACTACGAGAAAGCCTTCGATTCGATCGAGACTTGGGCTGTGCTGCAGTCTCTCCAACGGTGCCAAATCGACTACCGGTACATCGAGGTGTTGAAGTGTTTGTACAAAAACGCCACCATGTCAGTCCGACTTCAGGACCAGACCTCGGAACCTATCCTTCTGCAGCGCGGTGTGAGACAGGGAGACGTCATATCTCCGAAACTGTTTACCGCTGCATTGGAGGATATCTTCAAGGTTCTGGATTGGAGAGGACTTGGCATCAACGTCAACGGCGAGTACATCACTCACCTTCGGTTTGCCGACGATATAGTGGTCATGGCTGAGACCATGGAAGACCTCAGTGCAATGCTCGATGACCTCAGTAGAGCTTCCGAAAGAGTGGGTCTTAAAATGAACATGGACAAAACCAAGGTTATGTTGAATGTTCATGTAACACCCACTCCTATCAAGATCGGAGACTCTACGCTCGAAGTTGTGGACGATTATGTCTACCTGGGACAAACGGTCCAGTTGGGTAGATCTAACTTCGAGAAAGAGGTCAATCGTCGAATCCGACTCGGCTGGGCAGCATTCGGGAAGTTGCGCGGTATCTTCTCGTCCAACTTACCCCAGTGTCTCAAGACGAAAGTCTATGACCAGTGTGTGTTGCCAGTGATTACATACGGGACCGAAACGTGGTCGCTCACAATGGGCCTCATCAGAAAGCTCAAAGTCACCCAAAGGGCAATGGAGAGGGCTATGCTCGGAGTTTCCTTGCGTGATCGAATCAGAAATGAGGACATCCGCATGAGAACCAAGGTTACCGACGTAGCCCGAAGAATCGCCAGACGTAAGTGGCAATGGGCAGGTCACATTGCTCGCAGAACGGATGGCCGATGGGGCCGAAAAGTTCTGGAATGGCGACCGCGAACCGGAGGACGTTGCGTTGGAAGGCCTCCCACTAGGTGGACCGATGACCTGGTCAAGGTTGCAGGAACCCGCTGGATGAGAGACGCACGGGACCGGTCAATGTGGCGACGCCTGGGGGAGGCCTATGTCCAGCAGTGGACGTCTTTTGGCTGAAATGATGATGATGAATGATGATATTAAAAATAATTAAAATACGGTAATTAGAGCCGTGCACAATAAGTACGGTTAATCGGATATCCGGATAATCTCGGTTCGGATAATCAGGAATCTACTGTACATACTTATTATCACCCCTGTAGTCCGCGAAAGCTTAGGTCTGGTTTTATATTGCAATTGGAACTTCGAAGACGCTTCATCATCAATCTGCCAAGTCTTTTCGCAACTCTTACTGAGGTCCTCGTACTAAAAAAAGAACACCCTTAATCACAAGTATGGTAACTTTAAAAAAGTAACCATAGACTTTCTTGCCAGTTCTTCTACATTGGACACGACTAACCCGAACCGTGCTCCTTTTCTCGACGTTTTATAGGTACCCATGTAAGCACATATAAAGCACGTTAAGCCGTTGGTCCTGCGCCTGATCTCTCTCCGGTCGTGTCGGATTGCCGTCCCATCGGACTATGAGAGAAAAGGGAACAGAGAGTGCACTTGTGCCTGCGCACACACTCTTGTGCACTCAAACTCAAAAAAACTCAAACTCAAATATTTTATTTCAATTAAGCCATTACAGGCACTTTTGAATGTCAGAAGGACGGAAGAAGAACGAAACTACGAGTGCAATACGTCATTCCGAAAGCCACCACGCCGAACCACACGCCACCGAATGCCCGCAACAACGAACACTGCGAGCACGAAAGCACGCAGCGACGCAAACCGCAACAACGAATGCTCGAGACCCCGAAACACGGAACAACGAATGCACGCCGCAACGTGCAACCGCCGCCCCGCGACCCGGAGCCCCGCACACCCACCGCCACGGCACACGCCGCCGCGCGCCCCCGCACCCACAGCAATCGCCGCCGGTAACATCCGGCGCCGCGCAGCCCGACGCAGCAACTCCCGAAACGACGCATTGCACTCCTACGCTACAGTCACAATCACAAGGCATAATAACTTGTGAAAGTACTGTAGTTGCCAGTTCCCTAACGTAGATCTCATGAAGAAGAACGGGCAAGAAACTCCATGGACACTCTTTTAAATCAGAATTTGTTACAAAATCTTGGTACATTACATCATTCATGTTGAGATGGTATATTATGTGAGAACTATGTAGCAAGACGTGCAAGTAAGAGCGTCCAGAGTAAAAAGATATAAAAAACAAATCAAAGAAAAATATATAAACCATGGCAGCTAAGAGATGACCAGTCTCCACTGACAGCGCCCGTTCACGAACATGACGCATGGATCAGCACCATCTAACTCAACCATTTTGAAGGGAACCAAATGATCCGACACACCCGCCACCATCAGCGAGACATTTGAGTGAGCATGACATTCTCCCAGCCACCAGGGCAACGTCACTAAAATATAACTAAATGTAAAATGTAAAAAGTGGCTTTATAGTACATAGTACTCACACATGTGCCATGCAATTATACAATATTAAGACATTGAATCTATACAATGCAAAGATATTTTTACAATCTTCTGCAGCCTCTACACTAACTTCACATGGTAGTCGATTTATTTGCCCCTAAGGTTGTGGAGCAGGACCAGCATTGAGCCAAGCATTTTTATCATCAATGTAATCCCCCAACTTATAGTATGCCTGCCTACATAGTGTGCGTTTTACACAAGTTTTAAATTTCGTCTCACTCAGTTGAAGAATGTGAGGGGGTATTTTATTGTAACATTTTAAACAGTACCCCATGAAAGATGAGTCTACTTTAGCTAGCCTGAAACCTGGCTGTACTAGTTGGTCCCTATTCCTCGTATTATAGTGGTGTCTATCACCTCTTTTACTAAACAAATGCAGATTTTTCCTAACGTACATGATGTTTTCATAGATGTATTGACAAGGTACTGTCATGATGTTAATTTCCTTAAACAGCTCTCTCAGAGAATCGCGCCTTCGTAGACCATATATGGCTCTAATGGCTCTTTTCTGCAGAATAAATATAGACTCGATGTCTGCAGCCCGTCCCCATAGTAAAATACCGTATGACATAACACTATGAAAATAGCTAAAATAGACTAGTCTCGCGGTATCTACGTCAGTAAATTGGCGGATTTTCCTAACAGCATATGCTGCTGAACTCAGCCGTCCTGCAAGAGATGTTAAATGCGGACCCCACTGTAGCCTCGAGTCAATCGTTATCCCCAAGAAAACAGTTTCATCGACAAATTCTAGTGTCTCTTGATTCAATACTATGTCACAATCAGTACTTTTGACATTTGGTAGAGCAAATCTTATGCACTTCGTTTTTTTCCCATTTAAGACTAAATTATTGACGGTGAACCAATTATGAACCTGCAGTAGGGCGTTATTTACGTCATCAAGATTTGTGGCACGTCTGTTTACCTTAAATATTAAAGAAGTATCGTCGGCAAACAATACCATTTCAGGTTGGTTTTTAAATAAATGGGGTAGATCATTAATATAGACTAAAAAGAGAAAGGGACCTAATATCGAACCTTGTGGTACACCCATACTTACTTTTAAGCCCGTTGAATTGACACCATTTATTTGTACTTGCTGATGTCTATCGTTTAAATACGATTTCATTAAACTGAGCGCAAGTTTCCCTAAACCGTAATGTTCAAGCTTTCTGAGAAGGGTTTCGTGGTTGACGCAATCAAATGCTTTCGAGAGGTCACAGAAAATCCCTATGGCATCTTGTGACTCTTCCCACGCAGTAAATATATGTTTTAATAAGGTGACACCGGCGTCAGTCGTACAACGTCCTTTGGTGAAACCATACTGTTTCTCATGTAAGATTTTATTGGTGTTAAAGTGGATGAGCATTTGATTAAGCATAACCTTTTCAAACACCTTGCTGAAAACAGGCAAAACGGATACGGGTCTATAGTTATTAGTGTCTTTACTGTCACCGGATTTGAAAAGTGGTATTACCTTGCTGTATTTCATAAGGTCCGGGAAGACTCCCTGGTCCACACACAAATTAAATATTAAGGCTAAATACGGAGCTACAGTCTCAATAATAGCTTGACAAACTTTAATCGACAGTCCCCATAGATCTTCGGTTAATTTGACTTTAATTTCCTTAAAAGCTTTAATGACTGTTATGGGGTTTATATGTTTAAATTGAAACTCAACCGGGCAGGCTGAAACGTTCGCTCTTAGTAACTCAATAGAAAGCAAGGGTGATGAATTTAAGGTTTCAGTAGTTTTAAGTGGGATACTAGTGAAGAAATCTACAAATTCTTGAGCAACTTCGTTTTTCGAATTTAAAAGGCCACGTGAAGTCTCTAGAGTGATATCATTATTATTTTTTTTATTTCTATTCGTTTCACTATTGATAATTTTCCAAACCGTCTTTATTTTATTATCGGCGGATTTAATCTTGTTGCTAATGAATAAGGCTTTAGCTACTTTGCAAGCGTTTTTGAAGATTTTAGAGTAAGTTGCAACATATTTATTAAAAGTTTCAGAGTTAATGTAAGGCTTAAGACCGTACAGCTCAAACAATCGCTCCCTACTTTTCCTAATGCCCTTTGTTGCCCAGTCACTGAACATAAACTTAGGGCAAATAGATTTAGTTTTCGATTTTATTGTATTATTGAACTCCGTGTGAATCACCGAAAAGAATTCCTCATAAAATAGATTTACGTTGTCAATAATCTGGCTTGGAATGCCTAAATTAATAATTAAATTATCATTAAACTTATTTAAATTGCTGGGTGATATCTGTCTAGATTTTATTTCGATTTTTTGCACTGGTGTGTAGGATTCGAACACAACGATTTGACCGCTGTGATCTGAAGGAAGGTAATTTACAATGAATTTATCCAAGTAGTCGCAGCAACAAAAAACATTATCCAGACATGTAGCAGTATTTGTAGTAATTCGGGTTGGTTCCGAAAACACGTTTAATAAATTAAATGATTTAAAAAGGTGCAAAAATCTACTACTATTCGAATTTTTGTCTAAAATATTAACATTAAAGTCGCCACATACAACTACTGATTTATTACCAGTTACAAGTTTTGCTAAAACATCTTCCATTACTGACTCAAATGTAGAGTAGTTTTGATAATTTGGGGGCCTGTAAACGCACACTATTACATGCCTATCCAGCTCAACACAAGATAGCTCAATAATATGTTCCACCGATAGTTTAACAATATCAGCACGAGTCTTAAATTTAATAGAATTTTTAATTAAGATTAATGATCCCCCACGAATCTTACATTTTCGGTTATAGCAACTGCCCACGCTGTAGTTTGCATAACTTATTAACATTTCATAGTTTCTCAACCAATGTTCAGTGAAACAGACAATTTCAAATTTTGTTTTCTCTAAAAATAATTCAATTTCAAGTTGCTTTGAGGAGAGGCCTTGAATATTCTGATGAAATAATTGCAACGAATTCTGCTTAGCCCCTTTTTTACATCTAGCTTGTCGAGAGCCAGAAGGTACAATATTATTGTTTAAAGTGACATTAATTTTACTGGTACCTTCTGTTGTCTTACTAACTAGTTTAAATGAGCATCTGGAGTGAGATCCAAGATGCCCATGCTGTCACTATGCAATGTCATTCTACCATCAGTGGACCCCACTGAAGAATCCTCTGTATTTAAAAAATTATAAAAAGAATTATTAGTAAAATTACTAATATTGGCAGTGTCAATTATAGTACTAAACAACGACATACTATTTATGTCTGAGTGAATATTATAAACTAATAGCCTAGCTATTTTGTGTCTACAACTAATAGGTAGACACACATTACTTGGTGTCGACTTAAGATTATCAACAAAACTGTTGATGTCAAAGTATATAAGCCTGTCACTATAGTGACCTACTAAGAACTGTACATGGCTATTCAGCCTGTGAATATAATTGTTTTTCTTGGCTGACAATTTCGCAAGGTATGGAAAGGCACACAATATTATTTTACGACAATTTAACTCTAACAATTCAGTAACACAGTTTGTGATGTCTTTTATTTTAACTTTTGAACTATTCCCTACAAATATAGTGATGTCAGTATTTTTATTATAAACATTTCTAGTAACTGATGCCATAATCTGTTTGTATGTAGCCCCTGGCATACAATGGTTTTGATTTGAAAAACTCAGGTTACTCAGGACACTTATTAATTTACCTACACCTCTTCCCATGCTATCTGAGAACATTATTGATTTAAAACAATCCTGACTGTGATATTTCTCAGGCTGAACCACTTGTAAATAATTTTGTGTAATATCAGCTGTTACTTGTTTAAGTGTACTGTCCTGAAATAAATTCACGGCCTGGGATGGGTCCTCCATTACCTCAGGCTGGACGGTATCATTTATAGGATCTGACTGACAACGACATTGACTCATTACCAACTCATTCGCAGCAAGGATATGCTCCTTAATTTGGTTCTGAGAAGTCAGATACCTACTGGAAAGGGAACTGAGTTTGTCCCTAAGAACCTGTATTTCAGACTGCAAATGCCGAGTATCAATGTCATAAATTTTTATGCTATCTTCTAATTTTATTTGATAATTATTTACTTTTTTAACTAAATCAACACGCTCTTTCCTCAGTGGAATATATTTAGAAAAGAGTTTATGCTGTTTCTTAAATTGGTTACATTTTCTAATTAATCTATTCAGTTTAGCATATTTTTTAAGTTTCTTATTGCTAACTTTATAGTTATGTTTTACCAAGGAATCTTCAGTCAGATCAATAGTTATTAAGGAAGAGGGGTTACCATTATTGTTTACTAATTTGTTATATAAGAGGTTTGTTTCTTTAACCAGAGAACTTTCGTTTTCTCGTTGTAATTTTAAAATAAGACTATTGGCATGAATTACTTCATCTTCTAAGTCCCTAATTTTATATAAAGCCTCCTCATATAGATTACTACAATTATTAAAACCATCCGTGACCACCTTCAATTGATCCCGTTCATCAACAACGTCCAAGTATTGCTGATGTAGGTCTACTAACTCCCGTTTTAAGCTGGAATTTTTGCCATTAATCTCAACGACTTCCACCTCACTCTCTTCTCTCTCTAGTAACAGTTGTTGGACTTGGAGATTTGATTCTTTGAGTTCTTGGAGGGCCGTTCTCAATTTTAGCTCCATATCCATCTTACGAGTCATAACAGGCATGGTCTCCGGAATGGTAACTGAAATAAGAAGTAAGGAAACGGTGAGAACTAATAGAATTGACTAATAAAGAAAAGTTAGCGATGGGAGGGGAAAAAACATGAAATAAAACTAAAACTAAAACAGGGAAAAGCCTTCAGTTATGAAAGAATTGAGGTAGGCTGCTGATTAAGGTTTAAAAGATAATCTATAAATTCAATTCATTTAGATTGAATATTCAATTTGCTTTACTTTGACAAGAGGGTAGCTTACTTGAGAAAAAAAAAAAGAAAATTTAACTTATTACTCTAAAGCAATAATAATGCACAATAATGATCATAAAACGATTTAATTTTGTAAAGACCGATCGAACAAACAGAGCTATGAATTAATTCTCAGTTTTGTTACTTATTACGACCGGTTGTCAACAAAGCGATTTAGAACCTGTATAGGGTAATAAATCAGCAAAAAATATACAAAAAATTGGCTTGGATGTGTTATAAAGTTAAAATTTGCGTTTGTGTGTTGATACTATATAAAACTTAACAATACTTCCCCTGAATTATCCATTACATTAGACCTCAATGGAATTATCCGATAAACACTCCGTAGCTAGAACATCAGCTGTTGTTTTTAGGTTACCGGTGACGTTTTGTAACCAAAATCTTTATTATTTATCAGGAAAACAATTTTCCTGAGTATTTACGTATTTCTAAGACGTTTACACAAATAATTACACCTTATTATAACTTAATTACTAATTAAAATTAATTTTTAAATACGGAGCAAAATTTTTACATGTCACTGGGGCAGTGTTGCCAGCCAAAAAAAAGCACTCACTATAAATTATCTCCCGCGCAGATGGCTAATCTCCGCTGGGATTGGCCGCCGTGGCCGAAAAACGGTCAGGAGGACTACTATTACCCATGTAAGTCTTTCATCATCTGCTTAGCCTTTAGCTAACTACATTGGAGTTTCCAGTTTCCAGTCTAACCAGATGCAGTTGAATACCAGTATTTTACATGGATCGTTAAGAAAAGGCTTAGATCTTTACTGTTGAATAAAGCGTATTCCCGAATTTCCGAATTATTCACAGACAAAATTGTAATGACTGTGATTTTTGACCTTGGTATTCATTTGACTTAATATGTTATCTAATTCAATTTTCATTTGACATTCCACGTGACATTTTTGTATTATTTTAATTATTATTTTGTCGCTTTTATATTTTATTTTTTGTTGACATTATTTTATATTTTTTCTTTTGTCATTTTCTTATACTTTTTTTTCCTTTTTGTCATTTTTTTATATTGTTTGTATTTTAGAATTCCATCATTTGAATTACAATATTATCAATTTGAATGTCAATGACTTCTATGAATATTTGTACACCTTCGGGTATTACACAGGGCGCTTGTATTTTTTTTATAACAACTATTTATTGTACCTGTGTTAATCAAATGATTAAATGACTTATGACTTATCGTTCTCCATCTGACCCCCAGAACCAAGTTGGTACTGGGTAATATGGTAAGACTAGTGGTCAGATTTTCGGGCCACTGACTACCTATAACGACAGTCCAAGATTCACTAACGACAGCCGTGACCAACGGCTCAACGTGCTTAAGAGTCCTAGATTTGGAGGAAACTCGGTATGTAGTCGAAGCCGGTGTGTAATTTAGCCTCGAGCTCCTCCCGTAGCTACCAGTAATATTGTCCACAGCCCTATTTCAATATAAATTATTGTAAATAATTTCATAACCGATATTCAATGCGACACGTTCCAAACATTTAATTGCGATCCATATTCTGAATGGCGTGGTTTTCACAATTATATCTGTCATAAACGAATATAATGGAATGTAATTAAATAATATATTACTAATTCGCTTATGCAATTAAGTATCCATTCATAATGCATCAATGAAAGCACACAATTTTGTATTATGAAATATGTATCACACGTTGAACTATTATTGATCGAAGCACGTTAGTGAATATGGTTGTTCATTAAAACACGTGATGGAAAATAATGTTTATATTTATTGTTTGTGGCGAAATAATGCAACACACAACACAGTTAAGCCGCGCTTGCCTAGGTTGGTCTAAGAATGGATAACCATCCGAGGAAAGCACGTTAAGTCGTATCCCTTTCAGGTATGCTGTTTTTCTCACGATGGTTTCCTATATCAAAGCATGCGATAATTAAACAATAAACACATAAATCCAAAAAATCAGAGGTGTATATCTTGGGTTCGAACTAAAGACCTATGAAGTCCCGTCGGGGCTGCGGGCTGTTCGAAAGAGATACCGCGGCCTCGACACAAAGGGCTAAGAAGGATCATGAGTGGTTTTTAGTCAGTAGAAGTCTGACACTCCCTACCGCTCTGCCCAGAACGAGAGGAGTCATTTGATGATTTCCCACCCACCAAAAAATAAAAAAAGACCTATGAAGTCACTAGTATCGAGTTTAAACGGTACCACCACTAGACTATCACTGCTATTCAACAACGTTATTAAACAATCTGCATAGTTCATCCTAAAATCGCCACTTTAAAATCTAAATGGATTCAAAAATTTACTACAGTCCATACCTACCGTTATACCGTTAATATAAACATCTATACAACAGAATTGCTAAACGGTTCGCACTTGACACCGGGGGACGGCGAGAACAATGGCACAGTTCAAAGTTTGCCAAATAACCGACGCGCCTGCAAACACTGCCGCAGGGCCGGTATTGCCGGATCTAACTTCAAATAGTACGTGGTTACAACATGGGAAGGTAAATGAGATCAAAACAATTATATTTGACAGTATAGTCTTGATTAACCCTAAGGTTTACTGGTACAGAATACCTTGTGGCATTAAGTCCGCCTATGTATCACTATTGTGCATAAAGTTTAAACTAATATAGTCGCATCAGTTTTGGTAAAATTTATGCTATGAAATATTACATAATTATATTTTTAAGCATATTTTTTTACTGTCGCATCATTAATGGTGTAAAAGTGACAGAAATGTTTCCATATTCAAGAACATCGAATGCTCCAAACCGAAGAACATCCGATTCAAAATTCGAATTCGAATTCAATCACTCCAGTCGCGTTCGTATTTTATTTTTTTATTCAGGCCGTGACTTATTGGCGCTGGCAACACAACCGGTAGTGTAGGGACGTGAAAGATTGTCGCGACTCCGCTCTGCCTCCCCAGTCAATATTTGTAAGTGAATTCGTTCACCGGTTCTATCGTAAATAATGTATAGCTTGTTATTACTTGCGAACTTCGTTACTCTGTAAAGGGAAAATGCTTTAATTTTTGCTTTAAGTCGAGAATGAGTTTTTAAAAATAATTTTCAAAAAAGTTCAATAAAAAACTTATTGGCAGATAATGTACTCATTATCAGTCAATCTTCAATACTCCGAATAAAACATAATATAAAGGTCATGGGGCAGAATCTGACCCAGTTAACGATAGTCTTCCTACAAAAACCAAATTAGTTTTATATTGTTAAGTATTATCCTACACTAAATTTAAGATGGTTTTTTTTTTTTTAAACCATGGGAATAAAATGTTATAGATGAATAAAAAATAGATAATAAATGTATAGATAAAACAATTTCAGTGAAGCATTCTGTTAAATAAACAAAAGAAGCGCTCGCGTCAGCGTCGTCTGCTACGCGGACGATACGCTGGTGCTGGCACAGGAGGGGTCGTACGAGACGGGGCCGAAACGATGACGCGCGGGGTTGCGATAGTCGTCGAGAGGATCCGGCAGCTGGGTCTCGAGGTGGCACTTCACAAGTCGGAGGCCATGGGCTTCCATGCACGTGGGTAACTGCTGCCGTCGGGATCCCAGCTAACGGTGGAGGGGTTCCCATCGGCGTCGAGTATACTTTGAAGTAGGTACTAGGGTTTGTCCTCGACAGCCGGTGGAACTTCGTGGAGCACTTCCGACGTTTGGCTCCCAGACTGGAGTGGGCTGGGGCTGCCTTCAGGTGGCTCTTACCCAATTTGGGGGGGCCAAACGCCTCCTGCCGGAGGCTCTATGCGGGGATCGTGCGGTCCATGACCCTCTACGGGGCCCCGGTGTGGGCGCGTGCTTTGACGAAGCGGGCCGCCCACTACTTGAACGCGCCCCAAAAGGTGCTGGCCGTTAGGCTAGTCCGTGGGTACCGCACGATCTCCCGCGAGGTGGCGAACCTCCTTGCCGGATTGCCGCCATGGGATCTGGAGGCGATAGTCCTCGCGCGCCTGCGTGAATGGCGCGCGGAGGCGCTACACCGGGGGGTCACTCCGTTGCCGCGGCAAATTGCCGCTCTGCGAAGGACCTCCCGGTGTGATCTTATGGCGGCATGGAGACAGCGACTGTCGCAACCCCGTGCAGGGCATGCCATGATAGTGGCGGTAAGTCCCCTCTTTGAAGAGTGGCTAGAGAGGCGCCACGGTGCCCTCACCTTCCGTCTGACGCAGGTCCTCACCGGACACGGATGTTCCGGGAGGTACCTGCACCGAATCAGGCGGGAAGGAAACGCCCGGATGCTTCCACTGCGAGGATCGGCCGGAGGACACGGTGGAGCACACTGTGGAGGTGTGCCCTGCTTGGGCGGAGCCCCGCCGTGTTCTCGTAGTGGCGATCGGCGGCGGAAACCTCTCGCGTACGGCCCTGGTTTTTTGTCTTGGGCCCGACATCAAGATCAAGTAGATAGATACGCCTGCGACGTTATTAAACGATACAATTATTTCTGTGGACATTGATCATGTCGAAAGTTGAAGTCGGTTTTATTTTTTGTAAAAAAGTTTTTATTTTTCACTTTTTAATGGTTCACATGTGCTTACCCCTTCACAACGTACCAGCGTGATGTTATGTTATGAACTGGTGTAAACAATAGACAGACATGAGATTTCAGCAATCCCAGTCCATTTGCTATCATTTATTGAGGAGTTCCGTTGCCTATCTCCGAAGATCTTCATCAGATCTTCACCAAATTGAAATGGAACCACTTTCAGAAAGTACTCTTCCAAAAATGGGGGAGAAATCGGTGAAAATACATTAAAAAAAATGTGTATTGTACACATCTGCATACCCCCTCAGAGCATACAGGCGTGATGTTACGTCATGATAATGTATATTCAATAAACATCCAAGCGATTCCAGCAATTACGACAGATTTGCCGTCTATTTTTGAAGAGTTTCATTGTATATCTCCGAAGATCAGCACCAGATCTTCACCAAATTAAAATGGGACCACCTCAGGAGTTTACTTTTTCAAATAAAAAAAGAATTTTGAGAATCGGTCCACAAATGGGGGAGAAATCAGGTAACATACATAAAAAAAAACCTCCTCCTTTTTTGAAGTCGGTTAAAAACTTAAAAACTCTTCTATACTTGTTTTGTTGTTTGTATTTTTTTTTCAAATCATGTTTACTATCAAGAAACCAATAAAATGTACTAAGTCTTGTTATAATTAACATAATCACTGTTTTTTTTATTTTTTAGATTAATGGTTTTTTCCCGGTATCTGCGTTAATGCGACATATATATTCGTAAACTAGAGACGTTTATCTAAACATCCTACCTATTTTTTTTTCTGTAGGCTCTGGGTATAGGTTCCATACTTAGTTGCCCAATGACCTTTAATGATTCCTCACTAATAAACAGCATCGGTCTCATTTCACATAATCCCATCCCATTTACACAAGCCAAAAAATCCCTTTAACTCTTATACATCTCTACCAAAGATACAATCGCGTCGCCTAAACCGCGGTTATCCTTCAACATTATACAAAAGCTTGAGAGATTCTCATCCCATTCGCGACATTTAAATGAACCCCTGATGGCTCTATCAGCTTTTTACACGTCATCAGTTTTGGAGTGGAGCACCCTTCATTTTCCCTTGAATGGAGATTTTTCCAAAGCGCACATTGGCCCCGCCCTCCGTCTATATCTGTCGACAAAGCGGTTCGTTTCACTAAAAACTGTGCGCCATTTTAAATGAGTTGGCGTTTATTTACGAACTGTTTCAGCTTTAAAATGTATTAAAGGGTGATAAATTTGTAATTAAAGGCAGTGGACTTTAATCTGTAGTGTCAGGTTGTTTTTAAGGGGTAAATAACGAGTTGCAGGAAATCGTTTTCGCTTGTTTGACTCAGACAATTAAAAGGAAAGTAATTGTTCATGTTATTACGAAATAAAAAGTAAGTAGTTTTTTTATTAAAAATATTGATGTAAACCAGAGTAAATTTATCGATAATATCCAATTAAAATATGGTTATTACATACTCGCACATGATTAAAACTCATTCCAATCATATTTTTCGTTGTTTATTCGTATTTCCATGCTTGGTATAATTTTACGTTTAACCGTTACGACTACTATCTTATTCAATCTTATGAATAATTAAGTTTACATACCGTTAATACCGAGCGTATTAAAGACGCAATTGAACGGAACAAAGGCTCCAAGGTATTTGCAAGAGATCTGGCTATTGGGCAGAGCCAGCTCACGAAACTGAAGACCGACGATGGCAGGATCGTGTCCGCCAAACCGGAGCTTCTGAGAGAGATCGAGAGTTTTTATGGGCAGCTGTACACGTCAACTAGTCAACCCGTCGAAAATCTAGCGAAAGACCCCAGAGCTAGACTGACCCGACACTACACCGAAGACATCCTGTACGAGATTAGGATGGCTCTGAAACAGCTTAAAAACAACAAGGCCCGGGTGATGACGGAATCACGGCCGAACTGCTGAAGGCGGGTGGCAAACCGGTCCTTAAGGCCCTTCAGAAGTTGTTTGATTCCGTCATACTCGAGGGGAAAACGCCACAGGCTTGGTGCAGGGGTGTGGTGGTGCTCTTCTTCAAAAAGGGTGACAATGCCCGGTTGAAGAACTATAGGCCCATCTCACTTCTAAGCCATGTCTACAAGTTGTTTTCAAGAGTCATCACGAATCGTCTCGCACGCAGGTTCGACGATTTCCAGCCTCCCGAACAAGCCGGATTCCGAAAAGGCTTCAGTACCGTAGACCACATACATACGCTGCGGCAAGTTATACAGAAGACCGAAGAGTATAACCTGCCTCTCTGTTTAGCGTTTGTGGACTACGAGAAAGCCTTCGATTCGATCGAGACTTGGGCTGTGCTGCAGTCTCTCCAACGGTGCCAAATCGACTACCGGTACATCGAGGTGTTGAAGTGTTTGTACAAAAACGCCACCATGTCAGTCCGACTTCAGGACCAGACCACGGAACCTATCCTTCTGCAGCGCGGTGTGAGACAGGGAGACGTCATATCTCCGAAACTGTTCACCGCTGCATTGGAGGATGTCTTCAAGGTTCTGGATTGGAAAGGACTTGGCATCAATGTCAACGGCGAGTACATCACTCACCTTCGGTTTGCCGACGATATAGTGGTCCGGGCTGAGACCATGGAAGACCTCAGTAAAATGCTCGATGACCTCAGTAGATCTTCCGAAAGAGTGGGTCTTAAAATGAACATGGACAAAACCAAGGTTATGTCAAATGTTCATGTAACACCCACTCCTATCAAGATCGGAGACTCTACGCTCGAAGTTGTGGACGATTATGTCTACCTGGGACAAACGGTCCAGTTGGGTAGATCTAACTTCGAGAAAGAGGTCAATCGTCGAATCCGACTCGGCTGGGCAGCGTTCGGGAAGCTGCACAGTATCTTCTCGTCCAACTTACCCCAGTGTCTCAAGACGAAGGTCTATGACCAGTGTGTGTTGCCAGTGATTACATACGGGACCGAAACGTGGTCGCTCACAATGGGCCTTATCAGAAGGCTCAAAGTCACCCAAAGGGCAATGGAGAGAGCTATGCTCGGAGTTTCCTTGCGTGATCGAATCAGAAATGAGGACATCCGCATGAGAACCAAGGTTACCGACGTAGCCCGAAGAATCGCCAGACTTAAGTGGCAATGGGCAGGGCACATTGCTCGCAGAACGGATGGCCGATGGGGCCGAAAAGTTCTGGAATGGCGACCGCGAACCGGAAGACGTTGCGTTGGAAGGCCTCCCACTAGGTGGACCGATGACCTGGTCAAGGTTGCAGGAACCCGCTGGATGAGAGACGCACGGGACCGGTCAATGTGGCGGCGCCTGGGGGAGGCCTATGTCCAGCAGTGGACGTCTTTTGGCTGAAATGATGAATGATGATGATGACATACCGTTATTACAATTACCAAGGAGACATGTATTATGTATGTATATAGTAAACAGGTTGGTACTGCTGATTTAATTAAACTTATGTGAAGCAAATAAAACTAGCAAACAATTTGCAAACGCAAATTTGTACGTACACGAGAAATATTGAATTAAAGAGAAGTTATAACAAACTGGAGTTAACTTTCAGTAGAAATAAGTACCTATGCATATGTACATACTAACCGTAAGAAAGCTTTCATTTAGTCGGCAAAAATAAGGTTCAAAAAGATTCTTCATTATTTTTTTTAATAGCCTGTACTGTCCAACTGCTAGGCAAAGGCCTTCCTTAATTCTTACCTTACTTAATGTGTGTTTTTTCTCGTGCCTCCCGAACCAGCCTTCGTGGTACGCGTCCAGATCGTCCTACCACCTCTTTCTGGGCTGGCCTCGGTGGCATTGTCCGTCTACCGGCAACCATCGTGTGGAAACTTTTGCGGTCATCGTGTATGCGACTGTGGTGTGACCTGCTCAATCCCATTTTGGCCTAGCAACCATCTTACCAATGTCCACTATGCCCGTTTCGGAACGCAGAACCTCTAATAAATTAATTTGATAAGAGATTCCAATAAAAGTAACGTCTTTCAGCGAGTTGTCTCGTACATTCCATTTAACCCTATTGTTCCACCCCGGTTACTCACACCCAATACCAGTAATTGCGCAAGAAACTCCAATAATTGTTCTCCCTCTAATTGAACAAAGGCGAGATACAGCCACGGCAGCACATTTGTTCTACAACCTTCTGTTTTTCCTTCCACGAGTGCAGGAAGGGTTATTTTTATCGGAAAGAGAGTATTTATATGGAACTGTAACATACGGTCGGATTTATCCGTTCAGCAAATATATTGAGTGTTGATACATTTACTAATGGCCCAGCTAGCCCAGTTAAATAAACTCTACGATTCTATTCCTATGTCTTTCCATCCTAGAACAGTTTAATCGTGGAATAATCTTTGTAATTATTTTTTTAATGGGTGTTTATTTTCATAGCGAGTATTGTACAACGATTTTGAAATTACAAATCGAGCAGCGGCAAATAATAATATTTCTGCAAACACCTGCAACATTTTAAACAATTCTATTTATTTTTTAAATCCATTCATCATGCATACCTATTTACAATACGGGCAAATTTTCCAAATATTAGTTGAACATAAAATTTATTGCTACTATCGTGCCATTATAAATCTCCTGTGAACTGTCAACTTATTAGCATAATCAAAACATCAATATCATTGCACCGTGTTTGTTAACGACTTTCAAACTGTATCGACGCCATTTTGTCGTTGCGTGCCGACGTAAACTGGATGTCATAGTCACTGTGGATTTACAACGTTGCATGCGATGCAGACATCGCCGGGCTTACTATGTTGTACGGTAGTATTGTCAGGGTTAAGTTTGACATTAAGGGGTTTTAGTACACGTAAAATGGTTCACGAAGTGTTTATAATTGTGGTAGTAAGTTTACAGCTTACTTTTACGTATTTATTTATTTTATCAATTTCAGTTGGCATTACGATTTAATGTATAAAGAACGATACAGCTACGAAGTTTGAAGTTGTTTATGGATTGCAAACGATGCTTGTTGTACAGGGAAAGTAAGTTACCGATTGGCATATTTTGTATAAAACGTCCAATAATACTATCGAAGCAATATAATAGAACATATTATTATTAAGTAAATCCAATACTTTAACATCCACACATGTCAATATATTTACAACTTTACTAAGGTATCCTATCCAATACTACTAAATGAGCAATTTGTAACCACATTCTCAAAAACCGCTCTAACGATTTTAATAAAATTTGCGATGTAGGGATTTAGAGGGACGGAAAATTTAGGATCCCAGACATGAGACGTATCTCATGTCTGGGAAAATTCGTTTTGTCTATTTTCACCCGAGCGGAGCTTGGTCGCCTAAGTACTATCAACGTAAGTACGTAATTTGTTAAAATCAACTAAATTCGAATCAAAATTAAATCACAGTTTTGGTAAATGTGTGTCTGATATAGACCTCATATTACCCAATATCAGCACACACACTGTTGGCATCAAATTCAAATTACTCGAAAGATTTATGGTGAACTGAAATCTGAGCAACATGTATGTACTTTCTCACTCTCAATATCTCATTACAAGTCCCGCCTTCATAGCCGGATCATGCTGAAACAATTATTTGAATTTAATTAAGGAAATTGCGGAATTATTATAACGCCGACTCCCCCGGACATCCCAATTTTCCGTGGCCAAAGGCGTTTCCTTCCCCTTTGATAATTTCTGCCATAATTAATATTTTCATGAAGAGGGGATTTTTTGTAACATCAGGCGAAGGTTAACGAGTAATTTGAAATGATGTAAGGACCTCTCCATCTTTTATCTTTTGTAAAGTTTTGGGTTTAGATGATATAGTGCCGAAGTTTTGCAGTAAAAATACTGAAATATTCCAAAATTTTGGGTAAAACCAGGGGTGGGATTGCCACTTAAAGTTGCAGTCATAACGTGTTGTGTTTATACGGACGGTGTACAACTCCTGACAGTTTGCCCGTTTCGGCACCAACGCGAGTACGAACCACTCTGCTAAAAGGACTAAATTAACGTACATGGCTGCTGTACTCAGCGATATGTTTTCATTTACTTTTGCAAATGTGGAAGTGTAATATTGAATTATGGTAAATAAGTGGCTTTTAGTTCTGAGAACGAAGCACGGGGGTTTACAAACTTGTAGTGAGTAATAACTTACGCCCGCGGTTTCGCCCAAGTGGTTGAAATCAGTTGTTCGGTTTGACCTTTTAGGTATAACTGTTTTTTAGGAAACAGCCGTTTTTCTTATTGTTCAGAATGATATACTGATTGCGATGGTAACCGTTTTAGTGTCGGTGTTCCTTCCACTCTGTATAGATTATTTATTTACTCATTATATTATAGACCTGTAATAATAAGAAAAACATGTTCATATATCAAAGAATATTTTAATAAATTTAAAGCAAATCGCTTATTTTTATGGTACACGATTCAATTATACATACAAACCAAGAGCTGATAAAATCACAGCTTAACATCGAGCTCCTAAAAAATCCCTTACAAGAACAGGTAGACTTATGGCATCATTGCCGCGGGGAGGCAGTTATCACCCCATCTCTCTAACTTTATCTCAAAACCCACAGTAGGTACATAACTTCGATGCGCAACCTTTATTTCTGAATCCAGAACTGTGCTAAAACGAACCATATTTGGACTGTAGGAAACTTCTGACAAGCAATAAAAGGACAAATTCTGATAAGGTCACAATTTTCTTCTACCATACACTTATTTTTATCCGACGAAAAATAAAAAAACTTTTCTGCAAACTCGGTTCAAGTTTAAATTCTTTTTTTATTTTTATGAGTTTGAAGATGATCCTTCTGACTCATAAAAAGTGTTAGTTCAAGTGGCGAAATTTGAGCACTTTGGAAGTCAATTTGTGGAACAGAATAGGGTTTGCAGAAAAAAAACTAATTTTGACGATGAAATGACGTGTTTACTTTGGATAAGTATATTGTTCGACCATTATGTGACATTTTTGTAATTGTCTTGTAAGTCTAATTAAACTAATATATAAGAATAAAAAACATGGTGCTGTTGATAATACCCTCTAACTTAATCCTGAAAAGTAATCATGAGACAAAGTAGTTCTTTAAACTCTATTAACGTAACTACGAGTACATCAATGTTATAAGACAGACTTTCGCCTACGGAATCTCATTATAAAATAAAAAGTTACTTCATCGACGTAAAACTTGCTTTAGTGCTCACGTTTTTATTCTAAGTTACAACATAGTTCCTATTTAAATAATTAACTTACTGAACTAAGCTCGAACGTAAAAAAAATCTTGTGTTTCTGAAGACTTGTACAAAGTATTTTGCCCTAGATATACGGAGATACTTAAACGGGGTTACAATGTGTTAATTATAGGGTCCAAAGTGGTACCCTCTTGGAAAATGTTAGGACCCACTGTTTATTGTGTTGCCAGACCCTACAAAATGGACTGAAGGATGTTTTGTTCGGGACGGTTTAGATTTAGAGTCTTGGACTAAATATGTAACACTTAGAATATTCAGGATTAAACTGGGACAATGTAGAGTTGGAAGTAAAACAATACACAGTTTACGGGTCCCCTACATTTCTTCGAAACACTATTCTTCGAAAATTGTTTCACCTAAAACTATTCATCGAAGCCTTAATACTACGACGTTTTGTTTGGTCTACGCCTTTTTTGATCGACCACCTTACATCAACTTTTGTTTCACCAACGTTTGTTTGTTGTATGTAACGTTACTTCGAAAATATTTAGCCAACACAATAATACCTTCCTTTCGGCTCGGCGTTTTTTTTTTGAAGCATTGGTAATAATAACTGCCACTCGGGTCGATCTTTAGGTTAAGCCCCGCTTGCCTAGGTTGGCTCGTGAATGGGTGAACACCACATACCGAGTTTCCTCCGTGCCTCGGAAAGCACGCTAAACTGTTGGTCCCGGCTGTCATAGATCAATAGATAACGATAACGATCGATAATAACCAAAACGAAGGTATTATTGTGTTGGCTAAATATTTTCGAAGTAACGTTACATAGAACAAACAAACGTTGGTGAAACAAAAGTTGATGTAAGGTGGTCGGTGTAAAGTAACATCGAACAAAAAAGGCGTAGACCAAACAAAACGACGCAGTATGAAGGCTTCGGTGAATAGTGTTCGGTGAAACAATTTTCGAACAAATAGTGTTTCGAAGAAACGTAGGGGACCCCAGTTTACACTTAATAACTATTTACTATTTTCTCGAACTTGGCACACAACTTAATGATAAGTCTAACATATTCGAATTTCAAAAGTATTTTTTTCAAGCATTACCTACTTGCAATCACAGTGCTACTCTTATTTACTACTAGCTGACCCGTGCCCACTTCGTTGGGCATAATGTTAATAATCCTTTTTTTCATAGTTAAGGCAGCGTTCGTAAGAAACGCTTTCATTCGACCGTTTTTTCTCCGATTCACTTTGCAAAACGGACTACCACGTAAAAGCCTTTTTATTTTTCTGTTTTTTATATAACCTATGACACTCAGCAATAATGTGGCTTTCTATTGGTGAAAGAATTTTTAAAATCGGTTCAGTAGATCCCGAGATTACCCCTTACAATTTAACACATATACAAACACACAAACTTTACTTCTTTATAATATTAGTATAGATAGTATAGAAGTATAGATATAGATTTAAGTTTATTTAAAAAAAAACCGGCCAAGTGCGAGTCGGACTCGCGCACCGAGGGTTCCGTACAAACCTGCAAGGTTAATTTTAATTTTTTTTTTTTTTCACGGGTTAAAGGCAATTAGATCTAAGTATTTGATATGAATTTCAACTTGATAGCTCTACGCGTTCATGAGGAAAAAAGTAATAAGTTTATATTTATTAAAAAATGTATATTTTGTAATGTAACTAAAAATTTAAGGTTTTCGGAATTTTTCCTTTATGTGTGCTATAAAACGTTGCTTCATGCCAAATTTCAAGATTCTAGGTCGACTGGAAGTACCCTTTAGGTTTTGATTCCCTTGCGAGTACTTGCGAGTTTCAAAATATGCAGCTTAAATTGCTGTTTCTTTTAATTGCGTTGACATAGAAGTTTGATTTTGTTACAGCTTAAAGGTATTATAGACTTGAGTATTTGGTATGAATTTCAATTTAATACCTCTACGCGTTTATGAGGAAATGGGTAGTAAGTTTAAAATTATTAAAAAAAAATATATTATGTGATGTAACTAAAAATTCATGGTTTTCGTAATTTTTCCTTTATCTATGCTATAAGACGTTGCTTCGTACCAAATTTCAAGATTCTGAGTTCACGGGAAGCACCCTGTAGGTTTTGATTCCCTTGCAAGTGTCGAAAATTTGCGGCATAAACGGCTGTATCTTTTGATTGCGTTGGCTTAGAAGTTTGATTTTTTCACAGCTTCAAGGGACAGTAGACCTGAGTAATTGATATAAATTTCAGCTTCATACCTCCACGCGTTCCTGAGAAAAAGGGTCTTGACAGACGGACGGACGGACAGACGGACAACAAAGTGATCCTATAAGGGTTCCGTTTTTTCCTTTTGAGGTACGGAACCCTAAAAAAGTTAAACTGTAAATACAGTTTTGCTGAAAACTGACATCGAATTCAGCGAAACTGAATTTAAAGTTCTCACATACAGGTGATACAGGTATGACGCTCAGGTAATCCTGTGCTTATTTATAAACCAATAGTCAAAGCCAAGGATTACCTTGATTTTGGCTATTGGTTTTCATTGGCTATTGGCTATTGGCCTTCATTAAAATGTAATTACTTATAGCCTTTCTAATAATAAATTTCGTGAATATGAGAGAGCTGACTGTACAGAGTACATCAAAAACATTGTTTCATAAATTTTCGACTCCTTTTCAAAAACATTTTTTGTTGGTATTCAGTTTATGGTCCACTCACACTTCACCGCAACCGCATGTCTATGACAGGCCCAGGTGAATTATCTGCACGTTTGTAAACCGAACGTGTCAATGGTCGGTCGCGTCTGTCCGGCGCGGTAAGTATTCTGTGGCATTTATACCTGTCACAATCAGACAACTCTCTGCTATGGCGAAATTATGATACGACTCTTATAGAAATCACCCTTAGCGGGTTGATAAAGGAGACATTTTTTTACAACTTATAAGTCAGACAAAACCGTTTCTACTTTTTCTGCGAAACTGTAAAATTATTTTGAGAATGAAAATTCATTTTCACAGGGTTACTCAATCAAGAAAAAAAAGTAGGACACACTCTCAGTACCCTCGTTGTATATTTATTTCATACATTGGTTTATGGAAAAACTATAAATATTATATTAAAGGTTCTCTCGTAAATCGTACACAAAGAAAGGGAAACACGTTCGGTGGAAAGCAAAATGTGATAAGTCACGTCGAGGCACAAAAGGGTGGCTCCACCACATATGGAACTTTTGACATATTGCCATAATGTTTTATACGTTATCGGTCAAGTTTGTGTATACTGGATGAGAAGAGACCTGTGTAAATGTTCCCTTTATTGTGATTATATTCTGGAAATTACGAAGAATGATTTATCGAAGTAAATTATGTCGTTTATTCATAAATGTTGCAGAACTCTTCTAAACGGAAAATATTAGAAGCGTCAGGCATCGCATGTTTAATCGCGTTTTTCACGCCTTATTTTTACCAGTTAAATAAATAAGAGTCCGAGTCCGAGTGTGAGAGAGAGAGAGAGAGAGAGACTTTCCTCTCGCAGGTCTGCTGGAAGAAATTTCACATGAAATAAGCAGTACCTTTGTGCTCTTCCATTTTTTTTATGTTTTTATTTTTTTATATATTTTGTGTGTACATAAATAAATAAATAAATAAGGGTGAAAAAATCATCACAATTCAATAACATTACTTCAAATCAAAAATCAAATAAAATCTAAATAATAAAAACTCCTTACTCACTCGATGCAATAAAATGTATTCGAAAATTGAATTCAACATTTCGAATAGTGAACGTTCGAATCACTTTCCGTATTCAATAAGCAAAACACTGCAATTCGCTACTACAAACGTCATTCGACGTTTATTCTAGAATTTGAATGCATTGTATAATAAATATTTATCAATTTTAAATTTAGACGTGTGAACAAAGCAGGAAATGTTTTGAGATTATTTATTTATACCAGAATATTGTTATTGTTGGTAGAATGTTAAGTCTATAAGAATGTTTAATAATGGCTACGATATCATACTTAAAGGACTATAATAATATAATGTTCGAAAAAATAACAAAAGAGGTCTCTTGCAGACCAACTCCAATAATAAAAAAATCTGAAAAAAATATTCCATTTAATTAATTTCGAATAACATGGATTGGCATGTCGTTATCGAACAGTCAACCCTTTGAGGAGACATTGACACGGACGGATGATTTAAATTACCTCTGAAAAATATCAAAGGCACTCTATTTAACGTGCGGGTTCCAGCAAAGCTATCAGATCTTTTTTAAACATTTTCACTTCAAATGAAATTCACATTGTCAGGAACAATATGAATTTAATTTGAAGTAAAAATGTTTACTTTGTTAATGTTTATGTAGAAAAACATTGTTCTTATTTACGATATCCAAACGGGTAGGGTAAATTTTCGGAAACTCTAAATAAATAAATACTTCCAGAGTTTCCGAAAATGAGTGTATGGACTCCGCATTTGTCCTTACCGGTTTGACTGGACCTTTACGTTGAAAATTCTTTCTACTCACAGGTTTCCTGATATAATCTCAAGACTACTTCGAGTAAAAAGTGAGAAAAGTAGTAAATTTTCTGCTCTATTTCCAAGAAAGGGAGCGACGCTAGATGAAAAGGGGAAAAAAAATAACTAATGCGGATCGTAAGTTCTACTTTACCGTTATACTTTGTAACGCTAATATTTTCATATTTCTAAGATACGGTACTTTTCAACTCTGTGAATCGGAAATTATTTTCCAAGTTATTGCAGAAAGTAATAAAGTGATTTATTTTCTTTTTTGTCTTTTGACACTTTTATTTAATTTTCAACATATTTTAAACATGAAAAAAAAACATTAAAAATGTATAAAAACGAGTGGTCCGCCGGTGTCAGGAGCTAAGTTCATGTTACTGGTGGTTAGGGCTCTAAAGACAGAAACCTACTCCAAATGCGGGCTGTATTGAGGAGTACTACCTTCTAAATCACGCCCGAGTATATTTTATTGATACGTTTTTTTTTATATGGGTTTACTCTTGACTTCAATCTTGCCCTAAGGGCAGAGATGAGGTCGACGATGGAACGAGCTTACCCAGAGGAAGCCTATTTACTCGCGACTTAAATAGATTGGGGGTATATGTACTCGGGAAAACCGACGCAGGCAGGGAGTTCCACTCCTTGGCTGTACGAATAATGAAAGATTTAGCAAAACGTCTTGTACGAATATGTGGAACATCGACAAGGTATGGGTGATAACCTGCAGTACGTCTAGTCTCTCGATGGAAGAAGGGAGATTGATCGATATTTATTTTCTTTATCCCTTTATTCGGTTAATTTCTAAGTATTCGGTTAATTTCAGAGTTTCAAAAGGATAACTGTGCATGAAGTTTATACCCAAAGAATTAAAAGAGGAAATATCTTCTATATTCATAATAAATAAAAACTTGGTGTGAAGCATACACTTCAGCCCAAAATAACTCGCCCAGCAGCAATCCAAACCGGCACGGTTGGCGCAGTGGCTGAGCGATTGGACTGCTGCGCTGTGTGTCGCGGGTTCGATCCCCGCACGGAACAAATATTTGTATGGCCTACAGATAGTTGTTTCGGGTCTGGGTGTGTTTGTGCATGTGAGTTTAATGTTTGTGAACGCACCCACGATACAGGAGAAATTCCTAGTGTGGAGCAACGTTTTTTTAAAAAAAAAAAAAAAAAAAAAACCTCTTCAACACTTCAATTGAACGCGATCATTTGATCAGTGATTAATGAACAGGGATCACAAACATTTGATCTATTGATTCAGCACAGGACACTGGCGTGCATGATTGATTGACCCACATACATCAATGTTTCTTATTTTCATTGTTATCCTGATAATATTTCACCGTTGGTGGACGATTATCCGGGAGCGTGTAAGTGATGTTCCGTTGACTGATGTGCCTAATAATTCACGCTCTGTGCCGTTTTATGTGAAAGGGTGTGTATTTTTATAAAAAAGGATTTTGTTATTTTGCCACGGATAGCAGAATCTAAGCTTCGGATTTGGATTGAGTGTGTATTTTCTGATTACAGTATACTTTACAGACTAAGACAGTACTTTAATGTATACATGCAATTTAAAACTAAAACCACTAAATGTATCGATGTGGTGTGCACTAGTAAACTTTAGTGATAAACAGTTTAACTAGTAACAATGTTGCCACACAATTAACTTTTCCACTACTAATTGGTTTATTGACCGCTGTTACATTACTATCACCCAACTCATGTTTTCAACCTACCAGTTGGTAATATACTTACTCTTATCGTATTTATTAACTAACTGTATTTTACACCCACTATGTAAACATATTGTTTCCAATAGACTAACATGTAGCATATCCTTCAATACTAACGCATTGCTATATTTCCCAGGTCTCACAGCCGAGTCAGACAGTAAGCTCCAGAATAAAACTAAGCATGTACTTGTAGACTTTCAACCATCTACTCGAACTTATACTTCACACTAGACATCTGAGAGTCCATTATCTAGTAATATTTCACTGTCACACATGTATACCTTTGATTGTAGTTTTTAATAGTGCCAACAGACAGTAGAACACATTACCCCAAATTACTATTTCTAATACACTTACTTGCAAATCGATAGAGACGTCGTGTTTTACACGCCTACAACATGTGTCCCATTATTTTGGCATCATGTGTATTGTCATTTTTATTAGCACGACCTTTTTCTCTTTCTATTGGCTACAAGTAGCTTATTTAAAATATCGATGTGCAACTAAGTTTGACTTAGCAAATCAATGAATTTATAGTACTTAGATATTTCGAAACCAATATTGTTATATCTTCCATTTTACAGTATGATGTACCAAGTGATTTGAGCAAGAATGCCTGATACAGTGGGCATTATTGTACAAATCGATTTTACCATAATTATTTAACCAGCATATTTTACCCCTTTTTAAACTATTCGCCCTTCAGATCCACTTACTATTCAAGCATGACGTAGCATCCGACTACATACCGATACATTTCATTCAATATTTTATACTTAGAACTGACACTAGTCGTGTTTGTGACGTAAATATTGTTATTTCGTACTAGCGTAGTTTCACAGCTCAAGAACGACTAGAATATGCTAATGTTATGGTAAGTGTATGTAAGTATTTAATTAATCGAATGGAGGAATCGGGAAAATGTTTTCGGAAAGTTATGTTAATTTATTCAGGACTTATGTGGTACGTGTTACAATATGTAGGTACACAATTTTCTTTATGAGTATGTATACATTACACAAGTTTCTACAAGTACTGAAAATGCAAAAAAAATTGTGCAATTTAATTGAAAATGAACGTGCTGAATATTATGACATTAGTTCTTTTTACAAAGCAAGCACCTATCTAGTTGAAAAATTAAATTATTTGAACATAACTTTACGACACCCAACACTGCTGTTCAAGCAGAATCTTCAAGTTTGTATCCCCTTAAGTTAAAATCAAAATCTTCATCCCACTCCACTTGAAGTTCAAGTCAAGAAGGTCACAAGTACGATCCCGAATCCTGGCGTGGACAAATTAAACTTTACTAAGTTCATTTCATTGAATTACATTGTGTGGAAACGGTTGACGTTTCCTCGGATGGTGGGAGTAGGGTTTACTTTAATTTTCGACTTGATCTCATATAGTCGAATTATATTGAGACTTCCCTCTAAGTAGAAATAGCAGAGCACTCGTATGTCGCTCAAGTGAACACTATATGACATTATTACAGAAAATATGTTAGATCATCCATGGCAGCTAATGATAACGCTGTATTCGAAGGTAAATTCTGGACTTAATATAAATTGTGATTCTAGACAATCGCGAGCAAAAAATATGTATTCCAAACTCGGCTCACATTCTTTAGTAATAAAAAGGAGTTTCTTAGTGTTGTCTTGAATCGTGAAGAAGGAAAATTGAACTACAGAAGTAAGCAATCTAAAAATCAGCAATCTCTTGTATTACCAAGGCAATTCCGTGACGTTCTTTCTAAACTTAGCTATTTACAACAAAGGAAATTGCGCATCGTCTTTTTAAGTCCAAGAAAAAATATCAAATAGAGTGCTTTCTTCGTCTTCATTAGATCCTCTAGGCAGTAGAGCGTTGACGAGAATGTACGCTCCAACAGCAGTTTATTAGGTAAATTCTCTTCACTTTGCACGATGCGTAACAAAAGTATCATAATCCCGAAAAACTTTATGAAATATTCACATTTTTCTCCCAAGTTTCTTAAAGCGGTCTCGTCTTCTCGGGTGCGAATTTTCCTTAAGATATTTTTTTTCCGAAACTTTTCCATACTTGCGCAACAATTCAAGCTTTAAAAAAACGTATTTACGAAGATTTTGTTTTATAATAAGAGTTCAGTGTAGATTGCCTAAAAGTTTATAATGTTTTATTTTACTCGAGGGTATAATTTCTCTTGGAAAAATTTATAAATTGTACACAATCACATTTTCAAGGTTTAATTTTACGAAAAAACAGGCTTAAGTATAAAAGTTATGTTTTTTAGTTTAATCTTTATCTTTGTCTAAAACTAAGTCGAGATAGATGTTTTCTCTCAGGATTACTTTTAGTAATTTTAAATGAGATAACTTGTAGTTAATACTGAAAAAGGTATTAGGTAGGTACCGTATTATAAAATACTCTAAAACCTGAGACATCATCATCCTACTTCTCCCCTTATCCCAATTTATTCGGGGTCGGCGCAGCTGTCTTCTTATCCTTCTCGAGTGTACCCGTAAATCTCGAACATAAAAACTGTCTAAAAAAACCTAGATCATCTAGACACATAGTTATACTAAAGCAAAGCTCTTGCAAAATGAACAAAAGAAGGACCCTGAATTCATACATACACGACTTTAGTCCAGTTTAGAAATCCATTCAATATTGCTTATAGAATATATAGTCAAAGTCAAAAGTCAAAGTCAAAAATATTTATTTCAAGTAGGCCAGTAACAGGCACTTTTGAATAGTCGAATTAAACTAACTGCGGCACTCAGAGATATCCAACCATATAGAATCGGAAAAAAGAAAAACAGCCCATAAACCAACTCTTTACGAAGGATATTAAACTCAATTTCAACTAACCAAAACCTCAGAAATTATGACGTACACACGGCTACACATCAAGCTATACAAAACCAGTATAATCTGATCGTTCATTGTGCGAAAAGATCTAGTAAAGTGAGCCCAAGATTAACTGGTTTTGTATAGCTTGATGTGTAGCCGTGTGTACATGCTTACTACCTCCATGACGTGTAGATAATGGCTGTGTCACGTGTATTACATTAGCCAAACTGACGCTTCCGGGCAAAATGGTTGCTATTCTGGAGAACACGGAGACAATATCAAGAAAATTAAACGAAATGAAAGTGTCTTATTACCTTTTTTTTGGGGGTCGGAAATCATCAAATAACCCCTCCCGCTATGTGCAGACTAAAAACCACCAATGCTCCTTCATAGCCCTTTGTGTCGAGGCCGAGGTATCTCTTTCGAACAACCCGCAACCCCGAAGGGAAATGTCTTAAACCTTCAGTTCATAACAATCAGGCATGTACTTATAAAAAAAATTGCTTACTTAAATTGCAAAAAGAAAACAGCCCTTAAACCCTTCCCTTACAAAGGCCATTAAAACCAAATTCAATTAACACACTATTCTGCCGAAACCACAAAAATTATGGCATACTTGCCACCCCCATGACATCACAGTAATGGCCGTGTTACGTATTATATTATATAGCCAACTGAGTAGCTTGTGAGTAGGGATGCTCGAAAATTGCATCGATATCTTAGATTTATCCAGATCGCACCTTTGATACGATTCTAGGATAGTATCGGCTGGATTCGATCTGACTCTTAAATGTCGTATCCTTAATGAATCTGTAGAAAAACTCTCCAGGTTTTGTTATCCTTTTCTTTGATAATAGTATTTAGGACTATGTGACTCGCCACGAACCACTCGTGGTGCGAAACGACGATAGACCCATTATTTCCAATAACGGTACTTTTGTATCCATGCACAAACATTTATCGTATTCGTTGGTTTCGATCCAAATTATCGGAGTATATACCATCCTATAGTATCGATAATCTAAAGCATCTGATCGGATTGTCCGTCACTACCAGATAGCAAAATGGTAGACACTCTAGGGAATACAGAGAAAAGGCCAGCAACATGAGTGGGAATTAAGCTCTTGGTCTGGCCAGTGTTTACGATGTGTTTAGGGTAGGTAGGTACAGTCAGCCAGTGATTAGCTACGTATTCACGGGCTTACCGCAACATGTGAGATGGTTAAACCTGGAATGTACTACTGATAGGTCTTTGAGAAACGTGTATTAAGTATACTTAGTGCCACTTTAAGATTAGTTAAGCAAAACCAGCCTAAAATGTTCCCAATGTTGTTAACAAGCCTTCCTCTCTATGAACGAGAATTTGTTTGTGTAATCCACTAGAAGGGCCTAGTGTTTAGTAGCAGAATCGGAATTGGGTAAAATTATTTTTATCACCTTGTTTGTAGGTTAAAGTCACGTCTATGGGACAGTACGTTGCATACCCAAAGGCAGTTTTTTTCCTAAAGCAGAACTCTGTAATTTAACGTCCTTCAGCTGTCATCGATTATTTTCACCTACCTCACATTTTTGAATGCGTCAGTCACACCCCACTTTACTTTTAGCCGGTTCGAAGGGTGACCCAAAACCAAGCAATAAAGGCTGCAAACAGCCCCGAATAAATTCACATTCATGAGATGATAATAATACAATCGTGCGGATTCGTGCGATTCCAATTACGACTCCATTGATTTTCTGTTACTCTGTTACATGAATATCTGGCTGTGGTAATTATATAAAGCTGGGTCGGAGTGAAGCAGCCGTATTTTCATTTTTATGTTATGTTCGGCTGTGAGATATTTAATATTTCGATTCTGAAGTTTTTGTGTTTATTCGTGATGGACTTCGAGATTCTGAACCCTGATCTGCAATGCTTTACGTAAGAAGTAAAATTGACACTGCTCTTCTTCTGTGCGTTTACAATGAAAATTAAGTTTTCACAGCATGATAGCTCCATCTACATAAAATCACCATCAGCTTACAGCAATTTCAATCGCATATTACTCAGCTCGATCCTCGGCAACCTTCATCCAGTTGCTACCAGCGACCCAATCTACCTATATCAAGTTATTCGGTTGTGGCAAAACTTCACGCTGAAGCTGCTGGTCCTCTTTTCATCAAAGTCATCATCAGCCGCCATAAGACGTCCACTGCTGGACAAAGACCTCCCAACGCCATAACGAACGACAGCCTGCCGTTTGCATCCACCGGCTGCCCCCGACTCTTACTGTGTCGTCCTCTTGTATCTACGAGTACTAACACTTTAATAAATACGCCTCCTTGAGCATAACATCTTTAAAGTGCTTCATTCTAACAACGTTTCCCAACACCGAAAATCCTTTCATCTCAATGAAAACTTCCAAAACACGGTGTCTAAGCATGGTAAATTAAGGCTGAAGCACCATCGTCCGGTTACTGGCAATGTAAGCAGTTCTCACACCACAAAGGGCACTTCCCATCGAGTATCCACTTTATGACGTAGAGCCAGGCTTTCACGATATTTTTCCTCCTAATGTTTTGGCAAAGTAAGATTATGATTTTGACAGATACGATAGAGAAGTACCTACATCATGATCGTTCTGCCCTTGTTCTATGTTTTTCTGTTCCATTCGCCCCTGTCAATCGTAACACTATCATTTAGTTCTTTTTCCTTCATATCATTCCTCACACTTTCTACCCATCTTATCTTTGTCTATATCTGTCTTCCTCCTCAAATCCATCCATCATCATTTAGATTCATCTTTTTGGTGAAAGAGAGTACCTCCGTAACATTATATTTAAGTCCCGTATTAAAGGGGATAAACTCCTTACCAGAATCAGGATACGTATTCCAAGCTACTGCTAACTTACTGAGAAATATGAAAATTCTATTAAAAGTGAACGAAACCAAAGAACAGATAAATAAAAATCTATGAATCGAGTTCTCTGAATGAAGAAAGATCTTTCGAGCAAGACTTCGCCTCTCATAGTACACCGCAGTACCATGAGATTAGATTGTTATCAGAAACTCTTTTACAGAGGGAAAACTAGTGAATATTCTTTGCTCAATTCAAAGTTATAATTACAGTACGCTCTTTAGAAATACATCGAATTTATGGTTTCATATTTGACTTCCAATGATAGGTGTTCGATAAGAACTTCAGCCTAGTTTTGAATATTTAACCAGTCCTGGAATGGAGACAACTTTTTGACAAGCATAGCGTAGAACACCTCCATAGATGTACTAACAATCTTAAAAAGATGACCACTACACCCTAAATTCACATTTAGGGTGTAGTGGCGCAGTTTTAGACAGTTTTAGTAGTAAACAGTTTTTTTTTTTTTTTTTTATTATAAATGGGCTTGCTCTTGACTTCAATCTTGCCCTGAGGGCAGAGATGATGTCGACGATGGAACGAGCTTACCCAGTAGAAGCCTGTTTACTCGCGACTTAAATAGATTAGGGTTATATGAACTCGGAAAAACCGACGCAAGCAGGGAATTCCACTCCTTGGCTGTGCGCATAATAAAGGACCCAGCAAAGTGCTTCGTTCGAATGTGTTTTAGGCAAAGTTGAATACTAAACTTAAGTAGTTGTTTTTAGTTAGCTCTTTGATCAAAGTTCCTTTGAAATACTAAGTGAATATTATAATTTCTTTGGAAGCAAGATAATGTAACTGAAAGTTCGTAGAAGTTAAAACCGGTAAAGGCTTCAATAGTTCATGCAAATGTCTTTCCAGAATTCAGGTGTAGGTAACATCTGTTCATGTTCAATTTCTAAGATATCTGAGGGAAGTACAAGTTCAGTCAATGTTCAAAGAGATTATCAGACCTCATAAACAGCAACAGCACAGTGCTCGTGGAAAAATAATTAATTAAACACTAACGACTCATTTATTTTACGTTACATTTTTATCATAAAAGGTTTTATGAACAGGAAGTTCCACCTGTAATTGTTAATTTTCCTCATAATATAATAACTCATTACCTGCTGCAAACCTAGAATGAAAATTAAATATATTATTTAAAACGGAGTTCATTATTATAATAAGTCAGTAAAGTAACTTTTATATAACATTCTCTACTTCATAGTTTTTTGATGAGCCTCAAAAGAGTAGCGTTTATTTTTACCCGACTGCGGCGAAGCCCAAAAGGAGGGTTATGTGTTTGACGTGTATGTATGTATGTATGTCCGTTTCTTTGTTCCCGTTTTTAGGATTTGAATGAAATATACGTCGTCAGATTCATCTTGATGGCGCGAGTGTTATAGGCTACATAAAATTGCGGATTTTGGGGGCCAAATCGCGGAGTTCAAGAAAAAAAAATCCAATATCATTGAGTAGGGTATCAAAATAAAGGGTTTTAAAAGGAGATTACAAAAATATATAACACTTATGTTTAAAAGGAATTCAAAGTGACAAATCCTATAAACAAGCACAAAAGTTAAGTAAATCAACTGCGAAGAATTTTACGCGACCAACGAAAGAACAAACACAAAAGAACTAAAAAGTTGGAAATAAAAAAAGTAGTTAAAAAACTAAAAAAACCCTCTGAAAAAACTGAAAAGCAAAAAACAAGCACATTTTAAATTAAACAAAACTTGGAAGCAGGCGGGGTTCATTTGAAATTAAATTATGAAATGAAAAAAATAGAACCCCGCCTGCTTCCAAGTTTTGTTTTTACACATTAAAATGACTTAACCTCCATCATATTTTCATTTACATTATTTACAAATTACAACTTACAGATCTTTAATAATAATAAAATATGTATGTACAAGTATAAAAAGGGGAAAAGAATTGCAGAACTTCCAGAAATTTTATTATATAGCCCTGCGGCTGGCAGCATTGCATCGTTGAATCGCAAAGCTGATTCTTTGGCTAAGAAATAGGCCAGCCCTCTGGTCACGTGAAGAGACAACCAACCTTTTTTTTTTTTTTTTAAGTAGGTATATCTAAGTAGTTGAAAGACATTGAATCATATAAACAGAAAAAAAAACTAAAAAGTTAAAAGCACTGTAATAATTAATTTATGAGAAAAATACCTTCCTTTGTGCTCTATGCGTTGGTATAATTATATTTTATACAATATAAATACTTGGAAGACTCATTATGATTTATTTTCAAAGAGTTACAAAACGTTTTTTTCTGTTTATTTCAACAAAAAGTTGATATTAAAAACTCTTTGCTAGCTTCATCGTTATGAGGATGACAAAAAACGGTTCACATTCACTAACCTTCTCATCTCTATAAGACGAAAGAGAAATAGTAAAATATTTTATAGTTTAAACCAATTAGACTTTTAATTATTAAAAGCGTCACCGGTGTGCGTAATAGTTTTGTTATTTTATTTACAATTTTTCCAGAATATTCGAATAACTCTGTTTCATATTAATCACTACGGGTTTTGCAAATCAAATATCATGCAAATATTTTTATGTTAATAAAAATATTTCAATACGGAATAGCCACTGTCATTGATTGCGAAGCTAAAATATTCATCAAAGGATTTACTTTCGGTGACTAAAGCGCTATGTAAAAATATAATAATTATATACATTCATAGTTATACATTTTTAATTTACTTCTGATATTAAATTGAAACCGGGTGGCTGTAATAACTGCTTAATTATTTGGAGATGAATATACAATTTTTCACTTAGTTAATTGCTTGAAATGGTACAATTTCGATTTAAACATTCATTAAACCTTTTAGTCTAGTTTCAGTACCTACCTACTTTTATACAATTCGAAAACGTAATTTATACCGTCAGACTCAAGTAATAGTTATATTGTTCCCACCTTAAGCTAATGAAGAACATAAAAAGACTTTCTCATTTCATTTAACGTTTATTCCGACTCGTTAATCTTCTAAGTAGCAGCCATTCTGATTCAACGAAAATAAAAACAGGAATAAAAGAGATTGTTCAATCCACAGTTAACCAAACAACGTCAATAGCTATTTTTGTATTTCCTAAAGATCGCACAAACTGAATGAGGACAATTTCAGGCACAATTTTCTTTTATTGGCTAAATTGTACGATTAGCATATTATTGCTGTGTAATGTAAATTTAAATTGTGGATAAAAATAGATAGCCTAGGCCTTGTAGGTAGCCTAGGTAATAGCGAAATTTTAACATAAAAACGTTGGTAGGAGCAGAAAATAAGACTTAAACATGAAATGAATAGAATCAAGGATTACGGCGAAACACAACAAAAGAAAACCCTACCAACAAACAATATTTAAAAGAAAAGCTACATTTACGATATCAACACACATCGAACGCGTTCAATAAATTCAGCGCACCTGACATGCAAAAATGATTTACAGAATTCTTAATATTGTTGGAACCTCTTTTCTACGTAGGTACTGAAGATATCATAAATCAAACCGAATCTTCAAAGAACTCACAATACAAGACAGTGTAGAGAACAAAATAAACATGTATTGTTATGCGGCGAAGCTATAATAAAAGAGTTCGTTTTCAACCGAACAAAACCCGGGTAGCACAGCGGGGGTTAATTTTCTCGATGGCGCCAACGATCTCGATCGCCGCCTTCTGTTGCACTCATTCCGGATATTTTCCTGCGACTTTTCAAACTTGCTCTTTATAAATCTTTGTCGAGTACGACTTTTAGACGACTTATTCTGGAGTAGTTTTATAAGAATGGACAGATTCGGGTAAGCCGAATATTTCTGTCAATACTTTGTATTGAGTTATTTAAGTGAACAGATTTCTTTTGTCAACAGCATTCGCGTGGAACTCCTTCACAATAGGACGTTTTATTGATTTGTCTAAATTAACCCATATTCATGAATCGAACAGTAAATAAACATAACTTCTTTTAACAAAAACGAACATTACATGAAAACGTAAAGGATAATAGCATGTAACCCACCACGAACAAAGCGCAAACAAACAAATAAATTAAATCACAGCAATTATCACAAAAATGTTCCAATAAATCACATAAAAAAATCTAATTTACCCGCTACCCAACTCCTTTTCGCCTCATTAATGTTGCTCAAATGACCGTAAAATTCATTGCTCAATACTTTTCAACCATAAAGGATAAATTGGTGGGTCAAAGCGTAAACTGGACAGGCGTGAAACAGAATAGGGCCGCAACTGTGAGCTGCAATGAGTTGATAAATAGTCCCTCTTCTGGAACTTTCCACCATTCGTCTTTCTGGATGAAGTTCCCACAGTAATTGTCGACTAATGATCGGGACTTAGTTTTTACTTTTAAAGTTTTCTCTGAATCAAAAGGCTATTTATATTTTGAAGTTGGCCAACTATTACTAAGTGTCGTGGCATCGTTATTTATGGCCTATTTTCCTGTCCTCTGTAGTTTGTTATCAGACGGAAGGCGATGTAGATTTATTGATAGCCAAACTTGTGGATTTCTGTTTAGAAACGCATATATTTCTGTCAGTATTGTGAGCCTGTCGTTATTCATTTTCATTAGTTAGCGAAAGATTTGAATATGTTTAGGTAGAAACTTATATTTATTGGTATAATCATACATACTCACGCCTTTTTCTCATGGGGGTAGGCAGATAAAGTCAGGCTTAAATACAACAGTCTTAAATATATGTAGATATTTCAAGATCAGAAACGTAAAAGTAGTTCTAATAAAAATATTGTTACAACGTAACTTTAAAGATAAGCTTTAAAAATAAAATGGCTCCGGGCGGTCATATCTGCGGATAGTGAGGATATCGTAACTTTGAGATAAACGTAGAATGAAAACCACAGCTTCAAGGATTTGCTCTCCTTGCACCGGCTAATGCTGGCGTAGGGACCTCCAAGTATATTCTTAGTTTTATTCTAAAGGTCGAAGTACTATGTTTAGAAATAATGGAAAATAATGATGGAGCCTTTTCCCAACTTTGTTTAGCTCAACTTCCAGTCTAATCGGATGCAGCGGAACACCAGTATTTTATATGGAACGAATACCTATCTGACCTCCACAACCCAGTTAGTACTGAGTAATACCCTTTGGTAAGACTGATTGTGAGACTTTTGGGCCACTGGCTACCTGTAACGATTGTCAAAGATCTATCTAATGACAACCGGGACCAACGGCTTAACGTGCTTTCTGAGACACGGAGGAAACTCTATATGTGATAGATGGTAACTCATTTACGGACCAGCCTAAGTACGACTTAATCGAAAGATCTGACCCGAGCAGCTATTCTAATTAAGCACTGTCAACATTTACTGTAAAAATAGTCAGCATTAAAAGCTTCACAAACGACCAGTCTTAACAAAAAGCCAAACCATCCCACTAAATATTTGTCCATTACGATTCTCTAAGATAAAATTCTGTCAAATTCCTGAAATATCGTCTAAGACATACCGGTGGTCCTTTGACGAGGATCAAGGCTGTTGTGAGGCGAACTCATCTATTTTTATTATAGGTACCCGCAATATTTACGAAAGCGGAAAAAACATGATGGCGGACAAAAAAATTGGGCCAGCGCTTGAGACATGTTATACTTATTTTAGATTGTTCAAGTAATGTATTGGGACTTGGGAACTTCGTAAATCGAATACAGAAGATAAAGCTTACGGGTATTTTTTACTGGCCCGACAATAATTTGGTTTTGTTGAATAAAATATTACAGCTGAAACAAAAAGCAAAATAATGTTCACATAAACGTTAAATTGTGGCTTTCAGGCGATACATTAATATGAATTGTTACAAAAAACGTGTCATAAATTATTCCACTTAGTCGGAGTAATGAGTTTTTTCACGCCCACAGTAGTGTGAACAAATGGGAGAAAAACGTTCTAAGTCTAAAGCTAAAAATATCCCACAAATATTTACAGTTTCATAAAGAAAATAAAAACAACGACCACAAAATTGAAAACATTTTTCACGCAAGAACCATTAATTTACAATAATACCCATTTAAATAACGTCTCGTAATAAGTATTCCATTGCTTTATCTCATTAAGTGGCTTGAAAATCTTAAGCGCTTACCATAAGCTCGTTTCGTAAGAATAATTTTCATTTAAAATAGGGCTTCAAAAAACAAATGGCTTGGACAAATGTTCCTGGTCCGTTCACACAGCACTTCCGCTGTGAAGATTGCGGTTTTGCAATTTACCATTTGAATTTCGCTGCGAAGTGGCACGGGAGAAAATTTATGCGGCCCGCTGTGTATTTTCGTTTTTCTTTTTTAATGATATTTTTATAACCTGTGTAGAGGTTTTTGGATTGATGTGTTTTGCAACATTTTCAATTATTTCTTACTCGATTTTACCCGCGTGAAAATGACGATTTTCCATAATCAAACTTTGCCCCCCTTTTTCACCCTCATGGAGGTTTTGAAATTTTGAAGTTTCAGGACCTTGTGGATGAGAATAAAAAAAAATGAGTGACATGTTTTAAAATTAAATTTTACATTCAAACTAAACACTATTCCAGTCAACTCTTAATTTAAAATCTTATCCAGCGAATACGAAATATGTTTTTTTACACGAGCACAAGCGAAACAAAGAATTTATACGTAGACCACGTAAACGTCAGCGAAATTATTTCTAATTTCACGCCAACAAAACGAAATCCGTTCGCAATCAGTCGTGCGAATTCGTACCTATTCGTACGCCACCTCTAAATTATAACGCGGTGGTTATCGCCTCACAAAAGCCTCTCCGCATTGTTCCACTTCCGCGAGTTCCGCGCTCGCTCCACTCCGCTTCCGATCGACGCGTCCGCAATTCGACACTACCGTCTCACTCTTACACATGAAAAACGTATACCTGTCTCTATCACACGCTAGTGGTTTTGATCGTTATAGCTTCATGAGTTCTGCGGTTGACTGGCTAAATATTGCACTATTAGAAATAGTTTAAGTCTCCGAACAATAGCTTCGCTGAAAAGGTGAAAACCTTTTCTTTTTCACGGCGGTATAAAACAGTCGACTACTATTTTTATGCAATTTAAAAACCACACCATTCCACGAAGTAAAGCTTGCACAAAATGTTATTAATACCTGGAATTTTCTAGCTAGTCCACGAGAATGAACTACTTATCATCCTGCGCAAGTAGTTTCTCATTTGTAGAGAATAGAAGAGAGCAAAGTTTGCAACTCGAGTACGTCAGAGCTTCACACTGAGATTTTGTATATTATTGTGTAATATCTCATGACCAACCACTAACCCCACGTTAAGCGTAAGTACTCTCGGTGGTCGAGAGGCTCTTAAATCCCACTTTTAGCTTGCACAAACTGCTGATATAATTTTGAACACTGAAATACTTCTGTCATAAGCGTGAATAAGCCTGCAATATCATCATCATCATCAGCCTATAATGTTCCCACTGCAGGGACTCAGGCCTCCTCTCTAGGAGAGGGATGGGCTATAATCCACCACGCGGGCCCAGTGCGGATTGGCAGATGTCACATGTCTTCGAAGTTTTTGGTTCTAAGACATGCCGGTTTCCTCACGATGTTTTCCTTCACCGTTTTGAGAGCAGCGGTGATGAAATAAATTACACAAAGTAATGCGCCTGCTTAGGTTCGAACCCACGACCTACTGTTCGTAAGTCGGGGCCGACACCACTGGGCCACCGCTGCGCCGCAATATAAGTAACCACAAATGAGTAAAAGAAACCTACAAACAACTTGAAACGAAAATTGGTACTTAAAAAAAACGCTCAGTTCACAAAAGAACTTAGAGATACAACCACTCTAAGACAGATTATAGGCCAACTACCTACAAACATGACAACTTGAGTCCAAACAGCCGTCACACAACGTTGAAACACTCAGCCTTACCATGTTTTATTCACGAGTCGAGGACTGAGCTCCAAAGCCGACAAGTCGAAGGTTTATTCCCAAAAGTGAGGGACACGTCACCCCGACGTAGCCTTATCGTGGACATCGGAACACGTCGGAAACACGCCGAATTGACGTACGTGTCCCGATTTGAAATTTTCCGTGGACGATGAAATAAAGCGCACGACTGGCCGAGGATGATTGGCAGTGAATTTGCACGTTATAGAAGGTTCATTTTGTATCCACAATGTTCCAGTTCTAACAAAATTGTAAAGAGATTTAAGGTCTCGTTTTTGTGTATGACGATTCAAGATCTAATATTAAGTAATAACCTTGCTGGAAAAATATGTTTACCTACTTTCTTCTGGCAAATGCCCAAAATATCCCCACGTCCGCCAAAACTTTTTACCTGCAAAAAGTATGAGCCCGACAAAATTTAGTACATACTCATCTTTGCTAACTATATTACTTTTTCACAAAGAAGTGTCGTTAGTTCTTATATTATCAACATTAAGTCCCGTTAGGAGTGAGCTAGACGATTGGGCTGCCTAACTTCTGAAGTACTAAGAAGAAAGAGACGATCTCTTCAATAGTCGGTTTTTCATTTTTATGGCGACTGCGAAAAAGTTTAGCCTTATTTTGTGTACGTTTTTGAATAAGCAGCATTATTTAGGTTATTATTTTGTTTCTTTCAACAAATAAATAAAGCTTTGACTGTTCTTTCTTAGCACTTTTTGTAGGCATTAACTGCTGGATGTTCAAGCTCTTAGGTAAAAATGAGCTGCTACTTTAATAAATCACGTCTAGGATTTTAAATTTAATTAAATATAATTAAAGTAGTCTGGATATTCTCTTCTAAAAACGAAGGCAGCTAAAGTCTCTGTAACCCAAGATTGAGCAATACAAAGAACCTGTACTAAAGTTCCCACAGGAAATAAAGTGCGTGGAACAAATTACGAACATCGTATCTGCCCTCATCAGACGGCTAAATGTTTTATTCAGCCAACACTGAGGCCGCTAAAGAGCTATCAGAGCGAGGACTCCGACCGTTCGTAGACACAAAAGTACTGGTTCACACAAAGTTTGGAACAAGTTATAGAGTAAAAATTTTATGAGTGACATTGTTAGTCTTGCTAACTAACGGCATTAAAGGGGACTAAATTCTTGCACCAAAGAAAGTAATAAATCATTTCAATTATACTATACGCATAATAAATCCGAAAAATCAGGGGAGCGTTCAAAGTCGAGACGTATGACTTACCAGTCCAATGAGTACAATGACTAAACATCCATCCGAACATGCCTTCTATTAACTAGGACCTATTGATCATAATTATGCACTAATACACCACAAAATCTATATATCATTTGTTTGCCCCTGTAAAAGACTCAACTTTGAAACAGAACCAAACTATTTTTCGACGAAAGTTGGTCGAATATATTTTCGAATAGGATTTATGTTGGGTCGAACAACTACTATGTAACTTCCAATATATCACTATTTCCTTTTGCTAGAAAACAAAATACATCGGACTAGAGTTGGTTCCAAACAAATATCATGAAGGTGACAATAAAAGAACAATAAAGTAAAAAATCTTTGACAGTGTGACTGGTAGTCAGTGACCCGAATGTCTGACAACCAGTCCTACTACGTGGTATCGTATTACCAAGTACTGATTGGGGTGGTGGAGGTCAGATAGGCAGTCGCTCTATTTAAAATACTGGTATTCAGTAGGATCCAGTTTGAGTGGAAGGCTACCCCAACATAGTTGACCAAAGACTAGGCAGATGACATTGAATAATATAAAAAAAAACATTAGGGGATCGGACAAATAAAAACTAATTAGTCCGTCAGATGGATTTCCAAAAATTATTGGGCACGTATTTTTTCTTTTTTCACGTAAACTTAAAATGAAGACGATACAGTGCTTCGAAAACTCGTGTGACGTCATATGATAGTACATTTTGACGACACAAGTGACGTTTCAAGCCCCACTCCAAGATCTTTGACGCGTTTTATCTTCGTCATTTTTTATTGATTTGATAAAACAAAAAACACGTATTCAATATTTTTCGATAATCTAACTTACGGACTAAACAGAATCATATTATTTTGACCCAGTCCGATCCCCTATTATACTTCTTAAGGGAAGTCAATCTAATACATTTGAACATGACCATTGTTGTCACTAATAGAAGGTCACTTTTGAAGGTCAAGGCCTTCCAAACTTTCGTAACTCATGACGACTTAGTGTTAGTAGATGTGAAGTTTCCAGCACACTGAGATCATACAGTATGACCACTATAAGTTTGCAGTTCAAAGTGACGCTGCTTCGGGCCTTTGGACGGTGACTAATGGGCTAGCTCGCCGTCCGTCTGTTCTATGACGATAACAGGCCGTGTGTACGGCGCGTTCGTGTTCCACGCGCGCCTCAAAGAGATGTCAGCAACATTGCATGGGCCCGCAAGGGCCGACGCCTGAAAGAGATACCGCAGCCTCGGACACAAAGGGCTAAGAAGGAACATGTGTGGTTTTTAGTCAGTAGAAGTCTGGCACTCCGTGGTTCGCGTTATTTATTTTATGAGAAGTATTTGCACTGCAATGGCTTAAACAGATAACCGATATTATGATGACGTGTGGTTGATAGTTTTGTTTGCTGTATGTGTGTAATGTTCATTACATTACAATTTAAAGAAGTTTCAGATACCATATAGAGTAAACCTTTTTTTTATGGAGGGTTGGAGATCATCAAATGACTCTTCCCGCTCTGGGCTGAGCGGTAGGGAGTGACAGATTTCTACTGACTAAAAACCACACATGTTCCTTCTTAGCCCTTTGTGTCGAGGCCGAGGCCGAGGAACAGAAGAGAGAACCTTCTTCATCCTTCCTGTTATATGGTATGTGCTGAGCAACAAGCTAGATAAGAAAGGATTTGCCGACGTCCCTGTACCTACTAGGTCATTAAATTCTCCCAGGATATGCGTTGTGCATCCGGGGGATAAATAGGTTTTTTATTGAAAAATCTTCATTAACTTGCAAACTAGGGGATGGTAATAAAGTTTGTTATTAGAGAATATCCTGTCATGAGAGGAATAAAATCTCATTTTTAATAGCAGTAGTAGTAGTAAACGAAATCCATTAGTTGGCAGAATTTAAGATGACTATTTCACTGTTCAAACTCAGAGTGAAAGAATATTACCTTTCCTCTCCATTGTGATTTTTATGTACATTTATGTATTTTATATGTTTATGTATATTAGCATTATGTATTTATATACGTATATATTATTATTTTCTTATACTTATGTGTATTTATTATTACTTAGGTTAAGTTAGTTAGGACACATAACACTTTGTTCTTTTCCGCTTCTCACACACTGTATGTCTACATTTCTTGTTTTCATTTTTCCTTTTGCAGGTCTGCTGGCAGAAATTTCTAAAGAAATAAGCAGTACCTTTGTACTCTAGTGTTATAATAAGTTGTTTTCCTGTGTTGTCTAGTAACTGTGTGTACATAAATAGTAAAATAAATAAATAAATAAATGACTTGATAACACATACTTAGTTCATAAAATCTAACTAGATTAAAATGCTAGCTGCCAGTAAGTACCTTTGGTCGTATCGAAATAAATAATTACAAATAGGTACATAATGCAGTAAGTATTTAACGCTATGTAAATATGGGTATTAATGAAGGTTATAATTGGGACAAGCCCGCCACACTATTCCCAAACCACTGTAACTCCTGTTAGCCAGAATGAAGGTTAATTAAATTAAACAAATACAACTGTCACACCCAATCAACCTTGAGCCTAATGCCTTAGCAACAACTAGCTGATGCCCGCGGTTTCACCCGCGTGCATGTCAGTGAAATTATATACTAAAACCTTCGTCGAGAACCACTCCATCCATTGGTAAAAACGGCATGGAAATCGGTGCAGTTGTTTTTTGAGTTTGTCGCGAACAGACAGAAATAAAGACAGACGCGGCAAAGGATGTTATTTTACAATATGTAATAGATTTTCAACTTCACTAAAGTTGAAAATCTATTAAAGAAAGACAGATAATATATGTGGTATCTATTAAAGTAACTGAATGTGCTGGCCTCTGTCTTCCATTAAACTATTTTGTACCACAGGACACAATCAATACAAAACAACAAACCAGTCAATAAAACAAAATACTGCAATCCCTCAAATTATATTCACGAAACAAAAGCAAAACCAAACAATTTATTATTCCGATACGCCCTATTACTCAAATATGTAAGTGAAAAATCTGTTCGTTCATTTGTCTTGATAAATTGCAGCGAATCTTCAAGGTAGACTGTTTTATTGGAGAAGAAAGTCGATGAAATAGCGATAGCGATGAAAATAGCGATAGCGATGAATATAGAGATAGCGATGGAACAGTAAATATTTGAGATGGTGTGACGTATCGGGTACAGCTAATGTAGCCGGTAAAATGTAAACATATCTCTAGTTTTTGCGTGCATGTTGTTGGTATGAGAAAGGATAAATACAGCGGTTTGTGTACCTATGGTAAATAGTCGCGTACGTATAGAAGCAAGATGATTTTTCCTATAGCTTTTCCTGGTAGATGAATATATCTTCTGTTTTGCTTTTTAAGGGTCATTCGTTACCGCGGATTTTAGTACGAGATGACGTGGCCTCGGCACAAGGGCAAAGAAGGAACATGGGTTCGGTTTTTGGTTTTTAGTCAGTAGAAGTCTGACACTCCCTTTCGCTCTGCCCAAGAGCGGGGGGGGGGAGTCATTTGATGGTTTTCCACCCACCAAAAAAAAAAGGGTCCATTCGTTTTTTGGGAGTACCATCGGATTATAGCGTATGAGTTTTAATTTGCTTTAATTAAACGTAATTCGTCATCATCATCACCATTCTCTTATCCCAATTCATTTCAGATCGGCGCAGTACGTCTTCTTCTTCAAAGTTCTCTATTACATCAGACACCTCCGTTCTTGCCATATTAATATATCATCCTTACACAGTCCACCATCGTTTCGTTGATTTTCCTACACTTTCTAAAGCCTATCCACATTAATACTCAAAACTTTCCTTATTCCTCCGCGTCACATGCAATTAAACATGGTAATATTCCCATAAGAAAGGATTCACCTTCTAATAAATTTTACCGAGCAGTAAAACGGCTTTTACTCTGGTACACAGGACAGGCATACATTAGGTAGGTCTCACTGCAAGACAAAAACATCATCATCATCATAAGACCTCCATTGCTGGACAAAGGCCTCCCCCATAGAACGCCACAATGAACGACAGCCTGCCGTTTGCATCCACCGGTTGCCCGCGACTCTCACAATGTCGTCGGTTTACCAGGTGGGAGGCCTGCCAAAAAAAGAAAAGACATAGACAATAACCCTTTCCTTGCAGTCGGGTAAAAACATACCGCAATCAAACTAAAACATACGCCAACGACTTAGGCTTGTAAATCAAATACACCTGCCATATTTCATGTAGGCAAATATTGTATTCAGGTCGTAACATCAGAAATACAGAACAGAGTGTATGACGCCGCACCCTTTCCGATATTATTGAATTTTACCATCAGCGTCCATCCCCTGTTTTATCACATCTACATTTTATTTTTCTATATTAGACCAATGTGGAGACACAAAAATGTGGGCCTTGTCTACAGATTCTGTTAAACTATTGCTTACTTGATTTTTTGGTGAACAGGGAATAAGATCGTACTAAAGTAAAATATCTCGCAACGGAGGCGAAAGGAGTATAATAATTTAAGGATCGTGTCAGGTGGCGTTCTATGATTTCTACTACTTTTTTCCCATAGAGGTACCTATGGGAAAAGTGTATAAGTTTCTTAATTTGTACAAAGTAAGACATATCTCCTTCATCCTTACATCCTTACATAGTATAAAACAAAGTCGCTATTTTTGTCTGTTTGTTTGTCTGTATGCTTAAATCTTTAAAACTACGCAACGGATTTTGATGCGGTTTTTTTTAATAGATAGAGTGATTCAAGAGGAAGGTTTTAGTATATAATTTGAACGACATCCACTCGGGTGAAGCCGCGGGCATCAGCTAGTTTAAAATATAAAAGAAATAGTCGTAGTTTCAGACTGGATGCAGATGGTAGACGACAGGATCTTCTGCGAATCCCGATCGAAAACTGCAGTGGCGCAAACAGTTGACTGCTGCGCTACGTGTCGTGGGTTCGATCCCCGCACGTAACAAATATTTGTATGGCCTACAGATAGTTGTCTCTGGTCTGAGTATTTATGTATGTGAGTTTAAATGTCTGTGACACACCCACGTTAAAGGAGAAATTCCAAGTGTGGGGCAAGTTTAAAAAATATTTATATTATATTTCTTTATAAAACCTACATCTTTCCACGATTTCTATGAAAAAAATAAAACCCAAACAAAGTAATAGCTTCATTTTAAAATAAATTAATGTCAACCGCAGAACGTATTAAAATGTGTATAAACAGAAATAAAACAATATTGTAAATGAGTACGGTACTAAAATTATTTCACTAATTTCAAACGGGTAGGCGCACACACACACACACTCGTTGCATTTCATTTCGTGATTGCGTTTCATAAATTATAGGTTTCGTAATTTCACAGTTTCACACGGCACAAACACGTTGCGTCTCATTTGGCTCATTTGGTAGTTATATTATTATAGGAATATATCAGTCGGGTTTTCGTTTATAAAATACACCGTTTTTTTTAAACGACTTCAAAAAAAGTAAAAAGTAGGAATATTGATTTATGGCAAGAATTAACTTTTGGTATAGATACTACAAGAAAGGGTAAAGTAAATGACATTTAATAATAACTTTTTTTTCAGTACAGTTCGTTAAAAAATAAACCTATTTCACTAGAAAGTAACTGGAATTCCTACCGGAACTATAACACGTTTTGCCAAAATCTTTGAATTTCAGTCCCTTGACAGTGGACCCTTTCAGAATCTTTAGTTTTCCTGGTACGTAAACAGTTTAAATAAACCCAAATATAAACCAAGTAACCAATTTTACCACAAGCCAATTATTTTCACCATTTTTTTATTCCAGCGCTAACGATGCTTTATTAACTGAATTTACGGTATATCTTTAATGAAAGGCCTAATTTTTTAGTGATTCAAAACTCAATTTTTTTCTTTTCCTTCGACGATAGAGTACCTGGCTATAAATTTAAAAAAAAACGCCTGGCCATTAGCAAAGTGATATTCGATTTATCCATCAGGATTTTTTTAGTAGCAGCCACGTGTCTGAATTCGAGCCTGGTTGGTGGCAATAGGCTCTCCCCCTATTACTCACACTTATGTGGTGAAATGTGCGTGTACCTGTACTATTTAGGTAAGCCTCTGCCTCCCCCACTCATGTTATGTTATGTAACTTCTTTCTCTTCGTCACACCACAAATCGATACCAATACACTCACAACTCTATTCAATAACCATTAGGTTACCTTTTACAACCACATCAAATAACTGAGATGCATAAAAAGCTCATAAATGGACATCGAATAAAAAACGTCAGATTAAAAAAAAGCTATGCTCTTACACATGAATGGTGCTGATGCAACCCGTTGCGCGGCATCCGACTCGTTCCCGGCGACGACTCGTGAAATAAATCGGAACCGTGCAAATGTAACGAACGTATAGCCAGGTAATTATTTTTATCCCGTTTGTCTGGTTTTTTCTGTTTTTGTTACTTTTACTATTTTGAGCGAATGAAAATTGGAGTGTGTATATGTTCGTTTAAATTAAGTGACTGTATTTAGGTTTGTGTAGCAAATTCGTTTAAAAGTGGCGTTTGTTCGATGTTGGTCTTGTGGCTGCAAGTGAAACTGCTGAGCGTGAGGACCTTTTTTTTTTTTTTTTTTTTTTTGGTGGGTGGAAAAATCATCGAATGACCCCCCCCGCTCTTGGGCAGAGCGAAGGGGAGTGTCAGACTTCTACTGACTAAAAACCGAACCCATGTTCCTTCTGTGCCCTTGTGCCGAGGCCACGTCATCTAGTACTAAAATCCGCGGCCCCGACGGGCGTCGGCCCTTGCGGGCCCCTCCTTGCTGACATCTCTTTGAGGCGCGCGTGGAACACGAACGCGCCGCCGACACGGTCTGTTGCCGTCATGACGACGGCCGGACGGCGAGCTAGCCCATTACTCACCGTCCACAGGCCCGCGTCTACGGTGGCCGGAAGCCATCACGTGGCCCCCGACGCCCGGAGCGCCTTCCGCGCCTTCCGCGGCGGCTGGGACGTTGAGAGGTTCGCTCCCTCTCTCGTTCCGCCACCTCCTTCGCTAGCATCACTGCTTCGCAGAAGGAGGCGACGGCGTCCCATTCCTCCTCGCCCCGGACCATGGCTTGCACCAGGGCCGGACGCGAGAGGTCGCCGCCGCCGATCGCCGCTACGAGAACACGGCGGGGCTCCGCCCAAGCAGGGCACACCTCCACAGTGTGCTCCACCGTGTCCTCCGGTCGATCCTCGCAGTGGAAGCATCCGGGCGTTTCCTCCCGCCTGATTCGGTGCAGGTACCTCCCGAAACATCCGTGTCCGGTGAGGACCTGCGTCAGACGGAAGGTGAGGGCGCCGTGGCTCCTCTCTAGCCACTCCTCAAAGAGGGGACTTACCGCCACTATCGTGGCGTGCCCTGCACGGGGTTGCAACAGTCGCTGTCTCCATGCCGCCATGAGATCGCACCGGAGGTCTGTCCGCCGCGCAGCAATGTGCCGCGGCAGCAGAGTGACCCCCCGGTGTAGCGCCTCCGCGCGCCACTCACGTAGGCGCGCGAGGACTATCGCCTCCAGATCCCACGGCGGCAATCCGGCAAGGAGATTCGCCGCCTCGCGGGAGATCGTGCGGTACCCGCGGACAAGCCTTACGGCCATGACCTTTTGGGGCGCGTTCAGGTAGTGGACGGCCCGCTTCCTCACGGCACGCGCCCACACCGGGGCCCCGTAAAGGGCCATGGACCGCACGATCCCCGCATACAGCCTACGGCAGGAGGCGTTTGGCCCCCCCAGATTGGGCAAGAGCCACCTAAAGGCAGCCGCGGCCCGCTCCAGTCTGGGAGCCAAACGTCGGAAGTGCTCCACGAAGTTCCACCGGCTGTCGAGGACGAGTCCGAGGTACTTTAAAGTACACTCGACGCCGATGGAAACCCCTCCCACCGATAGCTGGGATCCCGACGGTGGCCCATTCCCACGCCCATAGAAGCACATGGCCTCGGACTTGTGAAGTGCCACCTCAAGACCCAGCTGCCGGATCCTCTCCACGACTGTTTCAACCCCGCGTGTCATATTCGCGGCCGCCGCCTCGTGCGATTCCCCCCGTGCCAGCACCAGCCTATCGTCCGCGTAGCAGACGACGCTGACGCCGTCAGGGAGGTCGGCACGAGCGTGAGGACCTGAGTTCCATTTTATTTATTTTTGTATCAGGTCAATGCAGAGTACAATAAATAATGAATTGGTGTGTAACTATCACAAATTTTAAAAAAAAAAACAAAGTTGTCAAACACGATGATGCAGTCAGCATTTCGTTTAAAACTGAGAATTACCGTTCAACCAGCCTGCTCTAAACTATCGACATTCAACGTTAAACATTGAATATGCTCTAAGTAAATCTTTCTTATCTTTATCCTTTCTTGAAAACTTAATGTTATGTATGTACAAAACGTATCCAATGTTCAAACGAGCGGAAAGTATGTGCTAGGGCATTTAATACCCTAAGAAAATATCCTTAAAGTGGCAAACAATAGGTAATAATCTTTAACGTGCTGCCTTCATGGCCGTAATGCACGCTCCGTACGCAGAGGGCCATTACCATAATGGTTTGAGCCTTAGTGTTAAAGGAAATAAGTTGGAAATAAGGGCGATAATTGTATGTCAAGTTTAGAGTTCTGTGTTGTTGAGGTAGACGATTACTGGCAGTACTGCGCACTAACAGATGCCTTCAAATCTCATCATCACCTTTCGGTCCACCTGTCAGGTACTTGTGCTCATTGAAAACGCCTGTCATTTTTTTTTAACTTCTCAATGAATGAACAAAATCGTATAAAAACTTTCAAGCTTACAGCAACAAGATTTTTTTTACACTTTCAAGGGTTGATCACGGGCAGGGCTGATGCGCGCCAGGCGATGGTTACCTTACTTAGCATGCTAGTACTCATCACTATAAAAATTTCTAGCCCTAAAGTTACCATACCGTTATTCGGAGGGTTCACTAGCTCTTGGTCTAAATGGGCCTGTGATTGCTCAGTGAATGTTCATTCACTATTCTGTTCGTTAGGAACTCGTTTTTTTTTGCACTTTTTCTATTATATTGACTAGGTTTATTGGTGAGTAAATGCCATTCGGTTTTGAAACATTCCGTTTATTTCAAACTAGCTTTTGCCCACGGCTTCGCCCGCGTGAGAATGATGATTTTCCACACAAACTTTCATCCCCTATTTAACTCCCTTAGGGGTTGAATTTCGAAAAATCCTTCCTTATTCCTTGTCTACATTATAAAGGGAACCTCTGTGCAAAATTTCAGCTTTCTAGGTTTAAGGGTTTGGGCTGGGCGTTGATGAGTCAGTCAGTCAGTCAGTCAGTCAGGACTTCTCTCTTTATTTATATAGATTACTAGCTTTTGCCAGCGGCTTCGCCCGCGTGAAAATGTCGATTTTCCATACAAACTTTCATCCCCGATTTAAATCCCTTATGGGTTGAATTTCGTAAAATCCTTCCTTATTCCTTGTCTACATTATAAAGGGAATCTCTCTGCAAAATTTCAGCTTTCTAGGTCCAAGGGTTTGAGCTGGGCGTTGATGAGTCAGTCAGTCAATCAGTCAGTCAGTCAGTCAGGACTTCTCTTTTTATTTATATAGATATACATGATACAACTTAAAACGTTGAGTATGAATGTGGATGGGTAAAACAGTAGAGGAGTACCAAAGAAACGATGAAAGAACTGTGTTAAGAATGATACGGCAAGAAAGAAGGTGTCTCATGAGATGCCGCGAAACAGAGAAGTATGGAATAAGAAGAAATGCTGCGCCGACCCCAAATTAATTCGGATAAGGGCAAGAAAATGACGATGAGGAATTAAAACATTTTTTTTTTGACCATACAATTAGGTAAACAATATAAGGTCCTATTAAAATAGGTGGACAAAATTTCAGAAATCATTCAGACCACCAAAATAAGGACGATGGTAAAAAAAATAATAAGAACATCGCATTTAAGTACCTACTCATAAAGGATGAGTTTGTTCTAGAGTGGCGGCAATTTATTATTTTAAGTAAAATAAAACATTTTATTTAATGTTTTTTCTTTTTTTTTTTATTATAAATGGGCTTGCTCTTGACTTCAATCTTGCCCTAAGGGCAAAGATGATGTCGACGATGGAACGAGCTTATCCAGTACGCAGTAGCAGTTGTTTACATATGTTTGGTTAGACCTACTGAACGCTGTGTTAAAATTTGTCCACTTATTTTAATGAAAATACTAAACCATAATTATCATTCTCTTGCCTTTATCCTAATTAATTTTGGGTTGGCCCAGCACTACTACTTCTTCCATACTTCATGCTTTAAGCCTTCCTTTACATATCATCATTAACACAGTCCATTCATCATTTCTTTGGTCTTCCTCAACTCTTGTTCCCATACATTGTTCACACTCAAAACTAAAAACTTCATAAAAACTAATTTTTAATACAGTTGCTCAAAAAGTGGCGTATTGCAGGGACGTATGGCGTTCGGGATGTGGGCTATTACGTACTCGTGCTTTTTCTTTACCATTTCCGAACTCGTGCGTTCTCTTTCCCAACTGTCAAAATAATTTCCATTAAAAAAAAAACCAACCACGAAGTTTTTACTAAAAAAAATCATAGAAGTTTTTATGATTCATGCAAATATTTCTAAAGAAGCTACTAATTTGTTTCAATATCAGATTTAATTATTTGATTCAATGAGTTAAAGGTTTCATTCCATTTCATCTCATTAAATTTCATTTTCATTTCATATCAATAAAAAAAATCTACTGAAGACTTGGCTGTATGGGCATAGTTCCCTTTGCCTACCCGGAATGGGTGAAGAAAACAAAAAAAATCTCTGCTTATATTCTTTTACGGTTGGCGCCATTTTCCAAAAATGTTCTTTGCGAGTTTAATTACGGTTTTATTACTTTATTAAATTGCTTCATTTTTTCGCAACTGTATTAAAAATAGTTGTTCAGTACACGTGCGGAACCGTCATTGCAACTTGTTCCGACTGTCAACCCTCGCCGTCGGCTGTGCCTCGGCTCGGGTAGACATTTGTCGGAACTCTTTGCAATGACAGGTTTTCCGCACTTATAATGAAATATACTATTAAGCAATACCTTATTCAAAAACAAATATGTCTCACGACCGATATACATAGTAAGTACTCACGCTATCTACTATCGCATATCGTAACCCTTTACACATAGTAACAAATGAAACTCGGATACAGCCGTAAACACAAAGTTAACATTAAATTAGATAATAAAACATACTGGTTACGACTAATCTGCACGTAGTTTATAGCTCACTGTAAAGGTAAGCAACTTAATTACTAATACTGAACTTAACCACTAACTTAACGCTACATAGTACGGAGTTGGTAACTCTGTACAATGTTCTCAGTGGGGAAATCTACTCTGAGTTTTTATTTCTTTGGTATTTTTTGAAGCAAGGAGTTGTCAGTTGCGTGACCTGTTTTTGTAAACTTTTGGAACAAAGAACAACAGCTGTTTATGATTATTTGTGTGGACGTCTGTCGTGTACAAAAACGGGTCAGCATGATTATTATGACTACGTGACTACGTTTTACTAAGCCATAGGATCCGATCATTTGTAGATCTCTGACAGTCGGCGCGAAAGTCTGATAACCAGTCTTATCAAAGGGAATCGTTTTTACCGTAATAATAGTCCTCCTGACCGTTTTTCGGCGGCCAATCTTAGTGAAGATTAGCCATCTGCGCGGGAGATATTATAGTGCACAAGTGTGTGCGCAAGCACAGGTGCACTCTCTGTTCCTTTTCTCTCATAGTCCGATGGGACGGCAGTCTGACACGACCGGAGAGAGATCAGGCGCAGGACCAACGGCTTAACCAGTAATAACTAGGTTGTGGAGGTCAGATAGGCAGTCACTCCATGTAAAATACAGGTATTCAGCTGCATTCGGTTAGACTGGAAGCCGACCCCAATATAGTCGGAAAAAGATTAGGCAGATGATGATGAACGTTCTGACTAAAACTTAATTATTGCTATTTTTTTATTTCACATAATAATTATGTTCAGTTCAGTTCAATCCAACGACAAAATAAGATTAATCATACCAGTACACAATCCAACCAGCTCAAAATAAAAACCGATAAAATAAACAAGCGATGTACCGAAAACAACTCGAGTGGTACTGCAGAGCCTCTCAAACAAACGAGATACGTGCAGATGCATTCAAATTATCAACTATACGGCGTATCTTCGACTGTACGACTGTACGTTCGTATCGAGGTCCCCAAACAAGGCGTGTTGAATTAAGAGACATGTACCACGACTACAAATATAGGTTTTAAACGAAGCCTGGTTCAATTTGTGGACTGCTGTTTGTGGAGTAGGTTAATGATGGACACTGTTTTAGAGGTACCGTTTCATAGTGTTCCCACCACTGGGACACAGACCTATTCTCTATTAGAGAAAGTGGCCTTTAATCAACCAGAAGAGTTTAGTATGAGTTGGTAGAAATGAGACGTCTTCCTTTTTACCGGTTCATAGGCAAATTGAGATAAAACCTTATAACCATTAACTGCACAAAATATACGTTGAACAGCTAAAAAATGAGGTGAATGGTTTAATATCGTAGTACCGCTAGAAACGTGCTGCGCCTACGCCGAAAATAAGCTGCTACGCCAAGTGACTACGGCGTAGCGGGTGCACTGCTACGGCGTAGACCCTCAAAACATTCGAAACTATAATTTATTATTTTTAATTTTTAACCTTTCTTTTATAAAAAAATAAGGTTCAATTTAGCTAAAACCCCGCCGTACCGTTTTAGGTACGCCCGTGATAAAAGGGTTAAAGATTGCTGAAAGAAAAATACAGCACCCTAGAATTTAATTTTTATATACAGGTCAGGTATCTATTTACAAATTTGTTTATTTGTTTGGAAGAATATCAGTCTGTTAGTTCCATAGAGATCATTACACACCGCAGCTATAGGCCTTTCCAGTACAGGCTTACTAGTGTTAGTTTAGTCTAAACCAAACACTACATATTTTATACTAGGTATCTACAAGGTTGGCCCACACTTTGAGCCGTACATTATCCTATAATGTCTGAAACGTGGTTGGCACACGTCATCAAATTCTCTTCTTGCAAACTGCTAACGACAAAGGACATTGGCCAGCAAATCGTTGGCGCAATTTGCTTCACCCACAGCCGACCAACTTGGTCGCCAACTTATAAAGGATTGTCGGCTAAGAGTAGACGGTTTGTCTTATGGTAACTTGGCTTGTTGGCTTGTTGGCTCGGCGTTTTGACTTTTTATTTTAGATTTCAAGTACAGTAGAGGTACATAGGAAGACCGAGATTTCTGTACTAGTCCATAGGGTTACATTTTTTTTTCTCATTTCAGTAATCTTCCCAAAGGGATGCGTGAAGGGATTTCGAAAGTGAGCAAAGAAGGGATTTTAAAATCATTAACGAATTTAAAATTAATTCCATTTTGTTTTCCATTTCATCTATTTAGATTAGAAATCGACCCCACATGGTTGGTACAAAGCTAGGCAGGTGAACCAATTTTCCATATAAACCAATTCAAAACTTTTCCTTTACTAAATTATTTATACTTAATTTTATTTGTTTTCCTGCAATCGCATTTCTTCCAACACTATTCAATATTTCACAAAAACAACTAACCACCGGCACCGCCGAGATTCAAGAACATAATTTAATTACAGGAAAGTCAAGGCTCAAGAGCATCACTTAAAGCCGCCATTAAAATCTGTTTATCTGGTACATTATTCAGCCAAGGTAAGGACTTGGAACTAATTAAATTGGATGCAGTAGACGGAAAGCCTTTGACTTGTTCTTTGTGACTTGCAGTAGTAAATGAGCAAAAGTTTTCATTTGTAAGGATTTTCTAAGAAATAGATTTGTTTGTGGACTTGAGGGAAGCTGCAAGTTTTAGTAATTGGGCTTGCCGGAGGAGCCTAATTGAAAATAGTAACTCAATTTCTTGAAACTGGATTGTTGCAATGTTGATTATATTTAATTTGTAACCAGTATTCTACGGATACTACCATTCTATTCCGTATTTTAGTAAGTATTAACCAACCTATCTTTATTAAATTTTTCTTACAACTTTATAAGGTAAGGTACGGTGTTATTAAGGGTAAAGTGTTATTGGGTTTTTCCGTCAGGAATTTGTCAGAAGCAGCCATGGAGTGTGCATTAGTGTCCAGTAGATGCAAACAGTTTTAAGTCCCATGTAACTTATTACATGAAAATTAAATATAACTGGCAAGATTTGGGTACTCTAACGGGAACACCTCTGCCTAACCATTCCAGGATTACAGGCGTGATGTTATGTTATGTTAAGTTTCACAGCTCTTTTCGCTGGTAGTAACACAATGTTGTAAATATTTCATTTAAAACAGGTGTACGGGTATGACGTACTTACGTTTTATTAAACGTATAATTTCAGTTCAAAGCTCTCAAATAAATTTCCTGAGGGACACCAGATGATATTAGAGTACATCGCAAATATTTATGGCTCTAAACACGTCCACTGAGACTTAATGAAATTATGCGATACTTCGTTTTGTATTTTTAATCCTTTTTACAGTTAATTTTGATATTTTACAAATTTAAATTTTATGCGTGTTCATATAATCAAATAATTTTTTTACAGCCTACCTACTCGACCTTCTAAAGCATTAACTGAAATTAACACAATCACACTACCACATCACATCACACTAATATTATAAAGGTGAAAGTTAGTGAGTGTGTTTGTTTGTTACTTCTTCACGTCTAAACGGCTGGAACGGTTTTAATAAAATTTGGTAAGGAGTTAGCTGACACCCTGGATTAACACATAAGATAGTTTTGATCCCGATTTTATCTTCCCGTGGGATATTTTTCGAGTTGTAGCGGGTGAAGCCGCTGGCACAAATGGAACAAGCTCCATTATGTATGAGTTGCAAAATACTATGTTTGTAAAAAAAGGAAAAAATTGCAATCCATACAGTATCTATTAGAAAAACACTTTTAAAAATTGCCACGTGTATATGAGTTGTTCATCAGTGTACCTGCATAATTCCTCATTGAATCGCGGTTTCAGCTAATAACTTGGATATAATAAAACTACAAGTAAGTTGAAGTACCCGCATTGTATAAGTTAGAGCTTTGTGCAAGTTGGTCCCCTGTGCGGCGATAACTACGTACTTCAAAAGAGAACTAGACTCTTGTTCGCTTTAGTATGTGAAACAGCATAGTTCATAGTTCATGTTTCTTGTGTGGGATTATTAATGGGGAGATCGTGTTTTGTTTAATAGGTTAAGCTAGGATTATGTTCTTGATTCTCTTGAAGTCGAGCTGAGTTACAGACCCACGTTGGGCGCCAAATACGAGTATAAAGGAAAGAAACTATGGATTACGAGTAAAAAAGAAGACATGACATGCTGCGTCGACCCCAAATGGGTTGGGATAAGGGTAGGTAGTAGAATGATGTAATGTTTAGCGCCAAAAATAACTTGCTAATATAATTTAATAGTTCAGCGTTATTATAGCTTATTGATAGTCGCAACGGGTAGTCAGAAATCCGAAACTCGGACAGCCAAGTGTTTCCAGTCACAGGGTGGCAATCTGTTAGATTAGAAGCCGAACTCAAATTAGGTGAGAAACGGCGGTCGTCTGCTCGCACGCGTCGTGCGAAGAGAAGAAATCAATGAAATTTAATTGACAAAAATTACCATTTACTATAGCTAACCGCTACTCTCTTGTTCCCGAATATTTATAAGAATAAAATAGTGACAGTAAGCTACAGCGGTGGCCCAGTAAATGAACAGTAAGTAGTGGGTTCGAACCCAGGCAGGTACATTACTTTGTATAATTTATTTCATGACCGCTGCTCTGAAAACGGTAAAGGAAAACATCGTAAGGAAAATCGCATGTCTTAGAACCAAAAAATTCGAAGATATTATATCTGCCAACCAGCACTGGGACCGCGTGGTGGATTATACCCCATTCCTCTCCTAGAGCGGAGGCCTGAGTACCTGCAGTGGGAACATTATAGGCTGATGATGAAGCTACAGTATCTAACAAACAACACCTAATCAAAATAGCAATATTAATAAAAACTATATAACAAATAACGTCACACAGCACACACCTTATTAATACAGGCATGTAAAGTAAGTCATACAAATATGCAAACGAATACATTTGTGTGAATCGTGCGTTGGCAGGCAGCTTAGAACCAGCACAATGTTTAATTAAATCCGAGTTGAAATAAAGTAAGCAAGCTTATGACGTCACGAGACGTGAAGCTTGTAATGATTGCCCTATATAATTGACTAGGTGGCTGGAACAATGGCGCCGTCAACCTTGGTAAAGATTTGTTCAGACTCGGAAGAAAGAGTATGAATATTGTTACTTGTATTTCTCTGAAAATTGATTCCATTTCTGAGGCCTCCTGGCAGTTGAGACTTTACTATCTTTATTTCTCATTTCCTAATTGTACTTGCCAATTACGATATAGGGTTTGTATTTCACAAACTACCAGAAGGCCAGAATCGTGAAGGAGCTTATAAACGCCACGACACGTGAAGCTTGTAATGATTGCCCTATATAATTGGCTAGGTGGCTGGCACAACGGCGCCGTCAACCTTGGTAAGGATTTGTTCAGACTCGGAAAAAAGAGTTTTAATATTGTTATTTATAATATTCAGAATATTGAATCCATTTCTGAGGCTTCCTGGTACCTTGTGAAACGTTACTATCCTTGTTATTCATCCCCTACTTGTACTTGACAATTACGATAAAGGGCTTTTATTTTACAAACTACCAGGAGGTCAGAATCGTGAAGGAGCTTATAAACGTCACGAGACGTGAAGTTTGTAATGATTGCCTTAAATAATGGCCTAAGTGGCCGGAACAATGCCACCATCAAATCAAGCTTTTTCAGACTTGAAAAAGAATGAATATTGTTATTTGTAATTCCCAGAATATTGTTTCCTTCTCAGACTATTATTTTCATTTTTCTCCATCGTTGCACGGGATTCCTCTGCACAAAGGAGAGCAATTTTCTTTTGTAATGTAACAATTATGGCAGTTTTTCCCATCTAGGTCTTGTTATTTTCTTTAGTCATGTCTGCAGATGAAGGAATTTCTCTTCATCATCAAAATATTTACGAATGAATGAGATGGGTAAGAGGACTGTCTGACCAGGAGCGCTAGCCTAGGTTAATCTGTGGATAGATGACCCCCTCCACCGCACCACATACGAGTTTTATCCGTGCCTCGCAAAGCACGTCAAGTGATTGGTCTGTTGATTCTGGCTAACAGGAGTTACAGTGGTTTGGGAATAGTGTGGCGGGCTTGTCCCAAATAAAAATCCGTCCCGACTGGCATTTGTAGATCTTTGACAGACATAACAAGTAGTCAGTGGCCTGAAAGTCTGACAACCAGTCTTACCAAAGGATATCGTATTACCCAGTACTAACTGAGTTGTGAAGGTCAGATAGACATTGGCTCTATGTTAAATACTGGTATCCAGCTGCATTCGTTTAGACTGGAAGCCGGTCCCGAAAAGGCTAGATCAGCAGAAATCGATACATAACAAAATAAACCAGTCTACGTACCTTCTCACACCAACGGCCATATCCGTTACTTACCCAACTTTGTATTTCATAAACCGTTTATAAAACATTAATTGTGAATGTCAGCGTTATATTGTATTAATACTAAGTCTGGTTTCATCAGCGTTTAATTAAACAATGGGTTTATCGTTCACGCTTCACGCCTTGTTCGTTTTCCTTCTAAGCTTGTTATTTACTTTGACGTTCCTATGTATTTATAATTGTAAATAGGTATATAGTTTCTTGGTTATATATTTGTTTAGGTGAATGTAGGCCACTGTAAAAATTGACTGTTTTTTCGGGATTGAAATCTTGTAGCTATCTTGTTGTTTGAATAAAGGTGTGTTTTTCTTTATCGCTTAAAATACTTAGTTTAGAATTAAACCAGCCAAGTGCGAGTCGGACTCGCGCATGAAGTGTTCTGTACCGTCGTAGTAGGCATAAAACTTTAAAAATGGGGAGCTCCCTTTGTTGAATAGCGGCAAAAGAAATATACATTCTGTGAAAATTTCAACCGTCTACATAATATGGATCATGAGATACAGCATGCTAACAAACAGACGGACGGATGGACAGACAGCGGAGGCTAAGTAATAGACTGGTTTACCCTTCGGATGCGAAACCCTAAAAGTGTCTGAACATCCGAATTGTTTATGAAGACATGCCATACTGTTGTAAGATATTTTTTGCTAGAAATGCGTATTACATAATTTGATTGAAAAACGACACAACTATAACCTTTGAAATAAGTTGTGTTTCGGACAAAACCAATCCAAGTAAACACAACAAGCTTCATAAACTCCTTCCTAAAATATGACAACAAATAACAGGTTTCATCTCTTAGAATAAACAACAAAATATAAGATCAAACAAAGATCTTGGTTGAGCTCAGAAATACCGCAATGAACTTTAAATTACAACTGTTTCTATTTTATCGCTCAAGACACTGACAATGGCCGATACTTCTTCGTCTTAGTACATAACTGAGAATATTGAAGGGAATTTCTAGACATTTCCACGATTTAACGGATCTGTTATCTGACAATGATTCTGGGCAATGATTCTAGCTGTCTTCGCTGTAATCTCTTCGTTCCGAAATAATTATAGTAACAGTAAATGGAATTGAACAATACAATTTGATAAAATTCTTTCTACATAAAACGTATGAGTTACTACACTTTATTTATTTTTAATAAAGTATGTGTGTTTTTTGTTTCTATTTATAAACAATTTTCCATTATGATTTTGAGCTGAAAATCTAGTAGGGAGTACCAACAAGAAATAAGAAACCAAAAATACGTTGGTACATAACCAGAAAATATCGCTCGCCAAAAATTTTCATATCAGTAATGGAGGTCCGAATAACGCATAAAAACCGAAATATATACCGAACGGTTTTAATAAAAACCGAAGCAGTAACTTGTGAAACCTTATTGTTCAGCCCAAATGGTTAGCCTATGTTATAGAAAGAATTGATTAAACGGACAAACCCTTCCGATCAGTGTTAGTAAAACGCATGGAGTTTTTCTTAACATTTGGATGGTTCGATTTGGTAGACAAACGCATTGGATTTCTCGCATTTATATATACCTATACTTTTCTTATAAAATGCAAAGGCAAAGGCAAATGCCTCCCTTTTTCTCCTTTCAATTTTTTTGATTAAAAAAACAAATACTTAATTTAAAAAAATAACACGTTCTCTTTTCAAATTTTTAAAGAAAAATCTTTCTTACATGTGCCAGCAATGTTACGCCTTATACACACAATGGACCGTATAGAAATAAGCCATTGTAACAAGCTCCTTAAATTGCTTGCAGTGCACACAAATCTGTGTATTTCCTTGGTTCGCGGAGCGTTCGGTCGGCCGATGTAAGACGTGAACAAAATGTAACATGAACGGATTTGTTTCGCATCTCTCTGGATTTTATTTGGCAGGTTGGTATTGTATGTGCTCGATGCGCTATGAGCATAGAGTTATGAGATTTAAACTTAGAATACAAAGAGGATGAATTGTCGGTACGTGTTTTGGACGTTTTGTTTATTATTGAGATTTTTTTATAAGCTTTTGTTTAACTTGCCGTGTTAGTTAGTTTGTTTGTATGTATTGGTCAAATCTTGCAACTGAATTTCTGACCAGTTCCCCCCAACTGATTGAACTGAATTTTTGTACACACCTTTGGTTCTGGTGACAATGCTTTTTTTTTTTCAATAAACAGGAATTTGTATGTTTTTTTTATTACTAGTCATTAGAGTAGACAAGTTATAATACTACATCTATATCAATAGTCTCCAGACACCTAAGCATAGTCATTACACTTTAAAGCCGTTCGTTTAGCCGCTTCATAAAATATCCAGAATGTAACACGTCCAAAACCTTCCATTAAATATGCAACTCTAGCTCTAAAAGTGGCTCATTATAGTTATTTGACGTCTCTTTACGCGCCTGTTAGATGGCAAATGTACTTCTCACTACATAAACATCCCATCTGTTTGTATGTTGTGTAAGAAGCATAATTTTTTTTTTTGAATTTTTTTTTTTAACATAAAATCACATGACAGACATAATTTTGGAAAATCACTACATATAATTATTATAAAACAAAGTCCTCCGCCGCGTCTTCCTGTCTCTGTCTGTTCGCGATAAACTCAAAAACTACAGCACCGATTTCCATGCTGTTTTCACCAATGGATAGAGTCGTTGTCGAGGAAAGTTTAAGTATATAATTTCCACCCGTGCAAAGCCGTGGGCACAACTAGTTTAGTACAAATGTAAAGCCGTAACATTTTGCAGAACATGATTGTATTATTTTGGTAGGTATGCACACCAAAGTTATTACCTCGTCCACTCTGTCGTAAAGATATAGGTGAACAGTACTGGACCCCTTGTATTATTTTATTTTTTTATTTTTCCGGACTTAAACATAACCGACCAAATAAAAACCATAGTATACCCACCAAACTCAACTTTATTTTTTGTCACATAGACCAGTTACAGACACATTTCATATACATTCACCATTCATAATTAGTAACTGTGAACTAAATTCCCATTATAAGCCTTTCCTAACCTTACAGAGACTACACTCGTGATATTGTCTGTTTAAAAATCACAAAAGTATTTTTTAATACAGTTGCTCAAAAAGTGGCGTATTGCAGGGACGTATAGCGTTCGGGATGTGGGCTATTACGTACTCGTGCTTTTTCTTTACCATTTCCGAACTCGTGCGTTCTCTTTCCCAACTGTCAAAATAATGTCCATTAAAAAAAAACCAACCACGAAGTTTTTACTAAAAAAAATCAGAAGTTTTTATGATTCATGCAAATATTTCTAAAGAAGCTACTAATTTGTTTCAATATCAGATTTAATTATTTGATTCAATGAGTTAAAGGTTTCATTCCATTTCATCTCATTAAATTTCATTTTCATTTCATATCAATAAAAAAAATCTACTGAAGACTTGGCTGTATGGGCATGGGCATAGTTCCCTTTGCCTACCCAGAATGGGTGAAGAAAACAAAATAAAATCTCTGATTATATTCTTTTACGGTTGTCGCCATTTTTCAAAAATGTTCTTTGCGAGTTCAATTACGATTTTATTAAATTGCTTCATTTTTTCGCAACTGTATTAAAAATAGTTGTTCAGTACACGTGCGGAACCCGTCATTGCAACTTGTTCCGACTGTCAACCCTCGCCGTCGGCTGTGCCTCGGCTCGGGTAGACATTTGTCGGAACTCTTTGCAATGACAGGCTTTCCGCACTTATAATGAAATATACTATTTCCATCCTCAGAGATTTTGACAGGTTTTGAATATATTATGAAGAACCTGCCGACAGCCATAAAAGGTGTAGGTACTTAACCCACCTTTGCCCGTTAATCACGTTGGCTCCTCGGCCGTAATTTTACGCTTGTAAAAGCAACACAAACAAGGGAATCGCTTCATAACAGTGAAGTAAAGCTGTCTGTTATTTTAGGTGCCCCGTGGGAAGAAAAAGAAATTGACATTTTAGAATACTAGTTTCTGTCCCCGACATCTACCGCGTGGTGTTCCGAAATTATCAAGAATTTACTACCAGGATAAAAGGTATCCTATGTCTTAATCGAGTAATGTGCCATTTCAATTATGACCACTTTCTTTTGTAAAAAACATTACATTGATTATTCAAAATAAGTACGTTGTGAAAAAGTTTTGCAAAACTTACTTATTTTATATATTCGATTTGCTCTCATTTTGTTCTCACCCAAAGTTCAGGTCCATTAGGACTTTGCTAAAAGCTGCTAGGTAATCTAATTAGCCTGAACTGTCCCCACACACTATAAAGGCGCGTATCTCGTTTTTTACACAATTCTATTTTTTTATAATGTGGGCCATTCCTCTGTGCTGCAATACGTAAGAGACACATAGGCACTATTAATCAATAAGGCATCAGAAACCAGAAAAAAAATATCCAAATGATGCAGAAAGCAAAAAAATGTGTAAGTAAGTAAATTAGATAAAAAGAGAGAAAATAATTCAGCAAACGTAAACGACAAAGCTAACCTAAGCTTTAAAAGAAAACAGAAAACGTTTACAACAAACAAATCGTTTTTCCATTAGAATTATCGAGACTTAATTACTTAAGCAAACAGTCGTTAATAGGTGCTGAACAATGGGCTTTTGTTTACTCGTTCTAACCTACTGTTCCAATTCGGTACAAATAATTCTCTGAATTGTGAATGAGATTAAGTATTTCATTTCAAATTGACCTAAAATCACCGTTTATAATATATAACGTCCACGACCTTTTTTGAGAAAACCCGTTACACTATTTCCTAACCACTGCTTCTCCTTAAAGCAAGAATCAAAGCAGGAGCAACAGAGAAGCGCCTAACTAACTATGCCTATCTAGGTCTTGGATCCCGTTATGATATTAATCAGAAAAGAATAGCGGAGGAGTAGGAAAAACAAAATGTTCTCTTCAAACATAACGTCGCATCGGTGCAAGTTGGTAACTGGACAGTCAGCCCCGTTACCTGCCCCTTTCTTACCTAGCTTCCTTGCCTTGTGGCTTACGAGTATTTAGCAACTATACAGGGTGCAGCGACATCCAGTATAGCATGTTTGGTCGGATATTCAAAGGAAATCCCTTTTTCTTTTTTTACCAACATAGTCGACAAGAATGAACAACTCGTAATCTGAAATTCTAAATAAACAAAGTATTTTACTTTAAATCATATCCGTCATGTCATTCATGGTAACACTTTGTGCGTCAGTGATCGTAACACCCGGTATAGCAAGTACCAACGAACCGCTACGAGAGAAAATCAACTTTCTAAAGAACGAAGAAGAAAATCGTTCAGAAAATTTAATTTTACTGCTAACTGGAATGTATAGGCCAATCAGGTCCAATCAGGTTTCCTCATTATCTTTATTAATCCGATTATCAAGCCGGCCTTCCGTTCGATAGATTTAATCAATTGGGTGAATTTCAACAAATGCCATTTTTTTTATCATATCGGTGAACTTTTTCATTTATGTTATTTTTTTATATTTTTCAGGTTTCATGTAATCTTTAGGATATCAAATATCCCCAAATTTAATATCATCAACGTAACATTTAAGACTAAAGAGAAAATTCAGTTTGAATTCTGGTTTCCACCGATATGATAAACCGGCACCGATTATTTTTCTGTACACCGATATGATAAGTTTATCCACCGAAATGATGTACATATCCAGCGATATGATAATCTATCCACCTTTGAACATCAAACAGGAAATAGTTAGTAGGTACCTTACATACTTAACGAAATGACACGGGATCTACCGATATGATAAAACGACTCACCGAGATGATAAAATATCTACCGATATGATAATGCAATCCACCGATGTGACAAAACTGTGCGTTGATCATGAATCAAAACACCGATATTAGATATAAGACACCGATTGATTTTTTCTCATAATTTCGGTGTAAATTATCACATCGGTGGTAATAAAGACCACCGATTACAGCGATATGAGAACAGCGACGTGAGAAATAACACAATTTTTAGGAAATTAGAAAAAATGCATAATATCTAGGATAAATTCAATAACAGTCAATGAAGCTAATTCACTTACTACCTCTGTTAGAACCAAACAACAATAATGAAACTACTCATTACATTAGAAAAATGCAACCACCGATAATATAAAATAATTGTCCGGGAGCAACTGAAATGGCGTACTTACGTTATTGGCGGGAATATGCAGCGATTTGACACATGTCCGTCTTGACTGCGCACTAGCACACACTAACGAGAGAAATAAAATTGGGGTGGGGACGCTGTCGGACTCGTCGATGTAAAGTTAGGTTTAAATTTCTTTTGTCCAGCGATATGAGAACATTTCGCAGGACAAGTACGTTTGTGCCTCTCAGTAATAATAATCGTTAATTATGTAATAAAATATGTTATATATTAATAATATAACTAATATTCTATGAAATAGAATAAGTTATATCCTTAACTTACTTATTTTTATTAGTGTATATAAGCTTTTTATTTGTAAAAAAAGTAGAGGGACAGCACCGATTTGAAAAAAATAGAGGTTTATGTATATATTTTCTACCTTTGTAATAGTCCTAGGTAAATTATATTTTTGCCACAACGCAATAACTATCTATTGAATACTAAAAAAAATAATTCAGAACAATATTCCTTTATTCAAATACTAATTTCACCGAAGACAAAAAAATAAGTCATTTGGGAAATTCACCCAATTTCTATAAACATGAAACGTATCCGGACTTAATTTGTTTTTGTTCTTTGTTTACGGAATAATCTTGTTTGTGTTTTGTTGGAAGTTATGTTTAAATTTAAAATAAACACTTGACATAAACAGTAAGTAGATATAATTTCTACAAAAATTCAATACATTAACTATCAAAATGCGCATTGGTGCAGTAAAATAATTGTAACTTTTATTTTATTTGTAAAACAAAAAATATTTTCGTATATAACATAACATTGCATTCTTAATAATATTAGGAAGATAACGCCAAAGCATTTGCAGATTAAAATTATCTGCTCAAAAGGACACCAACCAAAGAGTCTACGTAGTTTTAGAACTGCTTAAACACAAGTAAACGATCGAATCTTCTAATCCCACATTAAACATATATTAACTGATCAATCTCCGATGTAAATCCTTCATTTTCCCGTCTAATAACTATCAAGGAGGCTTATAAAAAGCGCCACTGTGCAATAATCGTGAGTGATCGCACGAAGACGGATAGAGGAAGTAACCCTCGTCACCGATGACGTCACCGGCCAGGCTTGAGTCTCCCGCGGTTCTGGACTATTTAATTTAATTTGGGCACAGATCAATTTGTTACTGCCAAGTGCGTGTTATAGTAAATTGGAGTTTTTAGTTAGGATTAGTTTAGTTTTTGGGTCTTTTTTGGCGTGTAAGGAAGTGGAGCGTCATGCTTGGAATGTTTAAGAGTTTTTGGTGACACGATAAAAAAGTTAAATAACTTTATGGACTTGATAGCTCTGACACCAAGTTATTTTGGCAGGATTAAATAGGTAACATATTATTACTTTGTATACCGTAGTCTACCACATTTCGCTTCAGAGGTGAGAAAGTGGCTCGTACGCAATAAAAATCACGTATTCTCGGAGACCCTTCTTGATCGCCAGACAGCTTTAGCCGCTACAGAGTAGGTATAAAATGTAAAAGGTTTTGCCTACGCTCGTTCGCCCACCTTAGAAGAGAAGAGATCTAGAATACTTTAAGAATAATAAACGATCTTTAAGAAATTCTCTATCCTGAGAAATAGTCAATTTATATTCCGAAGTTAAATGATTCCATAGAGGGAGGAAATTAAACTTGAGGCAAAACAATAGGTGGCTAATTACAATGTGTTCATGTACCATTATTACTTGAATATGTCCTAATACTTCTGTTCTAAGGAATCTTTTTTCTTACGACGTCTCAAAGAAAAGGTTCATTAACGTTGATTGGTTCAAAATCATTCGGTTTTAGCTTTATCACAGGAGACTGTATATCGTGATAAATCTACGCAACTAAAGTACTCTAGAAAATGGCACAAATCGTGATCATGCACCTATCTATTGATATCGAATTGAAAACTAAGAACTGCAAAATGTATATAGGTACTAGTGTGTGTGTGCATAAGCTAAGTTTTTTTTCTTTGTTCCATAAACATATAAAACCGTGTTCCACTACCAATGCTTTATTTCGCCACAGAAAATTTTGTGTCAAAACCAAAGGTTCGAAGCCCAAGAACCCATTACAAGATAAAGGATAAAGCCTAATAACAGGCCTAGAGCATTGTACCGTCGCAGACACGTTGTCAGGTCACACAAGGTAAGTCGGGACCGTCTGAGAACTGTAAGAGGTGTTTTCTGGGAAAACCAACTAGTTTCCATTTAAATATGAGGCAAATTTTCGCTGATTTCTATTTCAAAGGTTTTAATGACTTCAAAAGAAATAGTAAAGTGAGTAACGTTCTTGGTAAAAAATGTTACCATTTACCACAGAATTGAACTAAAAGTCACAGGTACACAACAGAAATAAATAGTGGGATCAACTCATTTTGATCGTATAATAAAATCGTTTACCAACATTTAAAATTAATTCTAAATCCAAAATGTGTAGCATGAAAATTCGACAGCGTCAAATTATTCACAAGTGGCGCGTGCGACCACCCGTTCTCCCTTATGTCACATGATGTTAATCCGATTAGATAAAAGGAGATATTCACCTCACGTCCCAAACATTTTGGTTATACGTGAGCCCCAAACGAGACCTATATGCAATGCTGGTAGGATTGTAATTGATATTGGCGTTTCGATCAGACTAGCCGAACAAATACGCTGTATCCATGTAATTGGGCTCACGTGCGTATGAGTGGGAGATTAAATCTAGCATTGTATTGGAATACTGCTGGTTTAAACGGCCAATTTTGAATACAACTGTCGGAATAATACAGAATCAATGTTTCAAAGGTCGGGGAATACCTCGATACGTTCCACATGTTTATTGGGGCCAACGTACCGTAATTTTCATAAGATCGTTAAAATGTAGGAAGTGCTGAAATGTAAACATGTAAGGCAGTGTTAGAAATGTAATATGTATATAACCGAGCTGCTCTGAGTCATGTGTAGTCACAGTAGATCTTTCACTAGCGCAAACTGCACAAATCATAGTTTCGATTTTGAAAGTTTAATGTTCCGTAAATTTATAGCATGTTTACGCCACCAATACTACCTTTATCTCACAGTACGAGAAAACCTGATCAACAGAACTTACATCGACTTCAACCCGTCTATGTGAAACTTGAACAAACAAAACTTGGACCAACAACAATAACATTACATTACATTTCACCTCGCGCCACAAAACGCAGCGATCAAGAACTTCCGTCGCGCTATAATCCCGGGCTCAGCAGTAAACAAACATCGCTCATTTTTCTCTCAGTTCCTCTGACCTCCTCTCGCTTACTCTCACTCACAGAAACGCGTACGTGTCTTGATGAGGCGTTGGTAATTCTCAGGCGCCCTCTAATCCCTCTGACATTGTAGGAGGCTGCGTAATGAATCGACTTTTGGTATGGATATGTCTGAGATGTGAAAACGTACGATGTGTAATACGTTTCTTCTTGTAAGGAATTATTAAATTGTACTTCTGAAACTGAACTCGATCAGGAACACCTTAACCATGTTCAATAGTGTATATTTCATCATGATATGGTGTATTCATCACTGAAAGCCCTTGAACGAATTGATGTGCCGATAGCGTTACGTTTAATCGATGAAATTTGACTTTAATAGTCAGTGGTAATTGATGATAATAACATGCCTACGATTCATGATTTCACAAATAGAAAGATGGCAATAGTAACTACCAGTTCCAGCGGTATGAAGGAACAAATTCGAAGATAATAATTATGCATATTTTTGATCCCAATATTGAAGACAAAAAAAGCAGAAAAAAAAGGAGGTTTAGTACGTAAACTTACGACATTTCCGGACGAGGAACTACCTCCGCCTGCTTCAATCTTTACAAACTTCTTACATCTATCTTTATACCTCATTAATACGTTTCACTATCAGTGTAGTCTGGTTGCACGCACAGATATAAAAAAAAAATAAAAAATATGTGTTTATTATCCTAAATCTATCATTTAAATCTATCATTTAAGTTGCCGGGGCTTCCCAGTAAGTAATCCGAAGATACTTGTGATGGGATAAACCTCGCTCTTCCTCGAATTAATTAACAATTGTTTATTAGGTATAAGTTACACATTTTTTTAAAAAACAATAAAAAGAAAAATGAATAAAAGAAAGAATTAGTTAATTATTAATTATAAAACAAACCAAAAACACTTTCTAAAAATAGACTCCATTAAATGTCTTGTTTCAGCTGAAACGTTAAAAATGGAAAGGCCCGTTACTCGTTACTCGCTCATAATCCGAAAAGAAACTCAAAGAGATTCCTCATTTTTTCTTTAACACGAACAAATCTTTTAACAGTTAAGTACTTTCTCTTCTCTTAAATGCAATATTTAAACAAAGCACTCGGATTTCATTACATTTTTAATTTACTTTTCGTTCTTAATAGTGAAATAGTTGTCTTAAATATTGTTTAAACACAGATTTTCAGCACGCTTGAAGTTCTTCAGTTTCCAATTTGTAAAGGAGAATGCTCATCAAGTTAAAAAAAAAAACAGAACAAATTCTGAACTACATTCTGTCTGTTTGCTCTGGTTTTTTTTAACATTCTCCAAGTTATTATTCCTGCAGAACGGTCATGTTCATTTGCAAACAAATTATTCTACTCCGGTAACCTTGATAACAGGACCTTTTATGTGCAAAACAATCCTTAGCAAGTCAATGATATGGCTTATTACAGAGTTATGAAACACTAAATAACCATCATCATCTGCCTAACCTTTGAGCCTTTCCCAACAATGTTAGAGTCGTCTTTCAGTAAGTGGTAAAGCTCGTTGTCAGAGTTTGTCAGACAACAACCGCCAAAGCCACAAAGCACGCAGGAAACTCGATATGTAATGGATTGTCACACTGGTCACCCATCCATAACCATCACTCTATCAAAATCATTGAAAGGCTATCCATCAATTAAAAAAACACAATAAACGAAATATTCTCACATAGGTATATTAAAATCGTAGCAAAGTAAAAACTACGTTAATATGTATCTTCGTTGTACCTGCACATATTCAAGAAAACGTTCTATACATATGCACTAGCTTCCCAGCTTTCGACGCAACACAATTTCAAAGCCACGCGCCACACATCAGAAAATTGAACGCCAACATCTCTGGCACAAGTGAATTCAATCAAAATGCAGAGTGTTCTAATGTACAGTGCTTGGGTCTGAATCCAGCAATCTAGGAAGACTTATATTCATGCATGCATGCATGGAGCGGGGTTTTGAGCGCGTGCGTCCAATCTGCTTGCTTCCGCTCAGCCATGGACGACGGGTTCCAACATAGTGAGGATTATTAAAGTTAATTGTATTTAGTTGTGTTACCATATTGGATGTAGAAGTTTTCAAGCTGAATACAGTCTTGTTTTTAGATATCCTGACAAAATTGAGTTTGAATATAGAAAAATCTATCTTTCGTAGTACTCTGGTTATGTGACTCTTTTCTAGTTTCCAGTCCTAACTATGTTTGCTATTTCCCCCGAAAGCTACATTTGTAGACATTGTAAGTAAAAGCTGACTGTGTCACGTCCGCTAGTTTGTCTATTTGTTGATTCAACACGAATCTGCACTCATCATTTCATGCTGCCTCTATCGTAAACCTTACTTCGAGACTCCGTTTTAAAAAAGATGGCCACTTATTGATTCCGGAAAAACTGTGTGAGGTTTGAAAGGATGCTTTCTCGAGCCCTTTTTACAATTCATAATGGGTAGATAATATAACAAAACTTTTTTTTAAATGTTTAATTGGTGCCTGAGAATGGATAGCGCCTCTCACCAAGATGGCCGCTGAAAGAGGACGCGAGATGATCTAAACGCGCATCACGAAGGCTGCTCGAGGTAGCATAGAAGAATAGTACCTAGAAGGATATGAAGTGGCCAGCAGTGAGGAATACAAGGCCTTTTAAAAAAAATGGTATCTGTTACATCTGATGTGGTATTTGTACCATGGGGGGCACAAAAATTAATTGAAGAAATGATTTCTTTATCAAAGGATAATAGATAATAGCCAACGTGGTCTTCAACATTACCTTGGCTATGCAAATCGATTAACCAAGAAAATCTTAAAAAGCACGTCCATATTGAATCGAGAACCCATCGTAGAGCCTGCGGTACATCTCCGCAGAGCAAGCCGAGTTCGCTTCAATATTCATTTGCATTCAACATTCGAGCTCTTTCTGTGACGTAAGACAATGGTACGCTACCTGCAACGCCTATCACTTGTTCGTGGAATGCATAGGAATGAGGGTTGACTCGATAATATTTGGTAGCTGATAATAATGTTCCCGCGTGGTGGATTATAGCCCATCCCTCTCCTAGAGAGGAGGCCTGAGTCCCTGCAGTGAGAACATTATAGGCTGATGATGAAAATATTGTTAAAGGTCTTAATAAAGAGTTTATCATTCTCTTGCCCTTATCCAAAATTTGAGGTTGGCGCAGCATGTCTTCTGCTTCCATACTTCTCTATTACTCATCCTCCATCAAATAGCTGTTTTCTTATGAGAAAGGGTTATGAAGAATAATTTGTCAGTTTTATTTATTTATTTAAACTTCATGCACAATAGTAATACATAGGCGGACTTAATGCCACAAGGCATTCTCTACCAGTCAACCTTAGGGTTAAATAAGACAACATTGTGGTAGGATACAAAATATCTAACAAACAACATCAACTCTAAAAAACGAAACTATATAATTATAATTAATAGTATAAACGGGATATTAACCATGTTTTCTTATTGTTTCGAGTTCCCGATATTTCGGCGCTGTTACAAGCACCATGATCACGGATAAACACAACAACAGCGCCGAAATATCGGGAACTCGAAACAATAAGAAAACATGGTAAATATCCCGTTTATAGTATTAATAGTAATGTCAGTGACCATGTCAGTTTAAAAACTTATATATAATTATACTACTAGTTTTCAGTGAATCTGAAAAATACACACAGCCTAAGCGACCTTGGCGCTTCCACTGATGAAGCTGTGGAAGTGGCGAGGTTTTGAGCGAATAAAATATAATATTGTATCAGCGACTCGACGAAGATGGAGAATTGTATCTATACTTAGTTTAGGAGAGTAGCGGTGAACCAGTGCTATATAGACCATAAATCGAAGTAGTGAATTCCAACTGAAGCACTTTAATTATTTTTTTCATCAACGCTGCTCTCACAACGGTGAAACAAAAAATATTATGTTTTATAATAACTTCACGCGGATAAAGGTCGCGGGAAACCGCTAGTACTAAATATAATAACTGGCATAAAAATACACTTGGAAAAGGCTCCATGAATTCTTAAAGTCGTAAGGTACCTCGTGTAGCCATAAATATGAGCATCCAGGGACAGGAAAAAATACTTTAATATTACTTAAATATACACGCCGTATGAAAAGGGTCGGATGCAACTAATTAACTCTTGACATAATGAAAGCAGTAAGCTTCATAATAGGACTTTGCGACTCAAATCCCCTTTGCTGAAATATTCACACACATTTTCATAAAAAAATGGATGATATTCTTTTATCTTTGGTGCTCTTTTTAGTTACGTTGCGGGATGGGTTTGCGTAAAGAAAAATAATAGTCAGAACTAGACAAAAGAAATTAAGTAGAGGCAAATTTCAGTACAAAATAAAACTTTTTTTTAATATACCCTTGAATATGTTATTATCAACTGTTTGGGGCGGTAATCGTCGTAGTGAATAAAACTACTGTTTAAAAACATATCAAGACCATCTAGAATTTTGATAAGAAAGACTTGTCCTGTAAACTATGTAAATGTTTTTCAGTTTACCCTGAATTCATTAATGTCAAATCTTGATAATGTGAAAATGACGTACCCTAATTTGAGCTTTGAATAAACTGGCAAAAAGATTAACTCTCATTATAATTTTATGAAAAATATGCGTACCCTATGTAATTTAGTCCCCTAATTAATTGAGTAATAGCCTCAGGTAATAATAGGTCAGGAGATTTTGCTCGAAACAGATTTAATAAATGAAATAACAAATAACTGTGATTACATTATTTGTATGTGTGTATTAGTGTGATTGAAATTTTACAGTAGCAATTACGCTAGATTAAAAAAAAAGCTGTGTATGTGTAAAATAACTGTCGCACGGGTATGACTAAAAGTGACAACGATCTTTAAAGTCATTATCTTGCTAAATTCAGGGAACGATATTGTGGCCTTGCAGTGTTGGTACTAGGGTACATTGACAGGCTAACGTAACAACGTTCTCCAACAACATCAACACCGGATGTTCACTAATAAGAGTAACAAGTGAACATCCATTAGGGTGGGGGTTTACGCGCGGACGCCGCAAAAATAGAGTCAACTGGTCGAGTAGTGATGGCGGCATTCGTTTAGATTAGGACCACCCACGCACCAAAACATACATGTACAATAGATAGAAATTTATTCAGTTTCTTATATTTTATTTAAATATAAATATGAATCGGTCATCATCACCGTGGCTGGCCCAAAAAATGCTGGCGTGAAGATTTGGACTCGTTCCTGAAATCCGGACTGATTGGCCAGAGAAGACAAAACGCCGTGAGAGTTGAAAATGAATGGGGGAATTAAAAAAAATATTACTTTAATCAAATGGTAAAAAAATGAAAGAATTATAATTTTTTATCGATTCATAATCTAAAAATGTCAACCATTTATGCAATGGTGAATCAGCTAATTGCTATAATTGACGGAACAACTTCATAATCCCATGCAGATAACTCAAGCGCCAACAAAGCACATGACCTGGCTCAAATCCCCTGCAAAACGTATCGATAGTTCAAACGTGGTTCGTGGTTGCCGACAAATGGAAACGAATTACACCCATTAGTGAGTTTGATTTTGATGGACAAGAATTAAGAGGAGCGGCCGACGCCTGGTAGTCGGCCAAAGTGTTAAATTGTGAAGGGTAAATAGTAGACTAAAGGTCACTGCGGATCTGTATCGGTTATTGATACGATTTAATGTATCGTAAAGGTTGAAAAAAAGCTATTTTTATTTAGGTTAAAGAAAATTATGATGTAGATGTAGTGAAAGATGGTTCGTGTTTTTACAGTTTTTTGGTCCGTCTCAAAAGAAAGTAAGGTTTTTGTGATAATCTAATTGAATTTTTTATGTAAAAAATTTGTGAACATGTCCAGCATCTTTAGTTTTGACGTCATGTTTTTATTCACAGAATTTAAAATTCCATCACAATAAATTGTACGTGTGGTGGACTACCTAAATTATTTGATTTTCGGAGAAGTGTTCGGAGTTTCGAAAACTCGGAGTTTTCGATACCGAATCGGAAGCCGTTATCTATTTACCTTATATACAAACCAAACTGAAACACATTCCCATCAACAATCAGTATCTACGTACAACACATTCCGAATTAATGTCAATATACACAAGATCACTTCCCAATCAGCGACCATCGTTAGCGGTGTATCATGCAGGATTGCGCCCCCGGTCACCGTGCCCTGCCAAGACTTGTCATCCATGTTTAATTCATTATTTAGTAGTGCTGTGATCGGAACACTGCGTCGTCTGCGTCTGTGACTGTTGATGTCGTGAGAGAAGGTTGGCAGCATTGAGACGGTTAGAGGAGGATTTAGTTGTATTTGAAAATAGAACAGGATTATCTGTGAAGACTATTGTGGGTTTATTAGTAGTAGGTACTTTTGCTCATTGCGTCATCAATTAACCATGGACCCTCTCTCCCTCGGGATATATAGATTTGACGTTCATGCAAACTATAATGAGGTCGGGGTTCACTTTGTAGGGACTATTATCACTTTCAAATAATTATGTAACACTAATAATTAGATACCTATAATTTAACTTTACAGTCAATTCCTCTTCTATCAAATTCTTTCAACCGAAAGCGATAACACCGAGGCCCATGTTTCCCCTAAAAGAGTTGCCAGTAATAAAAAGGAAAACAAAAAACTAAGGGTAACGCCACACTTGTTGCAAGCATTGTTATCGCTCTATATTATTGCTGATTTACATTTTACTGTACGCCATTAAGCTACGGGATTTGCATAATGAACGCTTTACGCATATTAACGGGTGATTGCGGATTATTGAATATAATTGACGTATTCACTGCGAGATTATTATATTAGTCTGACTGAACTGAATGCCATTTTAAATTTGTGTGAGCTTTGAATATGTATTCTATTGTTTTAGTGTGTACCATCAATTTGGATTAGCAAAACCTCTTTCTTTTCTTTCTCGTAATTTAAATTATTGTTGAGCCATTTTTCCTGACCTAGTTTTGCTTTTACCGTCATATACAATGTTCTTTTTAATTCATACTAACTTTTGCCCACAACTTCGCTCGTGCTATAGTCTGACATTATCCCACAGAACATTAATTAACTATCGCGTATGACACTCGGGGATAATGTAGCTGCATATTACTGAAATAATTTTCACTAATGGGCAGCGGTGGCCCAGTGGTGGCGGCCCCGACCAACGAACAGTAAGTTGTGTGTTCGAACCCAGACAAGTGCATTACTTTGTGTAATTTATTTCATCACCGCTGCTCTCAGAAAGGTAGCACATCACTTTCCTAGAGAGAAGGCCTGATTCCCTGTTGTGGGAACATTATAGGCTGATGATGAATGAATGACTAAACTTACAAGCATACGAATGTGACCTCTTTATAGATCTGTCAATCATCATCTTTCTGCCCTTATCCCATTCTATTTGGGATCAGCGTATTCTTCTTCCATTCTTCCCAGTTAGACGTCACGGTGGCATTTACTGATTAGAAATGGAATACTCAACAGATATGAAGTTAATCACCATAATTTTTTTGGAGTTCTTAAAATGTGATGTTAAGGATAACTTTTCGTTTTTTGTGGAACTCGGTCAATACGTAAACATTATGGTGTGAATTTAGGACACTAGTTCAAAAATTACCTACTCCTAATCTGATGGACTATTCATAAAAACACATTCAGCAAACAGTTATATAATTATGCTGACACATCTTTCACAAATCAAAATAAAACACACTCCACTCCGTCAATACATTTCCACATTCAAACACCGAAAAGTTCCCATCAGCGGCAGCGTTACCAACGTAAATAAAAAAATCCACGCAGTATGACAAACATAACCGCGTGAGAATTAAAAAAATAAGTAAAAAAGTAAACACAATAACTTGGTCGGGAACGTGTATCATGAGAATGTAAATCCGGTGAGCGTGGCCATGAATATTTTCATTATTTTCACCGAAACAACGAGTGGGAGGCATAATTTTATTAGGAGGCACTGTAGCACGGTCACTCGGTGCTCCATATTGTCCATGTCCATGAGTTCGATTTCGTGTTTTATGTGTTTTTCTGTATTTGTGTTGAGAATATCAGATACGGCTCCTGCATTCGCACACAATTTTAATCAAAAGGGAATAAATAGTTGCCAGCAACTTGACAACAAGTTGAGAACAAAATATTTGGTCAGATCTGCCAACCAATAATTCAGTCACTATAAAAATCTAAATTAGAATCTGGTGACATAAGGGAACCCCAATCTGGAAAGAAACCTTTTTGTAGTTGTTTTTAATGATTTTCTTCTAAGAGGATACTCAGACGAAAATTGAGAATGTTGTCTGTTTTGCATACGACGACGCTGCTGGGGGCTCTTATGATTGTAACAGGAAAAACTCGATTTATTTATCCTCATGCCTCAAGGGAAAAACGAAGATACTTTGTTAAGTTTACTATTTTTTACTCTCTCGAAATGTTATAAAAGGTTCGGAGCTATAAAATCCTGATAAGGTTACCTGGAAGTCGATTTTAGTTGAGTGCCTGTATATACATATTTTGTTTGGACGCTGTTATACGAAGGTCAGGTTTACCTTGGTACCCCAATATCCATTATGGATATCATATTTTTACTATCTTTACTACTTTTCCTTGTTAAAGATTGTAACGTCGAGGTAAGCCGATTGAGGGGCTTAGAGCGTACGATAGGAAAATATTTCATTCATTCTTTCGGATCTTTGTTCAATCTGGATGGATTGTTGGTATTTTTTATAGAGAAACGTAAGAAGGTAAAGCAAGGCAATTGCTTTTTATCCGTATCACCATGAACGATCTTAACCCGTAGGGAATACTCGTCACGCACGAAAGGTCTCCCGAAACTGACATATCATCCACATTTTCAATTATTTTCCACATTCCCTTCACAAAACCTACCATGTCATGATCTCCAACACGTCATGGCGGATAAAATGGATAATACACCATGTCAGTCACGTTTCTGTCGGTCAAACAGGGTCAAATCGTAAAAGTGTTTACGGGTTTTTCTCACTTCCCTCCAGGGCTGGATCGAGCCTATAAAGTAAATGTCAATAGCCCCCGAAAGCCAGGTTCGAATTTAACTTTCAACACGTTGTATGAATATGGCAACATTTTTATTTATTCGGACAGTTTCTGTTAGCTTTTAATAAATATCATCGGTACGGTTATGTTACCGAAACCAAGAGTGGCTTATTCCAGGAGGGAAAATATACTTATAAGAGTATTGATGCAGCAGCAAACTAACAGTTTCGTGTCATCTTTATTTATTATCTTGAAATCAATTAGAATAATAAAATCGACAATAGTTTTCCTAAAAAAACGCGGCAAATAACTCTCAACCCACCAACTAATTTCCTTCACTAAATCGCTCTGCTCCACATTTTCTAATAGCTACTTCAACACACGTCGCCGAAAATCAAGCCCGACTCCACATTAGGATGGTTTAATCAAAGGTTTTAATTTCCCAGTCGGTTGTCGTCACGGCGACGCGACGGGAAGGACAGGTGGCGACAGGTTGACATCTCTCTCAGGTCGGCTTTGAAATGGGACCAACGAACGGGGCGTTTGGAATGAATACTGTGGAAGCCGAAAGTACCTATATATGGGTAATAGGAACTTTTGATTAGATACAATATACTTTTGTCTTGAAGAATGAACAGGTGCGTACACGCAAGGCACATTAAACGCATATTCTTTAATAAGTCAGAAGTGACGAGAAATTAAGTCTAATTATTTTAAATCACCGTTAAGTTGATCTGAGTTTAATTCTCGCGAGGTCATTATCGATTCAAAGCGCACAACAGTGACGGAAAGACTATTCTAGAGCTCCTTTACATTTTTGAACCATTCGCTTTAAAGTTTGAGGATAACAATATTCAATGCCGAAAACATCAAAATCAGGGCGGATCACTTAAAAAAAATAAAGTACCTATAATAAAAGCTCTCTAGCTGCAGCTGGTCTCATTCATACCATAACAGTAGGTGCTCTTACTCAGCTCTCTCAGGTACCTAGATCTGTACCTATATGGAGTCAGGTTTTCGGTGCTAATTGGGTCGGCGCTGAGTACCTCCAGCTAAATCTACGTTTTTTTCTCTTCGAGAATTTTGCTTTCGTTATGTGTGTTGGTTTTGTGTTTTGAAGGATTTCGGTATTATTATTAATACGTTTCCTAACCTGTAATGCGTACTACTATCATCATGAGAAACAACATGTGCATACAGCAAGGTACTACAAATCACTAAAGTAACTACGTCTAAACTAAATGTAAAATAACGATGTGTCTATGTCGTTTACAAACTAGTGATAGAAACAGAACGACGTTTTAACTCCTATTAACGCTAAACGTCTTTAGTCATTTGTGGGGTAAGCGGGCCTAATGGTTGACATTTTAACTCCCTCTGAAATGTCAACCAATACCTACTAAGTCGCGATATTTATATCGCATTCGTAATTATATTACATAGAACGTGTGTACTACACTTTATACTTTATGACTATTCTTACGAGTATTATACGCTATTTACCCTTTAATAAACCGCTCTACAGGAAAACATACACGAATAGTTTTGATGAGACTGCCACAAGCCAGTAATTTCCTTCGCTTAACTTCTGTAATAAAAGTGAATGAAAACGCAATTTCATTCGCTTTAATAGTAAACCAACCACTACCTTTTATGAGGCAATCATTTGTTCTACCTTGGTTTTATATTGAAACATAACTATGCAGAGTAAGGGATCAAAGAACTACATCAAGGAATAGACTAAAAGAACGTAAAGTAATATCTTCCTCACAAATGAGGTATTTTGATGAGTTCTTTGTGATTTTTTATTACATAAACCTATTTTTTTTTTGTTGCAAATGTGTCAAATGCTGTAGTTTTTAGATAATTTTACTGAAATGTGTAAATGAAGATTCTATCTGAAATTCATTTTCACTCTCCGTTTAAATTCAAATTCAAAAATCTTTATTTGTGACACATAGGTAAAAGAGTTATTAATAGTTATATTACTTTCATTAATTCCTTTGACAATCAACACAACGATTATTCGCCCCAAACTCCCGATTCAAAAATCAAATAAACGCAATAGGCGGATACACGCATGTCATTAATATGCTTAAAATATGTTCCAAATTTATCGAGCACATATTCACGCCCCAAATAACGAAGTACTTTTATACATTTTATGCCTTTTATTTTTATCACAGGTACGCATACACCTAAGTTATTTCCACATTTCACGTGGGCTTTTTCCGGACATGTAAACCTGTGGGCTTCGCAGGCATTTAGGACAACCTGTTTAATGCGAATTTTATTGTCACCCTGATTGCTAGCCTATTGACCTTTTTGGACCCTTTATTAGTAGCCTTCGTTCTATAATAAAGAACCCTTTTATGTTGAAATATCTATTGTTATTATTTTGAATAGAGTAAATTCAAATATAATGACAAGTTAAGGCGAGGTTGCACTACTTTGTTTTTATGTACGCATGACCTCACCCCCCGCCCTGCCGCGCGAGCGATATAATGCCTAAATTTTGACTGTTTTTTCTCTCTTGGAGAAAAATGATAAAGAAATTTATACATTATGTGACCCGAGATAATACACATTTTTTACGACCTTTATTATGATATAAGTTTTATTTTTCAAAGCCTAATATAACTCAAGTAAAACGAGTATCGCATGCCCGACATATCATGATCGAAGAGTCAACTATGTAATGCATTTTTTTTTTCAAAATTTAAATCCCATCCATGTACGAGTAAAACGCTATTGTTGACGACGTTTATCGGGGTAACCTCGCCTTAAGGTATATTCTATATTCAATTATATTGAACACGAATTTAAAATAAAAGTAGACCAATCTTCGCTTTCATAGAATTTTCAATAAGAATTCATTATTTTTTCGAATGATTGACCGAATTTCGGTTCGAATCAAGATGTACAGACAATCTTGTACGTACGTCCGGTCAGCTGCTGGCAACACCGACGAGTTTAATGTGGCTGTAGGCTTGCACCAAGGGTCGGCTTTGAGTCCGTACCTCTTTCTGTTGATTATGGATGCTTTGACATCGGACATACAGGAAGAGGCACCCTGGTGCATGCTTTTTACCGACGACATTGTCCTTGTCGGTAAAGATGGACCTGAGATCCAGAGTAGATTGGAGAAGTGGCAACAGAATCTGGAGAATGTTGGCTTGAAAATCAGCAGAACTAAAACCGAATACATGTTCTGCGATTTCGGCGGTCTCTCCAGCCCTGAAGTCATAGCGCTAGATGGCGCGCTTCTTTCGGTCTGCTCCGACTTTCGGTATCTCGGTTCACTTGTGCAAAGCAATGGCGAAATAGACCGTAGCGTTAAGCACAGAATTAACACGGGACGGATGAAATGGCGGCAGGTCACGGGAACAAGGAGAAGATTTATAAAACGTTGGTTAGACCTGCTGTCTTGTATGGATCAGAATGTTGGGCCACAAAAGGGATGAATGAAAGGCATTTACATGTGGCTGAGATGAGAATGCTTAGGGGGATGTGCGGTGTTACGCGAATGGATAAAATAAGAAATGAGTACATAAGAGGAAGTCTGAAAGTGGCACCGGTGACTGAAAAGTTGTGTGGAAATCGACTGTCGTGGTATGGGCATGTGATGCGGAGGAATGAGGAAAATGTCGTGAGGAAGGTTTTGAATATGAATGTGGAAGGGTATACGAGTAGACGAAGACCAAAGAAACGATGGATGGACAGTGTTAAGAATGATATGGTAAGAAAGGAGGTGTCTCATGAGATGACAAAAAAAATCAGAGAAGTATGGAAGAGGAAGACATGCTGCGTCGACCCCAAATGAATTGGACAAGAGAATGATGATGATGACCGAAAAGAAATAAACAAAAGAAAAATATTGGCAGTGGATCGGTTTGGGGGATCAGACCGGAATTAATTTAAAAACGACACCTTTTTGGGTAATTGACAGCCTATTCGGCCAGTTTGACTGGCAGTAACAAAGCTAAGGAAAATTCTTGGAAATTATATTAAATTATACAAGAAAGCAGTTACAGTCCGTTTTTCTGAAAAGAGTTCCTTTGTCAACACATCGTTGAATTAATACATTTTTTTTCCATAGAAAATTATGAACAAAGAAGTCGAAAGGTCAAAATGTTTTGTTTCCAAAATTCAAATTCCGCTTAATTGTTTCTATTTTTTCTTGTTTTCAAGCAATTTCAACATGTTTTTCCAACAATCTGATCGACGATATAAGTTTTTGACTAGTCTTACGAATATCTAAGAAAAGAGGGCTAACATAGTTATAAACACGCGTGTGTTGTCAAAATAAGTGAAAACTGTCTGCGGGCACATCACAAGTTTTATAGCTGACATAAAATGGCCTAGTTTCGAAAGTTGTCGTAAATACGGCCCTTTACGATCGAACCCAAAAGCGAATTAGATCTATGAACGATACTTCACCTAGCGAGTATAGACCTGGGAGACAGAGTACCAAAGAGTTAGAGAAGGAATCTGTTTACTTTTTTCATTGTATTTTATTTTTATCGTCATTAAATCGTTTTGAAAGAGCAGAACGTGGATGAATTCGAATTTCAAAATGCTAGTTCGAATTTCATGACGTATTCGATGTTCCTGTTGTTTGTGGTGTGTCTTTTTTTTATAAAGGAACAAAAAGGGTTACTTTTTTATAAAAATATAATAGGTAATGTTGACAAAACATAACATCACGCCTGTATTCCTGTAATCATGAGATAGGGAGAGGTGTACTCTATGGGTGCACTCATATTAGTACATCCACATTTAGCCAGTTATGTTTTAGTCCCATGTAATTAAATTTATCTGACGCAATAAACTTTGTTTGATCAAATAAATATAGGTTTCAAAACAATACAAAATATTTTCAACTCTACGATGTTTTAACATAACCGCACATTCAACTACCAGCGATGGATATTTACAAACAATAACATTCATGGCATAACATCATCCTCCTATCATAATAAAATAAACACATAAAACATTGCAACACTACGAGCATCAAATAGCATGTTTATTCCAATAAAACGAGTGAACACACTCGAAACAAGTAGGTAACATTGCAAGCTCTGTGTAATTTTGGCAACACTGTAAACTTTATCTATCGTCTATGGTACTAGTAGCTGGCTGTTCGCAATAAATGCCTTTGCCTTTTCAACGCACGACTTCCACATTATGCTTTTTGTTTACGATTTTCTGTGTAATGTAGCAAAATAAAACTATGAGAGTTTTGTTTTCAAAACAAAAGTATCTGTGCTTTTAGGGTGGCGGTTATATAAATAATGTTTACCACTGTACCTATTTATTTTACCCGACAGCACGACAACCATGGCCATGTTTTCCTGTATTTTTTATGACTTAGTCTCAAGGCGCAACAATGAGTGAGCAAGGTATTTCCACGGCAGATGTGATTTGCAACGCAGGGAGCGCCCTAGTAAGACATGCACTGATCTTATTGGTGCCGTTCTTCAGAAAAGACAGGTGCGTAGTACTACTACCGGCGTGCGTGTATGACCAGATGTATGCATGTGGACGAGGCAACGGCCTGTAGCAGGTGGCGTTCTGTGGTTTCTGCCCCCATCGGAAAAGGGCATAAGTTTATGTAGGTATTTTTTTTTACCCACGACGGAACGGAGACGGTATATGCGTTTGGGGTGAGAGGTTGTTTGTTTGTTTGTTTGATTGTGTGTTTGTGTGTTTGTGCAAATACATGTTGCCATTTTTCTCCAAAACTACTAGTCCGATTTTGATGCAGTTTTCAGTTATGGGTTTGGGTTTGATTGGTGCATATTCTTAGATAGGTGTTACGTTGACAACTCACCAGGGGGCGCTGCAGCAAACATTTTTTGTGCAAATCAAAGTTGCCATTTTTCTCCAAAACTACAAGTCCGATTTCGATGCAATTTTCAGTTATAGGTTCAGGTTTGATTGGTGCATGTTCTTAGATAGGTGTTACGGTGACAACTCACCAGGGGGCGCTGCAGCAAACATTTTTTGTGCAAATCAAAGTTGCCATTTTTCTCCAAAACTACAAGTCCGATTTTGATTCAGTTTTCAGTTATGGGTTTAAGTTTGATTGGTGCATGTTCTTAGATAAAAAAATAAAAATAAAAGTAAAAAGTTTAAAATAAAAAGCAAAATTAAAAATTTTGAAAAAACCCACGACTGTTAAAAATTAATTGAAAAAAGGATAAAATAACATAAAACACCCACCTTAAAAAAACCCAAGAATGTCCGTCGGGAGCTGAACATTGCAAAACTAGTTCATTTAATGGCAGCCCCCGACGGACATTCTTGGGTTTTTTTAAGGTGGGTGTTTTATGTTATTTTATCATTTTTTCAATTAATTTTTATGTATCAAACAGAAATGTTGCCAAACAACTAAATTTAAACGAAATCAGTCAAGAGGCATTTCTGAAATGTGGGTGTGGTATACCGTATACTATAGGTACATCTCTTCGTAACCGCTTCTGGTATATAATACTAATCGTAAGTTTTGTGTTAGTGCATTTCGTTTTTTGAATAGAACCACTAGCAGCTTTCATTTACAGAAATTATTTCTTCAAAACACGTAGAGTTTGCTTCGTATTTTTTAGTTATTTTAATAGTATTCAGCTCATGTCTGGAGCAAGGTTTTATATTTGCTAGAAATATAAACTGCCGCGACAAATTATATCTCCGACCTTGCTTCGGCAAACTCCTTAAAAATGAGAAATATTTTTAAGCTTACATTATTTACACAGAAAAGCCAAGAAAACACTAACATTATTACCCCTGGGTAGTTTAATCTATGTAAGGGTGGAGAAAGACAATTTTCTAGCAAATGAATTGTCAATTTTCTTTTAGGTTGTGCTTAGGTAATTCGTTTATGATTTTAACATGAGCTTAACACATCTCTGCCCGATTACTTCTCTTTTCCCAACTATGTTTGAGTGGGCTACCAGTCTCACCGGGTGCAGATGAATACCCGTTTTCGGACCAACCTTGATAAGCGCAGCTTAACCTAAAGATCACCGGAGCAGGTATTATTATTTAGCCACGCCATATACCTACTCGATCGTATACTTAAGCTTAATTTCTTAAGTATTATTATTTTTTTAATGTGCTCGTTTTCACATCACTAAGCGAAACCTAAATGAAAACCTTAGTGTTATTATAACAGTGATGGAATTTCACCTCTCATTGCAAAAGACGAATGTTGAAAATCCAACGGTGTATAATTGATGTCCGTGAAAACAGGCATCAGTCAAGAATCCCTTATTTCTATAATAGTAAGTACTTATTGATGTAAACTTAACCCTGTGAAACCAGAGACACTACATGGTCCTTTATTTTCCAACACTTATCAGGGTTTGACCAAAGAGTCCAACGTCAAGGCTGGAGACAGATTGATCGTCGCTCGATCTTGTAACCAGCTGTCTTGCGATTATTAATCGAGATAACGCTTAGGCCTAGTGCAAATTATGTGGTGTTCTCAGTTTTCCTTTTTACTCAAAGTAAGTGCATCGTGTGTGTAGTAGCCACGAAAAATGCAGATTTGTGCCCGATTGATGTCAACAGGCTCGGCCCCCTATTACATAGGACTTAATACTGGCTTCATGGATTTACTAATAGGTACACCCATAGAGGTAGACCTCTGCCCAACCCTTTGGAGATTACAGGCTTGATGTTATGTATGTACCTATGTGTTAAGTGCAGCGTATAAGGTTGTGCACCCAGAGCTAATATAAGGGAAACTTCAAACAAACTGTCAAAATCTGTCCACCCACTAAATAATAGTCACACAACAAAACTAAATCTAATCAACTAAAGATAGATCTCTAATCAGCTCAATCAAACTCAAGTTCAATGTCAAAGGTCAGCCCAAATCGCTTGACACATAAATAGCTATCCAATTCATTGACCTAGACATAAACTAAGAGAAAAAAAACGTCCACAAAATTCGGCATACTTGGCAACGCTAATCAGGGTAGTATCGAACTTGAGTACAATGTCAAGGGCCCAGCCAGGCTCGACGACACGCGATCGCGTGAGCCAACTTGTGTAGCCGACTTTATCGCGACGCGTCAATGCGACCGGCGCCTAAACTGACGCTTGTAACAGACGGCTGTTCAGACTTTGAATAAACTTGTTTTTGTAACCGCAGTGGTGTATTGTTTTGTTGAAGGAAAGTAAACATTTAAGTTTGGGGATACAAGTGATTTTAGTTAGCCATTGACGTCGGCTAAAAGATGACTTCTGATGAATCATGGACTCCATGGTATCGAAGGGCACGTTTGCCTCTTAATCATTTTTCCTTATAAATAAAGCGATAGTCTTACTACAATTGTCTTGTAAATACTAGGTTTCAGACAACACTCTATTACACCAGGATATGCTAAACTCACATGCTCACAAGACTCAACTTTTAATACACACACACAGGTAAACATAATATTGTAGTCTATGTTAACTTAACGCAATTTTGACGCATAGATATTTACCTTACAGACTTAACACATACAGACAAAGATATAGCTCTTACACTGTAAGGACTGTAAGGCCAACAGTCTATTTTAGTACTGCTCTACAAAACCAAGAACACGTACCAAAAATATACTCTATTTTAGTCTTACTCCACAAAATCAAGAGCACGTAGGTACACACGGCTACACATCAAGCTATACAAAACCAGTATAATCTGATCGTTCATTGTGCGAAAAGATCTAGTAAAGTGAGGCCAAGATTAACTGGTTTTGTATAGCTTGATGTGTAGCCGTGTGTACCACGTAACTTAAGTAATAAGTAACGGAGCGTGTAGTAACTACGTCGCTTGTACCTATCTACACGCTAGCTACTTACTTTAGTGGGTAAACAGTCCCCGGCTCTTTGCCTACTTGACTCCAAGCCAACACTGGCTAGCACGAATAATAAAGATAATTTCGAAATGGGACAGGGGTAGTTGCTAAATGAACAGGGTTGTAAAGTGGTTGTTCAGTTATTTTATGTTTAGAATTAAGTAGTGAACTTGCTTAGGTTGGTCCGCGTATGGGTGACCATATTTTACATTGCCGGGTTTTGCAGGTCCCAGCTGACATTTACAGATCTTCGACAGTCGTCTTAAGTAGTCAGTGGTCTAAAAGTCTGCCTCAGTCTAACTGGAGTGTAGTCATTGTAGAGGTCAGATAGGCAGTCGCTTCATGTAAAATACTGGTGTTACATTATGTTGATTATGTTCTCAGCGGTAGATCGTAATTTGTTAGAATTGATTTGTCTGAAATGATCTAAATATGATATGAGAGTCAAACAAAAGTTCTCAAATGGAAAGACTTTATAATCTACGCAGTACGCATAAGAAAGTCCACTCTGTTACCTACAATAATAACGTCCATTCATTAATACGGGGTTAATGTAAAACGAATCAAATGCAGTAAAAGTGTTAGGTTATTGAGCGTCAGCTTAAAACAACATTAAACTTAAAGCCAGATTAGGTCTCGACGTTAAGCAAAGCCGCTTGAAGCGACTTTAATCTCTTATTTTAGCATACTAAAGATTCTTTAATTTTATGCACTTCGCATTTTGTAGAAAACATTTTTTACTTTGACAAATAAGTTGTCTAAGGAACTGTCTACCTACATCATTACCATCATCATTTCAACCGAAAGACGTCCACTGCTGGACATAGTCCTCGCCCAAGCGTCGCCACATTGACCGGTCCCGTGCAAGAGTCCCGTACGGTAAACAGAATTACACTCGAGCGATCTAATTGTATACAGAAAGCATGGTTCGCCGAAGAACGGTAATACGAAAAATCGATTAGCCGATACATTATTCAGCGAAAGCACGTTTCGCCGAATAACGCTACAAAAAATGAATGGTTGGCCGAGACCAAGATTTGGCGAAGTCATGGTTATACAATGGGTCTGACAAACGTTTTTTACTTTACACACCAAATAAATCTACAAAAAATTACAAGAAGAACTGTGTTTTTACTTTTTTCATATCTTAAAAAATGACTGAGATATTTACGATCAAAGTGCGTATTTCCGCCCAAAGGTTTTTAAAAACGCGGGCGGGCGCTCACTACCCGATGACGTCACAACTCCCACAACCACGCTCTCGTTTGCACGCCCGTGCGCAGTAAAAATCAAAATTATAAAGTTCTCGAAGTTCTCTGTGGTAAAAATGGAAAAAAAAATACTGTATTGTGCCTCGGCGTTTCAATCACCTTCAATTCAACAGTTTAAACACCTGATAAACTCTTTTTTTATGTGCTTGAAGACCCAAAAAATGAAGAAAAAGTGGATGACACAGGATGACACCCGTAAAAAGAGTTGATTCAATAGGTCCTAAAACTAAAGCGCACTACTGTGAAGACCATTTCGATTTTATTTTCTTTTCATTTAAAAATAAAATTAATCACAAATATCTGGTTTAGTACCTATAAAACTATAATACCTAATGGTAAGTATTTGCCTACTTACAAAACTGGTAACTATGTAAATACCTACTAAGACTTACTACATTCTGTATAATGGGTAAATAGTGACTTTTTATTTTAGTTTATATCTACTAATAAAACACAAAAATAATCATCGACAACCTCGAGATTCGAGATGTTGATTGCGAGTACCTACCTGTATGTACTAACTAAATGAAAGACACACTTTCAGTTAGGTTTAAGTTTGAACAAATACATAGCTACCCAGGAGTAGGTAATGCTTACTTAGAACATTCCTATATACCTTTTCATCGTTATTCCACGATTTTCAGCAGCCATAAAATCCTGATTTTTCATGACATATTGTGTCATTGTGTCACCAAGTCACCATCAAACTATCCACTCTTGGCAGATTGTTCGACTGACATATTAGAAAACTTTCCATTCTAAACAATACACGTTTCACTTTAGTGTAATCGGATATAAAGGATAATATTATTATTACTTTGAAATACAAGGACACTATAAGTACGACGACAACGACGAGGCAAAAGGGATTACCTATGTATTAAGGATCGAAGTAAGTGGCGATCTGTGGTTTCTGCCTATCCCCATGGGAAAAGGGCGTGAGTTTATGTATGTATGTGTATGTATAAGTACATAATAGGAAAACGAAGACGATCGAAACAAAATAAAACGAGACGCGCCTAATTTATTATGGTCAACGCACCGGACTAAGTGCCGCGCAGTGACGCGGTCGCGGGCTGAACAGGGTTGTGACGTATTAGCACGAGCGCGCGTAATCTCGGAAATTCAAAAAATTGCTTAAACTTCTCGGCGTTATAACTTCGGAAATACTGCATGTATCGAAGTAAAACAAAAACTAATGTAATGTACACGTTCTACGCTTCGATTTTAGGTGTATTTGATACGAATATTCTGACCCTTTTGTGTTCCCCATTAGATCGCTCGAGTGTAATTGTATTATTATTATTTTATTTTATTCTTATGGATCAGAAGGGTATTTAATTTTTTTAAAAGAAACGACAAAGTAACCTCGAACTATTTATTTTTAAGTAGCACACCACAAAACCAACAGAGTTATGAAAATATTAAGAAACCGTCACAACTATAACCACAGGTCCCAGTAGACGTCTGTCGCAGTCGAGCGCCCGAGCAAAAGTGAGTGCGCTCTGAGCGTGCGCCGGTTGATATGCTCTGTCGCCCGTTCCATTCACCGCGTCGTCACGAACATGCGATATTTCTACCCTCCGGCTGAGGAATTCTCTAACACGGCCGTTCCTGACAGCTGAACGACCTCGTCAGCTTGGCTCACTGGCACCGAATGCTGATCCTCGCTCGCTTCGTCCATCCTGCACAGATACGCTGTTCAGCGTCTGATCATCACTTGTTTGGACCTCATTGATAGACTCGTCATCTAAAACATATCAAAACCAAAACTTGAATGAGGTATTCTGAAAGTTTGAACTTTTAACTGCCCATTGTAATGAAATTACTAGCAATCGCACCAAAATAGGCAGCAGTTTGTAAATTGTATCACCAATGAAAGAGTTCGCGACCTCAATCATTACCGAAACAACCACAACATCACCTGGTAACCATCTATCGGGTTTCCAGATAGCCAAATATCGATGCCAAAACAAACAAAATTGCCACAATGTAGGGGCAAACAGATACCTATAGCTGTTGATGAAAAAGCTCTTTTTAACAAAATACATCTCAAAAGCTAATAACTTTAAGCGACTAGCTTCGCTTAGCATAGTCTACGCGTAATAGGTGTGAAACATACAAATATCCAAACCAACCACCCGGGGCGGGACTTGTCGGAAGATCGCCACCTCACGACTCGCTAGAGACCTACGTGAGGCATAACTTTGCGTGTGTGAATTGGTCCACATACAAGTACGTTTCAAACCAATCCCATATACATCACCCATTAACATGATACCAGTCACCAGATGTAGAGGTGAGGTGCGGTTGCAGCCCGCCTTGCCATGTTTAGGGCAACTTGTATCTTCCATGATGCATCGGACCAACATTGGTCACCTCGACACGCAACATATCGAGTAACCATCCGGCAGCATCGTTCACATCAGATCCATCTCTCACAACCTGACCATCATTTTCTTGTGTCATCACTAGGTTCACCATCACCAGACTGGTCGTCATCCTCAGACTGGCCATAATCATCTGCAAAGTAAAAACAACACATACTGTACATTTGTTTTCTTTCGTCACTTATGTGTCTGAAGCCAAAGAATAGTAAGCACTCGAACTGATGTTGTTAAGTACGCGATAGTGAGCGTGCACTCCCACCATCAGGTACCCAACTAACTAACAGGAAGGTTTTTTTTTTTTTTTAGGTAATTGAAATGTAAATTTAAAAGCCTCAGACTAATAAATATTTCAAAATCAGTGATAAGCATTAAAAAATAAAAGGAACTAAATAGCATTCCAAGCAATGGAATTCCGGACTCCCATTGGGTGGAATACTAGCCAAGATAAATAGATAGTAGTGAAGCAGTAATATACTTAACTAGAACAGAAGCCAGGAACCGAAGGTCCAGGCCAAACAGAAGTCTTATGCCAGAGGCTCAGACCAAACAGAAGCCATGAACCGGAGGTCCAGGCCAAACAGAAGTCATACACCAGAGGCTCAGACCAAACAGAAGCCATGAACCAGAGGTCCAGGCCAAACAGAAGTCATAAACCAGAGGCTCAGACCAAACAGAAGCCATGAACCGGAGGTCCAGGCCAATCAGAAGTCGTAAGCCAGCAACGCGCTCAACACGCAAGTAGCGCGCTGGCAGCCCGGAGAGACGCGCTCAACACGCAAGTAGCGCGCTGGCAGCCCGGAGAGACGCGCTCAACACGCAAGTAGCGCGTGTAGCGTAGTGCTTTTCGTGGTAGATAAATGAGACACTGTAGACTTAGTCATACATTTATTTAAGTACTACACTTACAAATAGATTCTAGGGTCTAGGGTTCTAGTGTCTCTAAGGTCACACACTGTCACTGAAGGTAGGTATACGGTACTGCCCTGAGCAACCAGAAGACGTCGATCGCCACGCACGGTAGGTAGGCCGGGTCAGGCGGCCTCACGCGTCGGTAGGGACGCGCGGCAGGGCGGTCGACCAGGTGGGCAGCGGGCTCAGGGCAACTAGCCCGAGGCAGCGTTGGTGGTAGGCCGGTAGCGGCAGCGCAGGCGGCCGGTAGGTAGCGGCGGCAGGCCACTGTCTACACGGCCACGCCGTCGTCTGGTGCTGGACGCGTAGGCGTCGCAGATTAAAGGCGGCTCGCGGTAGGGCGGCCGTGCAGATGCGCGCTTCTCACCGCGTTGGTAGAACGCGGGAGCACAGCAGCAGAGCAGCGCAGCGTGAGCGAAGCAGCAGGTTTGTTAGCCAGCGATAGGAACCCTGAAACAGCGCCAAGGGGGGCGCGTGAGCTCCAAGATGGTTCCTGCAAGCCCCTACGATGTGCGTGTCCCAGCCATGCGTTAAGTGCGGCAAGCTCAAGGCAGTGAAGAAGATGGAAGATGGGTACTCACACATCGCAGTGGTTTACAGTGATTAGATGATAGGTGAATAGATGGTAGACTAAAGGCAAGGCGTGGCGTCACATCGCCACGGGGTTCTCATTGACCGCCGACTCGCGTCGCAGGTTTATGATACAGCATGGATGAGCATGATTTAGTTTATAGAGAATAGAATAGGATGCATGCCATGCGGAGAACCATATAACTAGGAGCTATACTAGCTAGTAGGAGTCTCTTTTTTAGAAGGCGACTGTTTTTCAGTTTTAATAGCTGAAACCGAGTTTGACTGACCTGAGTGTGGTGTGCACCTTCATTCTTTTGCACAACTATCTAAGGCACAACAAACAACAGCAGACAATATAATCAAACAGTTCAAAACCGTATCTTCAGACACTAAGGGTATAGGTCGCACTAATCTCATCACACACTGCATTGACACAGGTGACTCGCCTCCTATTAGGCAACGATACTACCGGATGTCTCCTGAAAAACAGCGCATTCTTTGTGAAGAGTTAGATGAAATGTTAAAGCTAGATGTTGTTGAGCCATGTGAAAGTCCCTGGTCTTCACCAGTACTGCTAACACCTAAGAAGGATGGTAAATTAAGGTTCTGCCTAGACAGTCGAAGATTAAATTCAATAACTAAAAAAGATGCTTATAACTTACCTTACATTTCTGAAATTCTAGATAACTTAAAGGATGCTAAATATTTAACAAGTCTTGACCTATATAAAAGTTTCTGGCAGTTACCTCTAAATGAAGCTGACAAAAATAAAACTGCTTTCTACATTCCTAGTCGTGGTACTTTTAGATTCAAAACAACACCATTTGGGTTGACCAACGCTCCAGCTACCCAGCAGAGGTTGGTCGATAAATTATTTTACGGCCCAGAATTCGAAAACAGGGTTTTTGCGTTCTTGGATGATGTAGTACTAGTGTCCTCTGATTTTGATCATCACATATCCCTACTTTTAAAGATCCTAAATAAACTAACAGAGGCAAATCTAACTATAAACTTGAATAAATGTCAGTTCTTTAGAGATGAACTGAAATACTTGGGTTATATAGTCAATTCTAAAGGTTTACACCCAGACCCAGAGAAGGTTGAAGCTATTACCAACTTTCCAATTCCAACTAACCCAAAGGAAGTAAAACGGTTCTTGGGTACAGCATCCTGGTACAGACGGTTTGTACCTAATTTCAGTTCACTGGCAGCTCCACTAAATAAACTAACCAGTTCCAGCAAAAAGGCACCACCTTTTGCTTGGACCAATGAGTGCCAAGAATCTTTTGATAAACTAAGAAAGATACTCATAACAGCTCCAGTCTTGTCATGCCCTGACTATAGTTTACCTTTTGAAGTACACACTGATGCCAGTAACTATGGTATTGGTGCTTTGCTCACACAAACAAAGAACGGTGTGGAGCATCCTATTGCATATATGAGTAAGTCCTTAACTAAACCGGAACAAAACTACAGCATTACAGAAAGGGAGGCGTTAGCAGTACTGCTGGCTCTTGAACACTGGCGTTGTTATTTAGAGAACGGTCTAAAATTCACTGTCTACACTGATCACTCTGCGTTAAAGTGGTTCCTAAAACTACAAAATCCTACAGGTAGATTAGCCCGCTGGGGAATTAGACTCTCTGCATTTAACTTTGATGTCAAACACCGCCGTGGTTCAGACAATACCCTTCCAGATGCTTTGTCCCGAGCTCTACCAGTGGCTGAATTGTCCACCCAGTCCACACTTGAAACAAACGATACTTGGTACCTAAACATTTACAAGGGCTGTCTACACAACCCAACATCTTTTCCTAACTACTTAATTAAAAATGATAAATTATATCGTCATATGAAAAGTAAATTCGCAATCTTTGATGAGTTTGACTGGAAAGAGGTTGTTCCATCTGAGTCTAGGTCAAAGGTGACTGCAACCATACTATACATTCTATGTGCATATTACACATGTAAGCATCTTCTGTTGCTTAAAACACTCATTGCCATAGTGCATGCTGTGGTCACTAAAGAGTGTATTTATTTTCTTAGATAGCAGAGTAGGTCATTAATTAACTACTATAAAACAATTGTGTTGTTTGTGTTACTATAAACACTAACAAGTCTGCACTTTCATGAAAAGTAACTGCAAAATTGAAATTGCAGGCATTGTCCTACCCTATAATAGGATAACTTAAACTTAATTAGTTACAACTAGAATTTAAAACTTAAAATAGTAAAACTATAACTATAGAATTCAAACACTAGGCTCTAAACCAGTGTCTAAAACTTTCATGACCTAGTTCATGGATATTCTAACAGCTGTTGACCAAAGTCACAGTTGGACCTCGTTTCTGCCTACCCCGTAGACAGGACTAAAGTGCTAATGGCCTACGCCTTAGTACCTAATTTTATCATGGCTAACCATTGATAAACTACAACTGTTAGTCAGTTGGATCTTCTACCGCCTACACGGTAGCGAGACTATAACACTTCTGGCTCTAAACCAGGTGTTTCTAACTATGAGCGGATTGCAACTCAATAAACAAGCCCTAACAGCTACCTAAACACATATCTAATCTATCAAAAATCTAATACTCGCTGTAATCTAAACACTAGTTACAACTACATACACACTATTAATCTATAAAGTCAACTTCACTAAATAAATGCTAATTGATTGTTGATAAACACATACTGTAAACCTCTCTTAGATGTCACGTAATCCTTACACACAATTGAACCCTGTGGCGTAGTGCTTTTCGTGGTAGATAAATGAGACACTGTAGACTTAGTTATACATTTATTTTAGCACTAAACTTACAATTAGATTCTAGGGTCTAGGGTTCTAGTGTCTCTAAGGTCACGCACTGTCACTGAAGGTAGGTATACGGTACTGCCCTGAGCAACCAGACGTCGATCGCCACGCACGGTAGGTAGGCCGGGTCAGGCGGCCTCACGCGTCGGTAGGGACGCGCGGCAGGGCGGTCGACCAGGTGGGCAGCGGGCTCAGGGCAACTAGCCCGAGGCAGCGTTGGTGGTAGGCCGGTAGCGGCAGCGCAGGCGGCCAGCAGGTAGCGGCGGCAGGCCACTGCCTACACGGCCACGCCGTCGTCTGGTGCTGGACGCGTAGGCGTCGCAGTTAAAGGCGGCTCGCGGTAGGGCGGCCGTGCAAATGCGCGCTTCTCACCGCGTTGGTAGAACGCGGGAGCACAGCAGCAGAGCAGTGCAGCGTGAGCGAAGCAGCAGGTTTGTTAGCCAGCGATAGGAACCCTGAAACAGCGCCAAGGGGGGCGCGTGAGCTCCAAGATGGTTCCTGTAAGCCCCTACGATGTGCGTGTCCCAGCCATGCGTTAAGTGCGGCAAGCTCAAGGCAGTGAAGAAGATGGAAGATGGGTACTCACACATCGCAGTGGTTTACAGTGATTAGATGATAGGTGAATAGATGGTAGACTAAAGGCAAGGCGTGGCGTCACATCGCCACGGGGTTCTCATTGACCGCCGACTCGCGTCGCAGGTTTATGATACAGCATGGATGAGCATGATTTAGTTTATAGAGAATAGAATAGGATGCATGCCATGCGGAGAACCATATAACCAATTAGAGCACATGTGCATAGTGAATAGCTAGGTGCTAATTAATATTAAATACAGAATACATTGCCGGCAGCCATTTAAATTGACACAGAGATTAAAAATAGTTATGGCTTGCCGGGACATAAATTTAGTAGCAAAAGAACACAATGGCGGAGTTCACTTACCCAATAACTGGGGACTTATCTAGTAGGCTGCTCGCTTGATGTAAAAAGGACAGAGCCTATGCGCGCAGCCGTTTATAAAGGAGGTCCTGAGTGACGTTCTCCCTCCATTGTGACATTTCAGAACATTTAGGGCTGTACCTATAATTTAGTGAGGTGACAACTTTTTAGAATTAGTCGGTTTTTAGGGAATCGACTAATTTATGCTACAGTACCCCGCCTGCAAAGAAAGGATTTTCCCTAGGGGAAATCCGCTAGAAGGCCTAAACCACTTAGACTGACTACCTGTACGTACATACATCTCATTCGCGTGCTTCCATCCCATCAATCAACTATTCATCGTCAAACATTCATCCTTCAAAGTCCGTCACTGACTTGAATGTAGTCCTAAGTCAGTGACTTACTATACACACAAGAGGTAAACTAATTTAGAGTAGCTTAACTCAAGACAGTCAGTCGGAAAAACAACAAGATAGTGCAAGTGTATCTCCTTGGGGGTCAGGTCGCTGAGGTGTTAAATTGCAGGGTATTGTGTATAATGTAGGTTCTGTTAAGTTTAGAAACAAAAATTAAAGATCACCATTGATTGCTGAACACTATTATGAAGTGTAGTAGCTATAGTACAAACACTGTCAAGTGAGTGATGTACCATGTGATGTCTAAGTGTGTAATCCGAACATGAAGAAGTGAAGTCTTCATAGTCAATGATTTAATATCAAGAAAAAGAAAACATGCAGTTTAAATAGTAATAGGTTTAAAATAATCGCAAGTGTCTAATTTATTTTAAAAGCTTGCATTAAAAAAAAATTGTTAAAGTTTTAAAATCATAAGTGTCCATGCTAAGTTTAAGTTCCATGTCTATGTTAAATTGATTTATATTTTGTCTATGTTCTATGTCTGTGACACCTTTTATTGTTGTATAATTTTTAGTCAGAGTCCATAGTTTAAGATTTAAAGTTTCCGAACGATAAAATAATGACAAGCAAAAAGGCTAATATTCATGGTAAGTGTCAAACGTCAAAGTTGAATAAAGTTTTTTAAGTCGATGACACTTGAAAGTTAGGTTAGGTAGGAAATCTCAGCATTATTTATAGGTTAAATTTATTTGTTTAACATGCTTGGTTAAGAATTAAGTGTTAAGTTAAGTTGTAGAAGTCGTTAACGTTATGGACTAGTTTAGTTATCAATTGTGTGTAAGGATTACGTGACTTATATGAGAGGTTTTCAGTTTGTGTTTTTCAACAATCAATTAGCATTTATTTAGTGAAGTTAGTTTGTATAAAAGACTTTATAGATTAATAGTGTGTATGTAGTTGTAACTAGTGTTTAGATTACAGCGAGTATTAGATTTTTGATAGATTAGATATGTGTTTAGGTAGCTGTTAGGGCTTGTTTATTGAGTTGCAATCCGCTCATAGTTAGAAACACCTGGTTTAGAGCCAGAAGTGTTATAGTCTTGCTACCGTGTAGGCGGTAGAAGATCCAACTGACTATCAGTTGTAGTTTATCAATGGTTAGCCATGATAAAATTAGGTACTAAGGCGTAGGCCATTAGCACTTTAGTCCTGTCTACGGGGTAGGCAGAAACGAGGTCCAACTGTGACTTTGGTCAACAGCTGTTAGAATATCCATGAACTAGGTCATGAAAGTTTTAGACACTGGTTTAGAGCCTAGTGTTTGAATTCTATAGTTATAGTTTTACTATTTTAAGTTTTAAATTCTAGTTGTAACTAATTAAGTTTAAGTTATCCTGTTATAGGGTAGGACAATGCCTGCAATTTCGTGCCCCACGTTGGGCGCCACTGTAGCGTAGTGGTTTTCGTGGTAGATAAATGAGACACTGTAGACTTAGTCATACATTTATTTAAGCACTACACTTACAAATAGATTCTAGGGTCTAGGGTTCTAGTGTCTCTAAGGTCACGCACTGTCACTGAAGGTAGGTATACGGTACTGCCCTGAGCAACCAGAAGACGTCGATCGCCACGCACGGTAGGTAGGCCGGGTCAGGCGGCCTCACGCGTCGGTAGGGACGCGCGGCAGGGCGGTCGACCAGGTGGGCAGCGGGCTCAGGGCAACTAGCCCGAGGCAGCGTTGGTGGTAGGCCGGTAGCGGCAGCGCAGGCGGCCGGTAGGTAGCGGCGGCAGGCCACTGTCTACACGGCCACGCCGTCGTCTGGTGCTGGACGCGTAGGCGTCGCAGATTAAAGGCGGCTCGCGGTAGGGCGGCCGTGCAGATGCGCGCTTCTCACCGCGTTGGTAGAACGCGGGAGCACAGCAGCAGAGCAGCGCAGCGTGAGCGAAGCAGCAGGTTTGTTAGCCAGCGATAGGAACCCTGAAACAGCGCCAAGGGGGGCGCGTGAGCTCCAAGATGGTTCCTGCAAGCCCCTACGATGTGCGTGTCCCAGCCATGCGTTAAGTGCGGCAAGCTCAAGGCAGTGAAGAAGATGGAAGATGGGTACTCACACATCGCAGTGGTTTACAGTGATTAGATGATAGGTGAATAGATGGTAGACTAAAGGCAAGGCGTGGCGTCACATCGCCACGGGGTTCTCATTGACCGCCGACTCGCGTCGCAGGTTTATGATACAGCATGGATGAGCATGATTTAGTTTATAGAGAATAGAATAGGATGCATGCCATGCGGAGAACCATATAACCAATTAGAGCACATGTGCATAGTGAATAGCTAGGTGCTAATTAATATTAAATACAGAATACATTGCCGGCAGCCATTTAGATAGACACAGAGATTACAAATAGTTATGGCTTGCCGGGACATAAATTTAGCAGCAAAAGAACACAATGGCGGAGTTCACTTACCCAATAACTGGGGACTTATCTGGTAGGCTGCTTGCTTGATGTAAAAAGGACAGAGCCTATGCGCGCAGCCGTTTATAAAGGAGGTCCTGAGTGACGTTCTCCCTCCATTGTGACATTTCAGAACATTTAGGGCTGTACCTATAATTTAGTGAGGTGACAACATTTTAGAATTAGTCGGTTTTTAGGGAATCGACTAATTTATGCTACACGCGCTGGCAGCCCGGAGAGACGCGCTCAACACGCAAGTAGCGCGCTGGCAGCCCGGAGAGACGCGCTCAACACGCAAGTAGCGCGCTGGCAGCCCGGAGCGACGCGCTCAACACGCAAGTAGCGCGCTGGCAGCCCGGAGAGACGCGCTCAACACGCAAGTAGCGCGCTGGCAGCCCGGAGCGACGCGCTCAACACGCAAGTAGCGCGCTGGCACCGTGGTGTGCCACGCACAACTGCGCTAGTAGGGCGCGCTGGCACCGTGGAGTGCCACGCGCAACCGCGCCAGTGGGGCGCGCTGGCACCGTGGAGTGCCTCACTCAACCGCGCCAGTGGGGCGCTCTGGCAGCTTGCGACCACGTGCGCGTTCACGGCGTCACTGTAGCGCAGCCCTGGCAACCACTGCTGCGAGACCAGGCAGCAGCGTAGCGTTGCGTAACACAGACCATACGTCCACGTGTAAGGATTATTCTGCAAACAAACAAATCTACAACAGAATTTTGTTCCACTCGGTCACTCCTGACTAAACTTTAGTTTCGTTGATTTCGATTAAATCAAACGTGGTTTTAACTACCCTTGGACATGTACCATAGTCGCTCAAATCAATCTTGAAAACTGTTTTGCGACTAAAACTACCAGGTTTTCAGAAACCATCGAGTAAAACCTTTTAACGCCACTGCTCTTTAATCAGAAAATAAGGTGCACAAACAACGTTGCCCCCCACACTAGGAATTCCTCCTATATCGTTGGTGTGTACATAAACATTTAAACTCACATACACAAATACCAAGGCCCGGAAAAACTATCTGTACGCCATACAAAAATTTGCACCGCGCGAGAATCGAACCCACGACAGCTCCTTGACGATATTCAACCGCAACAAGGACTTTCGGGCATAGCCTGCATACGTGGTAATTTTATTTGAAATCGTACTCATAACGTCACATTAACTTGACACGGACACAATGACCAAAATTCGGGTTAAAAATTAGTCCACGTTCTGTTATTGGTCACCCAATCTTTAAGCCACGTCTTAGCACCACCATGTAAACAGCCACCAATGCGTCCGAGGCATTGCCGATCGCCTCAGTGACTTCATAAACACACACACACACACGCAACATAACATCACGCCTGCTATCCCCGAAGGGTTAGGCAGAGGTACTCAGTATACCCACATTTCGCCAGTTATGTTAAGTCCCATGTAATAAGGGCATGCCTATTGCCACCAACCGGGCACAAATTCAGACAATAAAACTTTGTCCGATCTGAGAATCGAACCCAGAACCTTCATGTTCACGCGGTGTGCACTCGCGATCCGTTAACTGACCACAATATAACTAACACGTGGGGCGTTAACCCAAAAACGCATAACACTGACACTTCGATTAATACGTGGTTAGAGGTTACTTTGAAACGAAACGCTTTACTGCAAAATAGATAGCAAACGGTCAAAGACGCGTGTAAGCGAATCCCACTTCTGATCTTTCATCTTATGGATCAGAAGGGTATTTAATTTTTTTAAAGAAACGACAAAGTAACCTCGAACTATTTATTTTTAAGTAGCACACCACAAAACCAACAGAGTTATGAAAATATTAAGAAACCGTCACAACTATAACCACAGGTCCCAGTAGACGTCTGTCGCAGTCGAGCGCCCGAGCAAAAGTGAGTGCGCTCTGAGCGTGCGCCGGTTGATATGCTCTGTCGCCCGTTCCATTCACCGCGTCGTCACGAACATGCGATATTTCTACCCTCCGGCTGAGAAATTCTCTAACATATTTATATAAAGCTTCCTACATCTGCTTGGAATGTTCCATTTCTGTTTTGGTGATTCCAAAATTGCTGATAAAATAATTAAAAACACACTAATCGCTCTAAACTAAATACTTATCGGAATTAATACGTAGACTTGTCCCTCGAAAAGCACGATAAGCCCTTAAAAATCTTTCGTACGGTGACGGTCGTTACAGGTAGTCAGTGACCCTAAAGTCTGACAACCAGCCTTACCAAGGGGGATCGTATTACCCAGTACTAACTGTCATGTAGAGGTAAGATAGATAGTCGCAAATTTCTATTTTTTACCTGCATTTGCTATACTGGAGGTCAACCAACCCCCACGTAGTTAGGAAAACGCTAGGCAGATGATGATCCAGGCGAGATAGATGGTGATCATAAACAAAACACGAATGCGAAAGAAAAAAACACACCTCTAGCCAAAATGTAGGTACTCACATAAAGAGAAGCTAAACATATTGGCTAAGTACCGAAAACACGAGCCAATCGTTCAGAGGTTAATCTAACGCAAATCGTTCGAGACATCCCAAAGTTATTATGATGATTTTTCCATTAATATCTTAACCGACATACATTTTCCTTATGAGCGGGAAGTGGGGGGTGAGGAAACTCAAAGGGTGTGATGTAGAAATCGAATGTCGTATATACAAATCGTGCATGTTAATTATATACTGTGAGTGCGTTTAAGACCATTGTATATTTTTATTAAGCACTTGATGTAAATTCAATCACAATTGGTGTTTAGTTGAATTCGGTATAATAAATACAATGTTCTCTGCAATTAAGTTTCTCATGAGTCCGCCTTTGTACGGTTTTATTACTTGTGCATAAAGTTTTAATAAATAAATAAACCTTTTACAATGTTCAACAAAATCGGAATACTTTTCCACAAACAAATATTATGGCACAACATTTTTGTAAAGTTTAATTCTGAAAATCTGTATTAGTGTTCAGATGAAAATAGAGAGAACCTGTAAAACCAATATAGATTTTCAGAAATACTACACAAATCTACTATTTAGCTTTTCTACGAAAAACACGTGCGATAATCAACAAATCATCCACACAAACGTCGATCCCTAATAGTAACGTGAAAAGGTAACATATAAATAATAAGCAAGGAAAACAAAACCTTCGCGGAGATAGAGGAAAATAAATAATGAGAGAATCGCTGTTGGGGGAATTACCTCTTTGCTGCAAATAAAGATAAATTGATTTCTGCGTGGAACGTAAGGGTAGTACCTTAGGGCTGCCAGAGATGTGCGAGGATGCGGAACGAGGGATGTGTGTGTAACTAACCAATAATAACGATTCCTTTTTCACGGCTTGAGCTAAGCTACCTACCCTTTTCCCTACTATGTTGGGATTGACTTCCAGACTAACCCTAATCCTGCTGAATACCAGTATTTTACACAGAGAAACTGCCTATCTGACCTCCACCACCCAGTACCAACTGGGAAACACGATACCCTTTAGTAAGACTGGTTGTCAGACGTTAAGGCCACGTACTACCTGTGGCGACTATCATTATAGACCTACAAATGACAGCGAACATCAACCTGTACGGCTATCAATTAGCTACGAGCTAAACTAGAACTAGCTATGTAATAGGGATGTTAACAAAAAAAATCTAATTAGTACGTCAGATAGATTTCCAAAAAATATTGGACACATATTTTTTCTTTTTTCACGTGAACAAACAATGAAGACGATACAGTGCTTTGAAAACTCGTGTGACGTCATATTCTAAGATTTAGTATGACATTTCTTAGCGAGCAGTGACGTCACATCCTCCCACCCAAATCTTTTCAATGTCAATTTTTATTGATTTGATAAAACAAAAAATACGTATCCAATATTATTCGATAATCTAACAGACGGACTAATTAGAATCATGTTTTTTTAAGTCAGTAAACATCCCTATTGTTTAGCTTTACGTATACGCATATCCCTCGCTGCACATTCTCGCGCAGCCTTACCTTTCCTTTCAGCACAAAATTACCTTTTGTTAAACTTAGTACATTGTATGAAGGCTGTGTTGCTCGTAATATTCTATGATGTAAATGTACGAGGAAACAGTTCGAATTTCCTTGAAGCTTTCAGCGTACCTATGCTTGATTAGCGATGCATTGTTTATTGCTTTTGGCTCCGGAGTTTTGAAATTATGCCGCCGTGTTTTGCTTTAGTTTGAGGTGCTTTAGAACTGCTACTTACAGCGTTAGAAAAAGGCAAAATATACAATTATCTGTGTTGCTTCATCATTGACCTTATCCCAATTTACATATGTGGGGACGGCACAGCAAGTTTTCTTCTTTCATCATCATCATTTTAGTCGAAAGACCTCCACTGCTGCACATAGGCAGATGTCATCATTGACCGGCCCCGTGCGTCCCCACAACCTTCACCAGGTCATCGGTCCACCGACAGTGGAAGGCTTTTTTCATTTTTCTCTCTACTCATCAGACACTTCCTTGCTATTATATCTAGTAATACTATCTATGTTGGCTGTTATCTTAAAGTCATGTTCGAAATTCGAACTAAATCATATGATCATAATATAACTTAACGTCTGTCTTATGGTGCCTAACTGCCTACGCATGTGTTCAAGATATTAATTAAAATTCTCAAAGTTGCGGAAGATAAAATTAATTTATTACCGTTGTTTACGACTTTCCCCAAGTTTCTCTTTACCCATTTATAATCATTATTCTGCCTGAGTCTAACCAATGAACTGAAATATAAATAATAGATTACAAAGGCGGAAAAGGTTTTAAAATAAAAGCTGGCCAACAAATAAATTAATCGCGCAAGTGACAGAAAAAAAGTTGGGAGTTTCTATTTTTAAAACATCGAAGCTGAAAGATGGTTTCCAAAAACAAGATACTTAGGTACTAAACGTTTCACAAAAAAGGCCTTTACCCTTGTTTATAAAATTTATTAAAGTATGATACCACTATACAATCTATCACAAACCAACAAAACACATAGAAATAAAGGACATTCTAAACCTAAACGATTAAATTCACAGCTGCTTTTGTTGAGCCTGGCTATAGTCCAAAAAGTATTGTCAAGTGAACTAATGCCCTAGAGGGGAGTATAGGCAAAACGTATTTCGAAAATATTTTGTGCGGTGCTTTGGGGCGTATTATAGCGTCTACCGGTCCAATGCCAAATTCCTCCATAAAGCCAGATGCTATTGGTTCAGAAAAATAATATTGCGATTCCTGTTCATAACTGGTTTTTAATAATTCACTTAACTGTGCAGTATTTTTGCTAATATCGAAGAAGTATCGCATTATTTATTAACGGGGTTCTGGAGGTCATATAAGCAGTTATAATATAAAATCCTGGTGTATGCCTGCTTCAACTGGCAGTCAAGTCAAGCTCTTGCTGCCCAGATTCATTTTAGCTACCATCGAAGCATATATGTGACAGCTTATCCATGGCATTCTTCGGTAGTGGAAAAAGTACCCAAACAACAAGTACCTAAGTGAAAATTAAGATGGGAGAGCAACTAATAAATCAAGCTATATTTAGCAAACTCATATAGAATTTCCCGAAGATGCTCACATAACTTGCTAACTAACCTAGTTCAGTGTTACGAGGCATGCAGAACATAGAAGCTGTAACCTCAACCGCCTGCTTAGTGTTTAGTGTGGCGTGATAGAGGTTAGATTAACACGGATTAAGGTCAACGCACAGTAATACACTACACACAGCACAGACTCAGCAGAGTCTGAACTAAAGCCGTTTGGGATTCTGTCTATGAAACTGCAACGCTTTAAAAAATCACTGAACACCACCGTGCTTAGACCCTTGATATTTGCCTCGTTTCAGGATCAGTCAACGAGATTGCTGATGCAGCGAGTGGTTGGTCTGCCGTTTACAGAGTGCCGTAGTCGTCACCTAACTCTTACGGTGTTCACAATGTGATATTGTTGCATACTTCTATTGCATAGATGGTTCTTCTAAGCGTGTCGATGGCAACCTAAATTGTGTCAGCCAAGAACAGAAACACTGGTTTTTGGCGTCTTCAGTAACGTCCATCAGTTTCTGTAATGAACAAACAACAGTACACGGATGACACAATATGCCCATCGTATGCATCCAGTCCAGGGAACAACAACTCTAACTCCAACCAACTGAGTAGATTTCTCTTGCTGCGCCGAACCTAGTTCTGGAGTCTATTTAAAGATTTCCAGGTCGGCCATCTCAACTCATGTCCAGCAGGGATATTGTGTATCTTTTAATGACAGTGGATAACTTATACCGCCTTATTACAAAAGGTAGTTAAACCTGGTTTAACTTAGACCTGGTTTATCTCGCATGCTGTCACATTCTTTTGAATATTATTGAAGTGAGACGTCATGCGAGATAAACCAAGTCTAAGTTAAACCAGGTTTAACTACGTTTTGTAATAAGGCGGATTATGTCTATCAAATAACTGTCAAATGGTGAGTTTTTAAGAAAAAAATGTACCAAACCATAACCAATTTACAGTTAATCTATGGACATTTCTGATAGCCACTGACGTTAAAAAGATACGCAATAGGGGGGCAGGAGGGACATTTTCAGCCAGTCGAACGAATGGGTTAGGTAAGGATGCACTACCTCGCCACAACCTATAGCTGGACACCTTATTGACAAAGGGCCGATGAACACTTCTTCTATCCAGTGCTTCTAAGTGTGCGTTGACGTTACACAGGATTATTCATCTACCGTCTAAGTACAAAGCAGTCATGTTCCTATCATAAGATATAACATATATCATAAGCTCGAGTGGCGGTAATCCGGCTTCAAGGTAGATTTCGCTTGTCAGGTGACTGTTACATGCGGTAGCTAAAAGCGTTACCGCAGACCAATAACGTTGCTACTACTTTAGCTGAGATTTCAATATTAAACTCATATCGTAGTCATATAATATATCTGTATTCTAACTGCGGAGACCGGAGGAAAAACCGTACTCCGCCGAATCTAGGAGCCCTTGTCCATGTTATTATGATATTATATATATATATATTATATATATTATGATATTATTGTTATTATGATATTGTTATTATGTGTTGATTATGATTCTGTATTCTAAAACTACCTCACCAACGGTGTGTTTTAAACAAGTTGATTACTCTGTGAAAGTCTGCATGAACCTGCATAATATTCCATAAAGTTCATGTTTTTATTTTGCGCCTAAATATCTCTACAAGATAGGAAGAGAAGAACAGAATAGGTGCAAAATAAAAACTTGAATTTATGTGGAATGAATTTTGAGTAAAAGGGAACGTATGCAAAGGGGCCAGTGCGAGCGAAACGTTAAAGAGAGAGAAATAGAAAGAAATGTGGCGAGAAGTATGAAAGCCGATGTAAGAATTATTAGTTTCGAAAAAATATCGAGTTATTTACATAGTAACTCTATTATTTTACCTTACAAACCCACATTTATATGCGGAATTCTTTCCTTTCTACGAAAGTACAAAATACGAGAACTCTACTCCCAAAATATAAATAGGGTAGTTGACAAAAAAAATCTAATTAGTCCGTCAGATATATTTCCACAAAATATTGAACACGTATTTTTTCTTTTTGCACGTAAACCAAAAATGATCTTTGACGTGTTTTATCTTCGTCAATTTTTATTAATTAGATAAAACAAAAAACACGTATCCAATATTTTTCGATAATCTATCTGACGGACTAAACAGATATATGTTTTTTTTTTAAAAACGTTGCCCCACACTAGGAATTTCTCCTGTATCGTGGGTGCGTTTACAAACATTGAAACTCACATACACAAACACGCCCAGACCCGAAACAACTATCTGTAGGCCATACAAATATTTGTTCCGTGCGGGGATCGAACCCGCGACACGTAGCGCAGCAGTCCAATCGCTTAGCCACTGCGCCAACCGTGTCGTATATATAATATATACATATTTTTTTTACCCAGGACACATCCCTATTCTACTCCCAAATCTAACTCTTTATTATTGCCGTTATCTTAAAGCCCTCTAACTAGAACCAATGAATAGACCACAAATATCATCCCGCAATGCTCATTGATTGGCAAAAGTCATGGAAGCGAGTTATTAACCACGATTACATTTCTGTTATATGAAACCCAAGGGTTGAAACTCGAAACAAAGGAATCAAAGCAATTAACAAAGTGATTCCATTCTCCGGGAGTAAATCAATATTTGACTTTGTAACCACCCTGTAGAAATAAGGAAGGGGCCACACTAGTGTGGTATACATTCAATTACATGCCACAGAAGTAAATACTTTCAAAAATTCTGTATTTAATTCCTGGTTTTCTCTACAAATGCCTGCACGAAAATATTTGGAATATAGTTGCGTTTTTGCATTGCAGGGGTGATGTTCCCACATTCTTTTGCAAAAAGAAAGAAAGAAAAAGTGTTTTCGTACCACTTGCTCAAAAAAGTGACATTCTATGCCACAAAAAGCGAACATAACAATAGTCATTTTTAATCTGTTATAAACAGGGAAAGAAAATTGTGCTGAATTTCATTCATCCTCTAGGGGGAGAATGTGATTTCTATCAATAATTGGACCAATGTTTCGAATGTTAACTTTTACTTTTAATTGTCATTATTTTTAATAAATGCTTATCTCATAATAGTATTGTGTTATTTTTTTCGCAAATGGTACGAAAAGTAGAGTATTTTCCTTGGTGATAAAGCTGTCTTAGTCTTGGGTGAACTTAAATCCCTCGCTACACTCGCGATTTAAATCGTCACCCGCGACAGAAGACACTGCTTTATCCCCTTGGTTAATAATTTACTATTATTTGTCTCGCATAGGACATAACATAAAAATAGTCATACAGAAAATCTCCATGATATTTTCCTGGATTAATTACATTTTAAAGGAACACTAATAAAAACTAAACGTGATCAATTTGTACAAGAAGTAACAGTATCAAAATTTGACACAAAACAATGTTGACAATAAAAGCTCTTTAACGCGGTTTAGATCTACTGATTTTTTCCTAATTTTTTTAATAATATGTAATACTTTTGCAGTGGCTAGAGCGACATTTCCTAACTTCTAATAACCGGTGTATAATTTATATGGGAGGGCACTTAATCTAGCTTTCCAAAACGTCACACACACACGGTACTCTGTGCCACTGGCCGGTAGTCTGACGTTCAACAGATGGTACAATAACGTACTGGAACGACTAGCTCTGTGGTTACCAACCTCCTTGCTTTGTGATTTTACGGCTCGGTAAAGCTGCTGAAACCTGGTTTCTGGTTTCTATAATGTTTATTGTGTTTAATGTATTCTCCTAATTTGTATAATTTCAAACTGATTGAACTGATTCAAATTATGAGTCACTATTGAATTCTACTTCTTCTTCTTAGCGTGTCGATGACAATTTAAATTGAGTCGGCCCAAAATTTGGCGACGAGTTTGGCACTTTCAGTAGCGTCCATCAGCTCCTGTGATGTGAAGTAACAGGACAGCCTGGACACGATATCAAGTGCTCCATAGTTTGTGGGGCAAGACCACATTTACACTCCAGGGCAGAGTCATCTATGAATCTCCACCTGAACAGGTTTTCCTTGCTTCGGCCTACCTGTGTCCGGAGTCTGTTTAGAGACTTCCAGGTCAGCCATGGCAACTCGTGTCCAGGTGGAAGATTTTCGGCAAGTGGCACAAATGGGTTGGGTAAGGAAACGCTATCTCGCCACAACTTAAGTCTTTCCTTAGAGCGTTTGCCAGTGAGCGGGGGTACACACTTCAAGAAGCTGTTGCGGCTTTTCAGCCTTTGCGGTACTATAATGTTACTGTGTAGAGGGTGTCTAGCGTCGGAGACCATTTTAGCTCTTTCACTAGATCTCGCCACCGCGCGCGCGAACTACTGGTGGCGCTATACCTGCTAATGGATACAGCATCTGTATTACCGCGGTCGGCTTGAGGCAGCCAGTGATTATCTGGCACGTTTCATTCAGTGATATATCCACTAACTTTGCATGGACTGATCGACTCCACACGGGACATGCAAATTCACCCGCAGAGAAGGATAGCGCCAGTCCAGTTTAGTCCGCATATTTAATTCTACTAAACAGGCATCTTCTGGGCAGGCTCGTTTCATCATAGACCTCATTCATTGCTTTCCATCAGACGTGACTAAAGTCAAGATAAAATCTATTTGCCATAAAAATACTGACATAAAAGAAATGCAAAAATTAAGCGTAATCAAATTCTTCATGATTTCAACGTTGCTGTTTGAAATCATGAATTTATAGTTATCTTTATCTTAGAAGAAGACGTTACCCTACAATACAGGAAATACTGAACGAAATAGTTCACAAATAAATATTCCCATTTGAAAACCTCGGCCGAAAAACCCCGTTAAAAATCCTCGAATATTCGCAAAAATAAAGTAACGTTGCATTATGAAAATTTTATTCAACGAACTGGGTAAAGCCTCTTGCATATTGCAGCGAAACGCGTGTTCAAGCCGATTTCCTTGCAACATGCGGTCGGATGCTGTTCGTCCAGTTTTCTCTGGACTGCTCTGAATAAAAGATTGCCCATAATTAGTGCACATGCACCTTTTTGTTTTTTGTTTGTTTCGCAGACAGATATTGCCGCTCCGTTGTTACTTGTTTGTTAAGTCTCTTTGAGAATGAGTCATTTTAAATGCGTTTTATATGTTGGTCTGCCAGGTGGGAGTTGAACTGAACATATAATATACCTAACTGGCCTTAATTGAGGTCATCGGAAAGGGACTGATGAACTATTATTGTCACTTAAATAAATATCTTCGTTCACGACCATGCTTCTGCTACTCTTAATTTTAAAAGCAACGCTGCGCGCTGTTTAATTCCATTGAGCTGTCATTTTAATTCGACGTTTACAAACATCGTTACGCTTCATCATACTTCCCCTAAAAATTCCGATCTACAGTACTACACTTACATTACCAGCCTTTGAAAAAACTCTGACAAAAGCTCCAAGATATTCCCGTTTCATTAAACGGGTCACCAGAGACAGTATTCTAGCTTAAACCTTATTTACTTGGCCACAAAACACACACTCTGCTCGTGACAGCCCTGTGTGTAATTAGTAATTAACACCTACTTCCTCGGCTTTTTCCTACCCTCATTTCTTGTGAGGTTGTGCTAGTAAATTAATAAGCATTATGTAGCATTTTGACGCTAGTTTTTCTTCATAATGGGAAGGTTGATTGTGTTTTATATGGCTATGGTAGTAGGTCTACGTACCTCCATAAGGAAGATTTGAGAGCACCGTATATATGTACAAGGTTATACATGCTATAGCAGAAAACCAGAATTGTATGTCAATGGAAATACATAATAAAACAGCAATAAACTCCTCTCCCGCAGTGTACCAAATCACAGTTCCTAGAAATAATACGAATCACGTTCAGATATTCTGTTTCGGTGTAGATCAAAGACTAGTCTCAGACTGTCAAAGTCTTTAACGAACACCAAGCCCTTAAACCACAACTTAAGTCCAAAGTAACTAACAAGTTACCTAAGCTTGAAGCGGATTCAGCAACAGTACACAATTATAACTTCTAGCCAGAGAAATCTAAGCTAAGTTTAGAGTTTACAAATCCACCGCTGCAGTGCTACATTACTGCAAGTGGAAAAGCGATGTGGCGGGAGTACTGAACTTCCTAGACTGGATTGATCGCGAAAGACTGCGCCGAAATTGAATTTCGTCCAAATCTCAATATCGGATAATCGGCTCAGGCAAACGTATCGGCGTATGCAATCCCGACGCCACTCCGCTTAGATTTGCTACTTCACACGTCTCTATCACGTATCTCTTTTTGCATAGGAAATGGTAGGAATGATAAATTTATGTGAACGTAAATAACATCTTCTTTTCTGGGATTAGCATGGACAATGCGAGAAAACCATGCCATTGTAAAAGTGTTAGACGACAAGCGAGGTGAACAAACATTAAATAATATAATAATAAATCATTTTATTTCGGACAACTAAGAGATTCATAACTTGTTAGTAACAGGTTTTCACTTAAAAACTATTGTTAGTAACTTAACTAAAGACGAGTTAATGAGAAGACCACCCACAGCTACACACACAAACTACTAAAACAATGAAATACTCGTACTAAGGTATTAGTCTTCTCACTAATTGCCTTATTATGGTGGAGGAAGAATCAGACGCTATCGCTTTCAGGATACTATTGTGACTGCCCCTTTATTCTGCTCTGGAGTGAGGCCGTTTTCTTGCGGATGATCGCTGAAACCCATCGGTATGGTTTACCGCGAACATTCCAGAGGCACTGCAAAAACGAGGCAATCGCAACAGCATCCTAAAAACATAGTTGTATTGGACGCGCAGGACATCCAGCGATCTTTTCGAATAGCTGACCCAAAGATTCCCGGTGTAAAAGCTCTGACAATACGCTTTGAAAAGCGTTACCTTTACTTGGTCAGTACACCGAGCAAATCTTCGTGCCAACATATTACCCCTGACCGCCAGAGCCCTACGCTCCCGTTCAATGTCCACATGGTCACTGAGGTCGTCGGTAAGAAAATGCCCAAGATATTTAAACATTTTCACTCTACGAATTGACGTACCATTGATAGACAGTTCAAATGTACTTTCCCGACACTTACCAGCGACCCCAAAGACCATGTATTCACACTTTTTGGCATTATAGACAAGTCCATGTGAAGCAGCGAAGGTCTCGCATACATGAAGCAACTCCACGATCGCCCCCGGTGACGGGCCCAGCAGCACCATGTCATCCGCATAACTGATGTTGTTACAACTAACACCATTTACCCTGCATCCGACACGCATGCTGCTGAGCTCGACAATGAGGTCTTCAACATATAGATTAAAGAGTCGAGGGGACGACAAACCACCCTGCCTCACCCCGCACTCCAACCCATAGGACTCCGAGAGTGCATTGGACCATTTGACACGGTTTGTCTGGCTACGATACCAGTACTGCAATACACTGAGCAGTTCCTCCGGTATACCCCTACTCCTCAACTTGCTCCAGAGCACGTCGTAAGAAACGAGATCAAAAGCTTTGGAGAGGTCAAGGAAGCAGGCGTACACCGGCGTCCTACGGTCAGTGTAGTATTTGACAGTATGCTTGACACCTAGAATAGCACTTTCGGTTGATAGTCCGGGGCGAAACCCAAACTGAGCATCGTGCAACTTAACATATTTTGCCAAACTTAACATATTTGTTCTGTGTCTGGGTGTAATTTATCTATAGTATGTATGTATTTAGAAATATATAAGTGTGTTTATCAGTTGTCTAGTACCCATAACACAAGCTCTGCTTAGCTTGGGACTAGATGGCGTTGTGTGATAGTTGTGGAATATTATTATTATTATTAAACAAGAGTCAAGCATACTATCCAACACTTTGGCCATAATAGTAGCAAGAGAGATTGGGCGGTAATTGCTTATGTCCGAGATGTCTCCTGTCCTGTTCTTCACGATGGGTACCACAATGGTCTTTATTAAGTCTGCCGGTAAATACGAGTGGCTGATACACATCGAATAGAACAAGGCCAGGACCCTCGGCATATGCATGCCTGCATATTTTAAGTGCTCAATGCTAAGCCCATCATGCCCAGGGGATTTGCCCCTACTCATACTATTTATCACCGATCTAACTTGCTTCGTGGTGAAGCGTAGCAGCGGCTCCTGCCCCCGGGCATGAGACACACAGCCGATTCCAGATACTGAGGGACCAAGTGGAGACCTTACTTTGAAATGCTCTCTAAATAAGTTTGAGATATCCGCATGCTCAGTTACTCCCCCTACCCCCGCCGCCAGACCAGGCTTAACCTCCAACTTACCTGTGGACTTCCAAAACGCACTGAAATTATTCGTCGCCCGTTGTTCCGCTAATACGTCCATTTTTAATTGATCTTGCCTATTTTGGCAGTACTTTAGCCGGCTTTTGAAAATTTTACGCGTCTCGTACATTTGGTTGTAAACAGTCCCAGAGGTTGGACGATCAGCCAATACCCAAAGCTGGAAACTAAGCCTGGCCTCGCGGTGAGAATCTCGTTCGTTTGTTCCACCCACATAATGGACTACCACGCTTAGGTCTCCTGTGTGCTTCATTCGATTCCTTCGCTGCCTCACAAAGGACATCAACAATAATCTTGTACAGCTTATCAAGGACAAGTTTGTGACTATCCAAGCTGCATGACCCCTGACTGCACACCACAAACTCCTGTGGGAAGTCTATCTCCCGCAATTTATCAGAACACATCTCATGATATTTTTCGATCTCTGTTTTATTTCTGATGCCCCAAACAACAGCATTGCGGGGTGCAGCCCCGGTCAACAACTTTGGCCTAACTACATCTAAGTCACATGTAATATATATAGGTAAGTGATCGGACACATAAATATCTTCATCAATTCCTACACTAACAATTGTCTGCCAGGCTGACGAAGAGACCACACAATGGTCTCCTACAGCCGTGAGCATCACTAATAAAGGTGTAGTAGTTTTGATCACATCCTAACTTTTTTGTGTCAGCACAGACCCAGGATTGATCGTTACAAAAACTTAATAACTCCACATAAAATAATTCTTGCGGATGAGCATTAAAATCACCCATTATATAAATGTTTTCAACATCATACGTCGCGATTATCGCACTTATTTCACCTAAAACCTGTGTAAACAAAGGCAGGTTCTCCGGTGAGTTTGTAGGCATGTATACAGAAAATACAATAATATTACGACTACCAGAGACAGCTTTAATGGCCACCAGCCGAGAGCTATTACAGGGTACTACCGAGACAGATTCAAAAATACCCTTTCTCCAGAGAATGGCCACTCCTCCGAACGGCCGTCCCCTTAGGAGTCCTTCTGAGGTGTCTACAGCAGACCTACCTGTGAATTCAAATTCTGGACTTATCGTTCCTAATATTGATATTTCATGTGGTAACAGCCAGGTCTCCTGTAGGCAGAAAGAATTTAGAGAGATTAGAGAACCTATCACCTATTTTACATCAAAACATATTCACCAAGCTACCTCAAATAAAGCCCCGAAATCCTCAGAATATATATTGCCAGAAATTCACTAACAACTCACTTAGATCTAACTTATCATATTGTCGCAAAGCTTATTAAGTACCACAGCATAATGGGCTCACTGCCAACTTGAATGATAAATGGAAATCCTCATAACGACATATGAAAACCTTTCGACGTATTTCTACAGTTCGTAACAATTGTGGCTGGCTCGTGTCCACATGCGCCCACTGTGCAAAATTTCCGTTCTACGCCAAGCAAAAGCAATTTCCTTGGACTGTTTGTTCTCTATCTATCACGTTTCTTGCCGTGAGGTGACAAAGCCGGCTTTGTTCTCACTGGCCAGTGTCGTGTGCCAGTAAATTATCGGGACATGTTTTATGTAGAAGCGTTTAAGTCCGGTAAACGGAATTGAACTTCAGAACATGTTTTGTGCTGTATTTTTAAATCAATTGAATTCGTTTTCTGTAAGTACAGAGATAAAAATACACAAATTAAACAATGCAAACAGAATTCTCTAGTGATGTTATTAGACTTGCGAACTTCAACCTAACGAGTTAATGGCATGAACTTTGCAATATCATTACTCAATTTATATCTGCAATACAGTACAAAGTTGATAGGATTATAATTCACAAAGTTCAATTAGCAAACAATGGTCATCAAACAAAGTGATGCTTTAAAATGAACGCAACAAAAATGTTTACAAAATCATTACAATAAAAATCCGTTCATTCATGGGTTATTTTTTCATCTGTTTCGATGGAATTCGGGATCCATAAATCCAGTCTAAAATACGTTTTGACTCAATGGTACGATAGAACCGCGGAAAATCTTAGAAAAATGGCGCGAAAACTTTGCACAATGCAAGCGACGCGCGACGGCGACACGTCGAGATCAAACCAGAGACATTATTCACTGAGATATAAAACGTCAAGATGAATTAACCACAGACTATGAACGGTTAATTATTCACTTTAATAGTAGTGGTGTGCGATTATGGAATATTTGCATGATTAATCGACTAATTTATTAAACCCACGTTTGAAATATTGTCTTAAATCTATTAAATGGCTGGATAAGTTATTTTATCCGTCAAGTACAAATAGACACAGACTTAACTAACCCTAAAATTATAGTAGATATTCAACTCGGTTAAATAAAGTCTGAAGACAACACTATCATTTACATAATTATATAATTAAATGTCTAAATCTAGTCTCTAGAAACTTGCAGATTGCAGTAAGTTGATAACAAAGGTACCTGAATAGATTCTTGATACTAAACAGATGCAAAACTACAAATACAAACATTTACAAATAGCTCATTTCAAACAAAACAATCAATCTTGTTAGAACAATGTGATTTAACCATTCTCTAATAGTATAACAATGCATTAAATTCCCTAAGGAACATTCGCCGTCTTAACTGACCCATTTCATTTCACTATTCCTTTACGATAGACTAAATTCGTAGGGTTGGGCCCGACAGATATTTATGGGAACTTCAATTGATCTATTTCGGGGTTGTTATCTTATAATCTAAGAATCTCGCCCTTCAGCGCTCTGAATGGCGAGATAATATAAATTCTCAGTTATATTTCATTCGGTTCGGTTCACTTACGCTTCAAATAATTATTCTGTGGGCGGAAAATATTTTCAGTACAAACAGTATGATAGGTAGATTGTATTTTAAAAACTGTAAAAGCAATTTGTTTCGATATCGCAAATTCAATTGCCATAATAACAATATTGTCATTTTAACAACAAGAACGAGTACCTTAATTGACTAAAATAACAAATGGAGTAAGCTCGAAGCAGAATTCGCATTTTTATTTAAATTGCTGCTAGGAAAGATTGGAGAATCAATTGAGAGCAGGCTCGAGTACCCGAAAACTTTCACAATCGCGCGTACTCGTAATATTTCTCTGCGCTCCGAAATACTGATAGGCCCTAACTTGGTGCCGATAGCAAACACCTGCCTTTTGCCAACTCCATCGTTTGTAACCGCAAACCGTTCTTTCCGAGAATTAAAATACCCTCCCTCAATAATGAGACGCAATGCGGTAGCCGTTGGATACAGGCTGGGCTTGGACGCTCAGTATTCGAAAAATCCGCTCTGATAAAACAAAAACACAGGTGGATTGGGTACCTACACAGTTTCGCAATCGATGGAAATTCCTGCGTCCCTTGTGAAATGTTTGTGGGAAAAAAGCCCATTTTTGGCCTAACTACAGATGCAAAAGTGGGTGTTGCCTAATTTAAAAAAAAATGCGAACAAACTAACACGACAAGTTGAATAAAAGCTTATAATAAAGGTGTGTTGTCATGTAATCTTCACGTAAAATTCATGTCTCTAGTGACATAATTCATATTTTAGTAGTAAATCAGTTCTGAATGTTGTATTAGAACACACGTTGTCACACACAACCAAATTCTTCAATTCATATACATACATATTGAGATGAACTTTTGCAGCTTATGTTAGGTACTGAACTACTGATCATATAAGTATAACGGTTCGTGGGTACTTTCTCTTTGTCTCCGATTTCTTACACCAAAAAAATCGTGAACAAGAAAACCCTTTCCGTACAGCCTAACATAAACCTCCACATTTTCATTTTTCTTTCGCCCCGACGCATCTCACATAAAATTTATAGTAACTTCATAATTTAGGAAGTGCGGTCGCCCGCAGCGCAAGTAACGCAAGTCATTTACGAGCATTTTCACGGCATCTGAAGTGTCAAGCGTAGGTTGTTGATATTCATGATGGAGGTTGGCAAGCTCCGCACGTACCCACGACATAATCCGAAGTTCCCAAAGCTAGGCCCGATAACATCGAGGCATATGAAACCACAGAACCCACAGATTGCCGCCGTTCAATTTCGTCGTGTTCCTTACGCATATTTTTACGATTCCTCGGAACTATTCCGTTGTATCATCGAGATATATGAGTCAGTTTGGGAGATTTATGCGGTTTCTTGATATAGTCGGATGGTGGCGTGGTTTCTACGCAAATCTCTCATATGTTTGAAGGAAAAATAAAGACAGTATCTATCTCCCTATTCCCCTTTAATTTTATTGAAATGTAGAACGTCAGGTTTTCAATGATGCTTATAGGCGTTGCCTGAGGCTCATAATATATTATGCGCAATTAGAAACGTGAACCGGGTTTCATTATACTAAGAGCTCATAAGTTGGGCTGCACCCACGCACGCTATGTTAATGCTCGGAACTTTACCTGCATCGTGTGAATGAGAAACTGTAACATGGCCTTGTACTTTGTACAACAAGTTTATACTTCCAAGATTGAAAACCATGTTTCTAAATATTATAAGGCACGTCTTGACTACGCTATACTAGGAAACTAATTGAATATAAAAACTTATGTTTATGTTGACTGCCTCGTTAGTCGAGTGGTCGCCAACGCCACATCTGAACATGAGGGCCTGGGTTCCATTCCCGCATCAGGCACAGTGTTATCGGAGTTTTCCATCAGGACTTTTCAGTAGCAGTAGCAGCCACGGTGTCTGGATTGGTTCCCGTAATATTTATGGCAATATGCTCGCTCCCTTTTACATGGGACTTAAAACATAACTGGTGGAATGTGAGTGTATTTAGTGAACTCATCTAACTTCGTGATAAAGGCATTTGTGCGCTCGATACAGCCCTATGATACCGCTCAAACCAAAACCGAATTAGGCGAATCACAGAATTAGATGAGTTCACCCTACTATTAGGTACACTACTGGCTAACCCTTCGGGGATTACAGCCGTAATGTTTTCTTATTTTTTATTTTTTATTTTATTTATTAGGAATAACAAACAGCAGTATATTAACAATCACACACATTGCAGTACAGAATAAAAGTAACAAATATACTACTCACGGCGTTATTCACAGATTAAAATAAAAAATAGCTAGCTGTTGATTATAACTAAATTAAAACTAAATTACATATTTTAATATTTAACAAGAAAAAGAAAATTGAGTTTATATCTGTATCTAAAATATAACAATGAAGGTTCAAGGTCCATCTCTTAAACTAGTTGTAATTTCTTTTTTGAATACATTCCTGGCAAGAAGCATTATGTCGATTGAACAGAACTGTTTATTATAAGTGTCAACAAGTCGGTGCAGTGGTGAGCGCGCACCAGAGTTGGTACGACAGAAATTTGTTGCGAATAAACATTTCGAGCGAGTTTCACGACCGTGCACAGTACGAGGGACCAGATAACACAAATTGTTCACAAGTTCGACACAGTCAAACTGATTACGACAAATACTATAGAGAGTCATCATCTCAAGAAGAGTGCGTCTAGATTGTAGGGTAATAAGGTTATATTTATGCATTAAGGATTCATAGGATACTCTTTTACGAAAACATCTAAAGTGCATAGCACGTAGATATTTTCGTTGCACCATCTCTACGATTTCTTTATATTTATTATAAAAAGGATTCCAAATGGCAACGGCGTATTCCAATTGAGGCCGGATTATACTCTTGTATAAATATAAGTAAGTAGAGGGACGGCGGAATTCCCTGGTTGCTCTCATCACGAAGCCATACAGCTGGTAAGCTCTATTAACAATATTATCCACGTGAGCATCTAGATGTAGTTTCGAATCCAACAAAACACCCAGATCACGAAGACAGGAAACACTGTCAATAGAGCTAGGACCAAAGCAGTATCTGAATTTGGTGACAATTATCTTTTTAGTAAAGGTGATGGTATGGCATTTGGAAAAATTAAGGTGAAGTTTATTATTAAAGCAATAATTTAAAAAGCGGTCAAGGTCATTCTGGAAATCAATGCAATCAGAAATACTGGAAACATTTCTGTAAATCTTTAAATCGTCGGCATAAAGAAGAAACTTAGAAGTGTGGAAACAGTTTTTAATGTCATTAATGAAAAGGATGAATAGTAGTGGACCTAAAATTGAGCCTTGAGGGACTCCTGAAGTAACATTAATGGAGCTGGATTCATAGCCGTTGATCACCACTTTCTGTGTTCTTCCAGTAACATAGGATATAAACAACCGCAGGAGGTCTCCCCTTATGCCATTGTAAGCTATTTTTTGAAGTAAGAGCTCGTGATCAACCTTATCGAATGCCTTTTGAAAATCCGTGTATACGACATCAATTTGTTGTTTATTGTCCATACCTTCAAATAGCTGAGTTGTAAAAATAAGGAGGTTACTAACACAAGACCTATCCTTCACAAACCCATGCTGTTCTCCAATTATCACACGGCGCAGGACGGGGTAGATCTCATTATGTACTAATTTTTCAAAGAGTTTAGCGAGGGTAGACAGTAAAGAAATTGGACGGTATGTTGACACATCACTTTTCGATCCGCTTTTGTGAATCGGGACAATGTTCGCGCGTTTCCAAACCTCAGGGAATACACCCATAGATATACACTTATTAAACAAGATAAACAAAGGAAGGCAGAGTGTATCACAGGTATTCTTCAAAAAGACTGAAGGGATGCCGTCCGGCCCTGGTCCCTTAGACGCATCTAATGATTTCAATTCTTTACGTATCTTGTCCAACGAAAAATGTAGGTTACAGAGATTAATGTCATTGTCTACAGTAGAGAGTGGTGGCGTCCATACAGTTGGTTTAAATGAAGAGGGTTCATAAACTGAGTGAAAGAATTTGGAAAATAAATTGCAAGTGGAAATAGGGTCATTGGAAAGTTGTTGTTGATAATAAACTGTAGAGGGAATGGTATTGGTGGGCTTACGACTGGAAACGTACGACCAAAATGCTTTAATATTAGTAGATACATTATCTTCAATCATATTCATATATTTTTTGTAACATAAATCTACCTCTTTTTTAAATCTCGCTCTGTAACTGGAGAAAATTTCGTAATCGTTAACATTTCCATATTTTTTCCACTTTTTCCAGGCACGACCTTTCTTACTATACAATTTTAATAAATACTTAGAAAACCAAATAGGAAAATTACAGTTTTTAGGCTTGTGTAAAGGAGTATGCTGTTTTATTATCTCAAATATTTTTTCGTAAAAGCTTGACACTGCTTCATCGGGGGGCAGACTTTCTAATAAATGGTGCCAGTCTATTGCTTCAATGTCAGTATTGATATTAGCATAATTGGATTTGTAGTAATTTAATGGATTGAGATTTTTACGTTTCGTTAGTTGTGGTGGTTTATTAAATAAGATTTGAATATATAAGGGTGGATGGTGTATATCAATAGGTACGAGTGAAGTGTCAGGTCTATGAACATCGACATGTGAGTTACTAAAAAACAGATCGAGTATACGGCCATTGCTATTATAAAAACTGTTGAATTGGTTCATGTTTAGTTGAGAGCAAAAGTTTAGTAATTTACGACTACTATTAGAATAAGAACTATTTGAGGCACATATCATGTGAGAAGATGAAACGGCCCAGTTGAGCTCCGGAAAGTTAAAATCACCCGCTTATGTTTATATCTACTCTCTTTTCTCGACTTTCAATCATGACTTAGTTGGTAATGTTGGACTGTTGGTATTATATACACACATCAACACGGTATATGGATATTTCATACTCAATTAAATAACTCGAAAAGTACTGGCCGCATTGGAATCTTTAATACACCGATTTGTTTGTAATTTATCTCAGACTAATTCCAAATTCAAATTTTTGAAAATTCTTTTGTTTCGGTGCATCGATACATCAATGTTTCGGTGGCATAAAAATGTCTTGATGTATCATTGAGGTATAACGTACTAGAGAAGCTATTTCAAACAAAAAATGTGCGCGCACTTGATGACAGCGGGGCAGGCGGGGGGTGTCATGTTCTCATAGATTACTATCAATACGTGCAGATGCGACATAATGTTATTATTCTGCCTACTTGATATTGTACGTATGTACTTAGAAAATAAATAAAAATTTACTTAAACTGTAACAATAATTTTTATTTTATCTGTGATTGAATGTTGATGGCTGATTCAGTAAATGTTGATTCAAATTTGCAAATACTTCTTTCCTAATTAAATGCTTTACGGTGTTTACGGACATTTAACTAAAATCACATTTCAGGACAAGACCACTTTGCCGTATTAAATTACGTACCTATGATAGATGTGTGAAGTGGAAGTTTAGTATAGTCAAACTATCAATGCAATCTTCACATTTTAACTTTTTTATTAATTGTCTTGATACATAAGCAAATATTATACAACCTACTATCAATTTTGACTCGCATGTAGAGGATTCGTGGCCAAGCATTGAATACGTCGATAGTGTCCGTGCATTTTATTCTTTGACATTCACGTAAAAATGGCCGCCGCGATGACATATTGCAATGGAAAAAATATAATTAAATTATGTGTGTTTTAAAGATAATACATAGTTATATTTACTGGTGAAAAGTCACTCCTTGACTTTTACTTATATTTATTGAATTATTTCTACAGTATCTAAATGCACACGAAGGCATAATTTAGACAAGAAAACTTTACTCAAATATGTCATGTCGCAGCAACCGCTCGGCATAGACTAAATGAGGTTCAGTGCACGAACCGAAACGTGTGTTACAAAAAATCTAGTTGAGGCGTCTCCTCTAGTGCGTAGTACATTATACCTCAATGTGATGTATAGGAGGGGGAATTTTCATTTGTGCGAAATTTAAAAAATAATACGAATTACGTTTAGTTACAGTTTTTTTTTCATTTTTAAACGAAAGATAAAGTTAAAATTGAGGTATTGTAGCCATGCAACGCCGACATTTGACGAGGGCGGAGATGTTACGAGCTGTGGGAATGCTGGAAGCTGGATCTGTTCAGCGTAATGTTGCTGAGGCCATAGGGACCCATCAAAATGTAATTTCAAGATTGTGGACACGCTATCGTGCCACAGGTGAAGTAGCGGAGAGGCACCGGGGGCTAAGTCGCATCACTACCCCCAGACAAGACCGATTTTTGCAAATTACTGCGCGAGCTCAACCAAATGCAACGGCGACTCAATTGGTCCAAAGGCTGCGAGTGGAACACCAAGTGCTTGTGAGTGACCAAACTGTAAGAAGGCGACTGCATGAAAGCAATCTACGCTCTCGTAGACCACTCCGGGTCCCACCTTTACGGAGAGGCAATCGTGGACGACGATTAGAATGGGTTCGGAACCACGTGGACTGGGGCCGTGAGCAATGGTCCAATGTGCTGTTCACGGATGAATCCAGGTTCGGCTTCCATCCAGATTCACGAAGGACGCGTGTTTGGCGAGTTCCTGGACGATGGAGCCGTCTCCAGAACCCTCAGGAAGTTCACCCATACCAAGGAGGAACAATTATGGTTTGGGCAGGAATTCGTCTTGGAGGACGGACGGATCTCGTTTGGGTGCGGGGCAATATGACGGCAGAACGATACGTCCAACAAAACAAACAAATCTTGCCCCACAGTACACAAATGGGGCAAGATTTTCTGCTCATGCACGACAATGCCCGGGCACACACGGCGAGAACGGTAGCAGCTTGGTTACATACACATAATGTTAGGGTCTTAGACTGGCCTGCTCAATCGCCAGATCTAAATCCCATTGAGCATGCGTGGGACATGCTGCAAAGAAGAGCTTTAAAGGAAGTTCCTGAAAATTTGGCTACAGAAGATCAACTTTTTGCGCACCTCAGAAGGACATGGGACAATATTCCGCAGCAAGACATTGACAACCTTGTTCTGAGCATGCCGAATCGTTGCCGATGTGTTATGAACATCATTGGCGCTTTCTCAGACTACTAACTTCAAGTTTATAAACACAAATTAAATGATTTTTCTATTTTTTTCAGTTTTTACTCACAAATTAAAAGTTAATTCATATACGGTTTCCGTCTATGCTTAATTTTTTTTTCCATAAAATCCTGAAATTTTAATCAGTACCTTAACCATTATTAAAAAATGGTAGAATATTAAATAACGTATATTTTAAATATATACATGTCATATAAAAATATCCCTAGACCGTGTTGATGTGTGTAGTATGTAAACTCATGATGACAGTCAAAAAATAAGTTTTACAGATATACAGAGTTCGATCGAAACAAACACGGCACGGTTGGCGCAGTGGCTGAGCGATTGGACTGCTGCGCTTAGTGTCGCTGGTTCGATCCCCGCACGAAACGAATATTTGTATGGCCCACAGATAGTTGTTTCGAGTCTGGGTGTGTTTGTGTATGTGAGTTTAATAGTACATTGTAACACAAGGGCCTAAAATGACCCATTATATACGAGGTAGTTTTACTACCGAGCTTTAGCGAGGTAGTAAATAGGAACCGAGTTTTAATGGGATTTTAGCGCCGTGTGTTACACTGTACTTTTCACTAAGATTGCGAGAAAATAAAATAACTATGTTCAATAATTATGAGTTTATTTTAAAGAATAATAAATAATATGTTAAAAATATGTTTAAAACAATAATATTTTTATTTTTTTTAATACTTAAGGCTCCTTCCACAAAATCATCTCATTTTGATCAATTTTGATCGCTTGGTGTGGGAAATCTATGAAGAATTTGAAGCTTCCTTTTGGCTATTATAAGAGACGAGTTCTTTTTCTGGTGGATAGGTTTCAAAAATTATCAAAATAATGTTTATATTAATGACAATCACCCGTATTCAAAAGCTTGTCGTACGAGATTTACTTTTAGCACTAGGGCAATAAATGCAATTTTACGCCCGCTCTGGTATGCTATTATGACGTTCTTTTTGAGCAAGAGGAGTGAAAATGTTTTTAGACTACACTTGCTTAGTAAGTGTACCAATACTACCCCACTAAAAGGCTTGAAAGCTGTTCATTACTGCCCTGAAAATCAGGGTAGTAATGCGTTCATTACCAACGCGTTTTGTTTTTTTTTTTTAAAGTCTTGATGACGTTGGCAATCAAACAATTTAATTTATGCAGTGGAAATGTGAAAAACAAGCAAGTGTAGTATAAAGCAGTATATTTCACTCGAGGGTAAGTACAGATTACTAGACTCGTGTGGTTCACGGCCCTCCGCTTCGCGTCGGGCCTCAAATGCACACTCGATTAGTAATCTGTGCCTTACTCCCCTTGGTGAATAAATAGCTATTAAACGCACCTAGGATACAGGAGAAATTCTTAGTGAAGGGCAACGTTAAAACAAAAAAAAAAAAGTTCCCTCGCCTTCCACAAAGGCAGACTTTATTCCTTCAATTTTGAAATACTTAGCTAAATAACATTGAATAGGTAAAGCCTGAATTAAAATACCGTTTCCTAATCCGATATCCAAAGGTTCGGGATGGCACCTTTAATAGAAATGGGTGTAAAATTAAATTGTGTTAGCGGGACAGGATTCGTTGGTCCCTTGGAAAATTGCCTAATTTTAGATTCTGTCCGTCCTGTTTGCTTAATTTAATATTCTAATCACAAACAGTAATGTTAGTCGTTGTGGCTACTGTTGGTTTTGGACAGAAGATAAAGCGATAGGTTTTTGTTTTTATGACTTATGTTGGTTCCTTTGGTATCTTTTAAAATTACCTTGATTAAGCTGTGGACTGCCTTTAATGGAAGGGTAAAACCAGAAGTCACCGCAAACGACGCTAAAAGTGGGGGTTTTTAATTAGGATCACGCTCCTATTGAACATATCAGAATTTGCTTAGTGACTATCATTTTATTTCCTCCCGTATGAACCGCTGCCATTTTCTCACCTACAGATGTTAATCTTGTAATCGCAATTTAGAACTGTCGCCCACAGGTAGAGTTATTGCCTAAAGTTTTCGTAATTTCAAAGTTATTAAAACAAACTTCATGTTTATTTTAGGCGATCGATCTCTTAATTTTATTCCGAAAAACAAGAATTCTATTCTAAGATACGTAGCCGCTAAATACCAAAACACTTAAAGAAATTTATCTAAGAAGGAGTTTTAGGGATACGCACGAAGAACAGGGTGTAAACTCCTTCATCCCCATAAAAAAGGGAGGATCCTCCGACAAGATGGATATTGAGTCTGGTGGACAACTGTCTGATAACCGCGGATTTCGGATTCTTTAGTTAGCTTAGTTAGTTACTTAATTGTGTCATAGATGGCGCTGTAGTTCTTTTTGTACTTCTATCACTGATGTTTCCAGAATTAAATGGCTTTTGTTTTATTTGACTTGAAGAAATTAAACAGCCAGAGCTTTTCGACTACATCGATCCTTCTTGAATAGATACAAGGAAAGGAACAAACGGCCGCTCAATACGTTTTTGACTTTGTATTCGACATCAAAGTTAACACTCGTTGATGTTACAAAGTCATCATTAAGAACATGGTTATTATATCTTCCTTTGGAGTTTGGCGCTTATTTACATAAACATGTATGAGCCTAAGTAGGTTCTCCGAATATGATTATTCATAATATGATATGGGTAGCATAATTTAGAAGCTTTCAGTGTTTTCTTGTTGTATTTAACATTGTAGGAACTCATAAATGAGATTTGTATTCATGATTAGTACCTTCCTACTCATATATGTTTAATCTACTTATTTTGTATGTTATAATTAAGATGGTAAAACAGCATAGGTACCGTAGTTATCCAAGCGCCATGATCGTGGAATGACTGAAGAATGCTTTGTATCGAGCCGGTAAAGCGCATTGCAATAGACTAAGAAAGAGGGTAGACAGATTTATCTGCACCTAAAAATTTATTTACCATCCACCCGAATTCTCCAGTCATCCCGCGATCTCTTTTACTTTGGTTTAGTTTTATTTAAATAACGTTTAATAATTTTTCAAGAGCTCAGAATAATGATATTCACGGAAGATATCCCGTACGTAAGTGACAGTGTAAGTTTATTCATAAACTGTTTTGTGTTTAAGATTTAAATATCTGTAAACTAAAAACTAGATTAGTCTAAACTCGATCTATACAGATATTAATTTTAACCGAACCGATATCTTCAGCACAGAATGGCTGCATGTGACGTCACGTTCCCGTTCCGATATCGCAAATGACAGAACGAGAACAATGCATAGATTCTGCAATTATTTGAACGTCTATCAAAATAAATCCAATGTTTTAACTCAATGAAAAGGTTTTATTCAAACTTTTGGGTTTCATTCTTAAATAATAGATATCTACGTAAAGTTCTCAATTTAAAATTACTTTTGAGTTGTTTTTAATTTAAAATCTGTCAATTTTTAAACGAGTTTCACAACTTCGCGTCGTTCATCAAACAAGTTTTAGATTTGAAAGGCGAAAACGAAAGAGTTTTTTATTGTTAAATGCAGAAAAAAACGAGTTTTAGTATTAAAACGGCTTCAATATTTAAATATTAAGAGAAACACGCATACAAATTCTGTAGCTTATGCTTCATCATTCCCGGAAAAAAAACAAAATGTTTTTCATTTCCACAGTCACTAAAGCCACGTACACATGATATGCACTTTTCATCACGCATTAACGATGCCCGCACATCATTAAAAAGGCTTAAATCATCCACAGTGCGTTCACACGTCACGCCGTGGAAACGGGACCACAAGGATCGCAATAAATTGCTCGTTTCATCCCTAATTGTAAGAGGAATGGAATGCGAATTCCAGATGAATTAGGGGCCCGGCAATTAGTCTTAAGACACACCGATTACTGGCAGTTTCCTGCTGACAAATTCCATTATACGTGGTAGAAAGTTTCACACAGATGTTAGACAAGAGAATTAGTTATGAATCTTGAACGAGTTTCAGTTAGTTTCACTTTGTTTGAAGTTCGAATTGAAGTACCAAATTGGATAAAACAATTTTTGGTTAGTTTTAGTTTGTCTTCATTTTTAAAATGCATTTAGTTTTTACAAAATATAAAAGGTGGCTATAGGTAAGTAACAAATAAGTTAGGATTAATGACGCATTATATTATATTCTGTAATGGTAGATGTAAAGATGTCTAACCTACAACATACCTAATTGGATTGATCCGTTGCATAGAAAAAAAACATTGGTTTGCTCTTAACATTTGCATATTCAAGAGTTCTAACGGCTTGTTTTTTGGAGGGTGGAAAATCATCAAATAACCCCCGCTCTTGGGCAGAGCGAAGGGGAGTGTCAGACTTCTACTGACTAAAAACCAACCCATGTTCCTTCTTCGCCCTTGTGCCGAGGCCGCGTTATGCCTTTCGATAATCCGCAGCCCCGACGGGCGTCGGCCCTTGCCCCCTTCCATGTTGCTGACATCTCTTTGAGGCGCGCGTGGAACACGAACGCGCCGTCGTCGACACGGCCTGTTGCCGTCATGGCGACGGCCGGACGGCGAGCTAGCCCATTACTCACCGTCCACAGGCCCGCGTCTACGGTGGCCGGAAGCCAAGAGTTCTAACGCCTGACATTAGGAATATTTTACTCGCTGGCTCCTCTAGAACGGTCCTCAAAGAGTAATTGGCCGGACTTCATGCGTCGAAACTAGTTCAGTTCAGACTAACGTTCTAAACGAGGCACAAGAAGTAATAATAATAATATTCCACAACTATCACACAACGCCATCTAGTCCCAAGCTAAGCAGAGCTTGTGTTATGGGTACTAGACAACTGATAAACATACTTATATATTTCTAAATACATACATATAATAGATAAATTACACCCAGACACAGAACAAATGATCGTGCTCATCACACAAACATTTGTCCTGGGTGGGAATCGAACCCACGACCTCCGGCATAGCAGTTAGGGTCACTAACCACTAGACCAACAGGCCAGTCAAAAGAAGTCGAGGTCCTCTTACGTAAAAACTAATTAGTTCGCAACGAAAACTGCGTAATATCTCAAGTAGAACTTTCTGTGTTTATATTTCAACTTCAGACACATCTGGTGCATGAAAAATCAGAAAATATTCCAAAAGATCAGGGGGTCTAAAATGGCCACTTTTGCAGATCATAATGTGAATTGCGTTTAAAAGCGTAAAATGGACCTTTCATAATAAAACTGCGTCTGTGACTATTTTAAGAATGTTAACGCAATTCATATTATTTTCCTACTAAGATGTATTTTACTAAATTGTTACAGACGCAGTTATTATAATGAAAGGTCCATTTTACGCTTTTTAACGCAATTCATATTATGATCTGCCAAAGTGGCCGTTTTAGACCCCCAGAGGTCTATAAATATTGGCGGGAGCAATGATCGAGTCCGTTTGCTTCGATGCCTCTTCATAATGAGATGTCATTGAGTTTTTTTTTTTGTTTGTTTGTCCCCTCTTCGGATTTAATATTCGAAAGTAGATCAAAAGCGCCTGTTTCGGGCTAAAATTTACGTACCTGCCTAAATTACTTCGAATTTTACGAGTCTGTACCTAATTTATGCCCGAAAAATATAATTTTACGAGTTCGCACAATATTTTACGACGTACTTGGCTTGTTTATTAATTTGGTATTTACAACAGGGTAGATAAAAAACGAAAAGATTAGATAGTAAAATAGGCCTGATGAAGGCCACTTAAAATCTAAAGGCTACAAAGCTATGTAAAGTATTGCCTTCACATCTTAACATATCCCACTCAAAGAAAGGCTAACACAATCGTCGTTCGTCAAAAGAGAACTAAACGCCACTTAAACACGAACTGTCTTTTGGCGACTAAAGAAACAGTAACGTGAAGCGATCAAATACAGTGTGCCGCCTAGAATACAAAGCACGGCAGCGTGAGGTGGCGCTGGTTGCAAAGGCAAAAAGCAGTAGTCATAACTGTCAAAACCAATACATTTATATTTAGTACCACATTTTACACACTGCTTCGATATACTGCGCACACTGTAGCTCTCCCGTTGCCAACTTTTGTCAGTGATTATCACATTCAACTTGCATAATTATTAGTTCGTAGTAAATAGGTGGAGGTTTAACTCCGTCTGTTTACATCGAAAGATTGTCTATTATTAATGTACTTGGATACTATTATTTCGATACTCTTCTCGTCATATTGATTTCCGGTTTTAATGTCAAAGGTCACTTAGCAGGTGCTAATAATTTTGTGCAGCTTTTCCTTAATTATCCTTTATAATTATGTATTTCAAAATATTCTTGAAAAAACGTTTAAAGTTCAGCATTTAGAAGTCAAGTCAGAAGCAACAAATTAAAGACTTTGGTCTCCGTTTTATACCCGAATAAACACGTATACTTGCTCATGAAGTTCTTGCAGGCGTATAAAGGTAAAATGGGACCTAAGAATAAATGTATTGCCAGAATAAATTATATTATTATCCATTTCTCAAAATAAATATTTTTAGTTAGAGAAAGGTAGGTTTTAGGTAGGGACATGATACTGCTTCTAAACACAAATTCAATTTCTCAGCCTACAATGAAAGACGCTATACATAAATGATAGTTGATAACCAACAAACAAACGGGGCATCATTGTTCGACCTTCATTGTAAACCCCCCGGGTTTGCCGATAGGGCACGGATACGATGGCAAGAACGGCTTTCATCAGATTCATCTCTTAGCGAATGAGGCAGGCGACGACCCGTTAGATATAAGTGTACTTGCCAAGATCGAAGATTCATTTGTTTAGGTTTTTTGTATTGTAGATAGTGATTTTGTTTTGTTTCGAGCGCTTTTGTTTCTGAAATAACATCACTCCTGTATTTATATACATATTTCAACAGTCTGTTATATTTGTGTGTCATTAAATTAGAGGCAGACCCGATCGGGATCGAACCACTGATTTGAACATAGGAAAGAACAGTAGTCGGACTTCGTTTGTAACTGTGAATTACTGTTTCAGAAATACAGACGAAGTACCAAATAAAATTACATTAGACTTTGTTCGGACTTCCCTCTGGTCAAAGCTTGAACAAAGCACTACGTTAAAATTCTTCTTCTGGCATGCCTAACGGCTTTTTTTAACCTATCCTTGTAGGCTTGTTGTAGGCCTATGTGTCTAATTTCCAAGGTGACTTTACAAACACGTGGCTATAATAATAATATTTTTCAAGAACGATGTAAAACCCGCCATCTCAGATGTCTAACGGCTATCCTTGAAGATAAGAAACCCACAATTCACTGTCATTATTTTCGCATACACGTGCCTACGAACACATTGTTATTTCAAGGACGTCGGAGTGTATCTATTTATTAAGGTTCTGAGGTAGTACCTGCCCACTCAAGATCGTGACGTTAAATTGTTCCAAGCCTTCTCGAACATGACTCAGCTATAGCCTAACGAAGTTTGCCGATTGACAAGAGCCGAATGAAAGCCGAATACCCATGTGTGTGTATTCTACGGCTCATCATTATTTTTGCACAAACACTACCAAATCGAATGTGGCAACGCAAACTAGTGTGTAGCGTTTCAAACAAAGACTGCGCTATAAAGGTCAACCTTATCCTCTTTTAGCTCGTATCTTCGGAGAACCACTTAATACCCATCAGAAAAAGAATCAACCCAGTCCATCACAATCTAACCGGCACATTTTCCATTACATTTCCAGATTCGGAACTCGAGGAGCTGGGTGAACAGTTGCCGCGGTACCGGCCGGATTCGATAGCGGCACTGCGACGGATGACTCGATTCACGGAACCCGAGCTGAAGCGGCTGTACCGGGGCTTCAAAGCCGAATGTCCCACGGGAGTCGTGAAAGAGGAAACCTTCAAACTTATTTATTCGCAGTTCTTTCCGCAAGGAGGTTAGTAGATGATGAGGTGGAGTAGATGGAAAAGTTGTCCTTTTTTTTAAATGCTCACTTTGGGACTGCAATGAAAAGGTGAGTAAACTCGGGCCCATATTACCACGATAGAATATCTGAAGGGAGTTCTGAAGGAAGACCTTCAAACTTATTTATTCGCAGTTCTTTCTGGCAGGTCAGTAAAGTAAATGGTCTGTTTTCGAAAGCCATTTTCCTAAATGCAATCTTGGAGGCACAATGAAAAGGTGAGTATAAGTCTGCCCTCTATTGATAGAACTGCAAGTGTGAGTATGACTGGTATAACCTACGAAATTCCTTCCTCGTGATTCCATGTTAAAAAATAGGGATGTGTTTTTTAATAAGTTCTCATCTGATTAAGTACTAGGAGGCAAATTAAGAGCAGCAAAGTAAGGGTAAGTGGTCACGTGCAAAGGTACTCGTGATTATTTTTCCAAGAAGGGTAAGTGAAGCCAGTCTTCGGCAAATAATGTGACCAATAAAGTTCCATATCAAGAAATCTGCAATAGGGCTTCTTACAGAAAAGCCCCCAACAAAGTTTTGGAGGCCAATTCAAAGTTGCTTGTATTTGAAGTTGTTCACAAGGTAAAGTACTTAACGAATCGATAAGCACGTGACAAAACTTTAGCGAGAACTGGTTATTATTCGTCATTTATGCCCTTCGTCCACGACGCAATTAGTCACAAACGATTTAATAACGCGTTGTAAGTCACATTGAAGTACTACTGCTGTAAGTCTTGTGTGACTTTTGCGATTTGAGTTTTGAATACGTCATTTTTGAGTAGCATCGTGGACGAAGGGCCTTAGAAATCACACCAACTAATCCAAAATACCAGATTTGACAGCAAAATAATAATCAGACTAAGCTTTCAAAGATTAGACTAGTGTAAGAGAGTTACGACCCTTTGAAAAAGAGTTATTAAATACCAAGGTTTCCCAATAAACTTCGATCCGAATCACCCTTGTCAATCAACACATTCCTGGATAAAGATATCTACAATAAAACAGCAGAGAAAGCAAGGTAAACATCAATAATATAATTTAGCTTCATAATTATAGGTGTAAAGAGTAAGAGGTAACCACGGCCACGTTCAATAAACAATAGGAAAAGTGTTTCGTTTTATTTACCCCCATCCTCCCCCTTCGCTGAAGCTTGACAAGAGTGAACGAAGGCGGCAGACATCGGCACATATCGTATAATCATCGGGTTTCATCGGAAGGTAAGTGTGCACTAAAACGCTTTATGGTATGTACAGTCAGCAGCACCAATATGCATACACTTAGCAACGTTTAGAAGCAATTTTTACCGCCAGTATTAAATTCATTTTCATGTAACGTAACGAAACTAATATTTAGGAACCCATATTATCATAAAATAGGTCATAATGATCTCAAAATTGCAATAGTTATTTCACGAGAAATTCAGGTTTGAACTTTGCCAAGTGTATACGTATTTTTGCTCGTGACTGTACCTATATGGTTAGTATTTAATTTCATCGAAGTGTATTGGAAAACGTCGTTTGATACACGTGGTCATTGTCACTGCAGTAGGTACACAGCTCCATAACACCAATGACAAAGTTTGCACAAGCTCACTTGTATAAAAATGTACTATTATCATCCCCAAGAAGCGGCATAGTACAAAATGTACTACAGAGCGCCATCTATGACACAACTCAAGAACTAACACGAAAATAGTTTTCCATAAATCTGACAACAGCTGGGCAGTAACACCCGTCTTGTTGAAGGATCCTCCCTTTTCTATGGAGTATTGAGGAACTTTGCACCCTATTCCTCATACACCTTTTTCACAGACGTCAAACAGTGCTTGGAAAGTTATCTACACATTTCACACGAGATTAAAAACACTTCACATTTCAGAACAAAGTAACACCAAAAACTTCCCTTATAGAAAATAACCGTCGGAACTTGAAAAATGTTAATAAAGTATACCGACCGTACTAAAGAAATAAAATAGGGACATGAAAAACGCATCACATAATCATATAATCCCATCATGTTGAGTGGTGTGGGTACTGCTTTACATTCGCGTAAATTGTCCGCGAGGCCGTAAGTTCACGAACTTAGGACCTCTGACGAATGAAAGTATATTTTAGGACGACAGGCTCAAAGTACAATTTGCAGTGTTTGTAGCAACAAAAGAAATGTGGAAGCAGAATATGAATCTGAATAAATTGATGTTGGTTCCGTTGTATATTTGTTTCTTTTTTGTGTAACTATTGTAATTAAATCCAGTCTTACTGACAGGTATCGTATTACTAGTACTAACTGTGTGGAGGTCAGATAGATAGTCGTTCCTCGATACCCTTTGCCTTTGGTAAGACTAGGCCACAGACGACCTGTAACAACTGTAAAAGGCGCAGTGGCTGAGCGATTGCACTGATGCATTGCGTGTCGCGGGTTCGATCCCCGCACGGAACAAATATTTGTATGACCTACAGATAATTGTTTCGGGTTTGGGTGTTTGTTTGTGTATGTGAGTTTAAATGTTTGCGAACACACCTACGATACAGGAGAAATTCTTAGTGTGGGGGAATGTTTTTTTTTAAAGAAAGAAGAAGAAGAAATAACAGCCGGGACCAATGGTATAACGTGCTTTTCGAGGCACGGAGGACACTCTGTAGGTATGTAACGGGTCACCCAACCACAGACCACCTAGGACCTAGGCAAATGCCGCTAAACTGAAGTTTCACCCGAGCGACTAAAATTATAATTATTTAACAAACTCCTCATTGTACATTGTACAATCAGCCGCACCAATATTTAAACACTTAGCAACGTTCAGAAGCAATTTTTGCCTCTTGTATTGATTTCATTTTCATGTTACCTAACCTACTTAACGAAACTTATATTTTGGAACCCATATTATCATAAAGTTGGTCATATCTCAAACTTGCAATCATTATTTCAAGAGAAATAGGTACGCGTTTAAACTGTATCAATTAAAAACGTGACTGAGTGAAACGTTACTGTATGTAGGTACCTACATACAATATGTTCAAGATCGCAATATCACTCTCCGATACAAATCAATCCGTAAGCATATCGCTTCACAACAATATTGCGAGCGATACACTGTGATTGCACTCTCAACTCACTCAACGGCACGAATGCTTCACTATGGATAATGAGCTCGGAATAAATACCGATGTAAGCTTGGTTAACAGAGAAATCAACATGCATATATGGAGGGCAAGTCCACGGAGACAGCTCTCCATAACATAGCGGTAAGAATCGAAAGAGCGTTAGAAAACAAAGAATTTGCATTGGGCTGCTTTTTCGACGTGGAGGGAGCTTTTGACAAAGCCAACTCCACAGCGATCAAGGCCGCTTTACAAAGGGAAGGCATAGCAAGCTACATGTCAAGATGGATAGAAAACGTACTAAGACACAGAGCAATTCAGGCCGAATTAGGTAACAATACCATCACAGTGAGAGCGGTGAGGGGCTTTCCCCAGGGAGGCTGCATCTCGCCGCTCCTATGGTGTTTGCTACTTGACGATTTGCTTAAGAAGCTAAACAAGATGCACATATATTTACAAGCATACTCGGACGATGGAGTGCTATTAATTACTGGAAAAGTACTTAGCACCATAAGTGACGTAATGAAGAAAGGAATTAGGGCTACCCTCGAATGGTGTAGGGAAAGGGGACTGAACCTCAACCCCACTAAAACGAAGCTAGTCTTTTTTACAAAAAGAAAGAAATGCAAGGAGTTATCACCAATATACATAGACGGTGAACGGATAGAAGTAACTAAGGAAATAAAATACTTAGGAGTAATCTTAGACAAAACCATGTCATACAAGACGCATATAAAAGAAACATGTGAGAAAGCAAAAATTGCATTACTACAATGCAGAAGAGCTATAGGTAGAACCTGGGGAATGAAACCGGCCATAGTAGCCTGGATATATAATGCCATCATCATACCCAGAGTTATATACGGAGCAATAGTATGGTGGCACAGAACACAAATCAAGACTAACAGCACAGAGCTAGCAAAAGTTCAAAGAATGGCCGGGTTAATGATCTCTGGGGCAATGAGGACGACTCCCTCAGCGGCCCTGGATGTCATACTAGGAATGATACCGCTTAGTCTACAAGTCAAGAAAAGAGCCTTGGAGCAGAGGTTCAAACTGAAAAGCTTGAACCTCTGGAAAGGCAATTTTATGGACAAAGGTCACTCGGAGATAGCAAATCAGTACGAAGACAATCTATCAATGATTATGGCCAACAATGACTTAATCAAAAAAGAGAAGATCTTCGACAAAAAGTATAGAATACATATAGGCACAAGAGAAGAATGGACAATTGAGAGTGATCCATCTATGGCGGTCTGCTATACAGACGGATCAAGGAAAGAGTCAACTAAGCTATCCGGCTCTGGGATACACATACCAAGACTGGAGATAAATAGATCATTCTCACTAGGAACAGGCGCTAGTGTGTTCCAGACAGAAATACATGCCATTATGGAATGTACCAGAATAATTGGAAACGCCCTTACAGGTGATCTTTCCAAAATAGTTATATACAGTGATAGTCAAGCAGCACTCAAAGCACTGAACAAAGTGGAAGTCACATCTGCACTGGTTAAAGAGTGTAAGGAAGCACTCAACCAGCTAGCGGAAAAAGCAGAAGTAACAGTCGCATGGGTCCCTGGTCATCAAGGACACGAAGGGAATGAGATAGCAGATGAATTAGCCAGAAAAGGAGCAGATGAAACCTTTGTGGGACCAGAGCCCAGGTTACCGATCCCACATAATATAACAAAAGGAATCATCCATAGAATAACCACAGGAGAGTCAAATAAAAGATGGAATGCAACAGAAGGTTGTCGACAATCGAAAATCTTCTTAAAGTCATATGATGAAAAGAAATCCCACAAGCTACTCAGAATGAGCAGGGGAAACATAAGACTAGTAGTAGGCATCGCAACAGGACACTGTGGACTCAATAGACACCTGACGATTATGAAAGTAAAGGAAGATCCCATATGCCCAGCATGTGGAGAAGCAGAAGAAACAAGTTTCCACCTTGTGGCGGAATGCACAATGTATGAGCCACTCAGATGGGAAATCCTAGGAACAGACGAGATTAATGAAGAGAAGCTCGCAGAAATCTCTACCGAACAACTGGTGAGCTTCTGCAAGGCAACAGGAAGATTCGCGATGCCGACCACCAGTAACCCATGAAGGGGATCCACCAAAATGGGGAACTGGGTGAAATAATCCACAACGAAAGGACTGATCGCCCGTCTGGTGTCTGCCAGCGTCCCCGAAGATAAATAGAAATAGAAGCTTGGTTATAAATAATAACGCTACGGCAAATATCGTGCAAAACTAAAGTTATACATCTGTAAACCCTTTCAATACTTACGTTCTGAATACCGATTTTGATTAATTTTCTATAGGACCAATCGGAGAATATTTAATCTCAATTTTTTCTCAAATCAGTTCATAATGACGAAGTGATGAGGTAAGAAACATACCTAAAAAAATACAAAATAACAATTAGGCAACATCGCGCAACGTCGTGGCTATGGCAATAAAAACAAACCAAACCACTGAACCTATAGGTATTGATGAAATTTCTATAGGACCAACCGGGAAGTATAGGTATCCTTTCTCATAAAACATTTTTTTTTAAATCGATTCCTAAAGACAGACGTGTAAGGTGTAAGTAGGTAACAGACAAAATAACAACTGATTTGAGAACCTCCTAATTTTTTTTGACGTCGGTTAAAAACAGCAGCAACCGAGTATACCTATTAGAGGAAGTTCAAAAGTTGCGCCAGTTACAGAAAAGCAGGAAGATGATGGTTAAAAAAAAAATTACTTAGTTAAAAAACTAAAAAACCCGACTGAAAAAACTTAAAAGCAAAAAACAAGCACATTTTAAATTAAACAAAACTTGGAAGCAGGCGGGGTTCTATTTTAGTTCTATTTTTTTTTTCATTTAATATTCTAATGAACCCCGCCTGCTTCCAAGTTTTGTTTAATTTAAAATGTGCTTGTTTTTTGCTTTTAAGTTTTTTCAGTCGGGTTTTTTAGTTTTTTAACTACTTTTTTTATTTCCAACTTTTTAGTTCTTTTGTGTTTGTTCTTCCGTTCGCGTTGATCGAGTAAAATTCTTACTTTTGTGCTTGTTTATAAGATTTGTCTCTTTGAATTTCTTTTAAACATAGAAGTGTTATATATTTTTGTAATCTCCTTTTAAAACCCTTTATTTTGATACCCTACTCGATGGTATTGAAAACAAAATTGTTTTTTGAACTCCGCGATTTGGCCCCCAAAATCCGCATTTTTTTTTAATTTTAATGTAGCCTATAACACTCGCGCCATCAAGACGAATCTAACGACGTATATTTAATTGAAAACCCTTCATCCGTTTAGGAGTTATGAGGGAACAAAGAAACGGACATACATACATACCTACATACATACACGTCAAACACATAACCCTCCTTTTGGGCTTCGCCGCAGTCGGGTAATAAAGAAGGATAATTGGGTCTTGGCACTTGACCCAAATAGGTCTCAAGATAAAACAGACAGACGCTTACTAATCCATTCTCACAATCTTCGATAACAATGGGACATCTATCAGACCGTTAATATACAATTCCATCCAAAGTTAACAGGGCTCGCACCAACACCTCGTTTTAATCTCACTTCGATGTGAGAAAGAGATGCAGCTAGACAGTTTGTATTCCATCTCTTTCTCACACCGAAGTGAGATTAAAGTAACTCGAACAATCAAGTTCAAATTGTCTTCGACTAAAATCGAATAGTAATGATCCTCCGTGTGGTGTCGGACGTAAAGAATAGCACCATCCCATATCTTCCCGTGGGTGTCGTAAGAGGCGACTAAGGGACTTACCAGAGAATGGGCAGCAGCGTTCTCTGTGCCTTTGTAACAACCATACTGCGATCGCCAACCCGCCTGCCAAGCGTGGCGATTATGGCAAACCCCCCCAAAAATGCCTGGGGGAGGCCTATGTCCAGCAGTGGACGTCTTTTGGCTGAAATGAATGATGAAGCCACTGAATGGGTTCAAAGAATAAAGGGAATGTTAACAAAACCGAAGGAAAAGTCAATCGACTCGACATACCACGTAAGCGTTTATTGGCTGAATAACCAATTGCATTGCAGGCTTTTGCATTTCTAACTAAGACTGTCTGACAGTTATACGAGGACTTTCAATTTGTAAGGGCTGAAGCATGAAGCTATAAAAATACCCGCTTTATTTGCATTTCTGTTAGTTTGGTTTTGAGATGTTCTGTCAAATAATCAAGGAAATATTGTACCTATTCATATAAGTATTTACATACGACCCCGTAACTATGATGTGGAGGTCAGATAGGTGGCGTTTCCATGTTAAATACTGGTATTGAGCTGCTTGCTTAGAAGCAAGTTAAGTCGTAGGTCCTACACCTGATCTCTCTCCGACCGTGTCGGATTGCCGTCCCTTCGGACTCAAACTCAAACTCAAATAATTTATTTCAATTAAGCCATTACAGGCAATTTTGAATGTCAGAAGGACAGAAGAAGAACGAAACTACGAGTGGACAATGAGAGAAACCCCTTGCAAACAGTGCACCTGTGCCCGTGCACACACTTTTTTAGGGTTCCGTAGTCAACTAGGAACCCTTATAGTTTCGCCATGTCTGTCTGTCCGTCTGTCCGTCCTCACTTAATCTCTGTGACCGTTAGCACTAGAAAGCTGAAATTTGGTACCAATATGTGTATCAATCACGCCGACAAAGTGCTAAAATAAAAATTGGAAAAAAATATTTTATTAGGGTAGCCCCCCTATATGTAAAGTGGGAAGTGATTTTTTTTTTTAATTTCAACCCTAACCCTAACCCATATATTGTTGGAAAGGTATTTAAAAATGAATAGGGGTTTACTCAAATCATTTTTTGATAATGTCAATAATTTCGGAAATAATCGCTCCAAATGTAAAAAACAATATGTCCCCCCCTCTAACTTTTGAACCATAAGTTTGGAAAATATGAAAAAAATCTGAAAAAAAAGTAGAACTTTATAAGGACTTTCTAGGAAAATCATTTTGAACTTGGATGGAAACAGTTTTTATACAAAAAAGACAAACAGTTGTACAAAATAATTTCTGGACTAAGTTTGTAGTATACTCGTAAGCAAGCATTTTTTTTTAACTTCATTTACATATTTTATTATCCTGAAAGTATCTTTTTTCAAACAAAAAAAAAGGATATCACTACGGAACCCTACACTGAGCTTGGCCCGACACGCTCTTGGCCGGTTTTTTTTCCTAGCCTCCTCTTTCCCACTCCTGAGCAAAGGCCTCCCTCCCTCCCTCCACTCCTTCGAATTAGATAGGTTCTGTCAGAATTGGAAGGAGGACGCACGGGTCCGAGAAACTTTTACACTAAAATATTTCCCGCGCCTATAGCTAATACCTTGACCGAAAGTGGTTAGGAGGACTCAGCCTTCCCCAACATAATTTGTAAAAGGCTTATCAGAGGCTGACATAATTAGCGAAGTCAACTCATCATCAATAGGAATTCGATCCACACGACCTATTATCGTCTTACAATTGGCCCACATAATTATGACATATCCACACGTCCACAGCAAATGCATACCATTACGATGTAATGTTAAAAGCAAAAGTGCTTTAGAAACAGCCAGCACTCGCGCTCGCTCAGTGCTCGCTAGGAGTGCTTTCAGCGCAGATAACAAGTACTCACTACCGCTCACTGTACGCCAATGGCGCATGGCGGAACAACAATCACCTTTTGTAAGTATGTGCAAGCAGAATGGGGAAACAATTTGCGTCTTCGTCGTTTTTTTTTATTTACCTTTTTATGAAGTTTTATGTGAGTATGTGTGAGGAATTTTATAAGATCAAACGAACTATGTGGGTAGTTCAAAGTTCAATCTGATTGAGATGACTTGCTTCATTTGAAGATTTCAATGAAGAATCCTTTCGGTCCCATTTGGTATTTTTTTAACAAAAGTTACTGTTACCCATACCTTTTTTTGTGGAGGGTGGAAGGTCATCAAATGACTCCTTCCGCTCTGGGTGAAGCGGATGGGAGTGTCAGACTTCTTCTGTCTGACTAAAAACCACCCATCTTCCTTCTTGACCGCGGTATCTCTTTTCAACAACCCGCAGCCCACCTATACCTAAGTCACTGATCAATAATTATTATCGTCACCATCACCATCTTGAAACACAGATATAGAGGTTCTATGTTGGTAGGTAACTTACTGAAATAGTATTTACGTTATTTCAAACTCCTTCCCACGCTCTGTAGGCGTCTAGGAGTATTTACTTAACCCATAGGGACCTTTGGTAGTTTTGTCTAGGTCTTAGAATTGGGTTAGTAAAGGAAATCATATCAAACTATTATTAGCAGCACCCCACAAACAAAGCTAATATTTAACCGCCTGTCTAGACCAAAAACTAACAGTTATTTCTCTAAATGAATTTTGGTATATATATCTACGAAATCACTCCTACGGATTCTACAGAACTCAAAACAATCCCCTCTGTCTATACCTAGTGTTGAACCGGTCCAATAAGGTAATAAAAAAATATCAAACACAACCCTCATTTTGGGCATAAACTTTCACATAACGAATTAATTTTATTTTAAAAACCTGCCCAAAATGTCATCACACATTGCCAACAAACGTTCACCCAAACATTTTTATTTAAATTAAAATAATACCCGAGTACCCACGTAGCAAATTTTATTCAGGCAAAAAGAGAGGCTTTGTGGCAATTATTTGCAACTGGCTACACCTGCAAAGCTTTTATCAGTACCAAGCAACACTCACAAATCTACGATTTCATGACACAGGTTCACGTTTCGGAAATAACAATCATCCGCCATAAAACACACGTGTTGTTGAAACAAACGAGATTTACAGCAGTGCGTTTACACGTAACTTTCAACTGGCTGAAAGCTAGAAAAAACACGGCTAGAAATGTTTTTCAAGCGAAATTGAAAATGGAATTTTCATATTATTCTCATGACGCAGACCAGGTATTATATTTTACCTGTATGGCGACATTCTGAACGAAATAAAATAAGTATTTTCAAAGAAGAAGATATTGAATGTTCGTAAGTCTAGTTCAAAGGTCATAATAAATAGAGTTGCAGGTTGTTCGAAAGAGATACCGCGGCCTCGGCACAAGGGCTAAGAACAACGACCATACGTCATGGTCGTTGACTAAGAAGGAACATGGGTGGTTTTTAGTCAATAGAAGTCTGTTGCTCCCTACCTCTCTGCCCAGAGCGGGAGGAGTCGATGATTTCCCAAACCCCCAAAAAATAAGGTCATAAATAAAGTAGGGAAGCTAGTAAGCTAGGTTTTATAGCCCTAAGCAAGCACTGTTTTTCTACCTACATCGTATTGTATTGGTCAGATGTCAGTCAACCGCTTCGTCAGATACAGTCCTATGGATATTATCTTTACCACTGACAACAGCATCTCAACAGCAGCCATAATGTAGATCACTGATCTATGATGTCGACACTGATGCAACGTCAGAGGCAAGAAAATGTGAGATAGCTTAATTACCCAAATTCTCAAGTTACTCACTTGCTAAGGTAGGTACTACTACGGTGGCATTTCTTTATTTCTTTTGCTTAACATTCCTCACTCAATCCATCCATCTTTTCTTCCATCTCCCCATCCATCAATATTTATATCCATAACTTTTTAGTCACATGCGTTTCATCCCTCCTCATTACATGACCATACCAAGATAGACGACTACCCTTTAATTTTTCTGTAACCGACGCCACTTTCAAACTTCCTCTACATCACTAATTCCTTACTTTGTTCATTCTTGTCACTCCGCACATCCATCTCAACATTCTCATCTTCGCTACACAATCGTTTTTCATCCATCTTTTTCAAAGCTCAGCATTCTGATCCAAACAGTAGCCTTCTCACTGTCTGACCAGTGCAAAACTGTTACTCATTTGCAGAGTTACTTACTGTGGGTTCTATCGTGTCAAATAATAGGAAACTATAAATTTCAATGATACGGAAACCACAGTGCTAAAGTCCGGCTCACACTTGACTGATTTATTTATTTTTCTACACAAAATAATAAAATGTATTTTATCTCTAAGTCAAATAATTAGTTACTCTTAAGATGCTTTTTATCTTATCATAACCAAACATAAATGATAAAATTTAATTTAGAAACAACTAAATTTTTATATTTTTTTAATAATTTCTCGGAACACTTAAAACCAAGATGAACCAAAGTGAAATTCCATGTTTTAACCGTGAAACGGAACGCAAGTTTGAGCCCGCACAGCACTAAACAGTTCCGTTTGACGTCACGTATCGACTTTGCACAACACTAGTAGCGGAAATAGCTTTGTGCAGTTGGCAATACTATCGAAGTCAATTGATTTTCTATTAATAACCTTCTAGAATGTTCCATCCATGTATCAGGTAGAAATCAGAAATATTTTCATTGAAGTCATGATTACTAAATTCTGTACAATTATTGTGAGTCGTCGGATAATTTAAAAAATAACGTTATAAAAAGAATAAATTCAATTTTTTTTTAAACTGCATATTATTTATATAAATCGATTCTATTAAATTTAGTACATAGGTACACGGACAAATTAATAATATATCCATTAAACCATTTAAAAAAAAAATTGAGCATCATTGCGCAGAAGCGCGCCATTTCGCCGTTACGACTGCGCGCGCATGTGTTGGCAAACCTGGGTTGCTTCCTCCAAGCCGCGGCCGGACGCCATTACCACGCCATCGGACTGAGAATCTGTCACTTGTGCGTATTTCGTTTGATAATCTTTGGATTTTCTACGAAATCGTTGCTTCTGTGTTAATAGTACTTCTGAATACATAAATACCAAAATGTCTGACGAGAAAAAGGTGTGTATTTTACTATATTATCAGTGTAGTTACAAAAAGGCGAAAACAGTGCTTCACCGACATGGCGTTAGAAGCAAAATGTGGTTACCTGATTGAAAGTGAGAAGTGTTTTACCATTGTGTTTGTGGATATGATTTTTTATCGTTACAATATTTGTTTTTCAGGGAGAAAGCGAACACATCAACTTGAAAGTATTAGGTCAAGATAATGCCATTGTGCAGTTCAAAATCAAAAAACACACTCCACTGAGGAAGCTAATGAATGCCTATTGTGATCGAGCGGTAAGTTCATCTTATTTATCTAGCGGCTTATGATCATTCATTAGCAAATGTAGTTAGCAAGAAACCAAATGAGACAATACAGATGTGGCATGCATATTGTATGAACAATGAAAGAATAAGTTAGCCGGACACTAATACGGCGGGTCCCTCAAGGCGTCGTCAACAGTTGTTTTCTTGTAACCTTATGGCTAGTGGGTCGTCCTGGGCCGATCTGTGGCTCTGAGAACTTGAATACTATTTAAACAAAAAGACATCTCCGCACCTGGATAAATTTCATGTTTTAACTTGTAGGTGTGATAACATAGGTTATAATATCTCAAGTACTCAATGTTGTAATAGGCCACAGGTTTTATTGATTATTTCTGAAAACAAATGAAAGTAATTGTTTTGTAAACATTACATTCTGAAAGGATCATTGACCTTTGAAGTTAAGTTGGGTTCGCAGCGATGCTTCACTGGTATACCTTTCTTCTTTCATTAATGACTATGGTACTAATGCTCCCTTGTGGTTGTATTAATCTAAGATGTGTTTGTGCTCATCGTGTGTAAAAGCGTTGTGAATGACCCGTTACTAGAAAGTACAAGTATACTGTGGGTTACGTCCGCCCCTAGCATTCATTACGAGTTGACTTGCAATGCCCAGACACTTAAATTCAACTGATGCTAATACACCTTTTAATTAACATGGGCTGGCAAAGAGGTGTCTGTTATTCCATAAATAAAACTAAAGCCGTTTTCAGACCTTAAAAATACTACTAATCTGCTGTTGCGAAACTGGTTTCAAGCTTGGAATATTGGAATTTATGAAACAAAATTTTTGGACCTTTCAAGTGCAAAATAAATTAACTTAGACCAAACTTGTTGAACTTTGGCATTTACCGACTAGCATTATTGTTATACAAAACTAAAAGGTTCAGGATTCTAACCGACACAGTTCTAGGCAACTAGTAAGCCTTTGCCATCATCTGCAATTCCAGATGCCTTGAACACTTAAAACAAGTAAAGGCAATTAAATTCCAATATGACTTGATTTATGGGAGCTTGACATTTTTGTACTATTGAACTATTTGTTTAGAGCACGAATTACTTTCATAATATTGTGCAATTTCCTCATTATCTTATAGTAAGGTTTCTGATTATCTAAAACTACTTATCTTTTTTCCAGGGTCTATCAATGCAAGTGGTGCGGTTCAGATTCGACGGGCAGCCCATCAATGAAAATGACACACCAACATCACTGGAAATGGAAGAAGGCGACACAATAGAGGTTTATCAGCAGCAGACGGGTGGCTCACCTCTAGTGTAATCTTATTTTAAGGAACTGTCCATCTCCCATGGGAAGAACGCTATGGTGAACCCCTCTCAACTTTAACATTAAGTTAATTTTAAATGTAACAACACAAGTATAACAATGTAATATTTTGAGATACACAATCGCCTAGCTGAGCTTTGTATACCTTAGCATTGTGTATCTTAAAACAGTAGTACTGTATACTCTATTTAATTAAGGAGAAATTTGAGGTAAACCAAATGTTCTAGGTAACTTCAATAATTATTCCATTGTGATAATTTTTTTAGTTGACATTTTTTTTCAGATCAGCTCCTAATTTTTTAAGTGTGGCCAAAAAAATGACACTTCAAGCTATAAAGTGGTAATAATTTATTGGACATAGGTCCAACCCAATTGCCAAGTCTGTAACCACATGTAATATCTGAAATAAATTAAATTTAAAACAAACTTATTTTTTCTTCACTTTATTTTTGTGTTTACCTACATTTTATTTGTTATTTTAGGGCAACACCAATATGTATAATCACTGAATTGCTATATAAAGTTTCTTGTTTTGATTAGCGTGCTTTCTGTCAGCCAAGTATACATATTGCAAAAGACTTGCTTGCTTGAAAGTTGAAATCAAACGAGTTAGTCGCTCAACAAAATTAAATCAGAATCCTTGATGAGTCATGGACTGCAATTTCTGTACCTACCTACAATGTTCCAAGAATCCCCCCACAAGCCATTATAAAACCTAACTATACATAATTTATGTATGACTCATCGGTACAAAGGTTATTCTGACTGCAGAGCTAGAATTATCTAATCTTACTACACAAACAATTTGTACAACATGTAGAACAAAGTGAATAGTGGGTTATAGTAGGTAGATACCTAGATATAAATTCATAAATGCCTAGGCTCTCCCAACTGTTGTAGTTGGGTTTCAGCCAACCTGTTGAAGTCTACAACCAGTTTCTTACATGGACTAAGTAAGTGACTATTGGACTGCCACATCTCAGGTACTGGGAAACTTTACCGCGACGTTCACAAGACTGGTCAACACAGCTCTTTCTAGGCCTGGCGGAATACGACAATACCTCCTGTGTAATATACCAGCCAGTTCAAGTAAGTATCTCGATGCATTGAAGGTGATGAATATCAGCAGTGGTGCTCGAGTTGATTAATAGTAAGTACTCAGATTTATTTTTAGGAGAATATATCAGACTAGCTGATGCCCGCGGCTTCACCCGCGTGTATGTCGTTCAAATTATATACTAAAACCTTCCTCTTGAATCACTCTATCTATTAAAAAAAACCGCATCAAAATCCGTTGCGTAGTTTTAAAGATTTAAGCATACAGACAAAAATAGCGACTTTGTTTTATACTATGTAAGGATTGTTAATAATATGAGCCTGATGTGGTCCACACTGCAGGGCCATACCCCCTTCCAGTTATCTGTCTTTGCTGTTTGGAACCAATCCTTTATAATTATGAGTTTAAATTATTGAATTAAATAACGTTTATTTTCTGTTTTATCTTCTAGCAAACACAGCTCAATACGCGCACTTCGTTTTCAACACATTGGACCAAGACAGAAGCGGCCTCTTAAGTTTTGAGGTAAATATACCATTTTTAGAACATTTGTTTGAACAATGTTCCCAAGACAAGACATTAGTAAACAACGTTCAATATCCTGAATGCAGGGATGCTACAAGCCCTGTCGGGGCTGCGGGTTGTTCGAAAGAGATACCGCGGCCTCGACACAAAGGGTTAAGAAGGAACATGGGTGGTTTTTAGTTAGTAGAACTCTGACACTCCCTATCACTCTGCCCCGAGCGGGGGAGTCATTTGATGATTATTCAAACCCCCAAAAAAATAATGGGATGCTATATACGTAACTCCACAGAATTCAGTGTTCTAAACCTTGCCGAAACAATAATATCGTTTTATTTCCAGGAATTTGTAACCGGCTTATCAATATTATCGAGGGGGACTTTAGAAGAGAAGCTTCGGTGGACATTTTCTCTGTATGACATCAACGGCGACGGGTGCATAACTAAGGAGGAAATGACGGAGATTGTCTCCGCCATATACGACCTTATGGGGAAGATAATGGAGCCCAATTTGGAAGAAGATGTGATACGAGAGAAGGTTGAAAGACTGTTTCAGGTTTGTTTTTCATTTTAATCTACAATTACATAATAGCCCAACTGTTGCGCTTAGGGTCGTGAGTTCGATTCCTTCCTCACGATAGCTGAACATGGGTGGTTTTTAGTTAGTAGAAGTCTGACACTCCCTACCGCTCTGCCCAGAGCGGGAGGAGTCATTTGATGAAACCCACTCCAAAAAAAAACGGGTCAAGAGATCCGTTTCGCGGTACCCAGGTAATAACAGAGTATCCGATCAAACTAAACTTATAGACTAACGTTCGCCAACTTCATTAATCGATAATTTATATTGTGATTTACTGCCGCACTCAAAGAGCTTTAATGATTATGTAATTAGGCCATCACTTAGTAAAGGTTTTGACAGTTTTGTCATACAAAAACTTTCAAAACCTTTTTTTTACTTACAGTAGGTACGGCAGTTAGTCATAATTATATTTTTAAACGTCATTGTGATTTGGTAACTGTGCCTATTAGATAATGCGTCAAACAGACGAACAGCACTTTGCTGTCAACGGAGTCAACTTCAGCTGTCGGCAGAGGCTGCAACTTGGTCGGCGTTTGCTGTCCACGTCTCGATGGCTGAAGTTAGCTCTTTCAACAGCCAAGCTATACAGGACCTAACTTCTAGAATTTTATGAATTATAGGTATATTGTTTTCCACTCCCTCTCATAGAGAGGACGCCTATGTCCCCGCAGTGGGAACATTCTAGGCTGATGTTGATGATGGTATTGTTTTCAGACCTACCTAGCTACTTGTGCTGTAGAGGTCGACACAGTCATAATGTTAACGTAGAATTTTCATAATTTACAGAAAATGGACCTGAACCGCGACGGCGTACTGACTCTAGACGAGTTCCTCGACTGCTGCCTGCGCGACGAGGATATCTCGAGGTCCATGGGCGTATTCGACAGCAACTTCTGACGTCCATCGAGCGGCACGCGGGCTTCGACGTGCCGTGTTCCCTGACAGTACCCACATTCACCGCCTACGTCATTTTGTACATAATCTGTCTGTCTGTCTGTCTATCTCTACATCAGCTAACTGATACGTAAAAGACATGAAAATTAGCTAGGGAAACAAATGTTGATAACACGGTATTTATACCAGTTGGTGTCATAGATTTTTTAATTACCATCTAAATGGTTATCCCTCCTAAATATTGACAGACCAGATAAAATGACGTAGTAAGATACACAATTGTATCTTGAGTGGTGAATGTGAAATTATTGTAAAAAGAAATGCCTTATTTGTAAGAAGCTTAGCGAAGAGAATGTGGATTCATTAAAAATATGTTTTGTAAATGGCACGAGTTGTCATAATATGCAGGAGTGACTTGTGTTTTGTATGTTGGCATGACGTCGACAAGGAACGATGTGAGGCTTATTTTGTACTAGTAATAATATTAGGACCTTTACTAATTTAGTATAATTAAGTGTCCAGTTAAGAACTTGTTATAATTCCATAGTTTTGTCGTAAATTCTAGCTGTATCCTTGCCTTCATTGGGCATTTTATTAGACCCTCGCTAGTTTTAGTTAGCTGTAACTGGCTTTTTATCGTAACATTCCCATGACCAGGCTAATGCCGTCTGAACGAAACGTTTTTATTTACTAACCTCTGCATTAGCTAGGTATAAAATAAAAACCTTTCTTCTTGTATAGACTAAATGTTAGTAAATAAACCGAATTGTTCTTACAAGCCCTATTTTATGTTTAAATAGATGTGTTATAAATCTACACAAGATGTTCTAGTTTGATGCGTGAATTCTATCTTTTTATCGAAATTCTAAGATATCTATACAAATATAGTCTTGTATCTAAAGATTTCTGTATTCAAAATGGTAGTTTTATCTGAATATCACTGATAATAATTAACTCTAAAAACTACAAAATATTTTAAAGCTGTTCAACTAGATATAGAAAATTTCTTCTTATACCTGGATCTATCGTAAGAATAAAATATTCGTAAATATACGATATGCCATCCAAAATAAAACTATTTTTGGTCGTACTAAATTGGCCGCAAAAATAAAATGCTTTTAAAACACACTGGCAAGAACATCATACAAGCATGAACAGTTAGGTTTGGTGCTTTGGTCCCACATGCATGACATATTATTGAATAGATAGTTTCTTCTCTTCTGAAACAATTATGCCTGTGAGTGGGCTGTCCCTGTAACTTCTCTTACTTCACTTCTCAAAATGATTAATCACCTTTTTTCCTTCATTTTGAATCGTTCCGGCCATTTTTCATAGTATTTATTATAGAGTAAAATATTTCTTTTAAGATATTTTATAGTAGGTATGCATACGATTTAAGTACCTTATCAATCTAACGCTGATTATAGATCCCTACTAATAAAGTTTTCTTTCTCATTTCAAATTGAATAAAATCTCATCTATGAAGCTCAATCTCATTTCTTTAGGACATGTAGTCTAAGCCAAGCAGTAGCTAGCTCACTAGCTGTAACCAAATTAAATTACTTAAATAAAAAAAACTTAACAAAGAGAAACTTAAAGAAAACACTGCCATAAAAAATACCTACAGATTATCTTACTACTCACTTACTCATATCAGTGATATGATAATCATTTCAGCAATTTAATTCAAAAGATAAAGATATTTTAATGAAATTGAGAATAATTTGACCTTACTATAATGACCATGGTGGGTATCGAAATAATTGTTTCGTCAACGTTTTATAGATTATTTAACCTTGTCTCATTGTATTTCGCTGAAGAAAATAAAAGTTTTTCTAAAAGTTACCATTAATGTAAATATGTACCTTGTATATACCGATAATATAGATTTTAAACGTGTATATTTTCATAGTAAATGTTAAATGGAACCAAATAACTAGATGGGAATAATTGACATCGTATTTTAATGTTGTAATAAATAATAAAATGACACGCAAATAATAACAGCACTATTATGTATTTATGAATATTATGTAATGTGATTAAAAAGTGATGGAATTATAATCTAAATGGTGTTAACATATTTTATGTCTGATAATAATAAATAAGTATGAAATAGATACCCACACGATTAGGCGACCACATTGTGCTTAGAACATAACATTGTGCTTAGCTAATGGCATCACGTGGAAATATTTTCATGTACATTTTAACATTATTTTATTGGTCGAGCTTACATAGATAAGGTTTATGTGTGTCTTCCCAAACAATACCGTTACGTTCAAACTATCTACGACCATGTTGGTATGCACCTACCCTACCCCTAACTATGATAGTCCCGTTGAAGAGATAATATTACATACATTTAATAACCACGCTAATACCCAAAGGGTTAGGCAGAGGTTGCTACTAGTAATATTTTTAATTTGAAAAGAATACGAAATATATAATATTGTATAGGATTAAAACACAATCTTATGATGAAAGTTAGACGTTATTACTTAGATAAAAAAATAAATCTATGTACTATCTTGTTGTTTTTTAAGAATTTGTTTTCATTGATGTACCTACCTACTCTAACGTTAATTTTTAAATGATTTGAAATCTAACTTATGTACAGACATAATACAATTATCTTAGTGCCAAAAATGACCCTTATGAGAGTGCAGCCTTTTGTTAGCAAGTCGTGTCCTATAGTTTGTTTTTTTTATTCCTATTGAAGGTTGCACCAGTTAATTAATCAGAGCGTTTTTAATAGGCCTATTAGGATGGTAAATTAATATCGATTTTGTCTTAAGGTCCATGTGTTAGTCTAAAATTCTACAGGTACTTGATGTTAGTTATTTTAGTATAGATGCTGTTTGGTCCCATAGGACTTAAATCTTCCATTGCATGCGATGTCATATCCAGAAGCTTTTGCAGTGATTGTTTTACGAAAACTAAACTTTCTACTTCCTTTTACGTATTCGTTCTGCCAAATATCCACGGAAAATGAAGTACATATCAGCCATTTGTAGTTTTCTGCTATGTCCATCGAAGAACCTACACTTTATTTTAAGTAATTACTGGTTATATTTATTTTATTTGATGTTGTAATTGTTGCATATTATATGATCCAGCATCTGTGTAGCATAGTTCTCTTTCCATGTTCAATTCTAGAAACCGGATAAGTGAAATCACAACGTAAGCAAGTATGTGCAGTAATATCCCCACCCAAACTGTGTTCAGTATGCTTACAGATTCTATAGTCAAATCAAAATATTTCACATAAGCCTACATTGGCACTTATAAAACGTCGACAAAAGGTGCACGTTTCCGGTTGGTCGTTTCGTATGGAGAAGAACCGGCAATGGTCCTTGGTCTCATGAGTACTGTATGGCCTCACACAAGTTTCCCGCTCGTCAGTTCAGTCCTAAACCATTTGGGATTCCCTTTTTCGTAAATACCCACTTACCACCCTCCACTCCCTATACCCTCCATGTACGTCTGGCGTGCCCCACCCTAAAACATCCCCTGGAAGTCTAGAATATTTGTTGGCATGATTCATGGAAAACTTTGACCATGATGGGTCATGTCAAAAAAAATCCCATAGTTCATGCTATGAAAGACTAGTGCACGCATACGTTGCTTTTAAAAAATATATAAATTAGAATCCACAATGTGTAGGTATATTATAAGTCGCAACGCAAACTGATCCCGGTTTTGGTGGACATATACAGAGTACTACAAAAAGCATAGTACACGGAACCGGTATCTCGAATTGAACACAGTAAGACAGAAAAACACAGTAATAGTACATTATATAGTGTGGACGTAATGAATATGTTTAGGAACGAAATCTGTACATTAGATATTTCAATATTGAATTGTTTATTTACAAATTGTATGTGTATTTTATAGAAAAATAAATAAATGCGATTATACAGTGTTTCATTCATGTTCGAGATCAATGCAAGTCGTCAAATGACCCTGTTTTCCTGACCGGGGAACCGAACCTGCAATATATTCGGTAGTCATGATAAAGGTGGTTCCCTACTTGAAATCGAATGATGTGATAACGAATAACAAACGAAAACGTTAAATTGATAAATTCGAGATTTTGATACTTCGAAATAATGAACTGTCGCGCTCATAATTTATCGATATAACGTTTTCGAGCAAGTATTCGATTTCACGTAGGGAACCATGATAACGTATAATTAAAATTGTAAAATTAGGTACTGATCATTATATTAAAATGTATAACGCCAATGCATAGGCCCCATGCAAATATTGTACTAATTAAAGCACACATTACATAAATCTAAATCGAGGAATAATACCAAAACCTAGGCATTCAAATAAAACACGATGTTTATACTTTGTACAAAATCTTTATTAAAATTGTGACAATAGCATAATTAAAAAGTGAAGTCACCTAAACACTCCCAAACAAAAATTAAGGTTACAATTTTTAATAATCTCTTTCTAATATGGCAAAAGTTGCTGCATAGCAAGTTTACATCTAGAGTGAATATTATGATCCGAGAAGGCGGCATAATTTAGTAAGTATTCATTTGAAGCTTAGCTACAGTAATAATATTTTGTGCTTTACTTTTGAGCAAAATGTCTTTAATGAATGAGTGACCTAAAACTTAACAATGCTTGTGAATGTTCATAACTATTGTAACACATCTAGAATTTTTAATCCAGAAATATCTTTTCAGCATTGTTTGACAATGACCTTTAAGTTTGAGGCACTTTTGTTCAAATACATTTAAGAGCCAATACTTCTACTGGATACACACAAACTACTCTAAACAGTAATCCTAAAAGAAAAATAACCATTGCCATTAATGTCCAATGCAATCCAAAAATATTTTGTTTTCGAGTCATGGATACTCAAATAAAGATTCTATTCTATTACTTATAGACATTCCGAAATACATTTCCAATCCTAAAAATGAACTTCATGAGTTTGTAAATGAAGTACTTAATTTCAAAAATAAACTATGAATATACTACAGAGTTGACTGACAGTCTACCACTTTCGAGATTCAACCTTATTACTAAGTAAGGCATAAGGGGTGATCAGTAGTAGACCGTGGGTGAACTCAGGAGTAGGTACCTGAATCTTAAAAGTACCTATTTATTCACCTTAAAAACTGGTCCTCGTTTTTGAATTTCGACAGATTTGTACTAAGTATGTAAGTATTTAAAGTTATTCCGAGTTCAATATATTAATTAATGTTATGTAAATTGTTTACAAGAATTCTTAACCACTACACACGCAATACTAAAATATGGGTCTGGTTCATAACATCGCCAGTCACTACATCGACGGTCGCTGTATCGAAAACGATCCATCGACGGGTTAATGAATCGACAGTACCCCAAATCGATGGTACGCTACATCGACAGTACACCAAATCGATGGTGCGCTATATCGACAGAACACTACATCGATGGTACGCTACCATCGACAGTACCCCAAATCGATGGTACTCTAGATCGACAGTCCATCAAATCGATGGCACGCTATATCGACAGTACACTACATCAATGATACGTTGCATCGACTGCACGACCCGAGCCAGATTTAAATAACATACATGATTTTTATTTAAAAGTGTTTAATTACAATTTGTTATTGCTTGTTTTTGATATAACCCATGTACAATGATATCAAAATCTAAAATTCTACATAGTATTATATTACCATAGTATCAATGTTATGAACCATAACTATAAAAAATCGAAAAAATTATGATTTTTCAACCATTTTGCCTGGGTTTTTCTTGTTTTTGATGTCAAAACAAGAAATAACAAATTGTGATTATACACTAAAAAAAGGTTGTTTTTTACCCGTCGATGGATCGTTTTCGATACAGCGACCGTCGATGTAGTGACTGGCGATGTTATGAACCGGACCCGTTAAATATAATTCATCTGTAAAATAAAGTGACAAACACATTCAAGGAGACACAAAACAAATATGATCAATGTAATTTTAAACCTACCAATATTTTCAAGGAGTGGGAGAAAATGCTTTCCAATGCCTTAAATCTCTAAGTATAAAATTGAAATCACACAAATGTATGACGTCAATAAACTACATTACCAATACGATTTGTATAAGTCAATCAATATTTAAAAATAACCCTTCCTTGGCAATTGGGTAAAAATAACAAAAATTCATTAAAAAAATTAAAATAAAGAGAGCTAAATTAAGTATTAGAATTTTGTACGGTGGTTTCGTAACGCAGTATTTAATCTCAAACACTAACCTAATAATGATTAATTAATCGATATGTCAAACATTTTATTAAAATATTGTCACACAGAGATCTCGAAAATATTATATAAATTGCATGTAAAATGTGATGCATTATTGTTTGAAATACACACAAGTAATTATTTACACAAAATAAATTCTTTACCACATAATAATAAAATACATTTTACATTTTTATTTTTAATAATATAAAATCAAATCAACAATACTTTGTAGTAATGTGATCTGAACTTTTAAGATCTTTTAGATTCGAGTCATTATTCATGTTCATTCAGAGATTCACTCATCCGTAACACTCTACTATCTAAAAGGTCTATGTCTATTACTGCCGTCATTTCACTAGAAAGCCGTTAAGTGCAAAAAGTTTTCGAGATTATGGCGAAAAATGCGCGAATCGTTGTTTCTAAAAAATCATATAACTTATTTGTAGTCAAGTAAAAGACCAACAAATAATCGTCAAATTAGGCAGTTAACCTATTTTATCGTATAATATAAGCATTTATATCTCAGGAACTATTCATATTCTAAAATGTTTTGCTGTATCAAAAAGTAAAAATTGACCATTTGTGAGTTACGGTTTTCTAGTGATAGGAAGACAGAATGATAGATTGTAATAGCCTGAAAAGAATAGAAATTAAAGAAGTTTAGGTAATAGTACTGAAGGTACTCTTTTGCAATATCTTTGCCAGGCCGACCCGTAGCGCCACTTGCACCTATCATGGTCCCGCCATGCGCGGTGCATTAGCAAAAGAATCGTTAAGATCGCCGGCGCCGCCGCCACGTATTGTCCAGAGACAATCCCAGGCAAGGCGAGGGCAATGTGAATGAGTATGTCACCTGCATAGTTCGGATGACGCAGGATCCCCCATAGATTGGAGACCAGGAGCTTTTTTCCTTGGAACGTCGGCATGGAATCTAAGTCTGAAAGCAAAAATTTGCTATTAATTTGATTGTTTACTAGAATAACATTAATATAAATGATCCTTTTGAACAGAAACTGTATGTAGTGTAGGTAATAGGAAGTTTGTTAATAAAAAAAATACTAGGATTATGATTGTAATGACAATAAATTAGTGTTACCAAAGGTTACTGTGGTTCAATAAGTAATTATTTATTGTTACACATCAAAACTATGTTCCACCACTGAAGCATTTACTAATAAAGCATAATAAAATAAACAGCATACATGATACAGTTACTTACTTGCCAAGCTGAGATGTAGAGGATCTTTTCTGAACTCATATTTAATATTGTTACTACCAAGCATTATGAAGAATCCCAGCACAAATAGTACACAAGCAGAAATTAAGGTGTTAGTAGACAGAGCCAAGTCCGTGTCTGCCACATGTTTGGATATTGTTGTGAAGTAGTATGGGTACAGTGCGCTTGAGATGGTCTGAAGGTACCCTACCCCTTCAGACTGCCAGTAAAACGTAGCGGTGATCTTGTACTCCTTCATAACAAAGTTCAGAATATAAACTATCTGCATTGTGGAGAATATTATGACTGTTGGTTTCAACTGCACATTGTTCGCCAACTCTTTTAAGTTTTCCAATGAGTAATCATTCTTCTCTGACAGTTTGATTTGAAGTCCTTGTGTGAAGATTAGCGTGAGAAATATAAGCTGAAACAAAATAAATATTTATGATTATTGGAATAAATTATGGAAACAATTGTTTATTATTCATTACCTCATTAATAGGGGAATACATGAGTAGCATTGATTCTACTTTCCTGTACCAGTTACAAAAATTAATTGATAAGCCAAGCTCAATGAGTGAATACAATACTCTGTAGTACAGAATTTGATGACTCAATAGTGGCTTTTATTTGGGAAAACTATTAAAACCTAATAAAATTGTTGTATGGCAACTGTTTTTAATACAAGTCATTAAAATTCTAATAGTGTAACATTGGGAAGCAAAATATATTTAGTAAATTATACTTACAGAATTAATATTAGAAATTCTTGATATCCAAAGTTTGATATCCAGCTTCTTGATAAATGGATGGATTTCCCTGCCCATGAAGAAGTCATGCAATGTAAATCCAGTGTTTCCATACGGATTCAACTCCTCCTTTGTCAAGTCACGACTTTTAACATACAAAGCAATGCTCAGTACTACGGCCAAAATGTATGATGCGGCTGCAAGTCTCAAGTATTCATTCAGTAAGTTCTGTTTATCAATAATTTGAAAGAAATCCAATAGGAATAGGGCATTCACAGTCACTATGCTGGAGAAAAATGCATTAAAACAGTGTCTTGAGCGAGAATCATCCATGCGGTCAGATCTGGTACCAAATATGGGTACTATAGCAAAGATGGCCTGTATAACACATTGCGTAAAGATAAAGCAAGACGTTGGTAAACTAAAGAATACTTGTAGAGATTTATATGCAGACAGATCTGAAAGTGATTTGAGAGAACAAGATTTTGTACAAGAAATTAATATACATAATACTGTTATGGGTATTAGGAGCAACAAGCTCGTTGATCCAATTCTCCCACCAAATTCCCATTTGCTTGCAACTTGAGTTAAGCTTGTTATGCTGTTTCTAATGGGAGTTGCCAACTTTCTAGTCACTGACTTAGATTTTATTTGATGGTATTCGTCTTCAGAATTCTCATCATCTAAGTATGCCTCTAAAGACTTACTCGCAGATTTGCTTATTGATTTACTTTGACTTAGAGATTTGCTGAGACTACGTCTGATGTCCGGCACATTGTCAACAAACTCTCGCAGCCTACTAGACCTGCGAGGCGCGACCTCCTCGACAGATCTCCTGTTCCGCAGACCGTAGATGTCACCAGATTCCAGGCCATTCACTTTTTCAAGTGAAAATTCACTCTCTGTAATACTCGATGTCAAATCTTTGAGGGAGTATTCTAAGCGTTTAGACCGAGTCCGACGGTAAGCATCGAGCTTTGAAGATAAATCTTCAAGTTTGACCGCTACGGCAATTTCAGGATCAATGGTTAACCGCTTAGCCGGAGACTTCGGAACATTGGGAACCTCAGCTTGTGTTTCCTTAGTAGTTCTCGAAGGCGACTTGCGTGCGGGAAACTTCGATGCTGGTTTTCGGCTGGGCGATTTCCGTGCGGGAGATTTACGACCAGACGAGCGTGCGGGAGGCGAAGTTTTCCTGGACGGCGGCGGCGAACTTTTCCGTGTTCTGGCGGGAGAACGCGTCGGTGAAACACCTTTACGTGTTCTTGACGGACTCACATCTACAACGCTTGTTCTTATCAAACCGCTTCTAGTAGACATTCTGTAATTAATACCACAATACAAATTAATTGCTGGTTTATTTTTTGTTGAGTCTAAAATTATCACAAAACCACACGCGATGATATTTACTTGTCACAATCACAATAATGTAGTATACATCGATTCACAACTTTTCGTGCGTAGTGCGTTTAGCGTTTTCCGTAAAGATAACTTCTCGTCCGAAACACACTATAATCCACAAATATCAATACACAAAATCCAGAAAAGCGAAACGAAGAGTACGCAACATAAACACGATGAATGAACGCAAATAACTAGTGAGAGAGAGGAGAGGAAGCCAAGCGCCAACGTACGAGGACGCCAGAATGAATTTAAAAACGCTGTCTGTGATTGGCTGAAAATAGTTGTTGCTGTACTGTTTCATGCGACGGTATACTTTTTCAATGGGAGAGACAGAGACAAAAACTTTTATTTACTATATTGGCCAACCTAACTTCCTAGATTGGTAAACCGTAATTTTCCGAAATCTATGGGAATGATAGAGCTATGCGAGTTTACGCACGCACCAATGGTGCTAGCGATAGATAGATGGAAAGGCTGTCAGAATCAGTGTGTGGACACGGTCCGTTACGTAATAAATTCTAGGTTTTTGCTAAAATTATATTATCCATAGAAATAGTCGCCAGGAAACTCCTGTGACTGTCACACGGTACCAAAAGGCTTGTATCTGAGCTAAGTAAAAAAAGTCGAGCCGATAGCCAAAGAGTAAGTTAAGCCGCGTCCCCACTACGAGCCACGCAGCTCGGCCTCGCGAAACCCGACGGTTGTCGGTCTATGTCAAAGAAACCCGCGCGGCTCAGGCCTCGCTCATGTTCACACCTGCGATAATTTAATTATACTCTTTGGTCCGCACCCACGAGGAAGGGCGCGCGGCGTGTTAAAACTAAAGACTGTATTTATGTATAGTAAAGTATTTATTATAAATAATCTTAAACATTACAATATCATCTTAAGTCTATTTTCCCACCAATGATGTATCTATCTGACATTTGTTCACCTGACACATTATTGCGCGGGAACCACGTTCCGTTAAACATAACACGGCGGCGCGGCGCGGCTCGGCCTCACGCTTCCGCGTGGCTATGGTGGGGACAAGGCTTAATTATGGAGGTTACAGTTATGGAGATGTAGCTGGAGGGTATGGTATGGTATGACCACGGTATGACTATGAATGTACCGCTTGTTCGGTTTATGGCAGATTAGCTTTATGGCAGATTCGCTATAAGGCAGATTCGCTTTACGGCAGATTCGCTTTATGGCTTAGTACAGTGAACTCGATAATCTATATCAAGTTCACACTACTTATTCATAAAACAACTTAACATAATAACTTACTATCATAGTAGATAACAATTTAACATAATAATTTAAAACAATTATTTACTTTTATGAACAAATTGATACCAATTAAGTGTTCGAAATTTAAAAAAAAAACATATTGCTGATTAGCAACTTCATACCTTGGCTTCTCCTTCAACATAGCGAAGAAAATCGCGAAAAACAAAAATATTTTTTTACACAGAGATACAGTGCGATCAAATTATCTTGGCAGCTCTGAACATAGGCTTTGCGAAATTTTACGCATCTAAACTTGGGAATAAAACTGTTATTGCCAGATAAACCAATACTTAAACGATCAGAAAATATCTAATTTAAACAGTGAGAAATACAAATAAAATAAATATCATAACACTTTTATACATTCGTTGTAACAAAATGACCTGCACGAAGTTCGGAGCTGCCAAGATAATTTGATCGCACTGTAGTCTTCCTTCCCTCCCTCTACAATCCATTTGTATAAGGAAAGAGCTAATAACTAGGTATATGGTAAAATTTGTATGGTCACCTGGAGTTGGTGGGTAAACTGAAGAACTAACTGTCACTAACTTTGGTGAAAGAGGCGTTCTTGAGACTTTTATGAACTGAGACACGGTTGTTGTGCGGGACAGTGATAAATAGTGCAGTGTTACATAGACGTTAGTGACGATACGTAAATGTTGTGATATTATTTGAATAGCGTTAGAATTAGTTTATTACGATGTTTATAAGTGTTTTTAAGATAGCATTAGCTCTACTTACGCCCATCAGGCTTGATGTTATAAGTGATTTACATTCCTGCCGCCTAGCGGCGCTAGTGTACTCCAGTTTTTATAGTAAAGGCATAATCTTAAGTTGTGCATTCCTGCCGCCTAGCGGCGCTAGTGTTTAGGTTCACAGTTCACGAAGCTTAGCTACTGCGTTGCGTTACTTTAACGAGAACCGTTTCAGTAATTTTGTAATTTTAAGGTGTAAATCAAGGTTTTTTGTATAGTTTTTGTGTTTATTATGTAATATAAGTTAGTCCTAAGATTAGGAAAATATGTTATATATTGTAAGGGATGTTTTACCACTAAAAATAGCATACTAAAATTTCCCGCGCAGAAATAGTAATTTTTCGGCGCCAAATTGTATAAAGAGGCCATTACGCATGCGCAAACACTTAATTATGATTGGCCAGCGCCTTAGAAATTTGTATATAAAAATGGGAACATTTTGGTTGTAAAATCATTCCGAATCCAGCTACTACTTCAGTAAGAAACTCTCCTAATAAAAAGAAGAAACTACAAGCAACCAGTGGTCTTATTCCCCACCAACCCAGTGCACAAGTGTGCCCAGTCTGCACATTTAATGGTCCTTCGAGAGCCGAATATCGTGGGGAACAGACCTGAAGACTTCACCAAGCTAGAAGATTTCACCAACTGAGGACGTCGTGCTACAGGGAGACGCCGTACTACAGTTACTAGGGAAGACATCTCTACGTGAAAACTTCGTGCTACAGTTACTAGGGAAGACATCTCTACGTGAAGACTTCGTGCTATAGTTTATAGGGAAGATTTATTAGGGAAGAGTGTTCTGAAGACATTCGTCAGCTGCCAACATGCCCGTCACACGCTCCGAGGGAAGGGGACGCAAGCCGCCGACGGAACAGAATCCTACGTCGTCCGAGACCACAAACTCGGCGACTGGTACCAGTGCAGAAGCCAGCACGGAAGAATCTACAGCAACAGGGACGACTGCCACGGAGACATCGGAACGAACAGACACCTCCGCGGCGACTGATCCATCCTATGAGACTTCCGCAACCGAAGCAACTACTTCGACTGCTGCAACCGCCGCCTCCGCCGCAAGCGCCCCTCCCCCCTCGCATCCCGCTGGCGCCGTCGCCCCGTCCGTAACCCCATCCGTTACGACGACGCTGACTGCAGGGACGAAAGCCAAGCAGCTGATGAAGCCGCCGACTACCAACACTCGTCAAACAGAAACCACTACAGTAAAGCAAGTTTTGAGAAGCAAAGCCGGTCCACCGAAGACGACCGGTCATCAGGACCTGCCCCCCCCTAGCAAGAAAGGGGTAGGGGGCGGATCAACACATAGCAGAACGAAGCAACTCAAGCTTGCAAAGGCGAAAGAAGATTTACTTCGCCTTCAAGTGGAATTAGCCGCAGCACGCATAGCTGTCCTAGAGAAAGAAGACTCCGAGGATGAAGAAGATGACGTCAGTCTCTACTCGAAGTCAGAAGCCAATGCAAGAGTGGACAATTGGTTGGAGCATCAAGTGACTCGTCCGCCGGTGTTAGCAATCGCCGACGAACCTCACAACCCCCCAGAAGAACCAACCGTCGTCCATATAGAAGAAACAAGGCCAGCGAAGCATGAAGAAACACGTCAGTTACCGGCGGGAGGTCAAACCGACTTAGCCCTCCTAGCCGAAGCCATCACACGGGCTATCGGTGCCACCCAGCGACCCAAGTTCGTCGAGTTACCTTTCTTCAGTGGGTCTCATCAAGAGTGGCTACCCTTTCGCGCCGCTTACTACGAGACAGAAGCAATGTTCACCTCAGTTGAAAATACGAATCGACTTAGAAGAAACTTGAAGGGAAAGGCCAAAGAAGCGGTCGACGGTCTACTTATAACCAACGCGCATCCAGCTGAAGTGATGAAGACTTTGGAATCAAGATTTGGAAGACCAGAGTCAATAGCCATGCTGGAGATGGAGACACTTCGTAGCCTGCCCCGCCTCACCGAGTCGCCGAGGGACATCTGCATATTTGCCACAAAAGTATCCAACGTTGTGGCCACACTGAAGACTCTGGGTTGTTTCAACTATATGTACAACCCGGAACTCGCGAAGACACTGGTGGACAAGCTGACGCCGACTCTACGATATAGATACTACGACTTCTCAGCCACGCAGCCACGTGAAGATCCTTGCCTCATCAAAATAGAAAAGTTCTTCAAACGGGAAGCAGAGTTATGCGGACCTTACGCGCTGCCTGAACAGATGGCAGCACCTTCTTCGACCGCACAACAAAAGAAGACGCAACGGGTCAACAATGTGACTGAGAAGACACAAACATCGAAGTGCGCCGTATGTGACAACACGGGGCACAGCAACGCAACAGAATGTGAACAGTTCGAGAAATTGGACGCCAATGCAAGATGGGACATGGCCAAGTCCAAACGCCTCTGCTTCAGATGTCTTCGCTACAGAAGCAAGACACACCAATGCAAACCTAAGCCGTGTGGTGTCGACAGCTGCAAGTACTCTCATAACAAGATGCTGCACTACGAAAAGAAGACTGAAAAAACAGAAGCAGTACAAGATAAAACAGAAGTCGTCAATTCAACATGGACAGTCAAGAAGCAGTCCTATTTGAAGATAATACCGGTCCAGGTGAAGGGACCAAAAGGGGCCATCGACACCTTCGCGTTGATGGACGACGGGTCAACAGTCACGCTCGTCGACGACAGCGTAGTAACGAGCATCGGAGCAACAGGACCCATAGATCCATTAAAAATAGAAACCATCAACGACATGAAGGCGTCAGAATCAACGTCAAGAAGAGTCACCATCAATCTGAAGGGGCTCAACGATCATGAAGAGCAAATACAAGCACGCACAGTGAAGAACCTACAAGTTTCGTCTCAACGGGTTCCACAAGAATTAGTGGAAGGGTGTCAACACTTATGCGACATCCGAAGGCACCTCACTTATACGAATGCGAAACCACGAGTACTCATCGGGCAAGACAACTGGCATCTTCTGCTGACCTCAGAAACAAGAAGAGGGGATAAGAACCACCCAGTGGCATCTCTCACGCCACTAGGTTGGGTACTACACGGCAGTCAGACACGAACCTTCGGCCAGAAGATCGACTTCGTGTCACACATCGCAGAGGATCCAGAAGACAACCTAGAAGATCTCGTGAAGCAATATTTCGAGATGGACGCGCTCTGCATCAACCCCAAGAGACCGAAGACTGATCCGGAAGAACAAGCACTTCGTATTCTGGAGAAGACCACAACAAAAATAGAAGAAACAAGATTCCAGACCGGTCTTCTCTGGCGCAAAGAAGATGTCAAGTTTCCAGACAATTATGAAAGCTCACTGAAGAGGCTCTTCAGCATCGAAAAGAAAATAGATCGTGACCCCGCACTAAAGAAAAAATACGTCGAACAAATGGACGCTCTCATCACAAAGGGGTACGCTGAACCTGCCCCAGAACAGAAGACAGCTGACAAGACCTGGTACCTGCCTCACTTCGCCGTAATCAACCCAATGAAGCCGGACAAACTACGGGTAGTACACGACGCGGCAGCCAAGACAAAAGGAGTGGCACTCAATGACACGCTGCTCAAAGGTCCTGATCTACTACAGTCGCTGCCAGGCGTCGTCATGCGGTTCCGACAACATATGGTCGCAGTCACAGCGGACATCAAGGAGATGTTCATGCAAGTCAAGCTGCGAACAGAAGATAGAGATGCGCTGCGATACCTATGGCGCGGCGATCGACGTGACGATCAACCTCCAGAAGAATACAGAATGACGTCATTAATCTTCGGGGCCTCAAGTTCGCCATCAACAGCAATATACGTTAAGAACTTGAACGCGAAGCAACATGAAAAGTCACATCCTGAAGCCGCCGCCGCCATCATACAGAAGCATTATGTCGACGACTACTTAGACAGCTTCAGAAACATTGAAGACGCCATGCGCATCACGAAGAGTGTACGAGAAGTACACATGAAAGCCAGCTTCGAGTTGAAACAGTGGAAGTCAAACTCATCGTCACTCCTACAAACACTCGGAGAAGACAGTCAGACAGAAGACATAGAGCTGTACAGAACAGAAGAGAAAACAGAACGAGTCTTGGGCGTCATATGGAAGATCAACTCCGACGAGCTCACCTTCAACCTTAACTTAACAAGAATACCCTCAACACTTATAGAGGGTAAACAGCCAACGAAGAGAGAAGCTCTACGTATAGTTATGTCGCTCTTCGACCCGCTTGGATTCGCCTCACCTATCACAATTAGGGCGAAACAACTCCTTCAAGAAGTCTGGCGCCGGGGAACAGCATGGGACGACAAGATCGATGAAGACCTGGCGGAGCAGTGGGAAACCTGGATGGCACACCTAAAAAGCCTCCATGACGTAGCTATCCCGCGGCAATACCTACACTACAGTGACGCCGCCTCATTAGAACTTCATGTCTTCAGCGACGCCAGCGAGTCTGCCTACTCTACGGTCCTCTTCTGGAGAACAGTGGCAGCGAATGGCGAGGTGGCCCTATCCCTCATTATAGCCAAAGCAAAAGTGGCACCACTGAAGCTGACATCGATACCCAGGTTGGAGCTGCAAGCAGCAGTCATGGGCACCAGACTCGCAGAGACAGTGATCGAAGAGCACGAAAGAAAGCCCGACCGTAAAGTGTTCTGGACAGACAGCAAGACCGTCCTAACCTGGATAAGGACAGGGTCACGTTCCTACAAACCATACGTGGCTCATCGTCTAGCAGCAATAGAAGACAGTTCTAAGGTCAACGACTGGCGCTGGGTTCCAACGAAGTTAAACGTGGCAGACGACGCCACACGAGACGTACCGGCAACATTCAACAGAGATCATCGGTGGTTCAAAGGTCCTGACTTCTTATACCTGACAGAAGAGTCATGGCCGACAGAAACCACTAAAACAACAAATGAAGAATCTTCTGAAGAAGAGAAGACTCATCACGTGAGCGACAAAAGAAGACCGAAGCTAGCAGAGGGTCTGCCTGACCCATCCAAGTTCTCCAGCTGGGACCGACTACGATACTCAACAGCGCGTGTTCTACAGTTTATCCAACTCTGTAGAACTAATAAACAGAGTGTCAACTACAGAAGAACAAGGAAAAATAAAGAAGCTGACCCAGCTTGGAAGAAGAACAAGACTACAGTAAAAAGGCAGGCGCCCACGACGACAAAGAAGTCGTTACAAGACAATAGGAAGCTACTACCGGTCACAGCAGAGCTACTCAAAACAGCTGAAGAGCTCCTGATGCGATCTTCTCAAGATGAGTCATTCACAGAAGAAATAAACAGTCTAAACAACGGGAAGCCCATCGACAAAGAAAGCCGCCTTCACCAACTCAGCGTTGTGTCGGTAAACGGCGCCATCAGATTAAGGAGTCGTATTCAAGCGATCAAAGATATGAAGGAAGAATTCAAAAACCCGCTGGTAATCGACGGTGATCATCCTACAGTCAAGCTCTGGATACTGGGTATTCATCGGCAACTACATCACTCCGGCGTAGAAGCCACAGTCAACGAGTGCAGACAACAGTATTGGGTATTAAGACTACGCCCTATCACACGCACACTACTGCGACGATGCCTGTTCTGCAGAATGAAGACACAAGTACCACCGCATCCGAGAACTGGGGACCTGCCAGCATGTCGCTTAGCTCATCACAAGCGACCCTTCACCTTCACCGGAGTCGACTACTTCGGACCCCTCTCCGTGACCGTCGGACGAACTCAACAGAAGAGATATGTGGCCATCTTCACATGTCTCACGACGCGAGCAATACACCTGGAAGTCGCCGGTTCGCTCAGCGCCGACTCTGCGGTAATGGCGGTCAGAAGGCTGATCGCACGACGAGGCTGCCCGACCGAAATCTGGTCGGATAACGGCACCAACCTAAAGGCTGCCGACAAGGAACTAAGACAAGCGATCGACACAGCGACTACAGAGGAAGCGGCGAAGAGGACCATATCCTGGCGCTACATTCCGCCTGGGGCTCCATTCATGGGCGGAGCTTGGGAGCGAATGGTTCGCTCAGTAAAGACGGCGCTCACCGCGACGTTACACGAACGTCATCCAGCAGAAGAAGTCCTCACGACTCTACTCGCCGAAGTAGAGTACACCGTCAACAGTCGTCCGCTGACTCACGTCTCAGTCAGCAATGTTATCAATGTTATGAACCATAACTATAAAAAATCGAAAAAATTATGATTTTTCAACCATTTTGCCTGGGTTTTTCTTGTTTTTGATGTCAAAACAAGAAATAACAAATTGTGATTATACACTAAAAAAAGGTTGTTTTTTACCCGTCGATGGATCGTTTTCGATACAGCGACCGTCGATGTAGTGACTGGCGATGTTATGAACCGGACCCGTTAAATATAATTCATCTGTAAAATAAAGTGACAAACACATTCAAGGAGACACAAAACAAATATGATCAATGTAATTTTAAACCTACCAATATTTTCAAGGAGTGGGAGAAAATGCTTTCCAATGCCTTAAATCTCTAAGTATAAAATTGAAATCACACAAATGTATGACGTCAATAAACTACATTACCAATACGATTTGTATAAGTCAATCAATATTTAAAAATAACCCTTCCTTGGCAATTGGGTAAAAATAACAAAAATTCATTAAAAAAATTAAAATAAAGAGAGCTAAATTAAGTATTAGAATTTTGTACGGTGGTTTCGTAACGCAGTATTTAATCTCAAACACTAACCTAATAATGATTAATTAATCGATATGTCAAACATTTTATTAAAATATTGTCACACAGAGATCTCGAAAATATTATATAAATTGCATGTAAAATGTGATGCATTATTGTTTGAAATACACACAAGTAATTATTTACACAAAATAAATTCTTTACCACATAATAATAAAATACATTTTACATTTTTATTTTTAATAATATAAAATCAAATCAACAATACTTTGTAGTAATGTGATCTGAACTTTTAAGATCTTTTAGATTCGAGTCATTATTCATGTTCATTCAGAGATTCACTCATCCGTAACACTCTACTATCTAAAAGGTCTATGTCTATTACTGCCGTCATTTCACTAGAAAGCCGTTAAGTGCAAAAAGTTTTCGAGATTATGGCGAAAAATGCGCGAATCGTTGTTTCTAAAAAATCATATAACTTATTTGTAGTCAAGTAAAAGACCAACAAATAATCGTCAAATTAGGCAGTTAACCTATTTTATCGTATAATATAAGCATTTATATCTCAGGAACTATTCATATTCTAAAATGTTTTGCTGTATCAAAAAGTAAAAATTGACCATTTGTGAGTTACGGTTTTCTAGTGATAGGAAGACAGAATGATAGATTGTAATAGCCTGAAAAGAATAGAAATTAAAGAAGTTTAGGTAATAGTACTGAAGGTACTCTTTTGCAATATCTTTGCCAGGCCGACCCGTAGCGCCACTTGCACCTATCATGGTCCCGCCATGCGCGGTGCATTAGCAAAAGAATCGTTAAGATCGCCGGCGCCGCCGCCACGTATTGTCCAGAGACAATCCCAGGCAAGGCGAGGGCAATGTGAATGAGTATGTCACCTGCATAGTTCGGATGACGCAGGATCCCCCATAGATTGGAGACCAGGAGCTTTTTTCCTTGGAACGTCGGCATGGAATCTAAGTCTGAAAGCAAAAATTTGCTATTAATTTGATTGTTTACTAGAATAACATTAATATAAATGATCCTTTTGAACAGAAACTGTATGTAGTGTAGGTAATAGGAAGTTTGTTAATAAAAAAAATACTAGGATTATGATTGTAATGACAATAAATTAGTGTTACCAAAGGTTACTGTGGTTCAATAAGTAATTATTTATTGTTACACATCAAAACTATGTTCCACCACTGAAGCATTTACTAATAAAGCATAATAAAATAAACAGCATACATGATACAGTTACTTACTTGCCAAGCTGAGATGTAGAGGATCTTTTCTGAACTCATATTTAATATTGTTACTACCAAGCATTATGAAGAATCCCAGCACAAATAGTACACAAGCAGAAATTAAGGTGTTAGTAGACAGAGCCAAGTCCGTGTCTGCCACATGTTTGGATATTGTTGTGAAGTAGTATGGGTACAGTGCGCTTGAGATGGTCTGAAGGTACCCTACCCCTTCAGACTGCCAGTAAAACGTAGCGGTGATCTTGTACTCCTTCATAACAAAGTTCAGAATATAAACTATCTGCATTGTGGAGAATATTATGACTGTTGGTTTCAACTGCACATTGTTCGCCAACTCTTTTAAGTTTTCCAATGAGTAATCATTCTTCTCTGACAGTTTGATTTGAAGTCCTTGTGTGAAGATTAGCGTGAGAAATATAAGCTGAAACAAAATAAATATTTATGATTATTGGAATAAATTATGGAAACAATTGTTTATTATTCATTACCTCATTAATAGGGGAATACATGAGTAGCATTGATTCTACTTTCCTGTACCAGTTACAAAAATTAATTGATAAGCCAAGCTCAATGAGTGAATACAATACTCTGTAGTACAGAATTTGATGACTCAATAGTGGCTTTTATTTGGGAAAACTATTAAAACCTAATAAAATTGTTGTATGGCAACTGTTTTTAATACAAGTCATTAAAATTCTAATAGTGTAACATTGGGAAGCAAAATATATTTAGTAAATTATACTTACAGAATTAATATTAGAAATTCTTGATATCCAAAGTTTGATATCCAGCTTCTTGATAAATGGATGGATTTCCCTGCCCATGAAGAAGTCATGCAATGTAAATCCAGTGTTTCCATACGGATTCAACTCCTCCTTTGTCAAGTCACGACTTTTAACATACAAAGCAATGCTCAGTACTACGGCCAAAATGTATGATGCGGCTGCAAGTCTCAAGTATTCATTCAGTAAGTTCTGTTTATCAATAATTTGAAAGAAATCCAATAGGAATAGGGCATTCACAGTCACTATGCTGGAGAAAAATGCATTAAAACAGTGTCTTGAGCGAGAATCATCCATGCGGTCAGATCTGGTACCAAATATGGGTACTATAGCAAAGATGGCCTGTATAACACATTGCGTAAAGATAAAGCAAGACGTTGGTAAACTAAAGAATACTTGTAGAGATTTATATGCAGACAGATCTGAAAGTGATTTGAGAGAACAAGATTTTGTACAAGAAATTAATATACATAATACTGTTATGGGTATTAGGAGCAACAAGCTCGTTGATCCAATTCTCCCACCAAATTCCCATTTGCTTGCAACTTGAGTTAAGCTTGTTATGCTGTTTCTAATGGGAGTTGCCAACTTTCTAGTCACTGACTTAGATTTTATTTGATGGTATTCGTCTTCAGAATTCTCATCATCTAAGTATGCCTCTAAAGACTTACTCGCAGATTTGCTTATTGATTTACTTTGACTTAGAGATTTGCTGAGACTACGTCTGATGTCCGGCACATTGTCAACAAACTCTCGCAGCCTACTAGACCTGCGAGGCGCGACCTCCTCGACAGATCTCCTGTTCCGCAGACCGTAGATGTCACCAGATTCCAGGCCATTCACTTTTTCAAGTGAAAATTCACTCTCTGTAATACTCGATGTCAAATCTTTGAGGGAGTATTCTAAGCGTTTAGACCGAGTCCGACGGTAAGCATCGAGCTTTGAAGATAAATCTTCAAGTTTGACCGCTACGGCAATTTCAGGATCAATGGTTAACCGCTTAGCCGGAGACTTCGGAACATTGGGAACCTCAGCTTGTGTTTCCTTAGTAGTTCTCGAAGGCGACTTGCGTGCGGGAAACTTCGATGCTGGTTTTCGGCTGGGCGATTTCCGTGCGGGAGATTTACGACCAGACGAGCGTGCGGGAGGCGAAGTTTTCCTGGACGGCGGCGGCGAACTTTTCCGTGTTCTGGCGGGAGAACGCGTCGGTGAAACACCTTTACGTGTTCTTGACGGACTCACATCTACAACGCTTGTTCTTATCAAACCGCTTCTAGTAGACATTCTGTAATTAATACCACAATACAAATTAATTGCTGGTTTATTTTTTGTTGAGTCTAAAATTATCACAAAACCACACGCGATGATATTTACTTGTCACAATCACAATAATGTAGTATACATCGATTCACAACTTATCGTGCGTAGTGCGTTTAGCGTTTTCCGTAAAGATAACTTCTCGTCCGAAACACACTATAATCCACAAATATCAATACACAAAATCCAGAAAAGCGAAACGAAGAGTACGCAACATAAACACGATGAATGAACGCAAATAACTAGTGAGAGAGAGGAGAGGAAGCCAAGCGCCAACGTACGAGGACGCCAGAATGAATTTAAAAACGCTGTCTGTGATTGGCTGAAAATAGTTGTTGCTGTACTGTTTCATGCGACGGTATACTTTTTCAATGGGAGAGACAGAGACAAAAACTTTTATTTACTATATTGGCCAACCTAACTTCCTAGATTGGTAAACCGTAATTTTCCGAAATCTATGGGAATGATAGAGCTATGCGAGTTTACGCACGCACCAATGGTGCTAGCGATAGATAGATGGAAAGGCTGTCAGAATCAGTGTGTGGACACGGTCCGTTACGTAATAAATTCTAGGTTTTTGCTAAAATTATATTATCCATAGAAATAGTCGCCAGGAAACTCCTGTGACTGTCACACGGTACCAAAAGGCTTGTATCTGAGCTAAGTAAAAAAAGTCGAGCCGATAGCCAAAGAGTAAGTTAAGCCGCGTCCTCACTACGAGCCACGCAGCTCGGCCTCGCGAAACCCGACGGTTGTCGGTCTATGTCAAAGAAACCCGCGCGGCTCAGGCCTCGCTCATGTTCACACCTGCGATAATTTAATTATACTCTTTGGTCCGCACCCACGAGGAAGGGCGCGCGGCGTGTTAAAACTAAAGACTGTATTTATGTATAGTAAAGTATTTATTATAAATAATCTTAAACATTACAATATCATCTTAAGTCTATTTTCCCACCAATGATGTATCTATCTGACATTTGTTCACCTGACACATTATTGCGCGGGAACCACGTTCCGTTAAACATAACACGGCGGCGCGGCGCGGCTCGGCCTCACGCTTCCGCGTGGCTATGGTGGGGACAAGGCTTAATTATGGAGGTTACAGTTATGGAGATGTAGCTGGAGGGTATGGTATGGTATGACCACGGTATGACTATGAATGTACCGCTTGTTCGGTTTATGGCAGATTAGCTTTATGGCAGATTCGCTATAAGGCAGATTCGCTTTACGGCAGATTCGCTTTATGGCTTAGTACAGTGAACTCGATAATCTATATCAAGTTCACACTACTTATTCATAAAACAACTTAACATAATAACTTACTATCATAGTAGATAACAATTTAACATAATAATTTAAAACAATTATTTACTTTTATGAACAAATTGATACCAATTAAGTGTTCGAAATTTAAAAAAAAAACATATTGCTGATTAGCAACTTCATACCTTGGCTTCTCCTTCAACATAGCGAAGAAAATCGCGAAAAACAAAAATATTTTTTTACACAGAGATACAGTGCGATCAAATTATCTTGGCAGCTCTGAACATAGGCTTTGCGAAATTTTACGCATCTAAACTTGGGAATAAAACTGTTATTGCCAGATAAACCAATACTTAAACGATCAGAAAATATCTAATTTAAACAGTGAGAAATACAAATAAAATAAATATCATAACACTTTTATACATTCGTTGTAACAAAATGACCTGCACGAAGTTCGGAGCTGCCAAGATAATTTGATCGCACTGTAGTCTTCCTTCCCTCCCTCTACAATCCATTTGTATAAGGAAAGAGCTAATAACTAGGTATATGGTAAAATTTGTATGGTCACCTGGAGTTGGTGGGTAAACTGAAGAACTAACTGTCACTAACTTTGGTGAAAGAGGCGTTCTTGAGACTTTTATGAACTGAGACACGGTTGTTGTGCGGGACAGTGATAAATAGTGCAGTGTTACATAGACGTTAGTGACGATACGTAAATGTTGTGATATTATTTGAATAGCGTTAGAATTAGTTTATTACGATGTTTATAAGTGTTTTTAAGATAGCATTAGCTCTACTTACGCCCATCAGGCTTGATGTTATAAGTGATTTACATTCCTGCCGCCTAGCGGCGCTAGTGTACTCCAGTTTTTATAGTAAAGGCATAATCTTAAGTTGTGCATTCCTGCCGCCTAGCGGCGCTAGTGTTTAGGTTCACAGTTCACGAAGCTTAGCTACTGCGTTGCGTTACTTTAACGAGAACCGTTTCAGTAATTTTGTAATTTTAAGGTGTAAATCAAGGTTTTTTGTATAGTTTTTGTGTTTATTATGTAATATAAGTTAGTCCTAAGATTAGGAAAATATGTTATATATTGTAAGGGATGTTTTACCACTAAAAATAGCATACTAAAATTTCCCGCGCAGAAATAGTAATTTTTCGGCGCCAAATTGTATATAGAGGCCATTACGCATGCGCAAACACTTAATTATGATTGGCCAGCGCCTTAGAAATTTGTATATAAAAATGGGAACATTTTGGTTGTAAAATCATTCCGAATCCAGCTACTACTTCAGTAAGAAACTCTCCTAATAAAAAGAAGAAACTACAAGCAACCAGTGGTCTTATTCCCCACCAACCCAGTGCACAAGTGTGCCCAGTCTGCACATTTAATGGTCCTTCGAGAGCCGAATATCGTGGGGAACAGACCTGAAGACTTCACCAAGCTAGAAGATTTCACCAACTGAGGACGTCGTGCTACAGGGAGACGCCGTACTACAGTTACTAGGGAAGACATCTCTACGTGAAAACTTCGTGCTACAGTTACTAGGGAAGACATCTCTACGTGAAGACTTCGTGCTATAGTTTATAGGGAAGATTTATTAGGGAAGAGTGTTCTGAAGACATTCGTCAGCTGCCAACATGCCCGTCACACGCTCCGAGGGAAGGGGACGCAAGCCGCCGACGGAACAGAATCCTACGTCGTCCGAGACCACAAACTCGGCGACTGGTACCAGTGCAGAAGCCAGCACGGAAGAATCTACAGCAACAGGGACGACTGCCACGGAGACATCGGAACGAACAGACACCTCCGCGGCGACTGATCCATCCTATGAGACTTCCGCAACCGAAGCAACTACTTCGACTGCTGCAACCGCCGCCTCCGCCGCAAGCGCCCCTCCCCCCTCGCATCCCGCTGGCGCCGTCGCCCCGTCCGTAACCCCATCCGTTACGACGACGCTGACTGCAGGGACGAAAGCCAAGCAGCTGATGAAGCCGCCGACTACCAACACTCGTCAAACAGAAACCACTACAGTAAAGCAAGTTTTGAGAAGCAAAGCCGGTCCACCGAAGACGACCGGTCATCAGGACCTGCCCCCCCCTAGCAAGAAAGGGGTAGGGGGCGGATCAACACATAGCAGAACGAAGCAACTCAAGCTTGCAAAGGCGAAAGAAGATTTACTTCGCCTTCAAGTGGAATTAGCCGCAGCACGCATAGCTGTCCTAGAGAAAGAAGACTCCGAGGATGAAGAAGATGACGTCAGTCTCTACTCGAAGTCAGAAGCCAATGCAAGAGTGGACAATTGGTTGGAGCATCAAGTGACTCGTCCGCCGGTGTTAGCAATCGCCGACGAACCTCACAACCCCCCAGAAGAACCAACCGTCGTCCATATAGAAGAAACAAGGCCAGCGAAGCATGAAGAAACACGTCAGTTACCGGCGGGAGGTCAAACCGACTTAGCCCTCCTAGCCGAAGCCATCACACGGGCTATCGGTGCCACCCAGCGACCCAAGTTCGTCGAGTTACCTTTCTTCAGTGGGTCTCATCAAGAGTGGCTACCCTTTCGCGCCGCTTACTACGAGACAGAAGCAATGTTCACCTCAGTTGAAAATACGAATCGACTTAGAAGAAACTTGAAGGGAAAGGCCAAAGAAGCGGTCGACGGTCTACTTATAACCAACGCGCATCCAGCTGAAGTGATGAAGACTTTGGAATCAAGATTTGGAAGACCAGAGTCAATAGCCATGCTGGAGATGGAGACACTTCGTAGCCTGCCCCGCCTCACCGAGTCGCCGAGGGACATCTGCATATTTGCCACAAAAGTATCCAACGTTGTGGCCACACTGAAGACTCTGGGTTGTTTCAACTATATGTACAACCCGGAACTCGCGAAGACACTGGTGGACAAGCTGACGCCGACTCTACGATATAGATACTACGACTTCTCAGCCACGCAGCCACGTGAAGATCCTTGCCTCATCAAAATAGAAAAGTTCTTCAAACGGGAAGCAGAGTTATGCGGACCTTACGCGCTGCCTGAACAGATGGCAGCACCTTCTTCGACCGCACAACAAAAGAAGACGCAACGGGTCAACAATGTGACTGAGAAGACACAAACATCGAAGTGCGCCGTATGTGACAACACGGGGCACAGCAACGCAACAGAATGTGAACAGTTCGAGAAATTGGACGCCAATGCAAGATGGGACATGGCCAAGTCCAAACGCCTCTGCTTCAGATGTCTTCGCTACAGAAGCAAGACACACCAATGCAAACCTAAGCCGTGTGGTGTCGACAGCTGCAAGTACTCTCATAACAAGATGCTGCACTACGAAAAGAAGACTGAAAAAACAGAAGCAGTACAAGATAAAACAGAAGTCGTCAATTCAACATGGACAGTCAAGAAGCAGTCCTATTTGAAGATAATACCGGTCCAGGTGAAGGGACCAAAAGGGGCCATCGACACCTTCGCGTTGATGGACGACGGGTCAACAGTCACGCTCGTCGACGACAGCGTAGTAACGAGCATCGGAGCAACAGGACCCATAGATCCATTAAAAATAGAAACCATCAACGACATGAAGGCGTCAGAATCAACGTCAAGAAGAGTCACCATCAATCTGAAGGGGCTCAACGATCATGAAGAGCAAATACAAGCACGCACAGTGAAGAACCTACAAGTTTCGTCTCAACGGGTTCCACAAGAATTAGTGGAAGGGTGTCAACACTTATGCGACATCCGAAGGCACCTCACTTATACGAATGCGAAACCACGAGTACTCATCGGGCAAGACAACTGGCATCTTCTGCTGACCTCAGAAACAAGAAGAGGGGATAAGAACCACCCAGTGGCATCTCTCACGCCACTAGGTTGGGTACTACACGGCAGTCAGACACGAACCTTCGGCCAGAAGATCGACTTCGTGTCACACATCGCAGAGGATCCAGAAGACAACCTAGAAGATCTCGTGAAGCAATATTTCGAGATGGACGCGCTCTGCATCAACCCCAAGAGACCGAAGACTGATCCGGAAGAACAAGCACTTCGTATTCTGGAGAAGACCACAACAAAAATAGAAGAAACAAGATTCCAGACCGGTCTTCTCTGGCGCAAAGAAGATGTCAAGTTTCCAGACAATTATGAAAGCTCACTGAAGAGGCTCTTCAGCATCGAAAAGAAAATAGATCGTGACCCCGCACTAAAGAAAAAATACGTCGAACAAATGGACGCTCTCATCACAAAGGGGTACGCTGAACCTGCCCCAGAACAGAAGACAGCTGACAAGACCTGGTACCTGCCTCACTTCGCCGTAATCAACCCAATGAAGCCGGACAAACTACGGGTAGTACACGACGCGGCAGCCAAGACAAAAGGAGTGGCACTCAATGACACGCTGCTCAAAGGTCCTGATCTACTACAGTCGCTGCCAGGCGTCGTCATGCGGTTCCGACAACATATGGTCGCAGTCACAGCGGACATCAAGGAGATGTTCATGCAAGTCAAGCTGCGAACAGAAGATAGAGATGCGCTGCGATACCTATGGCGCGGCGATCGACGTGACGATCAACCTCCAGAAGAATACAGAATGACGTCATTAATCTTCGGGGCCTCAAGTTCGCCATCAACAGCAATATACGTTAAGAACTTGAACGCGAAGCAACATGAAAAGTCACATCCTGAAGCCGCCGCCGCCATCATACAGAAGCATTATGTCGACGACTACTTAGACAGCTTCAGAAACATTGAAGACGCCATGCGCATCACGAAGAGTGTACGAGAAGTACACATGAAAGCCAGCTTCGAGTTGAAACAGTGGAAGTCAAACTCATCGTCACTCCTACAAACACTCGGAGAAGACAGTCAGACAGAAGACATAGAGCTGTACAGAACAGAAGAGAAAACAGAACGAGTCTTGGGCGTCATATGGAAGATCAACTCCGACGAGCTCACCTTCAACCTTAACTTAACAAGAATACCCTCAACACTTATAGAGGGTAAACAGCCAACGAAGAGAGAAGCTCTACGTATAGTTATGTCGCTCTTCGACCCGCTTGGATTCGCCTCACCTATCACAATTAGGGCGAAACAACTCCTTCAAGAAGTCTGGCGCCGGGGAACAGCATGGGACGACAAGATCGATGAAGACCTGGCGGAGCAGTGGGAAACCTGGATGGCACACCTAAAAAGCCTCCATGACGTAGCTATCCCGCGGCAATACCTACACTACAGTGACGCCGCCTCATTAGAACTTCATGTCTTCAGCGACGCCAGCGAGTCTGCCTACTCTACGGTCCTCTTCTGGAGAACAGTGGCAGCGAATGGCGAGGTGGCCCTATCCCTCATTATAGCCAAAGCAAAAGTGGCACCACTGAAGCTGACATCGATACCCAGGTTGGAGCTGCAAGCAGCAGTCATGGGCACCAGACTCGCAGAGACAGTGATCGAAGAGCACGAAAGAAAGCCCGACCGTAAAGTGTTCTGGACAGACAGCAAGACCGTCCTAACCTGGATAAGGACAGGGTCACGTTCCTACAAACCATACGTGGCTCATCGTCTAGCAGCAATAGAAGACAGTTCTAAGGTCAACGACTGGCGCTGGGTTCCAACGAAGTTAAACGTGGCAGACGACGCCACACGAGACGTACCGGCAACATTCAACAGAGATCATCGGTGGTTCAAAGGTCCTGACTTCTTATACCTGACAGAAGAGTCATGGCCGACAGAAACCACTAAAACAACAAATGAAGAATCTTCTGAAGAAGAGAAGACTCATCACGTGAGCGACAAAAGAAGACCGAAGCTAGCAGAGGGTCTGCCTGACCCATCCAAGTTCTCCAGCTGGGACCGACTACGATACTCAACAGCGCGTGTTCTACAGTTTATCCAACTCTGTAGAACTAATAAACAGAGTGTCAACTACAGAAGAACAAGGAAAAATAAAGAAGCTGACCCAGCTTGGAAGAAGAACAAGACTACAGTAAAAAGGCAGGCGCCCACGACGACAAAGAAGTCGTTACAAGACAATAGGAAGCTACTACCGGTCACAGCAGAGCTACTCAAAACAGCTGAAGAGCTCCTGATGCGATCTTCTCAAGATGAGTCATTCACAGAAGAAATAAACAGTCTAAACAACGGGAAGCCCATCGACAAAGAAAGCCGCCTTCACCAACTCAGCGTTGTGTCGGTAAACGGCGCCATCAGATTAAGGAGTCGTATTCAAGCGATCAAAGATATGAAGGAAGAATTCAAAAACCCGCTGGTAATCGACGGTGATCATCCTACAGTCAAGCTCTGGATACTGGGTATTCATCGGCAACTACATCACTCCGGCGTAGAAGCCACAGTCAACGAGTGCAGACAACAGTATTGGGTATTAAGACTACGCCCTATCACACGCACACTACTGCGACGATGCCTGTTCTGCAGAATGAAGACACAAGTACCACCGCATCCGAGAACTGGGGACCTGCCAGCATGTCGCTTAGCTCATCACAAGCGACCCTTCACCTTCACCGGAGTCGACTACTTCGGACCCCTCTCCGTGACCGTCGGACGAACTCAACAGAAGAGATATGTGGCCATCTTCACATGTCTCACGACGCGAGCAATACACCTGGAAGTCGCCGGTTCGCTCAGCGCCGACTCTGCGGTAATGGCGGTCAGAAGGCTGATCGCACGACGAGGCTGCCCGACCGAAATCTGGTCGGATAACGGCACCAACCTAAAGGCTGCCGACAAGGAACTAAGACAAGCGATCGACACAGCGACTGCAGAGGAAGCGGCGAAGAGGACCATATCCTGGCGCTACATTCCGCCTGGGGCTCCATTCATGGGCGGAGCTTGGGAGCGAATGGTTCGCTCAGTAAAGACGGCGCTCACCGCGACGTTACACGAACGTCATCCAGCAGAAGAAGTCCTCACGACTCTACTCGCCGAAGTAGAGTACACCGTCAACAGTCGTCCGCTGACTCACGTCTCAGTCAGCCCAGAAGATCCGGAAGCCCTCACTCCTAACCACTTCTTGTTGGGGGGACCAGGGCGAGTGCCGCAGCTAGGCACCTTCACCGAGCAAGACACCATCTCACGATCCAGCTGGCGAGCCGCGCAAAGGCTAGCCGACGTCTTCTGGCTACGCTGGGTCAAGGAGTATCTCCCTGAGCTCCAACACCGGCGGGAGCCCCACGGACGAGGTCGAGCAGTACAGGTCAATGACCTCGTACAGATCGTCGACCCGAACCTGCCCCGCAACGTGTGGATCCGAGGAAGAGTCGTCGCTACGTATCCAGGCCCCGACGACGTCGTGCGAACGGTGGACGTGCTGACCAGAGGAGGTATCCTGCGCCGGCCAGTGAGGAAGCTGGTGATCCTGCCCCTGTCTACGGACGTCGAGCCCGCACCGGCAGCTGATGCGACGCGGTCGCACGGCGGGAGTGATGTGCGGGACAGTGATAAATAGTGCAGTGTTACATAGACGTTAGTGACGATACGTAAATGTTGTGATATTATTTGAATAGCGTTAGAATTAGTTTATTACGATGTTTATAAGTGTTTTTAAGATAGCATTAGCTCTACTTACGCCCATCAGGCTTGATGTTATAAGTGATTTACATTCCTGCCGCCTAGCGGCGCTAGTGTACTCCAGTTTTTATAGTAAAGGCATAATCTTAAGTTGTGCATTCCTGCCGCCTAGCGGCGCTAGTGTTTAGGTTCACAGTTCACGAAGCTTAGCTACTGCGTTGCGTTACTTTAACGAGAACCGTTTCAGTAATTTTGTAATTTTAAGGTGTAAATCAAGGTTTTTTGTATAGTTTTTGTGTTTATTATGTAATATAAGTTAGTCCTAAGATTAGGAAAATATGTTATATATTGTAAGGGATGTTTTACCACTAAAAATAGCATACTAAAATTTCCCGCGCAGAAATAGTAATTTTTCGGCGCCAAATTGTATATAGAGGCCATTACGCATGCGCAAACACTTAATTATGATTGGCCAGCGCCTTAGAAATTTGTATATAAAAATGGGAACATTTTGGTTGTAAAATCATTCCGAATCCAGCTACTACTTCAGTAAGAAACTCTCCTAATAAAAAGAAGAAACTACAAGCAACCAGTGGTCTTATTCCCCACCAACCCAGTGCACAAGTGTGCCCAGTCTGCACAGTTGTATTGGTGATTATAATCATTATTACTCAGTAAATAGACATCTGTTACTGCCGCATACGACTTGACACTGACCGGTAAATTGGAAAATCGAATTTCGCGGGCTATCTTATAGTCTAGTCAACAAGTGCTTTTTTGATCAACTTTTTTCAGCAGTCTCCGAAAATTATGATTGAGGTGTCATTCGATTCGGAATGGCATCCAGATGATTTTTGAAAAAATTGAAGTTTCGCTTGCAAAAGTTATTAACAATTAACTAAAAAATTGAAAATGGGTTTAGTGTTTTGCAAATATCTCAAAACCTAATTAAAATATTTCAAATTCGAAAAAAGATTCAAAAAGAGGAGCAAATTTCCTAAAGAATGTTCTAACTTTCGGAATTGTAGGACCAATATTAATAACTTTTCCATCGGGTTGAAAATACGCCCGAAAACTGGTACTCCGTCTTGCGCAAGCTACGCTCCATTCGGACCTTTCATGAATAAATACAATTTAAACTTATTAAATATGAAAATTAAAAGTTGAAAAAATTCAGGCGCCTGCAGAATGAATCAATAAACAATAATCCGTGGTTCAAAAGTTTTTATCGCAAATTTTCAATAAGTTATCCATTAGTTAATTAACAGTTTTTTATAGCACGAACATTGACATAGCAAGTACGATAAATATTAAACTATTAATCTGAGATTTTTTTCCTTTCGTGGAGCTATTTCTCAAAGGTCTTAAAATAGGCTCTCGTTGGAAAAATTAAAAAAATGTTAATTTTCGTTTTTTTATTAACAATTTACTGAGATGAAAAATTTCAAAGCTTCATTAGACATTCAAAAATTCTTTTTTTTATTAGGTATATTATTATTGAAACGTTTTTGTATGATCAGAAGCTACTTAAAAATGATTTTTAATATTTTTTATCTCTTATTGTTTAAACAATTTTTAGAAACAAATGCGTTGTTTATAAGATAATTTATTTTTTTCTTTAATGACATAATCTTTGATGATAACTATGATTCTTTTTAAAAAAATCGTTTCTTGATAAAATAAATTTATTGCTTCAAAACGCATTTGTTGATTAACAATTATTTTCTCCCACTTCTAATTAATATTAAGGTATCATTTTTTTTAAATCACCATTATTATTTGTTTTTTCTTTTCGATAAATTAAAAAAAAAATTGTTTAATTAAAATTTTCATTGTTTATGTAGGTACCTACTTAATAAACAATTTGTTAAAAACAAATAAATTTTTACTTAATATTCTTTTTCTTATTTTACTTATTGTCACAAAAACAGATATGATTTTGTTTTTTTTTCAAATAAAAAAAAAGTTATAAAAAAATTAAATGAAAAAAAAAGAATCATACTGTTTCAAAAAATTTCAAAAATCATCTGGTGCCATTCCGAATCGAATGACACCTCAATCATAATTTTCGGAGACTGCTGAAAAAAAGTTCAACAAAAAGGCACTTGTTGCCCAAACTATTAATACTAATTGAAAATAACATCTCATCTAATTAAAAAAAAAATACATTAGAATAATGTTCTTTATTTCGGGAAGCGCATGATCTCAGGGAAAGCCGGAGTTGACAGCAACCGAATGGCGATTAAGACATTTATTTGTAAACTGCAAGAGGGATGGCTTCCACGTTATTTTATCCCAGCAAACTCCAATTTCACTGTTGTCTATCATAGCCGGTATAGCATGGCCATCGTACATTTTTGGTGTCATAGCACTAAAATCGGGATTGTTTGCGCTTCCGTCGTTGAATTGTGTTTTGATGAGTCTGCGTTCGTGGTGGCAAAATCGTGCGTTCACGCAAATTCATTGCTGCTAATGCCTGATTCAGAGATGTGCTATTTAGACACGAGGAAGGGATATAAGAACTTGACCTTCCACGTAAATTATTCTGCATTCGACGTCTTTCATACTTTATCTTTAATAATAAGGCTAGGTATCGGGTCACCTCATCTGGATCCATTCCAAGATTTGCATTAGGTACTTCCCCACCACTACTCTAACATGCTGATACTACATTTTCATTTTGCTTTAGGACATCTTTTTTTTAATTGAATCCTCGTTCGTTTGGTTCTTCTTGCAGAAATTAAAAGTAACGGCTAAGACTTTCTTCATATTGGGGTCCGTATCGTTCAACAGGCATACCGGCTCGATTAATAATTTTGGTGTAGTTTGTTTTAATAACGCCGTGCTTGACTTTGCCAGAATGACTGTACTAAAAAAATAAATAATAAAGGAGGATGGACAATAACCAATAAAAATAATTTATATTATCGAGTTTTACAGGCCTAATTATGTACCTACCTATATTTTAGATCCGTTCAGTAGGTACTAGTCAGCATTAAAATTACATACTCTTTGGAAGAAGATCAGAAGATTAGATTTTGGATCAGAAGTAGATTAACAGTTTCCAAGCAGGTTTTTTGGCTGACCGTAGGTACGATCAGCAACGGAAGTAGCATAACATTTCATAACATTTCTTAGCTATATATTTTTTGTTTCAGAAGATTATTCTTTAGAATATCCCATACTTTTCAATAACTTGATAGTTAGAATATCTAACAAGTTTTTATTAAAATACCTACCTACCTACCTGCTTTGGACTTTGAGTAGGGCTAATCTACTACTGATTTTCTGATGCTGACCGTACCTAGCCCTATTACTGTGAAAAGAAGAAAGATGTTTATTTATTTATTTATTTAAACTTCATGCACACCTCAAAATAACTCCACAAGGGAGTTGCTTCTTGTCCAATAACGTCAACTTTAGCAAATATATCGAATTTAACATTATGTTGCTCGGCATGAGAAGCTATTTCTTCCGGGGAACCAGATTCATGCATGTCCGAACTGATCACATGGGAACGCCAGTATTCGTAAATCTTAAAAAGAATACACAGTGCAGTGCAGTTATTAGTCTTTATAACTTGTGAGTAGAGTTCAGAACTGTCCATGCGTTTTTGAAGATGACTGTACTTAGCCCATCGGGACTGCGGGTTATTCGAAAGAGATACCGCGGCCTCGACACAAAGGGCTAAGTCTTACACTCCCTTTCGCTCCGCCCAGAGCGGGAGGAATCATTCAATGAATTCCCACCGTCCAAAAAAAGGCCCTAGCTGGCTACTTAGCTCGTATTCCACGCGCGCTTCAAAGAACCGCAAGGGCCGACGCCTGCCAGGTGCGAGACTGTTCGAAAGAGATACCGCGGCCCTGGAACACAAAAGACTAGGAAGGAACATGCGGATACAATGGCCCAGTGGTCGCATCGCACCGCTAGGGTTACCAACTTTTTTCTATCAAATATAGTATTTTTGAAGTTATTAACTTAAAAAATATAGATGGCAAAAAAATTAAAAAGAAAATAGTATGTGGTTAAAATATGTACTTTATTTTTTAAATGAATACTTTTTGCTACTCTGCACCTTAATAATTTTTTTTTAAAAAGCAATGCAGAAAAATGTTTTTGTATACGTTACAGTCGGAAATTAGAGTCGTTAATTTCCCCTTATAAAATTAACAATATTATATTACAAGAGGTTTCGGAAATCCGTGACCTGGGAGTAACATTGGACCAAAAACTGAAATTCACCTCTCATATCTCTGATACTGTAACGAAATCAGCTCAAATGTTAGGTTTTATTAAGAGAAACTCAAAATCTTTTGGGGCCAAAACTAAAATTATCCTTTTCAAGGCTTTGGTTCGTTGTCAGCTAGAGTATGCCAGCATAGCATGGAATCCAATGTATGCTGTTCATTCGCAACGTCTCGAGAGCATCCAGCGAGCGTTTACAAGACACATTGCCTACATTTCCCCCGGAATATCCCACAGATGTCCATACGAACAACGTTTGGCTTTCTTTAAAATTGAGTCGCTTAGAAACCGTCGCACTGTCCATGACTTAGTTTTTCTCCATAAAGTTGTCAATGGTCAAATTGAATGTGAACAGTTGCTAGAACGTGTCATGTTGTCAGTTCCATATAATCTTCCAAGACAACCAATCTCTAGACTTTTTCAACCGCCAGCCAGTAGAAGCAACATTGGGAGACACTCACCGGTTTCAAGAATGTGCATACAATATAACGAAATCAATTCAAAATTGCCAGACTTAGATGTGTTCTTTGGTTCCCTACCAAATTTCAAAGGCCTGTTGCGCTCTCATTTAAATAAACATTTAAACGCTTATAATTAGATTTATAATTAGATTTGTTATTTTTTCTTTATTACTTTTTAAATGAATATGTTGTTTTTCGTTTGTCTATTAGTCTAAGTTAGTTTTATTTTGATCTCATGTTTAGTTTACAACAAATAGGTTTATGTTTAGTTTTCTAATCTATGTTACACTCTTTGTATATAATTTTTCGATGTAGCTTTACTTAAGAGAATGTTGTGTACACCTGTAATTGGTACCTACATAAGAACCCTAACCTATATACATATATTTTTAAACTGTAAGATGTATGTACTGTTGGTGTACCTATTTTAAATAAATAAATAAATAAAATAAATATGATTGATTGCAATCTTACGAAACGTTCGATGACAGCTCGGGAGCTATCGTATGTCATTGGAATAAGATTCATTTTAGCTTGGCTGCTATCGTCGCGATTGCGTGCGTAATATTTCGCGGTAGACCCCCAGAGCGGGCTTTAGTTAAGGTTGATGTTCCAGGGTAGCCCGCGAAATTCAAATTTTCTTACGTTTTTAGCGATTTGATCAAATATATAAGGTAAGATCAATCATCATTACAACCCTCCAAGTTCATGTAACTGTCAAGAATGAGTATTTCATCAAAAAGTCATTCTTGAAAGTTACATGAACTTGGAGGGTTGTAATGATGATTTTGATGATTATAATTCTAAAACCGCATACGTCTTACACCCACGAATCATATTTGCACTAACATACAACCTAGCACTGGCCTGCAAATCGCTAAAAACGTAAGAAAATTTGAATTTCGCGGGCTATCCTGGAACATCCACCTTAAGGCTGCGTTCCGCTTTACGCAAAATATAGTAGTTTCGCCTACTATATCTATACTAATATTATAAAGCTGAAGAGTTTGTTTGTTTGTTTGTTTGTTTGAACGCGGTAAACTCAGAAACTGCTGGTTGGAATTGAAAAATTCTTTTTGTGTTGGATAGTCCATTTATCGAGGAAGGCTATAGGCTATATAACATCACGCTACGGCTAATAGGAGCGGAGCATAAATGAAAAATGTTACAAAAACGGGAAAAGGTATTTCCTTTTTGAGAGCTTCCGCTGCGTGCGCTGCGAAAACAGTTTAAGTTACGCTAATATCATGTATGAAGGAATTGTTCCTCTTTAAAAGTTCAAAAAAAAAGTCCGCGACAGCATATATCTATCTTTTAAGATTGACTCACTGTAACCTTTTTTTACAGTTAAACTGTTAGGTTAAAAATAATTATTTTTTGCGAAGCTTATTTAACCCATATGGTATTAATCTATATCTAAATAAATGTGTTTGTTAGAACCGAAATTTAATATAGAATATTTGTGCCCTTTACTCTATACAGTTTAAACAAATATCTTAGAAGATATCGCAATGTAAAAATATCCGCGCGGCAAAATATTTCGCGCGTCGCAATGTAGGTACGGGGGATTCTGGCTGGCCTCCGGGAAATTCAAATTCAAAATATTTACTGCATCATTGTTTACAAGTATAGAGTGTTATAGTATATTTAACAGTAAGAGATACCTATAGTAATTCACACTTTAATATAATCTAAGCTAATCTAAACCGCATCTGAACTATTAGGTATAATAAAGAGGAAAGATAAGATTTTTTGTTTGTTACGATTTAGCTTAATTTATGTCGGATAGTCGATATCGAGAAAGGTTATAAGCTATATTTATGTGACGCAGACGAAGTTGCGTGGGTCAGCTAGTATATATATATATTTAGAAATATAGTATTTGACTGATCCCATAAAATAGTAGGATACTATATTATATAGTAGGGTTGGCAACCCTACATTCGGGACCATCGGGCATCGGCATACTAGAACGGTATGCCGATGCCCGATGGTCCCGAATGGTCCGACCAGTAGTTCAGGCTAAACACTATGCATTTGCTGGTTGGAACATACAAGACGACTGGTCGTGATCATAGGCCCCGAGAGCGTAAGATCCCTTACCTACTGTTACTGTCTCCAAACTTATCCATTAATTCGTTTAAAAGTTTGTCCAATTTTGTAACTTCACCGCACAGAGAACTCATGAATACTATTGGCCCGGTTGTAGTCAGGATTGTTTAATCTGGCCATAACAGCTAGGTAATTTACACAACATATTAATTCGATTTTATTAAATTTCCATCGTTTTTATTGAGAATATTAATTTTGTTGACAGAAAAACAGACTGAAGTAGACCTTAGTAAGCCACTGCACATTCATGGAATTTTATAGTACCTAAGTAGGTACTATTCAAACTGTTTCGACCGCTGCGGGCGTTGTTGTTGTAGGGTCACTGCGTCAACAGTAATACCGTTAAGTAGGTACCCACTGACCTGCCATACAGTCAGTTGATGCAGTACGAACTTAGACAATGTAAGTGTAATATTATTTATTAGCTACTAAAATCTACATTTAGCTGGTAGGTACCTACCACAGAACAGAAAAAGTTCTGTGGTAGGTAAGTACCTACATAAATATTATGTCTAAAATGAGAAAGATAGAAAAATAAAAAAAAAGATTTGTCCTTTGTCCCTATTATGATTGATCACCAATACTTCTCGAGAGACTTGATCAAATCCAATGGGTCAACATTGGGCCCATGACGTTCAACGGGAACACCATCTTTGTCAATGATGAATTTTGTGAAATTCCACTTGATGAAGTTTCCAAGGGTGCCCTGCTTGTGCTGTGAAAAACTTATAGGTATCGATCGATGATTCACAAGTTATTATGCCGGATGAATTCGTGGATCGATGTCGCCGATTTATAATCAGGATTAGCACATATAGAATTAGCACTCCTTTGTCTGGAATATGAAATGGCTATATGATGAGAACAGAAGAGTGTGCAATAATGTTGTTTGAAGTGTGTCGCGCTCTCGAGTGGCGACCACGAAGGCACGAATCGGAAGACGAAGCGTTTCTTCCACCAGGTGGACAGACGTAGTTATAGTCGCGGGCAACCGGTGGATGCAAGCGGCAGGTTGTCGTAGTCGTTGCATAAGGCGTTCTATAGGGGAGGTCGTTGTCCAGCAGTGGACGTCTTAGTGCGTGTTCACGTACGCGCGACGCGACGCGCGACGCGATGGGCGATTAAATTCAAACATATGGCGGTGTATGAGTGCGTTCACGGAGAAGCGATTTTATACGCGATTATTTGAATTTGAGGCGGTGCCCGCGGCGGCGCCCGCGGCGATTATCGCGGCGGCGCCCGCGGCGATTATCGCGGCGGCGCCCGCGGCGATTATCGCGGCGACGCACGCAGCGGCAATTCTCGATGAAGCGATACCCGCGACGGAACTTTTTTTCTGATTGATGGTTTTCGGGGTCGCTGATTATGAAAATGAGTTCAAAATGAAAATCCAAGATGGCGCCGAAAATAAATTTAGTTTTTCCATCATGGGTGTCGTAAGTCGTTTAAATGGTTTTCGGGGTCGCTGATTACAAAAATGAGGTCAAAATGAAGACCAAGATGGCGGCCAGGAAAATTTTTGGTTTTACCGTCATGGGTGTGGTTTTCATGGTTTTTGGGGTCGCTGATTACGAAAATGAGGTCAAAAGGAAAATCCAAGATGGCGGCCAGGATTTTTTTTGGTTTTTCTGTCATGGGTGTGGTTTTCATGGTTTTTGGGGTCGCTGAATACGAAAATGAGGTCAAAATGAACATCCAAGATGGCGGCCAGGAAATTTTTGATTTTTCCGTCATGGGTGTGGTTTTCATGGTTTTTGGGGTCGCTGATTACGAAAATGAGCACAAAATTAAAATCCAAGATGGCGGCCAAGGAAATTTTTGTTTTTTCCGTCATGGGTGTCGTTTTCATGGTTTTTGCGGTCGCTGATTACGAAAATGAGGCCAAAATGAAAATCCAAGATGGCGGCCAGGATTTTTTTTGGTTTTTCCGTCATGGGTGTGGTTTTCATGGTTTTTGGGGTCGCTGAATACAAAAATGAGGTCAAAATGAACATCCAAGATGGCGGCCAGGAAATTTTTGGTTTTTCCGTCATGGGTGTGGTTTTCATGGTTTTTGGGGTCGCTGATTACGAAAATGAGGTCAAAAGGAAAATCCAAGATGGCGGCCAGGTTTTTTTTTGGTTTTTCCGTCATGGGTGTGGTTTTCATGGTTTTTGGGGTCGCTGATTACGAAAATGAGGCCAAAAGGAAAATCCAAGATGGCGGCCAGGATTTTTTTTGGTTTTTCCGTCATGGGTGTGGTTTTCATGGTTTTTGGGGTCGCTGAATACGAAAATGAGGTGAAAATGAACATCCAAGATGGCGGCCAGGAAATTTTTGGTTTTTCCGTCATGGGTGTGGTTTTCATGGTTTTTGGGGTCGCTGATTACGAAAATGAGCTCAAAATTAAAATCCAAGATGGCGGCTAGCAAAATTTTAGGTTGTTCCGTCATGGATGTCGTTTTAATGGTTTTTGGGGTCGCTGATTACGAAAATGAGGTCAAGATGAAAATCAAAGATGGCGCCGACGAAAATTTTTGGTTTTTCCGTCATGGGTGTCGTTTTCATGGTCTCAAAATGAAAATCCAAGATGGCGTCCAGAAAAATTTTTGGTTGGGGTCGCTGATTACGAAAACGAGCTCATAATTAAAATCCAAGATGGCGGCTAGGAAAATTTTAGGTTTTTCCGTCATGGGTGTCGTTTTCATGGTTTTTGGGGTCGCTGATTACGAAAATGAGGTCAAATAGAAAATCCAAGATGGCAGCCAGGAAAATTTTTGGTTTTTCCGTCATGGGTGTGGTTTTCATGGTTTTTGGAGTCGCTGATTACGAAAATGAGGTCAAAATGAAAATCTAAGATGGCGGCCATGGAAATTTTTGGTTTTTCCGTCATGGGTGTGGTTTTCATGGTTATTTGGGTCGCTGATTACGAAAATGAGCTCAAAATTAAAATCCAAGATGGCGGCCAAGGAAATTTTTGGTTTTTCCGTCATGGGTGTCGTTTTCATGGTTTTTGCGGTCGCTGATTACGAAAATGAGGTCAAAATGAAAATCTAAGATGGCGGCCATGGAAATTTTTGGTTTTTCCGTCATGGGTGTGGTTTTCATGGTTATTTGGGTCGCTGATTACGAAAATGAGCTCAAAATTAAAATCCAAGATGGCGGCCAAGGAAATTTTTGGTTTTTCCGTCATGGGTGTCGTTTTCATGGTTTTTGCGGTCGCTGATTACGAAAATGAGGCCAAAATGAAAATCCAAGATGGCGGCCAGGAATTTTTTTGGTTTTTCCGTCATGGGTGTGGTTTTCATGGTTTTTGGGGTCGCTGAATACAAAAATGAGGTCAAAATGAACATCGAAGATGGCGGCCAGGAAATTTTTGGTTTTTCCGTCATGGGTGTGGTTTTCATGGTTTTTGGGGTCGCTGATTACGAAAATGAGGTCAAAAGGAAAATCCAAGATGGCGGCCAGGTTTTTTTTTGGTTTTTCCGTCATGGGTGTGGTTTTCATGGTTTTTGGGGTCGCTGATTACGAAAATGAGGCCAAAAGGAAAATCCAAGATGGCGGCCAGGATTTTTTTTGGTTTTTCCGTCATGGGTGTGGTTTTCATGGTTTTTGGGGTCGCTGAATACGAAAATGAGGTGAAAATGAACATCCAAGATGGCGGCCAGGAAATTTTTGGTTTTTCCGTCATGGGTGTGGTTTTCATGGTTTTTGGGGTCGCTGATTACGAAAATGAGCTCAAAATTAAAATCCAAGATGGCGGCTAGCAAAATTTTAGGTTGTTCCGTCATGGATGTCGTTTTAATGGTTTTTGGGGTCGCTGATTACGAAAATGAGGTCAAGATGAAAATCAAAGATGGCGCCGACGAAAATTTTTGGTTTTTCCGTCATGGGTGTCGTTTTCATGGTCTCAAAATGAAAATCCAAGATGGCGTCCAGAAAAATTTTTGGTTGGGGTCGCTGATTACGAAAACGAGCTCAAAATTAAAATCCAAGATGGCGGCTAGGAAAATTTTATTTGGGTCGCTGATTACGAAAATGAGCTCAAAATTTAAATCCAAGATGGCGGCCAAGGAAATTTTTGGTTTTTCCGTCATGGGTGTCATTTTCATAGTTTTTGGGGTCGCTGATTACGAAAATGAGATCAAAATGAAAATCCAAGATGGCGGCCAGGAATTATTTGGTTTTTCCGTCATGGGTGTGGTTTTCATGGTTTTTGGGGTCGCTGATTACGAAAATGAGCTCAAAATTAAAATCCAAGATGGCGGCTAGGAAAATTTTAGGTTGTTCCGTCATGGGTGTCGTTTTAATGGTTTTTGGGGTCGCTGATTACGAAAATGAGGTCAAGATGAAAATCAAAGATGGCGCCGACGAAAATATTTGGTTTTTCCGTCATGGGTGTCGTTTTCATGGTCTCAAAATGAAAATCCAAGATGGCGTCCAGAAAAATTTTTGGTTGGGGTCGCTGATTACGAAAACGAGCTCAAAATTAAAATCCAAGATGGCGGCTAGGAAAATTTGAGGTTTTTCCGTCATGGGTGTCGTTTTCATGGTTTTTGGGGTCGCTGATTACGAAAATGAGGTCAAATAGAAAATCCAAGATGTCAGCCAGGAAAATTTTTGGTTTTTCCGTCATGGGTGTGGTTTTCATGGTTTTTGGAGTCGCTGATTACGAAAATGAGGTCAAAATGAAAATTCAAGATGGCGGCCATGGAAATTTTTGTTTTTTCCGTCATGGGTGTGGTTTTCATGGTTTTTGGGGTCGCTGATTACGAAAATGAGCTGAAAATTAAAATCCAAGATGGCGGCTAGGAAAATTTTTGGTTTTTCCGTCATGGGTGTCGTTTTCATGGTTTTTTGGGTCGCTGATTACGAAAATGAGGTCAAAATGAAAATCAAAGATGGCGGCCAGGAAAATTTTAGGTTTTTTCGTCATGGGTGTCGTTTTCATGGTTTTTGGGGTCGCTGATTACGAAAATGAGGTCAAAATGAAAATCCAAGATGGCATTGACTGCATTTTCGTAATCAGCGACCCTAAAAACCATTTAAACGACACCCATGACGGAAAAACCTAAAATTTTCCTAGCCGCCATCTTGGATTTTAATTTTGAGCTCATTTTCGTAATCAGCGACTCCGAAAACCATGAAAATGACACCCATGACGGAAAGACCAAAAATTTCCCTGGCCGCCATCTTGAATTTTCATTTTGACCTCATTTTCGTAATCAGCGACCCCAAAAACCATGAAAACGACACCCATGACGGAAAAACTAAAATTTTCCTGGCCGCCATCTTGGATTTTAATTTTGACCTCATTTTCGTAATCAGCGACCCCGAAAACCACGAAAACGACACCCATGACGGAAAAACTAAAATTTTCCTGGCCGCCATCTTGGATTTTCATTTTGAGCTTATTTTCGTAATCAGCGACCCCAAAAACCATGAAAACCACACCCATGACGGAAAAACCAAAAAAAATCCTGGCCGCCATCTTGGATTTACATTTTGAGCTCATTTTTGTAATCAGCGACTCCGAAAACCATTAAAATGACACCCATGACGGAAAAACCAAAAATTTCCCTGGTCGCCATCTTTGATTTTCATTTTGACCTCATTTTCGTAATCAGCGACCCCTAAAACCATGAAAACGACACCCATGACGGAAAAACCTAAAATTTTCCTGGCCGCCATCTTGGATTTTAATTTTGACTTCATTTTCGTAATCAGCGACCCCGAAAACCATATAAACGACACCCATGATGGAAAAACTAAAAATTTTTTTCGGCGCCATCTTGGATTTTCATTTTGATTGCATTTTCGTAATCAGCGACCCCAAAAACCATTTAAACGACACCCATGACGGAAAAACCTAAAATTTTCCTAGCCGCCATCTTGGATTTTAATTTTGAGCTCATTTTCGTAATCAGCGACTCCGAGAACCATTAAAATGACACCCATGACGGAAAAACCAAAAATTTCATCTTGAATTTTCATTTTGACCTCATTTTCGTAATCAGCGACCCCAAAAACATGAAAACCACACCCATGACAGAAAAACCAAAAAAAATCCTGGCCGCCATCTTGGATTTACATTTTGAGCTCATTTTTGTAATCAGCGACTCCGAAAACCATTAAAATGACACCCATGACGGAAAAAACAAAAATTTCCCTGGCCGCCATCTTGGATTTTCATTTTGACCTCATTTTCGTAATCAGCGACCCCTAAAACCATGAAAACGACACCCATGACGGAAAAACCTAAAATTTTCCTGGCCGCCATCTTGGATTTTAATTTTGAGCTCATTTTCGCAATCAGCGACCCCAAAAACCATGAAAACGACACCCATGACGGAAAAACCATAAATTTCCTTGGCCGCCATCTTGGATTTTAATTTTGAGCTCATTTTCGTAATCAGCGACCCCAAAAACCATGAAAACCACACCCATGACGGAAAAACCAAAAATTTCCTGGCCGCCATCTTGGATGTTCATTTTGAGCTCATTTTTGTAATCAGCGACTCCGAAAACCATTAAAATGACACCCATGACGGAAAAACCAAAAATTTCCCTGGCCGCCATCTTGGATTTTCATTTTGACCTCATTTTCGTAATCAGCGACCCCTAAAACCATGAAAACGACACCCATGACGGAAAAACCTAAAATTTTCCTGGCCGCCATCTTGGATTTTAATTTTGAGCTCATTTTCGCAATCAGCGACCCCAAAAACCATGAAAACGACACCCATGACGGAAAAACCATAAATTTCCTTGGCCGCCATCTTGGATTTTAATTTTGAGCTCATTTTCGTAATCAGCGACCCCAAAAACCATGAAAACCACACCCATGACGGAAAAACCAAAAATTTCCTGGCCGCCATCTTGGATGTTCATTTTGACCTCATTTTCGTAATCAGCGACCCCAAAAACCATGAAAACCACACCCATGATGATAAAACTAAAAATTTTCTTCGGCGCCATCTTGGATTTTCATTTTGAATTCATTTTCATAATCAGCGACCCCGAAAACCATTAAAACGACACCCATGACGGAAAAACCAAAAATTTTCGTCGGCGCCATCTTGGATTTTCATTCTCATTTTTGTAATCAGCGACCCCAAAAACACTACTTTATCAGCAATACCTAAAACTAGTCGGTATGATTGAGAACGCCGCGTGCTTTGCTACCCGCTTGAAAAGTCGCCGCGATAATCGCGGCGGCCGTCGCCGCGGGCGCCGCCGCGGGCACCGCCCCGCGTCTGTATGAACAGCGTAGTACATTGCCATACGTTTGTGTTTGCGCGTGCGATGATATCTGCCGCTGCACGCATCGCGTGTCCGTGAACACAAAAATCGCACGACGCGCCGCTCGTCGCGTCGCAGGTCGCGCCGCGCGTCGCAGGTCGCGCCGCGCGTCGCAGGTCGCGCCGCGCGTCGCGTCGCGCGTACGTGAACACGCACTTAGTGCGTGTTCACGTACGCGCGACGCGACGCGCGACGCGATGGGCGATTAAATTCAAACATATGGCGGTGTATGAGTGCGTTCACGGAGAAGCGATTTTATACGCGATTATTTGAATTTGAGGCGGTGCCCGCGGCGATTATCGCGGCGATTATCGCGGCGGCGCCCGCGGCGATTATCGCGGCGACGCACGCAGCGGCAATTCTCGATGAAGCGATACCCGCGACGGAACTTTTTTTCTGATTGATGGTTTTCGGGGTCGCTGATTATGAAAATGAGTTCAAAATGAAAATCCAAGATGGCGCCGAAAAAAAATTTAGTTTTTCCATCATGGGTGTCGTAAGTCGTTTAAATGGTTTTCGGGGTCGCTGATTACAAAAATGAGGTCAAAATGAAGACCAAGATGGCGGCCAGGAAAATTTTTGGTTTTACCGTCATGGGTGTGGTTTTCATGGTTTTTGGGGTCGCTGATTACGAAAATGAGGTCAAAAGGAAAATCCAAGATGGCGGCCAGGATTTTTTTTGGTTTTTCCGTCATGGGTGTGGTTTTCATGGTTTTTGGGGTCGCTGAATACGAAAATGAGGTCAAAATGAACATCCAAGATGGCGGCCAGGAAATTTTTGGTTTTTCCGTCATGGGTGTGGTTTTCATGGTTTTTGGGGTCGCTGATTACGAAAATGAGCACAAAATTAAAATTCAAGATGGCGGCCAAGGAAATTTTTGGTTTTTCCGTCATGGGTGTCGTTTTCATGGTTTTTGGGGTCGCTGATTACGAAAAAGAGGCCAAAATGAAAATCCAAGATGGCGGCCATGGAAATTTTTGGTTTTTCCGTCATGGGTGTGGTTTTCATGGTTTTTGGGGTCGCTGATTACGAAAATGTGGTCAAAAGGAAAATCAAAGATGGCGGCCAGGATTTTTTTTGGTTTTTCCGTCATGGGTGTGGTTTTCATGGTTTTTGGGGTCGCTGAATACGAAAATGAGGTCAAAATGAACATCCAAGATGGCGGCCAGGAAATTTTTGGTTTTTCCGTCATGGGTGTGGTTTTCATGGTTTTTGGGGTCGCTGATTACGAAAATGAGGTCAAAAGGAAAATCCAAGATGGCGGCCAGGATTTTTTTTTGTTTTTCCGTCATGGGTGTGGTTTTCATGGTTTTTGGGGTCGCTGATTACGAAAATGAGGTCAAAAGGAAAATCCAAGATGGCGGCCAGGATTTTTTTTGGTTTTTCCGTCATGGGTGTGGTTTTCATGGTTTTTGGGGTCGCTGAATACGAAAATGAGGTGAAAATGAACATCCAAGATGGCGGCCAGGAAATTTTTGGTTTTTCCGTCATGGGTGTGGTTTTCATGGTTTTTGGGGTCGCTGATTACGAAAATGAGGTCAAAAGGAAAATCCAAGATGGCGGCCAGGATTTTTTTTTGTTTTTCCGTCATGGGTGTGGTTTTCATGGTTTTTGGGGTCGCTGATTACGAAAATGAGGTCAAAAGGAAAATCCAAGATGGCGGCCAGGATTTTTTTTGGTTTTTCCGTCATGGGTGTGGTTTTCATGGTTTTTGGGGTCGCTGAATACGAAAATGAGGTCAAAATGAACATCCAAGATGGCGGCCAGGAAATTTTTGGTTTTTCCGTCATGGGTGTGGTTTTCATGGTTTTTGGGGTCGCTGATTACGAAAATGAGGTCAAAAGGAAAATCCAAGATGGCGGCCAGGATTTTTTTTTGTTTTTCCGTCATGGGTGTGGTTTTCATGGTTTTTGGGGTCGCTGATTACGAAAATGAGGTCAAAAGGAAAATCCAAGATGGCGGCTAGGAAAATTTTAGGTTGTTCCGTCATGGGTGTCGTTTTAATGGTTTTTGGGGTCGCTGATTACGAAAATGAGGTCAAATAGAAAATCCAAGACGGCAGCCAGGAAAATTTTTGGTTTTTCCGTCATGGGTGTGGTTTTCATGGTTTTTGGAGTCGCTGATTACGAAAATGAGGTAAAAATGAAAATCCAAGATGGCGGCCATGGAAATTTTTGGTTTTTCCGTCATGGGTGTGGTTTTCATGGTTATTTGGGTCGCTGATTACGAAAATGAGCTCAAAATTAAAATCCAAGATGGCGGCCAAGGAAATTTTTGGTTTTTCCGTCATGGGTGTCATTTTCATGGTTTTTGGGGTCGCTGATTACGAAAATGAGATCAAAATGAAAATCCAAGATGGCGGCCTGGAATTTTTTTGGTTTTTCCGTCATGGGTGTCGTTTAAATGGTTTTCGGAGTCGCTGATTACGAAAATGAGCTCAAAATTAAAATCCAAGATGGCGGCGAGGAAAATTTTTGGTTTTTCGTCATGATGGAAAAACTAAAAATTTTTTTCGGCGCCATCTTGGATTTTCATTTTGACTGCATTTTCGTAATCAGCGACCCTAAAAACCATTTAAACGACACCCATGACGGAAAAACCAAAAAAATTCCGGGCCGCCATCTTGGATTTTCATTTTGATCTCATTTTCGTAATCAGCGACCCCAAAAACCATGAAAATGACACCCATGACGGAAAAACCAAAAATTTCCTTGGCCGCCATCTTGGATTTTAATTTTGAGCTCATTTTCGTAATCAGCGACCCAAATAACCATGAAAACCACACCCATGACGGAAAAACCAAAAATTTCCATGGCCGCCATCTTGGATTTTCATTTTTACCTCATTTTCGTAATCAGCGACTCCAAAAACCATGAAAACCACACCCATGACGGAATAACCAAAAATTTTCCTGGCTGCCGTCTTGGATTTTCTATTTGACCTCATTTTCGTAATCAGCGACCCCAAAAACCATTAAAACGACACCCATGACGGAACAACCTAAAATTTTCCTAGCCGCCATCTTGGATTTTCCTTTTGACCTCATTTTCGTAATCAGCGACCCCAAAAACCATGAAAACCACACCCATGACGGAAAAACAAAAAAAAATCCTGGCCGCCATCTTGGATTTTCCTTTTGACCTCATTTTCGTAATCAGCGAACCCAAAAACCATGAAAACCACACCCATGACGGAAAAACCAAAAATTTCCTGGCCGCCATCTTGGATGTTCATTTTGACCTCATTTTCGTATTCAGCGACCCCAAAAACCATGAAAACTACACCCATGACGGAAAAACCAAAAAAAATCCTGGCCGCCATCTTGGATTTTCCTTTTGACCACATTTTCGTAATCAGCGACCCCAAAAACCATGAAAACCACACCCATGACGGAAAAACCAAAAATTTTCCTCGCCGCCATCTTGGATTTTAATTTTGAGCTCATTTTCGTAATCAGCGACTCCGAAAACCATGAAAATGACACCCATGACGGAAAGACCAAAAATTTCCCTGGCCGCCATCTTGAATTTTCCTCTTGACCTCATTTTCGTAATCAGCGACCCCAAAAACCATGAAAACCACACCCATGACGGAAAAACCAAAAATTTCCTGGCCGCCATCTTGGATGTTCATTTTGACCTCATTTTCGTATTCAGCGACCCCAAAAACCATGAAAACCACACCCATGACGGAAAAACCAAAAAAAATCCTGGCCGCCATCTTGGATTTTCCTTTTGACCACATTTTCGTAATCAGCGACCCCAAAAACCATGAAAACCACACCCATGACGGAAAAACCAAAAATTTTCCTCGCCGCCATCTTGGATTTTAATTTTGAGCTCATTTTCGTAATCAGCGACTCCGAAAACCATGAAAATGACACCCATGACGGAAAGACCAAAAATTTCCCTGGCCGCCATCTTGAATTTTCATTTTGACCTCATTTTCGTAATCAGCGACCCCAAAAACCATGAAAACGACACCCATGACGGAAAAACTAAAATTTTCCTGGCCGCCATCTTGGATTTTCATTTTGAGCTTATTTTCGTAATCAGCGACCCCAAAAACCATGAAAACCACACCCATGACGGAAAAACCAAAAAAAATCCTGGCCGCCATCTTGGATTTACATTTTGAGCTCATTTTTGTAATCAGCGACTCCGAAAACCATTAAAATGACACCCATGATGGAAAAACCAAAAATTTCCCTGGCCGCCATCTTGGATTTTCATTTTGACCTCATTTTCGTAATCAGCGACCCCTAAAACCATGAAAACGACACCCATGACGGAAAAACCTAAAATTTTCCTGACCGCCATCTTGGATTTTAATTTTGACCTCATTTTCGTAATCAGCGACCCCGAAAACCATATAAACGACACCCATGATGGAAAAACTAAAAAAAATTTCGGCGCCGTTTTGGATTTTAATTTTGACCTCATTTTCGTAATCAGCGACCCCGAAAACCATATAAACGACACCCATGATGGAAAAACTAAAAATTTTTTATCGGCGCCATCTTGGATTTTCATTTTGACTGCATTTTCGTAATCAGCGACCCTAAAAACCATTTAAACGACACCCATGACGGAAAAACTTAAAATTTTCCTAGCCGCCATCTTGGATTTTAATTTTGAGCTCATTTTCGTAATCAGCGACTCCGAAAACCATGAAAATGACACCCATGACGGAAAGACCAAAAATTTCCCTGGCCGCCATCTTGAATTTTCATTTTGACCTCATTTTCGTAATCAGCGACCCCTAAAACCATGAAAACGACACCCATGACGGAAAAACTAAAATTTTCCTGGCCGCCATCTTGGATTTTCATTTTGAGCTTATTTTCGTAATCAGCGACCCCAAAAACCATGAAAACCACACCCATGATGGAAAAACCAAAAAAAATTCCTGGCCGCCATCTTGGATTTACATTTTGAGCTCATTTTTGTAATCAGCGACTCCGAAAACCATTAAAATGACACCCATGACGGAAAAACCAAAAATTTCCCTGGCTGCCATCTTGGATTTTCATTTTGACCTCATTTTCGTAATCAGCGACCCCTAAAACCATGAAAACGACACCCATGACGGAAAAACCTAAAATTTTCCTGACCGCCATCTTGGATTTTAATTTTGACCTCATTTTCGTAATCAGCGACCCCGAAAACCATATAAACGACACCCATGATGGAAAAACTAAAATTTTCCTGGCCGCCATCTTGGATTTTCATTTTGACCTCGTTTTCGTAATCAGCGACCCCAAAAACCATGAAAACCACACCCATGACGGAATAACCAAAAAATTCCTTGGCCGCCATCTTGGATTTTCATTTTGACTGCATTTTCGTAATCAGCGACCCCGAAAACCATATAAACGACACCCATGATGGAAAAACTAAAAAATTTTTTCGGCGCCATCTTGGATTTTCATTTTGACTGCATTTTCGTAATCAGCGACCCCAAAAACCATTTAAACGACACCCATGACGGAAAAACCTAAAATTTTCCTAGCCGCCATCTTGGATTATAATTTTGAGCTCATTTTCGTAATCAGCGACTCCGAAAACCATGAAAATGACACCCATGACGGAAAAACCAAAAATTTCCCTGGCCGCCATCTTGAATTTTCATTTTAACCTCATTTTCGTAATCAGCGACCCCAAAAACATGAAAACCACACCCATGACAGAAAAACCAAAAAAAATCCTGGCAGCCATCTTGGATTTACATTTTGAGCTCATTTTTGTAATCAGCGACTCCGAAAACCATTAAATGACACCCATGACGGAAAAACCAAAAATTTCCCTGGCCGCCATCTTGGATTTTCATTTTGACCTCATTTTCGTAATCAGCGACCCCTAAAACCATTAAAACGACACCCATGACGGAAAAACCTAAAATTTTCCTGGCCGCCATCTTGGATTTTAATTTTGAGCTCATTTTCGCAATCAGCGACCCCAAAAACCATGAAAACGACACCCATGACGGAAAAACCAAAAATTTCCTTGGCCGCCATTTTGGATTTTAATTTTGAGCTCATTTTCGTAATCAGCGACCCCAAAAACCATGAAAACCACACCCATGACGGAAAAACCAAAAATTTCCTGGCCGCCATCTTGGATGTTCATTTTGACCTCATTTTCGTAATCAGCGACCCCAAAAACCATGAAAACCACACCCATGATGATAAAACTAAAAATTTTCTTCGGCGCCATCTTGGATTTTCATTTTGAATTCATTTTCATAATCAGCGACCCCGAAAACCATTAAAACGACACCCATGACGGAAAAACCAAAAATTTTCGTCGGCGCCATCTTGGATTTTCATTCTCATTTTTGTAATCAGCGACCCCAAAAACACTACTTTATCAGCAATACCTAAAACTAGTCGGTTTGATTGAGAACGCCACGTGCTTTGCTACCCGCTTGAAAAGTCGCCGCGATAATCGCGGCGGCCGTCGCCGCGGGCGCCGCCGCGGGCACCACCCCGCGTCTGTATGAACAGCGTAGTACATTGCCATACGTTTGTGTTTGCGCGTGCGATGATATCTGCCGCTGCACGCATCGCGTGTCCGTGAACACAAAAATCGCACGACGCGCCGCTCGTCGCGTCGCAGGTCGCGCCGCGCGTCGCGTCGCGCGTACGTGAACACGCACTTATGGCTGATGATGATGGTGTTGCTGTACCTACCGACGCTGCGCGCTGTGACTTAGGATTCATTTTAACGTTTGACGTAGCGTTAGAAGGCCTCCCACTAGGTAGACCGACGACCTGGTGAAGGTTATGGGGCCCCCTGGATGCGACACGCACGGGACCGGTCCATGTGGCGACACCTGGGGGAGGTCTATGTCAAAATGATGATGATGAATGATGTAGTAGGACCCATGCACAAAAAACCTAGTATATTAGTCCAATGTAATTGTGTCTCGCTACTGAGAAAGTGTTATTTTGTGTCGGCTAATAGTTTAGTCAGGGTTGATTATTTTGTCCATGTTATAAATTGATTATTCTCACGGTTCGGTTTTGTTCCATCGGCACATGGTTATTTAATAATTATTTTCAAATCTTCAACTGCTTTCAAAGTTTCAACAATTCTTCAAATAGGTACTTGTTTTGGTTTTGCTCTGAATAATTTGATCAAAGTATAGAATAGGTACTTATCAGTTTGGTACCTACAGGCTACAAGTATTATAGTCTTTGATACTATTATTAGATTGGATTTACCCTATTGGTAAACAATTTGTTGACAGGCCCTAGACTCCCAGAGTAATCAGTTTAGAAATTGATGACAGTGTGGGGGGTGATTGACGATAAGTAAGGCCACGGTCAGACAAGCAGATAAACGTTTAGCCGCAAACCTTTGGTTAATAATAAATAATGTTCACAGCGTCTTTTGTACGGTTGTTACAGGTGATCTGATGCATCATGCAACTGATGCAACCAAGTTTGATGTAGCGCTTGCCGCGCGGTTATTTATTCATCACAGTTGTATATTTTTCCGTGAAATACTTACATAGAGAATATCAATCGAATCGAAGTTCGCTTCTATAAATCTCGATTGCAACATTACGTCATACAGGATTGTAATGCATGGGGCAGACAACCCTGTCTGTAGTAGGTACCCACTTATACTAAGACCTTTATTTATTGAACTAGCAAACCATGGTGGAAGAACCGATGGTTGCGCTGCCAACAAAATCGAAGTATAGTATTTGTCGGGGTGTCCCAACTACTTGGGAATTCAATTGGTCTCGCAACCAATGAACATTGCCTTTACTTGATATATTTATTACCTAACTAGCTTTTGCCTGTGGCTTCGCTCGCGTGACAATATCGATTTTCCATACAAACCTTCATCCCGTATCTCCTTCAGGGGTTGAATTTCGCAAACCCCTCCCTCATTCTTAGTCTACATTATAGAGGAAACCTCTTTGCAAAACAGCTTTCTAAGCCCAAGGATTCGGGCTGGGTGTTGAGGAGTTAGTCAGTGAGACACAATGGGACATCAGCCTGTGCGTATAGCAAGGACCTGAGACACAACAAGAGAAAAAATAATGAAATAATTCTTCAAATTATTAAGTTGATATATTATATCACAAAAATTAACAATAAATCTTAAAACACTACCTACACAATATAACACACAGTGCGATTGCATTTTTTTTATTTACTAGTTAAGCTAGATGTACTTAGAATTATTATTCTTTCGACATGCCAAATCCTAAAAAAAACTGTGTACAAGACTTATCTATGTATTTGCTTGAAGGTGCATAGTAGAAGTGATGTGAAGATAGACAATATTATATTAAATGCTGTTGTTATAGTACATTTAATTTACTGCTAAACCGTTCATAACCTGTCTATAATATTTAAATAGAAAAATAAAATGCGAAGCTGTTTGTCCGTAAGATTGATCACCAGTACTTCTCGAGGGACTTGACCAAGTCCAATGGGTCAACATTGGGTCCATGACGTTCAACCGGCACGCCTTCTTTGTTGACGATGAATTTTGTGAAGTTCCATTTGACGAAGCTGCCCAGGGTACCGCCCTGCTTGTGCTGTGAAAAAAAAAAGAATTTATACTTAGTTACATACCATATGAACTTAGTTGTTTTTTTTTGTACTTGGTTAAATTTTGTTGATGTTGATTGGCGCAGTAACGCCAGTAACAATGCAAGCGCTTTCGAGTCAAAGGTCGCGGTAGTGATGTTTTGATAGTGAATCTTACCTTATTGGCTAGTACTACTATGATAAACGTAGATAATAACAAACTCTGATTTATAGCATTTATTAGTACTATATCTCGATGGTACCTACCACGGGCGTAGCCAGGGGTTGGTTTGTGGGGTTCAAACCACCCCCCAAATGTTAAGATAATGGGAGGCGAGTGGTATACTTAAGTAATAATTATATGTAAGTATTTTGAATTTGCCGCCACCGGCTGTCGATACTCCGATCGCATTCGGTAACCTTCGTATATTATCGTGCCGTATCGTATCCCACCCGTACTCGTCGCATTTAGTCAGCTAGTCATACCTACCTATTAGAGGATTCATCCGATTCATGTCAATTATAATAAGAGTAAGCAGTTCTCTTCTTGAAACCAAGTAAAACAGTCCTTTATCCGCTTTCCTCCTGATGACAATTATTTGCCCCCCCCCCCTCCTCCAACCCCTAATCTATAAAAATTATTACATGTACTTACTGAAAGTTTCAGTTTTCCATTTTCGAATACATTTCCGGGACCTTGTTCTCAGTCATCACTAAAATCGTTTGACTTGTTTTTATTTTCTTGAACCCCCCCCCCGAAACTAAAACCTGGCTACGCCCGTGGTACCTACCCACTATTCCCACAGGTTTAAAGAAAACCTATGGAAAAATCGGTGAGAAATACTGCCAACATGAACCATTTCACGTTATTACTATAATGGATAATTATAGTAAGGCCATTTCCACAGAACAATGAATAATAGAACAAGTTTATTGATTTTGACCTTACTAGGAATAGATTTACCAAGGTCGTCCTTCAATACATCTGTGGTTTGCCACATACATTATACCTACACCTACTAATTGTGATAAAAACTCATTAACATTACTCAGCAATTTTTGTTATTGACATGCAAGTTTTTTTTTAATACTCTACACGTTTTTGCCTCTATGACACATCATACCTACAGTTTTTTTCCAGACTTATATTTTGTCTGATAACAATGAATCCATCATGTTTATCTTTTATACCTAACTATTAAATAACATTCTTCCATGTTCTAGTGAAATACGATTAGATTAGAATTCAGTTATTCATAACAAATAGGCCCGGGAAATGTTACTGAAAGCTTCAATAATATTAAATGCTGCGCCAACCACAAATAAATTGGGATAAGGGTAGTAGTAGGAGGAAGATGATGATGATTTCACAATCATCATCATCATCACCGCCCCTAAGACGACCCACTGACCCATCATTCCTTTCAATAATCATTTAAGTATTTAAGACTTCAGAGTCTTGTTTTCTCAGAAACAATGTTATGGCGCGATTCCAACAACAACAAAAATGGTGCGTAAACAAAGGTTTTTTCCACACAAAATGTTCGAACAGGTAAACACGCGCACATTTAGCTCATGTTCACGAGAGCGAGTCCACCAAAAGAAACATTTGTGCTGCACACTGCACTGGTGGAATCGTACCATTAGAAAAAACTTACATGTCAGTAGTTATTATGTTAGTGACTTAAAAAGCAAAAGCTAAACTAAATTTTTATTTCGAAGAGGCATTTTAAACAGTAAAAATAGTCCCCTTTCTTCTTTTTTATTGTCTAACTTGGTGTCAGAGTTTCTACTTAGCTTAACATGCCATCGGAAATACAAAAATATATCTCGGGTATGCTGATTTCCTCAAGATATTTCTTTGCTTTCTTTCTTGCTATTATAGATCTTCACCAAAGAAAGTGATAATTTTACAATATGCACATCAATAAAAAAAACGGAGGTTTGTGTCTTGGGTTCGAACTTGAGAGCTTCGACTTGTCAGTCTAATGGTCACAACAATACCCTACTACTGCTATTCCCCCTAATATTTAGCATTCAAATAATATGCTTATAAAAATATAAAACCTTTTAGATCTTTTACATAAACATGAAGGACTTCAAAATCATTAATAAATTAACATAATACCAGTGAAAATATGTGCACATAAATGTGTGTAGAGGTTCTTAAATAAATATTTTTTAATAAACATGCTTAATTCATCAAGTTTCGACTGCATTGAGGTTGAAACATGGAGCACCATAAAAACATACTACAGGGACAAAAAGTATCTGTCTTACTTAAATTATGTCTACTTGTGTGCCCATTTTCACAGAAATCTGTGATGTTGCTTATATTTCCATACATCTAAAATACGGTGCCCATGGTTATGCTACTCTTACTTAATGTTAGTGCCTAGGACTAGAAAAATAGGTAGTAGAAGCAGCGGTAGCTTGTAACTAGGCCAATTCTACAGGATGCAGTTGTTTACAGGCTGATTAGTATTCCAACACAGGTCAAATGCATTCTGAAATAAAAAATAATATACAGAACCTTTACCTTCAGGAACTTCCACAAAGGACTGGCGTTGTCTCCATTCACATCAACCTTCTCAAACAGATCAAACTTCACTTTCCTGTCAGCAAGAGAGCAGGCAATCTCCTCATTGTTACCTGGCTCCTGACCAGCAAACTGATTGCAGGGGAACGCAAGAATGCGCACACCTATGGAGCACACATTGAATATTCAACTTTCGGCACCAAACCGATCATTGCAAATCCATCGGCACACGGCTATTATTTATGAACACTGTCTTGCAATTCTCGCCAAACTCTATGATTGCTCGCCACTTGAGGCGTATCTAACAAATTCAATTAATCATTAGTGATTAGCGTATATAGGGCGAGCGCGGGTGAGCACAGGGGAACGCGGTCCCAGGTATCACTTACTTCAGAGAGCGGCCAAAAGGTTGCCGAGAATTGTTATTTTCTTATCAGAATAACCTACCTTTCTCCTCGGCGTATTTGTCATACAATTCATTCAATTGTTTGTAATTATTAGCGGTAAGACCGCACTGTGAAGCCACATTCACAATGATGCAAACATGACCTTTGTAAACATCCAATTTCACTTCTTCACCCTTTATGTTCTTCACGGTGAATTCGTGGATCGATGTCGCGGACTTGTAATCGGGATTAGCACTCATTTTCCTAGAAATTACAAAATTAATAAGTAAAACAAATATAAAAATCTGAACCAGTCCGCCACCTTTAATTTTTATCCCAAAATTCCAAGTCAAACATTCGTAAAATTCGTAAATCATTCAAAAATAATATAAAATCACTTTTGTTTGACAGATTAGTGATGTACTTGATGTACACAAAATAATTAGCCGGATTGCCGGTCATTGTTTGTCTTAAGAATGATGCACAGCCGATTGCATAACACTTATTGTACAAATTTTGATCAAAAGATGAATTTAATATTTTTATAGATTTTCTCACTTACACAACACTTAATTGAGCTCGAGATAAACAAATAACGTTTCCAACTATAGGCGCCACAAGCTTAGAAATCGCTCTAAAACCGATTGTCATGGTAGCTACAAAAAGTTCGTATTTAAATATGTATCACGTTCGTAAACTATATTTATTTTTAGTCCATGATGCAATCATACTAAATATTGTTTAATTCTCAGTAAAAGTAAAAATTAAGCAGTACTTTTATAATAACAGTGAAGACACAAATAATACTACCAGATGCTTATTTTCAGTACTTTATAAATTATTATTTTCGATCTCTTTAACAGTAAACAACCACCTGAAAAGCGTAAAATCTAATTTTTTAGGATTAGAACGCAGCTCTTTATGTCAATTGAGGTGCGTTCGAAAACGTAGTATATTTCACTTCCTCCTTTGAATAGTATTTACTTATTAACATACAAGTGGCACTTCTAATTTGTAAGGATGTCCAAATATTACGTAAAGTAAGATTACAGTAACAATAGGTATTAATCCAGATACCGATGATTAGCGTTCTGCTGTTCTCTTGCAGAATAACTACTGTATTACTTTTTTAAACGCAAAGTGTTTGCTTGTTCGGAATTTCGGATTGTTCCTGCCACAGAGCCTGTAGGACCACTGTGAAGGTGAACTGTCAAATCAATCAAACACCCTCACAATCTCGCTAGAGTATTTATGTTCTGTGCTCACAATTTCTTCTACTGTCTTCTAGGGTGCGTTCCGAATTACGCTGTAATCGATTTGAGCGTCCATAAACCCGTACCGAATTACTGTGAGCGCCATGTCTGATGCGTGTGTGTGTGTGTCTGGGTGTGTGTGTGTGTTCACAGCTGAGGTTCACTGGCTGGAGTCGCACAAATACATTCAATTAGTTCTTTGAAATCTCTTTGGAGTCTCATAACCATGAGTATTCAAGTAAATATACAAGACGAGCCTAACGGGCGACGAATTTCTCTCATGCAGCTTATGTTTTTGTTATCACGTGACGAGTGAGTACTGTAAACGCGTTTTCTCAAAAATGGTATGTAATGTTGCCATAACATCTCTAAAAAGTATCCAGAAAGTGAACTTTACCGGAGACTTATTCACAACTGTCCAGTAAGTAAGTATGTAATTTACTTACTGGACACTAGGTCATCCTCTTTAGATCTGTTTAGAAAAAAAACATAGTACCAGACACAGATTAGAGTTTAGCCATTATAACATGGTTATAGAAGGGAGGTTCCAAATATATATCTATCTCTCTTTTTGGTATGACATTTTATGAGATACATATATTTTTGGAACCTTAAACAGCCATTTTATACGTTGCGTTTTGTACTTAGTAATGTTGTAGAAGTATAGTGTGAGATTTTATGACTGTATTTAGTAATTTCAGTTTATTAAAAAGTTTTTTCTAAAGTTGTTTCCTAAACTGCCTCGTTGGTCTAGTGGTCGCAAGCTCGACTGCAGAGCGTGAGGTTCTGGGTTCGATTCCCGGGTCGGCCAAAAAGTGCTATTGTGTTTTTCACATAAGAATGTAACCTTCAATATTAATTAAACGAATTTGTTGTTAAACTTTCTTTAATTTTTGAGAAAAGCATTATACAAACCTCAACCAGTAAGAAAGCCATCCTGGCCTCGTATATAACCAGACCTCACCTGCGGTTCGGTCCGGTTAACTCATACTTGGCCAGCAGGGTTATTGGCTATCTGTGTTGACAGTTGTTTTGATTATCACTTTCGCTCTGTGTGCTTTCATTAACTGTCAAAAGGTTATTTTGGTATCGGCTATGACCAGTTGTACAACGCGTATGACGTCATCGGAGACCATTGTCGTTGATGGTCACTTTAACTCATTTTGACAGAAGTTTCTGTATCGATATTTTTAAAATTGCGATTGGCTAAGCTTATTTGACATTACATTGTTTATACACAGAGTTTAAAGTGACTTTCATGAAAGACGCTGCTCAAGGGTAGTGTTTTTGTGATGATATGACGGTTGATACTGGTACTAGTTTCTATAAGTTCCGTATTGTTGGAGCTACTAAAGATTTTATAACTTTATTTGCATTATCTAAACTCAATCTCCTTAATATATATATATTCCTTGATTTATAATTGCATAGCTCATATTGTGTGAATACTTTGTACTATAAAGAAACCTGTCTTTTCTTGATTTGGATTTTGTTTTTGCAATGATGGTTTTTTGAGACAATCTGTAATATTCTTTAGTTGGTGGTTTTTTTTTTTTTGCACCTCTGTCTAACCCTTCGGGGAATATAATGATTTCCTACCTTTGTATAGATTCATTTCACGTATTGTTTTGTGAATATGTGAACATTGTGGCCTTTTGTGTCGTGCCCTGCAATGTTCTGACTAATAATTAGGGTTTATTTCATCAAAATCGTCTGACATATGCAATAGACATTAATTTTTAAAACTTAATTAGTAATCTCGAGCGAAATATTTTATTTTATTTCCCTTTTGTCTTTACTTCTTCCATGCAAAACATGAAAGTAATTAGTACTACGTACAACAGCAATTTCTTACTGGCTGACAATAAAAAATGACATTCAAATATTACTTTTAAATCTCTTTGACAATAACCATTTGACATGTCAGGTGCCTTATAGCGGCAAAATATAAAATATATCCTCAATCAAGTATTGTAACGTTCAAGCAGTACCTGCTTAACTTAGCCGTATAATAGTCGATAAAAAATAGAGGTGTCAATTGCTGGGATGTTAGTCACCCTATAATCACTGTCACGTGATACCCACACAATGAGATACGCAATACCAATTTTATGACATTAGCAGTTAACAACAAAGTTCTGTGGACAACTGGTGCTTGTTATCCACTGACTTTTGAAAAGATAGACAATAGCCCTGCAGGAAGGCTTACTTACTGGATTCTGCAGTAATGTACTATTACGAGCGTTCCGAATTGATGACAGCTCTTAGCTGTCATACTCGTGGTATCTAATTTGGAACGCAAAATATAGACGTGAGCGCTGTGAGCGATTATTTTGTAATACGGAACGCGGCCCTAGTGACTTCTAGTTCTTTCACAAATTACCGAAAAGTCGTGTGTGTGAGCTACAAATTTAAATTGTTCAGTCAATAAATATTATCAAATGACGATGGCTTTTTTGGTAACAAATATACGCCGATGCGTTTGCCTGAAAAGCTTCAGCAGCCCCAATCTTATCCAAACCGCATCATACCATGCCAATGTAAGTATACTTCGTGTACATTTTGTAAGCAATGTCAAGGATTATCGATTTCGCCTACTGAACTGCGTAATTTCACGAATAACCTTGACCGCTGATAAAATATTAAGCAATATTTTCAGTATTCAGATAAAGAAATATTGATTTTCATTTTAAACCATTCATTTTTGGTGAACCGAAAATATTCCATTAGAGTGTAGTCTCGTTATCAATTTTATTTCTAATTTGTTTACATTTAAATTAGTGTCGATAAGTGCGCTTCCGAAACTATAGTACAATGTAGACAGATTAAAATAATTAGCAATTAAAAAATAATAAAAAAATAATAATATTAATTATATTATAATTCATAGCATTTAATGTCATGGATTACCGCAAAGTAACGCCTGATTCCATAACTTAATAATTAGTGTATAAATTTATTCTTTAAAATTAAAAAAATACATAAAAATTCCAACTGTACAAATAGTAACTCTTTCTACGGGTAAACTGAATAAACAAATGTAGGCATTCATTACATAAAAGGCACTCTACTTCCTATTAAAAGACAATTTAATGAAGTTAAGAGTTTAAGACTGTACAATAGACATCGGATCAGAATGAAGTTGCATAATTTATTATTAATAAAAAACATATTTATTCCTTTACCATCAAACTATTATTCCAGGTCATTGATCACTATGAGAACCCACGCAACGTTGGGTCCCTCGACAAGAAGGACAAAAATGTTGGCACCGGTCTTGTTGGTGCCCCGGCTTGCGGTGATGTAATGAAGCTGCAGATCCGAGTTGATGATGATGGCAAGATCATTGATGCCAAGTTCAAGACATTTGGATGTGGATCTGCGATCGCATCCAGCTCATTGGCTACGGAATGGGTGAAGGGAAAGACTGTTGATGAGGCTTTGACACTGAAGAACACAGATATTGCTAAGGAGTTGTCTCTGCCGCCGGTCAAGCTGCATTGCTCCAGTAAGTTCATTCATATCAGTTTAATGATGAAACAAAGAGCTGGGACACAGGCCTTCTCTTTGTGAGAGGACAGGGAGAGGGCTAAATGCCTAAGCTTTGTGCTGGTTGGATCATATTGTCACATTTTAAAAAGGAATATTACCATTCATAATTTTTTTTTGTCTTTCAACAATTTTGGTTTGGGTAATACTTGAGTTTTTGTCACCATTTTGAGAACCTTTCCATTTCTGTTGTTACTGATTTATTATCAAAAGCAATGATGGCTATCAACATTTCATTGGGCTGTCACTGTGGTTATGTTATTGTCAGATGTTTATAGCGATATATTTAGATATTATTGTACATTGATAAATTTTGACATTGTATTTTATTATCTTGGCCTAACAAGTGCTTTAAGATAAGGTTTTGTAAACACATCTGCAATTTTTTTAATATACCAAGTATTTAAAATTTATGACAGGTTTCCACTGCTCAATAAGCATAAACAATCATCAAGGTTACTAACCCTCAGTAGTATTCCACAAGAATAATAAATGTATCAATGCATCAAAAAAAATTCAAGTGATGTCTTTGATTGTTGATAATCCACTTAACCAATTACAGGAGTTTACACACCCTTGTGTACACTTTGTGCTGATTTTCTTTTGAAACATAGGGTATCAGTATTTGTGGCGTGCTGCCGGTTGTTCGAAAGAGATACCACGGCCCCGGACACAAAGGGCTAAGAAGGAACATGAGTGGTTGTTAATCAGTAGAAGTCTGACACTCCCTTCCAATACACCCAGAGCAGGAAGAGTCATAATAATATGACAATTTCCCAAATTCCAAACAAAAAAAAGGCTCATCAGTATAATGTACAGGCTGGAATGCACACAACCATTGAATACATAATTCTTCACCCCACACAGATCTTTCTACTGATCAAAAGCTTTTTGTGATGTGTTCAGAATGCTGTACTTAATATTTGGTAATTGTTTCTGCGTCGGTACCTATCCTTTCCAGCCTGTATGTAATAATAGAATTATTAGCTGTATTGTGAGTAATAGAAAAGCATGGAACAAGACATGCCAAATTTGGAATAAGGTCAGGAGAATGTTGAGTAACTGTATGGTGAAATATAGAGTTTTTATTTATTTCCAGTGCTTGCTGAAGATGCCATAAAAGCAGCTCTGTCTGACTACAGGATCAAGCAACAATCAGCCGAAAAGCAGTAAAGTATGTCATTGGTGGAACATGTTGGGAACAGATCTGTGATTTATTAGGAATCGTAAGGAGGCAGGACTAGTATCTATTACATTATAAGAAATAATTGTAGGTACTGAGAAGCAAAAGGATGTTATTTTTATTCCATTGATTCTATCTGCACTGAAAATGTATTGAGTTTGTTAGTGTTTTGTTTTTTCAATACTTTTCTGGATTTCCGATATTGTATGCACAAAATATTACACCTCGATATTAAAATTTAATGTTTCAGGCAATGTCCTGAATAGTTGTAGTAATGTTGTCAAAATAGTTGTTAAATAAATCTGATTATAAATTACTTCTGGTTTATTATTTTTACCCCAAAACAGCACGTGACGTAACATTGGGGGTATCACAGGCATGTGCGGATCCAGCCCTAAAAAAAGGTTGTGGGCACAGTCACCCGAAAATCGGCCAAGTGCGAGTTGGAGTATGAACTCGCTCATGATCGATATAGTGACACTATTAGGAACGTAATCAATAGTTTTCTGAATCAAAACGTGCATGAGCGCCGACAGGTTTATTTGGATGAGGGAGGGCGGGGTGTGCATCTTTAGTTTCCCGAAAAAAGCTCTAAAGGCAGGTTTCAAAAATAAGCGTAATGTGCTCCTAAAAGTTAGTACCCAGTTTGAATTTAAGAGGTTTTCTTACTGTCTGAAATGTGTCTTGTCAACAGCCAATGCGAAAAAATTGCGAGAGCGAGCGGAGCGAGCTCGAAAATTTTTCACGTCCTCGGAAAAAATAGTTTTTTTTCATTCATACGGGATTAGGAATAGAAAGCATTCTGGCAATTTATGTAGAAACGAGACAGGATGTATAAGCGAGCGCAGCGAGCGAGATTTTTTTTTTGCGTTCTGCCTCGGATTGGTTGATCGCTTCGATTTCGGGGGAAGGTGAGGAGGTTCCCCGATTTAGAATTTGTCAAGATTAAGACAACACAAGAACGAGTGGAGCAAGCTGGCCCTCGAAAGTATTAGGTTTTAAAGCGGAAGTCTTTGAAACCGCTTTTGATAATAACATAATGGAGCGAGAGAAGAGAGCTTCAAAATTTAAGTATCCCACCCCACCTCCATATATTGGGTTCTTTTTGTTTATTCCTACAGAGATGACAACAAAACTAAACGTCTACTTATAAAGACCTTAATAAAAAAGGGCAAAATACAGTAGCGAGCGAAACGAGCTTATAATTGCAAGTTAAGATTACAAATATAAGCTTACAAATCAAATTTCGAAAAAAAAAATGCCATTTTTGATGATTTGTGTAATTGTGTGTGGGGTCATGACCCCTGTGACCGTAAAAATGTGACGCCACAAGTCTATTAGGGTTGTGGGCATGCCCACAGTGCCCACAACGGTGGATCCGCGCCTGATCACAGGGTGGTATCCTACGCCCTGTAAAGATAGCGTTAGGGTTGCGCCACATCTAGCAGCACGGAATCGCATTTTTCCATATTGCTATCCTTTTCTATCTCTCAGAACCGCCATTTGCTAGAGCGAGAAACAGCGTGCTGCCGAGTGCACCGTCGATGCTGCTGAGTGCTATATGCAGGTTCTGAGCTACAGTAAAAAGATAGGAGCACAGAGAAAAGTGCCATTTAGGGGTAGGTACTGGATATGGCGCAACGCAACCCATAATTGAACGCATTCCTAGCAGTTGTTCTTGATTGAAGAGGTTTGTCTTTTAGGGATCTTGCGCATTCCGCGTTCACGACCACGACGTCGCAGGATCCGTCGCTATCTTGAACTGGTCGGACGACCAAACTTTCTTTGGTCGAAGCTGCTACTGCTAAAGTCGTGGTCGTGTAGTGCGCGAGGTCCCTTCCTTAGGTCCGTCAATTCGTTGAGTCACCAATTCAGATGCCATACCATTTTGCTGGGCCTAGTTGTTCAAATCGAAATTTGAAGAGTCAGCTGTTGCCCTCTGGAGCAAGTCGTCAACTTTCCTATCTTGACCACTTTTTCGTAAGGTCCTTATGTCCAACACATGTACTTACACGTTCTTTCCATTTGCTCCAGAGGGTATTGAAAGGCCAAACTATAGCGTTATTAGTTTATCAGTCAATAACAGAATATCTCTCTTTAAATTGATACTGTTTGTAATCTAGTTCATTAGGTAAAACTAAAAAAATAATACTGCGGCATATTTTTATGAGCTTTACAGCCGAACACTTAGATCCTCTGGACAAAGTACTTACTTAGGTAGAGCCTATTCAGACACTGAAACAGACATTTACAGGAAACGGGACCAGTCTTTCAAGGTAAATTCCCTTTGATGCTTTGGGGTCGTTTTATAGACTTCGGAATCTGTATCTTGTGTTACCACTCGCTATGTATGAATTTACGTTGGGTAAAGATCAAATTGCGCGCCATTGCATGCTTATCCATAATTACATGTTGAATCATCAACACATCATCATCATCTGCCTATAATGTCCCCACTGCAGGGACTCAGGCCTCTTCTCTAGGATGATCTATGGATGGGCTATTAATAATCCACCACGCGGGCCCAGGTTGGTACACCACATAAATAAATCGATATATTTCTCAAGGATTATATTAAAATAAAACAACACCAAACCCTAAAGAGATTTATTCTAGCAAACATTACAATTAGTGATGTACTAACCAAGTATAACAATAGAGTAGTATAACAGTCGGATACAATTACATGCTACGTATTACAGTTACGTCACTATGCCTAATTTTTGTAGAGCTAGTTGCGCCGCGTCGGCCTTCGCTTGTTTCTTGTTAGCGCTGGCCACTGCTGGCTGGTATTCTGTTCCTGCTACTTTGACCTGTAGGAGAAAAATGGTTTAAATATTTTGGAAACATTTTAGCAATAAAAATAAATAAACAGAAGTTTTCTCTACGCTCATTCTTATATTCAGACTAGCTGACCCACGCAACTTCGTCTGCGTCACATAAATATATAGCTTATAACCTTTCTCGATATATCGACTATCCGACATAAATTAAGCTAAATCGTAACAAACAAAAAATCGTATCTTTCCTCTTTATTATAATAATTTAGATGGTTTAGATTAGCTTAGATTATATTAAAGTGTGAATTACTATAGGTATCTCTTACTGTTAAATATACGATAACACTCTGTACTTGTAAACATTATGATGCAGTAAATATTTTGAATTTGAATTTCCCGGAAAGAATCTCCCCACATTGCGACGCGCGAATTATTTTGCCGCGCGGATATTTTTCCATTGCGATATCTTCTAAGATTTTTGTTTAAACTGTATAGAGTAAAGGGCACAAATATTCTATATTAAATTTCCCTTCTAACAAACACATTTATTTAGATATAGATTAATACCATATGGGTTAAAGAAGCTACGCAAAAAATAATTCTTTTTAACCTAACAGTTTAATAGTAAAAAAGGGTTACAGTGAGTCAATCTTAAAAGATAGATATATGCTGTCGCCTTCGATCAATAATAGTACTAGATTAAGCATCAGGAACAAAACTAAGTCGCTCAAGTGGCCACGTTTGCACACACGTAAACATCTACATTTATCTTAGAAAGAAGTTCAATATTATTAACAACTTCAGATGATTATAAACCTTAACACTTAAACATAACGTTTATTTATCATTGTAAAGTATATTTATTTAAGCCCTTTCAACGGAGAAAGATAAGAAGTCATAAATTTAAAATGTCGCTTCAAAATAAAAAGTCATCAGTACAAAAATATTTATTCTAAAATGAAACTTAAGATCTAAGCAATAGGGTTAAAAATATTTTGTGTACAATGTCGTTCTTATTCTATTGTGGAACTAGACGTAGTTCTTGGTGTCGCATTTCAATGCTCGGAACAGAGTAAGTATTGAAAGACGTAGAGTTGCAGAATATAATTCTATTTTTTAGGTTCGTTTTGTATGGTGGTACATATTTCGACCAATTCAAAAAATGAGTAGAATACTATTTTACTTTATCGCTATTACAAGTTAAAAAATAATAAAAAAGAAATAAAAAAGGTAACGTATTTTCGGCGTATTCTTTATGCAAAGTATTTAAAATAGTAATGTTTAATGAATTTATTTATTTATTGGATCGCCAATTCCGCACAGCGAAATGAATCACTAAGAAATCTACAAAAAAATAACATTACAAAATAACAACACTACTCCATGCATTCCCTGTTCAAGAACAGTGATGTTTGATACAATAGTTGGTGCGTTGTAGCAAACATTGGCCAAACAATTATAATATTCGCTGATTTAATTATATTTACAGTTTATTTCTGTTTAAATATTACGAAAAAGCACTTAATAATATTAAATTACCGAAAAAAGATATTTCTTCCAAAACCTTGGTGTGACGGTGGTTATTTACACAGTTTTTGAACGCATACTGCGGCATTTTGACGTCTTAATGTTGGCTATGATTGGACCATACTAATTTGAAATAAGACCACAAATACGTTTGTGGTCTTAAGTTTCGGGCCGTTTTTGAAGCGCTTACCGGGAATCTAGTACATTATTGATCGAAGGCTGTCGCAGACTTTCTTTTAGAACTTTTAAAGAGGAACAATTTCCTCATACATGATATTTGCGTAACTTAAACCGTTTTCGCAGCGCACGCAGCGGAAGCTCCCAAAAAGGAAATACCTTTTCCCGTTTTTGAAACATTTTTCATTTATGCTCCGCTCCTATTAGCCGTAGCGTGATGTTATATAGCCTATAGCCTTCCTCGATAAATGGACTATCCAACACAAAAACAATTTTCCAAATCCAACCAGCAGTTCCTGAGTTTACCGCGTTCAAACAAACAAACAAACAAACAAACAAACTCTTCAGCTTTATAATATTAGTATAGGTTTTCTCTACGCTCATTCTTATATTCAGATGGGATATTTTTTTCGGGATTTATCGTGTGCACAAAATAATCATGTTCGGTATTTTTACATACATACATAACATCATGCCTGTAATCCCTGAAGGGTTAGGCAGAGGTCTACCTTATAGTAAACCCCTTTTAAGTCCCATGTGATAGGGGCGAGTTTATTGCCATCAACGTGGCACCAATCCAGTTCCAGATGCCGTACTGAAAAATTCCTGACGGAAAAACCAAATAACACTTTGCCCGACCGGGGACTTAAACTCAGGACCTCATGTTCAGTAGTCACGTTTGCCAGCACTAGACCAACGAGTCAGTCAGTCGGAAGGCGGTAGTCTTTATTTTAAATTATTCATGTCATGCATGGCTCTGTCTGAGCCAATCGATATGACGTATCCTTGTTATTCTGATTCACCGAGAATCGTGAATGAGTTGTGATGACAATGCAGATTGTAGAAGATACAATACTAATAATTCCAATCTGTTTTTTATACTTTAGACTCTGACGTAGGTCACGTAAAAGTATTGATTACCTATATGGAGAGATAACACAAAAGCGTCAAAAAAACAGCCGGAAAAATACCACTTTAAATACTTTGGCCGTCCTCCAATGATTGACGCTTTCTCGTAGAGTGTTTTTGGCATGCTTGATGCTATACATAAATACACTAATTCATCATCTGCCTTACCTTTCTCCAACTATGTTGGCGTCGGATTCCAATCTCGGATTTGCAATTGAATATCGCTATTTTACATGGAGTGACTTCATATTTGAGTTGCACAACATAGAAGGTTACACAATAACTATTATTATTTTATTATGAGCCTGATGTATCCCATTGCAGGGCAAAGGCCTCCCTTCCGTCTATGGTTGTTTGGGCCCAATGCTTTTGGAAAGAATCCAGTTCGTAACGCCATCTCCTCCTGAACCTACCTGTTTCTGTGGTAGGGAAACCCAATCTGAAGCCCTTTTTTGATATTATAACTTATTATCATCATCTGCCCAGCCTTTTCCCAATTTGGTTTGGGGTCGGCTTCCAGTCTAAGCGGATGCGACTGTCTACTTGACCTTCAGAACCCAGTTAGTACTGATAATACGATATCCTTTGGTAAGACTGGTTGTCGGACTTTCGGTCCACTGACTACCTGTTACGACTGTCTAACATCTAGAAATGATGACCTGGACCAACGGCTTAACTAGCTTTCCGCGGCACAAAGAAAACTCGGTATGTAATGGGTGGTCACTCATTCGTAGATGAACCTATGCCATCATCATCATCATCATCAGCCTATAATGTTCCCACTGCAGGGACTCAGGCCTCCTCTCTAGGAGAGGGATGGGCTATAATCCACCACGCGTGCCCAGTGCAGATTGGCAGATGTCACCTATGCCAGCGCGCGATAATTTATATAATAATAATAATAAAAAAAAAACAATAAAAAAGTATTCAACGTACGCAGACCTTGAACAGGAAGTTCTTTTTGTGATCGGGGCCGCATTCGAAACATAGGTTGTATTCAGGCGGGCCTAGTTTCTGTTTCGAACAGTATTCTCCTAGTAATGAGACTGGGTGCTTGCCGCCAGCGACGAGCGGGGCGGGGCCGCGGATGCGACCTGGCCGCTGAGGTTTCATCTGTAAGAAAAGATTATTTTATAAAAGATTTTTGGAATAAAGAAAAGGTAAGATAGAAGAGAAAAAAAATAGGACAACCAGAGAAAGGAATTAGTTGGGTCTCACAAACAAGAACGTTATAAAAAGGTAAAAAAGTATTTAAGTAAAAAATATTTTAATTTAAGTTGGAAGCAGGCTGAGCCATTCTAATTTCATATTCAAACTAGCACTTTGCCCGCGACTTCATCTGTGAGATTTTTACATTATATTAATAACACACCCACGAATATATTATTTCATCACACGAATTAAATAGCTCTCTTTCAGTGAAAGAATTTAATTCGTTCTGGAGGTTACCAAAATAATGATGATTGATAATAATAATGATTATAATATTAGTAAAGATGGGTCTTCTTGCTTCCTACTTTTATTAAATTTAATATCTGGTTGTTTTTTGTTATTCAGTCTGTTTTTTTACATTTCCAGCTGTTTAGTTTAGCAACGTGAAAGATTTCGCAGACGGTTTAACTTTTTATTATACGATTTTTTTACTTCATATACGATTCGTCATTTCAAATTTTAAACATGTAAGTGGTAAATATTTTGTAATCACCTTTGAAAACCCTCATTTTGATACTCCACTCGACAGGATTGGAAGAAAATAAAAATCGAACCCAAAAAATTACGCCCAAATATATGGCGCTCGAAACCGGCCCCTTTTCTTTTTCTTAAATTTTCCAGTGGCACCCGCGCCACGTTGACGAATCTAACAATGAATAATTTATTCAAATCAGTTTATCCACTTAACAGTTACGAGGGAACAAACAAACATACATACAAACACATAACCTTCCTTTTAGGCTTCGCCGCAGTCTGTTAAAAACAGTGGAAAGTCACTAACAATTCTACAAGTCTACAAAAAAAAAACTAAAACCAAAAATAAAAAAAATGTTACTTACACCTCTATTCCGTCTACAGCTACTGACCTCTTCCTTGGCCTGTAGACCTCTGGTGTCCAACTTGACCTCCAGCAGTAATGGCTGGAGTGTCCCAGTGCCTTCCTTACCCAACCCTTGACCAGGTGTCCAGCCCATTTTCTGGAGCAAATGCATGCCCATGCCTCCTTCCACGGGCGCGGCTCGCACGAGTTGGTCCTACATATTTTAGAACAAGTTAGAGAGTGTATTGACATTTGTGTATTTAATAAATTTTTGGCTCGGTAGGAATTTATTTTTGGTATTTCTAGGAAAAGTGAATTCATGTTTGTAATGGAAAAATATTGAGGATAACAAGTCTGAGAATACTTAAATAAAGATCTTTAGCCTGAAAAAAAAGGAGTTCGAAAACAATTTCAAAAATTGTTCCATCAAATCCTTATTCTGAAATTGCACTGCAAGTCATTCTTAAATCGTTTTGCGATTCTCCACTTAGTATGCAGTAGCAAATAAAGTTCATTTTTGTCTGATTAACATGGCACCCCGTCCCGTATCATACTTACCTCTTTGTATACATTGTTAGGTTAGCACCTATCATCGTAGACATCGAAGTGCACGCATCTCCTTATCACTTAAAAGCTGCAACAAATATTCATGAATTCCCCATTTCGGCCATACTTTTCTTTGAGCCATCGGACGCAGATTTTTAACGATAGCAACCCCATGCGTGCGCAAATGTCAAATGACACAAATGTGTGGTAACATTTGCTAATGCATTGGCTACAATACGCGTGGCTATTATTTTAGTTTTCGGTGTGTTGTGCAAAACTTCGCACATAGCTTTGCACAAAATGTTGTTTTCTAATTTTGAAGATAGCTCAAAGAATCGATGGACTTCATTTAGACTGACTAATAATATTTAATCTTTGTTTATCCATTACATGTGTATTCCATTAATAAAAATGTCCGTGTCCATGACAAAGTCAAAGACAATAACAGAAAAATATTGGATGATTTTAATTAGAAATGAATAAATAAGAAAAAATTATAATAGCAGAACTAAAATAATTTTAACTGATGATTAGTACGTTTATTTCAGAATTACTCTGACCATTTCAAAATGGAAGAATAATTCTTTAAATAAATGATGAAAAACAATATTTAATAAATAAATAAGGATAACATGATATAAATAAGTCAGTCATAACCAAGGGGAAAACTGAATATCTGTACGCAATCTTTGGTAATGATGATTGACATGCCAAAGGGGATGGCATGGGAATTACCATCACATTAGAAGAATAGTGCGGTGTACCGAGCGAACGACGTGGTTCCCTCGCTACACGAACAAGTAATGTAACGGGCGTGATGGTTGCAGCAACAAATCATTCGAATAATATATAGTGAGCTTACACATTAAATACAATAATTTAAAGTGTTAATAATAATACAATAATTGGTATTTAAAACTTTATAAATAAATATGATGCAATATTCTAGATAAGTAGGAATTTCATTTGCATACAAAGTTGTGTAATTTAAGGCCATACATTAAAAATATTAATTGCTGTTCAGGCAAGATAATAAAATACCTATGTAAAATATAATCACTCGGAGGGAACTAATATATTAGAAAATACAAGGCACTCACATTTATAAAAGACATAAATATAAATTCGACGATTCATCACAAACTACAGCAGATTCAAAAACGTTTTAATAATTTCCATTCCCAAAATGATTTAAATCGTGCAAAACTCTTATTCGAAGTCTCATTTTATTTTAAGCAGTGGACATAAAATAATGTCAGTGCATATAATAAACCAGAAATTAAGTGTCTTCAAAGCTTTAGTTCATATAAATAAATTACATACACGTAAAAACTGTGCTAAAATATTGCTTCGTTTACAAAAAGAGTGATACAAAGATATAACAGTAAAAAATAAGTTGTTGCAACCATCACAGTAATATTTAAAAAGGTCAGAAAGTATAATACGACAAGTATTATAAGTTCTGACCACACGGCCGAACGCGCAGGGAACGTCGATCCCGACCGGCGAGGCAATCAGCTGAAAGAAAAGTTATTGCCACACTATTAAAGTATTGGACGAAACCATTTGCTCATTGACTGCCAGTATTGGTAGGCGGTGTCGAGTTTAATTTTGTTATAAATAAGAGTAATTTTAAATAATCAAATTGCTAGGAAAGAATTTTAACAAGGTCGCAAGGAAACAAATAGAATGATAAACCAATTTTTCTGCAGTTACGAAAATGATGATAACACACATCTCATCTCCCTACAAAATTGTTTATTATCTACTGTAAAACATTAAATATTTTTATTTAAATTATAAAGAGAATCTCAAGATCTCGTATCACTCCATTTACTTACTAAATCCATTTGGTTTCTAAAACACTTTCTTTACTATGACTTACTGGGCAATTCAACTACATATTTATTTATTTTAAGAAACTTGCCGACTAACTACTTGCAGTGGTACTTACCTATTCTCAGCATAATATTAGAAAAAGAGGGACAGTGAATATACTTTTGCATATGGCAAAGGGTAAGACCATTTTAACTGATATTTTAGTCTACATAAGTCTTTTTTTTTTCTGGGTGTTTGTGTATGTGAGTTTAAATGTTTGTGAACGCACCCACGATACAGGAGAAATTCCTAGTGTGGGGCAACGTTTCATAAAAAAAAAAAAAACTAATGACTCAACTTACTGATTATATGCCCCAGTACCTACAATACCCAAGTTAGAAATGGGTATATAACAAAATACACAAGATTAAACACAATACATAGTACACAATAGGACAGTTGAGCATATCTAGGTTTCGTTTAATACTTTAACGCATATTTGTATGATTCTCCCCTAAAAGTGTATTGTTCTTTCATAATCACTTAGCAGAAATCGACAGACGGACATGCAAAGTAATCTATTCTGATTTAAATTAAACGTAGTATATATAACTTTCAGTAAACTTTCAGCAAGTTGCATTATTTACGCAAAGGTGCGTGCGGTAACCGAAGTTACTTAACGATCATAATTATTATAATTTTAGCAGTATTTGGAATCTGTATTTTAAGATATTTCCACATCACATAATATAAAGTTAAAACTTTGTACTACGCATTAGTAACAAATTTTGGGCAAAGTGGAAGCGAATTGGCAGTCTACGCAATCTAGTCAAAACAAGGCGTATTCAAAGAACTGATTTAAAACAAGCTTGGCCCAGTTGTAATGCACGTATTCGTAGTTACAACATTTTATTCAAATATAAACAGATTAATTTGTAAAAATGAAAGAACAATTTCACTGAAGTCATATTAAAAGGCAGCAATACGATGTCTATATATTTCAAAGTATAAATGTGTACCTTTTTGGCCCAAGCTTGCGTGCCGCTTGCTAGTTCCCTAGGAGTCAGTATTTGTGCACCCGTAGAGCCGGTGAACTGACCCAGCGATGATTCAGTTCCTGAGCTGGCTGACCAACCAAACTGTGAAAACATTACCTATGTTAGGGAAGAGGATGTTTATTAATTAGTAAAATAAAATAAAATCAACTTAAAAAATAAAACAAGTAAAAAGAAAAAAATAACAAAAAATAAAAATTGTGTCTAAAAAATGCTTGACAAATGTGATTAAATGCCATGATTGATTGATTTTGATTGCATAATAATATAAGAAAACAACTTCTTGTTTCAAAACTTTTGATTTAGACTGGTGTGAACTTAACCCGAGCCTTTTTAAATCTCGAGATACAATCTTTAGTAAAAAAAAGTGTTTTGTTTATTGTGTTATGGATTAAAAAAGATTAAAAAAAAATAACTTACTCCATGTGTGGTATAAAGTTCACTTTCCTCTTGCTCCTTACGAATTAAAGACAGCTTCTGCGACACGAGCGACGCTACATCTTGCTGTAAAAAAATAAAACATAATTTTGTTATCAATCTGAGTAACTCAGGCAACATTAGGTTGTTTCTTTAACTCATGGTTGACTTGAATGACTTAATCTTTAAATAGACTCCAGTCCCAGACTGCGGTAAGGTAGGAGATTCACTGATTGACGCAATTTACATTGTTATCCACACGCTAAGTTGATTTACAGATACCTTGGAAAACTTAAGAGAATGCTAGTACCTGCCGTTACTGCAGTTTTCACAGTTGTCACGTGAGACTCTAGTGAATGACTTCTCACCACATTTCTTAGATACAGTCGAAACATGGCCAATGACGTCGTCTTCGCTTTTATAAAACATACACTACAGACGCCATTTTCGCTTTTGACATGGACAGAAAATTCTTTTAAGAAACTTACAATTTGCACCATTTTCGCAGCATCAACCCCCGGGGGGTAAGCTTGTGGTCCCGGAGCGGGCAACGCCGGTAGTGCGGGGACTGGAGATAACGCAGGCACGGAGTTCAGCTCTGGAAACGTATAACATTACAATAGGGGATCGGACAAAAAAAAAAACTAATTAGTCCGTCAGATAGATTTCCAAAATATATTGACCACATATTTTTTCTTTTTTCACGTAAACAAAAAATTAAGACAATACAGTGCTTCGAAAACTCGTGTGACGTCATATGCTAGTACATTTTGTACCTTCAATTGACGTTTCAAGCCCCACCCCATGATCTTTGACGCGCTTTATCGTCGTCAATTTTTATTGATTTGATAAAACAAAAAACACGTATCCAATATTTTTCGATAATCTAACTGACGGACTAAACAGAATCATATTTTTTTGAGTCTGTCCGATCCCCTATTTCATTGTATAAAGGGGTTATACTGACATAGTGTCAAAGCTGCACGCCACAGTAGCGACTTTCTGCAGCGTCTAATTTCGAAATCTGAAGCTTTACTTGAGAGAAATGTTCGTTTGGAGGATTTTGTTTGAATTCATTTTTTATGATCAGATATATCACTTTACTGGAAAATGCCGAATGAAAGGCAAACATGAACAGAAACTTAAGCGTCTGATTTCGGTTTCATCAAACGACCAATGCTCAGAGTAAAGTAGTTATGCTAATTTTGGTGCTGAGAGCCATTATAATTTTGAATCGCATGGTAAGTATTATTGATGGGTATTCAGCTGCATCCGGTTAGACTGGAAGCCGCCTCCAACAGTTAGAAAAGGTTATGCAGATGATAATGGTAGGTATTATTCCAGTGTATAAATCTATACATATTTTTATAATAAAACAGTAAAAAAACTGTGTCTGTACATTGAATATATTGAAAAAAAAAAAAAAATTCAGGGGGGTTTAGGAACAGTAATAGAGCACGAATCCAAAAAAAAAATCTGTCTGTTTGTTTGTACACGCTAATCTTCGGAATTAATTGACGGATTTGAATGATTATTTTTTTGTTGTATAGGTATTAAGTCTGGGCAACATACAGGCTATAATTTATCTTGGTTTTTTTTTTTCATTTTTTTTTTGCTGGCATAAGCAACAATATCCGCGTACGAAGTCGCGGGCAGAAGCTAGTAATATAATAATGTAACAATGACACTTACGGCTTCCCGTCGTAAAACTCTTCATATAAGCAGGCGGACTCAAAGATCTTTCCGATATTCTAAAACAAAAAAATATCGGTATCAACCGCAATCCTTAACAAAAAAAACTAATTTATTCCATTATTTTCATAGTGATAAAGTCTACACTTACTTGGCAAGTTCTGTGCATGAGTTGTCTGGAGGGGATGGTGAGGGAGTGGCAGCAACGATGGCTTTTGGTTTAGCAGTCGCAGTACTACCAGTAGCACTACTGCTTGAGTTCAATTTTGCCACTTGCTGCAATAGAAGTTATAGAATTAGGAACAATTCATCATCATTTCAGCCATTGCTGAACATAGGCCTCCCCAAAGTGTCGCCACATTGACCGGTTCCGTGCAATATAAGGAACAATTCGTTTTTTTTTTTAATTATTTCACGAAGTAATGAGTTGCGTCCAAACATCGCCAAGACTTCCTTGTTGCTTTGGTGAGGCTTAACATTGACAACAACAGAGACTGCACCCAGATGTCGGTTGATTGGACGAGATCACTAAACTAATGTTCTTGTTACTACTAATCTAAGTATCTGTTTAAATCAATAAATAATACACTTTGGCAGCTCAAAGAATTTTTATCTATTTTTATTAGCGATCGACCGAAATTTCAATATCAGTTAAAATTTAAGATTCGATCAAAAAGTGGAGAAACATGCGGCTCGGCAGAAATCAGAATTCGTGAGCTGACGGTTGTGAAAGATAATGAACATGAACTAAACACTGACTTTCCATTTGTATAATAAGTTTGCTATGGATCAAGCTACCAACCCGACAATAAACAAATTACAATACACAATCATTATTAACTTGTACAAATAAATTAAAATCTTACTGATTTTTGAATTTTCTTTGAGGAAGGCTTTTGATTGCTTGTCACTTTTTGTACAGGTACCTACAAAAATTTATTCCTTGGATAAATTAATGAAAAAAAACACATGCCTAATGAAGGAAAAATCAGCCCTAAAATAATACTGGCCGAAACATAGTTGTGCGTGTTTCCCGTTATATTTCTTAAGTATCCATTTTAGTCGGCTGTAAATCGTGTTTCGGTCGGACAGTCATTGTTATTAAAAAAAAGTTGACCACCGGTCTATTTTTTTTTTTTGAGTAAAAGTAGCTTTTAGAAGTGTCAATGGCAGTCCAATACAACATAGCGCCATTTTGGTATTAAAAAAGACCCAATAGTTCTGTTCAAAGTTTATGGCGGCTCGGAAGTTAGCTGCGAGTGACGGGCTGCGGGTTGTTCCAAAGAGATATCGCGGCTCCGGACACAAAGTTCTAAGAAGGAACATGAGTGGTGTTTTAGTCAGTAGAAGTCTGACACTCCCTGCCGCTCCGCCCAGAGCGGGAGGAGTCATTTGATGATTTTCCAACCTCTAAAAAAAACGTGTCAGCCGGGCGCAGAAGACGCAGTCTTTTATTTATTTAAGATTTTCAATAAAAGATGTACACACGGCTACACATCAAGCTATACAAAACCAGTATAATCTGATCGTTCATTGTGCGAAAAGATCTAGTAAAGAGAGGCCAAGATTAACTGGTTTTGTATAGCTTGATGTGTAGCCGTGTGTACACAGACCATGTGAAAATAATGGACGACAAAAGTACCATATGGTGTACACACTCTTTCACTTACAAGAGAACACAGCATGCATAATAAAATTTAAATCAAAAAGTTTTGACAGTGTAATGCGCCGACTGTCGCTCGTACAGCTAACTTTCGAGCCGCCATCAAGTTTGAACAGATCTATACAGGGTTACTGGATCTGGACCGGCGGGTCCAAAATCACATGAGGAGGTCATTTACTAATTATTAGACTTAACTTTCTTTAGCTAAAGTTTAACGGCCTTATTAATAAAAAAAAAAAACCTGGTTTAACTTACGCTTGGTTTATCTCGCATGCCGTCTCACTTCAAAAATATTCAAAAGAAAGTGACAGCATGCGAGATAAACCAAGCGTAAGTTAAGCCAGGTTTAACTTTTTTTTATTAATAAGGGGGTTATAGTTTAGGAGATATGTCAATTTTTATTTTTACTGTTATTTTTATTGATATATCTCCCAAACTATAAAACTTTAGTGAGGGAAAGTAATGGGCCTACTACACGCACGCACTTCCCCACAGTTTTCGTTCACACTTCACAGTACATCGCGCGTATGGTTGGTAAAACTGTATTACCATTACAAACCACACGCGCGATGTACTGTGTGCACCGTGTAATCCCGCAGGCAAGACTGTGGGGAAGTGCGTGCGTGTAGTAGGCCCATAAGGTTCAATATTGATTAAATGACACCTATATGCGAATTTGCTATGGCGCGTCCAGATCCAGTCACCCTTTTTTTTTGTGGGTGGGGAATCGTTAAATGACTCCTCTCGCTCTAGGCGGAGCGGTAGGGAGTGTCAGAATTCTATTGACTAAAAACCACCCATGTTTCTTTGTGTCCAAGGCCGCGGTATCTCTAAACATGAGAAAATAAAAACTGTATTTAATTACCATATCTTTCTTAGGTGGTGAGACAGGCACCCATACCGAGGCCTTCTCTCTGTGTTGCGAGCCCGAAGACACGGGGAACTGAAGCCTTAGCTCTTCTTTATTGGCTATGGGCAGCGGGTTCGTCTTTATAGGCAGTGGAGCTCCTCCCTGGAAAATAAAGATCATGGAAAGGTTGAGCTTAGTCAGTTTTAGCAAGGGGTTGTTAAACCAGTAGCTGGTTTGTGGTGTGGTTTGTGAAGGTCTGATACGACGGATCTATGAAAAATATTGGTATTCTGATGGTCTCTTTTGTGTTGCTGCTGTCCATTAACGAATAAATACGTATTCTATTCTATTCCAGTAACACTGGAATCCGTTTAAACCATAGTGGGGAAAAGGCTAAGTAGATGATGATGAGGATTTAGCTCATTATTTCCTCCTGCTTCTACGCCTATTTATTTGGGGCAATAGCAATAGAAAAACTTATGAAGAGCACTTTTCTAAACTTTTTTAATTTTTTTTTCTATTTTTGAACTGACTTTCTTACTAACCTTATCATTTCAACAGAATTATATTACTTTCTAGTTTACATTTAAATTAAATTTACGAGTTTACGCTATTATTTCGTAAGAACGCATTGTCTGTTCGATTGCCTATTGCATTATGAATTTACGAGTCTCATTAATTTTAATGAATAACTGGCGTGATGGTTCACGCGTTGAATGTGATTAACGCTTGACTGCATTCGTTACATTTACGTTATAGTAAGGTTGTTAGCACACTAGGTTTTATTTTATGTGTAATTTTGACCTGGAGTTTTTTTGCCAACTGTTTTTGTATAAATGTATGTTCCGTACAGACTGTTTTCTGTGCTTCGGAAACCACGTTAAGCCGTTGATCCCGGCTGTCATTTGTCATTTTGTAGTTCTTTGACAATTGTTACAGGTACCAAGTCAGTGGCAAACAGTCTTACCAAGGAGTATCGTATTACCCTGTTACCCAGTCTATCTGGGTTGTGGAGGTTAGTTAGGCGGTAGCTTCATGTCAAGTAAAATACTGGTAATTAGCTGCATCCGGTTAGACTGGAAGCCGACCCCAACATAGCTGGACAAAGGCTAGGTATTAATGATGTGAAAAACTGTTTAGGAAAACTTACCCTTATATTCATAACGATAGGAGCTTTTTCTTTGACAAGGAAAGGGTGGTGGAAAGCGAGTGTATCTTCGTTCTCGCTCATATCATCGTCGTTTGATGAGACAGAAGACAGCTCACCAAGGGCCTCCTTCTTTGACAGATGTTTGCAGAAGTCCGTCAATTCGTCGACTGATTTACCTGTGAAATTGATTTTTGTTTGATAAATGTCTTGCCTATACCCAGCAGTAGACCATTGAATTAAGTTTTCATGGGAAATTGTAATTAGAACCATGCAGGTAGTTGAACAGAAACCCGTTTTCAAAAAGTGATAATGACAGCAAAATTGTGGATATTTGCGACTTGACCCTTTAGCAGAAACCGAAATGGTTTGTAGTATCATCCACCATCTTTCTTACACGAAGAAGAAAGATGGTGGATGCTTGTGCTAGGATGTAACACTAATGACTTTATGTTGATGGATGGAGAGGATGAAATGTGTGAGGAATGTTATGAAAGAGAAAGGGAACATTCACTCCAATGTTCCCTTGACTTCCGACAGGGGAAAATGAAAGGGAAGGAAGAAGTTCATCATCATCATCATCATCATCAACAGCCTATTAATGTTCCCACTGCTGGGACACAGGCCTCCTCTCTTTGAGAGGGAATGGGCTATAATCTACCACGCGGGCCCAGTGCGGATTGGTAGACGTCACATGTCTTCGAATTTTTGGTTCTAAGACATGCCGGTTTCCTCACGATGTTTTCCTTCACCGTTTTGAGAGCAGCGGTGTACACAAAGTAATGTGCCTGCCTGGGTTCGAACCCACGACCTACTGTTCGTAAGTCGGGGCCGCCACCACTGGGCCACCGATGCTCTCTAGCCACCGATGCTCTCTTACACTCACTAATTACTTCTACTGTTTTGACGACAGCGTCATTCTTTATAGACTAACCTCCAGACTGTATAGCAGCCATGACTTGGTTCCTAGTGTGAGGCGGTAGCGCGGCCGCTCCCGCCGGTACCGCACCGTTCTTGAGCATGTTGATAGCATTCCTTCGAGCAACTTCTAGTAGTCGCTTTTTCTCGCTATCTGCTAATTTCACACCGGTTGGTGATCTTGAAATTACAAAAAAAAAGTTAACTGTCGTGTTGGTGTAGGAAAACATACTAAAACTATGTAAGAGTTACAGATTCGAAGAAATGTAATACTCCGACTCACAAAGAGGTCGAGGCTGAGTCCCAGCAGTGGGAACAAAGTATAAAATCGAGGCACCAGAATCCGTTTTAGCACAGTCCTAATAAAGCCTAAATATCGAAATGTGTGTAATATAAAAATGTCGAGTATGGAAATAGAATAAAAAAGTAATCAAAACCTTAATTTAATATTGCAAGGTTTAAATACCCGTATACTTTATGATTAAGTTTATGTTGTTCAAGTGTGACTAAATAATGTAACAGGCCAACTGATTATAATATAGTCTCCACTAAAGGTGTCATAGTATGTTGATACTTAGAAAAGAAAAGCTATTTTCTGGACCTAGCCATAAAAAAATCATCCATAAGGAAGCCAGTTTAAATTTTTTTTTTGTATAATGTGTCCTAATACGGTTACATCATTAAAAATACAATCTAGCTTAATACTAAAGCTAATGAGTAATTCTATTTTGACTTAATTTGCTAGGGAGACTATGACTAAGAATGTGTCCATTAACACTTTTCTTATTGTCTCTATTAAGGGGAAGACACTTTTTTCTTATGTTCTTTATGGGTAGCACTCACTTCACTACATTAAACTAACACTTCACTAAATTAGCTCGAAAGGTTTTGTCCTTTTTAGCCTTCTCACTATGTCCGTGTTGTCGAGGAGCTGGATAGCCTCGATGTTCACATGATGGTGAAGCCTTCGTTCATGAGCTTCGGCGTTCTTTTTAATTATGTCTATGACGAGGTTTACTTTGAGGTCCCGATGAAGGTCGTCATTTCGAATGTACCAGGGCGCATTAACGATACCTCTGAGTACTTTGTTTTGAAAACGCTGCATAATTTTGATGTTACTTTGTTTGGTACAGCCCCAAAGCTGAATACCATAAGTCCATACAGGCATGAGGACTTGTTTGTACAACAGTACTTTGTTGTGTACTGACAGCGAAGAATGTTTTCCTATCAGCCAGTACATCGACTTGTAGCGAAGCTCTAGCTCGTCGCGTTTCTTTTTAACATGAGCTTTCCAGCGAAGCTTTGCGTCTAATGTCATGCCTAAGTATTTGGCTGTATTTTCGTATGGTATGACATGACCGTTTATGTTTATCGGATGATAATTTTGCATTTTGTTTGTGAAGTCTATGTGAACAGATTTTGTTTCATTAAGTTTCACACGCCATTTTTTTGTCCAGTCAAAGATGATATTGACGGCTGTTTGAACTTTTTTCACTGCTTCTTCTTGAGTGACGCCTGTGGCCATTATAGCTGTGTCGTCTGCAAATGTGGCAATGGTATTGTTCTCTAATTCAGGAATATCGCAAGTGTACAATAAGTACAAGACGGGACCTAGGACACTTCCTTGCGGTACTCCAGCTTTTATCGGTTTTAGTTCCGAATGTGCATCATCTTGTCTTACTCTAAACATACGCTGTGATAGGTAAGACTCTAAGATGTCAGCAAACTGTTTAGGGAGCATATTTCTTAGTTTGTTAATGAGGCCTTTGTGCCATACCTTATCAAATGCTTGCGCTACATCGAGGAAGACCGTTGAGCAAACTTTGTTTTCCTCTAAAGCCTTTTCTATAATGTTGGTAATCCTGTGTACTTGGTCTATTGTCGAATGTTTTTCCCTAAATCCAAATTGGTAGTCAGGGATCAAGTTTCTTTCTTCTATGATGGGTTTTAGCCGCTTCAAGAGAAGTTTTTCAAATAATTTTGACATGATCGGTAGCAGCGAAATCGGCCTATATGATGTCGTTTCGTGAGGTGGTTTACCAGGCTTTGGTATCATTATAACTTCGGCAACTTTCCACAGGTCAGGTACAGACTTAAGCCTGAACGTTGCATTGATAAGAGTCGTAAGTTTTACGATGGCTTTACGTGGGAGGTTCTTAAGAACTTCTCCGGTAATAAGATCGTAGCCAGGTGATTTCTTTAGTCCAAGACGCTTGATTTCGTTGTATACTTCTCTAGGTGTTACCAATTTTATTTCTTGCTCATCATTGTTTGATGTTTCATCTAACAAAGCGCTATCTTGGTGTTCTTTATTTGGCGTAAAAATTAGTTCCAGATGTTGTGCAAACCTAATAGCTTTTTGCTCGTTGCTTATTGCCCACCGCCCGTTAGTATCCTTGATAGGGGGAATATGCATAATTGGCTTTTTTAAATTTTTTGTAGATTTCCACAGAGAGTAATCTGTCGTGCGAGAGCTAGATAATTGTTTTAGATAACTGCTCATTGATTCATTTTTGAATTTCTGAATTGCACTACTTAGCTGTTTTGTAAGGTTGTTCAGAATCCTTTTATCTTGTGGAAATCTTGTTTGTTGCCATATTCGTCTCTGTCGCCTCTTTTCATTTATGAGTTTTGTGATTTCTGCTGGATAGTATGTAAGTCTGTTTTTGATCTTAAATGTAGGCGTGTTTTTCCAGGCGCATTGTTGTATTTGTGTAATAAAATGACTGATATCCCGATCCAGATCTTCTGGTTTCTTTAGTGGAACTTTTAAATCTATTACAGAGTCCAAGTCTATTTTAAAGCTTGCCCAATCAGTGTACTTATTTACCAGTGTCGGGTAGGTTTCTTTCAGCAAGAAAGTCTCACTTAGAGTAAGTAATAAAGGTGAGTGGTCTGAGCTCATATCATAACCTTCTTGAATGCGGAGAAGGTTAGGTGATACATTTTTATATATAAAAAAGTCTATGAGATCGGGAATCTTGTTTGTGTCAGTAGGCCAATAAGTGGGCTTACCTGTTGACAATGTTTTGCATTGTGTTTCTTCAATTGCGCACAGTAGCTCTCTTCCTTTGGTTGTTGTCAGTCTAGATCCCCAAAATGTATTTTTAGCATTAAAGTCGCCACCTAATATGAATCTGTTTCCAAGAAGGTTTAGAAAATTATTGTACTGATCTGCTTTTAGTGAATACCTAGGTGGACAGTATATGGCTGAAATAGTGACAAGACAGTATTTCGTTTTGACACAGACAGCCACTGCTTGTATTTCTTCTTTTTCATATTTGAGTTCTTCATAGTGAAAAATATTCTCTTTTATAATGACAGCACTACCACCTCTTGGTGTGTTATTGGGATGCAATGCATGGTATACGTTATATCCTTTGATTTGAATATGAGATTCCTTAGTGAAATGTGACTCTGATATAAGGCACACATCAATACTTTCCATATTTAGGACTGCCGTAAGTTCATTCTGATGTTTCAGCAGTCCATTCGCATTCCATGCCATAATTTTTAATAAATTAGCCATGGATATTGCTTTTTTGTTTGGCAGCTGCTTTAGTGCTACTTTCAAGTTTTTTCAGCCTTTCGTCGAACGCAGTTAAAAGATTTATGATTGTGTTAATCTTTTCATCCATGTTAGGGCTCATTGGTTTCATATGTGACTGTGGCAACGATTGGACTCCTTTTGTCATTTGTGCATACGAAACACTTTTAGTAGCAAGGTTGGTGACACTAGGTATTTTGTCTCTGTTTGTACTTGGACCTTGAGAGTTTGGTATCGGCACATTCTTTCTGTTATTTTTATCTTTAATATTTTGTAGCTCTTTAGCTACTATGCATCCCCTATAGTTAGCCGGGTGGGGCTCACCACAGTGAACACACTTTGGCTTTGCTTCTGCTGGTTTATTGCAGTCTCTGGTTAGGTGCTTGCCTGTACATTTCACACACCGGGGTTCTTTGGAACAGTATTTCTGAGTGTGGCCATATGCTTGACACCTTTTGCATTGTGGAATTAACTTCGATGTTTTTAACGGCTGTATATCCACTTTACAGCCCAGTATGGATTTGATTCCGTAGATTTTCTTAATGTCTTCATCTTTTTGGAATGAGAGCATAAACATACTGAGGGGCTCTTTGCTCTTCCAACTCAGTTTGTTGACCGCATCTTCTATTTTATATCCTTGAGTTGTCAGGTCTTCAACTATTCTATTTGGCAGGCAGGAAGAATGAAGGTTTTTTGCCATCACTCTAATCGGTCTGTCTTGTTTATTCTCATACGAGTACCACAAGCAGTTATTCTGTAACAATAACTTGGTGATGGATCTGTATGAGTCATCAATAAGGGAGTTAATTTTAACTTTTTCTCCATTCATCATTTTTGTAATGAACGAGTCTTTCGTTAGATTAGCTGAAAGAAGATCATAGAACTCTTGGTAGTTTTTAACATTTTCCACAACTATCGGTGGTGGTGTGGGCTGTTTCTTTGTTTTAACATTTTCTTTAGGTTTTTGGCTGGAATCGGCTCCTTGTTGAGGTGGTGAGGACAGTGGTGATGAGTTCAATTTCCTTTTTTTTCTGCTCTTCTGTCGTACCCACTCTGTTTCCTTTGCTAGTTCCTCTTCGTCTGTCTCGTACTCGATTGGCATGGGCTCCTCGGTAGTGACATTTTCCTTGTCTAGGTCTGCAGTTTTTTGCTCTTGGATGTTTTTCAGCTGCTGCTGAAGTTGTTCTAATTGACTTTTGAGGTCATTTACCAAACATTGTAACTTTTGGCGTTCCAATTTTTCTTCGGTATAATGTTTATACAACAGTTGTTCCGTTTCAGTTTTAATTTTAATTGAGCATGACGAAGCCATGATTATTAGAATAATAACTTCACCTTAACACTTTGTTTATACAAATAGTTGTGCAATAAATTCGGTAACTGGGTCATCGCGGCGACCGCGCACGGCGAGAGGTAACGAACGGTAGGCTGCTGCGTCAGCGCTATACCGACGCGACGCGACGCGACTGTTCTTATTGGAATTCGATATATCACTGCCAGTTTAAATGACATAAATTTACATGAGTGCAGGACAAAGGACTTTCTAGTTTGTTTTTTACTTTTGGTTTAAAGCTGAGTTGAGCTGCTAAGTACCAACACTAAATGCCTCTAATATTATTTATAGGGTTTCACAACACATTAATCAATGGCATTTGACGGTTTGCTCTTAAAAAAGGGCACAAAATATGGGTGCAATGAGTGTGGCGTCACAAACTTAAATTGTGCTTAATGAATTGCGACTTAAAAAAAAACTTGAAAATCAAGACAGAATTTAATATTTAAGTCATCAGTGAAGTAACATAATACATACCTGTCTTAATATTATGAAAGGGGATAGAACCGATGTAGCATATCAACCTGGCCGCCGTTTTGATTTTTTTTCGAAATCGCGGCCCACAATGAAAGTGGTATTTATTGATAGAAGACATATTAAGACGAACAAAAAATGTTCTGTAACATGGTACCCAAAGTGTCACGTTAAGGCGACATTAACTGCCCGCGCCCTTGAGCGAGTGGGAGGAGACAGCGACATAGGCCGATAGAGGAGCTGAGGGAGTCAGCGATACACTGCCGCCCGTCGCCCGCCAGAGCCCCGCTTCAACGCGCACCAAGATTAATCGAAAAAACAACCCACCTTGATTTATCAAACACAATACAAATAAAAGCCGTATACTAAAATATGGGTCAATAAATTGTCTTTTATATGATTAAAGTTTCATGTAAATACGCCCCATAGTTTTTGCGTGAATATCGTTTTTTTGTCCACGTTGGACAATACTTAACAAATTAATTACACTATGATAATAAAATATAATTTCACATTTTCACATATCAAATTATGAATAAAATTGTCTGTATAACATATATTTTTTTCAAAGAAATAAGACTAGAAGTTTAGACGTGATGTTCAATATAAAATCATTAAAAGTCGTTTATCTGCGCATTAAAGAGATATTTGAAGGTAAATATCGACAATTGAGTACAACGACAATCATTAAAAAACTTTTTTGCAAAAAAAACAACCGACTTTAAAAACACCAAAAAGAGAAAAATAAACTTAAGAAGAAAAATCAGCTTCTGACGTTGGTGACTTTTGTTTGTTTGACTTCATGTTTTTGCCACCGACTTCAGAAGCTGATTTTTCTTCTTAAGTTTATTTTTCTCTTTGTGGTGTTTTTGAAAACGGTTGTTTTTTTTGCAAAAAAGTTTTTTTATTTTTTCATTTTTAGTTGTAATAAGTACCTATATATATATATATATCCTATACAAATATTTACTATGCATTTAACATTCAACCAAGAAACCTAACCCTTAACCTTCAAGATTCCCCTATTTTTGCTTTCAACTCTTTAACCGTTGAGGAGTAGTACACACGGCTACACATCAAGCTATACAAAACCAGTATAATCTGATCGTTAATTGTGCGAAAAGATCTAGTAAAGTGAGGCCAAGATTAACTGGTTTTGTATAGCTTGATGTGTAGCCGTGTGTACCACTCCTCAACGGTTAAGAGTTGAAAGCAAAAACCCATTATCAGCTCATCAACATGAAGACAAGTGATGACTGCTAGATGCGAATACTTGAATAGCGTCAGAAAAAGCACGAAACACATAATACGTGTCTATGAAATTCGGGATCATTCCCACTAGTTCTACTGCACAGTTCTACGATAGAACTAGTGGGAACTTTTTTTAAATATTTTTCCCACTAGTTCTACGATTCAAGGTGGTACGAAATCGTAGAACTAATGGGAACGAAAAGCCAATGAATTTTTTCGTTCCCACTAGTTCTACGCTATAAGGGTGTTACAAAATCGTAAAACCAGCGGAACTCAAGTTTCTCATTCGTTCTATCACACAGTTTAGGGTACAACTACGGTCCAAACTACCAGGAGTATAGAAGTAGGAAGGAGGTATTAGAATCTTTGAATCAAATCTAAATTATTTCTTTCTAATTCCATGCACTTTTTTTTGTTGGAGATAGTATACCAGGATAGGAAAGTCCGACAAAGTACCAGGAGAATAGAAGTAGGCAGGAGGTATTTAAAACATATTTTTTGTAGATGAAACAAAAAGGATAGGTAGTAAAGTCCCACAAACTACCGAGGACAGAAGTAGGAAGGAGGTATTGGAATCATTTAATCAAATCTAAATTATTCCCACAGACATATAAAGAGTATTATTCCTTAATATAATATTATTTGCTTTAATAGTTTTTTTAAATAAAGAAAAAAAAAAGAAGAAAAAAAGATTCAATACCTCCTTCCTACTTCTGTTCTCCTGGTAGTTTGTGGGACTTTACCACACTTTACTACCTCCATCTTTTTTTTGCATTTCCAAAAAATAGTATATTTCATTATAAGTGCGGAAAGCCTGTCATTGCAAAGAGTTCCGACAAATGTCTACCCGAGCCTAGGCACAGCCGACGGCGAGGGTGGACAGTCGGAACAAGTTGCAATGACGGTTCCGCACGTGTACTGAACAACTATTTTTAATACAGTTGCGAAAAAATGAAGCAATTTAATAAAACCGTTTAAACTCGCAAAGAACATTTTTGGAAAATGGCGCCAACCGTAAAAGAATATAAGCAGAGATTTTTTTTGTTTTCTTCACCCATTCTGGGTAGGCAAAGGGAACTATGGGGCATACAGCCAAGTCTTCAGTAGATTTTTTTTATTGATATGAAATGAAAATGAAATTTAATGAGATGAAATGGAATGAAACTTTTAACTCATTGAATCAAATAATTAAATCTGATATTGAAACAAATTAGTAGCTTCTTTAGAAATATTTGCATGAATCATAAAAACTTCTATGATTTTTTTTAGTAAAAACTTCGTGGTTGGTTTTTTTTAATGGACATTATTTTGACAGTTGGGAAAGAGAACGCACGAGTTCGGAAATGGTAAAGAAAAAGCACGAGTACGTAATAGCCCACATCCCGAACGCTATACGTCCCTGCAATACGCCAGTTTTTGAGCAACTGTATTAAAAACATTTTTTCAAGACCTTTTGCCTACTTCTATTCTCCTGGTAGTTTGTGCCGTAGTTGTATCCTAAACTGTGTGATAGAAGGAATGAGAAACTTGAGTCCCGCTGGTTTTACGATTTTGTAACACCCTTATAGCGTAGAACTAGTGGGAACGAAAAAATTCATTGACTTTTCGTTCCCATTAGTTCTACGATTTCGTACCACCTTGAATCGTAGAACTAGTGGGAAAAATATTTAAAAAAAGTTCCCACTAGTTCTATCGTAGAACTGTGCAGTAGAACTAGTGGGAATGATCCGAAATTCGTATATAATAACTAAAAAAATGTGTATTGTACACGTCTGCATACCCCCTCAGAGCATACAAGCGTGATGTTATGTCATGATAATGTATATTCAATAAACATCCAAGCGATTCCAGCAATTACGACAGATTTGCCGTCTATTTTTGAAGAGTTCCATTGTATATCTCCGAAGATCAGATCTTCACCAAATTAAAATGGGACCACCTCAGGAGTATACTCTTTCAAATAAAAAAAGAATTTTGAGAATCGGTCCACAAATGGGGGAGAAATCAGGTAACATACATAAAAAAAAATACATACACACGAACATAATATAACCTCCTCCTTTTTAGAAGTCGGTTAAAAATAGACTTATTACGTTTATAGTCGTTAAATTGTATCCAAATAATAGTTCACAGGTTAATTATTATTATACACACGAGAAAATCGCATCGCATTGCAATGAAACAATATGTTATGTCAAAGAATAGTTTTCTCGTGGTCCTAGTAGTATTTAATGTTTATACTCCCTTTCAATAAACTGTGATAATAAAATAATAATCAAAGCCTATAGACACGTAAAAGGTCTATTCTTGATGTGGTCATTGTAGTCATATTATGTCGATCTTTACCTTCAAATATCTCGACTAACGTGACACTTTGGGGTACCATGTTTCATGACATTTTTAGTTCGCCTAAATGTCTTCTATCCATACATACCACTTTCATCGTGGGCTGCGATTTCGAAAAAAAAAACAAAATGGCGGTGGGTCGATATGCCAGCTCCATTACAAAAAAGTTCAAACCCCTATAAGACACAATATGTACCAATACAAAATTCCACATACCTAGATCTTCTTGGTCTTCCTCCATGCCTAGGTGACAGCCGTCTCACTCCCCGATCGCGATGTCGTGACCTTGACCTCGACGACCTCCGTCTTGAGCGTGACCTCGACCTTCTCCGAGTCCTCGAGTTCGACCTGTGTCGTGTAGTAGTAGTGTGACGCGTCTTGGAACTTGAGCGATGATGGTGTTTCCGAGAAGCTGATGTGGAGCGCCTGGATTTACTTCCAGACCTGTTAAATTTATAGATATTTACTTTTTACCTAAATAAGTAAAGACTGCAGTACATAAAATAATGCTTGTAAATCTTCAAAGGGTTAAGGGAGCGCAAGATGTAATGTAGTATAGCAACTTCACGTCTAAAGCATGTACTTTGCGTAAGAAAGATCCATTAAGACTTAGATTAAATAAATAATTTATGTTGTGCTGTTGAACTAATGATGATTTGTGTAGTCTGGTATTTAAAAAATATTTAAATTAACAGTTTGAAGTACACCCTCATGGCAGCAGTACTGGTAACTTCAGGTCCACCTATTGAGTATATATATATGCATCGGGCTAGTGTACGCAACTCCACGCCCGGAGCGTGTGTTTTGCATGCGGACCTATTGAGTATAAAGTCTAAGGCAAAAATCTATTGAATTATTTAAATATACTCCTGAACATTTTGGTTCAATTCCATTACTCAATCAATTCTTAAGGCCTTGTTCCTGTTGTGGGCAATGTTATTTTTTAAAATTAAAAAGGTAGTAGCTTAGATTTGGTTACCTCTTCGGAGATTTGCTTTTGTCAGTCTTCGATGTTTTAGATGAGCTTTCAGCAGTCTTTTTGCTCTTCTTTGCAGCAAGTCTAGCATCTTCCAATAAGTCACTACTATAGATAAAAAAAAAACATAACTAGTGTTACATTACAGAAAAAACTACAAAATGTAATGTCCTAAAGATGAAAGTAGTGTCATAATAAAACTAAGAATTCTAACGTTTGATAGTTCTAACATCAAGGAATTACTTTTTTCTCTGTAGTTTACAGAGAAAAAATCGTATCTTACTTAAACAATGACATGTACTCCTAATGGTAATGAGATAATGATGAATTAGAAGTAATTAGCTGATATTTTTTGTTCAATCATACAAGGAATATTGTGGAATGAAATTTTAATTATCTACTTACAAAAGGGTTTAGAGTACTTATATTAAAAAAGAATTAATTAATGATTAGTTAATTTAAAGATCATATTGTTGAGAAACAAAGAAAGAATCATAATAACTTTATTAACCCATTGTATGCCGAGTATTTAGACACAATTAAAAAGCCATTATGTCTCGCATGGATCTACGCTCCGGCACACAAAAGATTGATCTCAACATCATAAAAAAAAAACTGAAAAGGAAAAAAACAAGCACATTTTAAATTAAACAAAATTAGGAAGCAGGCGGGGTTATATTTTAGTTTATTTAGTTTCATTTCATGATTTAATATTCAAATGAACCCCGCCTGCTTCCAAGTTTTGTTTAATTTAAAATGTGCTTGTTTTTTTCCTTTTCAGTTTTTTCAGTCGGGTTTTTTAGTTTTTTAACTACTTTTTTTATTTCCAACTTTTTAATTCTTTTGTGTTTGTTCTTTCGTTGGTCGCGTAAAATTCTTCGCAGATGATTTAACTTTTGTGCTTGTTTATAGGATTTGTCACTTTGAATTTCTTTTAAACATATAAGTATTTAATATTTTTGTAATCTCCTTTTAAAACCCTTTATTTTGATACCATACTCGATGGTATTGGAAAAAAAAAATTTTTTGAACTCCGTCATTTGGCCCCCAAAATCCGCAATTTTTCTTCGTTTTTTTAATTTAATGTACCCTATAACACTCGCGCCATCAAGACAAATCTAACGACGTATATTTTATTCAAATCCCTTCATTCGTTTAGGAGTTATGAGGGAACAAAGAAACGGACATACATACATACTTACATACATACATACACGTCAAACACATAACCCTCCTTTTGGGCTTCGCCGCAGTCGGGTAAAAACAGGTGTAGTGCAAAATATCACAACCAAAAAGGTGTCTGAAGTAGGAAGGTCCTAAGGTACAGATCACCTCTCTATCTAGATATATAAAATTCAATTTATAGTAATAATTTAAGAATGGGCTTTACTTACATTTTCATTTCATCCTCAGCTTGTTTCTTAAGTCCTCCAGGATCCGAGGTTTTAGGGAAATGTGAGTTACATACAATCTCTTTCTCCGTACTACTAGATGAATCAGTATATTCACCTTCTTCATACTTTTCTGCTTTCCTTCTAGCTTCTTCTTCAGCCTTCTTTACAGTTTCCTCAAACACTGCACTGAATTTAAGATTCTTTATTTGAATTTTATTACCCTTACATTTATCATAGTCTGCACTGTTTACATCAGATTTAAGTTCAGATTTCTTGCTATCTAGTTTTTCCCTCAGATCAATGGTCCTTTTTTTATTCTCAGGTGGCAAGGGTGGGTGTGGGTGTGGGTGTGGAGGTGACAAGGAATTGTCCTCTATTTTAATAGTCTCTAGCTTTTTTGTATCTCTTTCAACCTTAACCTCCTTTAATTTTACACCTTCCGATTTTATTGCTTTCTCGTCTTTTATTGCTACTTGGGCATTTTCTGGTTTTACTCGAACAGGCGTCAACGGGTACGGATATGAAGGTGAGCGGCTCTCTCTAGAACGTTTTTTAGACTTGCTTTTTTTTCGTTTCTTACGTTTGTGGGAGTATTCGCTACCCTCAGAACTGACACTGCTAATGCTCCGGCTGCGTTTTTTCTTTTCTTTTTTATGCTTCTTCTTACTTTTCTTAGACTTCTTTGAAGGAACTTCTTCTATTTTAGGAGGATCAGCATTAAAAGCACCAAACAGTTCTGATAGAATCTCACTGGACGATTTCTTGGAATCATCTTTTTTACGCTCAGGAGTCGTCTTCTCCCTTTTAATCAACTGTTCAATTTTATCTATTAAGCTCGCCATTTTATTAACTATTTAGATAAAATCGCTTTCAGTCATTACAAAATTCACAAGACAACGTTTTGCAAACACAAAATCACCACAAAATCAAACATACAGTCGTCGCCATGATGCGAAATTTCAATATTTTTGACATTTATCCTTTTGACAATATGTTGAAAGGGTTACCAACCTCCAATATTTCAGTAAAAACTTATGTTTATTTTTACACTGGCAACTTGATCCGCCAAGCCCGCCAAGCCCGGACTATAGAAACTACATTTTGATCGTTAGTTCCTATCATTTTTATTGCGAATCACAAAGAGGATATAACGATAAAAAGCTCCAACACCAAACTATACCATAATGGCGAATGTTCTCGGTGAGGAAGCGCCAGTATAGTGACGAACGGACAACGGTGCTATTTCAGCACATGGCGCCTCCATTTTTTATCGAATAGTACGGCTAAGTTGAGTAGCCCCTTTCAGTGTTACAATACTTTATAATTATTAGGTAATAATACTTTCTGCGGTTACGGCCCGTTCACGACTTTGGTCTTAGCGGCGATCGGGGCGGCGGCGTCGGCAAGCGGTGCGTTTTGCACGCCACGTACCCTCAGTAGCGGTTAGTTGCAGCGGCCTGAGTACGCCACTCCCACACCGCTGTCCGCGCCGCTCTGATTCGTGGCTCACCACACCGCGCGCCGCTGTAGGTAGCGATTCACTCGGAAAAAACCGCGCGCGTTTTCGCTTTGAGCGGCGTCTCGTGGCGTGCTTCAAACATTTTCATACATTTGATCGTACCGCTCGCCGCCCCGCGCTTAGCTGCCGCTCACAGCGGCAAGGTCGTGAACGGGCCGTTATGGTGAATGCGACAAGGTAGCCCGCAATTTTGTTTTTTACGGTTTTTTGCAATTTACCGATCAGTGTCAGGTTGTATGTTCAATAAAATAGGATTCGCGACCATAACAAATGTGACTTTTTATATAATTATTGTTCACAAAATCCACAGCTCTTTACAATTTATTAACTATACAATACATTGCTAAGAGTACCTATAGCGTGTGTGTGTGTGTGTTTTGTTAGCCTATAGTGTCCCACTGCTGGGCAAAGGCCTCCTCCATAGTCTTGGGATCCACTCTTCTCTCCGTGCGGCTTTCTCCGGCCAATCTTATACAAAAGCCTCTAAGTCGTCACGCCAGCGTTTTATAGGCCTCCCTCGGCAACGACGTCCGTCGTCTTCTGCTGGCACCCACTGCGTGACGACCCTAGCCCATGACTTTACTGAGTAATAATTATTAAAACCACCAATACAACTGTCTCAGTCCATACAAGTCTCTTGAATGCTTTTTTCATCAAATAGTCACTCAAGAGATTTGCCAAAAACGTAATAAAATTAGAACTTCACGGGCCTTTCAATTTCCTTGTCGCATTTACCTTAATAAACACATGCTACGTGTTACCTACGGGCGGTAAGTTCAATATTTAAAAGATATTGTGACTCGATAATCTAGTGGAATAAGTTTTTGTTGTTCTTGTGAGTGCAGCTGCAGAGTGTTACTTGTGAAATTTTTTAAAATAAGGTCAGTTAGTCAAACCACATAAATGAGTGAGTTATTTAAGGCGGGGTTGCAGTAATTTTAAGATTTTTGAACCTATAAAAATCGAACTAAATACGAGTTTTTTAATAAATAAAAATCATTACATAAAAATTGAACATACTCTCTAGTAAATCGTAAAGATAGAAACGCGATTTAGAATGATCGGCTCGATACTTTTTTTTATCAAACATGACTCTAAATCACAATTTCAAATGTGTACTGCTAAGACATTTCATCATGAATTTATATGAAAGTTATATCAGTAGATAGAACTTTTTATTCTGAAGTAAATGGTGAAAACAGATTGTATAATTTCTTTATAGTTTTTCTCCAAGAAGCAAAAAACAGTCAAAATTTAGGGATTATATCGCTCGCGCGGCAGGGCGGGGGGCGAGGTCGTGCGTACATAAAAACAAAGTACTGCAACCTCGCCTTAAGTTCAAGGTTCCGCGCAAATGGGCTACCACGGCGGGCCACCGAACACTGCCACCGGTGGGTGACGCACGCCAGTTCACGCCACGTCTTTTGGTACCGTAAATGCAGCTGCAAACGAAGCTGGGCAGGGGCTGTTAAACCACAGACTCTAGAAACACTCAACAAGCACACACAGTACACACTTATCAAAAATCCAAACTAAAAATAGCTTACGTTTATTACAAATCTAGGTAGGTATCTATAGTGCTGACACGGAGTCTGGATTTGGGCCCGGTTCATGGCAATAGGCTCGCTCCCTATTACATTGACTAACCCTTCGGGGATCACAGGCGTAATGTTATGTTATGTCTAAAGTGCTAACAGAACCCTATTGAACTCTCAACGCTCTTGAGACGTGAAAATTCTACAGGGTATCATTATTTAGACATTACATTTAAGTCACGTCTTGTGTAAGTGATAATGGGCATCTTTAGATCGTATGTTATGTTCCTGTCTGAGTAGTAGAGCTCGTGGCTAAGTATGAAATAGTCACTCTGGTCAATCTTCAGGTAAAGCCTCGCTTGAATAGGTAGGTCCGTGAATGGGCGACCTCCCATTACGTGACATATCGAGTTACCCCCGAGCTTCGGAAACCACGGTAGTAGCAGTAGTTTTAGGTACCTAGTCAGTGACCCGAAAGTCTGAGAACCAGTTTTACCAAGGGGTTTTGTTCCCTACCCTGTGCTAGTTGGTTTGTGGAGGTAAGATAGGGAGTCGCCACAACATATTTGGGAAAGGGATACTTGTAGATGATAAGGTTTCTAGCACACTATTTTAAGGATAGGTGTAAAAATAATATAAAACATTTAATTTAGGTTTAGTTTTTATTTATTGTATTCTCAATACCTTTGCAAGGTTGGTAAGTGATAAACTGATAAACAATACAGAAGGGATTCTACATTTTTCATAATTTTCTGTACGATTGAAATACGCTGCGATTTCCATCAAGTCAACTGCAGCATAGGACGGAAAACGTGTCCTTTTAGTTTAGGTAAATTTTATTTAGGTACGTAAGTAGGGTTGTGTTCAGAGAAAATGTCTTACAATTAATAATTTCAAGAAATCTCGATCTACTTATTCGACATGTACCTACATGATTGTAAGTAGGAAAGCTTCTAGCATGATTGCATGGTATGAGTGTACATTTTCAGATAAACAGTTGAACATTTTACAATTGACTGTCACACACCATCTGTTTATAAGAAATCGTAGATGACAAAATAATGCATAGTAGATAATATCAAATTCTTTATCCTATATCATCCAGTTTGAATAACTCCGACACAAACAAAGACAAGCACAATTCTTTAATAAATAATTATTACAATAAAATGCAAGAACAATACACAATCAATAATTTGGCAATTAATTTCAGAATTTAATAATCGGAAGCTCCAATTATTGAGCAATACTTAACTTTACAATTTCAGGCCCTTGCCAATCATTTCATTAGCTAAACCAGTGTTATCATTAAAAAGATAAAGTCTGCAAGTGCATTTTCTGACCAGTGTACACAGTAAAATAAATAGGGAGTGGGTATTATATTTATTAATAAATAATTAATAACGAGTCCATTTTACACTACTCGCTTTTGTCATAAGAGCTGTCCATCATACTTATTATAATGCCTTAGGAAGACAGAATAAATACTACAAATTGGCCAAATTAATAAAAATATTCAAAAAGCAATAAATATTATCATATCACACAATAATATCCGTAATAAGTTTATAATAAATCGATGATTAACTTAATAATTCTAAGTAATTAATATTCAGGTATACATAAGAATAGCAAACGTTTTTTTCATTAGATACGTCGATACAATCGTAAAATACATCCTCGTATTAAAATACCTACCTATCTACGTTTTCGTATCAAATTTTAAATGATTTTCCATGTACTTGATTTATAAAAAATTGTTTGCTATAAAAACTAATAATTACTAACTGAAAACTAGTCATAGTTTATTTTAACTCTACTTTTATGAAAATATCTAGACAACAAGTTTATTATTGTTTAAGATCATTTTGCAATCACATTTTTAAACTTAAATTATAAATTAAAATAATTGTCATTTCCCGCTATTACTTACGCTTGTTCATTTACATTACGAAACAAAAATGATCGATTTTTTTTACGTTTTTTAATTAATTTTTTATCATATTTTTAATGTTCTTCGCGTTTGTCATTTAAAAGGTGCTTGATTAAACTTTTCGAATTGTGCAAACTGGGTGCAACGACGGCAACCTTTCTTTCTCATGTACTTTTATACATTTTCAAGTACGTCAATGTTATAACGCTAACATTTTTATCACACAGATCATAACGGGTCCCAAAAATTTTATAAACCATGAGACAGAACAGTTTCCGCTCGATCAACGAGTGGTAATGAAGCGTTCGCCTAAATGAGTAGATGACCAGCTTCACAAGTACTAGAGCCCCGATACATTTATAGGACACAGACACCCCAAGTAACCTTGACTTTGTTTCGGTGATAGCCTTACTATAAAATACAAGGAATGTTGAAAGTGGTTGGTTAAAACTTAGCCAAGGAAACGTCTAGAGGATCTAACGGTAAGGTAGAGTACGATAAGGTTCAATTGATTTTATTGTCTGTACTCCAATAGTGTCGGTAAAACAAATAAGTATCGTTTGACGTGACCATGTTTACGGATCATTAAATGTCAGGGTTCCAAGTGCGTACAGGTGAATCCTAGTACTTTTGAGATCTAACTAGGCTAGCGCCAGAGAACGCAGCAAACGGCTACAGCTCTCGAATCTGACTTGAAGCGTGATGAGGCATCAGCTATATACGTATCAAAATGTATAGGCTGACTTGTATGAAACGCCCAACAAGAAAGCCATTCGTTGTCAAGAAGAAGTAGATACTAGGAGATTAAAAACGCTAACGGCAGAAAAATATCGCAGAGGCCCTATGTATAGAAGTCTAAGAGCGCTTGTACACAGAGCCGGGTCTATACGGGTTGCCCGGAGCCCTCCCGACTGATCTGCTCAGGGCCCACGCTGCTACCCCTGCCGGTACAAGCGCCATAACGGAGCTGACACCTGTCGTATCGACTCGGGTCGGACCGAGAGCACTAGCCGCCCCATCTTAAAGCTACTATTAAAATTCTCTAGGCGATCAAAGATCGCAAGCTAAATTGATTTTATTCAAAAGTCTTAAAAAAATAAAATCTGCTAGTGATCAACTTTAACGCGTTAGCGGGGACGCAAAACGGCGCGCACCGTTCGGAAACGTTTCTCGAAGCCGAGCTTCGTGTACAGAGATCGGGATGCGTCGTTTTCCGGACGAATGACGACGAAGGGTTTGTAGCCGCGGGCGGCGACTTCTTTGGTGAGACGGCGGGCTAAGTAGATTCCATAGCCTTTCCTGCGGAATTCGGGCCTAGTTTGCATGGAGAACATGGCACCGTAGTAGGACTGGACCATCCAAGCGGCTAGCTTCCCTTCGACGAAGATGCCGTAGGCGGGCAGTTCGGCGACCAGTTTCTCGAATACTTCGCGACATTCTATGTCGCTCGCCGGATACAGGTCGTGAACCGCCTTCATGTGTTCTGGCTGCAAGCGAACTAACTCCACGTCCGATGGCAATCTGCAATCATATTTATTCATGTTTTAAAATCTTTTAACTTCAAAGTTTCCGGAGAGTACCAAAACAAGAACGGTTTTAAATTACGGGTTGAAAATTAGAGATTTTGATTCCAGAAATTCAGCCCAAAATGCATCAGGAAGTGATATAAGGCCTGCAGCTTTTTATGCTATAGATTAAGATTTTTTAAATGTTAAGGCTTAAAAAGCGTTTAAGTAATTCGCCTTACCCCTCAGTACTATCATCTTCTGGTGGGTTATCACAGACGTAGACGTCACCAGTAATCTTGTCGTGCGCCTCATAGTGCCTCTCGAATCGGTTCACGATGGCCTCGTGAGTGAAGTTCAGGTACAGCGGCTGGGTCAGGTCTAGAAGGATCTCCTCTGAAGTCAGAAGATCCACCAGCTCTGCGCGCTCCGAAGGGCAGAACACTGTCACGCTCTCGTATGTTGTTTGGTTCGGCTGGAAAGGTTAAGGAAACAAAATGAACGTCTTAAAATTAAAAAGACCAAGGACATATTTTATGTAGTCATATTTGCTATACAGTATGGCCGCTTTCCATGCTCGGTATAAAGCTGGTAGATCGAGTTCCTGACGTCGAAGTTCGAAGACATACAAAGGTTACTGATATTGGAACTCGCGTTACGAAACTCAAATGGATTTGAGCAGGACACCTAACAAGGTGCAGTGATGACAGGTGGACCAAAGCTGTCACCGAATGGCGTCCAAGAACGGGGAAAAGAAATGTGGGTCGTCGGGCTGCGAGATGGGCGCACGACATAGTTTTCATAGGGGGAAAACCTGGATGAGGCTGGCACATGTGGAGGTTGGCACAAGAAAAGAGAGGTCTATACCCAGCATTGCGTGAATTCGGTCTGTGGATGATAATGATGGCCACTTAAAGGTTTTCTTGGTAATGTACTATCTAAGTACTTGTGTGTAGAAATCAGTGGTTTCTAGGACACGTTTTTGTCCTAACATAAGAATGAAATCCGCTTATACTCAGCCCAAAAGTTTTACTAAGTACCTATGTCAATTAGGTCATCAAGGTAATTAGAAATCTAGGTCGCCATGGATTACTGAAAGCTGTCGGATTGAACAGGGACGTTTTGACGTAATATCTGTTCCTGACGTTCGCTGCTATGATGTGTCTACCCTATTCACAGGCTGGCGATACCTACGACACAGCGTTATATATGACAGATTTAATTTCGATTCATAAAAAATAGAGTCAGTGAATTTAATATACAGAATTTATCTAAGTATATTTGTTTCTAATCTTCGGAACTCCTGATCTAATTCCCTAAATTCTTTCACCAACGGGAAGCTACATTATCCTCAAGTGTGATAGATAGGCTACGTTTAAAATGTTCCCGTGAGTACATTCTGAACATATCGGGAGTTAAATCTAGTGGTATAAATACATGCGATAAAAACGGTGACTGCTTCTCACTCTACCCTTACATAGCCATAACCTGATTTAGGATTAAGTCAAAATTCCAGTAGTCGGTTCCCGAAGGACCCTATACACGCAGGCGAACAAATTCCAAAGCTAGTCTGTTTTAAAGAATTCTGAAATAATATTGCTACGAGTGCTACGAAGCGCTACGACGCTACGAGCTTTCAATGACCACGTACAATGAAGTACCGAGAAAAATGGACGCCAATCTATTTGTAATTAACTATCAAAGTGAAATCTGAAAGACAAGCAGACTCATTTATTTGACGTTCTATACTACAATATTGCTTCGTACAAATAATGATATAATAAGTGCCTATGCTGTTGTCAGGTGAATTTAGGAAAGTTTGGGGCACAAAGAACCTTCAGTTTACGACGTTTCTGTCTGGCCGGGTGGGGCAATCAAACGAGTATTGTGTCTAAAATTAGGATCGTCTCGAAAGGTCAGGATCTAGATCGAATCCCGAAAATCTTTTTCTCTCGACTGGACCTATTTTCGTAATGGTTACCAACCGAAATGACACCGAATATTACTTGGTAAAAGAAACATAACTTTTACCTTTTTTTTTCTTCTTTTAAACGGTCACGGGTAAATAATTAATGGGGTAGAAAGATAAGAAGATATTTTTCTCATTTCTTTCTTTCGCTTTTGGTATGAATTATAAGTCTTAAAGTTGAGTGTTCGAAGACTAGGTACAGTCAATCCATGACCAGAAATCTGTCCAAATTTGCTAATTCATATCATGCTGAAGTTCCTTCATGAGAAAATGATGGACCTAATCAATTATAATCTAATTAAAACTTGTTTAAGTGCCGCATAATCAACGTTAGCATATCATAATAGTTTCTTGTCCCGTGGGTTGTCATTAGTAGACAAGGCGTGTCGGGTTAAGTTTCAAATAACATTTTCTGGGAAGACCTGGCTATAGAGTGTTATGAAAATACCTATGAAACGAGTTCTCAATAGTGCAGGAAGGAGGTATGTGATATAGAAAGGAGTTTAATCCTCTATGTGTTTATTATAATATATTATCTTTCTACGAATCGATAGTATCTGTTTTAGCTGTGTATTGCATTCGAGAATTGAGGGAATATTTCATGTAAAATGTAGCGAGAGAGTGAGTATTCTAGAGAAAATATATTATGGTGTTAGAAGTAATTCTTTTGACAGTCGCTTCTTCACTGATACTGATATCGATTATACAAAGCAACCTTTTATTTAAATCTTTACAAGACTGACATAAGAAATTATTAAAAAAGTATTTTAACCGCTGAAAAACTTATCTTCTTGAACCATCTTCTACGAGTATACTAAGACAAGTTTTTAGGTACAGTATTCAGTCTAGATAGACTTGGAGGATTATCGTGCTCGCCTGACTACTTTTTGTAATTAAGAGGGCATTATGAGGGGCACATAAGCCGGGGCTTGGCTGGCGGTCTCGATATCTTTATGAAGTACTCATTTGTTTAGCGAAAGTAGGTCTATTCAGTCGAGTACTGGAAAAAAACGACACTGATTTAAATTGATTTAATATTGAACTCCTGCACCTGATTAAATTGTATTACCTCTGTCGGTTGCACCAGAGCGTTTATTAACATCATGCCTGTTATTCCCGAAGGTTTAGACAGAGTTTCATCTATATTTGTCACTAATGTTAAATACCCATGGTCCCATATTAGGGGGCGAGTCTCTTGCCATCAACCGAGCTAAGAATTAGTTATTTGTCACCCCAGAATTAGTAGAAAGACATAGAATTGGCCCTTTAGAGTTTTAAAGGGCCTTTAGTTGAAAATTGATCAAAGCATTTAGAAGCGATACGCTAATGACCATTACGAATAAGTAAAAGTAAGTCACAGAGAGATTTTCACGATTCGGACAGAACACCGGAAACTTTTGGCTATCTATTTTAAACTTTATATATTAGTAAAAGCCGAGTAACTTTTTCATCTCTTATCAGCCTTAGTCTGGAGGAATCCGGACGTAAAATCAAGTTTATTTTCGTGTTTTTCAACAGATATAAATGTTTGCAGAAACACGTTTAACGATCCTAAACTTAGACTGCTTAAATTAATTTTCTTTTAACCTTCTTTTTTCCTGACATACAAACACAGTAAAACCGACAAATCGGCTTACTAAATTGTCGCTCGTGTAAGCTTGAATAGGATGTAACTGGTAAACTAATTAAGCGGCTTTTGCATCATGAATTTCGCAGCAGTCTGGATTCCGTCTATTTGACAATAACCTTGCCCCCTAATACATAACTAGCGAAATGTGGGTGTACTATTCGGTACACCTCTGCCTGATACTTTTGGGACTAAAATCGTATGTTATTAGTGCGTTTATAAGAGAGCCCTATGGTTTTGCTAGGAAAAGAAGCACTTGTGTCAACGAGCTCTCGTGGCCGTTTACGTCACAAGAAAAGTGATGTTGTATAAGAAAAGTCGGAAAATACGTCATCTTAAATGTCGTTGTTACGAAGACGTATAAAAACACTAAGGATATCGGTTTTCTTTTGTCCTAATTCCCAGTTTCGCGTAATATTTATAAGGGAATTGTAATTGAGACGAAATAAGTTGTTACGGCAACAATATCTGTGGCATTGTTGGCGAAATTAGTCAATTTGCGGTGATGTAAATTGGAGTAATTTGTTTACTTGAATGTTATTTTATTATGTCATTAAATCTCAATTGCTATGGCTTTATGGATTTCAGCAAGGAATACTATAACACTTTTCATTATCACTTTGTGCTATCTAGCTATAAGCTAGCGATATCCAGTGAGATCGAACTTCTAAAACAAATCTCTAACTCTTGGTTACATATAAATCCTTTGTGTCGCCGTAAACTATAAAGCTCGGAACTTAAAACTACTTTCCGAAAACAAAAGATAACTACTTTTCTTTGAGCTATATTTCCTCTCCTCAATCCCTCACGGATTTCTAGACACCGAGAGGAGTTAAATAATGCATACAGTAGCACAGAGACCTGCAAACACCGGTGACATAGCTCGTTAGCTCGCTGTGAAGGCAATCTCTAAGCCACGAAGGAAGAAGATAGGTTTAGAATGCTCACTGCATATAAATCGACCAGTTTTCTAAGAAGATGAAACGAGAAAACTGAATTAAAGGAGAAAAGCAAAGTCATAACATTATTACTACGTGATGGGTTGCGTGATACGCAGTTCTCTTGACGGTGACGATTATACAGCCCGACAATTAGGTAAATTCATGACTCTCAGCTCCAGCAAAAGCGCGCGGTATGAACGTAAATACGTCGATTTTTGAATCGAAAATACAAATTCTTTGCAAGCACATTGGAAATCAATAAATTCTTAAAATTATGAAAATATCGTGAAACGAGTATTTTTCATTTAAAAACTTTCGGTTTAATATTCACATATCTACTTCGTAAGACGTGTTAATTTTTAAAGATTTCCCCATGCTAAGAAATGGTTGATATACCTAAATAGATGTTTCGCATCAGCTGGGCGTCCCGTGATGCGAAACACATAGAGACCGCCATATTGGATATAGAATGATGTCACTTAGCAAACCATGCATTGTCAAGCCTATAGCGTGTAACAGTGAGCACTTGGACTAAGTACTGCGTTGCGTGTCGCAGGTTCGTTCGATGCACGGAACAAATATTTGTATGGCCTACAGATAGTTGTTTCGGGTCTGGGTGGCTGAGTATGAGTCAATTTAAATGTTTGTAAACGCACGTATCACACGATACAGAAAAAAACCCTCGTGTAGGCCAAAAATGATTAAAAAAAAAGTTTATGCAACATTTCATCCAAATCGGTTTGGGTTCATTGTTTTAGAATTGAATTGCAACATTTAACCTAAACAAACATAGCTATATAAAAAAAAATTAAAACACCTACTGTGTGTTAGAGAAAAAGTTATATCTACGAACCCAAAAGACTGTCATAAAGACTTTTTGTTGAAGTGTAGGTACATACAATCAAAATCTATCTAATACCTTTAAACGAGCAATTCTTGTATATATTTATAATCAGAATCTCGGAAAAGGATCCAACGATTTTCATGAAATTTAGTATGCAGGGGGTTTCGGGGGCGATAAATCGATCTAACTCGGTTTCATTACCAAAAAAGAAAAAGCGAGCAAAGCTCAATCATCCAGGTACAATAATATTATACCTACAAACACAATAGCGTGTTCTTAAAAGTGACTTTTTGTTATTTTCTGTAGTGCGAGTAAACTCGCAAACGTCACGTTTTATACTCATTTCCTGAGCCCGTTTTATGGATTAAAGCAGCAACAACCCTTAACCTTTACGTTAAGTAAAGGAAGTTTCGTTTAAACAAAGTGTAAACAAAGCCTTCACGAAGCCATCAACCAAGCCATCTATGCAAAAAATATTGTTGGGAAACGATATATTTTTGGCGTGAATTTATGTATTGACTCAATGACGCACTTAAAATATTGTGTTCATGGATGCTTTGAATACTACTACTACATTATTTAAAGTAAATTAATAACATTAAAAACTTGCATTTCGAACTTTGGCCACCAATCGTATCTCCGAATCAAGAAGGTTCTAGAACAAAAAAAATATCGCAATGACGGGGAGAACAAGCGCCTTTCAGATTCGTTGAGGGTACTGTTACATCCATTAGCAGTTACAGGTTGTGTAGGATTCGTGTTTGTTTTAAGATTTAATTATGATTACTTCTATGCTTTAATAAAATTGGAAAACTATTTTAAATAATTTATGAGTTTATCGTTCTAGTTGTCGTAAGCGTGACTACTGATCGTGAGTTTCTAAGTTCGATTACCTACCAGGTCGGGCAAAATGTTATTGGGTTTTTCCATCAGTTTTTCAACAGCTGCCACGGAGTCTGGGTCTGTGCTCGGTTGATGGCGATTGGTGCGAAGTGTTATATGGCACTTAAACTTTCCTAACTGGCGAAATGTGTACACGTGTGCTCTAACTACCCTTATGTTTGGCTCAGCCTGAGCTTTTAGTGATTGTACAGGTGAGATGTAAGCTAGTGCTGCTAAAAAGGGGTTTCAAACGTGGTTAATACCAGGTTTCGAGTTCGTTCTGAAAAGGAGGGGTTATTCGAGTCAAAGATCTTTTGTAAGATCTTGATGAATTTTCTTTGTAATTTAATAAAATAATAACAGAAGAAGGGAAAGGTACGACCTAGATCTAGAATTCTAATTTTCTGCAGTGCTTCTCTATTATTATCATCAACAACAACGAGTACCTATCTAGCTCAAAACATATAAGCCTAAGATTAAGTAAATTGATATTTCTCGAGCAGCAGAGAGAATAAGACGCTCTACCATCTTAGTACCCACTTTTTAATCTCAAAGCAAGTAGTTGTTGGAGCACAAAAGGTCACTTTTTAAATAATTTAATAATTTATTTATTGTGCGGTTAGTGCCTATAACCTGGTGTCAAAGTTTTATGCCGCCTATGGGCTTCTGACTTGGCTTGACATGCTGTCGCGAAAATCTCTCAGGGATAGTGCTTTCCTCGCTATGTTTTTCATTCACCTAAGCAAGTGATAATAATAAAATACGCACATTGCATTTTAATTTTTTGGATTCATGTGCTTGGGTTCGAACTTGCGACCTGAGAGTCTGAGACCTGATAGTTCGATGGTCAAACCACTAAGCTATCTCTGCATAATAATGTAATTAGACCTTTGACGTGAAACGACGTGAGGGGTCCAGCATGATGTTCTGCATACGTGGTAACCGTTTTATCGTCAGTATCCCTTCCATCTTTTATATCATTCATCTTTCCAATCGACTCACAAAATAATGACTGTTTAAATGAATGCTAGTAGAATAGGTCTTCTGCTGTGGCAAGCGAAATAAATAATGTTTCTTACCGTACTAGTACAGCCGGGGAAGTGTAGGACGATCGGATCCTCGGGCCAATTCTTCGCTACATAAAAGTGGAAGTCCCACACCTTGTTGTTTAGATATGTTTGAATCGTTTGATGAAACTAGAAATAAACAGACAGTGGTTAAAAGATTGTTGTTCGGAAGTAACATTATGATTTCGAAACCACGAAACAAAAAAATACAATATTTTTTCAAGTTCTGTTTTCAAATGTTATTTTTTAAAATTTTGCCTTGCTCTTCAGGACGTTGGCTTTTCAGATACATCAGTACATTATCGTTAAGGCTTCGGTGTACGCAGTTCGGTCTGCAATATTTCCGTACCGGTTTCCCTAACCTTTACAAGCTCACATTCGTCGCAGCACAAAATAAGTACCTATCTCAATCGAATCCCACAAATATAATAACGACAAAACTTCCCCCAAATTCGAAACCGTTTGAAGTAAAATCTCATTAAAAGTTACCTTTAAAGATTCAGGCATATACTGCACTAAGATATCGGCCACTGCCGGGAGCTCGTCTTCTGTTACCAATCGAAAGTTTTTCCCTTCGGGCACGATTTCCATCTCTGAAACAAACGTTATAACAGTTTTCATTTCGCTCAGGTACTGGGTAAATAGCGGGAAAACGGAAAAGCTCTTGTGTGTCAAATGTGGAACGGCAGGCAAAGGGAGGTTTCCACTCTGCCAAAGTTATATGTGTCTTTGGTGTGTATGCAGGTTTTACTTCGAAGTTTTATTTGTGTGGAACTCGTAAAGAAAATTTTAAAGTCGAGAATTGCTAACGTTACTTTGAATAGGCGTTTTTTGAATCAAAACCTAACCTAACTGTCAAACGCCAAGTGCAAGATGGCGACGGGAATAGTTTACTCTAATTAAAGTTTACAAATCTCAACCTAACACTATAGATGGTAAGAAGTGATGTGGGTACTTAATTTAGTATCTATAAAATTAATCTGTAAATTAATTTAGCCGCGAACAAACGAAATTAAAGCGTTCCAATTATGTCACTCATACCTAATAGCTAGCCCATATTGTCCCACTGCTGAGCAAAGGCCTCCCTCCATTCCTTCCAACGGTCGCGATTTTGTGCAACTTCTTTCCAATTCTCAAGGAAGACATCCAGTTCATCCCGCCATCTCCTACGTGGTCTGCCACGACCCCGTGTCGCTGTTTCAGGGTACCAATCCTGAGCTTTACGGGCCCACAGCTCATTCGGCATGCGACAGACATGTCCTGCCCAGTCCCATTTAAGTTGAGCAGCCTTTTGAGCCACGTCAACGATTTGTGTTTTGGAGCGCAGAGTAGTGTTTCGAACATGATCTGTTAATTTTACACCTAAGATACTGCGCTCCATAGCACGTTGGCAAACCTTGAGTTTGGACTTTTGGATGTTAGTCAAAGACCAAGTTTGTGCACCGTAGGTTAAGATGGGGAGAATACACATGTTCATAAGCTTTCGCTTCAGAGACATGGGTAGTGTGCCCTTAAAATATTCCGTCATGCCCAAGTAGACATATTCTTGGACATATTGTATATTCTCCCCACCTACGTGTATGCTCCTCTCGGAGCTGTTTTGCTGTTTCATCTTTAGTCCAACCTCAAGGCTTGCATCGCTAAGATCTTGTAGTATTTCTCCTTCTTCTTCTTCTTTTCGTGTCGATTGTATTAAACTTCCATATTATACGGTTTGGGCCCAAAAGGTAGCTAGTCCTGTGGCTGTGGGGGAGAAAAGGACAATGTCATCGGCGAAACGCAGATTACTTAGCCTTGTTTCACCGACGACAATGCCCTTCCCTTCCCATTTGACTGCTAATGTCTGAAAGACTTCTTCCAGGGTACTGGTGAACAATTTTGGAGACAGCGGGTCGCCCTGTTTGACTCCCTTGAGAATGTCAAACTTTGGACCTAAGCTCTAACTTAATAGAAGCTGTGCTATGGGAGTATAATTATGTTACGTAGAATGTGTATGTAAGTAGGTTCTATCTGTTGTTTGGTTAGGGCATTAAATATTGCAGAATGTGTGATACTGTCAAAGGCTTTGGAATAGTCGACAAATGCAAGATATAAAGGAGTTTTATATTCTTGGTATTTCTCGACTATTTGATTAACGGTGTGTAAGTGGTCGGTGGTGGAAAGTCTTCGTAACCAATAATAATATGTTTACAATAGTTGTCACATCCCTTACTAATAAAATACATACAATTTGTACCATTCCTAAAAAATCTGCCATACCAATTTGTCCCACGTGTGGGGTTACTGTGGGTTTTTAAAAAACATTTTCGTTGTAATTCTTTTTTTTAATTATTGCGCCTGGACTGGTACAAAAAACATAAAAAAATGATATACTGTATCTGTTGAGACGACCATGTCATAACGACCCATCACCACTTCAGTGAAACAACAAAAACTTTAAGATAAAAACCACTTTGTCCCACTAGTGGAGAAAATTGGTAGGTTGAGTGGAATAAGTCTTCCTACGGTTAAACACTCAACCACATAACGACTCGTATCGTAAGTTAATCAGCCGTCATTTATACAGTTGCTAAGAGCTGTAAATTATTAACAAAGCCTTTTACGGTATCGGAATCAAGTCAATAATGTTGCACTGCATGCAACGTGACGTTTTAACCTCAGGATTTATTCATATTAGCACTCTATTGCCATGTCAACTGAGTACATTCTAATAGTAGCACAATGTAGGACATGGCAGAAACGCGAGAGTTCAATAACCTATAATACCTTCTTTTTAGTTACTAACATTATTGTGTATCAGATTGTAGCTCGAAAAAGGTTGTTAACTTTGAGCTCATGTTATCAGAATGAAAATCTTGTATAAGCGAATTATATCAAAGAAAATAATATGGTAACGAAGGTTGTAACGTTTGTGAAAGAAATAACTACAGACACGCTAGTTTTAACGTTATGTTATATTTTCTGCCACTTACAACACAGTGATAAAGAAAAACAACCTCGTATTTTCCTTCTCATAGCCATCACTCTGTGCAAGAAAAGAAATTCGTAGCGATTAAGGAAATGACCGCGAGCTTGCTACGAGCGCTACGCTTTTCGTAGCGCTACGAGCTACGAGATCCGGAAAACGAACCTTCATAAGGAAAAACTACCACTATATCTAATAGAGATACGACCGCGTTTAGCCTGGGGGATCAGAAAAGTCGTAGCACGACCTCATAAAACAATTTCTAATATAAAAATATACTGCAACAGTGGAGATTTTAAAGATAAAATGTTGGAGAGAAAAGTGCAGGGCGAGCGAAATTCATGCCAAGGTACCGCCGAGCATCGTTGAAAGTGGATTACTGAATGTCAGCCAGATTTAATCTTATTGCACTGTTTATTTTATTTGTTGTGGACAATATTGTGATATTTTTATGCGGTTTAGTTTGACGTTTTAGTTTTAGCTTGTTGCCGAGGCTTAACTGAAAATATACATACGCATATCACTGTATATACATACCACTGTTCTTTAAATATATTCTATTCTATCCGTGTGGTTACATTGCAACATAGTTTAAGGACTAAAAGAAACTGGCCAACTACTTCTTTCCAATAATAATAAATTATAGGGCTAATTTATACTATTTAAGTTAATTTTTAGGGTTCCGTACCTCAAAAGGAAAAAACGGAACCCTTATAGGATCACTCGTGCGCCTGTCTGTCTGTCCGACCATTCCTCCCCCCCCTTATCTCCGAAACTTTTTTTATTATTTTATGTTCAATAGAGGACACTGGCACATAAAACTAAAACCAACAAATTGCATGGAACTAATAAGTACCTACTCAAAATGTAACACATGACGAGCCCACATAAAACTGACACAACATCTTGCATGTTGCACGACACTAAAATCACTGTTCTTTCACAATACGTTGACTTTTGATTGGACATCACTGCCTAATCAGCCTAAATGACAACGATCTTTATTCCTGTTAAAATAAGGCTGCTATTCGGTTGCTGCAAAGACAAGTCTGTCAGACAACAGTGATCGTTATGCTGATTATTATAAGGTTGTTGTTGAGTTGCTGTTGTATGAGGAAGAACTGTAATGTTCCACGTTCGAAAATAAATGTATGGCGGTAGATTCGTGACGGTTGGTGGGTTGTTCCAAACGATTTGTATGCGGGTGGCTAAATGAAGTGCAATTTACTAACGTTGAGTTTATACGCGAAACTCACTGTGACCTTGTATTGCAGTTTGAATTCTGTTTAAGTAAAAGGTTTTGCTAGTGATTTTTATGTGTAAATATGAATAAGGATTCTATGTAGGAATATGAATAAAATGTATAATTATTACTTGTCGATATAAAAACTTGGGACAAAAATTCAAGCAATCAAAACTGTCAGTTTCTGACATTACTGAAAATGAAAACTGGCGTGGACGTTTTTTTCTCTGCCTGAGCTTGAACAATATTGGTCTTTTGACAACCCTAATTTTTTCAAATACCTAGTAGGTAGTAAAATTATACAACTGACCTGACTATATTAATTTACACAAAAAACAAAAGGACATTTGGCGTCAAAATTATTTATGGAAAACAGTTTCCTCACAAAATAGCATTATTAATAAACTACCTATCTAAAATTCGTGTACCTGTTATGGTTTGGTCCTTTGTTATGCAAATAAACTAGTTTGTATTTATATAAACCTCTGAAATGCCTTTTACAGCCCTTTCATAGAAAATAGGGGTGAGCCCTGTGTGGGTGAGCCTAAGTATTGAGAGAATAATTTAAACTACGAATTAACATTCTGGTTTATTGTTTGAACGCCAAAGACGGTTAAGAGTTATTTGTAGATGGCGCCACCACAGCTAGGTCTCAATCTAACCACTGAGGTCAAGCTATTTTGAAATACTTATAAATGACATTACCTGATTTTCAACCTATGACGATACTTGCAATGTTCGTCCCACAAACAAGGTCCGATCGTCAAAACGTCATAAAACCTCTACTACCACGCCGCTATCCTTTGCATATTTATGACAACAAATATTTTTATATGTTCAAGAAAAGTAAAACGTTTATAGGAAAAAAGTACCTTTATGATGTAAAAATATGTGAAGCAGAAGTTTTGCCTGCCCTAGTTTATGTGTATCCCTAATTGATAAACGCCCACAGATAAGCCAGAACATCTCTAACACCTTTTACAAATAACAGACAACGAAACAGGATGTTTAAAGATAACGAGCTTTCAATATTATACACGTTTTGATTAAAGCCTGGCATTGCTTGCTCTCGGGCTTCAAAAACCATTTGAATGGATGTAATAAGTTTGGTTTCATGGAAGTTGTTGCAGACTAGTTTACATAGGAACAATTTATTTTTATTTTAGTGTGTATCAGAAATTTTTATTTGTGGGTCCAGCAGATCATCAAACTGAACTGCATCTCATCGTAATCACGGAGATGAAATCAGATTTAATTAATTTTTATCTTTACTTGACTCGCCATGTTATCGATATGTGGGGTGTGAACTCGGCTATCAATGGGCCGATAGGCGTTTCAGCCAATGGCTTAATTACCAAGAGCCGCGACCATTACGTGAGGAGGCTCTCGTTGGGCAGCTGGATCAAGGGCTCCCTTCTAAAAGCGGTACACCTGGACACGGCTCGTATTGCTAGAAGGTTCCTCTTTTCTCTGGAGCCCTAATCGCCGGTAGGTTGGACTATGTTACTGATAACGGTGAGCTACTATTTTATACATTTTAAAATGCTTTTTTTGTATTGTTTTTAAGAAATATTTATTTATTTATTAAAACTTTATGCACAAGTAATAAAACCGTACAAAGGCGGACTTAATGCCATGGGCATTTTCTACCAGTCTACCTTAGGGTGATGCAGAGACATTATACAGTAGGTGCAAAACAGAAACAAAAATTAGAAAAGAAATAAAATATATATATATACCTAACTTATAAGAATAAATACATACATAGATATATACATAAAATATATAAACTTTGAAAGATACACAAGAAAACTATAACAACTTAGTTCTGAGACGAAGCTGCCAACTTCTTGCGAATGTGCTCGCGAGCTTTCATTTTGAATGTGAACTGACTGTTTACTGTCATGATATCCTGAGGGAGTTCATTCCAGAGGAAGACCGCCTGGACAAAGAAAGAAGATTTTATAAAACCAGAGCGATGAGAAGGACAACGTAGAAGACGATTATTAGCGGAGCGAAGAGTCTTGCTGTGAGCAGTGCACAAATATTGACAAAGGGAAGTCAGGTAAGAAGGGGAAGTGGGCTTGTGAAGAAGGGAAAACAGGGTTGTCAAAGCCCTCAACGCTCTGCGCTCTCGGATAGGTAACCACTTTAATATCGAACGCTGTACAGATACATGATCATACTTGCGAAGATTGAAGACGAATCGAATGCAGTTATTTAGAAGTCGGTCAAGTTTGTTGAGGAGATCTGCATTCAGGTCATAGTAGCACACATCACCATAGTCAATAATGGGGAAGATTAGGGACTGTACAAGCATTGCCTTGATGTGAGCTGGGAGTACATTAAAATAAATAATATATATAAATATAATAAAATAAATAATATAATAAATAAATAATATATAAATATTATATAAAGAAAATTTAAATGAAAGAAAATTTAATAAAAGAAAGTATCAATTAATAATTTTCCACAACAACATTGCGAAATGTTTTGTTTTAAAGAATGAGACCCAACAAAGTATTCGACGAAAAACGAATTTTCAAGATAATCAAAAACATTCGGAAACCATACAAAATTATAAAGTTTGTTTGTTGGTTTTTATTGTTTCAAACGTGAAACAATAAAAAAACCTTTTGAATTTGAAATCGAATTGTTTGTTACGCCGTACCGTCAGCTGTTTTCACAAACGGGGAAAACGTGAATCATTGTCAAAAAAAGACAAAGCCACTGATTGCGAAAAAGGCACGTTTTTACGTCCATTTAAAAAAAATATTGAGTCGTTAGTCTAGTGTTCGAAAACACGTTACTGAGCAAAAGGTCATGAGTTCAATTTCCTGGTCAGGCAGTGTATTTGGGTCTTTGTTCAGGAATTACCAGCGGTCAAAGACGTTGTCATCAGGAGTCTGAATTTGTGCCCGGTTGATGGCAAAAGGCTCGCCTTTTATGTGAATCTTAAAAAGAAACCAGCTAAGGGTAGACAATTAGACATATTCTATTACGTACGTAACACCTCTGCCTAACCCTTTTATTTTTTTAAATTTTTTTGGTGTTTGGGAAACCATCAAATCTTAAGCAGAGCGAAAGGGAGTGTCAGACTGTGGTGTGATGTCAGCACGTCACGTACAGCACGTAGTATAATATGCTAAGGTAGAGAGTATGTGAATACGTGATTGTAGATTATCGACATAACATCACGTCGTAGCTATGTATATAATGTTGCTAATTAAAGGTGGAAGGGTAATCGACTCTTGGAGTAGTAACTAACATGTAGTTTACTTTGACCCCTCCATCTCCTCGCATCGCATGGCGATCCTGCCATCCATCCATGGTGTTCTTTCGCGCATAAGTTTTATATATTTGATGATTTGCCATGTAAGTCGGTTGGTATATTGGGTCAGGATTTCTTGCAGAAGTATGGTGGTATTATAGATTAGAAGTCGTTTTTGTTGCTTAAGGAAGCGTTAATGAATCCACCGGTGTTGGATTATCCTGATTTTTCTGATAGCAATACTTTTATATTGCAAACCGATAGTTCTGGATATGCTATAGGGAGTGTGTTGTGTAATGGGAACGGAAAACCCATCGCATATGCTAGTAGGTCGTTAGGGAAGAGTGAGTTAAATTATCCGATAATAGAGAAGGAGTTGTTGGCAATAGTTTGGTCAGTTAAATATTTTAGACCGTATTTGTACGGACGGAGGTTCGTTGTAAAGACGGATCACCGGCCATTACTGTATTTGTTTAACATGACAGATCCATCTAGTAGGTTGACTAAGTTTCGGTTGTGTTTAGAGGAGTATGATTTTGAGGTTGAATATATTAAGGGCAAAGAGAATGTTCTAGCGGATGCACTTTCTAGAATAGTGATAACGAGTGAGGATTTGAAATTGATACGGGAAAGACGATATCCGTAATGACGAGGGCGCAGTACAAGCAGTAGGGAAAGCCAAATGTTTGTGATAGGGACTCCGTGGTATCTGGGACTGATCACCCTAGGATCGTGGAAGTACTCAAGAAACAAGGAAATGACATTGAGATTTGTTTAGATTGGTTGTTGTTTTGTTTTGATTTGTTTGTTTGTTTTTTTTGTTTGTGTTTTTGGATTTGTTTGTTTTTGTTTTTGTTTGATTCGTTTTTGTTTTGTGTTTTGTTTTGTTTTGTTTTGTTTTGTTTTGTTTTGTTTTGTTTTTGTTTGTTTGTTTTGTTTAGATGATTGGGAGAAAATGTTACGTAACAACAATAATAATAACAACAATAATAATAATGGTTGTAGGAAGATATTTTCAAAGTCGCGCAATTTAGTGTATATGCCAGAAAACTCGAGTATTTATGTAAACTATGAATCTTTATCGGGAACTTCGCGAGACGAGTTATCGAAAGACATAGTCAGTTTTTGTATTGAAGAAGGCATTAAAGAAGTAATTATTATGAAAAATCGTTATAACGTTGATTTTATTACAAGAATGGCAAAATATTTGAAGGGAAATAGAAGTTCGATTTGTGGGGATTTTAAACTGTGTGTAGTGAAGGATTTACAGAGAATAGAAGGGAAAGATGAGAAGAAGGTTATTTTGAATGATTTCCATATTTTACCCACGAGTGGTCATGCAGGAATACGTAGGATGGTGAATAATATAAAGAAGTATTATTATTGGCCTACTATAGAGAAAGACGTAGTGGAGTACGTAGGTAAATGTAATAAATGTTGTAAGCAAAAGTATTCTAGGAATATTAGGGAACCCATGACGATTACGACTACTGCATCAACATCGTTTGAGAAGATTTATTTAGACATAGTGGGACCCCTTGATAGAGACGAAAGAGGCAATGTTTACATATTAACTCTTCAATGTGAACTTACGAAGTTTGTAGAGGCTTATCCGTTAAAGAATAAATCCGCAAATGAGGTAGCAAAAGCTTTGGCAGAGAATTTTGTTTTGAGATATGGAATACCGAAAACAATAGCTACGGATAGGGGTAGTGAATTCATTTCGAAAGTAATGATAGAGCTATGTGATATCTTGAACATCAATAAAGTCATGTCAACGTCATATCATCATGAAAGTATAGGTTCTTTGGAGAATGTACATAAAACATTAGGTGCATATTTGAGGATACAGACGAATAATAACCCATCATCATGGAGTACTTGGATTCCATTTTGGTGTTTTTCTTATAATACGACAGTTAACACTGTTACCAAATATACACCTTATGAATTAGTGTTTGGAAGAATATGCAGATTACCAAGTAGTCTTCAAGGAGAAAGTGTTGAATCATTGTATAATTTTGATGATTATCCTTTAGAATTTAAGTACAGATTGCAAAGGGCACAAAATGATGCAAGGGAGAATTTAATAGCGAGTAAATTAGCTAGAAAACATTGTTATGATAAGAATCTTAATTCTGTAACCTATAAGGAAGGTGATTTAGTTTTGATTAAGAATGAAACTGGCAACAAATTGGAATGTATTTATAATGGACCTTTTGAAGTTGTAAAAGACGAGTCACCAAATGTTGTGATTAAGTATAAAAATAAAATAGATATAGTGCATAAGAATAGAACAAAATTGTATTGTAAGAATTAGAGTAATAGTTTGTAATGGAAAAAAAAAAAAAAACCTTGTAATTTAGTTTTTTTTTTTAATTTAAGAGGGGTGATGTGGTGTGATGTCAGCACGTCACGTACAGCACGTAGTATAATATGCTAAGGTAGAGAGTATGTGAATACGTGATTGTAGATTATCGACATAACATCACGTCGTAGCTATGTATATAATGTTGCTAATTAAAGGTGGAAGGGTAATCGACTCTTGGAGTAGTAACTAACATGTAGTTTACTTTGACCCCTCCATCTCCTCGCATCGCAAGACTTTTACTGACTAAAAACCACCTATGTTCCTTCTTAGCCCTTTATGTCGCACCCTTTACCCGCAGCCCCGATGGGACCTCTGTCTAACCCTTAGGGGATTAAAGACGAGACGTTATGCTAAAACATTACTGTCCTATGTAAGTGACTCTCGGTATATCGATTTCTAGGATACAGAGGTCGTTTCATGTTATTGTGACGTTTTATGGGGTAATAACCGGCATTTTGCGTTTTAATGTGAATATGCAGACGTTACGAAGTGTCTGGGGTTATGTGAAAGTCACTGCTTGTTTGAAATTCAGGTCACACGAAGGATGTTAAATGGCTAAAATCAAGTCAATGTGTCTACTGTCCTATAAAGGCCCTCTAGCTGACAAATGGGAGTTGTAAATCTTTATTGTCCTCTTATTTTACTGTTAAGATAAAGGTCAATTTAAAGCAGTTTAATCGGTTAGGTTTTGTTTGAATAATGGGTATAATAATGATCTAAGGAAGGATTGTAACCATTTCGTAGCAGCGTAGGCTTTTCGTAGCAGCGTAGGCTTTTCCGTAGCAAGTATTGCTACGAGAACTTAGCAAAGGTGGGGTCAAACCAAGTGTACAAGACTGCGGACACCAGAGTCTGGCCTATATACATAACATAACATCACGCCTGTTAGGCAGAGATGTACCTAATAGTACACCCACATTTCGCCAGTTATATTAAGTCCCATGTAATATGGTGCGAGTCTATTGCCATCAAACGGGCACAGATCCAGACTCCGTGGCTGCTACTGGGACATTCATGATGGAAAAACCCAATAACACTTTGCCTAACCCGGGGATCGAACCCGTAGCTTCAGACATGCTCAGCAGTCCCGCTGATCAATGAGGCAGTCTGGCAGATATTTCAGTACCCATCAAAGTCCGATATCCGTCCGCAGTGCGGTTCAAAGTTCAGTCCACTCTGTTACCGCACCTATAAGGTTTATAGGTACTGCTACGCTTTGGTATTTCATTTATTCTCATTCAATTTTGAATGACGGTCATAAGTTTTACCTACGAAACTATGTCGTGAGCCGTACAACCTACGCTATCGAATTTCGGTCCAAGAACTTGAAATTCTTCAGATACAATCTTTGCACGAGCGTAAAGCGGTGACGCTATGACGTGGAGCATTGAAATCTGGTGTAGTAAATACTGCGTAGTATTTGTGACTATTGCGTTCGTCTAAAGTAGTCAATCTTAAACTTTTGACCGCCACAGTCAATTATAGACGACAAGCCAAAAAGTACCTGAAGTCTGTCGTGTAGTCGTGACAGTGGCGTGCTGGGTTTATATTATACTTGACTGTGGCGGTCAAAATAGTGTTAGCTTTAATCATTCTATAATATAATGGTTCTAAACGAATTGTTAGGGCTGAAATCATGATTTCTTCACTAACTGACGTGTTTTATTTCTAAAATACTTAATTTTTGCTACTTAGACAGCATAGTATCCGGTACGTTAGGAGGGTTTTCAGGTAATCATGACATATTTTTAAATTAAAGATCCTTCTTGAAAAAATATAGTTGTATATTTTGTCATGCTTTCCATAATAGTGTACAGTTGAGTAATCTGTAAGTTGGAATACATTTATCTCAAGAACTACCATGTAATCATGGGAAATACTCGTAGTGACGCAGAAGATTATAAAACTAGTTCTATACACGAGTCTATAAAACTTTTTTACACGATACAAAGGCCCAACTTTTAGCTAAGTTTTCGGCCGGCTCAATATGACGGCACGGTTGGCGCAGTGGCTCAAGCAATGGACTGCTGCGCTGCGTGTCGCGGGTTCGATCCCAGCACGGAACAAATATTTGTATGACCTACAGATAGTTGTTCCGGGTCTGGGTATTTGTGTATGTGAGTTTAAATGTTTGTGAACGCACCCACGATACAGGAGAAATTCCTAGTGTGGGGCAACGTTTTTAAAAAAAGAAAAAATAATAAAATATGGATTGCTAGACCACATTCTGCGTGTTGTGCGTGTCAACGAAGTTGAAGCTGGTTACTTCATATAACAATTCATAATTAACTTCCTTACCCACGCCATCGAAGTTAAATACATTTCTAATTAGCTGCAGGTTAGCAAGTCACTCTAATATTAATTGGTTGTCGGGACGCTACTTTATCTCTGCACCGCAGGGATTATTTTTAATTGATGTCGCTAATTACGAAGACATTTTGTATTTGGGACACTTTTAGGGGAAAGGTTGAGCCGTAGGGAGCTTTTTTGCAATCACAGGGTTTTATGTAAAGCGGTTTGCTCGCATGAGACTACTTGCGTAGTTTAGAAGAGCTGTGCCACGGTAATATTATCTATACTGTGGCTGTGCTGTAGAAGTCTAACTACTATAACTATTCCTACTATAGAAATTACCTTGTAGTCTTTTAAGCGCCTATGCTATCTTAGATTAGCAACCCTATTTGTGGTGTTTCAAACTTCGCTTGAAATACTGTTAGAATAAAGTTCTAATCAGCTTGCACTACAAAGCGGTTGTTACGTCTTTCGCTGCGGCCGAATAGTGCGAAATTAGTGGTATTTTGCGATTTACAAAGAAACTATTGATTGGACTAAAAAAGTAAAACATTATGATTTTAGTATGTTTTTTGTAGAATTATTTTGCAAAAAATCAGAACGATGACATGTATTTTAGTATGGTTTTTACTCGTTAAAAGAATTTTTTAGGTGATTTTTTTCTATCGAGCAAAGTTAATTGTATTATGTTTTCACAACACTATGTCACTAGCACATGGCACATATCCTGCAGAATATCATATATTTTTCTGATTTTGTTTACTGCAGTGAATCATATACTTTTACGCATTATAAAACTTGCGTTTTACGCCTGTTAGCCTCTTATAGGTACACGCATAGATACCTTGAACTATGTACAGGACGAGTTGTTTCAAATTTGTGTCCCGGTAAAATGAATTATGTATATTTTCCAAGGTTATAAAGTTTAAAATACGTCAGATTTTGCTGAGTAAAATTTAATTAGGAGACATAGATGGTTCGCTGTGATTGTGAAACACGCCATCGCAGGAACCAAGTCCCTTGTCCCTTGCATTCTCTCTGTGATCAATGCTCTCTTGGACGGTAACCCTCCCTTTGTGCTGATAAGGAGGTAAGTTATGTTTGTCCGAACGTCTGCTATTTTTTTCTGAGGGATCCAAGACAGTCAAATTCTTTCTCTGAGACTTCGTCGAGCTTCATTGTCTCGGTGGTTTTCTGGTGGTCTCCACTGTTGAGTTAGGTTTGGCAAGAGTTGCAGTGATAGTATGGCGTGCTCGGCGCGTCAGTTTCTTATAAGTTATGTGACTGCTTGTATATTGGCTTATAATAAATTGTCTTCTTCTTCGACCATTGGACACCCAATACTTAATGTAGGTCTCTTCAAAATGTCTCCATTTATATTTTCTGAAACTATGTTATTGGACGATAGCCGTAGCCAGATGCCTAGTACCTACTCGCAACCAGTGTGTGTATATATGACTAGATGTATGACCGTGGACGAGGCAAAATGAGTATGTAAGGGTCGTAGCAGGTTTTGTGGTTTCCGCCTACCCCCATAGGAAAAAGGTGTGAGTTTATTTATGTACGTTTTCTGTCATAATTTGAATATATGTATGTGCATTTAATAATACTTTGGTCACGTACTAACATGCAGAGCTTTTAGCTTAATCAGTTTCCAGAATACACATAATAAAGCGTTGTTTATGTAAGAAGATAAAGTAGCTAATGAATTATTACTAGTCAAGTACATGATAAGACGCGGCACATTAATGAGTTCCGATTAGATAGTTAGAACACATGAATATATAATACATTGTCACTATATGCCCTGGTTTTTTGAGTAACTAATAACGATGGGAGGCAGCTTGGTAGCTTGATGACAGTTGCTGAGTATCGAGATATATGGTGAGTGCTTGGAGAGGCCTACGTCCAGCAGTGAACTGCTGTGGGCTGATAAAGAGAGACAATAAAAGATTGCTCGTCGGTATAGTGAGCTCTGGGTTCGATTCCCGGGTTGGGCAAACTGTTGTTGGTTTTTTCCATCAGTAATTTATAAAGCAGCAGCCACATAATCTGAATTTGTGCCCGGTTGATATCAATAGGTATGGACTTCAACATACTTAACTGGCGAAACATGGGTGTACTATTAGGAACACCTCTGCTTTCTCTTCGAGAATTACAGCTGTTATGTTATCATAACAGATTTGCAATAGTGAATTGGAGATACTTAGGTACGCCTACAGTAAGCTAAAATAAGAATGTCTCAATTACCTGTTTTCCTTAAACTACAGTAATCGATGATTCCTTTCCAAAATAACTCGCGAAGGTCAGGCCAGGAGGGTCAGGAGGCAATAATAGGTAGAAAATGGGTGGTAGGTAGACTGGTAGAAAATGCCCAAGGCATTAAGTCCGCCTCGTTTTGTTGTGCATAAAGTTTTAATAAATAAATAAATAATAATATAAATATTATTAGTTTCTACCTTAATTAGCAAGTTATTTTCGTCTTAATTGTGTACCTACGTAACAAATTAAGCAATTTATCGTTTGTTTCTCAAACAATTTCGTAAGCGAGACTCAAGAATTCTACTAAAATTCTCCAAGTTACGCAATTTGTAAATAAAGTGTCCGTGAATTTGCAACTTTTTCAAAAACATCTAAAGTGCTTTGTGTAGTTTTCTAAAATGAATTTATTAGAAACAGTTTCCACACAAAATGAACACTAATTAAAAACACATCAAACATTACTTTTAATTTTAATAATAGCGTGTAGCACATAAATAGTTTGCTTGCTAATTAGTACCCTGCAGAGAAAAGCTGGTCGCTATTAAATTTGCAATTGAAAGCAGGTGCTACCCTGCAGTTAGCAGGAAAGGGGTGGTCGAATGCAGCGGGCGTTTCAAGGACACGCGTGACGTAATATCCGCACGTTTCTGACTAGGGTTGCCGAATATACCTAGTGTGTGTGCGGGTCAAACGAAACAAAAAACGGCTCCCCTATGCATGCAGTTTAAACATGCGCGAGTACTCTAATTGTAAAATGTTGCGTCATCAGTAGGGAGTTCTTATGAAGATATTTGAATAAGTGTTTTGTATAGAGATTATTTATTACTTTGAATTTTGGAACACGAAATTACACTAGGAATACGTAAATGATTCATAATTTCATATTTATTTAAACTTCATACTATTGTGGTATACAGGCAGACTTAATGCCATAGTATTCTCTATCTAGAGTTCCCAATTAAACTGTTAAATAAAATAAAAACAGTATTATACTGTTTTTCACCACATTATACTTTTTACTGTCAGATAATAAAACAGAAAGTATAAAAATACTGTTTTTAACATCACTGGTACTACATCTTCGTTTTTTCTGCCATGAATGCAAAGTGGCGGGCCGACAGAAATAGATTTTCCATAAATTTAACAAAAATGAGCTCCTCATTTACTTTAATTTTGATTTCACTTGTAGTGAAGCTTATGAAACCTTCAGAAATGACACTAAATTGCTAAGTTGTGCGAGAAGCACCAAGAAATATGTTTTTAAAACATTAAAAAAATAAAATACTGTTTATTTTATTGAAATACTGTTGTTTTAAGCTTTCACGGTTCATAACTATATTTAAAATGTCACTTACGGGATATCTTCCGTGATGATCATTTGTTTTGAAGTCAACCCGCGATCATGGCGCTTGCAACAGCGTCGAAATATCGGGAACTCAAAACAAATGATAATCACGGAAGATATCCTGTAAGTGACATTTTAAAAATTGAAATACTGTTGATTTTCTTTCTCCAGCCTGAATATACTGTTTTTTTTTGCAAAAAAGTTGGCAACCCGACTCTATCAGTCAACCTTTGAGTAAAATTATTAATAGGACTACACGGTGATAGGGTACAAAATATTATCTAAACAATTACTTCTTGATTTCGAAAACGTATATGAGCTTAGATTGATATAGGTACTAATACACAATACCAAAAAAAAAAAAAAATATAATTATATATTTTATGTAGGTATATTTACATAAAATATATATTTTTTTTTATCAAATACCAAAATAAAAACGAGAAAATTAACAATAATTAGGTACTATGACTCGTCTTCTAAATTAAGAGTTATTTAGTTCATCAATGCTTCTGTGTTAAGAAACCTTTTCTGGACTGAGGTCAACCGAATCACCTATTTTATATTTCTCCTATACATTTAGCAGCCCTAGCTCGTGCACGTGTTAATCCTGTCGGTTATTATTATTAATTATGTTAATATTCAACGTGTGGCTATAACTATATCTAGCACCTGGGTGTTTTACAAAGTAGAAAATAATATTTGCATAATACACACAGCTCAACTTTCATGTCATCATTATCTGACAAGCCTTTTCCCAACAATATAGTTGCCACAACATAGTTGGGAAAAGCCACTACTTAGCTAACCTCTACAACCCAGTTAATACTGGGTAATACGATACCCCTTGGTAAGACGTTGTCAGACTTTCGGGCCACTGACTACCTGTTACGACTGTCAAAGATCTATCTAATGACAACCGAGACCAAGGGCTTACCTAATGTGTTTTTCGAGGCACGGCCCGTCGGGGCTGCGGATCCCGTCGGGGCTGCGGATTATCGAAAGGCATAACGCGGCCTCGGCACAAGGGCGAAGAAGGAACATGGGTTTGGTTTTTAGTCCGTAGAAGTCTGACACTCCCCTTCGCTCTGCCCAAGAGCGGGGGGGGGGGGGGGGGGTCATTCGATGATTTTCCACCCACCAAAAAGAAAAAAAAAAGTCATGGAGGAATTTCGGTACGAAACGAGTGGTCATCCATCCACAGACCAACCTAGACAATCACGGCTTTACTTAAAGAAAGCCAAGCCAGAGGCCCATAGGCGGCATACAATCTCTGACACCAGGTTAAGCTAAAAAACTCACAGTTATGTTAAATTAGCAACAATTATTACAATTGGGTTCTTGACAAAATTCTAATTAGTCCGTCAGATAGATTTCCAAAAAATATTGGACACAAAATAGGAAGATGAAACAGTGTATCGAAAACTCGTGTGACGTTACATTTTACTACATTTTTTTTGCCCCCAATCATGATCTTACGGGATTTATCATCGTCAATTTTTATTAATTTAAAAAACCAACAAACACATCTCCGATATTTTGCGATAATCTAACTGACCAATTACCAACAATAATTACAAATTACCAACAATGTCAGATTCTATAAAAGAGAGAATTTTAATCAGTTGCCAGCTTTCCCTCCGGGACACTATCTACATTACAACAGGGAACATTCGAGCGAGAGTTCCGTTTTGTGAACATTCGTAATTATTATGAAGGCAAATATGCTGGATTTAAGTAACTGAATTTGTTTGGCTGTTTGTTACCTAACTCTAATTAATTTTGTCGCAATTAAAAAGGCTTTTGTTATCTTTATCCAAATATCCAGTTATTTTGTGTTTTTTACACTGATTGATTTTTCTTAATTTAGTTCATTTTAATTTTGGTTCTATTTTCAGATTGGACAAAGTGTTATTGGGTTTTTCGATTAGGAATTTCTCAGTAGCAGCCTGAATTTGTGCCCGATTGATGTCAATAAACTCGCCCCTGTAACATAATGGGACTTAAACATACCTAGTGAAATGAAACCTTATTCTATTCTTATTCTTTACACTTCTGCTTTACCCTTCGGGGATTACAGGCATAATCTTATGTTACACTAGCTTTTGCCAGCGGCTTCGCCCGCGTGAAAATTACGATTTTCCATACAAATTTTCATCCCCTATTTAACTCCCTTAGGCGTTGAATTTCGAAAAATCCTTCCTTATTCCTTGTCTACATTATAAATGGAACCGCTGTGCAAAATTTCAGCTTTCTAGGTCCAAGGGTTTGGGCTGGGCGTTGATGAGTCAGTCAGTCAGTCAGCAGGACTTCTCTTTTTTTATTTATATAGATCAGATAGATTGTGCTATACTTACAACATTTTTTTTTTATTGGCCACAAAAGCAGAAATACTTCAGTATTATTTCATTTATTTCTTCAATTCATGACCACGTTACGTTTCCACAAATGAAAACCATGAGTCAGCCATTTTCATTTCCTAATGCTTTTTACAATTCGCACATTTCAGTGGTAACGAATGGGTTGGCTCGATATCTAACTGATGAAAGCTGATTGTATGGCCTAAATTATGGGCCTGAAGAGGATTATTGGGAATCGTTGAAAGCAAGTTTTATGGAAGGTCCCTTTTCGAGAGGTTTCATTGCGATAAGGGAGTTGGATTTTTGCGGCAATTTATTTGTAAAGATACATGATTTGTAGAACTCTAGACTTTTTATAAAATTAAAAGCACCATCAACATAAACGTAAGGCAATAAATACAATATAACATCACGCCTGTAATCCCCAAAGGGTTAGACAGAGGTGCACCAAAGTACTCTCACATTTCGCCAGTTACGTTTAAGTCCTATGTAATAAGGGGCGAGCCTTTTGCCATCAACCGGGCACAAATCCAGACTCCTGCTACTTACTGAAAAAATCCCGATGGAAAATCCAATAACACTTTGTTCTACCCGGGAATCGAACCCTCATGCTCAGTAGTCGCCCTCGCGACCACTAGACCAACGAGGCAGTTAGGCAATAAAGGTTTTTAACAAACATCATTATTATTTTAGAAACATCCGTATTTATAGTCAATTACTTGAACCCAAGTAATTACTTATGCATACATTTTTATGCAATGGGCAAGAGTTTAAGCGAAGTTAAAACCGTCAATGAAAGCAAACCTAAGAATTCTAACTTTTGATAGTTCTAACATCAAGGAATTACTAAACTATAGAGAAAAAAAATTAAGTTCAAAAATCTAAAACCCGACTACTAACAAAATCGCGGTCTTAAAAGTAGAAAACAAGAAAATAATTCTTGTCTGATATTCTTCGTAGTCGCATGCCACTGATACGTGATGCTCCTTCATGGCGTTCTCATTGATACAGAAGTCAGCTGCTAATTGCCATTAACAAGGTGGCATGCGACTACGAAGAATATCAGACAAGAATTATTTTCGTTTTCTACTTTTAAGACCGATTTTGTTAGTAGTCGGGTTTTAGATTTTTTAACTTAATTTTTTTATTTGAATTTTATTTTTTGTGTGCACTTAAACTATAATATAATACATATTTGTAATGTGCTCGCCAAGACCTTTCATTTGATACCAAACTTGCTATGATTATCTCAATTTAATATTTTTGAGGTAAGTTTTTGACATTTAAATTCCGTCATAAAAAGAATTTATAAAATTGACATAGCCTATGTCACCCGGGCTATTCTTACGAATCTATTGACACCTAATTTATTAAAATCCGTTCAGTAGTTAAGGCGCTACGGTGGAACATACATACATAGACTGCCAAAATCATTACCCTTCCTTTTGGCTTCGTCGTAGTCGGGTAAAAAATCGCATCTTAAACAATGACTTTTACTCAAGTAATTACTCTGACTTGTTTCTAAATTCGGGTGTTAAAATTCTAGCATCCGTTCGTTGAAGTAGACGCCAACTCATCAAAAGTCAAAGTGGCTTTTAACATTCCGAATCTGTCAGATAACGATAGTCTGAATGACGTATGAGCTAAACGAGGAGTAAGATATATGAACGTCTTTATTCTACGAATAGGAGATAGCGCGTCGAGACAGGGAATCGAATATTTATGGCCTGTACGAGAGACCATTAATATCTCTTTAGTCCTTACTGTTCCACGAGTATTCGCTTTGCCATTCGCAAGCCATGAGAAAACCTCGTGGCTAGATAATAACTGCCACTCAGATCAACTTCCAGGTTAAGCCGCGCCTGCCTAGGTTGGTATGTGGATTGGTGACCATCCATTACATACAGAGTTTTCTACGTGCTTCGGAAAGCAATGTTAAACCGTTGGTCCCGGGTGTCATTTTTAGATCTTTGAGAGTCGTTACAGGTAGTTAGCAAACCAAAAGTCTAACAACAGGTCTTACCAAGGGGTATCGTAACACACACTTCGGAAAAGGTTAGGCAGATGATGACGAGAAAGCATCAATATCTCTGTACTGTTCCACGAATATCCTTTTTGCCATTCGCATGTTACGTCAGACTCACTTGATAAAACTCTGTTACCCACATATTCGGGAACGCTCAAATTTTTAGCATGTCCGACCAACACAATTTTTTTCAGGTTTTATTTTTTGAGCTGAAAATGGCTGGGCATTTTTAAAGCCTCGCCTGGTAGCCGTCAATATTCGGAGTGATTCCGACCGTGAACGTTTAAATTTTGTTTTAGCACGTCATTTGGGCAGGTATTCGTAATGAACGAGTGGCCATAAACCAACAGAGAACTACGGACCTTTGAGACTTTATATATGTATTGAGTATTTTGGTGGTTAAATAGGGTATTTACTATGGCAGGGTATTTAAGACTATACCCTTACTAAGAAAAGTGTCGTGAGGAAAGTTTTGAGTATGAATGTGGAGGCATAAAGGAAGTCCAAAGAATCGATGGATGGACTGTGTAAAGAATGATATAGCAAGGAAGGAGGTGTCTGATACTCTGATGAGATGACGAATAAGGGCTCGTTTACGGAGACGCGGGGCGATGCGCGGCTCGTGCAGAATGGTCTTTTCGTGCTTTTTTATTAATTTACTGAGAGACGAGTCTACCGCAACAAACGCTGAAAAATCGCTTCTCGTAAAATCAAGTTTTGAAATCGTTAACTTTTTCATACGTTGCCATGTGTTTGAAATAAAAACGCTGCACGCGCCGCGCGACGCCCCGCCTGTACGTAAACATGCACTTAAAGAGAAGATGGAAGAAGAAGATGTGCTGCGATATATAAAATGAATTGGGATAAGGGCAAGAGAATGCTGACCCTGAATAAAAGCTCTGGGGCTGGTATTTGACAGATTATGTCTAACCTTTCATAAAATATGATATGTCTGTTATGATCGGTCGACCTTCACGCAGACATACAAAAACATCCACCAGACACATTTATCTTTTAGATTGCGTAGGTAGCAAAAACGCCTGCTAGTTAAGTCTAGTTTGACCTAGATCTAGACAAATGGGATTAAATGGATACAATGTTAAAAAAAATGGCTAAGATTTTTGCTGTGTATTTTTTTTTCTTCCCCACCAATCTTTCCAAAGGTTATTGACTGGGTTGTGGAGGTCAGATAAGCAGTCGCTCCATGTAAAATACTGGTATTCAGCTGTATCCGGTTAGACAGGAAGTCGACACCAACATAGTTGGGAAAAGGCTAGGCTAGGATAACACTTTAAGGCAAGATTGTAGTGCTAACGCGATTTAGACCGCCATCGTTCGCACGGTGACCAAAAATGCTATATATAACCAGTTTATAAGGATCTCTCATTATACGGGAGATCTATACAAACGGAGACTATGTTATACCGGAACTGTACAGCTTGCTGAGTTATCGTGTGTACCTACCCGTACCCACCTAGCGAACATGTCTATGAGCCTTTTATAACTATGTTCGACACGACAAGTTTTCGGTACGGTACTTGCTAACCGACGCGCGACGCTTTATCGACAGATGTGTCGGAAAACATCCTAGCTACCTACGTCGCCTTTATAGACATATCGACATAGTGGAGGGACGCAGTCAAATCTGTCAACTCCAGTCGGACCATTTCGCTGTCGGTTGGTCTATTCAGGAACAGTTTGGTCCCATCAAATCAATTTAATATTTATTTCATTGTTAAAAAAACATTTTTTGTAATTAGCTACAAAATCGAATGTTGTGTTGGTACACTATCGCATTAGGTAACCCTGTAATGATAGTCTAACATACTTATACCTAAGTAGTTAATAAATGTGAGGTTTGCACTTTTTCCTTGAATTTTAAACTACGTTCGCTAAAACAAGGATCTTTCAACTTCAAATCACTAAGATTGAACTTTAACCACTTTTCAACAAAGTAAGCTTCAAAGAAGCAGGCAAATTGAAATCTTTTCAATCCAGGCTACTTTATTTCTTAGTTTCAACCTAGTTCTAGTTTCAATTAAAGAATTAAACTAGGTAGGAAGGCAGGTAAAGGCAGGGAGGATTTATATCTCCTGGATTAATGTTCGTTCCTACCTCAATTGGTGTTGGGGACTTCGTGCCTTCGTTTGCTGAATTATTACTTCGCTCGGTGGTTTGGGAAAATGTATTGGGATGTCGCCTTTGTCTCGAGGGACGACATAAACCAGTAACTAGAAGATAGGACCGGGAGAAAATGAAGGATCTCTATGGCACTTTTTTGAAGCTTCGAGTTTTTTTTGTGTATAGTCACCAGCTCTACAAGTTACCACAGACTGTAAAAAATTCTAAATTTTTAAACTTAACGGTCAACATTTTATGGCTTAAAATCATTTGGAGAAAGGTAATTTGTGGTAACTAAATGCGCTAGCGACTCTATACGCGTTGTCAGGTTGAAGGTGTGCCAGTTTAGGCATAGTGAAGACTCATACTGTACTTCGGAGAGTGTGCGCAAGAGCTCCACGAGCTTATTCCACCATCTCCCTTCTTCCATCGAGAGACTAGGCGTACTGCAGGTTATCACCCATACCTTGTCGATGTTCCACACATTCGTACGAAGCGTTTTGCTAAGTCTTTCATTATTCGTACAGCCAAGGAGTGGAACACCCTGCCTGCGTCGGTTTTCCCGAGTTCATATAACCCCAATCTATTTAAGTCGCGAGTAAATAGGCTTCTTCTGGGTAAGCTCGTTCCATCGTCGACCTCATCTCTGCCCTTAGGGCAAGATTGAGGTCAAGAGTAAGCCCATATTAAATAAAAAAAGAAAAAAAAAGAAATGAATTCTATATGACCTTAATCTAGGAAAGCAATGCAAGTTCTCATGAACGCATAAATGCCTTAGTAAAAGCACAATGTTCATCAGCGCTGGAAGTCAAAAAATGTACAGCACGCTCATGCATGTCCATTACGTTATTCCATATTTCGAGTATCGATATTTGGGACATGTTTAGTTATTTAGTATAAGCGAAAATTGAAAAATATTTGTTACAAGAAGAAGCCTTAACTTCTTAGGGCAGATACTCATTAATCACGCTTGCGTGTCGACGCGGATATGTCAACTTGACAGCCAGAGCCCTAAGTACCCCTTATCGCCGTATCAGCTGATGGAGACGGAAACTCCGAAGAGACATACCGAGGTATGTAGCTATATACGTAACGAAGATAAACTTAGGTTTATTCGCAACCCCCTGGTTCAAAAGTTCTTGTGTTGGAACAGAAGTACCAAATTTTTCTTAGGGTCAGATAGTTTAGAAACATTATCAACCAAGTCTGAGTCGTGGTCGCAGTTTCTAAGCTAGATCACCCCGATAAAATGGGCTAGTTTAGGTTAGAACTGTGCATAACCGCGTGCGGATTGAGCGACTAAAGTGAGCGGAGCGGCTAGCGAAAAGCAATTTTTTGGCGGAGTTGGCGGTTCTCCCAAACCATAGTGATAGTAGGGATAATCGTAAGTCATTAATTTTTAACTTAAATTATTATAGAACAAAATAGGCCATTATGTATGCATCGGCAACACGCATAATATCCGTATGGTGAATATAAGGTTCATCCATAAGTACGTTCCACTCATACAGAGGAGATGTTTATCCCAGCTGTGGGAACGTGATGGGCTGAATATACTTTTAAACCACTTCATTACCGTAAATAAGTCTTAACTACATATATGAATTACGACAACAAAAAGGAATAAGGTAAAAAGGATGGCTGAATACTTGAGAATCAGAGCAGCGTCTGTCAAACAAAGAAAATTGTGGGCTTAATTTGGAGCATATCTTATTTATCTTAAATGGAAGCTGTGTTGGGAATTGTTCTACCTTTACATTTATTACGTGTTTATCTTAACAACCTCACTTGATACGCAAGTCAAATTATGTTTGGCATTGTTTGGAGTAATAAGTAGAATTTTTAAGCAAATATATGAGCGTCATATAATTTAATGTTGAGGCTGTATCGCATTGTATGTGAACTTCGAAATATGACGATTATCTAAAATGGTTATCTGTTTTTGTTAAGATTAACTTGAGCAAATTATGGAACACTTCGACCAACTTATCTATGCAGGTAGAAAAATAGAACTAAAATGAATGTAATAAGTGTATATAACATCGATGAAAATATTCATGACACGACACCTTGAAGTGCACACAGTGCACACTACTACCACCACAAAGGTAGCACAAAAGAGTTAACTGTTAATTGGTTGTAGTCCAAGATCCCAGGGCCGCCAGACGTCACGTATTTTCTGACGAAGGAAATGTGGGCGATTGAGTAGTGTTAGTATGAACTAAGAACACACTACTACCAGCTAGCTTGCTTGGACGGTCAATTTTCAGGTATCAGGTCATCAAGGTACATACAAAAATTACTTACTTCACGTATTTTCTCCAAGCTGATTTTCACGTATATTTTAGGCAATATCCTTAAAAATAAATCGCAAATACTCCCAGACACTTTCCGTCGGCCGTATTGCTTAACAGACGCTTTAAAGAATACATAAACTCCTAATGATTTAATACTTAAAGCTAATTGATCGGGTTATTGCCATGCTATATTGGGCAGGCGCTCCAACATGCACCCGAGTGGTCAAAGCAACGTTTTCAACAAAATTCTGAAGACACAGGCAATGGACAGATCCTGTTGAATGCCCACCGAATGAGTTCAGCGGAGGTCTGTATGTCAGCCACACGAGCGATGCCATGCGTTCTCGGGTAAACAGTCACAATACGTTTAAGTCTATACTTTTTGGGAACTTTAAAGCGTCCGATAGGCAAAACGGCCGCTAGGAAGTGTCTGGGAGTGTTGGCAACTTATTTTTATGGATATTGCCTACAATATACGTAAAAATCAGCTGTCAGAAAATACGTGAAGTTAGTAATGTTTTTATGTACCTTGATAGCCTGATACCTGAAAATTGGCCGTCTAAGCAAGCTAGGTGGTAGTCGTGCGTTCTTAGTTCATACTAACTCTACTCAATCGTCCACATTTCCTTCGTCAGAAAATACGTGACGTCTGGCGGCCCTGGGATCTTACTCTATTGAGAAATACAGGCTGATGCTGACGATAAATCACGAACGAAAGCAATAGAAAAATAAATAATAAAAAAAGCACTAATGGCTTTACGATTTTTTCAACGCATATGGCCAGTTTTCTGACAACAAAAAGGTTTTGTTAACAACGTACGGTACTGTATTAACCATTTCAACGTGTGTATGTTTATTTTTACAGAGTAAATCGATGGATTGACTGTGTAAAAATAAAAATAAATGGAAGAACGAAGCCTGGTTTCTGAATCGATTTAATGCAAAAAATAAAATGTTATTAATATTTTATTAATTCATAACATTTTATTTGCGATTGGTTTATTAATTGAGAACAGCTAATCGGATTACTCGAGTTACGTTTAAAAAAAATTAACTGCTATAGAATCCACATAGAATCAGACTCTTCTTTTCAGAAATATTTTTTTATCGTGTGTTGTTATGCCGTGTGCCTCTGACTTGGCTTGCATGTAAATCATCGAGAAATATCTCTTAAGCATGCTGGTTACCACTCATGAATGAACGCACATGAATCCGAAAAATCAGACTTGCGTGTTTTCAGAAAAGACATGACGGTAAAATGTTATACAAAATTATTTAATTCGCATTCTGTTAACTCTTGATCTATCTTTGGATGCAGAATAAAAAACATGCAGAATAATGCAATTCAAACCTATGCTCGACACGTATTTCTCCACACGACTGGGCATCTTCAGTACTTGCTGACTGCTTGACTGTTCGGATACGAATGAATGAACTGCATAGCTCGCACCCCTTTATGTACCGTTACGATTTGACATTTGAATCACTGTACTGCATATAAAAATAATAGTAGCATAATAATAGTAATAGCGCTAAATTGATTTGATCATTCTCCAGGAAAGCAACGAATACGATGCGCATTATGAGAATATACGCAAGTATTAATATCGCTCTATCTATCTGTATACTGGCGGAAGAGTGAGGTAGCTGTATTCTACATCCAAGAATGAATCTAGTTTTCTACAGAATTAAGACTAATTTTAGTAACATCACTCCTGTAATTCCTGAAGTTACACCTCTGCTTAACAGCAGGGCTGTTCATAATAGTACAACCACAGTTAGTTAGTTATGTTTAAGTCCCATGTAGAATGGCGCGAGCCTATTGCCATCAACCAGCTGCTACTGAGAAATTCCTGATGGAAAAACCCAATAAAGTTTTGCCCGATCCGGGAATCGAACCCAGGACCTCATGCTCAGATTCGCTTGCGACCACGATCCAGCGCGGCAAAAAAAAAATCAAAATCAAAATTCATTTATTCAAACTAGGCTGATAATCAGCACTTTTCGAAGGTCAAAATTTACTTTACTTTACTACAGGCCTTCAAATTAATTTTATTTTTCCGAAAAATTTTGCACTCTTTCTCTAATAGGTACAATAAAGGTGATTTCTTGAAAACCGTGATATATTTCATTCTAAGGAAAAAAATTACTGTGTAGATATGTAAGTTATGTACACGCCATCAAATAGCAGCCATATCAAGTTGGCAACGAGTTCGCGTGTGAAAAGGCAACCCTCGCGCGCCGCCCTTGAATCTGGGCTAACACTGCAGTGGACAACGCGACCACGATCGATCATTTACTTATTTAAATCTTTTAACTATCCTATTTGTTTCTCAAAACTAACTAAACCAGGATAATAAACACTGTTTGTAGTTCAGATGTTAGAACCTCATTCTTGATGTGGAATATTTATTAACTAGTCCAGTTAAAATAATACTAACTCTGAGATGCTTATTATTTAACCACCTTTTTATCCTTATTTTGTCTAGACGAATATATTATTATTTTACAACTCTTTAACGCAGTTTGGATGTGCTGATCAGGTTTGATTTAATTTGCGGAATTCGCTCTAATTAAAATGCTGATTAATGAAGACATTATTTTAAGACTAAAACATACGTACGCTGATTTTCAGAAATATTAGTGGTTAGTAGTAGTGGTAGTTGTAATATTAGTGGTACATTGGAATGATTTATTAGTTAGATTTTAACGCTTATAACTGATTTCCTTTTAAATTAATCGATTCATTCATACTCGTAAATCCGCTGTGCACTTGGTATTTTGGCAATCGGCCAATAAATTTTAATTGTAGATGAATCGATTTCTAAGTAATTAAGCTAGTATAGAAACGTATTGTTTACTATGGTTATCATTATGAGTCACATTACATGAAAATCGGCTCTACTAATTTATGAGTTACAGTTATCCAACTAATATTAAAAACGCGAAAGTTTGTAAGGATGTATGTATGAATGGATGTTTGTTACTCTTTCATGCAAAAAGTACAGAACGGATTTGGATAAAATTTGGTACACAGATAGTTTATAACCTGGATTAACACATAGGATAGTTTTTATCCCGATTTTATCTTCCCGTGGGATAATTTTCGAGTTGTAGCGGGCAAAGCCGCTGGCAAAAGCTAGTTTGAATATAAATAGGTATATCTGAATATAATTAGAAAACTATTCCTGAAATAAAAAGGTTTTAACTATAGATAAATTACCTTGTCCTTGACAGTTGTGTGAATAGTGTAGACTCTAAAAACAGAACTTTTCTTCTAATTATAGAGCCGTTATTTATTAATAGGGACTAGGAGTTCATAGCTAGGTAAAAGTTCGTGAAGTCAAACAAGTTGAATAGGCAAGTGATGGCTACAAAACTGTTTGCAGGAGTAACAAATTTTCAGCATGAATCGTGCATTTATGCTTTTAAAGCCACCAACAAGTCATTGTAATACAATTTTAGTTTCTTTCAGTCCAATCTTTTTCGAGTTACAATAAAATTCAACCAGTTTTCTAGCACAGAAGAGCATTCAAAAGGACAAGTGTACTTCTACTTGCGATTCAGATGCAAGTCTTGCCCCTTCAAAGCCAAAGCAATATGCAAAGTAGGTCAGTTTGAACTTGCAAAAGATAACTGTGAAGAACAGTACTTAACTTTTTATATAATATAGGAAACGGATATGATATTTTTTTTACAGGAAAAATCTCAAACTATATACGAACAATATTGTTTTCGACGAAACTTTGGAATGGACATGGCACATATCCAGCCTTCTGGTTGCTAATGGGATTTCCCTAACTGCAAACCCACATAGGTAGATCATTGACTTATGAGTGCATTTTCCTTAAATAGTATCTATGCAATGCATAGGTATCCATGTTGACCCATAGTATTAATGAAAATATTTATCCGTGGTGATAGGCAATTGGGCTTATATTCGTTTGTGCCTATTTGCCTTAGCCTTTGCCTAAAAAAACCGTGACTGTTAAAATCCCTTTTTAAAATTCAATATACTATGCTGTTACTAGGTACATAATAAATAATCTCATTTAAACTGTAATGTCAAGTAGATGAGAACGAAATTCGCAAATTAACTATCCCGGGAATATCAAATTGTGAATTTGAAGTACTAAACGAGCTTTATGAAATTCAGATCGAGCTCGACCTGACCTTAACTTTCACTACCCAATAAAAAAATATTAAGTTGCCCTGTAAATAATACTTCAATATTCATAATGACAGACATCCAATCTCGTCAATTCCTGTAGTTATTAACCAAGAAAGAAAGAAAAGTTGACAGTATGTTTCAGTTTCCAGACTGTTTGTTTATTTTGTAACAGTTTAATTGAAATTCCATAATAAATAATAAAAATATTGAATGTTTACCCTTATATGTTATCAAATAATGTTAAAGTAATATGTAAATACAACCCATGACTGACCCCTATAATACAGGTCCAGGCTTAGTTTGGGGGTGCATCGGGGGCCACGTGACGGCTTCTGGCCACCGTAGGCGCGGGCCTGTGGACGGTGAGTAATGGGTTAGCTCATCGTCCGTCCGTCTTACGACGACGACAGGCCGTGTCGACGTCGCGACGGCGCGTTCGTGTTCTACGCACGCCTCATAGAGATGTCAGCAATATTGAAGGACACTCGTCTGGGCTGCGGGTTGTTCGAAAGAGATACCGAAGCCTCGACACAAAGGGCTAAGAAGGAACATGGGGGTGGTTTTAAGTCAGTAGAATTGTCAGAACACTCCTTACCGCTCTGACCAGCGCAGAAGGAGTCATTTGATGATCAGTAGGGGTTGCCTACAAAAAAAGGCTTAGTTTGGGGATTGGGTTCTCATTTGTGACAATACACTCGTGTGCTCTCTTATTGTGACTGTGCTTGTAACGTGTATTTTAAGTGTTAAATTTTTTTTTTAAGAATTCCTAACTCAAAATATGCGCCATATTAACCCCTCTTGGTTTTCCTCCTAGACCCATTTACTTGAGGATGGCCTTATGTAAAGATATTTATTTATTTATGTACAAACAAAATACAATATAGAACATAACATTAAAATAGAAGAGCACAAAGGTACTGCTCATTTCATAAGAAATTTCTCCCAGTTAGAAATGTCTGACACAGTGTGTGTGAGAAAAGACAAACAGGAAAATTTAAATGAGAATTAAAAACAAAAACATCTTAAACCTTATCTCGAACAGGAAATTAGGTAAATGGTGTAACCATTGTGCATTGTAATGGTTAACTAATGTAACTTCTAAAGCAACTACATTATACCTCTGATGACCGGTATGTGTAACTTCAATTCACCAGACGAAACAAGTCAACTGAGTGGGAAGCACCAGAGTAGCCCACGAATGGGACTAAATGAACTTGATGATTTTAATAATTACTACTCTGTAAAGTCATATTTGTTACGGTCGCGAATCATATTTTAATCAACATACAACCCAACAATGACCTCCAAATTGCAAGAAATGTAGAAAAATATAATTTTCCCGGGCTACCCTGGAGCTTTCACCTTAATATGAAACGGCAACATTTTAAACGCTCTCTCATATTTTAATTCCGGCTTCCCGGCTTTAGCTTTACAAGGGCTTTCCTGTGCCTCATTACTAGAACATCTTGGCATTATCGCCTCAAAACGTATCTAGGTTAACACCGCTTAAGTATTCAAGTGGAAAATGTTTTTCTTTCTAACGCTACACGAATTTATTTTAAAACATGGTTTATTTATGTTTCAATGAAACAGTTTGTTAGTTAGTTCTGCGTAGTATTTTCTAATATGCGGATGCAAAATGATTGTGTGAATGAATCTGCCAACTGCAATAAAATGATTAATCTACCTCGTGTCATTTACAAGTGCTGAATTAAAGCTGGCAATGAATTGTGACAACCTGACATGTTTGATTTAAATAGCGCTTTTGACACTTCTGACAGTTGGTAATGGAATTAGTTCCTCGTACTTTGTAGTACCTACTGACCAATTCAACAATGAAGATGATACAGTGTATAACAAGTGTACTAGATATTATAGTAGATAAAACTGTGCAAGTATCTTTTGGCGCATGTTTGCAACCATATAGCATCTTCGTTAACCAACAGTGTATCAACATCCATGTAGCACTGTAAAACAGGTGATCACACTGTATCATCTGTGTTGACAAAAATACAGATTTCCATCGCGTGTCGTCTTGTTTATTAATTTATCTCACACCCACTTGAAAAGTTAATTAGTTAATGTAATATTCTGTTTCCATCGATTTTTATAACAATGTTCGCGTGATCGTTCGTTTAGCGTGTTAAACTAAGTTCGGCACGATTTATGGTGTTTCTTAGGCGTCCAAGCTTTTATACTTAAATTGTATGGAACGAATAATGGGTGATGGAAATTAATATTTAGTGTGTCCTTGGCCGTAATATAAGCAAAGCTTAAATGAAAATGTCGCCGATAATACAGAAGCGCCCGACTCCTATTGATTCGTTTTCGTACCAAGTTATGATTTAGTCGCCAAAGCGAGGTTGAATAAATATGCATGTAGGTTTTACTATGCTCTGAATATGTTCTGACAAACAAAGAAGCGGGTTTGCGTAAAAGCTCCGCTCAATGTACAAACATTTTCGTGAAAATAATGATGATCACTGAACTGAAATACTTGGCTCATTGAATTGAACACTTTTAGTTTGCTGGAGTTTAAAAAAGTGCCAGTTACAAGACTTTTTGTTCTAAACTTAAAACTTAAAAGAGCACCAGTTACAAAAATGACGTAAAAAAGAAAACATTTTCTTTATACCTACCTTTCAGCGGCTTTAGCATGAGTAGGTAGAGGGAAGTCGGAGATTGCTCATTATCATTACTTCAAAACTTCAAAGGATTATCATATTCAAAGACTTTTAGATTGTTCTACCTACTGCTATACGGGTGCTTCTGAATGCGGGAATGACTTATTTTGAGATGTCGTGAATTATGTCGAATGAATTGCGAGCGGAGGATGGAGTTGCCAGTTCCGTGAAACCTTTGTGGTTACGTGTATTTTGAACTCTAAAATTGCAGGGTGAGTAAGCGTTTTCTGCATTGTATTTTCAAAACCAAACTGACTCCTATACCCCAGTAAACTTTGGTTTAACCGAACACTTTTCGTTGTGCCATGTCTAAGTTTGGAATGACTTTACTTTGGTTTAGAGACTGAATATCTCTAAATGTAAAATATCTCTGACATAAGTACCTAACTCTAGATACAACAATAAACGAATGTGACAAGAAGCATTAATAGTATATTTTTATACAAGTGGCGAAACTATGTCATTGCAGCCGAGGCAGAATTTACACCCGAGTGGTAGACGAGGGTCTTATGGAGCCGAGAACTGCACAAATGCCCACGCGAATCAAACGATGGGTGATGGGGAATACTTCGATGCAGAAATTAAAAAACAGAATGAAACGTATTTTTGTCATTAATCATTATGAAACCAAGTTTTAATTTGCCTTCGCAGGTCGAAGGAGAAGCAAAGGTATGAAGCCACAAAACAGCCCATATACTCATATCATATCCTGAAATACATTTGAACCTAATAGTAATGCGATAAGCGCCAGTTTTCGAGGTATTGAAAAACATTTTTTATCCATCAAATTCATACAGTGAGTACTATATTTTATTGCAGCGTATAAGTTAGCCGAATCATTATTCATAGGAGTTCTGAAAAGCAAGGCTCAGAATTTTCCGCTGGGAAATACCAACGGATTCACAGCATGACTAACTTTGACACCCTACGATTAACTTTGATGAAGTGATTATTAATTACAAGATGTCGTAATCAATTACTTATGTTGGCGTAACGCGTAATTAATATGTAAAGAATACACGTGGCTCCGTATTTATTTTAATAACATTAACGTCTGTAATTGAGTCATCGGATATTTTGTTCGGTGCCGTAAGGAAATTGTTTTAAAATAGAGTTATGCCGTAGGTATTCTAAATCCCTTGCCTTCTCGTTTGATAAGATCCAGGTATCAAGTACCATCGATTTATGCGATAGTAATAAATTAATTGGTGACGAAGAATTCTGTTACAACAAGACATGTGCTTCAAATCGGCCAAATAATCACACATAAAAAGATCATTAAACTAAGTATGGATACTTAGTTTAGTGATCTTTTTATGTGTGACTTTTATTTGTGTCTGTTTACATTTTGGCGGCCACTAACTAAAAGCTGATGAGCAAAACATATTGCAATGGCAGCTACTAACTAGATATAATCAATATGAGCTTACTTATATATATCAGTTTATACGGGGTGTGATTGTGATTGAAAAAAGAGATTAGATTCTAGGGCGAAATTAAAAAACTGGCCAAGAGCGAGTCGGACTCGCACATGAAGGGTTCCGTACCAAAACGGTATGCTATAATTATTTATACAATTTCTTCTACGGGCCAATGAAACTTGACCTCTGGATTGTATAGGCGCTCATACGATTCAGGGACCAAATTATATTGGATAATTGCTGTTTCCATCTGTTGTTTCCATCCAAGTTCAAAATGATTTTCCTAGAAAGTCCTTATAAAGTTCTACTTTTCAGATTTTTTTCATATTTTCTAAACTTATGGTTCAAAAGTTAGAGGGGGGGGGGACACATTGTTTTTTACTTTTGGAGCGATTATTTCCGAAATTATTGACATTATCAAAAAATGATTTTAGTAAACCCCTATTTATTTTTAAATACCTTTCCAACAATATATCACACGTTAGGGTTGAAATTAAAAAAAAAATCACTTCCCACTTTACATATAGGGGGGCTACCCTAATAAAACATTTTTTTCCAATTTTTATTTTACCACTTTGTCGGCGTGATTGATACACATATTGGTACCAAATTTCAGCTTTCTAGTGCTAACGGTCACAGAGATTAAGCGAGGACGGACGGACGGACAGACAGACATGGCGAAACTATAAGGGTTCCTAGTTGACTACGGAACCCTAAAAAGAGCAAAGTGGTCAAACCGCATTTACGTTTTTTGAAAAAGCTTTTGCCTAAGGCTGGCATCTGGAACCGAACTCGATCTCTTTTGTGAAAAAGAAAGATAAGAAATTAAAAGTACAAACATACATGGTATACCGTTCTATTGAAATTGTATTGTTTTTTTTTTTGATGAGAAGAACAGAATAATGAGAAACTCATGAAAATTAGGTTTTGGATCCGTGCACAGACAAAGTGGTTTTTTCCGAACCAATTTGAAATCAGGATCCATCCCTTTTTAGGATACCATCAAATGAATATGATTATCCAGTCATTCTTGGATACTCAGAACTTAGTCAATGGAGCAGGTAAAGGACTAGTCACTCTATTAGGTTAGAGTGACTAGACCTTTTAGCACAGAATTTAAATTACTATTTCTTCAGCATATTTGAAAGAGTTATGAATTTTCAAATCAAAATGAACGGACGAGAGCACAATAGGTATTTGCGGTGTTCCGCATAATATTTCAATTGACAATAAATTCCTTTGACCCGATTTACTTGGACGACAGTGCCAAGTCCTGTGTGAATGCGGGATGGCGGGATGGCTTTTGGGTTCATAGCATTCTTACATTCATACCGAGAAATATGAGAATATCCCGCATTTAAAATTGAATTTAGAACATCAATCGAAAAGCTCAAAGATGGCGTCTGATCTGATCTGACGTAATTTAAATGAAATGAGCTATCCAAGCAAAGAGGTTTGGTCCACAAAGTTTCGAGTCCGAACGGGCAAAACTTGGGGTTTCGGATTTCTTGACTTGAAAGAGTTACAGTGCGATGAAACTAATTTCTTAGGGTCCTCACTCCATTCTTAACATGAGCAAGACGTTTAATAGGGTAAGTCCTTCTAAGTTTTATTGAAGACTAGCTTTTCCCCGCGGTTTTGCTCGCACTTCGGTTAGGTTTTTCGTGATAAAGATTACCTTATGTTCTGAGTCCTAAATGTCATGTCCAACTCATCTAAATTCGTTCACCTATTTATGTGTTAACTCCATGTTAACTCAAAAACTTTACAATGCGGTTCCGACTAAATTCGTAGACTCCACTTCGTAACATGGCATGGCTACGCACAAAAAGAGACATATCGTAATATGGACGAGTACTTTTAGGTTTTACAACTAAAAATGTAAAAGGTTCGATCCAGTTTAAGGTGTCTTTTGTTACGAGAAGTGGTACTAGAGTGAAGATCGATAACCGCACTGAATGGGATCCGTCTCGATAGCCTAGTTTTTGTGGCGGCTTAGCAGAATTTACCCGGCACAAGGACAATAGCGTTGGATTTCGGTTTAATGTCGCCTGTTCCTCTCTTTTCGTTTGAGGTTATTTGACGCAACACAAAGCTAACTATATGACAGCGATCCTTATGTTCGTTAACATAAGGTTGCTTTTGCAAGAAAAGAGGTGTCTGAAGAGATGACGAGTAAGTTGCAAGGCAATGCTGGTTCTTTAAACAAAAAATAGGCCAGCCAAAAAGTCACGGGAGGAGCCGACCAACCGATTGACGATGTCCCGAAAGACTAAAGGAGCACTAAGACTTCATGGTCCTAGATTTCGTTGTATTTGGTTAACCGACCACCACGCAAGCCAAACTGCGGAATGACGTTAGTTATTGTATTCTATTTCCAGAAGTAAACGTAAAATATGTACCTAAACTTTTGGCTCTTTAAATTCAGTGCCTATAGCTTTCTGGGTCAAAACAAAAGTGTTATACAATTTCGAGTACTAGCAAGAAATTATTCAAATACCAGCCGCAGTCGTAAGACAAACGATTTGGAAATGTAGGACCATTTCATCTACCATTTGCGCCATTAAACTATGCCAGTCTTAATAACCGGAGGTGTTTTTCTTTTGACAGAACTGCTGGGCTATTAAAACAAACTAATGTTGGCAAATGCACCTTTTCTACTTTATGAATCTTAAGAAAATAGGTTAACACTTTGTGGTCTTTTGAAATGGGCCAATCGTAAGTAATCGCCTATCTTGTGAAAACCAATCCTGGAATGAGTAGGATGAATGGATAAGAGTTAAGCCCATGTAGAGATAGGACCTTTTGGCCTGTCTCTACATGGGCTTAACACATATAGGTCTAATTTAATTAAATGTAATAGTCTTATTTACGTTTCTTTGTACCTAATTTATTTTTGTTATTTTCTTTTGATTTAATTTTGTTTTATGTTTCGTCTTATGCTAGTCTAATAAACCCTTTTTTTATTATTTTTAATTTTAAGTATCTACTAATAGTTTTAAGCTAAGACTAACTCCCTAACCCCTATACGACACAATTCGCTGTTGAAATATCAACTCTCGGCTCTAAGCCGCGAGATATTAATATTTTCATCACAAACTCCGACATAAGACAGTCTCAAATCCGTCAAATCCGATAAGATCAGCAAAAACGTTGCCACGGTTAATTCAGCATAAAACATTAACATTCTATTTTAGACGAGAGTTATGAGACTTCGTACCTGACTGTTACAGACGAGTGAAATGCTTTGGGGCGTAATATTTTTTTTCCCGACGTTGCGACTTTATTTGCATTGGTTCACTAACTGCCGTACTACGGGATATTTAATTATTACCTTAGTAAAGATTTGCCATACAAAACCTTCACTAAAGTGTCAAAACCTTTACTAAGTGATGGCTTGTAATCATTAAACGTCTCTGAGTGCGGCAGTAACACAAGGTAAATACACAGGCTAATAGGGATTCAACTGACAAAAATTTCAAAATATCGAACCTACAGGAAAATTAATTAAAAGTGTAAGATTATTTTAATTATTAATTTAATTATTTTGTACTTATATTGATCTAAATTATTCAAATAATTAATTAGTATAATTTAATAAGATAAGCAGGTGTTCATTATTACACGACTGCCCAAAAAAAAGAGTGTTATGTTTTTTGATCGTATAGGTTTAGTGTAAAATTGTTGTTTTTTTTTCTTTTGAAACTGACGTTACAGTTCTATGTTCAGGTATCTGAAATCATGCCGAATTCATTTTTACATTTTACATCAACCTTTCTCATACCGTTTAAAGGATATGATTTCGAAAATAATTGTGTTTGCTCTGTTTGTTCGTTTTCTACCCTTTCGCCACCTGGGAATATCGTAAAGGGCGACTAGGGACTGTGTCAATATGACAGTCAGCATCATCTGCTGCTAAGGTCAAATTGGAAAACAGTCTTCCGAGTGATAATATAATTATTACAATCGATGATTTTAAATAAAATACTCCAAGTTGCTAAGTGAATTTAGGAATAGATGTTGGTTAAACTTGTTTGTTGATGAAGAAGACGATAATGTTTGCGGTTCTAGGAGAAGACAGTTTAATATAATTAACTTAATTTAAACACCGGTAGCTTGAACTCTGCTCCATGCACCGACAGACCAATATTTATTTATTTATTAAAAATATTTAAAAATGTAGAATAAATTAAAATAACTTCCAAAACTACACTCAAATGTACCTCTAAAGCACCGTTGATGGTACTGCTACCACCTTGTTGACTGACTAATCCTGATCAAGACAAGAGCTGATGTTGACCAGTTGGTTCCGACACGAGATATGAGGAAACACTGAAAGAGCTAACCTCAACAATGCGTACGCATTTCTCTACACCAGAGTAGCTCAGTAGCGCATTTCAAGGACACGCGACTGCAGCGTCGCAAGGTCAATTAGCTAAGCCGCTTGTATCGGTAGCACGAGTACGTGTGATAGTAGTAATCTGTGGAAGTTCGTCGCGTTTCTACGTACTTTAATCGATCTAGCCACGCGCCTGTATGGCTGCGAATGCGACAAAATCTAGTCGCAAAGATTTTAGCGTAATGATTTATGATATCTGTATTGCGATTGTATCTACTTTAATGGACACTCTACCGCGGTCAAAGCGAGAGGACCAGGCTCAAGAAGAAGAAAATAATTACAGTTGTGGTAATACTTAATCAAGTTAATAGTCCATAAGATTTGAAATTAAATCCCCGACGTTATAAAAAAAAAACCCTAAAAATCGACTACAATATCGTGTTTACAATGCACCCTCTTTACCAACGCATCAGGGTTGTATTGTTAGCAAATCCGCATTCTGTATTGGTCCTTATTCTTGCAGCTCAATAAAAAAGCCGGCCAAGTGCGTGTCAGACCACGCACTGTGTTGGATCGAAAGCGGATTAACGAATTCCTATTGGATTTACGAAACTAACTTTGTGTTCACCGAAAAATTGCTTTGTTCTATTTAAAGTACACTTCAATAGTCTTTGAAATAGTTTGTTTTCTTTTGTAGAGGCACGTTTGTGCGAAAGCTTCAGTAAGCACCTCGGAACATGTCATTTGGATGCGCTTCGCTCAATGCGAGCTCCATTGAGGTAGGTTTGAGAGGTAGCACGTTCTTTTGTATGCGTGGTATGTGCAATATGCATATAAAATGCAAACGTGCAAGATGCTTCCGTATTGTATGAGGATAATAAAGGCAGGTTCCATTTAAGAATTCAATATTAAAAATTCCAAAAAGATGTCAGAACAGCTGTGATGATTTGACTTATTAATATATTATGCAGGAAAATCAAATAAAGGTAAAAAGTACGTCACCAGTTTCTGAAAACAATAATGTCAAAACGAACGAGTGATATTAAAAGTGTTGGAAACAAAGACCATCAAAAAGATAATGTTTCTTTAGCCGTTTCACGAAATTGCGACGTCAACACGCTTAGCACGACAGCCGTGTAGTTTGTTAAAAATTTTATTGCCGTGAAACACCGCACGAGATCCGCAGAATATGCTCTACTTAAGTAGTAATAAGTTTGGTATTAAGTCGCGAAACTTCATTGATAATAAGTAGATTTTCGTTGGTCGAAGAGTGAACGTGGTCTACACACAAATCTAAAACTAGTTCTATATTTTCAGGTACCTGAAAACTGAGTTAGAGGAAAAGCGGACTAAGCCTTATTCCTTCTTAGCAAGCACTAAGAAGAATCAGACATACCTACGGAATTCTGATCACGAAGTGTGTGGGTGACAGACGTCCTAGACAACGTAGTTCCGCACAAGTAAAACGTCCTATGTACTATAAAATAGATGATTTACTAGCTACACATAGTACATAATGCAGATTCTAGTGGAAGCCGTAATGAGGAAAGGTCAAACACAATGCCTTACTCGTCAATTAGAGGATTAACGGCATAACCAACATACAGCAGCTGACAAAAGAGGAACGAGGGTTTCTATCGCGTTCGCACTCTTTTGTCATAATGCAGCAACACCAGGTGTTCAGACGGGAACGGATATTTTTTTGCTAGCCGTCAAACAATTAAATGTGGCATTGTACCGCAAATGAATAGCGGATCCAGGGCGGACATGTCATAGCAAGCACATAATGAAAGGTATACCTTTTATCCGGCGAGCCCTGTGTGCGAACGCCGGCGTCCGTGGCGGTAAGCCCCCGGTGATGTAGTGTCGTCGAGTGTAAGGGTGATGGAAGCGCCTGCGAGGGCTTCAGGCCGCGAGGGGCCGGCGTTGCTGCGCGGAGCGAGCGATGGGCGCGCGTGTGCCTCGGGGTCGCAGTGCCGGCGGAGTGGGCCGCGCTGTCACAGCCGGCGGGGGTGCGCGCGCCTGCAGCACCGCGCATGCGCCCTCGTGCGCCGCAAGCGATTAAACTAAATACACCAACACGCAGCGCCGCTACATGTGCTATACTGGCGCGCTGCCGCCTTACCTACATATCGAGGTGAGCATTACTAGTTTTTTTTTGTAATCTTCGGTTTTGACCCATATTATATTATTCCTTACTTATTGCATTACAAACTCATTGTTATTAAAACGTTACGTAAAATTAATTGAAGCAAGGTTTCGCTAGAAGTGTTCTTAGTGGCGCGGTACATCAACAAAAGCTTTTCAAAGCTTTGACATTCGTGGACGTTTCTGTACATTAAAGAATTTTCAGTACCGTACGTGACAGTTTTTCCTTTGGCTGATTTAACATAACATTACAAATTGAGTGTAATTTATTAAAATATGCAGACAGAGGGTGAAGTATTGTGTTAAGTAGGTAGTGTAGATGTTAAGATCAGCTGTTTGTTTCGGGTTATCGGGGGGTGGTATCGATTGGCGGCACTTTCACCGCTGGGCGCGAACAGTAACTGTTATTCTATGTTTTGGCGCGGCTCCAGCAATGGCGGACACCCACCCTATTACTAAGCACACGCCATTTTCGCGTCACAATTAGGACTAGCTTAGCTGTCAAAAAGGAAAAAAATGTGCGAGAGACAATGATAATACATGTTTATGTTTCTTATGTTAGGTTTTATTCGGGATACTGAATAGATCGGTGTATAAAGCGATCAAAAAAGACGTTCGCGTTTGTGTATGTTTCATGGTTCATTACTTCGTGATGTTCCTTTTGACGTGTAGTCTAGGAGCGACACAACAATGTCTGTGTTATATAGGTACTTATATATCATGTGAAATTGTATAATAGTACTTAGATGTAACATTAGTGACCATGGCAATTATACGTACTAAAATAAATAATGGAATCACAACCATTGTTAGGTACCTACATGATGCTTTTATCTTCGAACAATAATATGACGTACCTACCTAGTTGTAATAAAGTTACTTTTTTACAAACTAATAGAAAATGTACATAATTTGGTCTTTGTCCTTTATTTATATTTCATCATCAGAAAAATAATTAGGTAGGTACCTATTTACTCAATATTTTTATAAAACAGTAATATATAGTTTTAGATAAGTTTATATTCAAATATTGAATTGAATTATAGGTATAATGTTAACAAGATGTTATGATGACTTGAAGTCAAGGTACTATATAATTACGAATTATGTAGAGCACAGCAAAAAGCAAAATTAGGAAACTATTAACCATTTTCATGTATAAGCATAGTAACAGTCATTAAAAAATAGAAAACAATAAAGCCGCAACAAAAAACAATAAACAATAAAGCTGGGTAACATATATTATATACCTATGTTACCCAGTTGTTGATATACTTGGATAATATTTTAAATTACCTATGACATCTCAAATTATGCTTAAATCGTGGATCTGCATATAATATTATCACCTGGACAATATATCATTTCAGATTGGCAAGTGGAACTTCATAGAAACAAATAGTGACATCACATAGCAAGCGACATATTTTTATTGGTATAAAATACATAACGCAAATCTGGTTGTATTTATCCTCTCGAGTATTATCTAGAAACAAAATTAAAAATTTCCGATTTTAAAATTTCACTTAGCGTGGTTTATAGTTTGTAGCAATGCAGATACCTACCCCTCGTAGCGTACGCGTAAACATGTTACGAAAACGATAGGGCAGTGCTTTTTCAAGTTTTATTTTAACTGGTTACTTGTGTCCCAGTGTCTACTTTCGTTTTGTGTGCATTCTTTAATGCTCATAAAATAAAAAATAAACATACAAATTGTAATAATATAGGTTATGTACAATGGCGAGCTTAACCCAGAATTGAGTGCATAAGGGTACACACAGATCAATTTTTTAACACAGTTTCCATGCAATGTTTTAATTTATTGTTAGTTAATGTCTTAATGCCTTGCCTAATGTTAATGCCTTTAGGTACCTGGAAATGGTTAATAGTTTCCTAATTTTACTACTTGCTGTGCTCCACAAAATTCGTAAATATAGGACCTTGGATTCAAGTCATCATAACATCTTATTGCGTGCTATTTTTTAAGGAGTTCCTCCAGTTAATAAAAAATACTGCTCCGCTTTGGGGTTTTCTTTTAATTTATTCTGGTATACGATATACCTACCTAAGTACCAACGTATTTTCTAAAGGGTCAATTCCAGTATGGTGCTATTGAAGATGACTTCACTTTAACGTGTAGGGTACGAAATTACAACCGCACACAATAGACAAGTTTTATTGCTGCAAAAGAAGATCACCTCTTCATTTGAATGCTCATCAACTGACGAGTTTAATTTGGGCCTCTACCATTTAGTAATTAGTCATGAATAGTTCTTTTTTATTTTTTGTTTCAATACTGCGATAATGTTGCTACAGGCATCATAAGATAGGTAGAACATACAATATTATGTTCCACAGACAGGTCCCAAACTAGGTTTTCACTGGCACTTACATGGTTCCGTTGGTCATACTAAAATCCCTTACATTTTGCGCTCCAAGCTTTGCTTTCTGGCAACATAGAGATAAGAGTTTTGCTTTCATTCGGATTGGTGGTCGAATAACGTTCACGTAATCATTTTACACGTTTAACCGTTTCACACGTTTAACCGTTTACCACGTTTAACCGTTTAACACGTTTAAACGTTTAACACGATTAACCGTTTTAAATGTTTAACCGTTTAACACGTTTAACCGTTTTACACATTTAACCGTTTTACACGTTTACCCGTTATACACTTTTAATCGTTTAACCGTTTATCACGTTTAACCGTTTAACACGTCTAACCGTTTAAAACGTTTAACCGTTTAACACGTTTAACCGTTTAACACATTTAACCGTTTAACACGTTTAACCGTTTTACACGTTTAACACGTTTTACACGTTTTACACGTTTTACACGTTTAACACGTTTACACGTTTAACGTGACTTGGGAGACAGTTGGTCAATCGCTCCATGTAAAGTACTAGTATTCAGCTGCATGTTGTACGACTGCTGGCCGACTTCATCATAGTTGAGAAATGGCTAATTAAATACTAAAGTACATATAACAATTTTATAATATTACTAATCTTATCGGATTAGCTAAAAAACTGTAGAATAGTTAAACTTACTGAAAGCTAGGCAACATCGTTTATGAAAATATAACTTAACAGACCTATATATAGGTAGGTACAAATGTACATGCATACTAAAGAAGACAGTTTATGTAAACACACGTCTTTTTCTCATGGGGTTACACATCAGAAACTACAGTCCCCTGCTACGATCGACCCCTTTATAATAAATTATGAAAATAATTTTGCATAGACGTGATGTTCAATAGGTATCTCTATTACTTGACCGGATATTTCTCATATAATTTATGCTGACTTCGTTATTTATTACACAAATTTGAAAACACTCAAGTATACCTAAGTACATGCCTGTGTATAGGAATGTAACGCGAACTTTTAGGTACATGTAATAGGTGATTACGTCATCGCCCAGCTGAATAGATTTGGCTGGACGTCCGTGTCGTCGTCGCTTCGCATTGCGTTTTATGTAACAAGGTTATGATACAATGTTTATAAACTGGCGATTTGATTGTAGTCTTCCATCAGGTATACAGACGCGACTCTGGATTTGTAGTGGTTGTCGAGACTATAGCCACTGGGCTCGACAACCACTTCGTAAACCTTCACTTTTAGTGGACTTGAATATAATTGATCAATGGATGAACTACACACTAACTACAGTGCAATCAAATTATCTTGGCAGGACCGAACTTCGTGCAGGTTATTTTGTTACAACTAATGTATAAAAGTGTAATATTTATTTTATTTGTATTTCTCACTGTTTAAATTAGATATTTTCTGATCGTATAGGTATTGGTTTATCTGGCAATAACAGTTTTCTTCACAAGTTTACATGCGTAAAAGTTTGCAGAGCTTATGTTCAGACCTGCCAAGATAATTTGATTGTACTGTACCTATGCCTTTGTCTATTCCTCATTTGTTTAACATAATAGCACAATCAGGGGTGTAGCTACCGCCGTGTCAGCCGTATCATTGATACGGGGGCCCTCGAGTAACAAAGGGCCTCCACGTGTAAAGGAAAATAACCACAAAATCTTCCCAAAAACTCAAATCCTTATTGATAAGAGGCTCGGGGTAAATGGTGTATCGCGCCCCAAAAAACTCAAAATTTCGGGATCGCGCTCGCTCTTCAATTAAGGATTCAGGTCCGTATTAGTACTAGCTACGCCATTGAGCGTAATCAGCCTTTAGTGTTCCCAATACTGGGACATAGGTAGTTAGTCCTCTTCTCTAGTTTTACCTATCACGTTGGATGTAATACACCACTTGGGCCCTGTACGGATTGGTGTATGTGTCATGTTTTCGATTGTTTTTTTAAGATTTTATACCATCAACTATTTTTTTTATCAAATCCTTTATTAAGATAAGATAAGATATTTTTATTTGCATAAAACATGGTATACAAGGTGTTATTAAAAGACATTAGATCGAACATGTTTTGCTTAAAACTAAAGCGTGCAAACTTACTTACTAATAATACATTTTGATATTGACATAAATTATTACATTGAATTCATATTAAAAAAGTCATTAATGCTAAAGAAATTATTATGATTAAGTCATTTATATAGTTGGATTTTAAATAATTTACCATTTAATGTTTTTAAAATTCTTGGTAACTTATTATAGAGACGTACACACATAGCCTCAGAGTTTTTTATTAAATTTCGCTGATCGAGGAAGCACATCCAGCACAAGTCTGTATTGGTCACGCCTACTACGAGAGTTTATTTCTTCTGCTGTTTTAAATAGTTCTTTGTGTTTTTGAACAAACATGCATGCTTCATATATATACAGTGAAGGTAACGGTAGCAAACCAAGCTCTTTAAATTATTATTTCTCACAATCATATTAAGTTGATATGAACCAACACGATGGATGGTGCCTGTTTCTCAACTCAGTACAGCTATTAGTAAAATGTAATTTTGCTCGACAAAATTCGATAGCCGACAAGCATCCTTTGTTTAATAAGCTTTTAATGTATCGCCTTACGTGTTTGAGCGTTCGACACTCCTTAAATATTTTGCTGAAATCTGCTCTTCTGGAATAAATATGAGGTCACTTAGATGTCGCTTAGTTTGTATATATATTTTAGAGATAAAGAAATTTGGCAGATCCAAGAAAAGGAACAACGGCATTGTCCAAGATAGATTTAAAACATTTTTAAAATGTTGAATACTTACTTCAATTAAGTTGCTTTGAAGTGTGGAACTTCAATGTCCTGTCTGAATGTTCGCCTATGAGTATCGAAAATTTACGTCATGAATGTGTAACTACTACAAAATTCAAAGGAATTGCCAACAAAAGGGGTCCAAACCGTCCAAAATGGGGAGCCAACATTAAAAGACGTAACGAGGTCAAACGGGGTAGCGTATGAATGGGTTGCATTCATTTAAAAACTATAAAATTACATTCATACTCTTATAAAATATTGTGTGTCTTATTGATGTTCTTTATTGTACACATATTACATATTAACACGAACATCGTTACAATATTACAGCCTAAGTGCGTAGGTATTAGTTCGTAGTTTTCTTTATTTTAGAAAATTTATACCATTTTTCAATATTTAAAAAATCTAACACCATAATAATCAAGCATTAGTACCTACCTGCAGTGACCTGAAAGTCTGATAACCAGTCTTACCAAAGGGTATCGTGTTACCCAGTATTAACTGGGTTGTGGAGGTCAGATAGGCAATCGCTCCATGTAAAATACTAGGATTCAGCTGCATCCATAGTTAGGCTGGAAGACGATCCATAACACAGGAAAATCTAGGCAGATGATGATACCTACACAGACATTGTTACAATATTATTTCAGGGTTTCTAAACTTAATAAAAACAAAATATTCAATTCATCTTTACAAAAATTCTAACAGCCTTGTACTGCCATACCATATCAAGATTTAGTTAAAGATCTCCACTGCATTAAGAACGGAAGCCGCCAATATATTAGCGCGGGTATTTCAGCAGCAATGGAGTCGTATGTGTTCGCTGCGGCGAGTGGCATCAGGTCAAGGACAATGCACAAATCCGCAGTCTCCTTCGTGACGCATACTGGTATATAAACGTATAGTAGCAGAGCTCTATGAAACGGTTCAGTCAGACCATAGATATTTTTTATTTTTATTAGTTCCTGACGGAACAGGTTAAGGTCTGAGATTACGCTGCCTAGTCATCAGTTACTATTTTTCTTGAGTAGCAGACATAATAAAAGACAAATCTTTTTTGTTCACGGTTCATATGACACTGATATCTTAGATACTGTATACTGTATTGAATTACAAGGTGTCATACGGACCCTTCACGAAACTATCAACTAAGCACTCTGTACATCAAACTTAGTAACTCTACGCTAAAAAGATTGCTGGGAAACTACTTTTTTTGTGAAAATCACGTTTTGCGGTAGGATTCAATCTAACGCACTCAAGACATTGTGTACATTGAATATTACGAGGGTTGTGTAGGTATTTAAAATAAAGTTATATACTTAAGATGATGATGATGGTGACGGATGATCTAAAGGATGACCAGGGGGTCTAAAATGGCCACTTTTGCAGATCATAATGTGAATTGCGTTTAAAAGCGTAAAATGGACCTTTCATAATAAAAACTGCGTCTGTGACTATTTTACGAATGTTAACGCAATTCATATTATTTTCCTATTATGATGTATTTTACTAAATTGTTACAGACGCAGTTATTATAATGAAAGGTCCATTTTACGCTTTTTAACGCAATTCATATTATGATCTGCCAAAGTGGCCGTTTTAGACCCCCTGGATCTGGAAAGGGAGCGCAGAGCATTATCAGTCAGGGCGAATATGCTGGCACGCAGGTTCTCTCGATGTACAGCCGCAGTTAAAATATTACTTTTTAAAGCATATTGCACATCACTGTACTCGGGAGCCCTGTGGTTCACATATACCCAAACGGCTTATAATGCTCTGCGTATCCAATATAATAATGAGTTCAGGATATTGCTGCGACTGCCACGCTTCTGTAGTGCCTCGGAAATGTTTGTTAACGCATGCACTGACAACTTTGATGCGTTGTGGCGTAAAAAATCTGCCTCGCTACTCGGCAGGCTGCGTGGCAGACATAACACTATCCTGCAATCGATAGCCACCCGGGCAGATAGCCCGCTAGTGTGGGCCCTAGCCAATCGCACCCGGTCTGTTCTAGTTATTAAGTACTAACATAGGCTAAGTTATATTGTTACTAACCAATCTAAATATTAAGTACACTAACATAGGCTAAGTTATATTGTTACTAACACAGTGGACCTCTTTTGTAGTCTGATAAATAAATGATTATGATTATGATACTTAACATTAAACACTTGTTTAAAAATGAACTTTAGAAAAAGTTTGAAAAAAAAAATGCAATAGGTAGTTATGCTCATTTGATATATTTTCTGACTTGATTGGTCGCCGTGCGCTGTACTTTTGCTTCCCCATCGAAATAATCGACAAACAAGGGTCGGTTTGAATCTGAAGTGTCCGTTAAGTTTAGAATTTATGGTAGTAAGCATGGCAGTTAGTATGCCAATAGAGCACGATTACACAATGCATGTTTATTGATTGTTTGTGCGAGTTCCGTACAACGATCGCCCCGCACGTGTCTAATAAATAGGTGTTTACTTACTTTATATACTCGTAACACACAGGGTGGAAGTGACGCGCACAAACGGTTACCACGTATTCAAAACAATTCTGAACCTGGATTTTTTTTATGGTAATTAAAAAAAAAGTTGTTTCCTACGAGAGTGGCACAACAACCTAAACGGTTAAAATGTATGGAACAAAAGATGTACAAAAAAATGCTTATTTATTTTAATAGATTACGTCATAACTTTCCGTTTCGTTATTTGTTTCTTATTTTTACTTATGTACTGACGGATCAATACATTATTTTTACATGTACATAAGTATAAAATATACCTAACGTTAATTACGGTGATAAACCGTAACCGTTGAGAATACATTCATTCTCAGAAAAAGTTTTATTACTGAAATCTGCATCGGCATACTGTAATATGAAATATCGTCATCAATTGCCAGAATTTCCAGCCAGTTTAAAGGCTTGACAAGTCATATCACATAGATCGTTCATTTACGTAACATTCCGATAATACGCAATTAATATAGGCGGTTTATTTTATGATATAATGTCTCCGTGATTAAGTTACAGCGTAACAACTTAATTGACATTTTCACATTAATATATTGTGTAGAGTTCATTATAATGGTGATGTAATATCTGCTACGAGCTACGAGGGCCTACGTAATAAACATCGCTACGTTTCTACGTAGCAAAGTTCAACATTCAGCAAGCAAATTAAACAATGCGAGTTTCGTAGCACCAACTTCACTAACGCTTGCTACGGCGTAGCCGATGGCTACGTGTATATCACTGTGATATCTTACCCGAATTACGTATATATCACGATCCGTTAATTAATTGGTATTTAGAGAAAATTGGTACTTATGTAACCTATCAATGTGGGTAGTATTGAACGTGGGCTGGAAATTAGTTCTCCATTACCTGCTACTACTGAAATTGGAGTCCGAATGAAATCACTTGGGCGTGCTGAATACGAAATCGATGAGGAAAATCATACCTTAGTTTTTTTGCTGAATATTGCTCGAATTCGGAAGATTTTTAAGAGAGAGCTGAAGTATTTTATGCACGTTGAGTATTGTGCCAAAATTGTACGGTATAAGTAAACAGGTCAGACTGCAGTCGTTGTTCTGAAAACCACTCAGCGCTACATTATCGAAATATCTGAAGATACCTTTTGTATGTGTGTGTGAGAAACTGATGACTTAAACTTTAAGAATTGTTAGACGGTGTGGTCCTGTAAACAAAAGTAGTTCTGCAGGTGAAACAGTAACGTTGACCATGTACGATGTGTTGTGTTGACATATTGTACATGAGCGACTCCTTGGGGGCGGTAATCGAAGCGTGTTAACCATTGGTTATAGTATCGTTTTATGTGATTGTAGGGTTATATGGTATGAGTTAATTATTCCCCTGTAGATACTATAAGGGCAGTATTAATTTCTTATCCGTGCGAGCAGAAACTTTTATAAACTAGCTAGTGAGCTTGATTTGGTCATTTTCAACATGTTTTCAACACCAGTGTTTCTAGGCTTAAGAATGTGTTGGTAGGTAAAGAGATTTTCAATCGTACTGTATTTCTTAATTTATGTTGTAGCTATTTTCTAATTACTTTCTTTTTTGTAGTCTTTTTTGTTTTTTGTGTCATGTGTTTAATAGTAGAACTTTGTAAATGGCCTTCAAATTCATATTTTTTAAGAATACTTTTTGTATCAGCTGTAAGTTTCCCGAACAGAATAATATAAAATAGAGTTCCACCTGGTATGATACCCACATGCCACTGATGCCACATACTACGGATGAATTTTTCGTGCCCTGTTTTGTTTATGGTTGCGTTTGTTTCAGACGCATTGCTTAATCCACCAACTTCCTCTGGTCAGTGTTAGGGCTCGTTTACGGAGACGCGGGGCGTCGCGCGGCGCGTAAGGCTCGTCTCGTGCTTTTTTATTAATTTACTGAGAGATGGGTCCACTGCAACAAACGCTGCATTTTAAAATAATAGTCCATTTCAGTTCCATTTCATTTATGAACCTCCTACGATTACTTTTCTTGATGACGGAAATTGAGTATGTTTTCCCTCATCAAGAAAAGAGTTTGAGCATACGTCTATATCGAAAACCAACAAAGAAATTAATTAGATACTGGCTTTGCTCGGATCTTTGCTTGTCGTTTTATTTCCATGTAAAATGTTGTAACTAACTCTTTTGGCATTCATTGTTTTATTTTATACTGTTCGTTTAAAAAAAAGAAATAGGGCTAAGTTTTAAGCACCAAATAAACTAAAATATCTACGGATTTACTCGTACGCTGCCAAATTCTGTAAGTTGCTCGAATTTCGAGAACTCGTTTACAATGTTTTTTTTTATTTTCTTGAGCTAAAGTTTTCTCTACTACTACGTTCCTAGTATTCTGTCCGAGAATAATATATTGTTCTGATTGTAAAGAGCGTTGCGTTCTAACAACATCCTCACACTGCTCACAGAAACTATGTTCTGAACCGCCCCAAAAATAAACTTTTTTTTTTGTAATGTGTTTTAATAATATGTCATATCATCAAATGACTCACCCCGCTCTGGGTAGAGCGGTAGGGAGTGTCAGACTTCTACTGACTAAAAACCACCCATGTTCCTTCTTAGCCCTCTGTGTCGAGGCCGCGACGGGCGTCGCTACAAAACTTTTTTAAACTTCAATGTAGAATCCTGATTGACACAAACTTTACTGGGACGGACACTACAACGTCCAGCTCTCCTTTTAGGGCAATAATAGCACATTGTTACCTTAGGGGTGAAAGGAACTTATTTAGTCCCCGAGACGGGGTTTGGCGCCTGATCGCAGCGAGGGCGCTAATAGTTCGAGGGACTAAATAAGTCTTTAACCCGAGGTAAACACTGTGCTTTTCATTACGAATACAAGGAAAGTTGATGGGAATAGGCTTGCGCCCAATTACCTAAATCGAAAGAATGAAGAAAGAAAAGGTACCTATTTATTGGTTTCACAAAGGACAAAAAAAATTGACAAAAAAATTAAAAAAGTAAACATAAGAGAAACACTTAAAATCGGTTAACTCTAATCGGTGGATGGCAATAGGCTTGCTCCTAATTATATCGGTTGATGTTAATAGGCTCGCCCCCAATTACATCAGTTGATGGTAATAGGCTTGCTCCTAATTACATTGGTTGATGGCAATAGGCTTGGTCCCAATTACATCAGTTGATGGCAATGGGCTCGCCCCCAATTACATCAGTTGATGGTAATAAATAGGCTTGCTCCTAATTACATTGGTTGATGGCAATAGGCTTGGTCCCAATTACATCAGTTGATGGCAATGGGCTTGCTCCTAATTACATTTGTTGATGGCAATAGGCTTGCACCTAATCACATTTGTTGGTGGCAATAGGCTTGCACCTAATCACATCAGTTGGTGGCAATAGGTTAGCTCCCAATTACATCAAATAATTTGACAGCTGTCAGTAGAAAGCGATTCTCCCTAGGGCTGAAAAGTAGTACTTTCAACCCGCTCCGCAGGCATGTTGTGACCTACTTTCAGAGTATGAGTAATGAAAAGAATATTGTATCTCTAAGCGAAATTTTTTTTTCCAAGAAATGTGTACCCACAGACGGGATTTCCCTGTGACTCATTTTTTTTATAGTCCTGGAGTTTGTGTGAGTCAACTCACATAATCTAGTTGCTGACGGTTTTTATTTGGTTGTCAATTAATCAACCGAATAACTGTTTGTGTGCGTAACCACGTACGACGAACGTGTAACGACCCCATGTATTTAAAAGGGTACTCCCTTACTTCTCCTAAAATTGTTTGTCAGAAAATCATTATCCATAACACGTTTGCCATAAACTTCATTAACCATAATGTTCAAATTGCCGAAATTTTGTTTAACATAATTATCTTTAGTTCTAAAAGTATTCTGTCATAATATCGATTACCTACTATAATAATTGAATCTCCTAATTTTACATGACCTAAATTAATATGTCATAACTATTGCTTTACATACCTAATGTGTATTATTCCGAATGTTCGTTTATAATAAATTTTATAGTCCTAAAAAAAATTCGAAGTGTCTATAGTCGTACGATTAGCGGATGAATAAAATTAATTAGTCGTCCGATTAGCCGGATGAATAACCAAAATTATAGGCTGTTGCTAGTCGTCCGCTAAGTGGATGAATCACCGTCTCGCGACAGTATCCTTTACGGGCGGCATGGGCACCGGGCCGTAGGCCGACGAAGGAGGCCGGCGGAGGCCCGGCACTTCGGGGACAGAAGATATTAGTGTTATTTAATATGCGAGCGAAGCGAGCGCGCGTCATGGAGTACATGCGTTGCATGTATGAGTGGACGTGACCAAAAGCTTTGTTATACTTTGTTCTAATAATATTATTATGATAAATAAACATTTTGTTATTTTAATTTATGACTTAAAACTTTTATGGATAACGTTTTTATGTCTTTCGTATATTATTGATTGTAATATTTATGACAAATGGATTTAGGACATATTTTATTTAGGGATTTCAATTTTATGGCATGTGATATTATGTGATATTTAGTTCGGGTAAGTTATCATTCGGACAAATGATGATTAGGACAAAAAAAGTTATGGCATTTTAAATTATGGATAAAAAAGTTAGGTGACACAATAGAGAACCATTTAAAAGTACATGCATTATATTGGCGTTGTTCATTACAACGCTCTTTTCTCTGAGCCTATTATGATGTAGGTTATTTGGATCATAATTATAGTTTCTAGGTAAGGGTGGGGCATAGGGTGAGAGGTATGTTAGGTAATCAAGTTTAACAGACTCCCTATTCTCTGCTTCGTAGAGCACGGAGACACCTCGTCAGCATTGTTTAGCTATATGCACTTTCCATGTAAACTAAAAAATAATAATAAGTATTTTTGATTTTCACAGATGGAGAATCTTATGCCAATAAGATCGAGCATCAGAGAGAATACGAATCTAAATGGATTGTTCGTCAATGCATAATAGCCTACGACTTACCTAGATCTCTATCAGGTCCTTTGGTTGTTTTAATACAACTTTTTGATCAAGAGGAATTATTCTTACAAATGACGCTTTTTCTGCAACAAATTAAAGGTGAGCAAACATTGACTATTTCTTCTGAGCGAAGGCTACCGCATAGCCGGAAACTGCATCACCAAAGTCGCCAGCGGGTTTGTACCGCACAGTGACTAAAATCGCAAAATCAAAGTACCTACTGCCATCTGCCCCCGTTAAGGTATATATGTTCTGTGCATCTGCCATGATAGGCCGCGTGCAACAGGAGAACACATTCGTAGGTACTATCTTTTTCAAGTTATTTCAAAGAATGACCTAGTCCTTATTATGATTTCATACTTTGTGAGTCGATTTAGTAAGCAGCCGCATGGTGCAAATTAACCTGTTATTATAGATCGTTTTGATAATACTAAAATCTAACACGGCCGACCATGCGAAACAAGCGTGTAATCTATTAATCACGTCATTGTTCTCGTAGCATTACTTTTTGCGTTTTGCTACTGGTGTTTTTTCACGATAAGAACAAATTATTATTACAAAAGCTTTACATGATGCATTGTTAGTTTTATTTCATTCTACGCTAAAAGGCAATAGGTCGCGTCTAATGAAACATGGGTGACAAGAAAGACATTTACAATTGGCTTAAAGGACTTTGTATCCAAGCCAAAATCATTTATAAAAAAAAGACATTTACAATGACAACTCCCATTTGACGTCCTCCTGTCAAACATTGTTATGGTTGTGATTGAAATTGGTACATTTCTTGTAAAAATAACTTTGCAAATGATTTTATACACATTTACATCATATTACTAATCTTAGTTTATAGCGTTGTGTAATAACTGCATTTAGGACGCTTATGTGGTGTTATTGTGTATGTAACGATAGTCATTTTCTTGTCGAACCCATCGTCAATGCTCGTACTATTGTTTATTTTGTTAACTAGACGATTTAACGATAATTTGTTGTCCTTACAGAACAAGTGAAAAACTTGAAGATGTCCAGATTCAGATTTGGACGACAGCATGACGGGTATCGTCTAGTATCGAATGACGACAGCGGGTTTTCCGATGCACAATTTGAAGGACCGCCGCCTAAAATACCCTGGAAAGCAATATCACTCGCAGCGTTCTTGTTTATTGTGGGTACGATACTGCTTATTGTAGGCAGTTTAATTGTTACTGGCCACATAGATACTAAATATTCTGACCGCTTGTGGCCTATGATAGTGTTAGGCTGTATTATGTTCTTGCCAGGAGCTTATCATATAAGGATAGCATATTATGCTTATAAGGAATATCCTGGTTACAGTTTTGCTGACATTCCAGAGTTTGAATAGTTTTTTTATAGTTGTAATGAACTTTCTTGTTCGTAAGATCTGTTTGTTACTGTTTAGATGTTGTTTTTTATGTAATAATATTTATTTCCATGCATTGCATAATAGTCAATAAATAACATTTTATTTGTTTAATGTTGTGTAGTACATTATTATTACAAACTAGCTGATGCCCGCGGCTTCGCCTGCGTGGATACTGTTAAAACAATCCTTGATGCAGATTATATATCATTCTAAAATTTCAGCTCGATCGGTGCAGAACTTTTTGAGTTTTTGAAGCATACACAAACCAACATAACATTTTTATTTAAATAGATTGTCTAAATAGCACACACACTTCTACCAGTGGCTTAAGATTAGTATTATTTATTATAAGCCTTTAGTTGAATGCGTTGAATGCCTGTATTTAACTTTGGTACTTATTATAAGTACATAATTAATTATTATCAATGTGATTATAAATAAATATGTGTAATTAAATTAAGTTATTAGCTTTCATATTATGTACTACATTTGTGTTTAACTTTATGAATACAAAAAACATTACATAACAACAGATATTTTATTTGGGGATACATTCAATAAAACCAAAAATCCATTTAGGCATATCTTTTAATGACAATGATCATAATTTTAATAAATAGATTGATAAAGTCACTTTTACAACTTGTAGAGATTTTAAAGAAAATCAATTGATTCTCAATGATTAGTTAATACTTCCATCCTATCTAAATTGCACATGTTTACCTATTAGCTCTTTTACCTTTCCTAGTTGGTGGAGTGAAGCTAGTCTGCGGGAGAGGTACAGAATGCCCTGTCTTTTTTAAGTGTTCAAACAATTTATTCTTTGATGCGAAGTCTGTTTCACAGACTGCACACCTGAGGGTCAATGCTGTGCTTGAATCTTCTGTTTCACTTGTTTTAGTTCTTACTGGTTTTCTATCTACCATCTTTTTTGGTTTGATATTCCTCTGTGTCTTGGGTAATGCAGGCCTGTCTTTTGGCAAAGCTGCTTCACCCAATGCATCATCGGTGGGTGTAGTACTAGATACTTCATAGAGATTTTCTGTTGAAGTCTGTGATTGTGACCCTTTCTTCAAGGTAGCTTCTTTCTTAGCTTGTATCTGACTTTTCAACATATTGAATTTCTTAGCTTTTCTGCTGCGTGTTGGTCCTTCAATCTCATTGAAGCTCATCTCATCATGACTGTCATTGCCTTCACTTTCAGGCATTGGTATAAACTTCTTTTTGTTCTTCTTTTTTTTGTGACTCTTGGGTAAAGCCTGTAAAAATAATGATATGAAAAAACCATGTAGAACAATTTTGTTTCAACAGGATTGGTTAAACCAAATCCAAATTTTCTAATAATTCTGAGGCTCATCAGGCAGTCCAATGCATTTAATGGAATAAGACATTATGCTGGCTAATACAAAAGCCTTTCTAATTGCAAGCCATATAATTCAGTAGGTACAGTAAAATCCTGATTATCTGAACTTTGATTATCAGGATATCCGATTATCCGGACTCATTGTTGTGGGTCTAATTACCGTATTTTTATATCCTATTGTCTAGATGACGTATGTGTAACAATATCTTTAATAAAAGTACTTACTTAGAAATCGATTTTCCAGACTACCCCTGGTTTTAATTGATCTGGATAATCGGGATTCTACTGTACTTGATTTGCAGGTACTCTCATGCAGCAGCAACTAGCCACCTAGCCACTTTATGTAGATTGTTATGCTACGTTGGCCTAATTTAAATCTATGCTTCATTCTTTTTCTTCTCCTAGCCTAACTCAAATTGAATTATATTTAGCCTTATTTACCTGAACTTTATCAGAATCATCACTCAAAGTTTCCCTGAAATCATTATCTTCATTGTCTTCAATATCTGAAGTTGAATTTTCAATTTGTTCTCCTTCTTTAGTCTGACCATTCATTTGTTCACCTTCAGTTTTTTCCTCATTCACTGGAACTTCTTGAGCATCACCTTCTTCATGATCATTATCTGATATTTCAATATCATCATCCAGTACCATGTTAGCTACGTTTTCTTTATGTTTCTTACTGTTCTCGTGATTTTCAAAGGATTTGATATTTTTAAACAGTTTGTTGCAAGCTGAACAGTAAAGATTTCTCATTGCTGCTGGTTTCGATTTTGTTGAAGATTTTGCTGTCGCCTTGGATGCTTCACTTGCCTGAAATAATAAAACATCAATTTAAAATTATAAGATTAGCTGTTAGAATAAAGTGGGAAAAAAAATTATGGTCTGAGACATACTGACGCATTATTTATTACACACCTCATACTAGATAATTTTTGTTCCGTTGTTTAATGCAATTAATTATTATCATTATGCTTATAATTTCTTATTTATAGCTAGAAAGGGTGGAATTTACATCAAGAAAGCTATAATTTCTCTTGAAACAAGTCATGGCTACTTAAACATTTATAAAGAACCAATTGTGATGTTATCTATAATTTAGAAATTGAAATCCAAGGCTTTTTAAAATATTGTTTTTTGTAAATTCATGAAGATCAAAATTTTTCATATGGTTTAGTTTTAAAACAAAAGAATTTGATAGGAATAAAGTTATGAAAGGAGGATGGTTAAATATTCGTACCTCTTCAGTCTTGGAACTTTCTTCATTACTGCTTTCCATTCCCCCTTCACTAATTGTGTCATCATCAGAAGACAAACCAAACTCTTCAGCCAGAAGAGACTCAATCTCACTCAACTTCTTCTGATAGTCTTCACTCTGTAAGAAAGAACTTTCACCTTCTTTTTTCTTAGCTTCTTCTATTTCTTTCTGCCTCTGTATTATCCTTTCTCTTCTTAATTGTTCAGCCTGAAAAATAATGTTAAAATGTTTGTAAGATGGACAAAGTAAAGTTCCAGAGGTGATGTTAAACAGATCAAGTATCAAAATTAAAAACAATATATTTTATTTCACATAGGCCTACATGGGCACTTGTGAAACATCAACAAAAAGGTGCACGGTTCGGGTTGGTTTATTGTTATGGAGAAGAACCGGCAAGAACCTCTATGGTTACTCTTTTAAAATGGTTTTGTTAAACAATATTCATCATCCTACATCATCAGTCTACAGTAGAGTATTGCTGGACATCAACCTTTCCAAGTTTCCTTTCCTAGATCTTAGGCAACGCTCATCCAGCTGCTGCCAGACAACCCATGATGAACTTCAACCTGGCTTGAGGGCTATTTCCATGATATCCACAGAGTTTGTGAATATCATGAAAAAGTCAATACTTTTCGTGGAAGTAAACAGGTCTATAAAGTGTGGTCAGATATAGGTATCAACGATTATCATTGTTTCTATTTGACATGCAAGATCCAATGTAAAGCACAGTCTTATAATTGAATAAGTCTTGATCCTATACTAAATTCTAGGTTCATCCATGACTCTCTATTCTTAGATCAATAGATTACACATTGCCTATAACATACCTTTCGTTTATTTTCTTCAGCTTTCTCCTGCAATAGTTTTGTATGCTCTATCACTCTTTTGTCCTTCCTGCGGACAAAGCTTACAAGTCTCCTGATCTCCTCATTCCTTTCTTTGCGTGCTTTCTGCCTAATTTTATTGTTTTCCTTCTCCATCAACTTAATTACTCTCCTGTTATCACCCTGTGAGATTTCATACTGGTCTAGCCAAACATAACCTGCAAGTAGTGAAATACATAAGTATGAAATAATATATTAAATGTGTCTATGCTTCTCACAGCAATTCTTTCCTTGTAATTTTAAATAAAATACAATGAATTAATTAATTGAGAAATTACTTACTTTTATTAGTAGAGAATGCCATCCAATAAGCATAGAATTCATTTACTTGTGCATATGGAGTTGTTGAGTTGCCAAATGCAGGTATTTTAGAAACTTCCTCTGGGTCATCAAGGAAATCAGTTTCCTCTGTCATCAGTTTGGAGAAAACCTGTAAAATAGTAAATTGAAAATTCAATAAAACGATGTTCATAAATCGAAATATTACCAAAATATTTTCTGCAGACTGGTTAGTTTTACCTCATTGTAAATTGCATAGAATCCTTGTGGATCATCATCAAAACCTTTGTAACAGGACGGACTAAAGTAAGGGTAAACATCAAGACTGTCATCATTATAAGAACTGCCGGCTCCACGTAATAGCTGCTCCCTGTGATTGTCATACCTAAAAAATTACAAAGATTGTAGAATCCAGTTACTGAATAATCATTGTGGTGTAAAATCATTAAATGAAATGTTACTGCTTTAGATTTTCATTAGGACTTACCAAGCTCTCTCTTGAGGGTCGGAAAGCACTTCATATGCATTCTGCACAAGTTGAAACTGTTCTTTCGCCTCTATCAAATTCTCTAAGTTTTTGTCGGGATGCCATTGTAGCGCAAGGCGCCGATATGCCTTTTTTATTTCAGAGGCAGACGCTTCTTTCGGCAAACACAAAACTTCGTAGTGGCACTTCATTTTATGACCATTCTACGCTCACTTTCACAATATTTTTTCACAGCCTCTTTAAAATAATAACCTGAACTGCAAAAAATCTTAGTTCCGATGAATTGAAATGGAACTAACAATTAATGTTTCTACTTGTCTAGCAAACTCAAGAAGTAACTTAGCACTTGTATTCAAATGGTTTTAGCAGAAAAATATTATCGATCTATTTTGAAGATTTCAGCGAAAAGACACGACGTCCATGCTTCTTTCGGATTTGTTTTTTTCTGATAGTGTTGTCATATTTTGAAAACTACAGCCACAGCTGTACTTTTACATTGTTATTATTTGTTGAAATAATACCATGCAGCACTTATGAATGTTCTAGGAACAATATTTAAATTCCTGAAATTAAAATCTGTCTCGTCTCTTATTTTAGTTCCATAAAATAATTATTTTGACAATAAATTATTATTATTTTAATTGGTAACATCACATAGCTGTATCTATGATGTCAAACATGTCAGAATGTGATAGATATCGTTTCGTTCACTCACCCAAAAGCGTAAACACGTAGACGTAAACGTCTAAAAAGTTCTCTTTTCACCAAATGTACCCATCGATCGATGAATGGTCAATGAGATCTAAAAAAATATCTTGACGGCAAACAACTTGATTATTTAGCGGAAACTGTGCTATTAAAAATAGCAGTGAGGTGTTCACATTAGAACTCTTTCTGATAGGTTAAGCTCACTCAGCTGCTGCGGTAAGAAACATAAGGCAGTATGAAGGCAGTTAATATTTTGGGCTTTGTACCCGTAGTCCCTCTCGTAGTCCCTTGAAGGGACCACGGGCACAAAAGTACCCGTGGTTCCTTTTTCAGATAATTATAACCATACCAAATTAAGAAGGCGATCAGTCACAAACTACCAGGAGGGCAGAAGCATCGGGAATAATGTAGCTTCCCGTTAAGGGGGGGTTATATTTTTATTTTATTTTAAACTAAAATCAAATGCAAGAGCGTGCAAGTGGGGGAGGAGCAGAGGGGTAAAGGGGGATAAGTCACAAACTACCAGGAGGGCAGAAGCATCGGGAATAATGTAGCTTCCCGATAAGGGGGGGGGGGGATAAACATTATTCCCGATGCTTCTGCCCTCCTGGTAGTTTGTGACTGATCGCCTTCTTAATTTGGTATGGTTATATCTGAGAAAGGGACCACGGGTACTTTTGTGCCCGTGCTCCCTTCAAGGGACTACGAGAGGGACCACGGGTACAAAGCCGTATTTTCTTGTTTATATTAAACTCTGTTTAATTTTTTCTTCATATGTACGAATGCTCTAAAAGGGCCTCTTTAGCAGAATCATCTATCTATCTATATAAATAAAAAGAGAAGTTTGTACTGACTGACTGACTGACTCATCAACGCCCAGCCCAAACCCTTGGACCTAGAAAGCTGTAATTTTGTTCAGAGGTTCCCTGTGGGGTGCGGAGTAGTGAGGTATAAGTAGAGAGTAATGTGTAAGAGGTGACGACTATAGGATATTCTCCTACAGAACGTCGTAGAGTAAACCAAACCCCAGCTTGAGAGTGACCACGAATGGTTTTAAAAACACTTCCAAGTGAAGAGTGGATGTCAATTACCAGTGTAGACAAGGAATAAGGAAGGATTTTTTGGCTTTGTACCCGTGGTCCCTCTCGTAGTCCCTTGAAGGGACCACGGGCACAAAAGTACCCATGGTCCCTTTTTCAGATATAACCATACCAAATTAAGAAGGCGATCAGTCACAAACTACCTTGAGTTATATAAGTCGAGCTCCACGATAACTGACAAATGCTTGCACTGACTGGACGGGTCCACTCAAATCTGTGTGGTGCTTTATTCAAAAGACCATCTCAGACTCTAATCTGCATGATCTTCATGTATTTTATTATTTTCATATTGTGAATGTGAGGACCGTGTGGGTTTTTATTTAATTTTAACGATTGTTTGGCAGTTTGAGTACTTTAAGCGACCCACCCAAATGTCCCCTTCTTTGGTATTGTTTGTCGTGACGTTGAGCTCCTTGAGTTATAAGTCGAGCTAGACGAAAACTGACAAAATGCTTGCACTGACTGGACGGGTCCACTCAATTCTGTGTGGTGCTTTCTTCAAAAGACCATCTCAAACACTAATCTGCATAGTCTTCATGTGTGTATTATACCAAGATTATGTTTGTACCTTGAACATATTGTAAACCCAAACGATTTTAAATGAGTGTCCATGAAGTTTCTTGCCATTCTTCTCATGAGACCAACGCTTTGGAATTGGCAACTACAGTACACTCACGAGTTATTATGCCTTGTGACTGGGACTGTAGCTTAGTTTATTTAGCTTAAGGGTTTTTGGCAGTTTTGTCATACAAAAGTATGTCAGGCCTTTGCTGGGTGGCGGCTTGAGTAATCGTTGGATATCTCTGAGTGCCGCAGTTAGTTTAATTCGACTATTCAAAAGTGCCTGTTACTGGCCTACTTGAAATAAATATTTTTGACTTTGACTTTGACTTACCAGGAGGGCAGAAGCATCGGGAATAATGTAGCTTCAATGCTTGTGCCCTCCTGGTAGTTTGTGACTTACCTACCCCCCTTTACCCCTCTGCTCCTCCCCTGCTTGCACGCTGTTTTGCATTTGATTTTTGTTTAAAATAAAATAAAAATAGAACCCCGATAGATAAAAAAGAAGAATTAAGGGGGGGCCTTAACGGGAAGCTACATTATTCCCGATGCTTCTGCTCTCCTGGTAATTTGTGACTGATCGCCTTCTTAATTTGGTATGGTTATATCGGAAAAAGGGACCACGGGTACTTCTGTGCCCGTGGTCCCTTCAAGGGACTACGAGAGGGGCCACGGGTACAAAGCCATATTTTGTACCTTAGAGCATTTTACTGTGGGGATCAGCAGCAGACTTTGATAAAATTTTCATCTTTCAAAAGGATTCCCGAGAAGATATAGATCGCTATGGTAGTACAGCGAATCTGAAGTGGGGGAAATAATGACTTCCAAGCCACCGCCGGTGGCGACTGGGAATGAATGGAAGGGTCCAAAGATAGATCGTTAGATCGCGCGGTCTAGCCCAGGCGCGGATCCAGCCCTCAAAAAAGGTTATGGGCACAGTAACTCGAAAATTGGCCAAGTGCGAGTTGGAGTATAAACTCGCTCATGATCGATATAGTAACACTACTAGGAAAGAACTACTTTTGAAATTCGATGGGCGCCGGCAGGTTTATTTGGGAGAGAGAGGGCAGGGCGTGCATCTTTAGTTTCCCGAAAAGAGCTGTGAGTCTTTAGAATTTGTGTGTCGTAAATAAGGCAGGTTTTAAAAATAAGCGTAGTGAGCTCCTAAAAGTCAGTACCCAGTTTTAATTTAATAGATTTTCTTACTGTCTTAAATTGTGTCTTGTCAGGAGTTACTAAAACAGTTAATAGCAAAAAAATTGCGAGAGCGAGCGGAGCGAGCTCGAAAATTCACATCACGTCCACGGAAAAATTAGATTTTTTTCACTCATACGGGATTGAGAATAAAAAGCATTGGCAATTATTGTAGACACGAGACAGGATGTATTCGCGAGCGCAGCGAGCGAGCTTTTTAGCGTTTTCCCTCAGATAGGTTAATCGGTTCGATTTCGGAGGAAGGTGAGGAGGTTCCCCGAGATGAGTTAGATTTTCAAATGTCAAGATTAAGACAACACAAGAGCGAGTGGTGCAAGTCGGCTCTTGAAAGGATTAGGTTCTAAGGCGCAAGCGTCTGAAACCGCTTTTGATAACAGCAGGAGCGAGAGAAGAGAGCTTCAAAATTTGCATCCCGCCTCCGACCTATATATTGAGTTCTTTTTGTTTATACATACAGACAGAGATAACAACAAAACATAATAAAGGGCAAAATGTCATAGCGAGCGAAGCGAGCTTACAAAATTTGGTTCCTGTCTTGGAATGGTTAGTCTCTGTTGTGCAGAAAGTTAATAATTTATCAAATTTACAAAAAATAACAATTTTCTGAAGATTTTGGGGGGGGGGGGGTCATGACCCCTGTGACCGTGAAAATGTGACGTCACAAGCCAATTAGGGTTGTGGGCATGCCCATAGTGCCCACAACGGTGGATCCGCGCCTGGTCTAGCCCACGTTCTGTAACGTGTAATCATGGAACTAGTAAGTACTAAATTAATCTTCATTCCCGCCCGTGATTCACTGGAGTAGCCACCAGACTTTTTAGCAGGAGAAAACTAAAAACTCGAGATCCAGACCAGGGAGCATTTCGCAATAAATATATTTAAAAGAAACTACCTTGCTCTTGCTAATCCTAGTACACAACCTACGAAGACGGGACGTGATAGTTAGTGAAAGCCGGCGGACTGAAACCAAATACGACGAGGAGCCTTGTCACATGTGATAATTTCCACTTCTTTGACCAATTCCACCTGCACCTTGAAGGATCTGTCCAGTGGTGTGGTTAATGTTATCAATGAGGCAGAGTTCTAGTTGAACGTATGGTAGAAGTGTTCAAACTAACCAATAACGAATTGGTCACGGGTATTGTGAAGTTTGAGGTAACCTGGAAAAAGAGCTTCTGGATTGGGCTTCCGGCCAAAATACGAGTAGGTATAAGGGGAACTCCTCAAATCTGACAGGACTGTGCGACGATGAAGTCTAACTATGTAGCAAAAAATATATAATATTTTTTTGGCATAAGCTTTTAATACAGTTATCTTATTTCTAAATATTCTTCAATTAAAATAAATTATTCGAATAGGTACATATTTTAAAATGTAAATTAATTATAAACAAATTAGTAAGATACAAATTAATACATTTAAAAATAATCAATTTTTTTTAAAATAATTCTTCAGTAGGTATTAAAAAGTAAATAGGCTGCATAGAGAAATTCTATTTATGCTCAGGAAGGGCTTGTAGAATTTTCGCTGTGGCGGCCTGTGAAAAAAAAAAGTTCCCAAGTGTTAGGTACTTCTCAAGTTCGAGGAAAACCTAGAAATGAACTAGCTTACCAAACACCTACAACGGACTTCATCAAGTTTAATTGCAGTATGAACAACACAATAATAAAATTTAAATAACGTGACCTCTTATTAACATCATCTTCTTTCTCCTGCCCTAAGGCTCAAAGTGCAAACAATCACACGGGAGAGATGAAATACGTTTTGTGGATTGGAATCACTGACTGGTCGATTCCCGCACGGCTCTTCTCCATTCTATGCATCACCGCTATCCTAATTTATTAGGGGCTCTAAATAAAAATAACCATGAAATGTACGACAGATTATAAAACTAAACTTAAGAGAGAACGAAAACCGAGAAACATAATTCACGTACCCATTTAAATAAGCAACAATTCTGTGGGCAGAGGGACCAGTTTATTTTCTTTTATATCGCCAATGGTTTTCTCTAGTTCCCTCACGGACTATTAAGGAAAATATAAAAAGATTAGCTAATTATTAGCAAGATGTTAGCGAGACCGATACCGACAACCTTCTTTTTTTTTTTTGGAAGTGGCGAAATGTTGACAACAAAATATAAAAAAAAATGTTGAGAAAGCGACATGAAAAAAGAGAAGCGAGTCTGACTCAGAATATATTATGTTCTGTGGTCTGACTTGCCACACGAAGGATGATAACGTACGGTTCCGAAGGTAACCCACCCTCACTGTAAACCGAATAGCAACTGCTTTGTAAAACCACTGGGACATGACTGGGTACTGTATAAATCTTTGATAACGCTATCAAGCGTCCAATTCGCCATGTACGTTTTCATAAAGTACCTAATAATAGAAAGTCGTGTATTCGCGGGTCGTCAAAAGTTGGGTTTTGATTGTCAAAAACCGACAGCTACAGTCCCAGTCACATGGCATAATAACTTGTGAAAGTATAGGAGTGTGTGTGAGGTGGTGGCCATATTTATTCGAGACCCTTGACTGACACTGGTAGTATCGTTAGCTAGTTGAATAGGTGCGTCACTGTTGAGTAGTTTTATATGGGAAACGATCTTCCAGAACATAACCATGAAGTACCGTTAGAAGGTTCCCTTTGGGGTCGAAAAAACATCATCAGTTTGTGCCAGTATCCCTGAAGAGCTAAGCAGATGCGTACCTAATGTCACAAAAACATTTGGCCTATGTTAAAGTTACAGGTAACAGGGGCGAGCCGATTACTATTAACCGGGCACAAATCCATTAGCACTGCTCGATGTGGTAATTGAATCCAGGACCACATGTACTCATGTACCTTACGACTACTAGACCAACGAGCCAGTTGTTCTTAGAAAAAGATATCACAATAAAATGCTTGCTTACGATTTCAGAAAAATCGCGTTCCAATTTCAACCTGGTGTTGGCTGCCGGCGCTTGTGGTGGTTCCAGGTACTGTGTTGGCTCAACATATTCCTCGTACAAGTCCTGACGAGGGCCTACGTTCAAAGTGTCTTCAGGCAAGCGACAGTTGGTTTCTATCCACTTTCGCTCCTGACTTGAAACGCCCCTGCAATAACGATCGGTACTTTTAAGTCTTTTGGTCGTGTTATAAGAATATTTATAGAAGTTGATTTATACGTATTATATTTGTCTTGATTTATAGAATTTAATCATGCAAACTCGAAAATACATAGCATTATCACACTGTACTGGAATCCATTGATGGATTGTGCTGATAAACCTGATTGGTACAGTACAGCGGTGGTTAATCGATTAGAGGCGCGTAAAGATTGTTGACACGAAGAGAACCTCGTGAAAGCCGAGAAAGATAAGCAAATCAAGTACCTATCTTTTTTTTTTTGGTGGGTGTAAAATCATCAAATAACCCCCCCCCCCCCGCTCTTGGGCAGAGCGAAGGAGAGTGTCAGACTTCTACTGACTAAAAACCAACCCATGTTCCTTCTTCGCCCTTGTGCCGAGGCCACGTCATCTCTTTCGATAATCCGCAGCCCCTACGGGCGTCGGCCCTTGCGGGCCCCTCCTTGCTGACATCTCTTTGAGGCGCGTGTGTAACACGAACGCGCCGTCGACACGGTCTGTTGCCGTCATGACGACGGCTGGACGGCGACCTAGCCCATTACTCACCGTCCACAGGCCCGCGTCTACGGTGGCCGAAAGCCATCACGTGGCCCCCGACGCCCGGAGCGCCTCCCGCGGCGGATCAAGTACCTATCTTGACTTGTGTTAACTCGGTGATCATCGTGCGGATAGTCGTTTCAGCGAATGGCTTAATTGCCAAGAACCTCGACTAATACCTGAAGAGAGCCTCTTCAGGTATTGGCCGTTATGTTACTAACTTACCATGCCAGTTATAAGATTAGACCTAAACGAACATACATACAGACATTACAGGCTAAATAGAAGTTTGTAAAAACGGATAAAGAAGAACTCGGTTCTTGACTCACCGACACTGGCTTCTCAAGCGCTTACCTTATGAGCTTTGCGGCGTCCTCATGATGAACAACCACCATCCTTTTACGATCGTAGTAGCCGTCCAGGGTGTCACAGTATCCGATAGGTACCTTTAAGGTAGGCTGATTGGGTGTATGGTGTGACCTGCCACCAGGTAGCAGACCATTGGCGTATTCTACTGCAAATCTGTTGACACAGATGATATGTGAATTCTAAGGATTGCGTTACTTTACCATCTTTTAGGTAGGTTTAGGGTTATTTACACTAATATCAAATGGACACATCTGTAGCATGCCTGAGAAGTTATGGGCTAAAGTAGGTGCCAATCAGCAGCAAAATATAAATCAACCCACCCACCCACAACTATCTACTTTGAAGACGTATAATCATACCTTCTATCAGGCATCTTGCAATATTTCCAATCGTCTTCATCATATTCTACAATGTCGTCAAAGATAACCGTCCTCTTGGTCATTTTGCCATTATTCCACTGGCCGCGTATAGCTGCCGTGCCGTCAGGAGTTTTGTATCGCAGCTCTCCTGAACCGTGCATCGCACCATCCTTAAACTCACCTTCGTAGACGACTCCTATGGCGAGAGAAATTATGCACATTGACAACATGACATTGGTTGGTTGCCAAGTTGACATTGGTTGGTTGACATTGGCTGGTTGCCAAGCTACATAGCCTGGCCCTCCGGCGCAAAGTTGCATGTCTGTCGGTCTTCTACACACAGTACACACTGTACTTCGGAGAGTGTGCGCAAGAGCTCCACGAGCTCATTCCACCATCTCCCTTCTTCCATCGAGAGACTAGGCGTACTGCAGGTTTTCACCCATACCTTGTCGATGTTCCACACATTCGTACGAAGCGTTTTGCTAAATCTTTCATTATTCGTACAGCCAAGGAGTGGAACACCCTGCCTACGTCGGTCTTCCCGAGTTCATATAACCCCAATCTATTTAAGTCGCGAGTAAATAGGCTTCTTCTGGGTAAGCTCGTTCCATTGTCGACCTCATCTCTGCCCTTAGGACAAGATTGAGGTCAAGAGTAAGCCCATTTAATATAAAAAAAATGACACAGACACCCCCATCATCATCATCATCATTCTTTTACTGTTCTTATCCCAATTCATTTGGGGTCGGAGCATGTCTTCACAGACACCCCCCGCAAAAGTTAAAAAGGACATCATCCACATTTCATACAGTTTTGGTCCAAAAGTAAAAGTGCCGGCCAAATAAAAAAAGTGTTTTATTCTGATAGAACTCGTCCGCCTTAGAATTTCTTTAAATGACACCAAAGCTGTAGCATCACTATACTTGGTATTATTTGAGTTCTAAAAATACTATTTAGAGCTCAATTTACCACTGACTCACTGATTGACAGAATTGTTCTCCCAGATGGTGGATGGGGAGGTGGGTATATTTTGACAGATTCGTAAACAAGTAACTCTCGTGAGTATGGGAAAAGTGCCAAACCCCCCCTTTCCCCCCCCCCCCCCTTTCTCCCCCCTCCCTATCGTATCTCGGAAACAAAGAGACTTTACGTGTTTTTTTTTAGGGATTCGTATAGAGGAAGCTCGGGGAAGTAAAAACCATTTTTCAATGTTGACCCCCTTGCCCCCCTTCTCCCCCCCTTTTGGCGGATCTCGGAAGTTAAGAGACTTGGAACATATTTTTTTTCAGATTAATTGAAAGGAAAAATGTATGAAAAATCAGGTTTTTTTAACATGAATACCACCAAGTATATTAGTGCTACAGCTTTGGTGTCATATAAAAAAATGCTAAGGCGAACGAGTTCTTTCAGAATAAAGCACTTTTTTTTATTGGCGCCGGCACTTTGACATTTGGACCAAAATGGATGATGTCCTTTAGTTACTTTAATCTAAAATACGAAATTCACAGGTAAACTCCGTTAGAAACATACGTGGGTTGGATAAAAATGGAGAAATACAGGGAAGGAATATCAAACAATGAAATGTTTATGTCCGTAAATCGACTTCTGATGGAGGGGTTAAATATTCGATAGGCTGGAGAATTTCCGATTCTCTCATCAATAAGTCGTGACGATTGAAACAAAAAATTAGAAGCAGATATTACCATGAGCAAACGTGTATACTCCATAGCCATGCATGCCATATCCTTCTCGCCATTCGCCTTCATATGTGGAGTCTGTGCAGAAATCCTCATACGTCTTTGTAACTTCAGGTGCTTCCGTTGTGCTGCTGAAAATATTGTAGTTGCAAACCTATCAGAAACTCTGTTGGCAGCGACCTAAATTCGCGTGAAATTATCTACATATTATTTTAGCTACCGCAAGTAAAAGTCTCGTCAAAATCGGTCTAGCCGTTTCGGAAATTATCCGGAAAAAGACAGACGTAAACTTATAAAAATGCATTTCTCATTTTATGCATTCAGTAAGCTGTTATTTTGGTATTACAAACAGATACTTGAATTTAATTTATTTGTGAAGATAAAGTGGGTGGAGTCATCATGATTCCTGAATTTCGAAGAGACGGTGTGATACGTCTCCGCCTGATCATTCTTCAACTCCGCCCTATCCCATCGAACTTTGTGAACGTTTTAATTTCCAACTAGGTTGTTATTATAAGTAAATAAATATCTTAACACTAACTTGCACTGTTCTTCCATTTTTTTAGCGTATGCCTTCATTTGGCACAGCCATTGACATTTGCATGGAAGAGTAACACTGAAAGTATTATCGTAATGAAATTATTTAGGTACAGCAAGAACTAAAGGGTGAGAATGGGTAAGAATCACAAGAAAATAATCTATACTAGTACCTACTAGCTTTTGCCCGCGGTTTCGCCCGCGTGGATGTCGAAAAATATCCCAACACTTCCATCCCCTATTTAGTTCCATTAGGGATGAACTTCGAAAAAAAAAACCATTCTATCCATTGGTGAAAACAGCATGAAAGTCAGTGCAGTAGTTTTTGAGTTTATCGCAAACAGACAGACAGACGTGGCGGAGGACTTTGTTTTATAATATGTAGTGATACTGATTATAAAGCTCTTCAGTTTGTGTTTTTGTTTGGTTGAACTCGCTAATCTCAGCAATTACTGGTTGGACATGAAAAAAACTTATTTTGTTTTATATTAATACTAGCTGAACCCGCGCATGCTTTGCAATGCGTTTTTCCTACCTACCTATCACCTACCCTACCTACTACCCTGCCTACTACCCTGCCTACTACCCTGCCTACTACCCTGCCTACTACCCTGCCTACTACCCTGCCTACTACCCTGCCTACTACCCTGCCTACTACCCTGCCTACTACCCTGCCTACTACCCTGCCTACTACCCTGCCTACTACCCTGCCTACTACCCTCCCTACTCCCCTGCCTACTACCCTGCCTACTACCCTGCCTACTACCCTGCCTACTACCCTGCCTACTACCCTGCCTACTACCCTGCCTACTACCCTGCCTACTACCCTGCCTACTACCCTGCCTACTACCCTGCCTACTACCCTGCCTACTACCCTGCCTACTACCCTGCCTACTACCCTGCCTACTACCCTGCCTACTACCCTGCCTACTACCCTGCCTACTACCCTGCCTACTACCCTGCCTACTACCCTGCCTACTACCCTGCCTACTACCCTGCCTACTACCCTGCCTACTACCCTGCCTACTACCCTGCCTACTACCCTGCCTACTACCCTGCCTACTACCCTGCCTACTACCCTGCCTACTACCCTGCCTACTACCCTGCCTACTACCCTGCCTACTACCCTGCCTACTACCCTGCCTACTACCCTGCCTACTACCCTGCCTACTACCCTGCCTACTACCCTGCCTACTACCCTCCCTACTACCCTGCCTACTACCCTGCCTACTACCCTGCCTACTACCCTGCCTACTACCCTGCCTACTACCCTACCTACTACCCTACCTACTACCCTACCTACTAACCTACCTACTACCCTACCTACTACCCTACCTACTACCCTACCTACTACCCTACCTACTACCCTACCTACTACCCTACCTACTACCCTACCTACTACCCTACCTACTACCCTACCTACTACCCTACCTACTACCCTACCTACTACCCTACCTACTACCCTACCTACTACCCTACCTACTACCCTACCTACTACCCTACCTACTACCCTACCTACTACCCTACCTACTACCCTACCTACTACCCTACCTACTACCCTACCTACTACCCTACCTACTACCCTACCTACTACCCTACCTACTACCCTACCTACTACCCTACGTACTACCCTACCTACTACCCTACCTACTACCCTACCTACTACCCTACCTACTACCCTACCTACTACCCTACCTACTACCCTACCTACTACCCTACCTACTACCCTACCTACTACCCTACCTACTACCCTACCTACTACCCTACCTACTACCCTACCTACTACCCTACCTACTACCCTACCTACTACCCTACCTACTACCCTACCTACTACCCTACCTACTACCCTACCTACTACCCTACCTACTACCCTACCTACTACCCTACCTACTACCCTACCTACTACCCTACCTACTACCCTACCTACTACCCTACCTACTACCCTACCTACTACCCTACCTACTACCCTACCTACTACCCTACCTACTACCCTACCTACTACCCTACCTACTACCCTACCTACTACCCTACCTACTACCCTACCTACTACCCTACCTACTACCCTAAATAAAACCTTTAATAAGTCACCTCCTTGGTTGCTATGGTTCAGAGTAAAAGATCGTTCCATTTTTAAATAACACGACAGATATGAGTTCAGTATGTAATTTATTTGGCCGATAAACACGACAGATATGGATTTTCATACAACTTTTGCCGGCCGCTGGTCGCATGTATCTGGCCAGTACAGCAATTTCGATTTATCTCGAAGAAGGTTGTCAAAATAATGCTCAAAGGTCATTGGGCAACTAAGTATGGAACCTATACCCAGAGCCTACAGAAAAAAAAATAGGTAGGATGTTTAGATAAACGTCTCTAGTTTACGAATATATATGTCGCATTAACGCAGATACCGGGAAAAAACCATTAATCTAAAAAATAAAAAAAACAGTGATTATGTTAATTATAACAAGACTCCTAGTACATTTTATTGGTTTCTTGATAGTAAACATGATTTGAAAAAAAAAATACAAACAACAAAACAAGTATAAAAGAGTTTTTAAGTTTTTAACCGACTTCAAAAAAGGAGGAGGTTTTTTTTTTATGTATGTTACCTGATTTCTCCCCCATTTGTGGACCGATTCTCAAAATTCTTTTTTTATTTGAAAAAGTAAACTCCTGAGGTAGTCCCATTTTAATTTGGTGAAGATCTGGTGCTGATCTCCGGAGATATACAATGGAACTCTTCATAAATAGACGGCAAATCTGTCGTAATTGCTGGAATCGCTTGGATGTTTATTGAATATACATTATCATGACGTAACATCACGCCTGTATGCTCTGAGGGGGTATGCAGATGTGTACAATACACATTTTTTTAATGTATTTTCACCGATTTCTCCCCCATTTTTGGAAGAGTACTTTCTGAAAGTGGTTCCATTTCAATTTGGTGAAGATCTGATGAAGATCTACGGAGATAGGCAACGGAACTCCCCAATAAATGATAGCAAATGGACTGGGATTGCTGAAATCTCATGTCTGTCTATTGTTTACACCAGTTCATAACATAACATCACGCTGGCACGTTGTGAAGGGGTAAGCACATGTGAACCATTAAAAAGTTAAAAATAAAAACTTTTTTACAAAAAATAAAACCGACTTCAACTTTCGACATGATCAATGTCCACAGAAATAATTGTATCGTTTAATAACGCCGCAGGCGTATCTACTTGATCTTGATGTCGGGCCCAAGACAAAAAACCAGGGCCGTACGCGAGAGGTTTCCGCCGCCGATCGCCACTACGAGAACACGGCGGGGCTCCGCCCAAGCAGGGCACACCTCCACAGTGTGCTCCACCGTGTCCTCCGGCCGATCCTCGCAGTGGAAGCATCCGGGCGTTTCCTTCCCGCCTGATTCGGTGCAGGTACCTCCCGGAACATCCGTGTCCGGTGAGGACCTGCGTCAGACGGAAGGTGAGGGCACCGTGGCGCCTCTCTAGCCACTCCTCAAAGAGGGGACTTACCGCCACTATCATGGCATGCCCTGCACGGGGTTGCGACAGTCGCTGTCTCCATGCCGCCATGAGATCACACCGGGAGGTCCTTCGTAGAGCGGCAATTTGCCGCGGCAACGGAGTGACCCCCCGGTGTAGCGCCTCCGCGCGCCATTCACGCAGGCGCGCGAGGACTATCGCCTCCAGATCCCATGGCGGCAATCCGGCAAGGAGGTTCGCCACCTCGCGGGAGATCGTGCGGTACCCACGGACTAGCCTAACGGCCAGCACCTTTTGGGGCGCGTTCAAGTAGTGGGCGGCCCGCTTCGTCAAAGCACTTGCCCACACCGGGGCCCCGTAGAGGGCCATGGACCGCACGATCCCCACATAGAGCCTCTGGCAGGAGGCGTTTGGCCACCCCAAATTGGGTAAGAGCCACCTGAAGGCAGCCCCGGCCCGCTCCAGTCTGGGAGCCAAACGTCGCAAGTGCTCCACGAAGTTCCAGCGGCTGTCGAGGAGGAGCCCTAGTACCTACTTCAAAGTACACTCGACGCCGATGGGAACCCCTCCCACCGTTAGCTGGGATCCCGACGGCAGCAGTTACCCACGTCCATGGAAGCCCATGGCCTCCGACTTGTGAAGTGCCACCTCGAGACCCAGCTGCCGGATCCTCTCGACGACTATCGCAACCCCGCGCGTCATCGTTTCGGCCGCCGCCTCGTACGACCCCTCCTGTGCCAGCACCAGCGTATCGTCCGCGTAGCAGACGACGCTGACGCGAGCGCTTCTTTTGTTTATTTAACAGAATGCTTCACTGAAATTGTTTTATCTATACATTTATTATCTATTTTTTATTCATCTATAACATTTTATTCCCATGGTTTAAAAAAAAAAAAAACATCTTAAATTTAGTGTAGGTTAATACTTAACAATATAAAACTAATTTGGTTTTTGTAGGAAGACTATCGTTAACTGGGTCAGATTCTGCCCCATGACCTTTCGAAGCATGTTTGAGAAATAGTACTTTTCTCAAATAATGCGAGGAAATTAAATACAATTTACTTTTCAAAATCACATACAACAATAATTTTTCACGCGTTAATGAGTTCAGCCAATTCGAAATTTAAATAAAACCTTTAATAAGTCACCTCCTTGGTTGCTATGGTTCAGAGTAAAAGATCGTTTCATTTTTAAATAACACGACAGAGTTTAGTATGTAATTTATTTGGCCGCTAAACACGACAGATATGGATTTTCATACAACTTTTGCCGGCCGCTGGTCGCATGTATCTGGCCAGTACAGCAATTTCGATTTATCTCGAAGAAGGTTGTCAAAATAATGCTCAAATTTCCAAGCATGTTTGAGAAATAGTACATTACTGCAGAATCCAGTAAGTAAGCCTTCCTGGCCAAGTATGAGTTAACCGGACCGAACCGCAGGTGAGGTCTGGTTATATACGAGGCCAGGATGGCTTTCTTACTGGTTGAGGTTTGTATAATGCTTTTCTCAAAAATTAAAGAAAGTTTAACAACAAATTCGTTTAATTAATATTGAAGGTTACATTCATAAGTGAAAAAGACAATAGCACTTTTTGGCCGACCCGGGAATCGAACCCAGGACCTCACGCTCTGCAGTCGAGCTTGCGACCAATAGACCAACGAGGCAGTTTAGGAAACAACTTTAGAAAAAACTTTTTAATAAACTGAAATTACTAAATACAATCATAAAATCCCACACTATACTTCCACAACATTACTAAGTACAAAACGCAACGTATAAAATGGCTGTTTAAGGTTCCAAAAATATATGTATCTCATAAAATGTCATACCAAAAAGAGAGATTATAGAACCTCCCTTCTATAACCATGTTATAATGGCTAAACTCTAATCTGTGTCTGGTACTATGTTTTTTTTTCTAAACAGATCTAAAGAGGATGACCTAGTGTCCAGTAAGTAAATTACATACTTACTTACTGGACAGTAGGAGATTCCAAGTTTAAAATCTCGCTTCTTACTGGACAGTTGTGAATAAGTCTCCGGTAAAGTTCACTTTCTGGATACTTTTTAGAGATGTTATGGCAACATTACATACCATTTTTGAGAAAAAGCTATATTATATGACGCAGACGAAGTTGCGTGGGTCAGCTAGTAATGCTTATAAAACTTTTGATTTGCTTTTATCAACAAACTAGCCCACGGTTTCACCCGCGTGAATTTCGGTCAAATTATTATATACTAAAACCTTCCTCGAGAACCACTCTATCCATTGATGAAACCAGCATGAAAATCGGTGCAGTAGTTTTTGAGTTTATCGCGAACAGACAGACAGTTGCGGTGGAGGACTTAGTTTTATAATATGTTGTGATTATGTAAAGAATAGGTAATGTGCGAGAATGTCACGAATATGCGAATTAATCCCCTCGAAAATGTACTATGTACCTACCTATATTTAGAACTCTATGAGAAAACCGTCATGTAGGTTCTGGGTTCATGCGGTTTGTTACGGTCCACTACCTTTACATGGAGGCGTGTATCCCAGCAGTGTGAACATTATAGGTAGATTATGCTCTATGCTACGATCCGCAAATAGCTATGCTTCACTGACATGTCCGGGTAACTAGAGCACAGAACATATATACTCTAGCGAGAAGAATGTCAACTAGGAACAAATAAAATGGCACGATTTTGAGCGCCTCCTGGTGGGTGCCCCCGGAAACTCGCGAAAGCGGGTAATTGGGTTGTTCGACCGCTCTCCACTAGATGGCGCTGCGCCGATGACGCGTATTTCTGAATCGCGCGCCTTATTAATAAAAATAGTTAAACCTGGGTTTAACTTACGCTTGGTTTACGCATGCCGTCACTTTCTTTTGAATATTTTTGAAGTGAGACGGCATGCGAGATAAACCAAGCGTAAGTTAAACCAGGTTTAACTATTTTTATAATTAGCCCACAAAAGCAGAACTGGGAAACTGTGACCAATGTTAATTGGTGTGCAATTTCACTGATCACAATTTTCCAGCTTTGCTTTTGTGGTCAAACAGTACTTATTGGGTGATTAAGAAACAATTCTTGGTTGTAGAAAACTTTGAATTTTGACAAAACTTACAAGTTAGTGGTTTATTTTTATAAGTCAAAGCTTCTTACTAGTATTTTTTATAATAAAAACAGTGGTTTGTCTTTTATATCAGAATTACTTTATATAACACAATAAATGTTTCAATAAACATCATATTATGAAACAAGTTAAAGTAAGACTAACCACACGAGAAAGAAAGAAGACCAAAGACATCAGTATTTTCCTCTCCGCAGATCCACCGTGTTGCTGTTTAGAGTGTCGAATAGCATGTCCATTCTGGATATAATATCCGCTGTAACAGCCGCGTCAGCAGTTAATTGACCTGTAATAGAACATAATATTTATTTCTTACTCCTGTCCTTTTTTTTTTCTAGCCTATACTGTCCCACGGCTGGGCAAAAGCTTCCCCCATAGCCTTCCACTCATCCCTCAAGAAGAATTTTTTATACAATGCGTAAGAAGCTCCACTTCTGTTGGGTATCCCACAATACCTAGTGCCCTTTTTACTTTAAATTTGTTTCTCACTGTTTATCTTACCTTCACATCTGGTGAAGCAAAACGTCTCTATTTTTTCTTGGATGGGAAGTCCACAAAAATGCTGTTTCCTTAAAATGCAGATGACATAGCATCCTGTGTTCAGTGTGCAGTTTCATCTGAAAGTCCTTGTTTATCCATGATTTGACTGGACAGCAATACTTTGCTCACAACTGAAAGAAACAGAATAGGTAAATTAAGTACCTGCTTGCTTAGTTAGGCAATAGTTTTATGTAATTACGGATCACCAATCACAAATCTGGACTAGGGGGCTTATTTATCAAGTATCTAAAATTCTAAATGGAGCATGCGTGAATCTATAGATCTAGCCAATAATATAGGAGCACTTACCGGAGAATATTTGTCGAACCAGGTTTTGGAAACCTAAATAATGTGATTTCGGGGTCATCGACAGGCGAAGAACCACACACAGAACATATTTAATTTAACTTTTATTCTCCTTCATGTTTGAAAACAAAAAAGGGTCACTGTCTCGTACACAACACTCAGGTGTTTCGGCACACAACAGACGGAGGAACCTAGGTAGACTTTAGTCTACGTCGTTAATGGCGAGGATAACACTTTAACGTTGCAAATTGCAAAAAGAGAAGTTAGAAAAGAAAGAAGTGAATTTACAAGAAAAAACATCAACATGCGCCATGTTTTTCTTGTGATGGGGCTGCCAGGTACTTTTAACCAAAACTTACTAACTTAATTTTAAGAAATCAAATAATTTTGAAAATAAATTGCAAATCTATTTAATTCTGCATTAATTACATTTATATTTATTCAATTTTAATAATATTAATATTGAATAAATTAGCCGAAATATTATACTGGCTATGATAGTTCAACCAAAAATGTCGCTAAAACTACCATATGGTAGCTTTTAAACATAGAGGCATCTTTTCATTTTTACTAATGTTGCCATCCTGAAAGACGTCATTTTTAGAACCCGAAATTTTTAGGACTGGCGACACAGTTCTAGCCCCCGTAGGTATTCCAAGTTTTACCCAATGAGTCGACCCCGCCTGGAACTAGAGCGACCTAAAACTTTTTCCGGTTGTCTGTCCAGGTAACTAGAGCGACCCAAGAGATCCGCGCCACACTGTACCATTAAAACTTACTAATTATCTATGAAAAATTTAAAAAATCGACTAACTGTTCTGTTATATTTTTACTCCGTGAAACGACGATTCTTTTCATACCAAATACTCTATGCCCGAGCGGCCGCCATCATTAGTTAGGATTGTTTATATAAGTGTCGGGTCGCCAGTATTTTTTGTTTACGTTTGAAGTGTCGACGTTCGAGCGATAAGGATTGTGATATAATATCCCATTGTGTTGAGTGTTAGGTTTATTTAAATAGTTTGAAGTGTTAATTCTTATCGTTTATGTGCCAACAGAATTGAAATCGGAGTTTTGAAGGTTATCTAAACCAGTGATGAAAAACAGTAAACAAAGTGCGTAATTTCTAACGTTTGTTTTGGTAAGTATTGCATGATTTAATGTATATTTCAATGCTAAAGTTGTGAAATGCTTCTTATAATAGGAAAAACAGTTCATTATCAATATAAAAGTAGACTTAAACCAAAGAAATATGATGAAAATAGTTATTATTTCACGTGTTTAAAATTTGTGTTCCAAATTTTTAATTATGGCGTCACACGGGAAGGGGTATTTGTTTTGATTTATTGTGCTAATACTGTACGTTCCAAGGAATGATGTATTGGTATAAAAAAATAGCTTATATAATCTATTTTGATAATACATAAGTTCCGTTGAGATATGTTACAAAATATTTCGTAAAAACTTTTATAAACAAAAAACTTTACTCAAATTTAACCCGTATTGGCGTGGTTCGTGCCGGTTATTTCGATAAGTTTCTGTATGTTATAGTATTTTATCAGTAAAATACTTGTTATAATAGGAAAAAACAGCTCATTATTAATGTAAAAGTAGACTTAAACCAAACAAATACGATGAAAATAGCTATTATTTCACGTGTTTAAAATTTGCGTTCCAAATTTTTAAGTACGGCGGGACACGGGAATGGGTATTTGTTTTGATTTATTGTGCTAATACTGTACGTTCCAAGTAATGATGTATTGGTATCAAAAAATAGCTTATATAATCTATTTTAATAATATCTAAGTAACATTGCGATATGTTACAAAAAGCTACGTAAAAATCTGTTAAATACAACAATTTTACCCAAATTTTACTCTTAGTGTCAACTTAAACATTTTTTGTGTGCGTTTTCGTTATGAGTCGGTATATATTAAATTATGTGTATCGTACCCTGCATTTCTCGCTATAAACAGTTTTTTTTTGATACCCGGACGTTTGATAGATGTTTTGTACAAAATCATCTTAAACGTCCGGGACACAATTGTGTCCCGCTACGGGTCGCCATTGTGTCCCCCGGACAGATGGGGGTACGTCAGCTGTCAAACTTTGGACAGCTCAGTGGTCTTCTTAATTTTCGTGTCGCGGGTACGACACAATTTTGTATTTTACGATTGTAAATTTAATTGGTTGACTTGAATCTCTGGGGCTTTCAATATTATGTTTTCAAAGTTAAGCAGATCCATAAGCACGTGAACTGTGTAAATGGAGTTATAATGTAGGTAGGTACCTACATTACACCATGATTACACCTCAATGTGCAGAATCGTCATGGTCAGATTCTAAATAACTGGAAAAGTACTTACCAGGATGCTTAAAGGTATGAACGATACCTACCTTGTTCCAGGCTTCCCACAAAACGTCATCTCGTAGGTAAACTATAAAAATAAACAAAGATGCGATAATTACCGTAATTTAAAGGGTTTATTTAGGTAAGCTAAATATTATAAACAAAATTAAAAAAAAATAGTAAAATAAATAACTATAAACTTTTTAAGCGTAATTAACTTACATTTATATAAGAAATCGCGGGGTTAGGTAAGCTCAGTGGCAAAGTTTAAGTCTGTTTTTATTTTCCTAAAAATAATAATAATCTGTTAAATTGTTTTCCAATTATTCGATTATTCGTAACTATTGGAAACACTTTTTATGTTCTGTGATTGGAAATAATATGTGAAGTTTGTCGTTTTAATAACCAAAGAGTAGAATACTTATATAAACAATCATAACGGAACCGACTCACAAAATAGTTTGATTGCTAAAATTGAATAGTGGCGACATCTATTATTCTGTAACAAAAACACTACGGTCCCTAAACTTATTTAAACTTATAATTTAGTTATAATCAACGTTTAGGTAGGAACGTATTACAGTGAAACTTGGATAAGTAAGTTATTGTGTATCTTTTAATGACAGTGGATAACTTATAATGTCTATCAAATAACTGTCAAATGGTGAGTTTTTAAGAAAAAAATGTACCAAACCATAACCAATTTACAGTTAATCTATGGAAATTTCTGATAGCCACTGACGTTAAAAAGATACGCAATACGGGGGCTGGATAAGTGAGAAACCTCCATAACTGGAACTCATGCTGAGGTCCCAACAGTATGGCCTGGATATCTGAGACACTGGGTAAGTGAGACAAATTTTGTAGCTATATTATTTCGATTAGACTCGGATACTTGAGACAATACAATAAAACAATTTTAAATAAGTACACAGTGTCATATATTATTTCAAGCTTGTTGTGTTTATGTTTTTAAAAATATAATTGATTTTTATTATTTCGGCGTTGCCATCATATAAAAATTTAAGAAACAAAACTCTGTTGTTACACAATACTACACCAACTTTCAAGAATGACCTTTTGATGAAATAATCATTCTTGAAAGTTACATGAACTTGGAGGGTTGTAATGATGATTTTGATGATTATAATTCTGTAACTGCATACGTCTTACAGCCGCGAATCATATTTTTACTAACATATAATACAACCTAGCACTGGCCTGCAAATCGCTAAAAACGTAAGAAAATTTGAATTTCGCGGGCTACCCTGGAACATCAACCTTAATAAAATTTGACAAGATGACATTGACGTTTTATTTGTTCTTTTTCATTCAGAATTTTGTAACAAAAAAAAACATTATTTATAGTTTTGTTACTCAATAATAGTAGTGCTTCAATAATAATTATCATAAAACTGATTGAACTTACTTTATCTAATGAGGTTTAGGTATTTTTACTGCATAACCTTTTGGTAGAGAATTCAAGATGTCGCCACGTTCGCACAAAAAATGCTTAGGACGATAAAGAGGCGTGGCCTAGGTTATTATGACAGAATATTGAATGAGAAAATGTCATCGGACATGTAACATGTTCTAATTTCAAATTAAGATATAGCAGAGAGAGTTTTCAGTCATTTTCTTGCTCTGCAAAGTATGGTCAAAAATATGTAGAAACCTGCATGGTTAGTGTTTCAGTGTCTAGGTCCAGTTAATCTCGGTCGTGGTAATCTCTTTTGTAAAATAAGAGTAACCTAAGTTACTTCGATTATCATCAGCTATCTGCCCGATAAAATTGTACCTATACCTAAGCTGTTTCGGAGATTATCCGGAACAAACAGACACAAAAAAGTTCACAAAAAACTGAAATAATTCCTATATTCCTAGTTCCTACCGTTCCGTTTATAACTTTGCAATTTTTGCAAGCGGAACTTCTCCTACCGGTATTCCGAATCGAATGACACTGCGTTCATATTTTTCGGAGGCGGACAAAAAAAAATGAACCTAAAAGCTCTTGTTGATTAAACTATGAGTGTTGTGACTTATGAATGAGCTTTAAACATATTGAGTATTATTTGGTGCATCGGAACGGAATCCCTTGTGTACGAGTGCGACTCGTAGTTGATCGGTTTTTCTATTTTGTAGGAAGTAAATGTGTATGTGTATATTTTGGTTATTTCTTGATTGAACGCTCGTACAGTAAACGGTACCTACAACAAATATTGTTTAAGTTTTTAAACTGACATGGTCACTAATATTCAGTGTTAATGATATTGTTTCATCAGTTTATCAGTGCACCACAAGTTAGTTAGTTACAATTACTACTGTTGTGATCCTAACACTCATATCTACTGATATACCCTTCGATCAATAATGTGATCGAAGGATATACCGAGTAAAACGGAGTGAATAGAAACGCCGGGCGGGTTGAATAGAGACAAAACTTTGAAAGGGATTTGAAGTTTGAGGGCATCGAATTCACTTAGATAGAAACACTATCAGACTTTCCAAGTCACACAATTTCAACTTACAGGCTTGCATCGTAGACAGCTGGACGAACCTCTCGGCTCTCCTGCGAAATTAAACAAAACTTAAAACGTGTACCTATGTCGCAGAGCGTAGTTTCGGAAGGTGGACGATAAAATCGAATGTCTAGTAATGATTGTCGTTTAGTTCTACCTTTTTAGTATTGCTTGACTGTGTTTGGTTATGACGTGGTTACCAACGACAACACATGAGAGAAGACAGTTCGTCGACTGGGAGGAACCCGAGCCAATCGGAACTTCTATGGCGGATGCAGCTACAGCTAACGATCAGTGTACCTGTGTTATTTTGAGATTTCCATCGGAGCAACATGAAATTGAAGAATACCTGCCTCAAATGTCGGTCTTACTTGAACTTTTATAGAAAGGAAAAAAAAACATGACTTTTGGTACAGTCATACTGAACTAGGACCGACCCAAACAAACGGGATTTAATGAGAGTCTTGGATAAAGTAACAGTTATCAGTCCAAATTAAACATAAATATTTTATTATAGAAACTAAATAAAATGGGTAAAAGACTATAAATATTGACATTGCTTACAGAATCTTGGCTTAATGCCGCCGAACATGTAGACTTCACCTCGTGGAAGTTTACCAAGGGTTCTGGAATCGACGATGGTTTCAATGCCGGTTCAACCCATTTCTCATATAGATCCTGGCGAGGTCCTACCGCCCCCAAAGGTTCTTTGCGACAGTTGTCCATGATCCATTTCTGCTCTTGAACTGAAAGCCCCCTGCGGACAATTCCAAAGTCAGGACAATTAGTGTCGGGCCCCCGTCGGGGCTGCGAGTCGTTCGAAAGAGATACCACGGCCTCGGATATACACAAAGGGCTAAGAAGGAACATGGGTGGTTTTTAGTCAGTAGATGTCTGACACTTCCTACCGCTCTACCCAGAATGGAAGGAGTCATTTTATGATTTACCAACCCCAAAAAAAAGGACAATTTCTGTATTTGTGCCTGGTTGAAGGTAACAGGCTCGCCCCCATAAAACTGACATAAACATGATTGGAGAAATGTAGGTGAACTATTAGGCGATTTTTCAGGCATGAAGTTTTGTAATTAAAGTGAGATTATTTATTTCAAAGGCGTTTATTTATGATTGTCTACCAGCCAGCCAGTTTTACTGAAGTCACACTTCAGATAAAGGTATGTATATATTTTTCAGAAAGAAAATAAATAGTACATGAGATATTGCACCTGTAATGGTAAATATCCTTCGTTTTATAGAGCTCTCATGGTCATCATGAAATTAATACTGACAACTCTTGAACGTGGTTCAGATGTGTTGACCACGCACCATTTTTTTTTAAAGAATGCAAGTTTGTAAGTACCTACCTCGTGACCTCCATTGTGTTGTTATAATTATAAACCACTTTCGTCTGGGGATTGTAGAAGCCGTCTCCGGTGTCATAACTGCCGGGTGGTATCGTTCTGGGAGGCTGTTCAGGAGTTATGAACGCCTCACCATTAGGGGACAGACCTCTTTCAAATTCCACCGCGTATCTATTGACATGAAGATCCTTGAGAATTCTAAGGATATTAAACGGGGCTACATGAAAATAGTGAAGTGGCCTGTTACTTTGTTTTACCATGTTATAACTAAATCTAATTGCATTCGACTCTCACTTGCACTCTTGTTCCGTGGTTACCAGTGGTAAGTAATCCCGTGTGTCTTATTTTTCTTCTTTTAATTATTACAACTCTGAAATATATTGGGCTGTGTGATCAACGATGCGCGACTAAGTGCCCATTCTTGGGTGTCTGGTCCTACCTACTGAAACAAGTGTTATCTGTACACTTGGTTCAGTAGGAACAGAGAGCCTAATAATCAGAGAGTATTTAATAATCTCACATAATGCATACCCTCTCCATACACGCATCTCTGTTTGGGTACCGAATTATGTAAATGCTACAAAAAAAATTGTGCCATCATTTATACTCATTAGAATAAACGCTTTTTAGAGGTAAAAATCCGTATAAGTAAAACAAATCGTTATGATAGGCGATTAGTGTGAGTTAAAGCAAAAAATACGCTGGAAATGTTTTTGGCGCGAAATTCACTGCCGCCATTTTTGTACGTACCGAACGGGATGAGATGTAATTTTGCGCTAATATCGGTTGCCCTGGAGTGAAAAATGTTGTTTTCAGAGTCAACGATGTAGTTTGTTGTTAAATAAGTATTTTAAGAGATTTCACATGTGGCTGGTAAACAATAGTCACCATTTAGGAACGTTAATTTATATAGCCATACTAATTAAATACCATAACACTAAGAAACACAAACTAATGCATGTGTGATGTGTGATGAACATAAACCAACCCAATCAACCAACTATCAACCATCATGAATTGAAGTTAACAGTTTGCGCGACGATGCTGTCAACCCTTAGGTATCCTTATCCTTCCTTATCCTTACATAGTATAAAACAAAGTCGCTATTTTTGTCTGTTTGTTTGTCTGTATGCTTAAATCTTTAAAACTACGCAACGGATTTTGATGCGGTTTTTTTTAATAGATAGAGTGATTCAAGAGGAAGGTTTTACCCGCGGGTAAAACCGCGAGCAGCTAGTATGGTTATAAATTTGTCACATTATAAGCACATTTGGTCAAGTCATCTCTACCAAAGATTAAACTAACCAGGAAATTAATACTTGACAAAGATGTTGGCATATACGAGTAAATCCACGGACAATATGGAAAGTAAGAGTCGCTAGATTATAATCTAATTTTACATTCAATTCGGAAAATGTTCCTGCGGTTCTGTACAACTTTTGGGACCCGAACCTTGTAACTTCGGTCCTGTGTATTCAGATTACACGATTGTTTCATCAACATAAGAAAAAGAGACACATATACAGTATGTTAGTTTAAACGAGAGACATATTGAAACCCGCAATAGGGCATGCTTATATGAAAACTAATAAAAAATGAACAAAAAAATACACTGATAAATAACAGACAGAACCATACCAAATACTTTGGAAAAGTCTCGCAACCCTTGTGGTTGTCACAGAAGATCGCGGATCAATGACTTATAGGTATAATACATTTTCCTTTCATATTTTTAAACTGGTGTAGGACAATGGCAAAAAAGAAACGTCTAATAAAGTATGATCTGGAGATCGTTTACGTCACAAATTAAGGTTATAGTTTTTTTACATATTTGGGACGAGAATCGAATACTGAATACCCTCATTCAATATGTCCCTCGTTTAACCTAACACTGTATAGAAGGCGAAGGAGGTGTGCTCAGTAGTGGATAGCGATCTGATGAGTTAATAATTTCTATTAGGAATAAATAATTCTAGCAATTACTATTAACATAATTATGTACCTTCTATCAGGAAAGCAGTACTTCCAATCATCTGTATCGTACTCCAATTTGCCGCCAAAGAGTATTTTCTTCTCTGTCAGAACGCCATCAACCCATTGGCCTTGTATGACCGAGCCCGCCTCTGGACCTTCATTGAATACGAGCTCGCCAAAGCCGTGGAAACAGCCGTTATGGAAGTTCCCTCGGTACACAACACCTAAAGAAAAAGAGGTAAGGAGGGGTCAGGTAATGCTTGTTAGTGATTCATTTCAGCTGAAAGTCGTCCACGGCTGGGTATAGGCCTCCCCTAAGTGTCGCCACATAGACTGGTCCCGTTCGTCTCGCATCCAGCGGATCCCCGCAACCTTCACTATTAGGTCATCTATCCACCTAGTCGGAGGCCTTCCAACGCAACGTCTTCCGGTTATCGGTCGCCACTCCAGAACTTTTTGGCCCCATCGGTAATTCATTCTGCGAGCAATGACTGTGACTATCATTATGAGCATTCATTCCTATAGGGATAACCACGACCACTATGGCAAGAACTTGTCATCACAACATCATATCAGTCGTTTAAATAAAATCATATCTTTCTCCTGTCTGCTTCTGAAACTAGAGCCATGTTCTCACCGTTAGGAAATGTGTATTCTCCGTAGCCATTCATGCCGAGAGTATTGACAGCACCTTTATAAGAAGATCCTGTAGGGAAATACTTTACTTCTTCTTTATCTATAACTGGCGTGTCTTCATAACTGGGAAAAAACGTGTCAGAGTATTTATGCCGTCCAATAAGCCTCTGACTATATCTATATCTGGCCTGGATACCAACCAAACAAATAAACTGCTTTATATTATAAAAAGTATATTATTATTCCTCCAAGGGGAGAGGTGCAGCAAATATTTGCCAGCTAGTGCTTTAAGTCCATGTAATATGAGGTGACCTCATTGCTATCAATCGGGCACAAACTTACTGAGGAATTCCCGATAGAAAATACCAAGAACAAGTTGCCCGACTCGAGAATCGAACCCAGGGCCCAGGACCGTATGCTCACTAGTCACGCTTCTGACCAATAGTTTCTAGTGATACGATGTCACTTGCATCAACATGTATAAACTTATTTTTGTTACACTTACATGCATTTTTCTTCATGTTTCTTGTAATACGCCTTCATAAAACCACCCCATGGCGAAAAAGGTTTATTACAAAGACAACTACAAATAACATCATACATTATTTTATACCAAAAGTATTGTAAAGTGTGGTTTTTGTTTGAACAAAGAGAACGTCTTTCATATCATCATCGTGATAATTCCCGTTGTTGTCATTGGTTATTTCATTAATTTTTTTTATAAAAAAAACGTTGCCCCACTCTAGGAATTTCTCCTGTATCGTGGCTGCATTCACAAACATTTTAGCTCACATAAATAACCAAACACCCAGACCCAAAACAATTATCTGTAGGTCATACAAATATTTGTTTCGTGCGGGGATCGAACCCGCGACACGCAGTGCAGCAGTGCAATCGCTCAGCCACTGCGCCAACCGTGTCAATTGGTATGATCATTACAGCTGTAATGATTTTATTAGTATCAAGATAATAGTAAGATTTTGAATAGTGTATGCCATACAAATATGATCATCACCACCATTCATGCTGGCAGGTGGAGTAAAACTGTGGCTGAGTGGCTTCCAAACCCCAGGTCGTCCAGTGGCGAGATGGGCAGACGACATTGTTGGCTTTGTGGGAATACCCTGGGTCAGGCTAACAACAACGTGGAGCTTGGCACAAGAAAAGAGATACCTATATCCAGTTGTGGGTGAACTCGGCCTGTGGATGATGATGATGATGATGAAACACCTATAATGAAAGTCAAACTTACGTATTGCATGGCCAGGTAGCACAACGAGCCCTTGACATTATTATATTATCGAGACAATTCTGTAATCGTCACCAATAATTCAAGGTCAACTAATAAATAGCTGCAAAAATAATTAGGGGTACTTAACTTATATTATGAAACCACTGCATCCCTCAGATCAGTCACATCACAGCATTGATATTATTATTATATCAATGCATCATAGATATGAAGTGGCAACGCCGGTAGGAGATGCCCTAAAAGGACAGATTATAATACTAACCTAATTTATGATGTTCTTTAGAATGGTCAAGTGCGTAGTAGGCAAGTATGTATAAAGGGTGTAAAAGTACAATGCATTGAGTTTTATCCGAAAATGTGATTTTTCACCCCATAAAAATACCGTTTCCCAGCAATAGTTTTTGCGGACGGGTACTTAGTTTGAACTTTTGAAGTACCAAATGCTTGGTTGACGGCTCCGTGAAGGGTTAGTTTATACCATGTATATGCCCAGATATCCCTATGCACGTGAACGAGGCAAAGGAATACGCAAAGATCGCAGCTTTCTTAAGTTTCTGGCTGGCCCCATGGGGAAGAGTGTGCAAGTTAAAGTAGGTATCTGATCTATGGATCTCACAGCCATGAATTTCTAAAGCAGTTACTCATAGTTCACGGTTTTAACTTTAGATAGACTCATCACTAAACCGTGCAGTGACTGGTCCCGTTTTCATTGCAAGTTCTATACTGTAAAGTTTAATTTTGTGAATTGAACCAAAGGAAGCAAATATTGGAAAATAAATAACTTTGTAAAGCACAAACCCGAGTGAAGTTAATAGTCAATTATCAAAATCTGAACCACAGATACACTGTTAAAAATTATGTAATTTTACTAAAAATTATGTAATTTTACATGCAAAAAATTACATAATCCTGTAACATTTCCGAAAAATCTGGGAAATTTACGGGAAAATATGAAATTTTACATAAAAAAATGTAAAATTGACGAAAATTATGTAAAATTTCATATTTTCCCGTAAATTTCCCAGATTTTTCGGAAATTTTACAGGATTATGTAATTTTTTTGCATGTAAAATAACATAATTTTTTACAGTGTATAGATAGACCTATTTAGATAACGATCTGTATGAAAATCAAGCGTGTCATTTTTTGGATACCTATTTATGACGTCACCAGCACTATAAATCGGAAAATCAAATCGATTCACAGAAGCCGCCACGTACGGCGCCTCTTTCGCCCCAACCCCTGCCTTGTGCACCATCACCGACATCTGCCTACTCCGACTAGCCCTATACACCGATGCAAACTGAGCGCGAACGTGGCCACTTACGATTTTTGTACCTAAGCTAGGCAAAAAAATGGCAGTCGAAGTAGTTGCTCATGCGTTATCTAGGTCAATCCATATCTGTGATATGAACAAAGAGGAGGCCTGAAAGAAAGTAAAAGTGTGCTCACCTTGTTTCGTTCAGTAAAAATTCTATAATAAAATGTTTAACCGCAGTTTTGCGTACGTTTATTCTCTATAAATATAAACAAAATTCTGAAAAAAAACCGTACCATTTAGAATTAAATTGGTATAGAAAGTTTATGACTCGATTTCTACATTTGTCTAAATAACAATAAAGTTTTAATAAAAGTTACATTTCAATTTATGGTAAATATAACCAGGAAACCAAAAAGTATTCACTCGGAAGCCGTCAAACAGTCACAAACCTTTTTGAAAAGAAACTGCGCTTCATTCGTAAAAAAGTTTTCATAAATCAATGACTTTTCTGAGATATCGTGCACCACATTGTCCAAGGGGCTGGATTGCTGATTGCTGTTCGCTTTTCTTTATCGGCTACTTTATTCAGTCTAAAGTATACGGTTTCCCCGACGGGGCTGCGGGATGTTCACAAGATACCGCGGCCTCGATATAAAGAGCTAAGATCATGTTCCTCATGGGTGGTTTTTAGTCAGTAGAAGTCTGACACTCCCTTTCGCTCTGCCCAAGAGCGGGGGGGGGGGGTCCTTCCAAAAAGTACTTACGGTTTCGTTTTCATGAAATAGGTTTGCGTTTCCACCAAGAAAGAGTTTAGTCGTGTGATTCCCACCGCAAAAGAGAAATGAAAAAACAAGAAGAGTAGAGCGAGTTAATTAAAAAAAAAGTCATTAATAGGTCCGCTCCGCTTGCGGTGGTAATCAGGTTTTAATCTTTTAATTTCTTTACATTATCTAGCAATTTACTTGTGAAATGCTTGATGGACCGGTGACGCTAAACACAGCCTGAATGATGCAGGTTTCGAACCAGGTAGGATATACAAGCAGGAGGCTTAATAGGACCAGAAATGTGTTGATCTGATTTATTTAGTTGATTCCCTCTACTAAACCAATGCCGTAGTCATCGTAGTCAAAACGTGACATTAATTTTGTTAAGGAGTTCTTCTTCTTCTTATCGTGTGGGCAGTAAGGTCTAACGACCCTACACACCCTAGTGTCAGAGTTTCTAAACCGCCGCAAGGGCCTCTGACATGGTTTGACGACCGCCATTTGGCGGCCGGGTCCACCGGCTTATACGTGCCTTCCGAAGCACGGAACCATCTTTTTATCAGACAATCAGGTGATTCAAGCCTGCAATGTCCCAACCCAACTGGAAACACCTTAACAAAGTATGCTTCCCGTGGGAATCGAACCCACGACCACCGGGTCACAAGGCAAATGCCTAAACCACTCGACCACGGAGGCAGTTTGTTAAGGAGTATCAACTCCTACATAGAAGAATACGGAATGAAAAGTACTTAGTCTTCGGAAAAAACTCATTTATTTGTCATTAGATATCACCATGTTCCTTTGATGCAGTATTGTCATTTCATTCAATATCTATTAGGAATATATTATGAAAACGTATGTAGAGAATATTTAACTTCTCAAATTATAAGACTTACAGCGGAAGCTTTCTTTTTTTAATAATTTTCACTTGGTTCGTATATCGAAAAAGTACAGCAATTTCACCGAGTAGTTCTGCATTTAATGAAGTGTCTGTATAACGCCTTCTCTCTTCTAATTTATAGTTAGGATGTTCTGCAGCATCTGATTTGTCATTCGTGAGTACTGGATCCGTAGATTGTTTATTAATCTTACGCTGATTAAAACAGTCTGGTAGGCTGTAAGTACTGGCAGTGTCATCCAACGTAATCGTAATTGAGTTTTCAAAGTCAGTTTTTTGTTTGTCAATTGTAGATAATTCTTTCCCGTTTAATTCGATAATTCGATTCGTCCGATAATTCGATCCCGTATCCTGTGAATAAATATAAATATCTTTTAAGATACTACAGAAGATGTGTTTATCAATAGTACATTACTGCAGAATCCAGTAAGTAAGCCTTCCTGGCCAAGTATGAGTTAACCGGACCGAACCGCAGGTGAAGTCTGGTTATATACGAGGCCAGGATGGCTTTCTTACTGGTTGAGGTTTGTATAATGCTTTTCTCAAAAATTAAAGAAAGTTTAACAACAAATTCGTTTAATTAATATTGAAGGTTACATTCATATGTGAACAACACAATAGCACTTTTTGGCCGACCCGGGAATCGAACCCAGGACCTCACGCTCTGCAGTCGAGCTTGCGACCACTAGACCAACGAGGCAGTTTAGGAAACAACTTTGGAAAAAACTTTTTAATAAACTGAAATTACTAAATACAATCATAAAATCCCACACTATACTTCTACAACATTACTAAGTACAAAACGCAACGTATAAAATGGCTGTTTAAGGTTCCAAAAATATATGTATCTCATAAAATGTCATACCAAAAAGAGAGATAGATATATATTTGGAACCTCCCTTCTATAACCATGTTATAATGGCTAAACTCTAATCTGTGTCTGGTACTATGTTTTTTTTTCTAAGCAGATCTAAAGAGGATGACCTAGTGTCCAGTAAGTAAATTACATACTTACTTACTGGACAGTAGGAGATTCCAAGTTTAAAATCTCGCTTCTTACTGGACAGTTGTGAATAAGTCTCCGGTAAAGTTCACTTTCTGGATACTTTTTAGAGTTGTTATGGCAACATGTTTCAATCACTTTTTCTGTATACCTATATAGGATTTAAAGTAATACCCAAATTATGCACCTCTTTTCACGTGTTATATTATTAAAAAAAATTGTGACATAGGTAGTTGTTATGACTAATTTAATAAAAACACTAGCTTCTGATGCTGGTGAAAGCTTGTTAATGAAAGACTATTATTAAGTTTTAAACGCAATGTTTAATAAAAAAATTAAGAACTAACAGTATAACTATAAAACCAAAAATCCTTATAAACGAAATAAAAATAGTAATAGGTTAAGTAGCTCTTGATAAAATATTAAATTAATAATAAGACGTAACTAGTCGCTATCGCTAGAGCAGCTTGAGGAATCCGACTCGGGATCGCCGAATTGAACAAACATGAATCCTGTTTTCTGAAGACAAGAGATAAAAACCATCTGCTTAATTGTATCTACTTCAGAGGGAGATAGAAAGAAAAGAAAGAAGGAAAGACAAAACATTTATTCAGTACTGATTATAAGGCACACAAAGTATTCTGGGAAATAACAGTCTGTGATGTTCATTTCTGAAAGGAACAAATTATGAAAAGACGTAAGAGGTAGTAGATATCTACAAGTGCGGTGTGTGATACTGATCTATAACGCCTTAAAATACGCAGCTAGTCAGCTACGGGAGTCAAGACTAAAGCACGCTAAGGGACTTATTAACTTGATAATAAGAAATCATCATGCTAAGAAAATCACCATCTATGAGCCTAAAGACGTCCACTGCTGGGCAAGGGCCTCCTTCTCACCACCGTCACGCCGACTAGTGTCCTGTGCTTCTCATATCCAGGGGACGCCCCCCCTCCTTGGACAACTGTCTGTCTTGTTTGCAGGGAGTCCTTCCAATAACGAAATATTTAATGCAAATAGTACTTACAATTTTACAGTCATAATTCATGGGCTGAACCTTAAATGCAGTCATCTCGTCCTTGACTCCAGCCGCTGGTGGCGGTGGGGGTTCAGGCTTTATTACTGGCTCTGTGAACTCTTCGTACAAGTCTTGACAAGGACCTACAGACTTCTCAGGGTTGACGCGACAATTATTTACTATCCATTGTTGTTCTAAAGTAGTTGGCGACCTGCAAATTATTGGAATATTTTTGTGAAATGTTTTCGCATCAACATAGTGTTGTTAACCCATAAACGGTGTTTGTACTCTTTTAGCTTCACCGTTGTTGCTGGTGATGTTTTTACAATGTTCAACAGAATATTTATTATAATACATATTATGAGTAACTACGAAGAGTAGAATGAGCAAAATCAGCTTTTACAAAATAAAATTGTCTGCTATAGAATAAAATTGTTTCCTCCGTAATACAGTATTTACTAGTACGGGGAACAGGGAGAATCAGTTCTGTGATAACAACTATCAACCATTGTAAGTACCGAAATATAAAAAAATTGTAAGTACATGTACTGCTCTAGAATACCTAGGTTACGAATTGTACTACTTATGTTGTTATTTTTACTTTGTCAAATAAACAAGTTTTTTTTTTATAGAATTATTCATTCTTCAATATCCAATCGTGGCTAGATCTTAGCATTCATCACTTCTTAGTGTGTTTGACTATTTTATAAATATATAAGGTATGGTATAGGTATTTTATGATATAAGTAGAACCTGACCACGAAATTTACATTATTTCGACAGTCCACATTCGTGTTTATTCTGATAGTGTGCTATCTCGTACCTTTTATGTGGTGTCGCAGACAACAAGGTTTGTTAATTACTAATTATTATAATATCTATTAAGTGTACACAGAATAACGGAGGTGGCATGTAATATGTCCCATGACGATGCAAACGACACGGCCGCTAGATTACTCTCGTCTCATTTTCACGAAAAAATAGGCCCCAAGATAGTAGGTACCTTGTGGAACGTAAAAGCTTGAAGCATTTGCGAATGTTTTTCTTAAATAGGTAACAACAAAAATGTGAACTAATGATATGAAGAACCGCACAAAAATGTTTCCGTTTCTCAGAGTTGTTTATTCGTAGAATTACATCGGAAGAAAGGCTAAACAAAGGGAGAGCAATAACGGCATAAGCTGCATAAATATTTCTACGTCTTAGCAAACGGTTCGTTTTTATGAATTTTGTTTTCTTCTGCCGTTTGTTACTGACATGGGAATAAAAGCGTCGTGTATTTGTAATGGTTTTCTTTGCTACCTTTTAGAGTAATTGATCGTAATCAAGCACTCTTGAGTAAAAGTAAGAAGGTTTTGCGACAAATGGTTGTTTTTGTCACGATATTTTCTTTGCTTTCTGGAAAAATAACGGTGATTGTATTGATAATAAATGTGGGACACTCGGACATTAAGTGGACTAAATAGAATGTACTGTGATGTATAGTAGTAGACTCCCTAAATTAAGCTTTATTGTGATGCTCACAATGGAATGGCCGCGGCAGGTTGCCAATTCAGATCTTTATTGCTTTACCTATACCTATAAGTTATTTACAGACATTACAAGCCTTCAATGAAGGTTACATAAAAAAATCGTAGTTTAAATTCACACCATATTGAGTGATTATTTTTACTATTTTGTGAAAGCAATAAGCTCGAATTATTCGCAGGTGTTGAAGTCAGGGGCTACCAACCAACGAGTCAATTAATACACCAATTAAGGTGCATTTTGACGGATCACTTATTACAGTAGGATATTGTCGAGTCTGTGCGATATTTGACGATAAATACGACATGAAATATTGATTATTGTGACATTGGGATATGATTTGATGCAATCGATTAATTAGCCTTTTGTTATTCTTAGCTGTTTGGATTTTTATCGTAAGCCATTTTTTTTCAGTTTACGTCATCTGTTTCTAACATGCAGTTCGTATTTTCGGTAAGTTTCTTTGGAGGAACATGATGCATTTTGCTTACTGAAGTGGAATCTTATAAAGCTATTGTTTGAATCAAGTGATAGTCTTGCAATAACACAATGACTGATATTTTCTTTTTGGTGATTCATGAACTGAACGAACATGGAATACTAAACACAAAACTTCTACTGACTCACTACTACGGAATGATAATTTAATTCATGAATTTAAATTGCAGTATTTTGTATTGAAGTATATTTTGTATAAAGGCCAAGATGTTCAAGATTTCTGCAAGAACTGAAACTTGCAGAAATGCCGGCAGTCGTCCCAGACTGGCTCATCCTTTCTTATTTCCTGACTGTCTTCCAAAAGGATTTTGTTTTCGCGGTTTCTATTCCAATACAATTTGTTTTGCAATTCAAATGTGCATCTAAGCATAAGTTATCATAGAAATATGTACGATTTTGAGATAAATACTATACAAAGGTTGGTTTGATTTTACACTTTGCAGTATTAGAATTGTTGCCTTCAGCGATGCCTTTAAAGCTTAGCAATTGAAGGTTTACGTTTGATGCCCAGCTAAACTAGAAGATTCTCAACTCTAAACAACGCTTTAATTACTTCAAAATTGAGCTTACGGTGGGTCACTTCGTTCATTTTGATGCCTAAGTCTCGAAAAAAAAATCCTGTCTGCAAGAAAGGGTCAAGGAAACTTGTTCCTACTTCTATTCCGTGATTGTAAAAAAAATAAAGTCACGATCGACGATGACGTCACCGAAGTCCAGCTATACAGTCGTGCCTTGTCTATGGAGTACGATAGGAATAATTGGGACTTGATTGTTCTGCAATTTGCTCAGACGTCAATATGATTAGTGGTTCAACTGAATTGTGGTTACGACAAGCAATAACCTGGTCGTTGCTCTCAGGTTAGTTGGGGTTTTGATATTTTTGCAATGTCCAAACTATGCTTGATCGTTTTCAAGTCATTGTTCTATATTTTTGGCTGGCACGTTTATTTTAAAATGCACGTGGCCATTTATTGGAGTGTAGCGTAGAGTTGGTAGAGACGCAAATTTATTTTGGTTAAAGTATGCTCAATAGCGACTCACACTTGGGTCACAAGTATCAGGTGGAAGTGGACCGAGTAGGACTAGGACTGATTGGACCGATTGGACCGAGTGAGGAGGTGTTGTCTTATGATGTGTATGTTTGATAATAATGATAATTACTCTGTCATCTGGGTACTCAATGGGGGACATAAAGTACTTATTAGGTGACACAATATTTCTGGTGAAACTGGTTTATGTGATGACAAGCAGGCGTAAGTTAATCCTATCGTTACTTTAGGGACATAATATGACCCGTATAGTCCTCGAAGGGTTAAGCAAAGGAGTACTTAAAGTGTTTCCACATTTCACTTGTTATATTTACCTTATAATAGCTGACATATCTTCATACTTATAAATAACCTTCGTCTTTGGGTCGTAGAAGCCGTCCCCGGTGTCGTAGTGACCCGGAGGTATCTCTCTGGTTGGCAGCTCAGCTGTTAGATTCGAATTGCCGGATGGGTTTAGACCCATTTCGTATTCCATACCGAATCTGCAATATGTTTGAAGTATTATTTTTTTAAAGGCCACGTTTTTGACCATACACTGACCTTGTCATGTATGGTTCTTGGGATTAGATGATAATAGTCGCTTAGATCAATCATCAGGTTAAGCGGCGTTCGCTTAGGTTGGTCTGTGGATGGGTGACCACCCATTACACACCGAGTTTCTTCCGTGCCTCGAAATGGACGATAAGCCGTTGGTCCCGGTTGTCATTTGTAGATCTCTGACAGTCAAACTCAAACCATTTATTTCAATTAAGCCATTACAGGCACTTTTGAATGTCAGAAGGACGGAAGAAGAACGAAACTACGAGTGCAATACGTCATTCCGAAAGCCACCACGCCGAGCCACACGCCACCGAATGCCCGCAACAACGAACACTGCGAGCACGAAAGTACGCAGCGACGCAAACCGCAACAACGAATGCTCGAGACCCCGAATCACGGAACAACGAATGCACGCCGCAACGTGCAACCGCCGCCCCGTGACCCGGAGCCCCGCAGTCGTAAGTGGTCAGAAAGTCTGACAATCAGTCTTGCCAAAGGGTATCATATTACCCAGTGGGTATAGCTTAAGCAATGGGTTGAAGAGGCCAGATAGGCAGTTGCTCTATGTAAAATACTGGTATTCAGCAGGAACCGGTTAGACTGGAAGTCAACCACAACATAGATGGGAAAAGGTTAGGCAGATGATGATGATGAACGTGAACGAAACAAACGTTCGTAGTTTTTGCCTTCCCCGGTGGGAAAGGCAATGAACGTTCGTGTAAAGCTTATTATGTTATATTTTTGCACCTTTTTTACTTGATATTATAATTAACTCTTTTAGTTAATTATATACTTTAATATTTTTTTCTTTTTTTAAATAACGTTGCCCCACACTAGAAATTTCTCCTGTATCGTGGGTGCGTTCACAGACATAAATATAAACTCACATACACAAATACCCAGACCCGAAACAACTATATGTAGGCCATACAAATATTTGTTCCGAGCGGGGATCGAATCCGCGACACGTAGCGCAGCAGTCAACTGCTTGAGCCACTGCGCCAACCGTGCCGTCAATATTGGAAATACTTTTGATTAATTATTTTGAAAACTCAGTTTGCTGGTTTTGACCAGAAACCATTAATTATAATTACCACTTTAGCGTATTCGGGTTAAATAAAATTTTAATTTTACCTGAAAACTTCCTAATTTGCTTCGATAAAAGTGGGGACGCGAAAATTTAAATTTTCTACACAATCCTTTTACAATTATTAAATTAACGGCTTCATAACAAAGGTTAATTAGGGACTTGTGTAGTCAAATTAATATGTAATAAGTAAATGACCATGAATATTAAAATTTAATAACTAACTTTAATCATAAAATCTTCCAAACACAACACACACACACACTTAAATTATCCAGCGACACACAGACATGGTGAAGTTTAGCTAGCTAAGTTTATTTGAACTCACGAAGAAAATATCGAAAATATCAGCATACCTCCTATCAGGCATCGTGCAGTAGTTCCAATCGTTCTCGGAGTACTCCGCGTTATCACCCTGCAGCGTCTTTTCTGTCATCACGCCCTTTACGAATTTGCCCCGGACGACGATCCCGTTTTCGTATCGGAGTAGCCCTTGTCCGTGGAACATTCCGTCTTCAAAGTTACCCTCGTAGATGACTCCTGGAAATTAAAATAAAAGCTCTAAACTTACTCAACTGCCGCGTTGGTCTTGTAGTCGCAAACGCGACTGCTGAATATGAGGTCCTGGTATCGATTTTCAAGTCGAGCAAAGTTTTAATAGGTTTTTTCAAGGTTTTTTCCATCAATAATTTTTCAATTGCAGTCATGGAATAGCAGTCATGGTTTATGCCCGATTGTTGGCAATAGGCTTGCCCCCTATTACATGGGACTTTAACATAATTATCAAAATGTTTGTGAAGTATTAGGTGCATCTTTACTATTCAAAGGTGTACTAATAGTTCAAGGATTACAGACGTAATGTTAAATTATTTTCTTACACCGATTTGCAAATTGGTGATGACATGGATAACACAAAGTAAAGCCTCATTATTCCCCGTCAGGGCTGCGGGTTGTTCAAAGAGATACCTACCGCGGCCTCGACATAAAGGGCTAAGAAGGAACATGGGTAGTTTTTTGTCAGTAGAAGTCTGACACTCACTACCCAGAGCGGGAGGAGTCATTGGATGACTTCCTACGTCCAAAAAAAAAGTAATTGTTTGAATGATGAGGACTTCTTTTTTTTTGCCGGTATCTCTTTCGAACAACCCGCAGCCCCGACGGGACCATTGAACCCCTTTTTTTTTTTTTTTTTTGCCTTGACCCAGCTGTGAAATTTCCATGACTTCTAGTTATATCGATCCAGGGCTAATGTGAACCACTGGTCGTTGGTTTGTCCAGCTCGTCCCAACATTTTAGTTAGCTATCACTTTTCTCATTCCGCTTTACCTCCATAAAAAACGAGTCATACCACTAGGAAACGTGTAGACTCCATAACCGCTCATTCCCAGCACATTCCATGAGCCTTCATACTGGGATCCCGTTGGGAAGAACTTGGTTGATCGCTCAGCTCGTGGTATGTCCACTATGGATGTTCTAAAGAAAAATGGTAGCACTAATCATAAACTCAACTTATTGCAGTCTGCTGGTGGATATGGCATATAGAGGTGTTTCTATAGCTGCGTGAGCGCTTTTTTTTGTGGCTGAGAAATTATCAAATAACTCTGAATGACTAGTGTTAGACGTCTACTGACGAAAAACCACTCATGTTCCTTCTTAGCCCTAGCGGTATCTCGTTCAAACAACCCGCAGCCCTCGAGTTTCTGCATCTAATTTGACCCAGCTATCTCTTTCTCGTATCATACCTGAAGATGTTCGGTCCATTCAGTAATACTCCTCTCGTTTTAATCCATAATTTATTATTAAAAACCAAGGAACTGTTAAAAACCCATGAATCACTGCGGGTTGTTCGAAAGAGATACCCGTCTCCGGAATACAAATGACTAAGAAGGAACATGGGTGGTTTTTAGTCTACTGAGTAAAAATCCGCTCCACTTAGAGCGGGAGCAGTCATGTGATGATTTTTCATCATCATCAGCCTATTAATGTTCCCACTACAGGGAAACAGGCCTCCTCTCTTTGAGAGGGAATGGGTTTTTATCTACCACGCCGGCCCAGTGCTGCTTAGTGCTGTAGTGATGATTTTTCACCACCACTAGAAACGAGAAGCTCTGAACTGGTTTCGTCAACCTCACCTGGGAAGTAAATATCCAGGATCAGAAATGATGACGACTTGCACTCACTTGAATCGGTCCTTGTGTGCTTCGGAGAACTTTCTCATAGCTTCCCATTGTGATGTACGCTTATCCGTGATGAAGCTAAAATTACACCAACATAAATTACTACAATTTGCCCTAGACTTTATCTAACGATTTTAGTCTAATTTGATGCAACTGAATGCTGTTGTATATTGACAATCTGTACGTTATACCTACTTCGAAAAACAGTTTGGTCAATGTTTGGTAAATTAATAATAATGAATAGCTTTATCAGGCCGAAAATTATACCATTGAAAAGATCATACTAACCGACAAAGTAAAACACAAGCAAAGAAAAGCAAGAAACAAAGTCAAAAGTATCAGTCAGTTGGTCAGATTTTATCCAAACCCGTCAAGTGGTTAACGAGTAAAATGATTCAAACAAACAAAATTATATCCACATTCGTAATATTTGTATGGTTAAGTAAATATTTGGTTCAAAATATGTCAGTATATTTAGTAACGGTAATAGTTAATGCAAGCACTGCAATTGGGGCCAAAGCAAATAGGTACAAGTGTGTCCTATTTCAAAGTCGACGCTCAAAGTTTTAGTAAGCCAATCTTACCGAAACTTTGAGGAACACTTATTTACAATTTATGTTTGAGATCCGTGTTGCTGTTCTTGCGTGGTATATTTTACTTTAGTTTTGGTGTGCTTACTCTCAATACTTATTGAAGTTTGTACTATTTGAATAGTTTTAAGAGTATTTAGGTACCTAGTTTAGTTCGACTATCTGCCTAGTTGGTCTAGTAGTTGCAGACGCAACTGGTGAGCAAGACGATTCAATGTTACGAGTTTTTCCATCAGCAATTTTCAGAAGCAGCCCGGAATATGGATTAGCGCCCGGTTGATGGAAATAGGAGACTCCCTATTATAAAATGGAGCCAGAACTTACTGGTGATATGTTGGTTAAATAGGTACTTGGTAACTTAACCTTAGGTGAATGTAAAAGGGATGTTATTTGTTCGAGCTATTTAGTTAGAGTTCAGACTTTTCTAACTTACCTAGGCAATCTCGAGGACGCCATTATGTATCAAACTGCGAACAAACACAAAACAGGTATGTAAGTACAACATATACCTTAAAATAACCAAACCACCAAACAGTATTCAAAAATTGTACACCAATTCACGATTTTCAATGAGAAACCGGCTACCAAATTGTACTGCAGACCTTCATTGTCTGTAAGTACGTAATAACAAAAGGTACTCAGGAATTCGGATGATAATTTCAGTGAATAGGCGAGCTTTGTTCGAAGCTTCGATAAAATAGTTCGGTCGCTGGTAGAATGTGCGTCTCGATATAACGTCTGATTTCATTCAACATTGTCTGTCCCTTAAGTTTTCCGATTTATCTGGCATCGTATTTTTTCCAGACTTCCCTATTACTCGTCGCCTTACTAGCCATATCATCTTTCTCACCTCATCACACTCTCCGTAGTCGTAAAGTCAGTCGCTCCATGTAAAACACTGGTATTGAGCTGCATCTGTTTGAACTGGAAGCTGACCCCTACATAGTTGGGAAAAGGCTAGACAGATGATCCTACTCTTAATTTAAATTGTAGCCGTTTTTTTTTAAATAGAAATGGAGTGATGCGTACAGAGAAAGTCATTTTATATTGAAATAAAGAAATAGAAACACGGAGAATACAAAAAAAAAAAAAAATTAAATAAGATTCGAAATAAGGTCCTGAATGTTAGTTTGCAGGGGGCTGTCTCTTACACCCTGTGTAGGTATTCTGTCTTACACCCGTATCTATAAACAAGTCTTAGTGATTACTTGAGTAAATGTCATTATTTAAGATACGATTTTTCTGTGTAGTTTAGTAATTCCTTGATGTTAGAACTATCAAAGGTTAGAATTCTTAGGTTTGCTTTCATTGACGGTTCTAACTTCGTTTAAATTCTTGCTCATTGCATAAAAATGTTTGCAAAAGTAATTACTTAAGTCCAAGTAATTACTTTGAATTGACTATAGATACGGCTGTAAGAACCTACAAATTACTAGACAACCAGAAAAAAATACTAAAGCTCGGGTCTTTCAAAAGCGAAAGTGTTTCAATTCTTTCATAAAAAAAACTTAATGAGGGTTGTGAAACAATTACGAATTCGGTCACTCCAAAGGGTTTAAAAAAATGTCACGTAATATTTAATTTCTTCTAACCACTTTCAATCACCACTTCCCATCCCATTATCAAGGTTAACATCCAAAACAAAAGTTCACGGAAATCCGTTGGAGAAATGAACGCCATTGTGTTAAAGCTTTAGTATGCAGAAGGCGATTGTACGGTCATGGTCACACTCGCTGTCACATGCATTATTTATAACGAAAGAGTGAAACTTGTCAATCTCACAATAAGTTTATTACGTGCAATGGAACTTGAGATGATGTCCGGGTAAAGATTTATTACTTTTGCGGATAAAGGACTACTTATTATATGAGAAAACTGGCCAAGTGCAAGGCGGACTTGCACATGAAGGGTTCCGTACCATTGTAGTAGATATTGAGAGTTTTTCCATGTTATTTTAGCACCGTAGACTTCTTATAGGTTTTCCCGTAATCTATAAGTGTTGAACTAATTTCTGTATTTTTTTCAAAATTTTAGGCTCAGTAGTTTCGGAGATAAGGGGGGGGGGGATGGTCGGACAGTTTTTTCTTTTTGAGGCACGGAACCCTAAAAGTTTGAGAGGTCATCGCCGTGTACCTTACATACCATACAGAAATTTCTAGTGGGTTAAAAAAATTGTTTCACACAAAAAAGCACTCAATGTTAATGTATGCAACCGCTCGCAGCTTTGTTTGATAACCAGCTAAAACATTTAACGCTGGGCGGTCTAGAATCATGAACTGCATTCATGGCAACTTTAAGCTTTGATTCGATTCCAATTCCAAGGCCAGGAAAAGTGTTATCCAGTCGGGACTGCGGGTTTTTCGAAAGAGATACCGCAGCCTCGACATAAAGGGCTAAGAAGGAACATGGGTGGTTTTTAGTCAGTAGAAGTCTGACACACCCTACCGCTCTGCAGAGCGGGAGGAGTCATTTGATGATTTTCAACCCACCCCAAAAAAAACGGCCAGGAAAAGTGTCATTCGTTTTTCCATCAGGAATTCCTCAGAAACAGCCTAAGGCATTGTGCCTGTAAAGTCTCGCTCGATATAACATGAGATTTAAACAAAACGAAATATGTGTGCACTAAAGGTACCACTGCCTAACCCTTCGGGTATTACAGACATGATGTTAATGATTGTCTGATTGTTCAAAATGGAAACAAAGACAAAGGCATAGACTTCACAATTGTTTTGACGCGGACGTCTGAGTGATGGAAGAAGGCTAGAAGGGCAGAGTGCCAGAGTGTCAGGCGCTCGTCATCTCGCCGTGAATATTCAAGAGAGGGAATGAGGTCACCTATTGTAGTCGCTGCAGGCGTTCAGTTTGCACACTCTGAGATACTTTGTGCTACGTTATACGTTTGGGTAACATTGGGTGTTAGGTATGGGGCTTTTAGGGACATATTCAATAGTAAAATGATGTATGTCAATATTATATAATACGAGTATGAAATAATGACATAATAATTGAATTGACCATCTGCCTAACCATTTCTCAACTAAATTGGGACGGACTACATTACCGGATGCAGCTTTTTTTTTTTGGTGGGTGGAAAATCATCGAATAACCCCCCCCCCCCCCCCCGCTCTTGGGTAGAGCGAAGGGGAGTGTCAGACTTCTACTGACTAAAAACCAAACCCATGTTCCTTCTTCGCCCTTGTGCCGAGGCCGCGTTATGCCTTTTACACCGCAACCCAATTCGTATTGGGTATTAATTATGATACTCTCAAAACGGTGAAGGAAAACATCGTGAGGAAATCGGCTTGTCTTAGAACCGAAAAATTTGAAGACATTTGACATCTACCAACCCACACTGCCCATCTCTCTCCGGAGTCCCTGCAGTGGGAACATTATAAGCTGACGATGATTATGATACCTCTTGGTAAGATTGGTTGTCAGACTTGCGGTTCACTGACTACCGATAACGACTATCAAATATCTTCAATTGATAGCCGGGACCTAAGCGCAACGGCTTAACTAGCTCCGAATAGGCATTTTATTTTGACTCCCATGTCGTAAAGCCAATTTTAAAGTTTCAAGATATTTGCATACAAGATACACATGTTCAACCTTGCCGAACAAATAACTACAAAATGTATACTTTCATTACTAAGCATAGACATAAAATATGCGATAGTTGAAATTGTATTCGAATTTCAAAACGGGCGTTTCGCAAACGTGAAACGTGGTATCAGAATGGCTCAAACGATTTCCCGCGAATATGTTTTCCGAGCAACCAGCCGAGCGAGAGGTATTTGAATAAACTTATGTTATTAGAATTTTGTATTACATATTTTCCAACGGATAAACAAGCCTGTGTATAAATCTAGGTAGGTACGTCATATTTATTTTGTTTGGTTATAATATTAAAAACTTATTGGGTAAGCAAATTCATTTTTTATATTGTAGGTACGTAGATTCCATAACTGTTTTTTTACATTGTAGGTGCGTATGTTGTATGTTCTTTAACTGTTTTTCAAATGGAATTTAAAAGGTGTGGTAAGAAATAATAACTAGTGGATGATAATTATAAGAAATATAGAACTGTAAACCATACTTTAATAACTTCACTGTTATTCAGACCTGTTATAAAATCATACTTCAAACTTATGTATGGGTAGTCTATCTATGTTTCTATCTATGTAAATAAAAAGAGAAGTCCTGACTGACTGACTCATCAACGCCCAGCCCCAAACCCTTGGACCTAGAAAGCTGAAATTTTGCACAGAGGTTCCCTTTATATTGTAGACAAGGAGTAAGAAAGGATTTCTCGAAATTCAACCCCTAAGGGAGTTAAATAGGGGATGAAAGTTTGTATGGAAAATCGTCATTTTCACGCGGACGAAGCCGCTGGCAAAAGCTAGTAGTTAATAAAGCTTATTTTGTTAGAAATTGCTTGTGTACCCAATGCTTTCATGTCCAGCTGTTGTAAGCTTTATCTAAAATCTTATCTTTTCTAATCAGCTCCAAATGATAACTCATACCTTAATTAAAGTCTAAAGTTTTAAGTCTAGTCTAACTATATACATTCTTACCTATGTGTGTTTATCTCAAAGATTTAACCAAATTAGTTCTCCGATATTTTTCTTAAAAACATTAAAACATTAATAACACTTGAATACAACTGTTACACATACTATTTATACAAAAGTGTATAAAATATAAAGTGTAAAGAATCATAGACTCTCCATCGCCTGGTAGTCACTTTGATAATGACAACAATATGAACAAGCCATCTCGATTAACTTAATTAGCCTGTTTGAGTTTTTAAATTGTTATCAACGAATTTTCAGCCAAACATAACAAAAAAAAAATTGGATTGCTCATTAAAAACTTCTTTGTTTCTTTTTAATTTAGTGTTGGTATTTTTAGAGCAGCGGTGACCCAGTGGGAGTAGCCCAGTGGTGGCGACCCCGGCTTACGAGCAGTAAGTCGTGGGTTCTGACCCAGGCAAGCGTATTACTTGGAGTAATTTATTAAATCACCGCTGCTCTCTAAACTGTGAAGGAAAACATCGATGAAAACGGTGATAATTCGAAGACATGTGACATCCTATCTCCTCCTCCTCTTTTCAGCCCATTCCCTCTCATAGTGAGGACTGTGTCACAGCAGTGGGAACATTATAAGCTGATTGTGCTTATGAAATACTATGAGAGAAATTAGGCAATCTATGCTTCGAGTACACGTCAACTAGTCAACCCGTCGAAAATCTAGCGAAAGACCCCAGAGCTAGATTGACCCGACACTATACCGAAGACATCCCGGATGTCAGCAGATTAGGATGGCTCTGAAACAGCTTAAAAACAACAAGGCGCCGGGTGATGACGGAATTACGGCCGAACTTCTGAAGGCGGGTGGCAAACCGGTCCTTAAGGCCCTACAGAAGCTGTTTAATTCCGTCATACTCGAGGGGAAAACGCCACAGGCTTGGTGCAGGGGTGTGGTGGTGCTCTTCTTCAAAAAGGATGACAATGCCCGGTTGAAGAACTATAGGCCCATCTCACTTCTAAGCCATGTCTACAAGTTGTTTTCAAGAGTCATCACGAATCGTCTCGCACGCAGGTTCGACGATTTCCAGCCTCCCGAACAAGCCGGGTTCCGAAAAGGCCTCAGTACCGTAGACCACATACATACGCTGCGGCAGGTTATACAGAAGACCGAAGAGTATAACCTGCCTCTCTGTTTAGCGTTTGTGGACTACGAGAAAGCCTTCGATTCGATCGAGACTTGGGCTGTGCTGCAGTCACTCCAACGGTGCCAAATCGACTACCGGTACATCGAGGTGTTGAAGTGTTTGTACAAAAACGCCACCATGTCAGTCCGACTTCAGGACCAGACCTCGGAACCTATCCTTCTGCAGCGCTGTGTGAGACAGGGAGACGTCATATCTCCAAAACTGTTTACCGCTGCATTGGAGGATATCTTCAAGGTTCTGGGTTGGAGAGGACTTGGCATCAACGTCAACGGCGAGTACATCACTCACCTTCGGTTTGCCGACGATATAGTGGTCATGGCTGAGACCATGGAAGACCTCAGTACAATGCTCGATGACCTCAGTAGAGCTTCCGAAAGAGTGGGTCTTAAAATGAACATGGACAAAACCAAGGTTATGTTGAATGTTCATGTAACACCCACTCCAGATATCAAGACCGGAGACTCTACGCTCGAAGGTGTGGACGATTATATCTACCTGGGACAAACGGTCCAGTTGGGTAGATCTAACTTCGAGAAAGAGGTCAATCGTCGAATCCGACTCGGCTGGGCAGCGTTCGGGAAGTTGCGCGGTATCTTCTCGTCCAACTTACCCCAGTGTCTCAAGACGAAAGTCTATGACCAGTGTGTGTTGCCAGTGATTACATACGGGATCGAAACGTGGTCGCTCACAATGGGCCTCATCAGAAAGCTCAAAGTCACCCAAAGGGCAATGGAGAGACCGTGTCGGCGGCGCGTTCGTGTTCCACACGCGCCTCAAAGAGATGTCAGCAAGGAGGGGCCCGCGAGGGCCGACGCCCGTCGGGGCCGCGGATTTTAGTACGAGATGACGTGGCCTCGGCACAAGGGCAAAGAAGGAACATGTGTTCGGTTTTTAGTCAGTAGAAGTCTGACACTCCCCTTCGCTCTGCCCAAGAGCGGGACTCATTTGATGATTTTCCACCCACCAAAAAAAAAAGGCAATGGAGAGGGCTATGCTCGGAGTTTCCTTGCGTGATCGAATCAGAAATGAGGACATCCGCTTGAGAACCAAGGTTACCGACGTAGCCCGAAGAATCGCCAGACTTAAGTGGCAATGGGCAGGGCACATTGCTCGCAGAACGGATGGGGCCGAAAAGTTCTGGAATGGCGACCGCGAACCGGAAGACGTTGCGTTGGAAGGCCTCCCACTAGGTTGACCGATGACCTGGTCAAGGTTGCAGGAACCCGCTGGATGAGAGACGTACGAGACCGGTCAATGTGGCGACACCTGGGGGAGGCCTATGTCCAGCAGTGGACGTCTTTTGGCTGAAATGATGATGATGATGATGTTTCGATTTAAATATTTTAACCAGTCATAAAACGTTTTTGATTTGAAGCCGGAAAGGAAGGCTTTGATTAATCAGAACCGATAAACACCCCAACGTTATTATTATTCAAAGCTTTACTTTCGCGGCCGTGTTCAGAATTTATTACGAAATATTGTGTTTATAGTATTTTTTTTTCAAGAGCACTCACATAGTCTGGATTTATTTATATTACTATTTATGTACACACAAGACAACACAGGAAAATAACATAATAAATCATTTGAGTACAAAGGTACTGCTTATTTCTCAAGAAATTTCTGGCAGCAGACCTGCAAAAGGAGAAATGAGAAAAGAAATGTAGACTATAGTGTGTGAGAAGCGGAAAATAATTCTGTGTTTATGTGTCTTAACTAACTTAACTTAGGTAAAAATAAATACACATATAAGGAAATAAGAATAATCTAAGCTCGGTTGATGGTAATTGGCTCGCCCCCTAGGGTACATGGGACTTAGACATAACTGGCGCAATGTAGATGGACTAATAGGTACACGTCTGCCTAAACCTTCGGGGATTACAGCCGTGATGTTATGTTATGTTTATGTGTTTAAGTACTTTATAAGTTGTGACAAAGAAGATGGACACTTAGCAACATACATATTGTTCCAAGCACACTGTCGACACATTCATATTAGTTTCATTGATTATACGCGATTCGTTCCAGAGAAAGTCCCTTACACTATACAACATACAGCACACTATGACGACAGACTAAGTGTTGTCCGTTGAATTTAATGTGAGGAATTTTTCACGACATTCAATTTCGATTTGTTGAACGCTTTGCTGACAAGGATAAAAGTTTGTTGAAAGCTTTATGAGGATGTATTGCTGGTTGTAAGTAAAGATAGGTGGCATTTAGGTAGGTCTAAGAAAAATATGGCTTAGTTGCATTGATATAAAAACTAAAGATACGGTCGTCCGAACATTTTGCTCGATGCGTTCCCGGGGACATACAGAGAAACACTAACGTCATCTCTAAGAACTAATCAGGCTGCTCGTAAACGTAACCTTGTATGAGCGGCGTGGCGTGGTATTATCGTGGTATAAAGAAATTAAATAAAGCTTTCATTAAAATGTTAATAAAAAAAAAAGTTTAATTTTCATTTTCTTTTAAACTTCGGTTTAGTCAAGACCTATTTGGGACCAAAATCGAGGCGTCATTTTATCATGCGGTCCGCCCAGTCCTTACGCAGTAATATATAAGTCAATGCTTAGTTGTGTTAAAGTGTCTATGGGTCAAAAGAAAGTGAACACTAAGGTGACGACTGATAGAGGTGCAATGAAAGACGGAAACGTACCGTGCCCTCCCTAAATAAATCAGGATAAGGAAAATAAGACTGCCTCGTTGGTGTACTGGCTGCAATCTCGACTATTGAGCATGAGGTCTTGGGTCCGATTCCCGGGTACGACAAATTGATATTGAGAGATGCACACACGCTCTTATTTTGTTTTATTATTTTTTTCAATTTCTTTTTTTTTTTTTATTGTTTGTTGTGTGCACTTGTGGCATGTACAGTCGCCGTCAGATATATTGTAGCAGACAAGGTGACCAAATACTTCTGATCAATTTAAAATGTCAATAAGTTCCATACACTACAAGTTACCATTAATATCTGAACATTCATTACTTCATTAATATCTGAGCAGATGCTTTCAATAATTTCTATCAGATAGGTAACTAAAATATCTGTTGTTTGGTGTCAAGCACCTGTTCAGATATTAATGAAGTAATGAATGTTCGGATATTAATGGTAACTTGTAGTGTTAGGAACTTATTGACATTTTAAATTGTTCAGAAGTATTTGGTAACCTTGTTTGCTACAATATATCTGACGGCGACTGTACTAAATAAATATGTTTTCTTTCTTTATATTGGGTTTTTCTATTAGGAATTCCCCAGAAGCAGCCACGTAGTCTGGATTAGTGAGCTCGCTCCCTATGACATGGGACTACTATTACGTCCACCGTTGCCTAAAGACGTTATGTAATTTAAGGAAAATCAGATGCAGATGCACCCCTGTCAATGTTATTCCAGATAGGCAGAGTTCAAAATTGCATGATCATAATTTTTATTTTTACAAATGAATTTAAAATTCTCTAGGGTCACATCACAATCATGCAATCGAACCTTTTTTATTTCCTGTTGCCTCATCATCATCATCATCAGCCTATAATGTCCCCACTGCAGGAAAATCCAAAACCTAGCCCTAAACCTAGTGGAAATGAATTCGGTGGAACAATGTGCCCTAGTTTTATTATTTCAATGAGTGGGACAGATGTGTCTAGTATAGCTGGTTCGTTATAGTTTTATGAACTCTCTGTCTCACGTGTACCGTCTGTTTTCATTGCCTCTTTGTCAAATAACTATGTTATGAATATATGTTTCAAAGTAGTTTTTGTTCGAGTGGAATATATTACTGCTTTCGTGTGCACTGTGCCGTATATGTTCAGCGAAATTTTTGTACTGTTTATTTATATACTGTGAAAGTTTTCCAGTTCTGAAAACGTTTTTGATTCGAAAGTACATATTTAAAGAGCTTTTGTATGAAAATAAACACTGACTTTATTGGTGAAGGCGGTGCGATGGTGATGAGTTTACACAGCAAAAACTCGCTAGCGTCTCCGTAAATTAGTTGTATGATAATAATATTGTACAGCGCCCCTAGCGGTCACAGAAAGAATTAAAGTTCATACCATGAGCACTATAGATTACGATAGGTTAAACACCCAGCGTAATCTATTCGATAGTCACGAACGTTCTTCAGCTGTCACCATACAAAACGGTACCATGAGTCACTAATTTCACTGAACCTATCGAGTAAGACGCTTACTTTAGTAGTTACGTAGCTCACTAGCATTTTGGCGTGTGAAACATATGTTTATATTAAAATTATATACGTTTTTGAATCTAATATAGTCAAAATAATGTCTGCAAGTGGTTATTTAGCATGGAATATGTCAGTGGTCGCTAAATTTGAAGACCAACGACTTGAATAACATGAATTTCAAGCCAAAATGTTAGATACCAAGTGGAAAATATAATTTTGAGGAAAGTTCAAACTTACCTTTCTATAAACTCTACCAACAATTGGAACTGTGTGACACTGGTCCTCATTGTATTAAATAATCTGTTTGAATCAATAGTAAACTTTTAAACTACACAACGCAGCTCTGTCACTCAAGGTCAACTATCAAAATTACAAATTGAATACACGACAGTGACATATTATAAGGAATAAAAATTCAAAAACCACTTAACACTATGTGTAGTATAATATCTATCAACTTTTCAATTTCGTCGGTTTATTTGTGTAGATACCGTTCTCTCTTCCTAATAGTGGGAAAGAAAGAAACAAAACATGAGTAGAGTGAAGTTAGCTAGACGACACAATCTATCGAGCTTACCTTAGCGCCTGCGTAAGACTCCGTAAATCTCATGGTGCAAACATAATCGAAATCTATTTGATCCACGTTAGCACGCTAGCGAGTACAACGCTAGGGATTAAGTTTTCGATGACAACTCATGGTAGAGCTACAGAATGTATGAACGTGAAGGTCACGTAAGTAGTAGGTATGTCAATACCGAAGCAGGTGGCGTTTTTGTAGATTTTGCCTATCCTCAAGGGAAAAAGAACGTGAGCTTATGTACGTTTTTTGTTCCTGTGTCTGTAATGTCCCAAATATCGGTCAAAGGTCACAGAGGTTAGTATAAGCTTGATCACCACACTTGCTCAATGCGGGTTGTCGATTTCAGACCAGTAGCTCTACCATGAGTTGTCATCGAAAACTTAATCCCTAGCGTTGTACTCGCTAGCGTGCTAACGTGGATCAAATAGATTTCGATTATGTTTGCACCATGAGATTTACGGAGTCTTACGCAGGCGCTACGGTAAGCTCGATAGATTGTGTCGTCTAGCTAACTTCACTCTACTCATGTTTTGTTTCTTTCTTTCCCACTAATAAGAAGAGAGAACGGTATCTACACAAATAAACCGACGAAATTGAAAAGTTGACAGATAGTAGACTACACATAGTGTTAAGTGGTTTTTGAATTTTTATTCCTTATAATATGTCACTGTCGTGTATTCAATTTGTAATTTTGATAGTTGACCTTGAGTGACAGAGCTGCGTTGTGTAGTTTAAAAGTTTACTATAGATTCAAACAGATTATTAAATACAATGAGGACCAGTGTCACACAGTTCCAATTGTTGGTAGAGTTTATAGAAAGGTAAGTTTGAACTTTCCTCAAAATTATATTTTCTAATTGGTATCTAACATTTTGGCTTGAAATTCATGTTATTCAAGTCGTTGGTCTTCAAATTTAGCGACCACTGACATATTCCATGCTAAATAACCACTTGCAGACATTATTTTGACTTTAATAGACTCAAAAACGTATATAATTTTAATGTAAACATATGTTTCACACGCCAAAATGCTAGTGAGCTACGTAACTACTAAAGTAAGCGTCTTACTCGATAGGTTCAGTGAAATTAGTGACTCATGGTACCGTTTTGTATGGTGACAGCTGAAGAACGTTAGTGACTATCGAATAGATTACGTTAGGTGTTCAACCTATCGTTATCTATAGTGCTCATGGTATGAATTTTAATTCTTTTTGTGACCGCTAGGGGCGCTGTACAATATTTCATACAACTAATTTACGGAGACGCTAGCGAGTTTTTGCTGTGTAAACTCATGGTAGAGCTACAGATTCAAAAATTGGTTGTCTGTAAAGTCGGCTTACAGACGATAGTTTAACGTGACAACGTCATAACAAAACATTGATGAAATGATTGCATAGACATGGATAGATTTGATAGATGCGGTGAAAGCGTACAATGAGCGTAACGGGACAATGAGTCATCCTTTTTCGCGTTCATCGATTTATTAGACGTTGTCACGTCAAATAATGTTTAAAACACATCAATGATGAAAACTGAAAACATGAAGAAGAAAAGAATACTCTATGACCTAAACGAAAGCAATCAGACACACAATAAAAAAAACATCACTCATCTCTTTCCTAACCACATAATATTATCTCCGTCTACATCTACTAGCTACCTACTTATTGCAGCATTTATCTTATTTATGAAACAAACATAACTGACAATGCAATATCCAGGGATCCATTGTTATATCATATTACTTAAGATGTTACCAATTAAATTCGTGTGCGAATTACGATGGCATCTAGTCACGTTATCTTGTGGGCGGCGGCGCGGCGGCGGCCATATTGCGAAGTTTTGTAAAACTGGTCAAGTGCGAGTCGGAGTCGCATATGTAGTGTTCCGTAAAAAGGCCGGAAAACATGTCTATGGTATGGGAACTTTGTGTTTTTTGTTTTTATTTTATTTGTTACTACCTTATGCCGGGCGCTCGCTTTGTGATCGGATATGATCGTACAGGAACTTTTTAAATATGACACATGGGAATAATACTATATAGCTTTCCATTGGTGCAAGAATTATCGAAATCAGATCTGCAGTTCCGTAGACTACCTCCTACACAGTCAAACTACACTTTTAGCTTTACCTCTTTATAATATTAGTAGGTATTGATTATAATTGCCGCCATAGTAATACCAACTCTTTGATCATGATTGCGTCGGTCCAAAAGATACTGCCCCATGACAGACGGGCGGACGGACAGACAGCGGGGCCTTCCCCTTAGTGTACGGCATCCTAACAACCAGCGCCCGCGCATCATTTCTCACGATATGTCGGATTACAGCACTAGAGCGCACGCGATCTGCCAAATCATAGACTAATTAATTGTATAATGTTTGTGTTGAATGGCTTTTATCGTTTTTATGAGAGTAGAAGAATGTCTGTGGTATTTTGTTTCTAAAATATTGCTTTATACCTAAACTAGCAGCCCCGACGGGAATCCGCAGTACTTAGAGATGGGTAACTAGCCGAAATTTCAATAGAGCTAGCCAGCTATTTGTGGTGGAATAGCCGGCTAGCTAGCCAGCTATTTGGCTACTTGGCTATTGACCAATAACAACTAGCCCTCGCTAGCGGCGCAGCGGCGCGCGGGCGTAGCTAGATCAAGATCAACTGCCCAACAATTCGAGTTCGATCCTCACCCCGGCAACATAAATAATAATAAGTTTGGAAAATTCATGATTTCGTTTTTCATTTACTTTTTATTTTATTTCCTAATTTTTTTAAAAGAAATGACTTCTCGTAGGTCGTACGTGTTCTAACTATCGTATTTCGTAAATTCTAAACTAAACGATGAAATTACTAAGTATAATACCCCCTCTTTCCCTCATCTATTTTGTGACTATTGTGAGAAAGAGATGTGCGATGCGAGTGAAGTTCGCACTCGCGCGTCTCACACTCACACTACTCAGTGCAGTAAGCACGCACACTGCTAGTCAACTAACGGCTACTCCAGCTAGCCGGCTACCGAATATCGGGACGGCTACCGGCTACGGCAACGTAGCGCGTATTAGTTATAATATACTCTGTGGCGACTATCCGCTGTGCCATCTAGCCAGTAGCCAGCCAGTAGCCAATAGCTAGATAACGTGTTGACGGATATCATAGCCGTAGTTATTTCATTAGCCGTTATTTGGCTAGTTATTGGAATAGCTACCCATCTCTACGCAGTACTCATAGATCTAAACTCCCCTCCCGCACGCGCACGGGCCTTGGTGACGCTCACTTCGCAACGGGCCGTGCAGCAGAAATCGTAATATTTTAATTTCGCCATAACTTCAAAACCAAATGTCCAATTTTAATTATTCAAAGACCAAATATTATCTACATAAACTGTACTTAGTGATGAAATAATTTATTTTGATAAGGATTAATAGCATGAGTAAAATAAATGCGTTTAAATGTAGTCCAAAAAAAATCAAGATTTTTAGATAAAAAAATTGTTGTTGTGCCTCACTCGACATATTTAGATAGGTATAGTGTTTTGCGGACTTTTTTGTACATATTTATAAGATCTACAATTAATTAGAACATTTTATGGTTCTATCTTTTATAGTTTTGGCAGCGTACGCAAAATAAGTAACTTTTCTGGTTGATTTTTTACACCTTGTGTCCGAAAAACCCAAATATCTTACGGAACCCTATTTTTTTCCAAAATAAAATTTAGCCTATGTTACTCGTGGATAATGTAGCTTTCGAATGATGAAAGAATTTTTAAAAACGGTCCAGTAGTTTTTAAGCCTATTCATTACAACCAAACAAACAAAGTTTTCCTCTTTATAATATTAGTATAGATGAAATGCAGATGGCGTTACGTACATTATGTACTACGTACATTTATTCGTTCTTTTATTTGAAATAATTCTATTCCTTTAAAGTGCATGACTGAACTAGAAAATCAGAAAATTAGAGAACAATAATTGCATGCTCGATTAATATAATATGAACTTGTTTACCTATGTTTACCTATGTGTTGAACATTATAGACACAACATATATAGCATTATATAATGGGATATATGAGAATAGTATGAGAGCATTTGTGTTTTCATTCAACTGATTAGAAAACTGTGTCGGAAAACTGAACTTTAATAGGTAACTGTTGACCAAATGAATTAAAAATTCACAATTGTGTAAACACTGTGACGAAAAAAATTAGCATATAAACGTGAAGAATTCGAGTATACAAATGTGTTTCCGTAAAAATGATCTATAATTATAAGAAACATCGTGTAATTCGGCATTACTGCAGATTTTATTGTTTGTAACGTGTTTCTTTTGTAACACTGTGCATACAGATCTGTGCCATTGGTCCAGTTAGATGTCAAGCACAGATTCTTAACTAGAATTTTCTATGTCGTGGGTGCTGATTACATTCACAAGCATGTCTATAGAGTTGTGATGTGATTATTGAGCCCTATGTTTATTTATTAGGCTCTTGACCCTCCCGTCGGGGCTGCGGATTGTTCGCAAGAGATTTTTATTTTTTTATTTAAGATGGGTCAGCTCTTGATCTCGAGGCTTGCCTGAGCAAGGATGAGGTCTACGATGGAGCGAGCCTTCCCAGTAGCACTGGCTCTCCCGCGCACTAACGGAACACAGCGAACTGTTTGGCGCCAGACTTCGGCGGGAGGGTGGTAACTAGCCAGGCGGACCTTTGCAGGCCCTTCCACCAGTGTTGGGATCATTCAGCCTTCCGCTAACAAAACTCAGCGATTCCGTTGCCCGGGGTAGACCATAATAGGGAGATGTTATAATCATGTTGACTCAAACCAGTTTTCTAATGAGCGACCCAATAGCAAGCACTTACTTACAAGTCACGGGTAGATGATAACAACTAAAATGATTATGTGCAAAATATTTTTCATATCCCACATCTTAAGTAATATTTATTTGTAGTGATTAAGCAGTGTTGTTCAAAGCGAAATGTATTATTATCTCTGAACTGTTAGCTACTGGACTAAATAATGTTACCTTATTTATGTACACTCGAGAGCAATGAATCCGGGTCACTTAAAGAATGTTAAAAATCTCGGAAACTAAAAATGATAGGTTAATGCAATAAATTGTATTTAATAGACAATGTAATACTCCTTAAATGAAGGTATTAAAACTTCTTAGTTATTGTAAAGTTATATCATAAAAAAATCAAATTTGAAAAAGGGCCACTTTCGAAGATGGAACTACGTAATTACAGCATTTGGTTTTGCTTTTGTTTGTAATCTGTCATTTATGTGGGTACATAAACCATGTTGATAGTGCTCTATATTCATTATTCAAGCTGAAATTATGTCGCTTACGCCTGAAGAATACACCAGAATACTTACAATGCTGGAAACCGGCCGGAGTCAGCGCGATACAGCCAGGACTGTCGGTGTGTCGCTGTCAACAGTACAAAGAGTTCTCCGACGTTACGAAGAAACTGGTTCTAACCTACGCAGACCAGGAACGGGCAGAACCAGGTGTACCACAGCACGAGAAGACCGATACTTGGTGAACACCATGCTTCGAAATCGCTTTCTCACAGGAACTGAACTCACAAATCAGTTTCGACGCCTCGGAGGAAGTAACCCAAGTGCATGGACAGTAAGACGTCGGCTTGCTGAATCTAACTTAAAACCCCTTAGACCTGTAAACGGCCCTAAACTGGAGCGTGGGCATCGTATTTCAAGACTAAGATATGCCCAGAGCCACGTAAATTGGAGTATTGAAGATTGGTTAAAAGTTATGTTCTCCGACGAATCAAAATTTATGCTCTACAAGCACGATGGAAGACACAGAGTGTATCGAAGACCAGGGGAAAGATTCAAGCAAGCATGCATCGAAGAAAAAGTAGCCTACGGTGGTGGGTCTGTACTTGTGTGGGCCGGAATTTCTTCTGAAAGTCGCACAGAGCTGGTGATCATAGAAAACGGCTCTTTAACTAGCGAAAGATATGTGGAAGAAATCCTCAATGATCACGTTGGTCCATTTATGGTCAATTTAGGTGAGGATGCTATATTTATGCATGACAATGCCCGACCTCATACAGGTAGGATTGTGAATGACCTTCACGAGATGAACATTACTCGTATGGAGTGGCCAGCGCGCAGCCCGGATATCAACCCGATCGAGCATGCTTGGGACGAGCTAGGCAGATGCGTAAAACAACGAAACCCTCCCCCAATCACGCTTCGTGAGCTCAAAATTGCTCTCACAGAGGAATGGGAGAATGTTCCCCAAAATCGTATAAGGAACTTGGTGTACAGCATGCCAAACCGCGTAAACGCAGTAATGGAAGCACGAGGAGGCAATACGAAGTATTAAAATTCAAGAAAATCGTAATAAAGTTCAAAAGTTTCATGTTTCCTATTTTTGTTTTAAGGAGAGATCAGCAGTTTTATTCTTTATGTAATTTTGTGTTAATAAAATGTATGGTGACTCATATTTTTTTAACTTTCATTTAAGGAGTATTGCATTGTCTATTAGATACAATTTATTGCATTAAGCTATCATTTTTAGTTTCCGAGATTTTTAACATTCTTTAAGTGACCCGGATTCATTGCTCTCGAGTGTATTTATTCGTTAAGTGAACAATGTATGTTCTTTTAGAATAAATAAAGAATCTTTAAACCCAAACCCAGATACCGCGGCCTCGACATAAGGGGCTAAGAAGGAACATGGGTGGGTTTTTAGCCAGTAGAAGTCTGACACTCCCTTTCGCTCTGCCCAAGAGCGAGAGGGGGGGATTTGATGATTTCCCACACGCAAAAAAAAAAAACAAAAAAGGGCTCTTGACCCTTGTAGACCTATCTTTACTTTTGCCATGCACACATTGCTGAAGTTTTATGAGACACAAGGACCTTCAGATATCTAGGAAGATGCAATTCTCCAGCAACGGCTTGTTAAGGGCATTCATATTGCCAATCATGTATTTATTTCAGAATTTCATAAACTTGAATTGAAAAGAGAGACTAATGAGCATCTAACAATGCAAGTGTATTAATATGCTAATGGGTTACAAATAGTAGGCTTACTAGTTGTTATTCATTAACTATAAGATCCATTACATTCAATAAAAAATAACCTTGACATCACAAACAAAAGCAGAGCACAATGAAAAAAATACTTTAAAACATTTTCCAGTCATCGTTTGATTAGGCCACGTCTTCGGCTCAAGAGTGATGAAAATTTTAATGAGAGCTGCAATGTGCTCGGTGAATCTTAATGCCCTATTGTTGAGCATGACCGAAGTGAATTAGTGCTATCCTTTACGAAATAAATATTTGTCTTTAAAATAGGTGTTACAATAGATTAAATAATCGCTCACATAATTTTGTAATTTATTGCTGTTTGTTGGTGTTTTGAGGAACATTTTTCTCACGGGTGTGTCTGAAAAAGCGTACTATGAGTGGTTTCTAGAGGTCATGTGCAAAGTTGAGACTACTGTATTGTGTAGCAGAACAGAATGAATGGACTATACTATTTTTAATTGATACTATCAAAAATTTCAATAGTATCTCTTCTTTCAAATTGCTTTCTCTTATTCTTAAAAAAATCCTTTGGAAAGATCAGTCAACGAAGCATCTGCAGGTAGTTAATTTGCCGTCACCATCATGATAACCTTCCTCGTAATATTACTTAGTGTTAAATCCAAATCAGTTGATGTTCCCACTTCTGGAACTAGCTGTGTCACAAACCACCTATCTTCGAGAGGAAATGGACTGTAACGTGATTCTCCACATGGGCCCAGCGGTGGATGCCACATATCTCCAAAGCTTTCGGTTCTACTTCGTCGTACATTTTATATGCCACATTAATGTCAAATTATTTTCATGTAAAACTCCCAACTCTTTAACAAATAGCAGCTTTTATTCTCCAGCCAGCTATCATAACTTTAAAAATGTCTGCGCATACATTTCCCGTTTACTTGCACGAGGTAAAGCATAATGTTACATTAAGTTCAAAATGAAATTACTGTTTAAATAATGCGAGGTTTCCAGACTGGCTGGCGCGATGGCGGTTGCGTTGTAATGAGCAAGTTGTAAGTAGGTTGCATTAGCGAGCAGGGGACACACTGTTTGGCCATTCTCCAGGAATGTAATGCTCCATTATTACTGCTCGGGTGATAATATTATGTGTTTTGGTAAACTTATTTTCTTAGTTGAAAGGTTTCATGGAATTGAATTTCTGGATTTCTCCTCTTCACTTATACTAATCATTATAAGTTGAGTCAAAAAACGCACCACACAGTTCTACTCATTTGAATAATACCAATGGTTGTGTGTGGTACCAACTACCACATTTTGGAAAATATCATTCAATCAGTTCAAGAAAAGAGCGACAGTGCCACTAATATCATAAATGTTCATAAAAATACTGTACCTATTTCTTTTTATTATTTGACCAAGTTCCAAAAAGCTTTTTAATAATTCTTCTTGTCTAATACTTATTTACTAAAAGTACCACAAACATCAAAGTGCCGATTAATGCATTGCCTATTTAGAGAGCAGTATTAATACTTGTGCCCAATTTTAGTGATGTACCTATCACTTATTCCGATTCAAAAGGATCACTTTCCTTCCAATCTATAGCAGATTGCTAGCAATTCATTGGCAAGTGAAACGCGGCATTGGTCCTTCAAAGCGTACTATCTAGCCAGTGTTTAGTAAATCTAGACAGTTATAGATGTATTGACGCACTGGCCTCGGTGACATAGACAAATGACAACCTCCGCATGTGGTTAAAATCACCGTCGTAACTTTTTTGATCACTTTCAGTTTCATTCACTCTGTAAAAGCGTGTCCAATTCTTTATTCTTTGTTCACATACAAAACATTTATGTCCTTTAATCTCCTTCAATTAATCTCAACCTTTTCGTAGCGTAGTGCTGCTCGCAAAGTTCCAAAACACTATTATAAACGCGAAAGTTGTTGAGGATGTGTCGTATGCCGCGCTTGCCTAGATTGACCCGTGGATGGGTCCGAATAGACCAACACATGTAATAGGTGGTCCGGAAAGCACGTTAAGCCGTTAGTCCCGGCCGTCAAAGGTAGATCTTTGGCTGTCGACCTGTCTGTAAACCAGCGTCGTCGCACTAGTTGCCCGGCATTTTGCTGAACTGGGCCTTTTGGCGCAGCCGTGAGGCACACGGTTGCGCGATTTGTTTAGTTTTAAGTTCTTTTTTCTTTACATTATTTTTTTTTTACATTGTTTGTACTTGTGGCATGTGCCAAATAAATGCATTTTCTTCTTTTTTTTTGTCGTTAAGTAGGCCCGAAAGTCTGAACAATAATCTTACCAAGGGGTAAGATTATCGTATTACCCATTACTATCTGGGTTGTGGAGGTCAGATAGAATCACTACATATCAAAATTTGGTATTCAGCTGCATCCGGTTAGACCGGAAGCCGACCCCAACATAATTGAGAAAGGCTAGGCAGATGATGAAACGCGGGCGAAGCTGCGAACAAAAGCTAGTTCCACATACAACTGATAGAGCCGCTTAATGTTCAATTCTCGGCTTGAAAGGATAAATTTGCGAGGCAATTTACTAAGATTGCCGCGTATTTCTGACGTTATGTGGGAAACGTAGTACATTAGGTCCGTAATGTACTGGGTTAGTGTTATTTCGTATCCTTTTGGGGATGAATTACGTGCACGTTTGTCGCGTAATAAATAGTGTGGACTGTGGACTACTGTTGTATATGGTCTGTAGTTAGTTATGTGTTCTTGGAGCGATAGTGTCTAAAATTGTGTCGTTTGTGTGTGGTTGGTATGGTAATGGTTTCATACTGAGGGGCTACTTAGTGTTAAGATAGTGATAGTGACATTTTTTAAGCTTGGGTGGTACAGTAAATGGTTGCAATGTGTACGGCGATCTTTTTGATCTGATGGGCTAAATAATAGAAATGATTTTATGAAAGCACGTGTAAAGATTGGTTATATGACATCACTATCATGTTGTAATCGTTTACGTCTGATTAAACACAACTGAAGAGAACTTCATCATCCACAGCCCGACTTCACCAACTGCTGGATATAGTCTCATCCAGGACCTTCCCGCAATGGTAACAATGTCGTCTGCCTATCTCGCTGCCGGACGACCAACACTTCCCCGTTTTTTGGGTTCTGTACCTCAAAAGGAAAAAAACGGAACCCTTATAGGATCACTCGTGTGTCTATCTGTCTGTCCGACCATCCCCTCCTCCCCGTTATCTCCGAAACTACTGAGCCTAAAATTAAAAAAAAAATACAGAAATTAGTTCAACACTAACACCCGTATTTATAAACAACTCATTACTATTACTTGAGTAAATGTTTAAGATACGATTTTTTCTCTGTAGTTTAGTAATTCCATAATGTTAAAACTATCAAAAGTTAGAATTCTTAGTTTTGCTTTCATTGACGGTTCTAACTTCGTTTAAATTCTTGCCCATTGCATAAAAATATTTGCACAAGTAATTACTTAAGTCCAAGTAATTACTTTAACTTGACTATAAATACGGATGTTATAGATTACAGGAGAACCTGTAAGAAGTCATGGTAGTCCCACCCTTCATGTGCTGGTCCGACTTGCACTTGGCCAGTTTTTTCTTCTCTTCCCATTCCTTGGACGTCACTCGATCACAGCTTTACTTCACCTGCCATCGCCACGCTTTGCTAGGTGTCCTCCCCAACGCCGTTTGAGTTCCATATCGAAGACCTTCTTACATCTCTAGATTTCGAAGTTTGAAACTCGATCGACTAGTTATATGCCGAGCAAGGAACGACTCAATACCAATTTTCTGCTACATTAATTCATGCATCTAATAAAAAAAATTCTTTGCTAATACTGACTTCAGCTTCACCAATGTGCTTCTAAAGAAATGTCGCTTCCACAACGCAGTTCTCGCGAATTTAATCATCCTAACTCGACATACAACACCCGACCACACGTTCTCTCGCTTCACAGCTGCTGTACGTTTTAATATTCATTTTAATATTCAGTTGGAATATCATACAAATGAGACAGGCTATGTGTGTGGTACTTATTATATCGTGGGCTATAATTATGGCCATTCTCGGAACATTTCGCGCGATCCAAATTATTAATGAGCTCCACTTTTGTAAGGTTCCTCCTTGCATAAATCATGGTGTTAATGTTGTTGTGGAGTTGTTTTTATCTTTAACACTATCTTCCTGTCTTTGTGTCATTGTAATGTATCTTTTTTTGTTGTTGAAGTTGCATTTTTTTTGCAATGCAGTATGTACCCTATCGTACAGCCTTTAATTTGCATTTAATTTAACCATTTGTCAAAATCTATTTATCGTTTATCTTTTTGATCTCCGTGTCTGTCAGTCTGAATGAGGATGGCTGTTAATAAAAAAAATATTTACAACCATCCACATTCAGAATTAACGATAAGAATAAGAAATTTTATTTGCTTAAACATGTGTTTACATACAGAATTAAAATAATGACTCTGTGCTCCTTCATTACTCGACATCACAAATTGCTGTAGTCTCTTGTGTGGAATTATTAAACACCGAATTACCACTAGAATCGTATACGGTACTAAATATTCCCGAAATTCGTGCCAACCCCAATGACGACATCAATGGATCCGTCAATTGACGTGCTGGCGTTGTTCTGTTGTTTTCCCTAATTGGCAACACTGTAGGTATAGTTAGACCGAATAATAGCTCTATGGTTGAGACTAATGTTGTACGTTCGATGTGAAGAGCCAGATTAGGATGGTAATGAATAAAGGATTAGACGGGCTTACGTATCGAAAGACAAATAATATCGAACTTTGATACAAAGAAAGTTCGTAACATGTTTTAACGATAATTAGCTGATCTTTAACGCTCTGCCAATGTTTTTATAATTACAGGTGACAGCATCTCTAAATGTGTTTGCAAGTTTTGTTTGCTACGTTTTGTAAATTTGGTAGGTACTAAACGAAAAAGAAAATTTTACATAATTCCATATTTCAAAGTCCTATTACATTCATAAGAAGAAAACATAAAATTATATCTCCGAAATATCTGAGTGACTCACACAGTGTTTGGTTAAGTTGGTAAACAAATATCACATTTGTTAAAAAAATACATATACTTATTTTGTTGTTATTTGTCTTACACAGTACAACGTAATCTTTATTTGTAAAAAGCTGTGTAATGAAAAATTCTGAAAAACATGTTAACAAACGAACAAAAATCAAGTTTGTCTGTCATCATCAAATCACAACAAATTCCCCATGAATTTTAAACTGAAAGCCAAGTCTACATTTTTCCCGTTCAGAAATCTCTCGAAATTCCTCATGGCTTGCAAAATACGGTACACTTGGCACCTCGAAGGGACATTAATAATTCATCGCATCAATTTGGTATACACAGGAGAAGTAAATAATGTACAAGCATCATTATGAATGTTAATGTGACGTAGGTAATCACATAGCGCAATAGCTCATGTGTGATGTATGTCTGTATGCAATTAGATTATTGCAATAAATTGTACGTTTGAGAGATTTATTTGATGTTGCGTACATTTGATGCGTTAATGACTTTTGTGAAGATGTTTATGTTTTTTCTGAAGGATCTGTAGGTACTTCATCTTAAGGTCGAATTGTATGTAAAGTTGCGGACACTAGCCCGATTTGTAATATAAGGTCAAATAAGTCCAGAATCATCAGGATGTACAGGGTGTAATAGAGAAATATAGAAGAACATGACATGCTGCCAGCATCCCCCATCAAATTGCGATAAGGGCAGGAGAATAATGATCATGCTGAGTTCTAGAATCATCTCATTTTGTTTAAATTCATTTAACATTGACTGACTTAATCAGCACCCAACAATCGGTAAAATAAATCCTCTTCAAACTCCAAAAAAGTCGTCAACAGCGACACACTTCTTCAACAAAAAGTTGCACCACAAATCGGATCCACCAGACTTCAAGACTTTTATTTTCACGACTTTATAAATACAAGCCGCGAGTTCATTGACCCAATTGAACACGGTCAAACAGGTTGAAGAGAAAGACTAATCGTATTGTTTCTTTGGTTCTTCTCTTTTTATCTGTAGACCCTTAAACGATTGAGGCGTGAAGTTTTCGAGCGTGCCGTTACGCTGGATTAGTTCGCGAGACCGCTACTTTTTGATGTTCCATTCCAACGCCACTGGTAAAAACTTAGTGACGAATAGTAATGAATTTTGAGAGTTTGGAGAGTGGCGGAAACGATCACACGAAGATGATTTTGACGGATAATTGTCACTGATAACTTTATCTTAATAAGAATCCAAACGCCACATCTTTGGTCGTTGCTGTCTGCACAAAATGGTTGGACTTGTGGCTGTCCTTTTGATTGAAAAGGGTCATAGGCTGTAAATGCTCGACAAGAAACGAATCCTTAAGGTACAAGTTGGTAGCGGGCGACACGAAGCCGCAGCAGACGACGTGTCGCGGCGACACGACTGGTTTCTACGTATTTCTATGAAATTCCCTCCGTAATTAGCGACATGAAGCTAGCGACGCGTCGTCGAGCAGACGCACGTGTCACCACAGATTAAGGACCATGGTTCTGTGGTATCCATCCATTAAGTCCATTGTTGGAAAAAAAAAATACATTTTAGGTCGACGCCATCAAAAGTTATGGCCGTATATAGGATTTTGAAAAAGTTTGTTACTGATCAAACTTACCTTCATTTTTAACTTTTGTGGGTCCAGTTGACCAAAGACTCATTTCATGTTTTGCAGTGAGGGAATTAAAGGTACCTACCGGAACGAAATAAAAACAAGGTTGAATTTTGTACGAATAAACACCTATATTCTTCCTGTTGTTATGATTATTTAAACATAATTATACTAAAATTATGCGCTTTCCTGCACAATGTATCAAAATCCGAGCAGAGCAAGGAGCAGTGGTGGCCCAGTGGTGGCGGCCCCTACTTACGAACAGTGAGTCGTGGGTTCGAATCCCAGTCAGGCACATTACTTTGTGTAATTTATTTCATCACCACTGCTCTCAAAACGGTGAAGGAAAACATCGTGAGGAAACCGGCATGTCTTAGAACCAAAAAATTCGAAGACATGTGACATTTACCAATCCGCACTGGGCCCGCGTGGTAGATTATAGCCCATCCCTCTCCTAGAGAGGAGGCCTGAGTCCCTGCAGTGGGAACAATATAGGCTAATGATGATGATGATGTATCAAAATCCTAACAACTTAATTTCTACTTTTTTTTCCTTAGCCCATTTTATCCCACAGCGGGGCCAACTACTTATAAAAATATATTATTAATCCTAAATGGTAAAAACAATAAAGTTCAGTGCTCCCCTTACCGGAAGTATTCGTCTGTACATTTTTCATATGAAATAGGCCTTCTTTTGACTTTAATCTTGTCCTGGTTCAGTGTCATTCCAGTGTGGGAAAACGACGGGGAATTATTAAAACGAGCGAATAAAAAAAAACGGAACCCTTATAAGATCACTTTCTTGTCCTGCTGTCTGTTTGTCTGTCACCACCCTAGATCTCCGAAACGGATAGAGATAGAAAGTTGAAACAACAGATTAAGGACCATGGACCCCATTTTCTGTAAAAAAAAAAAGATTTTAGGTCGACGCCATCAAAAGTTATGGGTCTGGTTCATAACATCGTTGGTCACTACATCGATGGTCGCTGTATCTGGTGAAGTTTGTTTCTTAAAACAAACTTCACCATTTTTATTTGTTTTTAATTTTTATGTAGCCAATGACATTTGGCCATGACGATTTGGGGTACTGTCGATTCATTAACCCGTCGATGGAACGTTTTCGATACAGCGACCATCGATGTAGTGACCGACGATGTTATGAACCAGACCCCGTGTAGTCAATGCAGCGTATTATCGATATGGTGTACTGTCGATATAACGTACTAGCGATTTGGTGTACTGTCGATGTAGCGTACCATCGATTTAGGGTACTGTCGATTCATTAACCCGTCGATGGAACGTATTCGATACAGCGACCATCGACGTAGTGACCGACGATGTTATGAACCAGACCCAAAGTGATGGCCGTATAACTGACCTTCATTTTTAACTTTTTATATTTTCATAATTTTTCCTTTATTCATGCTACAAGAGCTTGCTTTTCACCAAATTTTATAATTCTGGAACCACGAGAAGTACCCCGTAGATTTTTGAAATAACTAAAATCTAAACCTATAGATAGGGCACTCCGGGAGGTCATCCTAGAATTGTAAAATTTGGGCGCTCTGAAAGCAAGCTATAAGAGCTTGCTTTCAGAGCGCCCAAATTTTACAATTACAATTCTAATTCAATACAATAATTAAATTACAATTCTATTCTATTCAAAAGCATAAATAAAGGAATAATTTAGAAAAATTAAAAAAGTTAAAATCTCCTATACCACAAAACATAAAACCAATATAATTTAGTCCCTAAATCGTATCAGCGCCTGCAATACAATCCAGAGGTCAAGTTTCATTGGCCCGTAGAAGGAATTGTATAAATTATAGTATACCGTAAGAATATAATTATTACAATGGTACGGAACCCTTCATGTGCAAGTCCGACTTGCACTTGGCCAGTTTTTTCATTGAACATCGCTTAACCAAAAACCCGCTGTTTTCGCAGCCTCATCGTAACGGGCAAGTCCCGTAACTCATCGTTCACACTGTGGTTTTAGTTTCCGCAGTTAACGTGTTCTAGGAAAAGAAGCAAAACGACAACGGTATGCAAACCAGTGGTTTAGCGGAAGCTAAATTATTCTAGCCCCGGATAAAGCTGATTTAGCTGGTGTGAGTTAGTCCAGCCTAGCGCTTTACTATGTTGGGGTTGGCTTGTAGAATAACCATGTGTTGGAGGCGCACGCGAAATAACTGTCTGTATTTTTGATACGAGGTGGGAAATTTAGTGTGCGGCGTAGTTTTGGTTGGTTTTATTATTCATGCCGCGTTTGCATGTTTGTTTTCATTTTTCAGTGTTGGTTTTTGATATATTTTTATAATATTTATTACAAGGAATTGTAAGGTTAATCATGTTTACGGAAAATGTTCGAGTTTAATAGGTACTTATGTAGATGTTAACGGCTGGTCATTGAAATCACTACGGAAAGCAAGAGTTCCTACAAAGATATTTTAGACGATCCTTTTATCTTGTTACTAGGTTTTAGGTTATTTATTTATTTTTCTACGGGCGTCGTCACCAAATAGGCTGGAAAATACCTTTATCCCATATATGCCCAGGGGGTCGGTAATGACCCAAAAGTACTTGATTACTTCAAATGCACCCTGACCGCGAACTTATTAATGCATTCTTATTACAGTGACATCTTTCTATAGTCAAAAGACCTAGTTTAGAGTACAGCTCAATATAATTTCTACTTTACAATAATTTCATATGAAAAGTGTCAGTGCAAGTTGGTACAAATTAATTTCTGCAAAAAATCTGCGACCAAGCGCATAAAAATGTAAGTATTTTGTGTACATTATGTTTTTTTATAATCAAAATTGTTTTTATAGTAAACTGAATATGTGCTTTAGAGATACCGATGTAAACATTGCTTATAAAATATTTTTTTATAATTGCAATTACTCGATACATTTTCGTGGGTCGGTAACGACCCCGTGGGCACATACCATGCTTTATAATCATATTTTTTATTTTTGTGATCCTGGCCCGTACTCTCTTCAGATGACATAACCGAAGCCCTGAAGTCACTTGACTACAAGGAAGATGTCCAGGGCTTTGATGTATACATTGATCTGCCTTCTGAGGATACCATATCGGACATTGACGAAGACTGCGATAATATAAATCGCTTGAATCGACATTAGTAACTTGCTCTAACTGAGATGGTTTGACTCCACAAGACAAAGAAGATAGATAGATAGATAGAAGATAGAATACTCTTTATTACGTACACCAAATTTCCAAAAAAAAACAATAGTAAAACATTTTACAAGGGGTGACACAATGGGCGGTCTTATCGCTTAAAGCGATCTTTTAAAGACAACCTTTGGATGGATATATGGAAGAAGGAGAAACAATACTGCAGGTAGCCTGTGGTGTACCATTTACATAATTATATACAATAAATACATACATATACATACATAAATACATATTACACTTATATAAATTTACATTATAGACAAGTGCGAAGAACTAAATTAAAATAGCTAACAAAAATTTAAGCCTACGGAGACAGATACAGTTTCTTTATCATGCTTTTAAAAATTGGCAGAGATTGAGCCCGCCTTATAGACACTGGCAAGGCATTCCATAACCGTACTGCTTGAACTGTGAAAGACTTGTCGTAGAAACTGGTGGAATGCATCGGCATCTCTAATCTTAAGTTTTCCGATGACCTCAGATATCTATTATGTGCGTCATGAAGGAACTTGAAACGTTCTTTAAGATAAGCGGGGGTTGTAGGATTGAACAGAATACTGTAGAGCTGAAACAGGATATGAGAATTCCGGCGAAGACGTATAGGAAGCCACTTGAGCTTTGTACGAAATTCAGAAATGTGATCATATTTGCGCAAGCCAAATATAAATCTTATGCAACAGTTTTGAAGTCGCTCAAGTTTATCTAGCTGTGCCTCAGTAAGATCGAGATAACTGACATCAGCGTAGTCAAGAACGGGAAGTAAAAGAGATTGAGCCAGCGCAGTTTTAGTAGCAGTTGGAAGAAAGTTCCGCAGTCGTCTCAGGGACTTGGCAGATGCGAATATTTTGCGACTTACGTCCTGCAGCTGGGGACCCCAGGAAAAATTCTTGTCGATCCAAACCCCAAGGTTCTTGACCTTCTCACTTATCGGAATAGCAGTTCCATTAAATTTAACCTGAGGAAGCTGCAACCAGTTTATCTTGGAGATCATCCTTGAGCTACCAACAATAATGACCTGAGTCTTCAACGGGTTAACCTGTAGCCCATGAGCCTCACTCCACTCGCAGATTGAAACCATGTCCTTGTTGATTATGTCAATTGCATCAGCCAAGTCTGAAGATGCAGCTTGCCGGTAAATTTGCAGATCATCTGCATAAAGGTGGTAAGAAGAAAGAAGTTTTGTGGAAATAGAATTTATAAAAATTGCGAAGAGTAAAGGAGATAAAACGCCACCCTGAGGTACACCCGCAGAAGTATAACACAAAGAAGAGCATGACCCCTCTATGCATACACGTTGCCGGCGCCCATACAGGTAACTACGAAACCAGTCAATCGCCGTTGGAGATATGTTAAGTGAGCGAAGTATGCCAAGCAGGATATCGAAATCGACAGTGTTGAACGCATTACTAAAATCCAATAAGCAGAGAACTGTCAGATTTCCTTTCTCCATGCCTAAACGTATGTCATCGGTAACGTTAACTAGAGCCGTAGCAGTGCTGTGACCAGGACGAAAACCAGACTGGAAAGGATTTAGCAGGCTATTCTTACACAGAAATGCACTGAGCTGATTGTGGACAAGGCGTTCTAGGACTTTGGAGAGAAAAGGCAAGATGGAGATAGGACGGTATTCTGAAAAGGAAGTAGGATTCGATTTTTTGGGTAAAGGGGTGATTTTGGCCTCTTTCCACATCGAAGGAAAGACACCGTAGGATATAGAGTAGTTTAGGATATGCCATAGAATAGGAAGGATCTCGTCGAGGACAGGGAGTATCATTTTCCGACTTACACAATCACTGCCAACTGCATTTGACGTAATTGAAACAACGCTCTTCTTAACATCACAATCAGAGAATTGACTAAAGACAAATGGGGGATGATCCGGAGTTGGAAAGTTAGAAAGATAGTTTACTGTGGCTGCCTTCATAGTCCCATTACAGCAGGGCGAAGATGAGAAGTGTTGGTTTAGTTGGTCAATATCTAAGTCTTTAGGAATCGATTCTTGGCGTGATTTTCCAACTCCCATGGATTTTAGAAAATTCCAAACTTTAGCTGGATCTCCGTTTTCAACTGAGGTATGGATATGGCGTCGTTGGGCATCTCTACACACCTTATTGCAGCGATTGCGAGCATCAACAAGGATCTCACGGTTTTTCGACGAGGGCCGACACTTAAATTTAGTTTTAGTAACAGCTTTCCTGTGCATGATCTTTCTAATGTCATCTGTGATCCATGGAGCCGGAAGGTGTTTAATTTTTACTGCACGTATGGGAGCGTGAACATCGTAAAGCTGCACAAGGTTATCTGTAAGCAGGTTGACTTTGTCATCAATCGACTCAACACTGAATAAAGGTGCCCAGTCAATGCTGCCAGCATCTTTTCGCAGATCCTCTGTCCTCATTCCACCAAAATTGCGCTGCAAAAGAATTTTAGGCTTTGCCTTAGGTGGGCGAATTTTGTAGGAGAGAAATATTAGGTCATGGTAAGAAAACATGTCAGCTGAGCATTGACCATGCTTACTGGCATGTTGTGGAGAGGAAACAATGAGAAGGTCCAAAAGTGAGGGATTGCAGTTCGGGAAATGGTGTGTGGCACTTAAAGGGAGAATTGATAAATTAGACGACTGAACTATTGATCGTAGAGAAGAAGAGCGGGAATCGATTTTTAATAAACAAGTATTAAAATCGCCCATGATTATTGTATGACTGTAAGAGGGTGTAAGGTTTTCAAGGATCTTTTCAAATGAGGAAAAGAAATTTATCCGTGACGAAGGGCTGTAATAAACTCCTAGAAGGACTTTTACGTGATTCAGGTTTACTTCTACAAAGAGATGCTCGCCCGCGTTCTGCGGAGGAGGTTGTGCAGACATATCGACAATTGAAAAAGGAATATGTGGGCGAAGGTATATGGCAACACCACCGCCACCGCCACGCGCGCGATCATTTCTAATCAGTTGAAAACCCGGCAAGGAATAGGAAGTTGAAGGGAGACATGGCTTCAACCAAGATTCCGAGACAAGGATAGCATGGATGTTCTTGCAGTCTAAGTTAGCTAGCATGTCAGAATAATGTGCCGGAATACTTTGGGCATTTATATGGACTACATTAAAATTCTTAGGTACATCAGAAAACTGAGATTCAAGCGTGTCAGCAAGGGACGGAAAACTGACAAAGCTGTCACTGCTACAAGCCGACAAAGAACTTTCGGTGTCGCTGTCATCGTTGTTAATTGACATCGACCCAGGATAATAAAATAAAAATAAAAAAAAAATATAATAATAATAATAAACGTAAATAGACTAAATTAATATAAATGTAAATAAAAAAATAAAAATTAAAAAACGTAAATAAACTAAATTAATATAAATGTAAAATAAAAAAAATAAAAAAACAATCAATTTAAATCCACCCGCCAGTTGAGTGCTGAATATAAAAAGCTAAAACAAACAAAACGTATAAAAGTTTCATCGCCCGGGTAACAGAAAGGTACCTACTACATATATGACGAAGGTAGCTCAACTGTTTCGGGTTCATCGTTGTCAGAGTCCAAGTTCGGCATGGCGGAGGTACGAAATAATAGTCTCAACACTGATTACAACCGCCTATTTATTTACTTCCGATAACAAATTAACAAAATCTCAAACGATCAAGCCGATGGAAATGGATTAAAGTACGGAAACGCGGTAAGTTCGATACAGGCGGGCAGCACAACCGTTCGCGCTCGTGTCTCCCCAAAAAGTCCCGTCCCTCAAATCAAATGCGTCCAATGTCAACGTCAACCGACCACTGACAACAGACGTCTGACATATCACAACTGACATTTGACATATGACAACTGACAGCTGTCAAACCAGATCTGCCACGCTCTGTATCGACCTCACCCAAGCTCACTGCTTGACGTTTCCGAGTTTTCCGACAAACGATGATAGATGGCGTTATTCTAAATTGTCAACTCTAAATATTGTGCCTCGGTGTTGAAACTGCGACACGGCCATCTTGACATTTCACACGTCCTCGTGTGAGGTATCTGCAACAAGAAGTCACGGAAAGTAAATCGTCCCTTACTCGGCCTCCCTGGCCAAGACGTCGGAGTATTATCACTCACACACACAATTCAAAACAAAGTTTTGTTCTGATCCATAATCTCATCAAATCTCATAAAAAAAAATCTCAACATTGACATCAACATTCATCAAGAAATCATCAACTTTCGACCGAATCTAGTATCCGATCAAATCCAGTATGCAATGCTCTGCTCGGTACCATACAACACACACAGCTTCCAACAGGCAACCATGGGACCTCCATTCGGTACCCAACCTCAACACATCTCATTGCCTCCATCCGGCAACCATGGGACCTCCATCCGGTACCCAACATCAACTCAACTCAACACATTGCCTTTATTTAGCACCTTTAGCTACATTGCCATGATGGACGTTGGTCACAGCCCTCAAATAAACACTTACACGCGTGCAGCAACGAACAGCATTGCAATGTATGCAATCTGAGCCACTTGCATACTACATTTGCATCTTTTACCTCTCACTTAAGGTCTGGCCCCTTCATCATCACCCGATCTCGTTTTGTCAGTGTCTATCGTGTCAAAGTCAAATTTACAGTCAGCAATTGCGTCACATGTCGCAATTGACCGTATTTTCTCAAATCGTATCTCATTTGATGACATTATGAACCAAAACTAATCGCAAATAATTGTCGGGTAAAACGTGAAATAGAATTTCTAAAACAATTCCATCGAACTAAAGTCAAAATTTGTACAGTTGACCTTACAGAAGTCTGCCCAATACCAGTCGTTCGGCCATTCCTGGCCCAAGTGGATAGGGAATAAAAGGTATTCTGGTCAAAATCATTACCGGTTCTAATGAAATCAAAACAAACTCTTTTTCTCAAAGCTGACATGTCGAACAACACCCATACTCATTCAAATAATAGGAAACTCATTAAAATATTGCAGTGCTCATACTCTGACCTCTATCCGGTCTTCATCATCACACTTATAGCCTCCATCCGGCCATAAGCATCAAAACAATCGACCTCCATCCGGTCTTCATCATCACACTTATAACCTCCATCCGGTTATAAGCATCAAACCAATCGACCTCCATCCGGTCATCAACACGTAACCTCCATCCGGTTACATACACAACAGGCAACCTCTATCCGGTCACCTCCACATGTAACCTCCATCCGGTTACATACACAACAGGCAACCTCTATCCGGTCACCTCCACATGTAACCTCCATCCGGTTACATGCACAACACCATCAAGATAATCATTTCGAGCCTTTATCAAAATAATTTTTAAAGTAGGGTTGTTCAACATGTTACTTTATTTTTCCTATAACGTTACAGGTTATAAGAAAACTCATACTATGCTAGGTACTTTAAATGTTAAGTTGACCACTTAGTATTTACGAACGAACGAACGAACGAAATTCTAACGAAACATCTTTAACAACTGTATTGAAATAAATTTGAAAATTAGAAGCATATTTGAGCTTATTTGAAACATCACAACATAACCTAACAATCTTTTCACGACACAAAAACAACACTATCACACGTCTAACTAACATTAAATCCTTGTTGTAAAATCTCAACGCCAATTAAAATATCATTTTTTTTTAAAACAACTATCCGGTACAACATGAAATAAAATCTCTAATAGTAAATCGATAATCATAACCTCAGTAAATAATTGTGAAGTACAAACTATCATGACCTATCCCGGTTCAATTTACAATGTTATTTACACGCTTGCCACTGAACTGTAACGAAACATTTTTGATCAGAGAGCATTCGGCACCAGAATCATAGTAAAATGGATACGACTCACCAGATATTCATCAGCACACTGCTGGGATTGCTCACATAGCAAACTTCAACACGTCGCTCGCTATTTGCCTCTGCTGCAGGCTGCAGGCACTGCTTGGTCAGCCTGCCGCGCCGCCGCGCCGCCAACCGCGCGCCGCCAAGCCGCGTCCCGCCGCCGCGCCGCCGGCGCCGCTGCCGAAGTAAATTCTCAGCGCACCGTGACGTCATCGCGCCATTCTTCGTATTTTCTTCAGCTCGAGTGAATCCGGGTTCTGATGTCGCATCAGGGTCTTCGCGATCGTCATCACCATACGGGGCAAGATATGGACGACCGCCATGACGAAACTTCTCCCATGAGTCTCGTGGAATTCGCTGCGTCCCCTGTAGGCACGCCACAGCGCCGGTTTCACGGCGCTGCTGTCTTCACAGCACCCCGGCCGGCGGTCCATCCCCACCAGGTGAGACCAACGGTTACCCGGAGGAGGCCCAGCGGAGGACGACCAGCGACGGAGGTGCCGACTTACGACGCACCTACAGTGAATGTGTGACTCCCGTCCGTCCCGTTTCTCCCATTAGTGCGCGGTTCAAAGCAATCATCAACGATGCACCTTGACCATTCAGATCGATAACACACATGTCGGCTGTTGCCAACCAAGCCCGCGGGACAATATTCCGTTTTTCAGGGTCAAAATGCGGTAGGCGAATATCCGTACCCGCAAAAGGTGATTTCATTGCTTGCACAATAGTCATAAAGTTTTTGTTTATTTGCTCGAACAGAAAACACCACATTTCCGTTTCTATGTCACTTTCAGACGCACGCGCATTGTCTTTACACTTTTCCGGCCTAGTACTGTCACTTACACTATGTAGGCGTTAAAGTTACATACCACTTCTGATGACGAAGGTAGCTCAACTGTTTCGGGTTCATCGTTGTCAGAGTCCAAGTTCGGCATGGCGGAGGTACGAAATAATAGTCTCAACACTGATTACAACCGCCTATTTATTTACTTCCGATAACAAATTAACAAAATCTCAAACGATCAAGCCGATGGAAATGGATTAAAGTACGGAAACGCGGTAAGTTCGATACAGGCGGGCAGCACAACCGTTCGCGCTCGTGTCTCCCCAAAAAGTCCCGTCCCTCAAATCAAATGCGTCCAATGTCAACGTCAACCGACCACTGACAACAGACGTCTGACATATCACAACTGACATTTGACATATGACAACTGACAGCTGTCAAACCAGATCTGCCACGCTCTGTATCGACCTCACCCAAGCTCACTGCTTGACGTTTCCGAGTTTTCCGACAAACGATGATAGATGGCGTTATTCTAAATTGTCAACTCTAAATATTGTGCCTCGGTGTTGAAACTGCGACATATATTTATGCCAAAGTAAATGAAGAAGAAAAGTCGTAAGATAACATGCAACAACTAAATTAAATAGAATTATATAATCACAAAATTATGTTACACAGAAAAAAGCTACTAAAATATACTAGGCACACTGTCAGCCGGTTTCTAAACGAAAACTTAAAACTCATGGTACCTGTCAGTGTCATATGTCAAGAGTTGACAGCTGAGAGAATGAAAGGAAATAGAACGAGAAAATAAATAGACGGTATACAGTTTACAGTAAGTGAAATGATGAAGGGTAGAGAAATTATAGTAATATTTGACAAATTAACAGGGAAGGTACGAAGTATAAACAAAAACTGCTACCCGGACGGCGACACTATCTAAAAAGTGCTACTTCATTACTTCTTTTTCGCGGCAGCACGCCGGAACTTCTTCGGTGCTGGTGATGGAGACGGCGACGAAGACACCGCTGATGCGGTGGGAGACATGACCCTTTCACTGACCTGCTCGATATTATTGAGGTCATCTAGTGAGTTTACTCGATGCCGGGAGCCATCAGTGCGAAGAACATATATCAGGCCCTGCTTAGTCCAGCAATTTGTTTCGCCAAGTCTCTCACGCACAGACATGAAGAGCTGATGCCGCGATTTCGTCAGGAACTCTGAGACTGTAATACCGGTGCCCTTCAACTTAGTCTTAGCAAACCAGACACTGTCCCTGACACCAACGTCCCGCAGCTTGCAAAGAATGGGCCTGGGCTTGCTAGCACCGGTTTGTCTGCCCATCCGATGGCACCGCCTGATATCAGCAACTGCAAAGTCGGTCAGCTTCAGATGACATCGTACAACCTCAGCGACTACCTGTGCTGTATCTTCCTTGGCCTGCTCGGTGACACCATGCAACAACACCATCTTCCGGCGCCCACGCGTCTCCAGGTTGTCGAGACTCTGGGCCAACGCCTCCAACTGCTGCTGAAGACAGCCTAACGCATCAAGTACAAACTTCTTGAACGAAATGAAGTCTGTTACCAAACTGTCTGTGCTGCTTGTTGTCCCCGAAGGATTCTTTTGCAATTCGGCCTCAAAGTTTGACATTCTGTCTTGAAAGAGTGTCATCATTAACCAGACCTCAGAAGGGAATCATAGAATTGAAACAACGGATAAATCAACGCAATAACAATGTTTATTATAAATTGACGATCACGACCTGGACTGCGCCTCCGAGATTCTTGCGTTGGTTGTTGGTCATCGCCACGGCTACTACGACTGCGGCTCCGACTGCGCCTCTCCACTTCCCCTGAGTCTCGCTTCTGACTACGTGATGATTCACTACGCATCCTCTGTCTTTCGTAGTTGCGGGAAGGGTTGCAAGTGCGTCGATAATCCGCCTTGCTTTCCTTGTCGCTCATTTTCTCTTACAACTTGAAGAACAAGATCAATAGCGAAGGCACCAACATCGCTGAAGTTTTAGTCTGCCCAACTAATATGTAGTTCTTAGATTTTCGAACCCATTTTACGGCATCTGGATCCAGTCGTTACGAAGTTCTCGTCCTGCCAAAACATCAACTCCAGGAGTTGAAGAACTGACGATCATTGCTAATCCTGATGCACAGTACTTCTTGAATAACAACAAGGGTAACAACGCTTATTAGCTAGCCTGATCTTTCACATTAGGATCTAGCGTAGACACGCTGGAATTTCACCGATTTATTCCAAAGTCTTATCTCTAGAAATATGTACCAGATTACCAGAACTAAGCTTGGACCACAAAAAACAAAGATAACTTCACCTGTTTCTGTTGAAAACATGTAGCTGAACGTATATTATTCTCACAAGTCAGGTCAGAAGAAGATGTGTACTGTGTACAAACACTATGTACATAAAACAGTCAAAAATTTTCGCAAATGTGACGTCCATTTGCATTACAAAATGCTTTGCAGCATTTATTCATCTTCTACGAGTACACAAATAAATAAAGCTGAAGTGTCCGATTGTAATTTCAAAGTAACAGTTTTTTACTCATTAAACGTTACCTAAAACAGAATAAAAACATTTTTTTTGTGGTCCATCGGTCTGCCTGGCTGCCTGTTTGTTTCGGATAATCTTCAAAACAACTCGACTTATTTTGAGGGAACTTTTACCAGCATATAGCTGATTATAAGGAGTAACTGAAGGTCCTTTTATTTTTGAAAAAAGATTAGGGTTCTGAGAAAGAAAACTTCAATGTTAATAAAGACCGATTCAAATTGGAAAGTAACATATTATTATAATAATTTTATGCCGACGAAGGTCGTGGGTAACAGCTAGTAGATAATCTTATGTTCCTTACTTACCTTATAGTTCATATCTTAATTGTCTAAAGTAATAATAAAGACTGATTAGCATACTATATTGTTTTATTTTGATTATTCTTTCTCCATACTAGCCCACGACCTTACTTGCCCAGTGGGTCGTTTTCGACCCACTGAAAAAAAGTAACTTTCAGGAATGAAAACTACGAATTACTATCACAGACCTTGTTTTTGGTTATCAATAAACAACATATGTGAAAATTATAAAAATCGGTGTCCTAAATAATTCTGGGCATATATGGGTTATTCAGCCTGGTTGGTTCCCTGGCTGGCAGCCTTAAATATGAGTGATACCTATACGTGAAAAATAGGAATATCAGACCGAAATACAGCCAGATATATGTCACACAGCCAAATCCCACGTTATTTTTTTATTAAATTTATCACATATTTCGCGAATAAGTTGCCGATTTCGTGGGTCGCCCCAGGGAAATTTGAGCACTTGACAGTCGCGACACACATAAGCGGATATGGTAGTGAATCTGAATGTTTAGGAATATCATGGAACGTTGAACCCTTTGGTAAACACAGTTTTGGGAAATTATGTTATTTTTACGAACAAATTATGTAATCATCACACTGTTCTTACAACGGTAAATGAAAACATTGAGAGGGATCCTCTATTATTAATACTGAAAACGGGATATATACTATAATTGTGTTAGTGACCATGTCAGTTTAAAAACTTATATATTTGGAGGGATTTTCATCCTGTTTGTCCGATAAACCAATACATGTTAAATCACTCACATTGGGCCTACGTGGTAGCTTTGTCCAATATCTTTCACAAAAAGTAACCTAGCAATGTCAATGGGAACATTACCTTTACTAGTAATGTAGTAACGTTATTGTTGGTTTCTTTGGGAACAGAACTTATTTCAGAATGAAAGGTATCCTATGTCCGTTTTTGTAAAAATGGCAACAACAGTTAGTGCCCAGCATTAACTAACACCTAAAGAAGAAGAGGGTAACCCCTCTTCTTCTAGGGGTTAGTTAATGCTGGGCACTGACTGTTGTTGTCTAACGGTAATGCTGGGCACGGACGGTACAAATAAAATTTCAGGATGATCGGTTCAGTGGTTTAGGCGTGAAAAGGTAACAAACAGGTAAACCCGAAACCGACTAACTTTCACATTTAAAATATTAGTTATAGATAGTTAGGATGATATTGATAACATGCTAAGATATTCTTAATCCTATCTGTTTTTGTCTTATCGGTCAGTGCAAAGAGAATAGTCATAAATGCGATATGATCTTACCATAATACCCGAGTCTTATCGCAGTCAAAGTTGAAAGGCAAAGGTTTCCTATTCAAAGGCGATAAGGGGAAATAGGATTATATTTGCTATCTATTAAATGTAGTTTGCTTTGGTTCTGCGTATAGGTCGATTCAGTGGAAGCTACAAGTTTACAATCACAGCATCTATATCTAAATTAATATTATAAAGAGGAAATATTTGTTTGTTTGTACCGATTTAAATTAAAAACTACTGGACCTATTTTGAAAATTCTTTCACCGTTAGAATGCTACATCTTCGCCAAGTTTTTTTTATATAAAACTAGCTTTTGCCAGCGGCTTCGCCCGCGTGAAAATAAACGAAGTTCCATACAAACTTTCATCCCCTATTTAACTCACTTAGGGGTTGAATTTCAAAAAATCCTTCCTTATTCCTTGTCTACATTATAAAGGGAACCTCTGTGCAAAATTTCAGCTTTCTAGGTCCAAGGGTTTGGGCTGGGCGTTGATGAGTCAGTCAGTCAGTCAGTCAGTCAGGACTTCTCTCTTTATTTATATAGATAAAGAGGTTATTGAAAATCAAAGTTTGATTTATAAGAAAAATAATCAATATGATGGCAGATAAAAAACAGGGATTTCGAGAATACACAGAATCTGAGGGGCACCTCACCGGGCATTGTGGATACATGTTAGTGAGGTCTATGAGCAGAAGTGGACATGTCTTGGCTGAGATCATGGTCGCAAAAAGCTTGATTATAAATATTAGAGTGCCTGTCATTTGAAACACAAGTTGTTCCCTCTGAACCAAACAGATTCCCACAACTTCTGTGTAATGCACACAAGTAACATTTCCTTTCTCCCTTTGATCATGGATCAACATAATATTAACTTTTACGTTACAACCGAATACGTTGATCCTTAAACTCGTAACTAGGTTAGGAGAATCCTACCCGTGGATAATAAATTGTCCTTCCTTGAGAACTTTATATGACGTTTCTTTACGAAGTTTCTGCGTTACGATGCGGAATTTTAAAATTATTATGGAATCTAAAGTGAAACTAGACTTATGGGTTAGTTTGCAGCAGGATAAAATTTATATTATAGTGTTTAGTTAGTTTTGTTGCGGCTTACTTCCATTGAGCTATGTGATTGGAAACTTTTATGTTATGTGTTTTAATAACACATAATTATGCCTATTACTGATTGCATCGTTAATATGACCGTCCTGGATTTGATGCAGTAGTCGGGCAAAGTATAATTGGGTTGTACCAGCGGAAATTTCTGAATAGCAGTCGCGGAGTCTGGTTTTGTGCTTGGTTGCTGGCAATAGTCCAGTTCAACAACGGGTTCCGGGCGGTGTTGGGGCTGCCCCGTTTCTGTAGCGCATCGGGGATGTTCGCGATGGCGCGCACTGATTGTTTTCACACTACGATGCGTAAGCGGTGCGCATCCCTGGTGCGCCGAGTGCGGGCCAGCTCCAATGCTATCCTGGCAATGATCGGCAACAGGCTGGACTGCCCTTATATCCGCCATTGTTGTGGCAGGCATGTTGCCATTCCAGTGCCGATTAGGAAATAAATAGATAATGTGTTTATTTATGTATGAGTAATTATTAATTAATGAATAACTTTAATTTAATTGTTTTGTGTGTGTATTAATTTTAGCTGAACTTTTAGTAGTAATTTGACTTTTAATTGTATGTTTATGTGTATTGTTGTTTTTATAATTTATAATTATTTTTATCTGAATTTTAATATTTTATTCCTGTTTGTGTATTATGATTGACATGGCAACGGGTGTAAAATTACCTGAATAAATGAATTTATTATTATTTATTATGGGTGCTAATTAAACCGGCTTCTTTTTAATAGCATTATTTGCATCTAAAAATCTAACTTGCCTTCTAAATTACTAAGTCAGCCACAATTAACGAGCATCTAAATAATACTATCTTAGCCACAAGTTATCTTTTTAAAAGCCACTCTAAATACAACTCAGCATCGTGATTATTTTTTAGCATCTAAATTTATAACATGATTTCATACAGTAAACTTCTAAAATATTAATATATGGCATCAAAAAAATCTTCTGTTAGCTTCTAATTTATTAACTCAGTACGTTTAAATTATAACTCATGCCACATTAACTGAGCATCAAAATTTAATTAAAATTGTCATCAAATATTATATTATAGCCACTAATAGTACGTATAAGCTCCTGTCGTGTCATCGAAAGGCTTAAATATAGAAGTTCAGAGTATCGAATGTCCTAAAGATCGATTTTATTTACATGTTGTGCTACAAAAGTTATCGACAGAATCGCTTCAGAACTTCATTTTTATCGGAAAACTAGACAATAAATTGTAAATACATTTCTGCAAGCAACTCGGAAGTAGCGCTCGCCGGCCGCTGCCGCGGCACCGCTCGCTTCGCTCGCTCGGCTCGCGCGCGTTTGGTCACAGTTTTAACCTAACCTAACCTATTTCCCTCAGTATACAATGACGAGTCATACAATCTGCCTGTGACTAGTCAATTAGACAATGGTAAAAACATTTCTGTTACTAGTAGGTATTTTTAACGTAAATGTAATAATCGTAAAGTGTATAGTACATGTCGTCAGTACATGAATCGAATGGCGCTCTCTGATTGGTGCAAATGGCCGGTCACTGTCGTCTCGCGCGCTCGCGCCAAATCTTGCTGTTGCTATTTTCACGATATAAGAATGTGATGTATTATTTTACATGCTAAGTTATAATAAATGATGTTGACTATGGTCGCTTTAATTATATTTTTTGAGGGCCTTGTGTTGAAGCTGTAAAATGTAAAATGGTGGTGAGATATAAATTCCGTGGCTGAGTTAGTAAATTAGGTGCCTATGTATAAATAACAAGGACAAGTTAATATATTTGTTGATCTTCACTTGACGCTTTCTATAGAATATTTAGTGGGCGTTGTAAAAAAGACGAATTAGTATATTAGAGGCTATATAATTTTCCCGTGGCTTAGTTATAAAATTAGAAGTTTGATCCTGTGGCCAATTAAAAAAACTGTGGCTCGATTAATTATTCCCCATTTATTATTATTAATAGGCTCGCTCCCTAAGCCCCTCTCAAATGGGACTTAAATAAAACTGGCGATGAGTGGGCGTACTACTAGGCACGTCTCTGCCTTTGCCGTCAGAGAATAGTCTCTGACGGCAAAGGCAAAACATAAATATAGGTAAAACATAACGTAACATAACGTTTATCTATAACTTGGTACTAAGACAGAAAGAAAGGTGGTCATTGTGATGATGCAGGGTCCGGGTTTTTTGTTCCCGTGAGTTATTCAGCTGTTGACGTATGCCTTACTCAGTATAAAATTCAAGTGTTTGTTTATGACCCATCCCCACGTACAAAGTGGAGGGCTATGTACCAGCAGTAGGAACCTAATTGGCTGATTTATTGTAAGCAATGTTTCCGGGTAATTTGACTGGAATTGGAATGGATTTTTATTTCATGGTCATCACAAATATTTTCCTAGAAAGTTCTTCATTATCAAATTGTATACCTAGATAGTTAGTACTTACAATTCGAAGTAATTGTATACCTAGATAGTTAGTTAGTACTTATAATGCGAACTTGTTAGTGTTTTCCTGAAACAAAGCGCTTCAATATGAAAAGCAATGAACTAAATTATAAATTCTTGGACTTCGTTGGAACTTTGCATTTGTCTTAGTTCCGTTCATGTTCCGTTCGTTAATATTTTGAAATTCATAACTTTGCCAATAATTTCAAACCTTAATCTATTGTTTATATTTAAATTTTCATTATTAGTGACTATTACTAATGAAAATAATATTTTCTAGGAGTTCGTGGTTAAATAATGATAGCCACTTTGGACCACCCATTAAATAAGTACCGAGTTTCCTCCGTGCCTCGGAAAGCAGAATAGATACCGACCGCAATATAGTTGGTAAATTTTTTCAGTAAAAGCCGAGTCAGAGGTTAGGACCTAACACAGGTAACAAAAGAATTTGTTTCCAGAACGATGTAATACTCAACTTGGTTTAAAAATAAAAAAAAGAATCATCAAAATTGGTTCATAAACGACGAAGTTTTTCACGAACACACATAAAAAAAAGAACGAAAAATGATCATATATTTAGTTATAAAAAAAATGATCATAAAATGAAAAGTACTGGGCCAAACCATGCTAAATTTTTATGGGACCAAATGGCAACTATTCCGCATCAAACTAAAAAAAGAATCACGTAAATCGGATTATAAATAGCAGCGTAATCGGTGTACATACAAAGAAAAAAAAAACAAACCAATCGAATTGAGAACCTCCTCCTTTTTGGGAAGTCGGTTAAAAAGGGCTCATGGAGTTTCTTTCCCGTCTTTATCTTCATATAGAGTTTTCAAACTGGCAACAAGCTTGAACTTTCTGACTAACCTACCTACTCCATGACCATTCCAGTGTCTGTATAGTACATTGTTACCTTAGGGGTGAAAGTAACGCCTGAGCGCAGCGAGGGCGCTAATAGTTCGAGGGACTAAATAAGTCTTTAACCCGAGGTAAACACTGTGCTTTTCATTACGAATACAAGGAAAGTTGATGGGAACAGGCTTCCGCCCAATTACCTAAATTGAAAGAAAGAAAAAATAAATTGACAAAAAAAATTAAAAAGTAAACATAAGAGAAACACTTAAAATCGGTTAAATCTGATCGGTGGATGGCAATAGGCTTGCTCCTAATTACTTGATGGCAATAGGATTGCTTCTAATTAGATTGGTTGATGGCAATAGTCTTGCTCCTAATTACATCAGTTGGGGGCTATAGGCTTGCCCCCAATTACATCAATTGATGGCAATAGGCTTGCTCCTAATTGCATTGGTTGACGGCAATAGGCTTGCTCCCAATAACCCAAATCGGTGGATGGCAATAGGCTTGCTCCTAATTAAATCGGTTGAAGGCAATAGGCTTGCTCCTAATTAGATTGGTTGATGGCAATAGGCGCGCTCCTAATTACATTGGTTGATTGCAATAGGCTTGCTCCTAATTACATTTATTGATGGCAATAGGCTTGCACCTAATCATATCAGTTGGTGGCAATAGGCTTGCTCCTAATTACATTGGTTGATGGCAATAGGCTTGCTCCCAATTACATCAAATAATTTGACAGCTGTCAGTAGAAAGCGATTCTCCCTAGGGCTGAAAAGTAGTACTTTCAACCCGCTCCGCAGGCATGTCATGACCTACTTTCAGAGTATGAGTAATGAAAAATAATTTCATCAACATCATCATTTTAGCCGAAAGACGTCCACTGCTGGAGATAGGCCCCCCCCCAAGAGTCACCACATTGACCGGTCCCGTGCGCCTCGCATTCTGCAGATCCCGCAACCTTCACCAGGTCATTGTTCTACGTAATGGGAGGCCTTCGAACATAACATAAATATAATTTAATTTAACAAATAAACTATTCGTTTGACCTCCATGTTGTATGATGGGACATTGATACGGAACTTTCTTACTATTTCGCAATTCCTTTAATATTTTGCAAGTTTGTAGAATATTTACGAGCGATCCCATTGACTTATAGATCTTCGAACTCTGAACCCCATAGATTATTCAGTACGTGACTAGGGCACTATCGGACTTGTATTGGCACACCATAGAGCTATGTTTAACTTTTGAGGAGAATATTTACATCTTTTGTCTGTGGTAAGATTGTGCAAGTTATTGTAGACACCTATTTATTAATTTTTCACTAGATTAGTCTGTTTAAATAACAAAACAAAAAATATATTTTATCTTAATTTACAACAGACATGTTTTTTTTCGTTTTTATAGACAATGATACGGAACCCTTCGTGCTTTAATACTCAAGTTAGCATGACTGCCATACAACAAAAAATATCAATTCATCTTCCTACTAAAAAAATTGCTATAAAATTTATATACTTATTTGTTTTCAAAACATCGCCTCAATTTTCCGCCAACTCGCAGCGTGTATACCTAATTATTATTTCTTTGGTGCGACAACAATGGCGTATACTTGTGTTAAGTGTAAGCCGAGTATAATCCGCCGCCAGCAGACGAACCAACGTGATCCAATAAACACGAGCTTGTAATCTTACGCGAGTTTGTCTCCACTTTCAGGGAACTCTAAAATAACGAAAATTATTTAATACGTTGGTTTTAAAAAGTTAAATCTGTCAATATTTTCTTGAAGTAACTGTGAATATTGGCCATTAAAAAGGACACTGGAGTCTTTGGTCAACTGGACCCGCTTGCTACTGGACCCACATTAAAACTATGAAAAAAAAAACAATTTAAAATGTGATTTGTTCGACTAATCCCTTGGGTCCATTTCGAGTAGGACCAGTTGACCAAAGACTATGCTATCTGCCAAACGATGGTAAACGATACGAAATATATAGTTTCGCTTCTTTTCTTAACCGAAAATTGCTTCCAATTTAACTTTTCACCGTGCACCATCTTTAAACAAGGAGTAAGAAATAAACAAATCAGAGGCCTACCATGGGGGGCATAAAACTCTGACACCAGGTTAGGTAATAACAACACGATAAATGTAGAAGAGGAACTTTATAAACACTGGACCTCTGGCGTGGTGTCTCGGACCATAAAACCGAACAACTGCTTTTCGACGAGATCGCAAATAAAGAATAAAACTGATCATGTTTCATAGTCACCAGACGAGAGGTCTAGCGTTTATACAAATACGAGCTGATACTTCGGCTTCGCCGCGTGAATTTCGGTCAAATTATATACTAAAACCTTCCTCGAGAACCACTCTGTCCATTGGTGAAAACAGCATGAAAACCGGTGCAGTATTTTTTGAGTTTATCGTGAACAGACAGACGCGGCGGAGAAGTTTGTTTTATAATATGTAGTGGTCTAAGCTATGTTTTATTCTATTACATCCTGTTTAATTCCCAAACACCACAATTCCCAAAAAAAAAATATCCCCGAACAATAAAAGCGACGAAGCCACTTAATAAAGCTTCATCCCCTTATATGATACAGGATGATGTAAGAAATGACACGTAGCTAAGCCTACCCGAAACTCAAAGCTTACGGTAACCCTCTTGAGCCGACTTACAGACAACGAATATGTGTGAACAAGAGTTACGCCTGTATAATCCGACCTCTGACAATCCAAACATACCTCGGAGTTGAAATCATTTTGTTAGCTTGGATAGACGAACATCTGAAAATAAGTAATAAATATGACTGCTAAGGCAAACAGAAAATGCAAATAAAAATAACTATGATATATTTTCGGATAAAATAATTATTATAACTGCAGAAATCGAAAAGGAACATTTTTTTTCAACTTAATAACACATGAAGTTGGTGAGAGAAAACAAAGTGTTGCTACCATAATGCACTTAAATTAACAGTGAAACCAATGATAAAATGCTAGCGTTCGTGAAATCTATAAGATAAATCTAATAATATAAATATAATTTGATTTAACCAAATTTGATACCCAAGTAAAATGAACCGTCCCGTTTATAAATAAAACATAAGAAAAATAACAAAGCCTGTACAATTGTACATAAATAAAACAAGTTGTTCTAATACTTAGATAACAGTCGAAGTAACTCAAGAAAAAGAAAATTTTCTTCTACAACTTTACCGTATTCTTGTTTCATTGTCTGTTTTTAGGGATCCGTCAAACTGTCGGAAGAGAACGTCTTTGAAATCATAGCCGTCTATCTATCTGTCTGTTCGTTATACCTACCCGTATTTTGGCGTGGCAGTTTGACGTTTCCAGTTGTTTGATATCGTGAAAATGGCCACGCAATTACAGAACTGAAATTGGTAAAGTTGAATTTTAGTTTTCAGAAATAGTGCTGGCTGGTGGAATTTTATGAACTTTAAGCGAGTAGTAGAACGATTATGGCATGGTACAGTAGTGGATAGCATCGATATATGAGAATGAGATGCGATTAACAACTGTTACGGTGAATGGCAACTTATCTCTAATAGTAAATACTCATTTGTACTGACATTCATGTTATTTGAAATAAGCCATTCTATTTTTGTAACGATTAAAAAAAACATGCTTGTACTTGTACTGTTACAGAACCCAATTGAAAAGTCGATCTCAAACTTGCCAGTTTTTGACTTTAATGAGTAGTTCGCATAGAAATATGTTTATTTTGTTGTGTTGCTATTGTGAAAGGGACAGAAATAACGAATTATTTATTTCCTGCAACTTTACGTTACGGCAGGCTTTATAGTTTTGCTTTGTCTGTGCTTTCAAGTGAAGATGAAGCGTATAATCGGATAGTTAATGCAATGGCACGACGCAAGATAGCAGAACATTGAATACTAGAAATGGCTGAAGAATATAGTGCTGAACAACGTTGATAGATAATATTGGCAGTACCTATGCTGATGCTTTTGAAATTTCATTTCATTTCGAACTAACATATGTTTCTCCAAATATTGCTTTCTATTATTTAGCTCAGCCACGAGTAAAATTAGACCCGCCGCTGGAGCCTATAGTCTACTAAATGTATATTAAAACATAAATCACCTCTGATATCTCCAAACGGTTGAAAGAAAAATAACGATATTTAAAATATAACATAACATCACGCCGTAGGCCGCCGTACCTATAGTATAGGTACCTTCATTTCGCCCGTTATGTTTAAGTCCCATGTAATAGGGGGCGAGACTATTTCCATCAACCGGGCATAAATTCGGACTCCGTGGCTGCTAATGAGAAATTTCAGATGGAAATGGCCAAAAACACTTTGCCGGAACATTAAAAATATGTTTGCATTGACATTGCAGGCTTGAATCACCTGACTATCTGATAAAATAATGATTCCGTGCTTCGGAAGGCACGTAGTATAAGTCGGTGGTCCCGGCCGCCAAATGGCAGTCATCAAACCATGTCAGAGGCCTTTTTTTTGCGGTGTCGGAAATCCGGAATGTCGAATTTCGCTCTGGGCAGAGCGGAAGGGATTGTCAGACTTCTAATGACTAAAAACCTCCCATGTAGGAACATGGGAGGTTTTTAGTGTTTAGGTTTTTAGTGAAAAGAAAAAGAGATACTGCGGCCTCGACACAAAGGGCTAAGATACTTCTTAGCCCTTTGTGTCGAGGCCGCAGTATCTCTTTCGAACAACCCGCAGCCTCGACGGGCGTCGGCCCTTGCGGGCCCCTTTCATGTTGCTGACATCTCTTTGAGGCGCGCGTGGAACACGTACGCGCCGTCGACACGGCCTGTCGCCGTCATAAGACGGACGGACGGCGAGCTAGCCCATTACTCACACAGGCCCGCGTCTACGGTGTTCGAAAGCCATCACGTGGCCACCGACGCCCGGCGTGTATCCCGTGGCGGCTGGGACGAGAGGTTCTCTCCCTCTCACGTTCCGCCACCTCCTTCGCCAGCATCACTCCTTTGCAGAAGGAGGCGGCGGCGTCCCATTCCCTCTCGCCCTGAACCATGGCTTGCACTAGGGCCGGACGCGAGAGGTCGCCACCGCTGATCGCCGCTACGAGAAATCGGTGGGGCAGATCTCCACGGTGTGCTCCACCGTGTCTTTCAGCCGATCCTCGCAATGGTGGCATCCAGGCGTTTCCTCCGGCCTGATTCGGTGCAGGTACCTCCTATCACAATCGTGTCCGGTGAGGACCTGCGTCAGACGGAACGTGAGGGCGAGGCAACGTAGTGACCCCCCGGTATAGCGCCTCCGCGCGCCATTCATACAGGCGCGCGAGGACCATCGCCTCCAGATCCCTTGGCAGCAATCCGGCAAGGAGGTTCGCCGCCTCGCGGAACATCGTGTGGTACCCCCGGACTAGCCTAATGGCCATCACCTTTTGGGGCGCGTTCAGGTAGTGGAACCCACTTCCTCAAAACACGTGCCCACACCCCCCGTAAAGGGCCATGGACCGCACGTCAGAGGCCTTTGAGGCGGTTTAGAAACTCTGACACTAGGGTGTGTGGGGTCGTTAGACCTTACTGTCCACACGATAAGAAGAAGAAGAAGCTATAACACACAGTGGCCTTCTGCAGCAAGTCTGTCCAAACAGAATTCAAAAAAATGGAGACTTTATGAGCCCTCCATAAAAGTGGGCAAAAAATAACATATTGCCTCAATAGCTCTTCAGGGATTGCTAGTGTTCACATTATTCAGAGATAATAGGATGACATGTAATTACGTGCAGAAAATAAAGGACGCAGGAGGTTTCATTTCTTATGATGAAGCTCATTGCGGTGCCAAGCGCGTTAGATTTCCCTAGAGTAGAACTGGGCGGTGTGGCCTGGTTTCCAACTTCTTATACTTCGATAATCTGTTAAAGTGCTAGTTCTTTGTATAAGTTGGGATCCATTTGTTCGTTATAAGCTAATTTGTGCTAATCATAGACATTTTAATTTCAATATTTTTTAATCTTCCGTCTTTGTATCGTTTTGTGGCGAAAATCACAAATCAACAACTATTGTTCACCATTGTTCTTCTGTTTGTCTTTTTATCATATTGTGTAATCATTCCGAATTTATATTGGAGTTATAAATAATACCTACTAGATTACTCAGCTTCTAGGCTTATTTTCACTAGATGATTTCTGTAGAACCTTGAAATAAATTAAATGCGAACGCAAAACAAGCAACATTGGCTTAGCGAAACTAGTTCCAGAAAGCAACAAAAACCAATTGAAAGTAATGTTCACAGACCCTTTGATACTACACCAAAGGAATGAAGACTCAATTCAAATGTCACAGACTCACAGATTCAAGTAAAATGTTTAGGATTACGAAATTGGCGAACCTCATTAGTACTGAAAAGGGCAAAGTTTAATCACTTTGAAATTAGTTAGACAGAAAACCGAGGGAACGAAGTCTTGTGACCCTGTAGGCGTTGTTCTTTTACAAATCGGGGCCTAATCAAGTCACGGTAGTTGCTAATAGATCAGTGAATTACTGAAACAAACTGGGGTGAGCTCTCTAATTTCCATATATTTCAACAAGACGTGCCGTGCATAACTAAGAAACAGTCAAGGCTTTCAAGGAGGTTGGAGGAGGCTTCCCAATAAGTTTTGTGGTCGTTGAAAGTAAATTAGAGTAATTTTAGGCAATTTAAATCGTGATTTGTATAGCTTAGTCTGATCCGGTAATATATACGTCGTATATCATCATATACACACGTCCATTCATGTGGTTAACACTGAATTAATGTTGTTAAAAGCTTTTCCTCGTGCGTGTGTGTATATATGGAAACATATGGACGTCATACTCTGAATGTATCTCATATGGAATTCAGTTTGTAAAGTTCTTTAATATAGAAGGGAATATTCCAAACAGAGTCCCATATAAAGGATAATATAATTACATATTCAAAAAATGTACCACTATTGTGTAAAAACTGAATCCCCGAACAATTGCAGAGAACAATATTTTCATATGTTCTGCAAAGCCTCGGTTCACCAGCAATTAACTCCGGTGAGGCAGCTGTTTTAAATTTTAGATGAAGGACACGATCCTGTGGTTTTTACTTGAACTTACTTTTTAAAATTCTCGTGGGAAGCTTAGGTTGACATGATTACTAAGGTCGAAACTCTTTGTGTAGGTTTAGCGAGCATTACGCAGGTCATAACTCAGATCCTTTTGCAAATAGAACTTTGTTTGTGTTTGTGTCTGGCTTTCCACAATTGATTGTCAGTTTTGATAATAATACGGTTTATTCTCTAGTGATTTCTTATGTAAATATGACGTCGGCTAAATAATAGTGTGCCAGTGTTGAAGAATCACCCACCTATTAATTCTACTTAGACATCATCATCATCATCATCATCGCCCTCTGTTACATGACGCTTAAAATCACAATGTGGGAGTACTTATTAAGTACACCTCTGCCCAACCCTTTGGGGATTACATACCTTCGTAATGTTATATTAGTTTAAATATTTACAGGGTCAGTAAATAATTGTTGCTTATCCAATAAAGGAAAAAGAAAAAACAGGTCACCTCTCTGTGGTAGGGAGTGGGCTATGATCCGCCACGCGGGCCAAATGCGAGTTGAATTACCACAATAATCCGCATAATATGTTTATTTAAACAACAGAATTTAACGTGGTTGTCAGCTTGTGATCAATTTAAAAGCTAGCTAGGACCTGTTTTTTTGTTTTTTTTTTTCGAGTGGGAATTCATCAAATAACTCCTCCCCCTCTGGGCAGAGCGGTAGTCAGACTTCTACTGACTAAAAACCACCCATGTAACTTCTTAGCCCTTTGTGTCGAGGCCGCGCTATCTTTTACGAACAACCCGCAGCCCTGATGGGGGCCTGATAGCCTGACAACGAGTATTACCAAGGGGAATCGTATTAACCAGTACTAACTGGGTTGCAGAGGTTAGATATGGAGTCGCTCCATGTGAAATACTGGTATTCAACTGCATCCACTTAGACTGGAAGCCGATTCCAACACGTTGGGAAAAGGCTAGGCAGATGATGATATAGAGAACTCATTGGAAGTACAGAAGGGTCTCTGATTCTTATTTCAATAACAAACTGAGGGTGATGTTTTATGCAAACTGGGTAACTTTCCCTTCGCAGCTTATTCAATCATCCTCAAACTGACCCTTTGAGACCTCGGACTTGATTGCGTAAAAATAAGGATGAGAATGTAGGCTTTCTGAATTTCGGTTCATGAAAGAGTGAACACTGTGACTAGATGTGATAATTTTAGAGGCTTTAGGGTGAAAATCAAAGTTATGAAAAATATTTAGTACTATTTGTAAAAATTTGTAAAGCCAACCAGGACGGCATAATCGCATGTGCGACAAAGCCCTTTTTATTGAATTAAAAAAAAAAACTTAAATGAAACCGACGATTTCTGTTATTTTGTTTGTTGTTTTGTTTTGTTTTTTAAAACAAATATTACTTTGTTTTACATTGTTAACAATACATGCCAGGGTAATAAACTTATTCCTATGATCTGTGCTATCTGTCGAAATATGGGTGTTCTGTATACATCTGCCCACCCTTCCACATGCGTTATGAATTGTATATCTCCGAAATCGATTCACAATAATTGGCGAAGATATAGCTGAACACGTCAAGATAAAAAAACTAAATAAAAAACCCGACTGAAAAAACTGAAAAACAAAAAACAAGCACATTTTAAATTAAAAAAACAAAACTTGGAAGCAGGCGGGGTCCATTCTATTTTTTTTAATTTTTTCTTTTCATAATTTAATATTCAAATGAACCCCGCCTGCTTCCAAGTTTTGTTTTTTAATTAAAAAAGTGCTTGTTTTTTGCTTTTGTGTTTGTTCTTTCGTTGGTCGCGTAAAATTCTTCGCAGATGAACTTTTGTGCTTGTTTATAGGATTTGCCAGTTTGAATTTCTTTTAAACATATAAGTGTTATATATTTTTGTAATCTCCTTTTAAAACCCTATAATTTGTTACCCTACTCGATGGTATTTAAAAATTTTTTTTTTTTGAACTCCGCGATTTGGCCCCCAAAATCCGCAATTTTTCTTTGTTTTTTAATTTTAATGTAACCTATAACACTCGCGCCATCAAGAAGAATCTAACGACGTATATTTCATTCAAATCGGTTCATCCGTTTATGAGTTATGAGGGAACAAAGAAACGGACATACATACCCTCCTTTTGGGCTTCGCCGCAGTCGGGTAAAAATAAACTTAGGTCATCATGTAAAAAGAGATCGTTAACAACAACGTCAAAATCACAATTTGAAATAAATAACCCTCCTTTTGGGCTTCGCCGCAGTCGGGTAAAAAGGTCTATGCAAATCTTGATACAGCTTTTACAACCCAATTGTTATACTGGAAAGGTTTTTGTTCGCATATTTCATATTTGAATTAGCGTTGGCAGATTGCCAGGCTGTTATTTTCACCCAAAACTAACACCAATTTCAAACCGTAAAAAAACACTATTGTTTTTCAATAAAATTAATCGAACAAACAATACCCGGTAATTAAAAACCGGTACAAGCCGGCCATTCATGAATGAAGATAATTATTATATTCTAAACAGCACCGACCTCCTTCAATTAATTAATAATAATGACTTTACAAATTGATGTGTCCACTTACGTACGAACACTTTACAAGTGCATGTCACACGTCCTTTCCATACAAATGTGGACACGATAATATGTATTCAGGTTGACCCATTAGGAGAAATTTACTTTCGTCCGCGACCGAACATAAACAATAGCATAGCACTTGCAGCCGAAGGAATTGGGTCAGCGGTGAATCTGAAGCGTCATGTCCATTATTAATGCTGAGATAAATATATTAGTAGCGTGATCGGAGCTTTCCTTAATTAATTATTGTGTGTGCTTATAATTGATGATGATACTGCTCACGTTTGCTCCGTGGTCTGAGATGTGTATTTATTTTGTAGATAGGTTTAGTACGACTCTGATCGTTATTTATGGAAGAGGCTGAGAATTACACCCGTCACGTGACCCACAAAAATTAAACCACCCATAACTTAGGATTACTCGAGCAATCCGGATCATGATCTCAAGTATTCCAAAGCCTAATTGAAACTATAAATTACAGATTTCAAGCTTAAAGCACAAAAACTTAATGTTACGTTGTAGAACAGATTGTTTACTACTAATGAGCGTTTTACATGTTTGGACCGTTGTAACTGGACCAGTGTGAGAGGTCAACGGCCTGTCACGCAAGAAACAGTTAAGAATCTGATTAAATTAATGATTTCGCTAAGACCCGTCCCGATTGCAACTAAATCGTCTTTTTTGGCTAACGAACAATTTTCGTCTGCATTCAAACTCATTATCTGCGACATTATGCGGTCAGTGACGTCGCTTTGGAGTAAGAAGTACACTTTTGTGGTACGTAAGGTGGTCTGTATAAGAAAGATTGCACGGCAAACCTCGAGTTGAGTCTGGATTGTCTGGGAGCTAACACAGATACGCCACCGTGATAAATCGGTCTCTGTCTCGAGGGAGGCGAGAGAATAACCGAAAGTAGAGTGATAGCCGGAGGGGGCACTGGCGCAGCCTGCCGCTCTCGCAGTGTGTTGCCGCCTTTACTAGCCGGAGCCCGCGTGCGACTACGCTCGCTCAACTCGACGAACGGAACGAATGACATTCGACGCTTAAATATAAAAAAAATACTGGACATTAAAAATAGGCGGGAATTATTATTCGTGATTTATGTTCCAAAGTTAAAATGCTCTAATGAACTCTCATTGAAGTTTTTAAGCCAGTGATCGAGTTATTATCGGTAAGTTTTAACTTTATTAATTATTTTTAGATTTATGACTAAAACTTTTATTTTTGTTATCAAATATTCTTGTAATATTTCCTGTGGTTATAACTGTGTTTTCAAAAAAACTTACACTGGATTATTACATTAATTAAATTAAGTTTTAATGCCTACTTACTTCTAATCAAAATATTCTCCGTTATTTAATTATTATTTTAGACGTAGAGCTTTTTGCTACTATGTTAGGATAAATAATCTGAGCCACTGCATGTCCATTGTCCATGTTTTACAAACATTTTAATTTTCCAAGCTTTTAAAAAAGTTTGTTATGGATACGTTCAGCGGAAGACGTAACATGGAGGTTCATTATATTTTTTTACGACTGTTTATGTCGAGGGATATAACATTTCTCGGTTGCAATAACTTTTTTCATTCGGAAAGAAAATAAAGAAGTTATAATAAGATACGGTGGCTGAATAAAGTTTGGTGGACACGATCGGGATACATATTTTAAAGTTAATCCTAACGTTAGTTTTGCTTGTTTTAAAAGTTTGAAAGTTTTGTTATTAGCTAGGTATTGTTCTAGATTGAGCTTCAATGTTATAACACAGTACTGAGAAAATGCTCCGTTCCAATTAAGAGTTTTATTATAAGACTTCACTCGGAGATGTTGAACTTTTAGGTTGTTATAAGCAATGGGTACTTACTTATAATATAATATCAATCTAATACTATTTCAAATGGATTTCATTGGTATTTAGAACTATTTTGTAAATAAAATAGAGAGAAAGAAAGAAAAAAAAGTTTGTCGCAGATACATGACATTCATAATTATGTCATTAGGTTCATTATCATTTTTTTTTATGTCATTTTGAGAAAAAAAAGAGTAGATACCTCATTTTCATTCTAAATCGAAAATTCCACAATGTTCCAAAGAAACATTCATTTACAAAGAAGAGCTTATCGGTTTATATCAGTAATAGAATAGATGTAAATAATTCTGCATTTCCATTTTCAACAGGTTGATAGTTATACCAAAAAGTTGGATAATAGACAAACGACGTCGACGATGACATCGAAGTTGACGTTTGACAAACGAACACAACCCAAGTTTCAGATATCTAACTACAAGAAAACCTTACATACAGGGAAACCTAACAAAAGCATGCCGCTCGTATATTTCAAAGAGAGTCGGAACTTGCAAAGTCTCGCTTGCACTCCTTTGCTACAATGTCACGAACTGTAACGCTAAACCAGAGGTCGTGTGCTCTAAGCCTTACTCGTACTACTAGAACTGACGCACAAGAGCTAACGTGCGGTGGAAACGTAATGTAAATACGAAAGAATTTTAAACTCAAACTCAAAGCATTTATTTAATGAAATAATTATAAAAAAAATTACTTACTTTCCGTTTTGAATCAGATTTAGTTACCAATTTCAAGGGTTTTAATCATTTATTTATTTTGCACGAAACCTTATTTCTTATCCTAAAGCCTTTATAACATCAGCTAAGCTATATGCCAGTAATAGTCCCGTCAAAATAGGTTCAGCCGTTTCGGAGTTTAGCCGGAAGTCGGAGTCAAACAGACAGTTTTTTTTTTAAACTTTGTGTATTAAAGTGTCATATTTTGGATGCATCACTATCATCACTACATAGTATTTAAACAAAGTCACTTCCCGCTCCCCTATGTATTCCGCTTCTGTCCCTATGTATCCTTAGATCTTTAAAACTACGCAATGGATTTTGATGCGGGTTTTTTTAAAAGATATAGTGATTCAAGAGGAAGCAGGTTTATGTGTAGAATTTATGCTTCCGTGCGAAGCCGGGTCGGGTCGCTAGTTCAGAATAAAGCTGCTATTTTGATATTACAAACAGGCACTTTAATCTTACTTATTGGAATATATATATTGACCCGATACTTATAGGACTTTTGAATAGTCATCATAACCAGAAGATAGGTAGCTTCCTACAGTCCAGCAATTATCATGGACTGTAGCTGCCCATTCCAAAGCACTCATGGAGAAGAATGGGGAAGAAATTGCATGAACACCTTAAACTCCATTTATTGTTGCTCCTATAGTTATGTGCACAGAGTAGAGAAAAAATCTGTCAATTTGGTATTTTTTTTGCGATACGCTCTTTTAATATTAAATTAAGTAACAGTAATTGTAATTATAAATTAACAGGGTCTATCGTCAGGGTCCACTGTAAAGCATTCGATATACCACATAATTATCACAATTTAACCAATAATTATTTTTTAATAATGTTAAGTTAAAGTTAATTATAATTATGGAATCGAATCCTTATAAATTGAAACGATAATGATGATTATGTGAAACATGTATTTTAAATTCGTCGATATTTACATGACGTTTACGACACGTGCTGGTGCTAATGTCAAAATCAAAATCATCAAAATCAATATATTTTATATCTCATGGGCACTTATAAAACGTCGACAAAAAGGTCCACAGTTCGGGTTGGTCGTTTTCTATTGAGAAGAACTGTCAAGAAACTCCATAGGACGTGTGTTCCAAGCCTTATACCTAGAACAGAACTTTGATCTCATACTACGCTTCAAGACTTTTATTTACCAAGGGACTTAAGAAGTTTTCTTGGTAAAAGTCTATTTTCAGTTCCCGTGAGGACTAACTACGCGAGACCTTCCTAGTGTTTTTGTACTTCGTCTCGAAAGTTATAGAGTTTCCACGTTCTGTTTGTATTCGGCCATATTTATGAAGGACCTACCGAGTGACAATCGTTTTTAAGTTATTTAAAGGTTTTAGGTAAGTTATCGAAATATTGTTTCGCTATGTCAAAACAAATGTTTGCAATTAAAATGTTTTGGTGCTGAAATAATTGGGCCACGCTATGTTTTGTAAAGTTTAATTTACTAAAGCTAGCTAACCCCCTATTTAAGAGGGAATCAAGTTCCTTATTCTTTTGTTTTTCATTCATTATATATTCGTAGCTACTAACATCGGCAAAACATGAAGTTGCAATTATTATATTTTGTTCCTTTTTGTAACTCAAAAATCCTTGTAGTTTTTCTGACGAAATCATCATCATGAACATAGGCAGCCTTTTTAGACTTCTGAACTATTTTAGCTATTTATATTTTATCTGAAGTACATACTTAGGTAGTTTAAAAATATAGAATCTATGAGTTTATTTAAGGTAAAATAAAATTATTTACATATCTGAGATATGTTGTAACAAAATACAGAAATAGTAGTTAACTTAGATCTTCTTCCATTTATGTCCCGATTCCCTTTTGTGTGAGTCTCAAACCAGTCTTATCCGCCATTTTATGATTTTATGAATCTCGTCATCATTATCATTTCAGCTCGGAGTCACCCACTGTTGGGTATAAACATCATTATTTTTTTTATTTTGTTGGGACAAGCCCGCCACACTATTCCCAAACCACTGTAACTCCTGTTAGCCAGAATCAACAGTGGCAACCACAGAAAAGCGCCGAGACAATGAAGCTCGACGAAGTCCCAGAGAAGCGATTTAACTGTCTTGGATCCCGCAACGAAATTAATCAGAAAAGAATAGCGGAGGAGTAGGAAAAAACATAATTTCCACTTCCCTCCATATCAGCAGGAGACAGAACAGAACAAGGCCAATAGGCACACAGGGACGTATACAACTGGGATAAGCCCAGTTGCCTAGCACCACGGATATTATTGTCATTAATATTACTGGGTCCTAAGAACCTCATTTATTTTCTACCATTCTTATTTATTCACGTCACCATAATTATCATCCACCTACTTTTCCTAACTATGTTACCATTTTGAGTCAATCCGGATGCAGCTGAATACCAGTATTTTACATGGAGTGACTGCCTATGTAACCTCTAAAACCCTACAAGTATATTACTACTGGGTAATACAATATTCTTGGGAAGACTGGTTGTGAGACTTTCGGGCAACTGACTATATACCACCTCATCGTCATCAGCCTATAATGTTCACCACTGCAGGGACTCAGGCAACCTCTCTAAGAGGGATAGGCTATAATCGACCACGCGGACCAAGTGTGGCTTGGTAGATGTCACATGTCTTTGAATAAATAAATACGAATAAATAAATAATAATAATAATTTTTGGTTCTAAGACATGCCGGTTTCCTCACGATGTTTTCCTTCCCCGTTTTGAGAGCAGCGTTGATGAAATAAATTACTCAAAATTATGCACCTGCCTGGGTTCGAACCCACGACTAATATTCGCAAGTCGGGGCCGCCACTGCTCTACCACCACCTATATCGATATAATTATTTCCGTCTCAAATCAGGCCGTCTGTTCGTTAGTAGAGCTATAACAGTACAACCGTACAATACAAGGGCCGTCGGGTGCTTGTCAATTTCTCGCGGACCCCCATCACTAAGTCACGACGCGAGGAAAGTCGTGACGGACGAAGCTTTAAAACTACATTTTTTAGTTCGTTACTAACACACTTATGTCGACGACCTGTATCTTGTGCACTTATGATTAGATCTGAACTAGAATTACTGCAAATTTTTTTAGAATGAATTAAGACTGAATTGACAAAATTTTTATTGGCTGAACATAACGTAACGAAAAAAAAAAAAGGTAATTAGTAAACGTTTCATTGTTTGATTTTGTTAACTTAACTTGTGATCAGTAGATTTGGCAGATTTGCAGAAAAAACTGTGATATTAAAACCAATATTATCCGTAGGTAACCAAGAGAATTAAAAACAAAAATAAATTCTGCAGAACTAAAACTGGTGCTCTAGATTCGATTCCGGAACCTCTTCTTACTGTAGTAATGATGAACAATACCTTTGTTGTGCATCAAAACTTCGTAGAAGAAACTAATAACATTAATATAACTCTGTTCATTCTCATATCGAGATATATGTTCGATGAGTATGAAAGTCTAACAAGAAGTTTATTTGTTGTTCTATCTGAGGTTAGGAGCATCTTGGTTAAGCCCAGGATTAGAAGTTGGTCCGACCTTTGTTTGTAGTTTATTGCGAAACGGATCGGATCGTATTTATTTCTTTTCGGGTGAGAAAAAGGATTCGATGTGATGTATGAAATGAAAACGATTTTATTCTGGAATTGCTTTAGTTCAGTCTGGTGTGAGAATCGATTTCCAAAGCTTAACTGGGACAAAGCAAAAGCCACCATTTATTATTTTAGCATTTGATTGACCTGGATGTCTAGACGACACGCTGACATTCTATCTACGGTAACGGTGCTGGAAAATTCAAAACTATATGGTACTGACAGTTGTTACAGGTTATTCAATGGCTCAAAAGTCTTGCCAATGGTTATTGTATTACCCAGGACTAACTGGGTTGTGGAGATCTGAAAGGCAGTCACTCTATGTAAACTCGTATTGAACTGGATCCGATTAGACTGGAAGCCGACCACAACATAGTTGGGATAAGAATTCGGCAGGTGATAATGATGATGATATTGAACTAACGTAAACTACTGAAAGGCTACAGTTAATCCCGATGAAGGTCATGGTATACGAAAGGCTTTGAAAGCGTTCGTCGTCATCTAGACCATCTGGAAGTTTAGCTCTACCTACATTAAAGAAAAGGCTAGACTGATAAATTATCAAAGTTAATAGTCTTGCTGCTGAACTTCCATAAAAGACAAAGATACTAGGCGGTACAGTTACGTGTAAATCTATGAAAGACATGCGACGTAATAGCCCAAACACGTTAATATTTCATTTTTATCACAATCGATGCAAATCACAAAACCACAGCTATCAGATCACCAGTTAAGCGAAAACATCGTGAACACAAGATTGCATTTCAGAATAGACCAAGCGTTGCATGAAAGTATTTTAGAATCACGTCTCTATTACGTCACGATTCGTTCGCAGTGAGTTCTAAGCTTTAGATGCCTGGTGTGGAAGTTTGTTCTGGGTCCATTCTCAACAAAATCTCACAGTTTAAACATGTCTTATCAAGCTCATGTTTAAGAACATCGGTGTTCTGGGGCACCTTTTGTTTGTTGCGCACTTTGTCGTGAAAGAGAACTGGGAGTTCGATTGAGTTATCAAGTCATCGAATGTTTCCTTTTTGTTTAGATCTAGCTGTATTCAGATGTACACCAATCGATGTTCTTAAACTACGCAGTTCGTGTGTCCTTTAATATTCTTCTTTTTCTTAGCATGTCGATGACAATATTTAAACTGGGTCAGCCCAAAATTTTGCGACGAGTTTGGCATTTTCTGTTCCATCCATCAGCAGTCAATTGTATCGGTTTATGTCGATTCAAGAGCAAATGAGGTTTCTTTGTACTTCACAAAACACAATTCTCAGAATTTAACGTCTTCCAAATATTCTTCAATCTATCTACAAGGTCTTCCAATAATAAGTTACCACTCACTCAGACGAAGCCATCAGACAATCGCGTCATAAAAAGGTTGACAATCATATTTGTATCACGCGTAAAGCTCGAGTTGTTCCGATTTTATATGTCGCATAACCTTCAGAATCATATGAACAATAGTATGTAATAGTACCTCGACCAGACTATAAACAAATGTCGTAAAACCAAGTGCTTTTCCTGCCCATGTGCCATTTACGATAGCGGAAAGTGAAAGATGCACATGCTTTTACCGGCGGAGTGCAAAGTGCTCAAAAATAAAAGGATACCTGCGTTTTATGGGTCAGTAAAGTGAGTTGAATGGAATAGCTTTTCGAGTGGAGGTAGCACTTGTGTGAAAATGTAAAATTTTATTAGAACGTGTTTTAAATAGGGCTTCGACATGTTCACAGGACGTTTTGGTACTCAAAATAGGCTTTTTCTAATTCAAACTAATGTTATAAATGCGAAAGTAAGCCTGTCTGGCTCTAGACAGCTCAAAATTAGTCACTCAGGTAGTCTCTGACCTGGGTTATGAGTTATGACATACTTTCTGTCCTGGCACTACCGACGGCCCCTTGGGATAATTTCCGACCTCCGGAAAAATGGAGCAGAATTGATAGTGCCCGATAACCAACACTCTTAAGGAGGTGGTAATTGTGAATCATGACGTGTTAACTTTCTTCTTTCTTCTTTCTTGTGTTATCCCGTTCATAGTATTAATAGTAGTAGCAGTGACCATGTCAGTTTAAAAACTTATATAACCTTAACTAAATCATTCGGCATTCTATCCACGGACGTACAAGCTCATAAAAAATACCCGCATATATTAGAAAAAGACTAGTCTTTGTCCGTGACTTCGTCCATCGATTAAAATATCCTATCTTCTGACCCTAGTTATAGTCAACCAGTGTGCCATCTTTCATCGAAATTCGTCCAAGCGTGAAAAGGTTATGCTATACATACAGACAGAGTTTCTTTCACATTTGTAATATTAGTATGGATAACAAGTAGCTGTCGCGGACGGTTTGGTCAATAGACATGAACGGTCACGACCGGCCAAGAACATGTTTATAACAAGTTTGTATGCAAGTGGTGTAACTATAACCTTCACACTGAAATTACCGCTGCATTGAGGTAGGTTATGTTATGTTATGTTCCGTTCATACGGGATTTAAGGCGTTAATTAGTAACATTATATCATATCTGTATTCCCCGAAGGATTAGGTAGATGTGTATCTACTTAAAGCTGTTTTAGTTGCGTTTAGAAGGTTCGATCGTTTAATGATTTGATGAATCTGCGACATGATCTTAGTTTAATTACTTCGTTTTAAAAGAGTTTGCCTCTTCCAGAATCTATACTTCTATACTAATATCTATACTAATATTATAAAGCTGAAGAGTTTGTTTGTTTGTTTGTTTGAACGCGGTAAACTCAGAAACTGCTGGTTGGAATTGAAAAATTATTTTTGTGTTGGATAGTCCATTTATCGAGGAAGGCTATAGGCTATATAACATCACGCTACGGCTAATAGGAACGGAGCATAAATGAAAAATGTTACAAAAACGGGAAAAGGTATTTCCTTTTTGAGAGCTTCCGCTGCTTGCGCTGCGAAAACGGTTTAAGTTACGCTAATATCATGTATGAAGGAATTGTTCCTCTTTAAAAGTTCTAAAAAAAAATCAGCGACAGCATATATCTATCTTTTAAGATTGACTCACTGTAACCTTTTTTTACAGTTAAACTGTTAGGTTAAAAAGAATTATTTTTTGCGAAGCTTATTTAACCCATATGGTATTAATCTATATCTAAATAAATGTGTTTGTTAGAACGGAAATTTAATATAGAATATTTGTGACCTTTACTCTATACAGTTTAAACAAATATCTTAGAAGATATCGCAATGTAAAAATATCCGCGCGAAAAACATTTCGCGCGTCGCAATGTAGGTACGGGGGATTCTGGCTGGCCTCCGAGAAATTCAAATTCAAAATATTTACTGCATCATAATGTTTACAAGTATAGAGTGTTATAGTATATTTAACAGTAAGAGATACCTGTAGTAATTCACACTTTAATATAATCTAAGCTAATCTAAACCATCTGAACTATTATAATATAGAGGAAAGATAAGATTTTTTGTTTGTTACGATTTAGCTTAATTTATGTCGGATAGTCGATATCGAGAAAGGTTATATTATTATATAAGCTATATTTATGTGACGCAGACGAAGTTGCGTGGGTCAGCTAGTAGGTACATAAACATTTAATTGAACGAAAAAATAGGTTCGATTTTGTGCAAAAATCTAACTTGAATTTTCGTACCAATTTCAGCAGGGCAATTAGGGCCGGGGTAGGGTAGGGGTTATCGTATTAACCTGTACTAACTGGGTTGCGGAGGTCAGATAGGCAGTTGCTCTATGTAAAATAATGGTATTCAGCTGCATAGGGTTAGCCGACCCCAACATAGAAGAGAACAGGCTACGCAGATGGTGTTGTCAGCAGTAAGTAGGGTAGTTACTTTGTTTAAGGACGCTGTTACATTTTCGATCAACTCATGTTTAGGTAACTAAAGTCGCTCAAAGCAAGGTCTCACAATAGCGCTCGGTTTTAAACCTCCTATAAATAATCTTGATCTTTGATATTATTTTTTAATTGTATTGAAATAGAATTTGGTAGATTACTTGGAACTTTGAAAACGCATTTGGTAATTGTTAATTATTAGTATCGTCGTCATGATAAGTAGGTTAGTATTTTCAACCGAGTCGAAAAAAAAGAAGGTGCTGTATTTGTATGTATCCGCGATTTTCCCAAAAGCTACTGATCCGATATCAATCGGATTTTCGTTGATAAATGCATATTGTGTTTTTAAGGAAGGTTTTACTGTAAAATATGATTATAATATAATAATAATAATAAGTTTATTTATTTCTCTCACAATGGTTTTGTAGCACGTTTTGAACACTATAATATTCACATTGTGAGAGCTGGTGCCTGAAGTAGGTTTCAAAAAAACCTGTATTACAGGTCACCAGGATTGGAGATCTTCCGAAGTAGAAGATGGAACTCTTCAATAATATAGACAGCAAATGACTCACGATAGCAGCTGTGATCGTATGTTTATGTAGTGTTTTCGCCATTTCATAATATAATATCACGCTTGTTCGGGTTTAAGGGGCAAACAGATGTACACCCAATATGGGGTACCTACCAACCAAACTTAATGAAAAAGAACAACCGGTACCGACAGCGACTTCCGAAAAGAAAAATACGCTACCTACGTGAAATAACCATGTGAAATAAGTAGGTACTTAAAATGAAATAGGAATTTCAATTCCAAATCTCTCCGTCGAAAGCTTGACCTGACCCATCCATTTCCAAACCTCACCTCCGACAGCTTGACCTTACCCATCCATTTCCAAACCTCACCGCCGACAGCTTGACCTTTCCCATCCACTTCCGAACCTCACCGTCGACAGCTTGACCTGACCCATCCATTTCCAAACCTCACCGCCGACAGCTTGACCTTACCCATCCATTTCCAAACCTCACCGCCGACAGCTTGACCTTTCCCATCCACTTCCAAACCTCACCGTCGACAGCTTGACCTGACCCATCCATTTCCAAACCTCACCGCCGACAGCTTGACCTTACCCATCCATTTCCAAACCTCACCCCCGACAGCTTGACCTTACCCATCCACTTCCAAACCTCACCGTCGACAGCTTGACCTGACCCATCCATTTCTGAACCTTGTCAACAAACTGCTTAACCCCACCCATCCAAATCCCGGTCGTACCCAACATAATTTCTAAATCACATTCTAATAATAAAAGTATGAAACTCGTACTTACTTTTATCTCAGTCCTAAAAAGTATCAACTCCTTCCGGTCGTCGTCGGTCGTCGGTTGCCGTGGTAACCGTACACTAAAATCTTTTTCCATCACGTTTATCGTACGTATTTTTTGGGAGAGAGCGATACACCCGTCCTTCCACTAGCGCTGCTGAGCGCGGAATGATGAACCGGGAGCGAAAAATGTATGAAGAAATTGGCAAATGTTTTTATTATAGCTAATTATTGAATAAAAAAATTTATCTAAACAAAAAAAATATATCTCAACATCTAAAGGACTATATGTACCGCAATTTATAATAATTTTGGAGATATAATATGCTGTAAATTTACCTATAATGGGTACCTATTCGGACCCTACTTTTTTACATTTTCTGCGATTATTGTGATGGAAAAAACGTATTTGTGCGATTTTTTTGTATGACGTCATACAATTTTTCTGATGCCAATCTGGAGACAAATAAATTATCTTTAAATTAAGACCATGATATCTTCACATTTATGATTGCTTATACGTTAAAATGGTACCTGAAAACCACTGTTATTTGTAGAAAAATGTTTTAGCGTCCTTAACCATTCGTACCTAGAATGATATTTATTAACTTTGTTTATGTACTTAATTGCCGTTGACTTACAAACTTATATCCCAGAGAAACAATAAAGGTTGACAAAGAAAAACAAAAGAAGTAAGAAGGTACATTTGTAAGGTAAAGTAAGAACTTTTTTCTTCCCCACATTTAGAGATGACGTTTTTCTACGGTTAAAGCCGTGATGTAAGTAATAGCTGCATTGCAGGTTATAGAAAAATTAGGTCACTACTCTAACGGCCTGCGGACTTTCGTAGATTCGACAGGTTTCCAATATCATACATTTTACCGTAGGATATGAGACACAAATTGCCATACATACCTATATATATGAGCTCCATGGTTCATACTCAATGTATTCATTCCTGTCTGAGGATATACGATTTATTCTCCACGTTATTTTTTATGAGTTTTATATATCATTTTTATGTTTCCAATTCATTTCTAAGGTTTTTTATTTTCTTATCGAGAGCTTGGTGAGCCGTATGATTGTGTTTCAGAAATCCTGATACATTATTATACGAATGTTTACATTTCATTTGGAGCTTTAGGGTTCCGCGAATCGGGGTAATATAAAGGTTCTCTTCTCTGTTGTTTCTCACTACAATAACGTCGGGATAGTTCGAATTTCGGATCAGTCCATTAATTTGTTAGTAGTATTGGATTTCAGATATTGGAGTAATGAAACTTACAGGCGAATATCTAATTGCTATTAGGCATGATTATTTTATTGTTTAGTAGTGCTTTCAGGATTTTGACGGCAATAGTAACGAAAATAATTGTAAAGGAATAAAAACTAAAAAATTCAGTGGTGTGCCTAGGGGCCAAAAATACGGCAAGCTCTTATGAGCTTAGAAACATCATTTGGGCAAGCTAAGCCAAGCTTGTAGGCTTGCATGAAAGTCTAAACTACAATGGTCACAAATAGTCACAATAGCAAGAGCTTAAAAAATGGCGTCCAACATCGAAACTAACAAAGCAACAAATTCAACATTCTAGAAGTGACACACATTGACGCTAAAATGTGCTTATTATTATTGTTGTTTGTTCGCCCGCGTTGAGTTTAACGCTTCAAGTTAAATTGCAAACAGTAAAACAGCGATAAAAGTGCCCCGGCTGGTTCCTGACGATGGAAAGAGAAAAATAGATCCTTTTTGTGTCCCTCCACACTCCGATACACATTACAGCCTTTGCTATGTAGCTTAGGGCTGGCAAAAAGAATAAAATAAACTACAGAACCACATCAAATATTAAACACTTTCCCCTGTATTCCCACAGGAACGAGAAACTGTCAATGATTTCAAATGCCAAAGGTTATTGTTATGCTCCGTAAATATTTTAGTTTAGAATTCTCGATTCAAAATTAAATCTCGTCCCATCCCTAGCTAACGTAAAATTATATAGACGTCGAAGTATGCATTTGTCAGTAAAAAAGTAGCTGCACATAAAAGTCGACTCAATAATCGTGGTAATCGAATCACGAATGTACTTTTTTTTTGTTTTATAGAACGAGATATAAAAATAGTCGTGAGTTCTTTCACACCGAAGTTAAATAACCGAAGAGCAATTTTTTTTTTGCCGCGCGGTCATTGTTGCCTTTGGTCGAGGTACGAGGCTTTTTGTCAATCATCGATACCGTTGGTGCTATATTTCGTTGCAGGTGTATGTTCCTCTCACGATTGCAAGCTTAATTTATTGTATCATGGCTGGTGTGTATCTCATGTTTATAAAACAAAAGTTTTTACTTTGAGAATCGGGTTTCGTGCACGTTCAACAGATTTACGCGGATACTATATGAAACCCTTTATGAAAGTTTTGTTACTAAAACGTTTTATAACTTTACGTGGTGTCTGTTATATAGAGGAGCCAACTTTTCACAATTAATTTATAAAGAGCAACCTATATTTTTAGTTTATGAACATTTACTTAGTCAAAATATTTCGGTCACGTCGAAATCTAGTTAAAATTATCAGTGATTAAAAAACTGAGCATTGGGCACGTCTGAACTACATAATGTTGGTTCTATCAGTATGCTAAGCGCGTACTTACTTAAACACAACTTAGTTACTACAAAGCTCCAAAGCTTGGTTTTAACTACGACAACATTAAATACTAATTTGTAACTTGCAAATTCTAGAAGCGGTACCTTAGAGTTGAAATCCATTCTTAATGTAACGTAAGTTACAGTGTCTGTTTGTTATCTTTTCACGGCTAAACCTAAGATGAAGAAAAAGATGTCGTCTAAGCCGATCGTGACCGATATATCATGTATGATATGCAAAGTCGTGGGCATAAACTAGTATCGTATACGATACCTACTAGTTTATGCCCACGACTATGCCCGCATTGAGATCGACATTTCATCGAAATTTGTTCAGTAGTTTTTACGTGAAAGAGGAACAAACTTTCGCATTTGTCATATTAGTATAATGTAGCCCGGGGAAAGTCATTGGGTGCTTAACACCCAGGATATTTGTTATTTAAAAATACAAAATACGATGACGTATATACCAGCTCAGCTAGAGTAAAATAACTACGTCGGTAGATATTATCTCATCAATATCGCAGCATCCCAGCGGACATGTAAGACGAATTTGTTATCGGCGCGACGTATGCCAATAATTTATGGACGGAATACCTGATAACGCGATCGGGCCAATATTGGAATTGCAATATCGTGTGACGTAATCCTATATCCCTACTAAATTAGCATATAGCTTGTAAGTACGTACATTCCATGTACTTGTGCCTTTACCTTAGTATTTGTCGCAGGGTAAATGGAAAAATAATTTATGCGCAAAAAGTGTAAAGTATTTTTGTACAAAACCCTGACTGGATTTTGAGACAAAAGAGACGACTGCTATTGGCTAATTAAGAGTCAAGTCATACTCCTTGCTTGCTTCCAGCTTGATTCTGGTTGGTCCAAACGTCACGACGATATGGCTATCTGCTCACCATTGATCCTAGTCATACTCGTATAATACGTGCAAAGTATTTATATCAGCCAGCATTAGCAGCAGACAATATTGTGGTCGTTCGTAATTTAACTAAAATGAGATTTCGATTTAAAGATTTTAATTACAAAATAGGTGTCCTACAATACCCAATTTCAGGGAAGTATTGTTCTCAGACCTTAGCCTTTTGTTATGCAAATGCTAAAGATGTGAGATCGGTTCCTAAAAGTTATGTTACCCAAGGCATTGTCGCGAGCACTATCGTCACCTATATGTTACCATTTGTCCCACTTTCCCGGAAAAAAACTACGTGGTTTATATACTATCATCCACTTACTGTCCCTACGTAAAGCCTGAAGCGCAATCCTGAACATTATTCGACATGTTCAGCATAATTCGGTCGTCTAAAAGCATTTCTAACAAAAATATTCATAATATTGTAGTTATGGAATAACAAAAAAGTCTTGTTTCGGAGTTCCTCCTTTGACTGTTTTGGGGATACAAGCCGAAAATATTCCGACCACATTTGAATGATCAAAGAAATCAGATCCTTTGAGTAGGTGGATATATAAAGGTTCACCCTCATATTACCTACAGATTTAATCACTTATGTGTCGTGTAAATGGATCCAGAATTCCAGATAGTTCTTTGAGAGTTGCCAGTTAATTAAATAGGCGTCCGGTTTGATTAGAGATGTCCTGAAGCCTAACGAGGCCAGTGTGCAAAAAAAAGCAATGCAAGTGCAGTGGAATTGGAATCTCTATTCACATTTTGAAACCTAGCTAGAGATTGTTGGTTGTCGTGTCTCTATTTTAAAAGCTTTTATTTAGTTCCACCTGTACCAATGTCTGTCTGTAATAAGTATTTTTTTTAAATAGTGATTCATTCGAATCGTTTCTTTCACAACAACTGTGTTAGAGGTTTTCAAAATTTGTTTTCTATTTTTGAGGAGAAGAATCATTTATCTTCTTGGTAAATTGACCAATTTAGTATACTTACGTAGCTTTGAGCACAGTCCACTGCTTAAAGCTGCGTAAACTAAATTGAGACATTAATCTTTTCCGGGTCCCTAATTTTTCTGGACGATAAAATACGCTTAATAACTTACCAACCAATGAATAAGGAGAAAAACCAGTTCGCGACTACGTCAATATCCCAGAGCAATTCGCAGTCAATAACGCAACTATTAGTTACAAACGGCTTATAGCGCATCGGGGGTTATAATGAAAACACGTACCAGGCTGTAATGACTTTCTGGAGTGAGCAAAAAGTCCTGTCGAGGCGTGTTTATGGCGCGAACCCTCGGGCACTGCTTTGCGGTCGGTGTAAGGGCACATACACCCGCTATTATCGTGCAATCTAAAACGGTCCAGTTTCGAATTCCGCTCAAATCGCAAATCGTTCACTCGTTTCATTCCATTTTCGAAAGGGAAATGCTGAGCGGCGAGTGGTCGGAATTGATTAACTAAATTTCGTGTTCCGTGTTCTGTAATGATGCGTCTCGTTGCTCGCAATAAATCAGTGGAGTTCACTTCACTGTGAAAATGATTTTATGCTCAATCGTATTGTTGTGCTAATACTTATTTTGCTTTCAAACCATTTCATACATATTTTATTCCATCTTTCAAACTTTGAAAATTTTCGGAAGCTTTAGTCAGTTCAATATATTTTTGACCTTTTCATTCCAGTTTAACTGATACAATGTCACTTAGTCTTTATTTTATTTTAGTCCTTCGGGAATATAGGTATCGCGTAAATGTGTCTTAGCCTTAACTCTCAATAGACGCAGACGTCATTAATACTAGATGATATTTTTTTATCAGAGCACAGAGCACTTCTAGTTGAGAACTACGAACTCGCATTTATTATGCTCTTTGTAAATGTACTTTTTGAACAAAAAGTAACGCTTCCTAGATTATTTACCCTGGAATTTATTTAAATAAATGATGATAAGTGTGAAGTTTACATTTTTTATTTTGTTTTTACTTTAGACCTTGCTTTGAATTCGCTAAAATAATGCCAGCCAGCGAGTGTGGTATTCAAACATCATACATATTCATTTTATGTTTCAGGTTTTGTTTTACATGAAAATTAAATTAATTTTACATAATTCTAAAACATATTTGGTGAGTTTTTGTTTTGGGTATTAAATGTTACAGTCATAGAAACGAAGGCGTATTTTTTATTAAGGTATAGTTGATAGGTACTACACCAACATATTAATAATATTAATAAATATCATATTATGAATATTATTCTTTGTATTATTTAATTCATAGTAATATTATTGAAAGGTAAACTCAATCTTTTGCAAAATCAACTAGTTTTTATTCAGTAAAATATATAGGAGTTTCTAGGATAACCAAATATAAGACAAGGTTCTTTGTTACTTTTTTAGTAAAATAAATCCGTGAAAAAGTGTCGAATTTCGTGCAGAAAAAAATATGGTTGGTACGCCCACGCAGGTAAGGATCTATTTATGAATATTTCACGTATGTATTTTCATATTATTATAAGGAAGGTAATGTGTATGCTCACACCATCATAAACCAAGATGCGTAAACATTCTCCTTCATATTCCAAGGCATATGAGCAAAGGTCTGTATAAATAATCCTCCGAAGCAGAAGATTGTCTTATAAGCAAGATGTTTCTTGGAGAAAATGTTGACGTATGTAGGAAGAATTTTAAAAGGTTTCTTCAAAATACTTGTGTTTGTGAAATGTGGAAGTACAGAGTTGTCTTGTTACGTTTCGTTTAGTATCTTTACATTTCTAAAAGGAAGGATGTCTGTGTTTGTCTTTCAGACAACCCTTTATAGAATACCTAGGATATAAGGTACACGATGTTTACAAAAGCTGTGCTTTTAATCTTAGTTTACGACGCTGTGATATGAAGTTGTAAGTGGATATTAATATTGCAAAGGTTTTCTATTTAGTTCTAGTTTATTCTTAGCTGTTTTTATAGGTTTTTGTCCACAACGATATGTCAACTCTTAATACTCAGTACTCTTACTAGTAACTTCTTACTAGTAACTCCTAATATCATAATATATCATAATATTATAATACACGCTGTACCCTAGATGTTTCTTAAATATTATATGAAAAAAACTAGGAAAATAATTAGGGATTTACTACCACCAAACTACAGAGTTGTTTTGTTAGGTTCGATTTAGTACAGAATTGTAGTGTATTCTAAGCACCAGATAAACCATGTTATGGTACGAAATACAACTACGCAACTTGTAACTTAATTATCAGCTATGTAGTGGTGTAAATTGCTAAACTTGGACCATTCAGTGATCATCCAACACTAATTACATTACACAAACGGTACACAGTCAAACATTTGTGTAACGGTAATGCATCGTTGTAGACACACCCTTGCAAGAGCCTATTTAATTAGTTCCCAATAGATCGTTATTCTAAAACCTTTATTCAGTGTATTTCTTTTTCCCTGCATTCTGCACAAAAGTTCAACAGGTTAACGTTCCATTTTACGAGTGCCATCGACTTTTGTCGACGGCCTGGCTGTTGTCACTCGTCAAACGAACGACTCACTCCGTCACTGAAAACACTTGCAGCTGCGGAAAAAATATCACAGGTTTTCTTGGTACATTTCTGTTCGCCCCACGGCTTATTGTCCCAATCATGAAATTACATTTGACTTATTAATAACTCATCCTCAGTCTAACCAAAGGGTATCTCATTACCTAGTACTAGTTGCCCAGTAGTAGTTGTGGAGGTCAGGTGGGCAGTCTCTCCATGTAAAATACTTTTGATTTTGTTCCAGCACATCTTTTTCCCAGTTAAAGCAAATTATCGACTAGATAAATGTCTAAGAATTTGTGGCGTTTAATTTTGATTCGGGCTTTTCTCATGGCTTATCCCTTGTAATTCTTGTCCTCATTATTGGAACAACAGAAGGTGTCACTAACGGGAATCCACGATATTCTTTCCCAGACAATGTACAGCAAGTGACAAATAAAAAAAAGCGTTATTTGTGCGTAGTCATCGGAGCACATCGAGCATTTTCGGATGCACGCCATCTCAATTGCGGAGTCGGCGTGGGAAAGGCTCCGCCCGGTCATTACCTTACTGCCACACAGTTATCCGTTGAGAAACAATAACTGTTACTTATTAATTAACCGGCACACTCACACCCTCATCTGCATTCAATGGTTAAGGACGCTAAAACATTTTTCTACAAATAACAGTGGTTTTCAGGTACCATTTTAACGTATAAGCAATCATAAATGTGAAGATATCATGGTCTTAATTTAAAGATAATTTATTTGTCTCCAGATTGGCATCAGAAAAATTGTATGACGTCATACAAAAAAATCGCACAAATACGTTTTTTCCATCACAATAATCGCAGAAAATGTAAAAAAGTAGGGTCCGAATAGGTACCCATTATAGGTAAATTTACAGCATATTATATCTCCAAAATTATTATAAATTGCGGTACATATAGTCCTTTAGATGTTGAGATATATTTTTTTTGTTTAGATAAATTTTTTTATTCAATAATTAGCTATAATAAAAACATTTGCCAATTTCTTCATACATTTTTCGCTCCCGGTTCATCATTCCGCGCTCAGCAGCGCTAGTGGAAGGACGGGTGTATCGCTCTCTCCCAAAAAATACGTACGATAAACGTGATGGAAAAAGATTTTAGTGTACGGTTACCACGGCAACCGACGACCGACGACGACCGGAAGGAGTTGATACTTTTTAGGACTGAGATAAAAGTAAGTACGAGTTTCATACTTTTATTATTAGAATGTGATTTAGAAATTATGTTGGGTACGACCGGGATTTGGATGGGTGGGGTTAAGCAGTTTGTTGACAAGGTTCAGAAATGGATGGGTCAGGTCAAGCTGTCGACGGTGAGGTTTGGAAGTGGATGGGTAAGGTCAAGCTGTCGGGGGTGAGGTTTGGAAATGGATGGGTAAGGTCAAGCTGTCGGCGGTGAGGTTTGGAAATGGATGGGTCAGGTCAAGCTGTCGACGGTGAGGTTTGGAAGTGGATGGGAAAGGTCAAGCTGTCGGCGGTGAGGTTTGGAAATGGATGGGTAAGGTCAAGCTGTCGGCGGTGAGGTTTGGAAATGGATGGGTCAGGTCAAGCTGTCGACGGTGAGGTTCGGAAGTGGATGGGAAAGGTCAAGCTGTCGGCGGTGAGGTTTGGAAATGGATGGGTAAGGTCAAGCTGTCGGAGGTGAGGTTTGGAAATGGATGGGTCAGGTCAAGCTTTCGACGGAGAGATTTGGAATTGAAATTCCTATTTCATTTTAAGTACCTACTTATTTCACATGGTTATTTCACGTAGGTAGCGTATTTTTCTTTTCGGAAGTCGCTGTCGGTACCGGTTGTTCTTTTTCATTAAGTTTGGTTGGTAGGTACCCCATATTGGGTGTACATCTGTTTGCCCCTTAAACCCGAACAAGCGTGATATTATATTATGAAATGGCGAAAACACTACATAAACATACGATCACAGCTGCTATCGTGAGTCATTTGCTGTCTATATTATTGAAGAGTTCCATCTTCTACTTCGGAAGATCTCCAATCCTGGTGACCTGTAATACAGGTTTTTTTGAAACCTACTTCAGGCACCAGCTCTCACAATGTGAATATTATAGTGTTCAAAACGTGCTACAAAACCATTGTGAGAGAAATAAATAAACTTATTATTATTATTATATTATAATCATATTTTACAGTAAAACCTTCCTTAAAAACACAATATGCATTTATCAACGAAAATCCGATTGATATCGGATCAGTAGCTTTTGGGAAAATCGCGGATACATACAAATACAGCACCTTCTTTTTTTTCGACTCGGTTGAAAATACTAACCTACTTATCATGACGACGATACTAATAATTAACAATTACCAAATGCGTTTTCAAAGTTCCAAGTAATCTACCAAATTCTATTTCAATACAATTAAAAAATAATATCAAAGATCAAGATTATTTATAGGAGGTTTAAAACCGAGCGCTATTGTGAGACCTTGCTTTGAGCGACTTTAGTTACCTAAACATGAGTTGATCGAAAATGTAACAGCGTCCTTAATGAGACTTTACGACTTTTTCTTAGTATTTAGCATCTAATCAACTTTGTAAACAATCGTGGCCATTCCCGTTAGCTAGCTCACATTTACGAAGCGATTTTTCTATTCGATATTCATCTATATCTTCTCAGCTATGTTGTTATGGTAACCAGATGCAGATAAACAGTAGTATTTCAGTTACCGGGTAATTCGATACCCCTTGGTAAGACTGATCATCAGTCTTGCAGGCTTATGACTATCCCTTACGATTTTCAAAGATATGCATGTAATATCAGCGACAAACCGACCATAGAGTGAGTTGGGTATGAAATAGATACCCACCCATCCACGGACAGACCCCGGAAAAGGTCGCTTAACCTTGATTGTCCACCCGTGCGACTGATAGAGTTCAGCCATGAGCCTGTAAAATGTCGATATTATTGTTTCCAATTACTATATCGATGTTAGTCTATCGTGTGTATCGAGCTCACGAGTGGGGAACAAGTTTTATGTGTCAAGTGTCGTTGTATCCACACTTTCATTATTGAAGATATCTTTCAAGTTGCGAAGATATAGGACTCCAATATAACAAGATGGGAGAAAAGATTGATAGGGTTCGCGCAGAATAATACGACACAATTTTGTTCTTTTGAGAATCGTATACGATTACGGTTTCTATGATATTATTAGAGAGACATTTTACGTGTTTTGTTGTATTCGTATTTTTGTCAACCGACTTAAAGAGCTTATTTGCAGATGGTTTTTTTCCCACGAAAAAGTACCTACTTAAATGTTAAGTACGCACCATTAATAAAAGTATAGAAAGACAAAAGCAACATTTGAAATTAATTCAGAACGAAAGAATAAAACAAAAATAAATGTCTAGAAATATGAAGTCAAATAACTGTGTTCATTCAATTCTGCCGATGAAGTGTTGATAAATTGAGTTATTTGTTTCCAACTGTTTACTGACATTTCATAAACAACAATTTTAACTTTATGAAGAGAATTTATTTTTTATTTTATTTTCCCAATATTCGAGCCAAAACAAATACTGTCTTTAGTGAACGTTATATTTATTTTTTCTACTCCATAAATACCGAAATAATCTTGTTTATCCATTATCGTAATTTTTCTTTTATCCCAATTTATTCGGAATCGTCGCTAATAGTCTGTCTCCTTTTTACCCGACTGCGGCGAAGCCCAAAAGGAGGGTTATGTGTTTGACGTGTATGTATGTATGTAAGTATGTATGTATGTATTTACCCGACTGTGGCGAAGCCCAAAAGGAGGGTTATGTGTTTACCCGACTGTGGCGAAGCCCAAAAGGAGGGTTATGTGTTTGACGTGTATGTATGTATGTATGTATGTCCGTTTCTTTGTTCCCTCATAACTCATAAACGGGTGAACCGATTTGAATCAAATACACGTCGTTACATTTGTCTCGCGAGTGATAAAGGGTACATTAAAATTAAAAAACAAAGAAAAATTGAGGGGTTTTGGGGGCCAAATCGCGGAGTTCAAAAAAAAAAAGTTTTCCAATACCATCGAGTAGGGTATCAAAATAAAGGGTTTTAAAAGGAGATTACAAAAATATATAACACTTATAATATGTTTAAAAGAAATTCAAAGTGAGAAATCCTATAAACAAGCACAAAAGTTAAAACATCTGCGAAGAATTTTACGCGACCAACGAAAGAACAAACTAAAAAGTTGGAAATAAAAAAAGTAGTTAAAAAACTAAAAAACCCGACTGAAAAAACTGAAAAGCAAAAAACAAGCACATTTAAATCAAACAAAACTTGGAAGCAGGCGGGGTTCATTTGAATATGAAATTATGAAAAGAAAAAAATGCAAATAGAATGTTTTGTTTAATTTAAAATGTGCTTGTTTTTTGCTTTTCAGTTTTTTCAGTCGGGTTTTTTAGTTTTTTTTCCCATTATTTTATTAGTAGTCATAATAATTATTGCCTCTCCTCGTTGTAGCCCAATTAATTATTTTTGTCTTTTAATAATACCTTTATTGTAATTTCAAAAATAAATGTTTACTAAAAAGCCGCAATGTCGTAAAATTTCATCTGAAACAAATTGAGCTATAGCATAAACAAAATCTACATTTTTTGTTTCAGTTTTAGCTCTGATTTGTCATTCCCATTTTTAGTCCGTTGCGCTTCCACAGTCCTCTGTGACTTAGTTAAAAGTTTACGATGTTCATGCCACTTGCTCTATTTCCCTTTTAATTAGTGACTTGAAGCTGACCCCAAAATAGTGCCGAAAAGGCCAGTAGGGTAGACAATTTCGGATTCATAATATATCGACTTTTATATAATTTCAAAGCATGACATACAAAGTAATGAAAAATAATGAGAGAGAATTCAACATAATGATTCTGGCTCAAAAGATCAGGTCATTTAAAAAACTGGCCAAGTGCAAGTCGGACTTGCGCATGAAGGGCTCCGTACATAGACTTCTTATAGGTTTTCCTGTAATCTATAAGTGTTGAACTGATTTCCGTATTTTTTTCAGAATTTTAAGTTCAGTATTTTCGTAGATAAGGGGGGGGGGAATGGTCGGACAGCCAGACAGACAGACACACGAGGGATCCTATAAGGGTTCCGTTTTTTCCTTTTGAGGTACGAAACCCTAAAAAATAATAATGATTCTTATTTATTGTAATCCCGGGACATTTATTATATGAGCGCGAAATAGAGACCAGAAGTTTTCATCGGTTATTAAAAGGAGCTTTTTCTCACATAGTGAAATGTGTTACTGGTTGCATGTATACATTTTACACGCACACATATAGTCTGACGCCTTTATTTTGTGGGAAAAAATAATGATTTTTACATAAAACGAAATCCTGTAAAGAAAATCTTTATCCACACTCAGTATCCAACTTAGTTTGTCGTCATTACCGTTTCCCAGTCCGTTGCATTTGTACGGGCGTTGATTCAGTTATCAAGTCCCGGCACGTTGGCACCTGTTTTCTTTTTACCCTTTCATTTCCGTCAGCCAGGGGTGAAGACTTAGTGACGTCACAACACGAAGGTTGCAGATTTTTCTTGGTAGTGACGGATTTGCTGGGCTTGTAAATGAGGGTTGATTTTAAAAGGACACTGTGTTTTGTTTAGGTTTTGTAACGTTTTCGTTGAACATGTTTTTTTTTTCGTTTTTTTGTAATATGACGCCTGTAATCCTGAAAAAAATAATTATGTCGGTTTAATTTGACTGGCCTGTTGGTCTAGTGGTTAGTGACCCTAACTGCTATGCCGGAGGTCGTGGGTTCGATTCCCACCCAGGACAAATGTTTGTGTGATGAGCACGATCATTTGTTCTGTGTCTGGGTGTAATTTATCTATAATATGTATGTATTTAGAAATATATAAGTATGTTTATCAGTTGTCTAGTACCCATAACACAAGCTCTGCTTAGCTTGGGACTAGATGGCGTTGTGTGATAGTTGTGGAATATTATTATTATTATTATCATTGTAAGATTTCTTTCGGAAAAACTTATTTATTGCGTATCGCATTTATATTTATGAAGTTGCCAGGTTTGTGAGGTCCAATCTTGAATTATTTGAACGGAAAGATAACACAAATAAACGGAAACCTACCCTAGATTTCGAAATGCCCGTTCCAAAATTAGAACTCTTTCGGCATAAAAAAATCTAATTACCAATTAAACTGCAAAAATGATTTATTATTTGTATTTATTTGAATTTAGAATTACTTACCGAGCTAATATTTACCAGTCCACGACCAAATTACGAGCCTACTAATAAAACTATATTATTAGTTCATAATACTGGAGCTGTATTTTGTTTGACGAAATATGAATTCTAAATAAACATTATTATTCATTCACCAACAAACACCTTAGAAAGCTCACGTAACTACGTATTACCTTGTTTTAGATTCTTGGAAACGTATAAATCGACGCTACTGGATAGCTTTTCTATGAAGTTTGTAAATTAGGTAACATTTAGCTGTTAGTAACCGCAGTAGTTCACTAAATCCCATTTCAGCTCCTAACTTTTCGACCGTGTAGTCCACATTAGTGGTCGAGTTTTCACAGAAGAGTAGCGACGTAAACAAAATTATATTTAAATATCTATTTTAACTTAAATATACACTCGAGAGCAATGAATCCGGGTCACTTAAAGAATGTTAAAAATCTCGGAAACTAAAAATGATAGGTTAATGCAATAAATTGTATTTAATAGACAATGTAATACTCCTTAAATGAAAGTAAAAAAAATATGAGTCACCTTACATTTTATTAACACAAAATTACATAAAGAAAAAAACTGCTGATCTCTCCCTACAACAAAAATAGGAAACATGACATTTTTGAACTTTATTACGATTTTCTTGAATTTTAATACTTCGTATTGCCTCCTCGTGCTTCCATTACTGCGTTTACGCGGTTTGGCATACTGTACACCAAGTTCCTTATACGATTTTGGGGAATATTCTCCCATTCCTCTGTGAGAGCAATTTTGAGCTCACGAAGCGTGATTGGGGGAGGGTTTCGTTGTTTAACGCATCTGCCTAGCTCGTCCCAAGCATGCTCGATCGGGTTGATATCCGGGCTGCGCGCTGGCCACTCCATACGAGTAATGTTCATCTCTTGAAGGTAGTCATTCACAATCCTACCTGTATGAGGTCGGGCATTGTCATGCATAAATATAGCATCCTCACCTAAATTGACCATAAATGGACCAACGTGATCATTGAGGATTTCTTCCACATATCTTTCGCTAGTTAAAGAGCCGTTTTCTATGATCACCAGCTCTGTGCGACTTTCAGAAGAAATTCCGGCCCACACAAGTACAGACCCACCACCGTAGGCTACTTTTTCTTCGATGCATGCTTGCTTGAATCATTCCCCTGGTCTTCGATACACTCTGTGTCTTCCATCGTGCTTGTAGAGCATAAATTTTGATTCGTCGGAGAACATAACTTTTGACCAATCTTCAATACTCCAATTTACGTGGCTCTGGGCATATCTTAGTCTTGAAATACGATACCCACGCTCCAGTTTAGGGCCGTTTGCAGGTCTAAGGGGTTTTAAGTTAGATTCAGCAAGCCGACGTCTTACTGTCCATGCACTTGGGTTACTTCCTCCGAGGCGTCGAAACTGATTTGTGAGTTCAGTTCCGGTGAGAAAGCGATTTCGAAGCATGGTGTTCACCAAGTATCGGTCTTCTCGTGCTGTGGTACACCTGGTTCTGCCCGTTCCTGGTCTGCGTAGGTTAGAACCAGTTTCTTCGTAACGTCGGAGAACTCTTTGTACTGTTGACAGCGACACACCGACAGTCCTGGCTGTATCGCGCTGACTTCGGCCGGTTTCCAGCATTGTAAGTATTCTGGTGCATTCTTCAGGCGTAAGCGACATAATTTCAGCTTGAATAATGAATATAGAGTACTATCAACATGGTTTATGTACCCACATAAATGACAGATTATAAACAAAAGCAAAACCAAATGCTGTAATTACGTAGTTCCATCTTCAAAAGTGGCCCTTTTTCAAATTTGATTTTTTTATGATATAACTTTACAATAACTAAGAAGTTTTAATACCTTCATTTAAGGAGTATTACATTGTCTATTAAATACAATTTATTGCATAAATCTATCATTTTTAGTTTCCGAGATTTTTAACATTCTTTAAGTGACCCGGATTCATTGCTCTCGAGTGTAATTATGTTTAAGCACGTTAAGCTGTAGGTCCCGGCTGTCATTTGTAGATAATTGACAGTCGTTACAGGTATTCAGACCACATACATACGCTGCGGCAAGTTATACAGAAGACCAAAGAGTATAACCTGCCTCTCTGTTTAGCGTTTGTGGACTACGAGAAAGCCTTCGATTCGATCGAAACTTGGGCTGTACTGCAGTCTCTCCAACGGTGCCAAATCGACTACCGGTACATCGAGGTGTTGAAGTGTTTGTACAAAAACGCCACCATGTCAGTCCGACTTCAGGACCAGACCACGGAACCTATCCTTCTGCAGCGCGGTGTGAGACAGGGAGACGTCATATCTCCGAAACCGTTCACCGCTGCATTGGAGGATGTCTTCAAGGTTCTGGATTGGAAAGGACTTAGCATCAATGTCAACGGCGAGTACATCACTCACCTTCGGTTTGCCGACGATATAGTGGTCATGGCTGAGACCATGGAAGACCTCAGTAAAATGCTCGATGACCTCAATAGAGCTTCCGAAAGAGTGGGTCTTAAAATGAACATGGACAAAACCAAGGTTATGTCGAATGTTCATGTAACACCCACTCCTATCAAGATCGGAGACTCTACGCTCGAAGTTGTGGACGATTATGTCTACCTGGGACAAACGGTCCAGTTGGGTAGATCTAACTTCGAGAAAGAGGTCAATCGTCGAATCCGACTCGGCTGGGCGGCGTTCGGGAAGCTGCGCAGTATCTTCTCGTCCAACTTACCCCAGTGTCTCAAGACGAAAGTCTATGACCAGTGTGTGTTGCCAGTGATTACATACGGGACCGAAACGTGGTCGCTCACAATGGGCCTTATCACAAAGCTCAAAGTCACCCAAAGGGCAATGGAGAGGGCTATGCTCGGAGTTTCCTTGCGTGATCGAATCAGAAATGAGGACATCCGCATGAGAACCAAGGTTACCGACGTAGCCCGAAGAATCGCCAGACTTAAGTGGCAATGGGCAGGGCACATTGCTCGCAGAACGGATGGCCGATGGGGCCGAAAAGTTCTGGAATGGCGACCGCGAACCGGAAGACGTTGCGTTGGAAGGCCTCCCACTGGTGGACCGATGACCTGGTTAAGGTTGCAGGAACCCGCTGGATGAGAGACGCACGGGACCGGTCAATGTGGCGACGCCTGGGGGAGGCCTATGTCCAGCAGTGGACGTCTTTTGGCTGAAATGATGATGATGATGATGACAGGTATTCAGTGGGCTGAATATCTGCCAACCAGTCTTACCAACGGTTATCGTATTAACCAGTACTAATTGGGTTGTGGAGGTCAGATAGGCAGTCGCTGCATATAAAATATTGGTACTCAGCTGCATCCAGTTAGACTCTAGTCGACCCTAACGCTATGTAGGTGATAAAAGAGAGCCAGATGACGATTTAAATATAATTATAGGTGGGGCAGAACAGGCTAAATAAAAAAAACTTATTATGTTTATACCCGTTTTCGCATACTTTCGGTTTTGGCTACCTTGAAGATGACACCTCTAAAATAAACATTGAATGGATGCTATTAATTTATCATCACCTGAAACGTAATTTTGCGCTTTACGTTCCTTAAATTAAGTTTAAAGTAGTACAGTTACTCAGCCATCGTCTCGCTTTAATAAACTTTTAGCCAAGAATAAAGAGGCAGGACGCGGTGCTAATGACACCAAAGGGAACACAGTTAAGTCCAAGTAAGAACTTTAATAAACTTTTAAACCATCTTCAAGTTTCCTCACACAAAAGTCTGTTGGTATTTCGTAAAATTCTGTGTTGAGATATTATTTTAGATTAACAGAGAAAGCTTAGTTCTTGAAATTAGATTAGTACTTCGTGACTAAACGGAATGAGATAGCGTTTAGAGCTTCTATATAGTTTTGTAACCTAACCTAGATCATGGTTAAACGATGAAATATGATTTTCATTGAGTTTATTTTGATAGTATTTTTTAAATTGCTCGGGAGATAAATTACAGACGATGTTTCGAGAAGTTTACAAGGTCTATAACTCTAAAGCACAACTTTTTAAGATTTGCTATTTTCTTTAAATTATCGTGTGTAGTATTTATGAACTTATAAAATAAACATAAAAATATCGTGAGGAAATAATTCTCATTATTTTAAAATGGAACAATATTATATTATATTATATTCATCACTAGTTTCGGTGAAGAAAAACATCGGGAGGAAATGCCTGAGAGATTTTTCTCGACGACAATGGTATGTAAGAGACCAGGTTAGGCACTAACCACTCGGTAAAGCAGATCCCAGCATAGATGGAACATTAATAGTCCACTCAATAAATCACCCATAAGGAGTTGTAGAGTGCGTGAGTTAGGCCCTAAGTGATTTCTTCAGAAAATTGTTCAGGGTGCTTAGAGAGTTAACATACTAAAAGTCCTGACATCTAGGGGGTGAGGCGGAGTGGGGGGAGGGGGTTAAAGTTCCCATTTTTTAGTTTTTCGCTAATATTTTTTAAACGGTGTGTCATGGAGATAAGAAGTCTTCTACGCAATGAAAGCTTATAAAATTATGTACAACTTTTATCTTATACACTTTTTCATATTCTTACCTATTTTCGAACTACACATTCCGGAAAAGTGAAAATTGAAAAAAAAAACTACTTGAATTGAACACTACCTTTTGTATACTACTTCCTTCACGTTATTTGGGGATAAAAAGTACCTTAAATCTTAAAAAATAATATAAAAAATAATATTCTGCGATCTTTTACAAGCCTACCTCCACGCACAGTGAGGTTGAAGAGGCTGGGAAGATGTGCTTCCTCAAATGATATGGCGCACCAGCAAGACTGACCTCCCTCAATAAGTATCGATACCAGTGATTACCAGTACGCTGGTGAAAATTTGGAAAAAGTGCTAAGACAAGTGTAGATAAAAGCAGTAGTTACATATTGCTTGTGTTTATTGCCCACTTCACACGATTTCAATACGGAATGTACTCATAGAAGTGGTTTCGTATGTACTTTCACGTTTTTTAAAACATAATATTTTGTTATTTCTTTTTGGGGATAAACAGGAAGATAGTGCGGAAGATTTGTAAAACGAGTTTTTAAAATAGTTAAGTGTTTGTCTTTTTGGTCTGAATTTTTCTAACCCCACAGTTTCCGGGTGCTTTAATTTTAACCTTAAGTAAGACGATATAGCAACTTTGAGTAGATGTTGGCTGGATTACAATGTGCTTCGGTAGATAGGTCTAGAAATATAAATAAAAAAGGCATCAAGGTAAAAAGGTATATAAATAAAGGCATCTCGTAAATGGAATATACGTATAATGGATGTACACAGTACATAGATACTTTCAAATCAAAAACATTGTCGTTTGTCACCTGTGGGTACTTATTTGTGGCGGGTTTGATTCCCGACGGGACAAATATTTTTAAGGCCGACTCTAAATGCATGCTAGATTTGTCAGACGGTAGTGAGTGATACATTAACGTGATCATCCCCAGTCTGACTTCACCCATTTCTGGTCATAGATCTCTCTTTGCTTGTGTCAGTTCTACATTATTGTGCCACATCCAGGATATTCCGCGATGGCAACAATATCGTCTGCCCATATCGCCGCCGGTCGACCACTCGTAATCGCTCGACACTGTCGAAAGCCTTCTCTTAGTCAATGAAAGTGATGCATTACATAAATCTTACAGCACTCCACTAAATGGAGATATTCTTCTTATAATTCTATTGTTGCGGTCTAGAACTTGGCCACTTTGTAAAATCATTTTAATATTTCTACACAGGCAACAGTAGTGTATGTGAAACTGTTTAAATATTAAGATCTTTGTACCTACAGAGATAAAGATTATTCTATTATTGAAAGGTGAAAGTGAGCGAGAAATTGAAAGGCCAAAAACTTTGTCTTCATAGTAGACATCACCACAGCCGGGTCAAAAGCAACACCACTATTGAATGACCGACATAAACAGACGCGACGCATATGCTTAATGCAATTAATCCCTGAACCGCTTCGATGGAACGACAATTTAATAGCATTTGTTGCGTAGTTACTCGACTTTAACTTCTAAGTGTAGCCTTGAAATTGCACTGGCTATCTACCTAGTCATGTTAATAATAGTGTGTTTTACTGTTCTATTGTCTAGTATAAAACGCATGTGACTAAAATAGTTATGGATATGTTGATATTGTGAGAGGGAGAGGAAAGAAAAGACTCGAATCTCGGGCCTTGTGATCAGTAGTCGTTGACCACAAGTCTACATCATCATCATCGTCCATTCTACTTGGGGTCGGCCCAACATGTTTTCTTTTCCATACTTCCCTTTAGCTCATCATCTCATCAGACACCTCATTTCTTGCCATAATTATCATCATTTACACTGTCCATGCATCGTTTCTTTGATCTTCCTCTACGCTTATACCCACACACATTAAAGCTTATAAAATTATGTACAACTTTTATCTTATACACTTTTTCATATTCTTACCTATTTTCGAACTACACATTCCAGAAAAGTGAAAATTGAAAAAAAAAACTACTTGAATTGAACACTACCTTTTGTATACTACTTCCTTCACGTTATTTGGGGATAAAAAGTACCTTAAATCTTAAAAAATAATATAAAAAATAATATTCTGCGATCTTTTACAAGCCTACCTCCACGCACAGTGAGGTTGAAGAGGCTGGGAAGATGTGCTTCCTCAAATGATATGGCGCACCAGCAAGACTGACCTCCCTCAATAAGTATCGATACCAGTGATTACCAGTACGCTGGTGAAAATTTGGAAAAAGTGTTAAGACAAGTGTAGATAAAAGTTTTGATATCCTAACGGCTGTACAGATTTGGATAAAATTTAGTAAATTGATATAGTAGGAGTTGATTTAAGATGATACTTTTTATCCCCAGATAACGTGAAGGAAGTAGTATACAAAAGGTAGTGTTCAATTCAAGCAGATTTTTTCAATTTTCACTTTTCCGGAATGTGTAGTTCGAAAATAGGTAGGAATGTGAAAAAGTGTATAAGATAAAAGTTGTACATAATTTTATAAGCTTTCATTGCGTAGAAGACTTCTTATCTCCATGACGCACCGTTTAAAAGATATTAGCGAAAAACTGAAAAATGGGAACTTTAACCCCCTCCCCCCACTCCGCCTCACCCCCTAGATGTCAGGACTTTTAGTATGTTAACTCTCTAAGCACCCTGAACAATTTTCTGAAGTAATTGCTTAGGGCCTTGCTCACGCACTCTACAATCTCTTTGTTGGATGGACTATAAATATTTTTTAGAAATCATATCTAAAGTTTCATCTAATTGCTATCAAAAATATAACTCCTGTTAGAAACGTGGCGAGCAAGGAAGTCAATTAAGAAGCCAGTAAGTTGCAGTAAGTTCAAATGTAATACGAGTAGTCATTAGTGGCGCCACAGTTAAAGCGAGTTCCAGGGCTGACACATATTCCTAGAAATGGTATGAATGAAATGCACAGTTTACTGGTATTTCCATGCGTACGTATTTCATTCAGCGTTTTTTCTGGTGACACAGATTTTCATCGTCGTTTTGATGAATGAGTTTCGTCGCAGCATGAGAGTAAGAGAGTCTTTCATGAAGGGATGATTTAAGAAATATTCTATGCAGAATATACTCATTTAGATATTCTGGTTTAGAATTTTACAATTGTGCAACTGTTATACGAGTAAACTGTTAAACGTGTTTTCGGTGAGGGATCTGGATAATATCTTTCACAAGAATCTTGGTAAACAATATGAACACATAATAAAAAATAAAATAAATAAAGCTTTTATTTGATTCCTTACATTTCATATTCATGCATAATCAATACAGACATTAATTTATTATAATAGTATTCAACAACCGTAAACATGCAATTTACAATGCTGACAATAGTAAACTTTGCAGATTGATAATTATAGAAATAACATTACACTTAAACATTACATTAATTAATTAAATTCATTATTATATATTTTATTAACAATTTTTTTAATTTAAAACTAAATGTAAGGACCGCCTAAGGCGGTAAACAACACATACATACGAGTACATAAATAAACTAACTCTTCCCATGGGGGTAGGCAAACGCAACAATTTTTTTCTACTACCCCAATATACTTCTTTAGCACCGTCTTGTGACCCCACCATACATGGTGGGGTCACAAGACGGTGCAATACATTTCAAACAAATAAACGAGAACCTACCTACCTGTTCATATCAATTTCCGCAGTCAAAGCATGTCGTCATAACGATAGGTGCGTTTATATTCTTCAAACAGAGACGTCAAAGAGCAAGATAAAATAAAACATAACATATTTTACTATGTCTGAATGAATTAATTCTATCAAAACATTTTCGATATAAGAATTTTCCCAGAATTTTATTAGGTATAATACTATTTGCATATCAAGTGTCCCAGGAGAGGTAAGAAAAAGTAAGGCACTCAGTTCCCTTTTAAAGTTACATCAAAATGTAATTTTACACAAAAAAAATCTTAAGCATTAATCTTTTAGTAGGATCAAAAATACACTACTTCGCTGAAATATTTATAAATAATTTTAGAAGCTGAATACAGTTCTGAGAATCTTGAATACGAAGTAGGTATTTATTTCGTCGTTGCTATTCACAAGTTTGAGGTAGCATTTTCGTCGCTAGCTCAATTTATTTATTTATTTATCTATCACTAATTATAGCATCATTATAGAATATACCAATTCGATGCTATAAAACACAAAAAATAACAATTAAATTAAAAAGTAAAATAAAATTAAACTACAGCTATGTTTACAGGAACAAAAATACCAAATAATAAAAAATAAAGTTACCTTTCGTGCATCATCAATTAAAACAAGTTCAAGAAAAAATCATCTTTCGTTCATCCTCTCACAGAAACTCAAACATACACGACATACATCAACCCACTTAGATGCAAACAAATCACATTCAGGTGTCGATGCCAGTAGAGAATTCAGCATGGCAAGGGCACGAACTAAAGGAGAATTAGAGTGGGATACAGTGCGTGCAGACGGAACATCTAATAAATGGTCTAACTGATATTCTTCCAAATTTTGCAGCTTGAACTTTTAGAAAAGCGCCTTAGTACCATAATATTATTATGATTATGATTATAATTCTTTTTATCTCGTTCTGAAAACATTTTTATAGATGCCATTTACAAAGATACACCTGTCCCCTCTTATTGTTGGTAGGTACCTTATGTAATTCATGTTCCATTCATCTGAAATCATCATCATCATCATCATATCAGCCTGGAATCACCCACTGCTGGGTATAGGCCTCCCCTTTTTTCCGACACGCGTCCCGATCCTGTGCGTCTCTCATCCAGGTGTTTCCCGCAACTTTAACGATGTCGTCAACCCAACGAGCTTTAGGACGGCCCTGGTTTCTATGGCCTAACCTTGGCCACCACTCAGTCAATGCCTTGCTCCATCGGCCATCTCCGCGTCTAGCAAGATGTCCTGCCCAGGTCCACTTGAGGCGCACCGCCCGGTCCCCGACATCGTAGACTTTCGTCCGACGGCGGATTTCGGTGTTACGCACTCGATCCAATAGGGTTATGCCGAGCATGGCTCGCTCCATGGCCCTTTGTGCCACTCGTACTCGGTGGACAGTCTCCTTTGTGAGCGTCCATGTCTCGGCACTGTAGGTAATCGTAGGTAGGACACACTGGTTAAAAAGGCGGGTTTTTCTGAAATCTGAATGAATCTGAAATATCTATCTCTAATATCATCATAATGATCATCTGAGGCTTTTATTGGGAAAACCTTTTATTAGACACTAGTGACCCGCCCCGGCTTCGCACGGGTACAAATAAAATATTAAAACCTTCCTCTTGAATCACTCTATCTATTAAAAAAAACCGCATCAAAATCCGTTGCGTAGTTTTAAAGATTTAAGCATACAAAGGGACATAGGGACAGAGAAAGCGACTTTGTTTTATACTATGTAGTGAAGTTGTTATTAGAAAAACCGATCGCCAGCTACAAATTTAATGTGTTAATTTTATTGTGAGACAACAATAAAGGTTTATTTTATATATTTACTAGCTGATAATAAGCTGATGCCCGCGTGGATGTCGTTTAAAATATATTTTAAAACCTTCCTCGAGAACCACTCTATTCATTGGTGAAAACATCATGAAAATCGGTGCAGTAGTTTTTGAGTTTATCGCGAACAGACCGATAGACAGACAGACACGGCAGAGGACTGTTTTATAATATGTAGTAGTGAATTAATGATCCTAAATTCCCAACTATAATATATATATATGTTGGAGTCAGTTTTCAGTCTCACCGAAAGCAGTACTTTAAGCGACAACATGACTGTATTTAATAGTGATACGATTTCTGTTTTTTTTGGTAAGACTGAGTGTCATAATGTTTGGTTAGTGTTAGTGTTAGTGTGCAGGAACACGCAGGGGTGTTCTTAAAGTCATGTATGATCAGCCATCCACGTACCCACCCCAGCAACCGTGCTTAACCATGGAGATCGACCTATGTGGTTGTTATTATTTACCCCTCTTATCTTCTTCCCACATCATCAACTCAGTATTATTTCAACACGAGACAGTGAGCAGTTGATATCTACGTCATGATGGTACTATCAACTTAATTGGCACCGTTCACGCCCAGCTAATTGTCTTCAAGCACCGTTATGACTGCGGTAAGCCACATCGTGTACTACTAAGGTGGTGTTTAGATGGGACACTTATCAGTGATTCTTTGATTGTATGGGATGAGACCTTCTTGCTGTGATTTTGTTGGTCGAAGCGGTAAGATTAGAACACTCCACAACTGATTTTTTTTCAACAAACTCAAACGGTTTACGGTTTAAGAAATTTATTTCGCTCAAAAAGAATACAATTATTCACTTCTATGAGGAAAAACATAATAATTTAGACACAATAAATTATAAGCGGCGGTTGCGCTTTGTTGTGGCAAACTAAATTAAGTAATAAAATAACAAACTAGAAACTCAAAGCATTTATTTCAATTATACCATTACAGGCACTTTTGAATGTCAGAAGAACAATTCATAAAACAAAGCTACAGTTACAGTCATAAGGCATAATAACTTGTGAAAGTACTGTAGTTGCCCATTCTCTAGCGTAGATCTGTATGGAGAAGAACGGGCAAGAAACTCCATAGACACTCTTTTAAATCAGAATATTGTTACATCGCTCAGTCCAGTACCTCTCGCACCTAGTAAATTCACGTCGTCGTATCAAATCGTTTTTCTCGATAAGCATTTTCTCTATAACATAACGGACAAGCATTGTATTCTTATCCACTATAAATAGTCCTCCTGACCGTTTTTCGGCCACGACGGCCAATCTTAGTGGAGATTAGCCAGCGCCGGCGCCTGCGCGGGAGATATTATAGTGCACAAGTGTGTGCGCAGGCACAGGTGCACTCTCTGTTCCTTTATCTCTCATAGTCCGATGGGACGGCAATCCGACACGACCGGAGAGAGATCAGGCGCTATACAGGGACACAGTGACTATACTGCTGTCTCGGAAATATTTATCAATAAAACAGACAACAGGCATAATCTTTATTTGGTAAACCTCAAAGTCCCGTATTGGAATATAATACGCTGAACTGTCTCGATAATTGCCGATAAACGGGTATATACGATGGATTGTTAAGTTTCTTAGTTTCTTGTTCTTTGGATTTAATTGGCGACAATTTATGCTTGGATAATTGTGGATACGACCGTTATTCACAAGTGCGGTAAGCCACGGTAATGTTGGCATGGAATTGGGTACAGATGAGCCACTTTCCAGCGATTGTTTAGGTGGTATTGATGAATTAAGCCCATATGTAATGTTTACTCTTATGGGTTCCTTATTGACAGTGTGCTTACGGAACTGCTTTTGTATGACGTAACAATAGGCCTGTTGTCCACAAAGGATTAGGCAGAGATGTACCTTACATAGTACACCCACATTTCCTCAGTAATTTTCAAGTTCCTTGTAGTTCTTGCCTAGCCTATTGCCATCAACCGGGCTCAATTCTGGACTACGTGGCTGTTCCTAAGCAATTCCTGATAGAAAAAATCCAATATCGCGCTTTTGCTCGTTCTAGGAATCGATTCAAGGACTTCATGCCCAGCAACCACTAGACCAATCAGGCTAAAGTATGGTGATTCGAAAAACTGATTAGTGTTCAGGTTTATTTAATAACTACAGTTAATTTTTCCGAGAAAAAAAATGATTTCTGAAATTATTCGCCTGAATATAGTAATAGTATAATAGTAGTAGTATAGTAGGTGGTCAGATGGGCAGACGATATTATAAATTTAAAGGATAGGTAGCCTAATTATAGCCTAATTATTTTGGGTCGGCTTCCAGTCTACCGAATCCAGTTACAGAATTATAATCATCAAAATCATCATTACAACCCTCCAAGTTCATGTAACTGTCAAGAATGAGTATTTCATCAAAAGGTCATTCTTGAGAGTTACATGAACTTGGAGGGTTGTAATGATGATTTTGATGATTATAATTCTGTAACTGCATACGTCTTACAGCCGCGAATCATATTTTCACTAACATACAACCTAGCACTGGCCTGCAAATTGCTAAAAACGTAAGAAAAAGAGAATGGGCGAAAATGTATGAAAGCTGGTACACCCCTCCAATAACAATGAGATATACATCGTTGGATAGCTCTTTTTAACTGTAACAATATTTTCTATCACAGTTTTGTTGAAATGTTTGTCCGTTTTGAGTTATAGCTCAAAAACAAAGGTAAAAATGGATACCTATTAACGTTATAATATCTTAGTGTGTAAGCTAAAATAACATCAATGTCGTTGAATATTACGTAATTCGTAATTACGAGTATCATAACAAAACACAACATCACGCCTGTAATTCCCGAAGGGTTAGGCAGAGGTGTACACCTGATAGTATACCCAAGTTATGTTTAAGTTCCAAGTAATAGGTGGCAAGCCTATTGCCATCAACTGTGTACAAATCCAGATTTCGTGGCTGCTACTGAGAAATTCTTGAGGGAAAACCCAATAACACTGTCCGACCAGGGAACATGTATGGAAGCTGGTACACCCCTCCAATAGCAACGACATATACGTCGTTGGATAGGTATTTTAAACTGGAACAATAGTCAGGATGGCAGTTTGGTAGAAATGTTTGTCCATTCTGAGTTATAGGTTAAAAACAAGGTAAAAATGAATACCTATAGTATTAATATTGTAATATCATAATGTCTGAAGGAAAGTGACACCAATGTCGTTGTATATTATGTAATTCGCAATTATCATAACATACCATCACGCCTGTTATGCCTAAAGGGTTAGGCTGAGGTGTAACTAATAGTACACCCATGTTTTCGGCAGTAATGTTTCCCATGTAATAGAGGGCGAGCCTATTACCATGAACTAGATATAAATACAAATTCCCTGACTGATACTGAGAAATTCTTGAGAGCAAATCCAATAACAATTTACTTATTTAACTTTTTGTTTCAACGATAGTAAATATTCAAATCTACTGAAGCCATTTTTGATTGTGTGCTCAGATGGTTACATCATTGATGCTATGGGGCCATATGCCACGAAAACTGATGCGCAGATAATATTAGACATCATGAATGATGAAACTCATCCAATACAAATATTTTCATACAAGAAAATGATGCATTTATTTCAGACCGTGGGTTTCGAGATAGCTTGGACGCAATCGAGGCCTGTGGCTATGAAAGCTATATGCCTCCAAGTAAAGAGCGTCAAAAGTCACAGCTCACTAGCAAGCAAATGAATGATTAATGCATATAACATTATTAGAACGTCATTGGTGTTATTTTCCCATACTAAGTGTGCGTGTGGATGTATTCATTATAAGTTACACCCGTGCCTATCCCTTCGGGGATTAAAGGCGTGATGGCATAATATTATGTTATGGTAATTGCGAATTACGAATTGATGTTATATTCCATTACACACTGAGATATTATTATATTAATAGGTATCACTTCTACTTTGGTTTTTGAATTATAACTCAGAATGACAAACATTTCTACCAAACTGCCATACTGACTATTGTTCCAGTTTAAAATACCTATCCAACGACGTATATGTCGTTGCTATTGGAGGGGTGTACCAGCTTCCATACATTTTTCCTGGTCGGACAGTGTTATTGGGTTTTCCCTCAAGAATTTCTCAGTAGCAGCCACGAAATCTGGATTTGTACACAGTTGATGGCAATAGGCTTGCCACCTATTACTTGGAACTTAAACATTACTTGGGTATACTATCAGGTGTACACCTCTGCCTAACCCTTCGAGGGCTACCGGCGTGATGGTATGTTATGTTATGATAATTGATATGGGACTTAAACATAACTGACGAAAAGTGGGTGTACTATTACGCACCTACACCTCTGCCTAACCCTTCGGGAATTACAGGCGTGATGTTATGTTTTGTTATGATACTCGTAATTACGAATTACGTAATATTCAACGACATTGATGTTATTTTAGCTTACACACTAAGATATTATAACGTTAATAGGTATCCATTTTTACCTTTGTTTTTGAGCTATAACTCAAAACGGACAAACATTTCAACAAAACTGTACTAGTAAATATTGTTACAGTTAAAAAGAGCTATCCAACGATGTATATCTCATTGCTATTGGAGGGGTGTACCAATAAGCCCATTCACCTTTGAATTTCGCGGGCTACCCTGGAACATCAGCCTTAACATGATGGGATGGTGTTGTGAGTTGCGACCTACTCAATTAAACCATAAGAAAAAACAGCACACCAAAGCTTTTCGAGGACCACACTAAAAACCGTTTGATACCAGTCGCTTTAGCCGACATCGGCTAGATGGCATCATCATCATCATCACCGTGATCACGACAGTTCTATCAAGAGCACAATGAAGAAGAACTTGACATTATTAAGCTGGATTATTAGCAAACCTAAAACACAACCATAGTTCACTGCAACCGCATAATCGGACGTTCAATCCAAACCCCTACAATATTACTTTCACCACTGTTCATCTATTAATACAGCTGAAGCACCAAAAATCCATAAAACATTCCGAGAGAACCGCAAATTGCAGCCGAGGGAACAGATTACAGAATACGGGTCTATTATGACGGACATCTACAGATAGGTAGTCAGTGTCCAGCATTATCTGACCTCTCTTCTCACACCACTTGCACTCTTCTTCTTCCTTATATGAGGGTTCAGGCAAGGCTGGACTATGACTGTTACGTACATAGGTACCTATCGTTGTTCCAATGTTTCCCTCGAATACCATTCCCTCTTACAATGTTACTAAGTGAACCACGTCGAGGTGTTTCGATTTTAGAAGCGTCGATAACAACTGTTTTATGACCATTCTCTACGGCAGGAAAATCTCAAGCGATCCACATTTTACGAGAAAATGTTGGCATTTACTGCACATCTCGATCTAAAGTGCCCTACGAGACTGATCTCGAATACCAATAACATAAAGACTGTTATGCACAACACCCTCCATTCCATTCTGGAATTTCCAGGTCAGTTCCAGGTGTTTTCCACTAGAGTCTGGATTTGTGTCCGGTTGATGCCAACAGACTCGCCCCCTATTACATGGGTCTTAAAACATAACTGGTGAAATGTGGGTTGACTATTAGGTGTAGGTACCTCTGCTTAATCTTCGAGGATTACAGGCATGATGTTATGTTATATTACACAACACAGATGTTATAGTTGCTTGCTGTGACGTAACACTTTCATAGTACACAATCGAGATCAAAATCTGATAAGCAAAGTTCACCAATTCAATCAAAAGTCACCCTGTGGTCGCAATCGCAGTAGCATTGTCAGACAACCGTATCGCAACAAATATGCAATTATCCTAGCAGAGTACAAATTACGAAACTACATATTTAATATACATCTCTGATTTAGTTCACTTGTGCAATGATGAAGACATTCACACATGATTGCCTCATGAATCTATCGGGACTTAATTATTATCATTGTCTGATATACAAGACAATACCGACCTTGCAAAATTATGACATACATGCAGACAGGTCATAATAGAATCAAATTAATTTTGCACAATGATATTATTTTGACAGACTGGTATTAAAATTTAATGATCCGTGCATGTAAAATAATGAGGAAGAGAAAGGAAGCGTGGTTACCACATTCGAAAACATTAAACCAAGTATTGATTAAGTACTTTCATCTTTTAATTAAAAGCACTTTGCGATAACCGGCGCCTTTAATGTCTTGATGTGTGAAAACAAATAATTATGGGAAGTATAATTGTCTGAGAAGTGGCCCTCCTCTTATTATTGGCCAATTGTTTGTTTGTCTATCTATCTTGTGGTTTCAGAGTTTCTTTCGTGACGTTTCCTACTGTCAGAGTTTTTATGCCAGCCTATAGGCCCTTTTTTTTTGGTTTGTGGAAAATCATCGAATAACCCCCCCCCCCCGCTCTTGGATCTACTGACTAAAAACCAAACCCATGTTCCTTCTTCGCCCTTGTGTCGGAGCCGCGTTATCCTTTCGATAATCCACAGCCCCGACGGGAGCCTTTAAGGCCCTCTGACTTGCTTTTACATGCCATCGAGATATATATTTCAGGCATGCTGGTTTCCTTACGATGTTTTTGTTCACCGAAGCAAGTGAAAATGAATATATTAGGTCTTTACCTATGAAATTGCCGATTTGTATGAGAATTTTAAAATATAAAAATTTTGGTATTTTTTTTATTTCAGCGAATCAAAGTACTGGCCCAAATGATCTATACAATTTTGCCATTTTGATGGCAGTTTGTTTATCCCTGCCGGACGGGAGGCGATGAAGTCAGCGAAAGCGTTTTGTACTGCCTCTCGGGTGTCGAATTTTTTACCACTTAAAAAAATGTCTAAATTTCGAAAAAAGTAGAAATCTGTTGGGGCAAGGTCCGGTGAGTACGGTGGGTGACGGAGAGCTTCCAGCTGTAACTCTTGTAGCTTTGCGATGGTCTTTCGTGAAGTGTGAGCTCGCGCGTTGTTGTGGAGAAGCAATGGGGAAGAACGATTGACTAGTCTTGGTTGTTGAATTGCGAGCTTCTCCATCAATGTTTGCAATTCTTTGCAATAGACATCTGCCGTCACTGTTGTGACATTCGGTAAGAAGCTGTGGTGTACAATTCCGGCACTGGTCCACCAGACAGTCACCATCATCTTCCTATGAGTAATCTTTTTTGTAGCGCACTGATTAGGTGATGTACCCGGGTCCACCCACTGAGACGAACGCTTGCGGTTGTCGTACAGGATCCACTTTTCATCGCAGGTAACAATTTGATAAGAATTTCATCGTTTCTATGCCGATTCAGTAGTGCTATCCATGCTTCGACGCGTAAATTTTATCTAGCTTTTTTATCTTTCCAATTTGACGCAAGTGCCTCAATGTTGTTTTGACACTAACTCCAAGGCCTGCAGTAAGCTCAGCCTTAGATTGAGTTGGATTCGCTTCCACTATCGCCTTCAATTCGTCGTTGTCGACAATGTTTACCGGCCGACCGCGAGGCTCGTTCTTCGACTCAAAATTTCCAGATTGAAAACAATTGAACCAGTAATGAACCGTGTTTATGCAAGCAGTGTTAAGCCCGTACACGTCGTTAATGTTTCGTGTTGTTTGCGCAGCGGTATTTCCACGTATGAACTCATATTCGAAAGTTGTAAGAATTTGCAGTTTATCCATGGCGCCAAAAACGAGTTGTTCCGGTCTGATCCCCCAAACCGATCCACTGCCAATATTTTTCTTTTGTTTATTCCGTTCTGATCCCCTGTAATTTATCATTCCGTTCTGATCCCCTTTTTGACACAAGTACAAGTGAAGTACAGTCAACCGAAAAACAGTTGTTAATGAAAAAATAATCAGTTTTTATTTCTATAACTTACAATTGTACGATCATCCCACAAACTACCAGGAGAACAGAAGTCGGGAAGAGGTATTGGAATCTTTAAATCAAATCTATATTATTTCTTTTTAATACCTACCATGCACTTTTTTTGTTGGAGATAGGAAACCAGGATAGTAAAGTCCCACAAACTATTACATTCCAATTTCCAATACCTCCTTCCTACTTCTGTTCTCCTGGTAGTTTGTGGGACTTTACTATAAAGGCATAATATAGATTTGATTTGAAGATTCCAATTTCTAATACCTCCTTCCTACTTCTGTTCTCCTGGTAGTTTGTGGGACTTTACTTTAAAGGCATATTAAAGACTTGATTTGAAGATTTCAATTTTCAATACCTCCTTCCTACTTCTGTTCTCCTGGTAGTTTGTGGGACTTTACTTTAAAGGCATAATATAGATTTGATTTGAAGATTCCAATTTCCAATACTTCCTTCCTACTTCTGTTCTCCTGGTAGTTTGTGGGACTTTACTAGGCATAATAAAGACTTGATTTGAAGATTTCAATTTCCAATACCTCCTTCCTACTTCTGTTCTCCTGGTAGTTTGTGGGACTTTACTTTAAAGGCATAATATAGATTTGATTTGAAGATTCCAATTTCCAATACCTCCTTCCTACTTCTGTTCTCCTGGTAGTTTGTGGGACTTTACTACCTATTCTTTTTTTTTTAATCTAATAGAACCTGTACAAATTTTTGTTGCTGACTGTCCTAAAAATGTGTCAGGGTATCCGATTCTTTTACGGGGGATCAGACCGGAATAGAAAATAATTTATAATAAAACGGATCCCCTAGGGTATCAGTTTTAGGGGATCAGACCGGAATAACTCCCAAAAACTACCACAATGTCACAAAAACAAAAAACTATCAAAAAACAAATGACTGAATTTGAAATTAAATTAACACGTCTTTCGAATAAAATTTACTTGAATTTCGAATTATGCGCCAATCCACAGATAATTAAATCTGAAAATGCCGGTTATAGAATCTGCAATTACATAGGAAAAGACCTATTATAAAACGCGGATGAATCTGAAAAATCAGAGATGAGCTCTTGGGTTCACACTTGGCAGTCCGCGGCGGTCACACCTACTACACTACTATTGGCCTATTACAAAGACATGAATAAATTTTTATTTTAACCAGGCAAGCGATATTTTTCGACATCCACACGGGCGAAGTCGCAGGCAAAAGCTAGTTTTGTATAAACTAACTTCTGCATCGTCCGTGTTAAATGTCAACTTAAACTATTCCCAACTGCGGATACCAAAGCACTCTTGTCTTGGTGTAGAGTATTTACAGAATAGCGCTGTCTGTGCATAAACGTACAACATTTGCTAAGTGCCCTCTGCAAATACGACACATTATCAACACGCTGACCAACATGTTGGCTATATGGGATGACCCATTTGGTGATATTGGCTATGTTGGTGATACTGGCTATGTTGGCGCCACACACTGAGTGTTTGCCATGTCACCTGCTAGAACAAACATTGAAATGAGAACCGCACTCTAACGTGAATTAATAAAATAACGTGGTGTTTTAAAATGCTTAATAAAATATACAGTTCAGTGCTTTAATTGAATTTGTGTTTAGTTCGTGTGTGTCGACCTATTAGTTTCGGTAAAAAGCTTTTGAGAAAAACATGTCGGTTTAGGAATAGGAAAAAGGTAGATGTATAAGCATTGACTTATATATTACTGCGTAAGGACTGGGCGGACCGCATGATAAAATGACGCCTCGAATTTGGTCCCAAATAGGTCTTGACTAAATCGAAGTTTAAAAGAAAATGAAAATGAAAAATTTAAATTTAACATTATTTTTATTAACATTTTAATGAAAGCTTTATTTAATTTCTTTATACCTCGATAATACCACGCCACGCCGCTCATACAAGGTTACGTTTACGAGCAGCCTGATTAGTTCTTATAGATGACGTTAGTGTTTCTCTGTATGGGGAACGCATCGAGCAAAATGTTCGGACGACCGTATCTTTAGTTTTTATATCAATGTGTATAAGTAATTTTAATCAAAAACATGAAAACAACATGAACAGCTTACGATCTTATCTACACGTGTACAATAGCTGATGCCTGCGGCTTCGCCCTCGAGAACTACTCTATCCATCCATTGATGAAAACAGAATGGAAATCGGTGCAGTATTTTTTGAATTTATCGTGAACAGCCATACATATGCAGCGGAGGACTGTTTTATAATATGTAGTGAAGAAGACTCATAACATCATCACGCCTGTAATTCCCGAAGAGTTAGGCAGAGGTGTACCTTACGAACAACAAACGGGCGCAAATCCAGACTTCGTGGCTGCTACTAAAAAAATCCTGATAGAAAACTCAATACCAATTTACCCGACCCGAAATTTAAACCCAAAACCTCATACTCAGCAGTACAAGAGGTATCTTTGATCGTATTTCTTTCTTCTTTTCTTTTTTTAAAAACGTTGCCCCACACTAGGAATTTATCCTGTATCGTGGGTGCGTTCACAAACATATAAGCTCACATCCACAAATACCCAGACCCGAAACAACTATCTGCAGGTCATACAAATATTTGTTCCGTTCCGTTTGTTCCGTATTAACCCCCGCAACATTCAAATTATTTATACATCAACGTTTGTAAACAGTAACCAAAACATTTCCCTTCTATTTCAGTTACCTAAGAACACAGTTTCCTCAAGAACCACCACTGAAGCCTTTCTTAGAAATAAGCCGAGAAATAAGCAAAGATTTAACAAGTCGGCTTACGCTGAGACTCGCTTTGAACTTAATTATAGCTAACAGGTATAATTTGTTCGCCTTTAAAGTCGTTTAATAAGTTTATAAGACACTCTGAAGTTGTGTCTTCATTTCCTCGAGAAGATGAAGATCGGAGCGGCTTTTTGATTATAGCGGTCAGCACGGATGGCTCGAGTATTTTATTGAAGAGGCTTTTGGTATTCGATTATGTCGTGGTTTCAATTTTATATGATCTGTTAATAACTTGTCTTGTGAACAGACAGATGAAGTCCAATTTGAGTCACTCTTGGCTATTAATGTTTTTGTTTTTGTGTACCTACTTTGTAATTAGCGTATTGTTTGATATAATATCTAAGATAAAGTTAATATACTGTCAGCTGTAAAGTTCCCTTTTCTATCTTCTATCTATATCTATATACTTATAATAAATCTGTAGAGAGGTCAATTCTGTACATGATATATATTTTCAAAATAACTATCAGGGGGTAATAAGTGATCGATACTGATGCCAAAAATGCAATCAGTAAAATTTTTGTCTGTCTGTCTGTCTGTCTGTCTGTCTGTATGTTCCTTATAGAAACAAAAACTACTCGACGGATTTTAACGAAACTTGGTACGATTATTCTTCATACTCCTGGGGAGGTTATAGTATACTTTTCATTACGCTACAATCAATAGGAGCAGAGCAGTGAAGGGAAATGTTGGGAAAACGGGAGAAGTTGCTCCATTTTTTAAGCTTCCGTCGCGTGTGCAGCCTTAATGGTTAAAGCTACATAGAAATAATTTATGGCAGAAATGTTCTACATAAAATTATCTAAAAAATATTCCACAACAGCATATGTCTATCTTTTATGGTTGACTCACAATAACACGTGTAACTTTCGATAGCTTAGCAGTTCGGAGCTTTCTGATTAAAAAGGGTGGAATTTTGTAATGCCACCTGGAGGGGAAGTACTCTTAATATTGCAGATAGAAAATTTTACTCAAAGGAAACATTCCTTTATTTTTGAATAGAAAGCAAACTGCATTCAAAAATTTTCGAAAATTTTCTTCTCCCACACCCCGGGAATCGAACCGGCTAAAATCTGAAAAAATTATACCCTGTACTTTTATTGCATCGATCGTTAGGGTCAATTATAAGAATGAAATCTCTCTAACAAACATGATAAATTAAATGAAAGGAAAACCTGCCTGCGAGATCGCCAGATCTCACCCCATTAGATTTTTTTTTGTGGGGATTTGTAAAAAATCAAATTTACATGAAATCTTATGCGAATGACAACGAGTTGAGAGTTGAAGTTCAGAATACGATTTATAATATTCACCACAACACTTTATTAAAGGTTACTAGAAAAAAATGTGTATCCAAGAGAATGGAGCCCATTTCGAGCAACTAACTAATTAGTTTAGCATTTTTTGTAAATAATTAAATTAATTTAAGATTTCCTGGTTTTCTTTTCATTTAATTTATCATGTTTGTTAGAAAGATTTCACTTATTTTACTTATAATTGACCCTAACGATCGATGCAATAAAAGTACAGGGTATATTTTATTCAAATTTTAGCCGGTTCGATTCCCGGGTGTGGGAGAAGAGAATTTTCGAAAATATTTGAATGCAGTTTGCTTTCTATTCAAAAATAAAGGAATGTTACCTTTGATTAAAATTTACGTACTCAAGACGCTTTTTGTTACGTAAGAAAATATGGACGTCCCGACTTATTTATTACTGTAACTACCAAGCCCAAGTGGGATGAAATCACTCGGGAGCTTCTTGAGGGTCAAGCACCGCATGACCGCCATGATATTATCGCAAGAGTTTTTCATTTAAATTAAAATCAATGATAGATCTACTTACCAAAGATAACATTTTTAGTATAACGCGGACGAAGTCGCGGGCAAAAGCTAGTTTTAAATAAATGAATGTCATTGTCAGTTCAAGTATGGGTGATGGGTTAAATAAAGAAAAACATATTTACTCAAACTCTGCGACTGAAAATACCGTTTTTTATAAAAATGCATTTCAAAAAAAACTTTTTTACAAAAAATATTTTTCACTTTTTAGTGGTTCACATGTGCTTACCCCACAACGTACCGGCGTAATGTTATGTTATGAACTGGTGTAAACAATAGACAGACATGAGATTTCAGCAATCCCAGTCCATTTGCAATCATTTATTGAGGAGTTCCGTTGTCTATCTCCGAAGTTCTTCATCAGATGTTCACCAAATAGTTTTTATAAACTTTGTAGTGAGTACAGGCGTGATATTATGTTGTGTGATGGCGTAAACAATGCTTAGATATGCTATAGTAACAATCGCGGTTAATCTGATGTTATTTATTGAAGAGTTCCCCCGATTTCTACAAGATCCCATCATCAGATATTGAAATGGTGACAATGGGACCACACGGGAAGCATGAGCTTTCAAATAAAAGAATCATGAAAATCGGTTCACCCAGTCGCAAGTTATGAGGTAACAAACATAAAAAAAAAGGTAGCACTCCGGGAGTGCCGGCAGAAGTGAAAACTTCAATATTAACTTTCAAACTCGCGTCAGGGTCACGTGATGCTGATCGAAAAATCTTACGCTTTTTCGATCAGCATCACGTGACCCTGACGCGAGTTTGAAAGTTTTTACTCATACAAAAAAAAGTGCTCAGCGCCGCTAAAGAAGTTTTCACTTCAAAAATACAGTCGAATTGATAACCTCCTCCTTTTTTTGAAGTCGGTTAACAATAACCGCACACATCTCGTTCCAAACTGACTTTGAAAAAGAGACAAAAACCCTACTCTACTAACCAATCTATTTTCAAATGAACCGTACTAACGTACAGTCAAATACAAAGTTGCAATTTCTTGGAGCGACCGCATCGGGTCAGTGTAAGCCTGTCTCTGACAATCCCTGTGGTCTGAGCGTTCATGCAAACGCAGTACTGCAATATCATTTATTATTCAGAGCACTGTGAACAAACAACGCCCCAGAGATTGCACTAACACCGAAACAACATTTCCAAAGACTTTGGAACCTCCAAAGTCTTCCAAAGTTCTTTCAAAGATTTTGTTTCGTCCAAGTTTATTTACTCTTTTAAAGTTCAAGACAGTGAATTGTTCTGTTTTGACTTTATTCTGTTTGGAAGTTAAGAATTTGAGCAAAGTAAAGGAATTATGGTGCTGGCATTGTGTTGAAATAATTTAATTTCTGTTTGAAAACCGCGAAGGTTGTTTTTAATTTAAGATGATGGAAGATTTTAAATTACGTAATTGGAATAATTAGTTTAGCTAAAATATAAATTTTACTGAGATATATTTAGGTAACTGTCTCGTTGGTTGAGTGCTCGCAAGCGCGACTTCTGAGCATGAGGTCCTGGGTTCGATTCCCGGGTCTGGCAAAATGTTATTGGGGTTTTTCATCAAGAATATCTTAGTAGCAACCTCGGAGTTTGAATTTATGCTCGGTTGATGGCAGTAGGGTCACCCTCTATAACATGGGACACAAAATGAAACATAAATGGCGAAAGGTGAACCATGAATGTAGTATTCGATACATCTCAGCTTAACCTTTCGGCTTACAGTTTTTAGTTTCGTCCACAGCGTGTTTAGAAAGGGTCCATATTGGCTCACCTAAAGTTCTTTACCCGAAATTGTTCTTCCTAACGATTTGTAATCCGAATGATCACTCTTCCTAAAATTTTTCATCCTAAAGTTTTCATTCATACTATTTGTAGTGCTACCGACGATGTTCATAACACTCATGTTTCCGAAAATTGTAATTCATAATATCATTATTGTAAATATATTTAAACTCCTACTGTTTTTTATCCTAACGCTTTTGTTCCTAAACATTTTTCACTCATATAACTGTTTAGAATGATCAAAGGTCGTTTCACTGATTTTTGTCTTAAATGAATTAAACTCAGGTCAGAGTGTCGTCTTGGGGGCACTATGGAAAAAAAAACAGAGAAATTTCGCGACCAATTTCGAGGTAGCGCTCGCCGGCCGCTGCCGCGGCACCGCTCGCTTCGCTCGCTCGGCTCGCGCGTAGTTGGTCACAGTTCTAACCTGACCTACCCTATGGATATCTTTGCATAGATATAAGGTCCCATTAAAATAGGTGGACAAATTTTAACACAGCGTTTAGTAAGCCTAACTAAAGACATCTAATTCTAAACAAAAAAAAAAACACTATATAAAGTGATTTTATTTTGACTTAAAATGATAAATTGCCGGCACTCTAGAACATACTCATCCTATAAAAGTAGGTATTTTAATGTCTTTTTCTTATATATTTTTTTACTATTGTCCTTATTTTAGCGGTCTGAATGATTTCTAAAATTTTGTCCACCTATTTTAATGGGACCTTATATAATACTGATTATTATGAATAAAAAGGAATGTAAACAAAAAAGATATGACTTTGAATAATAGTGTAAAAGATGGTTATGTTGAGAAATTATATGAAAACAAATAATAGTGTAATAGATGTTTATTGCTACTGACATTATGAAGTTGAATGCTTCGGAATTAAAACATTAGAGACAGAGTAGTTAGGAATTGCGATTGTTAGTATGAAAAATGTTAGGAAGAACATTTTCGGATTTCCAATTATCGGAGTTGAAATTTTAGGTGAACTTTGGCGCACCCGTTTAGAAACAACAACAACGACGATTTCTTGATGGTCCTGCCGAAACCCCATGAAAATGTCTCATCTATTCTGATCAGTAAATACAGTTATGTTCCTTGCAAATATATGTATATTGCACCCGTGATTGCACCTTACTACTGGTACAACAAAATCGTGATTCAAACATCCCATTCTGAGACAATACATAACGAACACTTGGCACTATCCCATTACAAGTCCTCGCAATTCTTCCCGCAAAGCACTGTGTTTATTGTATGAATCAATGAGGGTATTACGTGACCGAACTGACCAAAATTGGCCTGCGGTTTCCGTGATCCAATTTGTTGGCCTCCGGAGAACTGTGCGAACGGTTCCGCATAGCAAACGATAGAGTTGTCCGAGCCTACAAAATTGTCAGCTTCATCGGGTTAGTGTAGTGCAGAGACGAGAAATGTTGCAGGTTTTAGCTGATTTATGGACGTGCAAGAGTGAAATTTTGACGTTACAAGTTCATCATCATCAGCCTATAATGTTCCCACTGCAGGGACTCAGGCCTCCTCTCTAGGAGAGGGATGGGCTATAATCTACCACGCGGGCCCAGTGCGGATTGGTAGATGTCACATGTCTTCGAATTTTTTGGTTCTAAGACATGCCGGTTTCCTCACGATGTTTTCCTTCACCGTTTTGAGAGCAGTGGTTATGATATAAATTACACAAAGTAATGCGTCTGACGGGGTTCGAACCCACGACTCACTGTTCGTAAGTCGGGGCCGCCGCCACTGGGCCACCACTGCTCTGTTACAAGTTGGCTGTCTGTTATTTGTTAATCTTTGACAGTCGTTGTAAGTCAGTGACCCGAAAGTCTGACAAACAGTCTTACCAAGCGTTATTGTTATTACCTAGTACTAACTGGGTTGTGGTGGTCAGATAGGCTCCATATAAAATCCAGGTATTCAGTTGCATCCGGTTGGAGTGGCTTCCTTAAAGGCTGCATATAAATACTGCAAGAGATTCTGGATTCATTTCTTGGGTAGGATTTTTCCATCAAGAACTTCTTTCGACTCTGAATGGTTAATAGTAATCGGCTTGCTCCACTCAAAGGCCTACCCAGAGTCATCATCTTCCTGCCCTTATCTCATGTCATTTGGGGTCGGCGCAACACGTTTTTTTCTTCCATTCTGCCCTGTTTGTCGTCACGTTATCATTTATTCCTTTTTCCTTCATATCATGGTCTTCCTCTCCCTCTCCATTCATCCACATTTATATTCATAACCTTTTTAGTCACATGCAATTCATACCTCCTCATCACATGCCCATACCACGATAGTCGATTCCCTTTTAACTTTTCTGTAATTGGCGCAACTTTTAAACTTCCTCTGATATACTCGTTCCTTACTTAATCCATTCTGGTCACACCACACATCCACCTCAACATTCTCATCTCCGCAACATGCAACCTTTTTTCATCCATCTTCTTCACAGCCCAACATTCCCATCCATACAGTACGACAGGCCTAATCACGGACTTATATATTTTCCCCTTTAACTTGAGGGGCATGCGCGGGTCGCAAGTTGTTCCAGTGTTCTGTCGCCATTTAATCCATCCTGAATTGATCTGGTGCGTAACGTCCCGGTCTACATCGCCATCTCCCTGGACAAGCGACCCGAGGTACCAAAAATCGGAGCAGATCGGTATGGGCGTTACGGCAAGGGTTATAGACCCAGGACTGGAGAGACCGCCGAAATCACAAAACAAGTATTCCGTTTTGGTTCCACTTAGTTTCAGGCCAACATTCTCCAGTCATCGCCACCACACCTCCAATTTGCTCTTGACCTCTAGGCCACTCTCGGCAACTAATACAATGTCGTCGGCGAATAGCATACTCCAGGGAGCCTCTTCCTGAATGTTCAACGTAAGAGCGTCCATTATCACCAGGAAGAGGAGGGCTTAGATTAGAGCCGACCCTTATTGTAAGCCAACTGCCACACCACCCACCCAGAGAGCCTACCCAGAGTGCCCTTTGGGAAAACAAGCTAAATGTTATGTTATTTTATACCATACATGGGTCACATATTGCCTAAATGTCTGACGATCGTATGAAGTTATTGAATACCTATCAATATCAAAGAGGGTATTGTCATATTCACAATACTTGGAAAAAACCCTGCTTTCAGGTTATTTTAAGGTAAGGACGTTACTCCTAATATTCATGGTGGTATCAATAACAAACACTTTGAGAAAGTAATTTAATATTCTTTTCCAAGAAACGAACACAAGGAGTTTTGTTCGTTTTACAGTATTTTCGACAAATTACGCGGGATAATTACATAAACATAGTTTGTGGGAATTTGCAATGTAATCTATTTATATTGGACGAAATTTAATTTAAAAACCGAATTTTACAGCAGAACTTTTGGATAGGCTGAAAATTAAATTTGGGTATGGGCGTTCGGAAAAATATTGATGAAAATAACATAGATGGCTTGATTTTAGCGGTCTCTGAATTCATAAATTTCCTTTTCTGTTTGAAAAAACCACTGGTTTTTTTGATATCCATGAAACAACAGTAGTTAAAAAGTGAGATGACAACTCCGTCAAGTTTTTAACTGGTACTAAAAAAAAAACAAAAAGAAAATTTTTGCCTTTTAAAATCTCATGAATAAAATTAAGCAAAGTTTGGACAATATAAATTAATAAAGAACCAACCTAGGTTGTTAACAGAAAATAAGTTTTTATCTGTTTCATCATCATCATCATCATCTGTCATCATCAATGAATTATAGTTCTTAAACAAGTACTCTCAAGCACTACACGATATAATTTAATTTAGCAAAGTGGTTAGGTTTATACTTTTCTTGTAAAATATGTTTTTAAACCTCTAAGCCAAAGGATGCTACTACTTACTTTAAAAGTTTAAATAATAAACGTATATGTGGGACTAACCTTTTATCGTCACAAATAGAAATCTTTCGTATAAGAAAGCGAAATTGGCAGCTTTTATACACGTAGATCGATGGACGGCAAAATATCACGTAGGCACACAGATTTTGACAACCAATTTGTCGCTAGCAATGTCTAAGTAGGTACGTGGATTTCAAAACTGATGGTATATTAGACGATGAAACGCCGATACAAATTCAGAGTTTCAGCATTGATTATTAATATTACCTACCGATTTTAAAAACATCTTGAAAAAGTTCACCTGTAGATAGAACAAACACCAATAAATGTGATTAAAAAAGATGACAATTCTTGAACGTGGCGTAAATAGTAAGCGGGTATAATTTCATTAATGAAATTCGCTGTTGGTCATTGATCGGATTCAGGTATGTGAAACATATCTTGGATTAGACCAATCATTTGTGCAAAGAGCTGAAAGTACATTTAACACAAATGAACAGCACTTAATTACCTATCATAGTCTATACTCAAAGCTTACATCACATTAAATACCACACCGAGGTTTAATATAGTTACAGCATGTATGTAATATCGGCACAATGATCTTGAATTACACAACCACGAACAATAGGAACAAGAGTAGGTATATGCCATTAAACGAGCTTCGACGAGCTTACGGTTCGTTACTGCATATTTCAGCCCATGTTACTACATTGAGAGCAGAGAATCTACTTGGTACAATTTGCTGCAAATTAGTTCGTACGTGCTGATGATTTTGGTTCGTAGGGCGTGAGTTTTATGAATGGTTGTCATTACGGGTTGGAGCTGAATTAGTTAGTCTTTGTCAACTATCTTTTTATTACATGAGCTACTATACCAGACAATGGTGTAGAGAAGTTTTTGATGGTGATGAATATCTTTGTCGTGGGGCTTTCGGGACCGGGACCGCGATCCAGGATTCCCCCTCTACATGTGAACTTGAGCAGTTGATTGAGATTTCATATGGAATCACTGAGTTTGTTCGGGTGTTGAATATCAAAGTCATCATTGTCTGCCTAGCCTGTTCCCAACTATATTGGGGTCAGCTTCCAGTCTAACTGGATGCAGTTGAATACCAGTGTTTTACATGGAGCGACAGCCAATCTGACATCCACAACCCAGTTAGTGCTGGGTAATACTATACCTGTCTTACCCCTTGGTAAGACAGGTTGTCAGATTTTAATATCAGAGTTTTCGGATGGATATACGACTTCATCTTGTTTTGAGACATACTTTATTTTTAAGTTTGGAAGTAGGTATTGTACCTACCTTACTAATCACCGCTCTTCTGATCTCCTAACTTTAACCACTACATAGAATTACATTATCAGCCAGATACCTACGCTGAAATGCCAACAAAATGCAAGTAAAGCGCCAAATCACATCCAGCCGCTTCAGAGATTACGTGAACATTTTATCGCGATTTTAAGTGGATGTTCTGTACGCTATTTAGCTAGTGATGTTACGCTACATTATCGCGCGCACGGAATTCCCGACGTGCCAACTTGTCCACGGATGTTTAAGCATGTTAAACCAGACTGCGTTGGCGATCGAAGACCGATAATTAATTAGATATGGAGGGAGATGCAAAGGTATGGGTTATCGATTCTGTAGCGCTGCGCTGGTTGTGATGCAGCTTTTAATCTCTGTATACCGATAGTTGCTTTAGTTGATAAAATATAGAAGAAAACAATGCAGTTTTTTGACGAGGTGTATTTGAAAGAAATTGAAAATCTTGATTTCCCTTAAGAATCCAAAATTTGGTTACAACGATTAACTGTAATTTAATCAAATTGAAAGAACAGTGGTTTGTTTTGCAGTGGGTATGAGTTTATTGAACCGAATATTTGTAATATTCATATTGTGGTTCACACGCTTCCGAATTAATTTTCGCTATAAATAATAATTAATTACCTGGATGCTTCAACGTGGTGGTTCATTAATTAATGTCTTATCGCAAATACACAGAGTATTGAGGCTTACTGTATCGCAACTTTCAGTCATTCAATAAGTATTATACACACATGCATTACGCCTGTAATCTCGGAAGGGCTAGGCACTCACATTTAAGAAGTATAATCTTCTACTAAACGCCTGATCGCTCAGGAAACGAAACTATGCTTAATTATTTTATACAAATTTTCAGTTAGTAAAATAATGTTGAAACAGTCTCGACGTTCAAAGACACCCCCCAACAAAGTAGGATATTCTCGGTACAAAATCACAATCCTCCTCCGTTTATACCAGCTCGCTTCGGCTAATCAGCTCAACTCTAACACCCACTCAGGGCTTTACTGTCCACTGCCCCGAACGAGGAAGTATCATGCTACGCTAAGCTAATCTCTCTCAGAAATGACATGCGAAACGGCTATTTAATAACAGATAAAAAAAAAAAAAGATATTTTGTTGTACTTGATTGCAGCATCTGATTATTTTAAAGACTCACTGCGGTAGTCAGAGATATATTTTAATGATTACTAAGCCGTCACTTAGTAAATATTTGACATCCTTTATACGACAAAACTGTCAAAACCTTGACTAATTGATGGCCTAAGTAATCATTAAAGCTCTCAGAGTGCGGCAGAGTGTCATTTAATTTTACAGTGTAATCAGATGGATGCGATTTATATTTATGATATTAAAATTAATTCCACTAACTACGCAAAGCAACTCAAGGTGCTTACGGTGCTTTGCCTATAACATTGATCATGACAGATTACTCAAATCTTGATCAGAGTTTAAAAAAACTCAATTCAGAAACGGAAAAATGTTTAAGTTGAGACGTTTTCAACTTCAAATACTCAATTCAGAAACCGGCTGTAAGACTGTTAACTATGAATCAGTCATTCAGTCAGTTGTGATACTGATAACAATTTGCTTATTGATTTTCCTTACATCATGTTCATTACATGTGATAGTAGGTTTAAACTTAGTGTACAGAGATATTGCCTAATCATAATGAGGTAACGTTAATTTTTGTTGTTTCGGTTTTTATATTTTAAGGAGTTAGCACTGCAGTCTGCAATATTGATTGAGGTTATAATTAATGTTGTTTTAAATGCAGGCTTAAATTACTTTAGGAATGACCATTTATGGTAGAAAGATTCCTTATAAGTTTTGGTTGCAATAGAATTCGAACTTTGTCACGTTTTACACAAAGTAAGTGTTTCCAAAAATCTATGATTCAGAATTCAAGTAACGGAAGTCTCATGTTACGTTTATGTCATAGAGAGGTGACGTGCGAAACAGCTATTGAATAACCGTTATTTATTAGTAGCATGCGTCCGTGCATCCGATCATTTAGTTTTACGTTTTTTATCTCAATTTGCTACACTCGATTGATTCGCTCGCGAGTTTTTAATGATGTTCTCTTGATGTGTTGTTGTTTATGTACCTATCTCTCTACATAACATAACATCACGCCTGTAATATTAGGCACAGGAGTACCTTACAGTACACTCACATTTTGTACGTTGTCCTTTGCCATAACCGGGCATAAATCCAGACTCCGTGGCTGCTATTTATTATATTTTTTTTTTATTGAAAAAATTCATGATGGAAAACACAATGAGACTTTATCCTATCCGGGAATCGAACCCAAGACCCTATGCTCAACAGTCGCGCTTGCGACCACTAGACCAACAAGGCATTCATCATTTATCTTTTTTATATCGTATATCTTTTTCTATACCCGCCTGCCAAGCGTGGCGATTATGGCAAACCCCCCCTAAGCAAAAATTACACTTAGGGGAGGCCTATGTCCAGCAGTGGACGTCTTTCGGCTGAAATGATGATATCTTTTTACGCGAGGAGCTCGTGGCGTAATAATAACTGCCACTCGGGTCAATCTTTAGGTTAAGCGGCGCTTGCCTAGGTTGGTCTGTGGATGGGTGACCGCCCATTTCATATCGAGTTTTCTCCGTGCCTCGGAAAGCACGTTAAGCTGTTGGTCCCGGCTGTCATATATAGATCTTTGGCAGTCGTTACAGGTAGTCAGTGACCTGGAAATCTGACAACCAGTCTTACCAAAGGGTATCGTATTACCTAGTATAAACTGGGTTGTGGAGGTCAGATAGGCAGTCGCTCCATGTAAAATACTGGTATTCAGATGCATCCGGTTAGACAGGAAGCCGACCCCAACATAGTTGGGAAAAGGCTATACACCATTTACTATAAGATTAGAATTTTAAGTTAGCCGTTTTTACAGTCCGTTCAACCGATTTTGACTTCTATACCGTAGGCATAAGGATGGCATTAAAAGCAAAAAGAATGTTACAATACTGACTGTTTTCTGCAGCTGCATTTTGTCTTGCTGTTAACGTAATAGAGTTCACAATCAGTTGAACGGACTTAAAACTAAAACTTCTAATCAACTACCTAACTTAAAATTCTAATCTTATAGCAAATGGAGCATAGGCAGATGATGATATCTTTTTACTAATGGTGTGTTATTGAAGAAAGAGTGATTGTTTGTTTTAAGAATGAACCTTGTAATTTTATATTTAAAATGCACCAACAACCCGCCTGGGACCTCGTGGTGGACAGCGTGACATAGAGCAGAAGCTATAGTCCCAGCAGTGGGAACATTGGACAACGGCGCGGTAGTGCAGTTCCTTGGTAGTCAGCTCCGCTACCATTTCACTGTCTGGCTAGTTTTCCCTGGGGCTATTATTAGTTATTTTGTGCCGAAGTAGAAGCTATATTTTGATTTACTTAATGAAAAACATTGTTCTCAATCTATTTTAAAAGCTGCCATTTACCTTGTCTTGTCAGTTATCTTGCAACAATCTTGCAACTGAAATTCAAAAGTTTCCCCAACCGATGTAGCTTATTTGCACACACATGTTTCTGGAGTCAAAACATTTTTAAGATAGATATGACTTGATCCTCCATTCAGAATTACCTCTTGAGAACAACTCAACGGCAAAAAAAAATGTGTTATACTTGTTCAATGTCTATGCATGAAATTATTTTTTTCTTTTATTTTAATTAATTAATTTTATTTATTTTCAGATCTAAATCGAGATCGAGAGAACCGCACAACCTGTGAGTGTTCATTATTTTCGTTTCTAATTACAAGTAAATACCCTACATCGGCTGCATCCGATTAGACTAGCAGCCGACACCAAAGGAACGTTTGTAGAATTAGTTGCTCTATACATTGTCATTTATTTATTTAAACTTCATGCACAATAGTGATACATAGGCGGACTTAATGCCACAAGGCATTCTCTACCAGTCAACCTTAGGGTTAAATAAGACAACATTGTGGTGACTTACTTGACTTAATGTCCTATGTCCCCTAGATGGGGCAGAGGGCGTCGATAGATGTCCTCCATCGCGATCGGTCTTGAGCTTCACGTTTCATCTCACTCCACGTCATTCCGATGTTCGCCGCTTCTGCCAACACGGTGCGACGCCAGGTTTGACGAGGACGGCCACGCTTTCTTTTCCCTTGAGGATTCCAGTCCAAAGCTTGTTTGGGTATGTGTTCGGGGTCCCTTCGGAGCGTGTGGCCAATCCATCTCCACTTGCGACGCTTGATCTGGAGGTCGATCGGGCTCTCGTGGCAATTCTCCAAGAGTTCTAGGTTGGAGATGATCTCGGGCCAGTAAATACCGAGAATGCGACGAAGACAGCGGTTAACGAAGACTTGAATTTGACGTGAGATGACCTTTGTTACCTTCCACGTCTCGCACCCATAAAGCAGCACGGATTTTACATTGGACCCGAATATCTTAAGTTTGATCCTTCGGGTCAGTTTCCGCGACTGCCAAACAGGTCTCAGCTGCGCGAAAGTAGCTCGGGCTTTGGCGATTCGTGAAGTGATGTCCTCTTCACTGCCCCCAGTCTCTGCCACGACGCTCCCGAGGTACGTAAATTTGTGGACGCGTGCCACTGCCTCTGTGCCAATCAGCAACGGTGAGTTATTCTTCACACCAGTTCTCATCTCCTGGGTCTTCCGGATGTTTATTTTAAGGCCCGTTTCTGCCGCTTCCTGACGTAGATCGTTCAACTTTGCTTGCATGTCGGCGTGGGTATGACTCAGCAGGCATAGGTCATCGGCGTAGTCCAAGTCTTCTAAGACGTTGGATAATCCCCACTCTATGCCCCGGCTCCTGTTTTCAGAGATGCGAAGCATAATTCCGTCAAGAACGACTAAGAAGAGAAGCGGCGACAGGAGGCAGCCTTGGCGGACACCCGCGTGTACTGCTACGTCATCCGAGATGAGGCCGTCATGAGTTACCTTGCAAGAGTATTTCTTGTAAATACTCTCCAGCAGACGGACGATTTTCGGCGGCACTCCAATTTCTAGTAAGCGGGACCAGATGCTAGACCACTTCAGCGTATCAAAGGCTTTTTCGAAGTCGACAAAGGTTAGATAAATCTCCCTCTGCCATTCTGATGCCTGTTCCAGAATGATACGGAGAGGGTTGATCTGGTCGGTGCATGAGCGGTTCGAGCGGAAACCAGCCTGTTCCCTGCGTAGAAGAGGATCCACGGCCTTCGACAGTCTATCCAGGATGATCTTGCAGAAAACCTTCGAGGGAATCGAGAGCAACGTAATACCTCTCCAGTTATCGCACTGGCTAAGATCACCTTTTTTAGGAACAGTTATGATTAGACCTTTGTTCCAATCCTCCGGCAGCTCTTCTGCGGTCCAGATCTTCTCGATAAGAGGCGTCAGAACGTCAACGGCAGAGGATAAGTCAGCTTGTAGCATTTCCGCCGTTACAAGGTCGAGTCCTGGTGCTTTGCCTGTCTTCAAAGAGCGGACTGCCTCCGCAACTTCACTGGCTGTCGGTGGTTCCGTGTTGATGCTAAGGAGCCGGGATGTTGGGGAACTAACTTGCAGCGCCTCGGGTGGTGATGTAGCTGACAAACGGAAGACCTCTTCAAAGTGTTGACGCCAGCGTATTAGCAGCTGCCCTTCTGATGTCACAATGAGCTGATCATCTTTGGACTTCAGCGGCTTCTTCTTTGACCTGCTGTTTCCTGCCAAGGTTTTAGTAGCCTTGTACAGCTCCTTCAAGTTGCCGGTGTTAGCAGCTTGTTGAGCACGATCAGCAATACTATCAGCCCCCTGTCTCCTATCTTTGCGGGTACTGCGATAAATTTCCTTCCGTTTCTGACGGTATTGAGTTTTAAGGTCGGCTCGTATGGCTTCGTTATGGGTTTCAAGCAGTCTCAGATGCAGCTTTCTTCTGTCTTTATTTTATACCCTACAACATTGTGGTAGGGTATAAAATATCTAAAAAACAACATCAACTCTAAAAAACGAAACTATATAGTTATATAATTATACTAATACATAAATATAAAAATATAGAATAAACTAATAAATATTTTACAAATACCAAAATAAAAAACAAAAATCTTAACAATAGGCAATACCATGACTCGACTTATAATAATTTGAGAGCTATTTGGTCTGACTTAAATAGTGGCTACGTACTTTCCTGTCATCAGTTCATCACCCGATCATTCTTCTTCTTCTATCCTTCTATCCGACCAATACCTACGTAGCAACATGGACAGCTCTGTCGTTTGTTTCATTCAAGTCTTGGAGGGTGCAGTTAGTTGTGCACGATGGGTAACAAATGAGGAGATTCTAACACAGAATATATTATATGCCACACCCGATCTATTTATTTCATCTTTCGAGTTTGCTTTCGGAAATAGTTCTCTTAATTATTCAGACAGTAAATTCCACCAATTAGCTACAACAGTGTTTTACAACTTAAATTTTAATTATAAAAACGATCTATACAATCCCTTTCGTTTGTCTGAAAACTGAACCGTTTCAGAACAAAGTACATAGAAAGGATGATTGCGTTTCTGTAATGACAACATAGAATGTACCATTCCTTTTATTATAATCAGGCGTCCCTTAGAGTGTACTTAGGTTTTATTGTAATAGGGCAACGTTACACAGATTGTATTGTAACTTGCTAGTTATAATGTTAGGCAAATTTCTAGGAATATCTTTGGAAAGTTCTAGAACTGTTTGCTGGGAGTTTATGGTAGTTTGTTCTTAAGTTTTATTAGAGGTTTCGGTAATTTGGTGTTTTAGTAAAGTTAGTTTATTACTTCGGGTCGGCACAACATTTCCTCTTCTTCCTTAGGTACTTTTCTATTTCTCTGCACTCAACAGTCATCATCCGTTACATATAGTAGTCAATATAAAATATGCGAGAAATAAGACTTTAATTAATTGATTACTGGACTGGGGGTCACTTCCACGAACTGTGCCATTAATTTAAAGTATGTGTGATGTATTAATTAAAAAAATATGGGACTATGAAATTCTTATTAATCTACTGACACTAATATTATAAACTAGCTGTACTCCGCGGTTTCAACCGGTGTGCTTTTTTGAGGATCACAGCTGCAGCAATGTTGTTCAGCTTTCTTATTTAATAAATAAATAATAAATAAAATAAATAAAAATGTTTATTTGACACTTTAAAATATAAGTTACAAGCACAGTCACACACATAAGAGAACACACAAGTATAAATATTGTCACAAATAATGAGATCTTAACCCCCAAACTAAGCCTAGACCTGTATTTTAGGGGTCAGTGAATACACTAAATACACTAATAAATATAAACTAATAAAGACACTAATTACCATAATTTCGTTTAGGGCTATTTGTAGTTCCCTAGAAATTATTAAAAAAAAACTTATTGAAATAAAAGGCGAAGAGGAGGCACCTAAAGCTTAAGTAATAATGAATGGTACCTAGTCCTGTCCCCGCTTGAGACGGCAGAAATTTAATTAGCACTTCGAATTATACACTAAAAAAATATTTCATTTAGCCTTAAAGTTACAAAGATATTTTTTTAATCTTTCTATTTCTAGACTTCTCCTGAAGCTATTCGCCGTCCTCATTTGATCATTTGATATTACATGGAGCGACTGCTTATTCGATTTTATAAACAGGATTTGGAAATTATTGGAGTGCTAGCTACATCTTAGCGTTTTAAATCTAAACGTGTATCCACTTAGTTACTTGAAATTAGTTGAAATTGTGCGTCCAATAGCGTTCAATTATTATTTCATTCGTTAAGTCATCTGAAAACTAATTGTAGAAAAGCTTAATTTACTGAAAAGGTTAATTTAAAACAAGGTTAAACACGGTCACGAACTAGGTACCTACTGAAACAACTTTAGAGCAGGATATATTATGAAGACATTGAGGGGTTTTGAACATTGATATAATAAAACCCTAGATGCACAGTCTTGAACAAAACAAACAGTCGAAGCTGTCGCCAAACACTCACCAATACACGCACTACTACATGTAGTTATCGTCACTATAAACATATTTTTTTTGGCAAATTCAACCTTACGCAGATTCCTTTTACAATGCAGTTATAAAAAGCAATATAAAAAGTAATTTGTACGACCGTGCAGAGACGCGAGTGACGCGAGACTATTTGAAATGAGTTCATTGTGAACTCATTTTAAGCGGACGGTTTTGAGACGCAGAGTGTGTATCTTGGGTTTTATTATATCAATGGTTTTGAACATTTTTATATGCTAACATGAGGTTATGGAGAGGATCCGAGAATAAGCGACGGCTTTATACTTCTCACCGTCCTTTGTTTTAAGAATCTACATGACAGGAAAGAAATTCCCGTATTTCGGCATCATAAGAAAATAAATGATTTTTAATTAATATTGATGTTCCCGATTTGTCATCATTTTTTAGTTTTTCGTCGTCATCGTTTTTATATCTCTGGAACAGAAAGATACCAAAGGAGATGTTTCAAAATTTTCTCGTCTCTGGTGCGCTTTCCTCGTCTGTTTCACACCGAGAAGTCAAAAAAAGTCCATATTTTTTCAACTTTCCTCTCGCAGGTCTGCTGGAAGAAATTTCTTTCTTATGAAATAAGTAGTAGGTACCTTTGTGTTCTTCTATTTAAAAAAAAATGCGTGACGATGCTAATTTAATACCAAATACCTTTAATCCAATACTATCTTATTCATTTCACACCATACGATCCAATTTCCCAACAGCTTATTAAAATACGAACAGCTCCTAACTTCCAGTTTTTGTGTGCTCGCCGTGAGAGGTAAATTGCTCGTCATCGTCATCCGAGGCGCCTTTGTGCTGAATGTGGGCCACTCGACCCCGTCAGCTTACGAACTCATAACGTACGTATAAGAAATGGTTCATCTGAAATAGGGTCTAGTTTTGGGTATGAGAACTGAGAGAAAGATGTTTACTTATAGTGCTCAAAGGATCTGCGAAAACACTTTTATATTAGTTGTTTTATGAACATCCCAGAAGGGACACCTTCAGAGAGGCACGCCTTTAATCCCAGAAGGGTTAGGGTTAGGTGAACCTATTTTATAGTAATCCCAAGTTTTGCCAGATAAATAGTTATATTAAAATCTCATGTAGGCATCCTAGGTACAGATCCAGATTGCGTGACTGCTACTAAGAAATTCCTGATGGAAAATCCCAATTACATTTTGCCCGATGACGAACTTTAACCCAGGACCTCATAGAGTAAGATCCCAGGGCCGCCAGACGTCACGTATTTTCTGACGAAGGAAATGTGGACGATTTAGTAGTGTTAGTATGAACTAAGAACGCACGACTACCAGCTAGCTTGCTTAGACGGCCAATTTTCAGGTATCAGGCTATCAAGGTACATAAAAACATTACTAACTTCACGTATTTTCTGACAGCTGATTTTTACGTATATTGTAGGCAATATCCTTAAAAATCATCATCATCATCATCATTTCAGCCAAAAGACGTCCACTGCTGGACATAGGCCTCCCCTAAGTGTAATTTTTGCTTAGGGGGGGTTTGCCATAATCGCCACGCTTGGCAGGCGGGTTGGCGATCGCAGTACGGTCGATACAAAAAAGCACAGAGAACGCTGCTGCCCATTCTCTGGTACATCCCTTAGTCGCCTCTTACGACACCCACGGGAAGATAGGGGATGGTGCTATTCTTTGCGTCCGACACCATACGGAACCTCCTCCTTAAAAATAAGTTGCCAATACTCCCAGACACTTCCTAGCGGCCGTTTTGCTTAACAGACGCTTTAAAGTTCCCAAAAAGTTTAGACTTAAACGTATTGTGACTGTTTACCCGAGAACGCATGGCATCGCTCTTGTGGCTGACATACAGACCTCCACTGGACTCATTCGATGGGCATTCAACAGGATCTGTCCATTGCCTGTGTCTTCAGAATTTTGTTGAAAACGTTGCTTTCAACGCTGGGGTGCATGTTGGAGCGCCTGCCCAATATAGCATGGCAATAACCCGATCAATTAGCTTTTAATATTAAATCATTAGGAGTTTAGAATTCTTTAAAGCGTCTGTTATGCAATACGGCCGACGGAAAGTGTCTGGGAGTATTTTTGTATATTGATTTGTTGTTCAGAAATTACCTCTATGACAGTGACCGTTCGTTCTGAAATAGTACTAAAACAATATAATCTAACTTGAATTTAATAGTAGTGAAATTTATTCTCATAATGATAGTAACTTAGGTCCCTGTAGCTTTCAAACATGATATTAATACTTTGTATATTGCAAACAAAATATCATAAATTATAAGCATCCCCATTTGTATGCGTCAACTTTTATTACACAGCCTCTCTATTCGAATTTTAATAAAAGCTACCGTACACTTTTCCTAACAGAATTCAGAGAAAAGGTAAAATATGTAAATATTACGTCCAGAACTTTCTATAATAATCTAGGTATGAAATAGATATTTTATTAGATGTCACATCAGTTCCGAACTGAAATGTCTGAAATTATTGTCGAAAACTTTTACCTAACTGTGGTAATGATACAGGCGGACTTTCAGAGAAGGTAGAATAAATAGTGAATGTATATTTATTTAGATAGGATCAGAATTTGCTTTTATGAAATAAGTTTTTGCTGCCACAGGATTTTCAACTATAAACCCAATAGGGCCGTATAGTATACTACTTGAAAGTCGTTAGACTTATACACGAGTCGTAGTTAAATGAACTGAAAACCGTAGCAATTTTAAATGTATTCGAGAAATTGGAAATCGAGAACTATAACATCATCACGCCTGTAATGCCCAAAGGATAAGACAGAGGTGTACCTAATAGTACACAGTAGATGCCTGACCCGGGAATTAAACCCAGTACCTCGTACTCAGCAGTGGCGCTTGCTACACATGCCTGACCTTGTTACTAGACTAACTATGCAGTCATATAACAATTTTTTCATTACTCATACTCTGAAAGTAGTTCATAACATGCCTGCGGAACGGGTTGAAAGTAGTACTTTTCAGCCCTAGGGAGAATCGCTTTCTACTGACAGCTGTCAAATTATTTGATGTATTTGGGAGCAAGCCTATTGCCATCAACCAATGTAATTAGGAGCAAGCCTATTGCCATCAACTGATGTAATTAGGGGCAACCCTATTGCCATCAACCGATGTAATTAGGAGCAAGCCTATTGCCATCAACCAATCTAATTAGGAGCAAGCCTATTGCCATCAACCGATGTAACTAGGGCCAATCCTATTGCCATCAACCGATGTAATTAGGAGCAAGCCTATTGCCATCATCATCAGCCTATAATGTTATCATCAGCCTATAATGTTCCCACTGCAGGGACTCAGGCCTCTTCTCTAGGAGAGGGATGGGCTATAATCTACCACGCGGGCCCAGTGCGGATTGGTAAATGTCACATGTCTTCGATTTTTTTTTTTTGGTTCTAAGACATGCTGGTTTCCTCACGATGTTTTCCTTCACCGTTTTGAGAGCAGTGGTGATGAAATAAATTACACAAAGTAATGCGCCTGACGGGGTTCGAACCCACGACTCACTGTTCGTAAGTCGGGGCCATCAACATTGCCATCAACCGATGTAATTAGGGGCAACCCTATTGCCATCAACCGATGTAATTAGGAGCAAGCCTATTGCCATCAACTAAACTAATTAGGAGCAAGTCTATTACCATCAACCGATGTAATTAGATGCAAAGCCTATTGCCATCCACCGATTTAGGTAATTGGGGGCAAGCCTATTCCCATCAACTTTCCTTGTATTCGTAATGAAAAGCACAGTGTTTATCTCGGGTTAAAGACTTATTTAGTCCCTCGAACTATTAGCGCCCTCGCTGCGCTCAGGCGCCAAACCCCGACTCGGGACTAAATAAGTTCCTTTCACCCCTAAGGTAACAATGTACTATTTTTTGCTTATTATTGGATATATTATACTGTCTTCTGTGGACTTCAACATAACTGGTGTTTGAATGTACTATTAAGTACATCTCTGCCTAACTCTCGGGAATTATAGGCGTGATGTTTTATGCTGAAAAATTTTCTTTGCAAGTTACCTGACGAGACTAAAAATCGCAAAAAGTTAGCCGCGCAAATAGTTATGCATGGAATACTAACATGGAAGAAGGTTTATAAACATAAACATATATAAAGGATCTTAATCAGTGCACAGGTGTGAGATGGATGTTAGTAGCTGTCAATACGTTGGATATATTTCTTTAGTTAGTCAAGTCAAGTCAAGTCAAGTCAAAGCATTTATTTCAAGTAGGCCGTTACAGGCACTTTTGAATAGTCGAATTAAACTAACTGCAGCACTCAGAGATATCCAACGATTACTCAAGCCGCCACCCAGCAAAGGCCTGACATACTTTTGTATGACAAAACTGCCAAAAACCTTTACCAAGCGACGTCCCAAGCAACCACTGAAGCTCTCCGAGTGCGGCAGTAAACTACTGAAGCTAAATAAACTAAGCTACAGTCCCAGTCACAAGGCATAATAACTCGTGATTGTACTGTAGTTGCCCATTCCAAAGCGTTGGTCTCATGAGAAGAATGGCAAGAAACTTCATGGACACTCTTTTAAAATCGTTTGGGTTTACAATATGTTCAAGGTACAGACATAATCTTGGTATAATACACACATGAAGACTATGCAAATTAGTGTCTGAGATGGTCTTTTGAAGAAAGCACCACACAGATTTGAGTGGACCCGTCCAGTCAGTGCAAGCATTTGTCAGTTATCGTGGAGCTCGACTTATAACTCAAGGAGCTCAACGTCACGACGAACAATACCAAAGAAAGGACATTTGGGTGGGTCGCTTATAGTACTCAAACTGCCAGACAATCGTTAAAATTACATAAAAACCCACACGGTCCTCACATTCACAATATAAAAATAATAAAATACATGAAGATTATGCAGATTAGTGTCTGGGATGGTCTTTTGAAGAAAGCACCACACAGATTTGAGTGGACCCGTCCAGTCAGTGCAAGCATTTGTCAGTTATCGTGGAGCTCAACTTATAACGCAAGGAGCTCAACGTCACGACGAACAGTACCAAAGAAAGGACATTTGGGTGGGTCGCTTATAGTACTCAAACTGCCAGACAATCGTTAAAATTAAAGAAAGACCCACATGATCCTCACATTCACAATATAAAATAATTAAATATTAAGCATATTAAATAATAATGTCAAACTATTTAAACATGTCAAAAATACGCAAAATTAATAAAAAAACAAAATAAAAATATTTAACAAGGTAAATATTCATCGTTCATAGTTACCCCTAACGACCCCCAAGGGAACAGATGGGATTAGGAAGATTTCAAGTTGTATCTACAGAGCCGAGTTTTATGTTGGCTAGCATAATGTAAACAGGAAATGATTATAATTAACTGAGAATAAATATAATGTATTTGGGAACGTAACTATTTTTTTATTTTGCTCGTATTGTCACTGTGGGCCCGTAAAGCTCAGGATTGGTGCCCTGAAACAGTTACACGAGGTCGTGGCAGACCACGTAGGAGATGGCGGGACGAACTGGATGTCTTCCTTGAGAATTGGAGAGAAGTTGCACAGAATCGCGACCGTTGGAAGGAATGGAGGGAGGCCTTTGCTCAGCAGTGGGACAACATAGGCTAGCTATAATAATAATATAATAATAATTGTCACACTCCTGGGCAAAAATCTTTCCCCATTCATTCACAATTAATTACGTTCTTCAGAATATTCTAACGAGCTAGTTAATAAATTAGGAGTCGCGGACAACCGGTGGATGCTAACAGCAGGCTGCCGTTCTTTATGGCGTTCTATGGGGGAGGCTTTTGTCCAGCAGTCTACATCATAAGGCTGATGATGATGACTTAATAAATAGTTTTACGAATTCTACATAATAATCGCGTAATTTGTTAATAATCACATTTTCTGCTGAAATCAGCAGCTAAATAGTCTATAAAGTAATGCCCTAATCAAACAAATGTCAATTTATATAAGACCTCCAGGCTATTCTGGAAATAACAGGCCCAATTTCATCCCAATAAACGGTCTAGAAATTAATCAGTAGGTAACTTACTGAAGGTTTTCACAAAGTAAACGAGGGAGGAAGATAATTAAAATACAATGTTCTGAAACAAAAGATAAAAGAAAAGCAAGAAAGTTTTTTTTGTCACCATCAATAGATATTAGAGATACGCTCTCCTTTTCTTTAAATGTCAAATTCTTAAAATATAACTTATTGTTTTTTCAAGATGGCCCTTTTAAACCCTCATCAATTTCAAAGGTATTTTCATAGCTTATTACATTTTATATAACCAAAGAGCTAAAATATTTTATCATTTAACATCTTAGGGTGGATTCAAACTAAACGAACATAGAAAAACCAACGAAAGAACGCTCTAGTCTATGCAAGAAGACCGACAGAGTCCATAATTTTATTGTGACTTATGTTTGAAAATTGTAAAAAAAAATCTAGCCACTTTATACATTACTATAATATAGCTGACCCGCGCAACTTTTATAGACCTAATTGGGGTCTTAACCTCCCGTCAGCGAATAAATCTCCAGAAAATTTATAACAATGACTTTTTAATTGTGTCTATAATAAGGCGTATGAGCTCTTAACAAAAGTCTTTGCTTTGTTTTAAATAAAAATAAATGTCTTTGCTTCACCATTTAGAAGCAAACTACGGACAGCGCAATCAATGAGTTAAAATTAATTTCAGTTACTAACGAACCGGTTCAGTTTTCATTAATATGAAGTACATTGTCGGGAATCGTCATTTATAAATGAGCGCTCGTGAATATTTTGTAATTAAGCAATATTTTGTATGACAACATTACGAATAAATAATCATTTATTATATTTTACACGAGGGAATAATTGGTTTGGTTATTTTTGGTTATTTTTGGTTATCGTTGTTACTGTAATAAAGCAGTTTTTAACAATGTGTTACATTCATCATTATTCAGGCTTAATCAAAGAGATGGTGATTAACCGATTCCCATGTGGAAACACAGAGACTGGACAGACTATTGAGAACCCAAAACCGATGTAATACTATCCTTCACTTTCTCGAAATGAACAAAAATATTTATTGACAAAACATTGTCCACTCACTAAAATCGAGTAAACGAGGTCTCGTTTACTCTATTGGGATTTATTAAGGACCAAATATGGGTGTCATCTTTCGATTTTTTAAGTTATCTATGTAAAAGGTAGGTGTACAAAAAACTTGTGTTAGTAATTTACCCTGAACTGATGAAACATGAAAATTAATCTTGCGTTCATAGTTTCACTACGACAACGTAAACATTTAATTTACGTTCAAACAACAAATACACAGTTGTCGCGCGTTAGTACACTGTTTTAACTGCGTTTGTTTGTTTACTACTGCTTAATTTTGTAACAATATTGTTTGCATCTCTTCATTTATTAGGATAGGTATAGCAGTCGGCACGTAAGTTGAAACAAAATGGCGGTCGTCCGCATAGGTAAAATGACAAAAATAGAGTGAGAATCGTACGAAAATGTGCAACTGAGCATTCAAGATCATAATTCAACTTAAGGTATGCAATCTGTAATACATTATCGGGTCTCAGTCGACTTATTTTCATGATTGTAGCTTCGCGAACGACCGCCATTTTGTTTCAACTTACGTGCCGACTGCTATACTAGCTTACGCCTGTGACTTTGCCTGCGCGGAGGAAAGAAATTGTACCGGGATAAAAAAAAATTACAGTAATTAGAGTGTACTTTTGCATTTAAATAATCATTCAGTAGTGGAATGCTGTACGGTGATGATGATGAATAATAACGTCAAACTTGTAGCTTATTTATGGGCCAATTCAATATACGAGTAGATTATCAAAAACACGCTCAGAGAAGATTCAATATGGCATTTCTAAATTCATTTTTTTTACAAAATTGGAAATGAAATAAACCGACTGCACTACAGTAAAATTAAATTTCTCAATACGGTATCATTTTATTTCTAGTATAAAACCTTTAGAAATATAATACACCTGATACACTCCTTATCAGATGTTTATAAAGAAAGCAAATAATATGAATCAACAAAGAAAATAAATGAGAATATCATACCGTTCTCCTTCCTGTAGGGTTGTTCTAGAAAACTTATTTTAATTTCCTTCTGTAAACTGAAGCTCTTTTACCAAATTGTTGATTTTACATACCTGTAATACCCTTTTTTTTTTGGTGGGTGGAAAATCATCAAATAACCCCCCCCGCTCTTGGGCAGAGCGAAGGGGAGTGTCAGACTTCTACTGACTAAAAACCAACCCATGTTCCTTCTTCGCCCTAGTGCTGAGGCCGCGTTATGCCTTTCGATAATCCGCAGCCCCGACGGGCGTCGGCCCTTGCATGTTGCTGACTCTCTTTGAGGCGCGCGTGGAACACGAACGCGCCGTCGACACGGTCTGTTGCCGTCATGACGACAGCCGGACGGCGAGCTAGCCCATTACTCACCGTCCACAGGCCCGCGTCTACGGTGGCCGGAAGCCATCACGTGGCCCCCGACGCCCGGAGCGCCTGCCGCGGCGGCTGGGACGAGAGGTTCTCTCCCTCTCACGTTCCGCCACCTCCTTCGCTAGCATCACTGCTTCGCAGAAGGAGGCGACGGCGTCCCATTCCTCTTCGACCTGTTATACCCTAAAGGTAACGCACCCAAGTACACCTTTGTTGAGTTTTCATATTGATTATTTATCACTTGCTTCGGTGAAGAAAAACATCGTGTGGAAAACATGCCTCAGAGATATTGCCAACGGTATTTAGAGCCAAGTCAGAGGCCTATGGGGGCATGACAACCCTGACACCAGGTTAGGCACTTTACCACGCAATAAAAAATAAGATATTGATTGTAATATCTTTTGTATTCATTTGTTAAGGGTTCTCAATAACGGAGTTTTAAGGTACAAGTTGGTAGCCGACTGCTCGCAGCAGCAGCAGACGACATGTCGTCGCTTCATGTCGTCACGACACGTCGTCGCCGCTTGCCACAGTATATACTTTTCTATTTTTAGATTATTCTTCAAGCAAAAACACCTTATGTATCCTTACAGTATCTAGAATGATACTCAAAATATACTTTATACTTATATAAAAATACTTTTGCTCAAAAGAATAATCGTCAAAGAGAAATTCATAACACAGAACAGTTATTGTCACTGTTCTCCTGACTCGAAATATCTCACATTATGATATTAAATAAGTGACATAAACACATATATGAAAACAGTTTCAGAATCCAGACATTATGAACATTGATGACTATTCTATATTCACATTTCCTACAGTTTTTCTTTTATGTGAGGATACTTTATTATTCACTAATTTTTTACTTTTCCTGCTTTTTCCCTGTTGTTTGTGTTGGTCTCGTGTTATTCAGCGCATTCTAAATTCTTCAACTCTGGTCGATCTTTAGGTTAAGCTGTGCTTGCCTATAAGGTTAGTACACGGGTGGGTCCCCTCAGTACATACCGAGCTTGCTCCGTACCTCGGAAAGCACGTTAAGTCCTGGCTGCCATAGCAGCTTTCTTTCCCTAACCGTATTAGATCTTTGGTAGTCGTTACAGGTTATCAGTGGCCTGAAAGTCTGACGACCCGTCTTAACTAAGGGTGTCCTGCTACCCAGTCGCTTCATGCGTAATACTGGTATTCAGCTGCATCCGGCTAGACTGGAAGCTGGCCCCAACAAAGTTGGGAAAATGCTAGGCAAATGATGACTAAAATCGTTAGTGTATACCAACCAACCAAAAACCCCTGAATTAACTGAAAAATCATAGGTCCTTTCAATTACTTCCCTGCGCCTTATTATCTTCTTCCTTCCTTTAAAAGTAAAGTTTTCTTGCGGTAAGTATTCAGTATTAAGTTCGTCTCATGTTCTACCATTGCATAAGAACAAAACCTCCAAAGACGCCGTAATAGCATCATTTAACGTAATGTTTATCTTTATACATACTTAAGAGTATCTTTTTATGTTTGCTATTATACGTATAAACGTACTCATATGGCTACTTAGTGCTTTTTCGCTGTAAGTTTCATACCGTGTGTTTTAGAGCTATCTTGCTGCAAAGTGGTCCAGCTTTGGACTTCTAATTAGTCCCAAAGGTCTAATTAGGAAGCACGTGTAACGTGTCCTTTTGTTAATAGTGTTGCCAGGTTAAAATTACTCGAAATTGTTTGGTAACTGTATTATGCTTTGGAGCTTATGGGAAAGGGAAAAAAATGTGTTGCCGTGTTGGCTAGTTAATAATAATGATGGTTTATAAAATATTTTTTAGGTTATAAGGCTTTGCTGTTTGTTACTTTTCATTTTGTCAAATGGACTTATTAAACATTTACTTATTAACTATTTATATGAACAAATGTGGCGTGTGACAACTCTGGCTAACCCTTCGGGGGTTACAAGCGTCATGTAATGTGCTGTTATAAATTTGTACGCAAAAAATATTAAATGATAGAAAAAGGCAAAATATAGGTATGCTGAATTTAAGTTGAATAGCTACATTTTTAATTTCAAATGAAATACCTACCTACCTTCTGTGCTGAATCAAGAGAAAGCACTATTTCACTGTCTCCCGGAAGCTGGTGTTGACACCGTTGAATAATACATTCACTAGTTCATTTTACGAGATAACTAGCTCAGTCCGCGGCTTCGTCCACGTCACGAGTTTGATATTCTCAAGAAAGAAAAGCTTTATTCTCGGAAATGTGCTAGTAGGTTATTAACGAAGCTTAAAATATAAGTTTTTAAACTGATATGGTCACTATTAAGACTAACACACTGAATTTTATCCGTGATTATGGTACTTGTAACAGCGCTGAATACCGGGAGCTCGAAATAAAAAAGTAAACGTGTTTATTATCCCGTTTTTATTGGTCATGAATGAAGCTTGAACTATTCAAGAATGTAGTTCATAAGATACAAAAAACTGTCAGAATTTGACATATTTTAAACCTGCTGTCCATTTTCCTTCAATTCAACCAACTTATCCGTACAGGCGGGTAAACACAGAATTAAATAAATGTACCAAGTTTGACAAATTCATGAAAATCTTCATGGCAAGCAACACCACCTTGAACATAAAAAGTGGTCATACTTTATTAAGGTTTTTCCTGCCATAGAAGTCAGCCAAGCAATATCGAAATTACGACGTTAACCGATAAAAATAATCGTAGCAACAAAGTTACGTCTATCATAAAAATCTCGTGGCAATCCATCTCTTTATTACCTTCTCCATGGAATATTACACCACCCTACCAATTTTAATCATAAACAGACCTTACTCCCTTAATCCACTTTACTACAGAAGCAAGAACGTCGATCTAAAAATAAACGAAGCTTGCTTCGATTTAATTACCGGTTAATCAGTGCTTAAACGAAGTTAACCAGCAAGGGCGAGCGGATATGACCAATAAAAATCTATATATCTTCAATAAGACGGAGTCGAGGCAATTTTCCGACGTTTCCATTACCCCATTAGGCTGGGCGCACGCTAGCGACTGAGCTACGGATGTGCGACCGCAAAGTGTCGTCATTAGTCGTGATGGGCAGTCCTGTCGCGATTTAGGGTCAGCCGAATGGTGATGTTGTGGTTTATGTGGCTATTATTATGGGGTTTTAGAATTTTTGTGGTGGCTTTTTAAGTGTCATCTTTGTGATCTGTCTTCAAGGTCTGAAGAAACAAACATCAGATCGTAAAAGTCGGAGTAAAAACGCAAGTAGTATGAATATTTTTATTAAATTAGTTTAGAAGATTCCTGTTCAGGTCCTAGCAGGACTTTTTCTTAAGATTTGAATGCTCATAATAGTAGCTATTTAAGTTTCACTCTATTTCGTGAAAAATAAAAAACACGAGCATTTAAAAGTAAAAGAAAACTGTTTTACACTAATCAAAACATGACCATTTAGTTAATCAGAACATTTTTTACGTCCACCGTCCATTTTTTATTACATCCTAAAACAACATTTCCCCAAAAAGAACAGTTTAAAAAACCCAAAAAAGTGTGCATGCGTGAGTCGCAAGTGTAGTCATACACTAAAGCAGGTCACACACCAGAGCACCATACAGCACGCGTAAATACCTATTTAAAGAAATAAATAATGCGCCCATACTATTAACGAATGAATGTCATCATCATCTGCCTAGCCTTTTCCCACCTATGTAGGGGGTAGCTTCCAGTCTTACAACTTATTACCAATATATTACAAAGAGCCTATATGACCTCCAACCCAGCTACTGGGTTATTAAAAGAAATAATTGAATGGGGGCATTGTATGATTCTTAAAATATATATTACTGAACGCTTATTTCATTGCTTCTCTGGTGTGAAGTCTGCTTTATGATTTTGCCACGACGCGACGTCGACGATCCGACGACGTAGTGTGAGATGCCTCAGAAGCAATTTTCCGTTACTTTACGCCGAGTTATGGCTGTGACCGTGCGTGAAATGAGACATCAGAGGGGCGGTATGAGTAACTAGATTGCCTCTCCCTAATGTGGGCAAACGCGACTTCTAGTGGGAACTGGGTTAAAATAAATAGGGGTCATAGATTGGCTGTGTTTAAACGCGGTGTGTTGAGAATCTTTGACGCTTCGCTGGTTTTGAGAGTCTTGAATCGAAGCAGCTGTTTTTCTTTGTTCAAGTGTTTCTGCAAATATACTCGACTCAGTCTGGAAAGTTATTAGTTTTTATAGATTTTAATCTTATTTGTGTGTTGATGTTCTTCGTAGTTGTTTAACAAGAAAGGGATAAAACAGGATACAATTTTCCTTCAAGCAATTCCTGTTTGAGCAGCCGACAACAGTCTTCAATTTTCTAAGAAAATATGGAGTGCACCAGTTATAAGGAAATGTGCAAACAAATCCTTCACATTCGCAGACAATTACTTTAGAGTACAAGAGCAGAGCTTTCTAGAACATTTCAGCTTCTTAACCTAAATAACTGTTCTGCAAACACGATCTGTCCTGGTAAGCAATTATTTGGAAAGAGTAGGTACTTATTGCTTGCTCGGTACATTTTGTTAGATTACTATCACATAAATGGAAGCAAATCGAGTTATTCGGCACTAAGTTAGTGTTATCTGTACGTAACAACGTGAGTTTATTGCAGATGCTTGAAACGGTAATGGCTGGGATGTGAATGTTTTTCTTTGAATAGATAGGTAGATAGAATATTCTATATTGTACACTGTAATTTTATTGTGAAACAACACAGTGTTTCTATCGAATAGAATAGAATTTAGAATCGAGAAAAGTAAAGGCAAGGGCACATTTTTTGCGGCTTTAGAAACGAGTATCTCATCGACCATTGACTTGAAAAAGTATTGCGGGAACTTTTGTATCATTTTTCAAGAGCTGTCGTACCTTGTTGTATACGAAGCTTTTTTCAACCGTTTTTTAGGACACTGCACGGAGAGCCATGCCCATTATATATTAAAAACTACATTATTTTGTCTACCAGGTTATAGAAGGACACCTATTCTATAATTAATATTAAATATCTGGTGCCAACAGTCTCGGAGTAAAATAACTGTGACATACAGACAGGACGAATCTAAAAAGTTCCTTTCGTTTTTTGTCATTTGGTAAAGAAACCCTGAAAAGGAGACTAACCACACCACCATATTACTACTACACTACTATACCATATTGTGATACCTACTTTCACTGTTAATAAAAAATAAAGGAATCTTTATGCAGTGTAAACAATGTAAGCGTCAGTATTACATATCGCCCCGTATACCAACACCCGTATCATGTCACATGCATTTTATATTGACACGATAAAATGCCTCCGTTTTGTTTGTGAGTCAATGAAACCGATGCAGCGGCATTCAATAATGGCTTTACAAGTAATATTCTTTTCTGGGAGAAATGTAGGTAAACGTTCTTGTGGCTGTATTTTTGTAGTAACATAACATAATCTCACGCCTGCAATTCCGGAAAGGTTAGGCAGATGTCTTACCATTAGTACACCCACTTTTCACCAGTTATTTATATGCTCTATTTAAATTTAAAAATAGATTTTTCGATTCTTTTTATTCTTTCTAAGTCAAATTTCGAAAAATATCCTCGTTTATTACCATTGAGCACTTTTCATTTCACCTCAAGATTCTAAAATATGAAAATAATAAAGTATGAAGCTCTAAAAATTGGGTCGGTCACAGGTGACTGACCTTAGCGAAAGATTCTGCCTACGCGTTCAATCTTAATTTATCACCCTCTAATTTTCCTTTTTCGCTTTATTTGAGCTGTCAATACTTTATGTTTGGGCAGCAAATACTGCCTACGCATTGACCTTGATTTCATGTTCTTATTACCTACGTACTGCCTTTTGTAGTGTTTTTGTCGTGATGTTTATGTTTGTGGAGGATTGACATAGTTTCTGTTATTTTCTCGAAATCATGAGGTGTAACTAAAGAATTTGTATGTCTGAATTCTTCTGCTTTGGTAGCACTAGAACATCTTATTAAATTACTGGAGCCCATCAGCTAAGTGGGCTACTCGCGGGACACGTTAATCGCGGTACTTTGGGATCTTCACGCTAAACTCAGTTTCCAAATGAAATAAGAACGGTTAAAAAGAGGATTACATTGCCGCATTTTCAGATGTTTGATCTACTTTTTTTTTGGAAATTGGGTAATCATCAAACCTGCTCTGGGCAGAGCGGTACGGAGTGTCAGACATCTAATGACTAAAAACCTATCATGTTCCTTCTTAGTCCTTTGTTTCGAGGCCGCGGTATCTCTTTTGAACAACCCTCAGCCCCGACGGGAGATGATTGAACCTTCTAATTATTTTCTAATATATTAAAAGGGTCGAGTAACACATAACTCTGCTATGTGTCATTTGAGGTCAATAGGTAAGAACATAGCGAATGATGTGATTGATTCGTCAAAGATGCCATGTACGAGTGTCAAAGGTAGTTCCTACATTGATACAAACATTAACTTACGCCACTTTCCCATGGAGGTAGGTAAAACGCCACCTGCTATCCTTTTTTTTTGGGCAGAGCGAAAGGGAGTGTCAGGTTTCTACTGACTAAAAATCACCCATGTTCTCCTTCTTAGCCCTTTATATCGACGCCGCGGTAGGTATCTCTTGCGAACAACCCGCAGCCTCGACGGGCCTGCTATGATCCCCATATACTCCTTAGGGCCTATTTTTGGCCTCGCTCACGCCTGATCGAACGCAATGGATGAGGTCTATGATGAACCGAGCACGTCCAGAAGATGCTTAATTACTCTTGCTTTGAAGGCAGACGGGTTAAATGTGAGAGGGCCTCTACTAACACCTGTACTCTCTATTTCCACACTGTTTCATTTGCCTTGTTTACGTTAATAAATCTGGGAACAGCCTCGAGTCATTTTCTACATTCATAATATATCTGGCTACATATTCATACATAAAACCTTTGCCATACCTGCATATGCATACAACCTACATACCATTTCTCCCATACAACATCCTAAGAGAAACCCCGAGAACCACATACATCCATTATAACATTAACTCAAACATTCCAACCACACGATGTCCACAGAATTAACATAGAGACACTATTGTACCACCACAATATATAAATGTATTCATTATTAATGAAATGTAGGCCAATTCTCAGTGGCTTCCCTTTGAATCAGATGAAAAGGAGGAGAAATCAGGTTAGACGTGCGATGGGCTACAATGAACTTCGATAGTGGTGACTGAGCGATGAGGTGTTAAATGTGGAGTTCATTTATCTAGACTAGACTGCCTTGGTTCATTGGTCGCAAGCGCGACTGCTGAGCATGGGGTTCCGGGTTCGATTCATCAGACTAAGTGTAAGGCCAGCCTGCAAACGCGGGCGCGGGGCGGGTGCGGCTCGACGTACACAAACGTATGAACTTCATTTGAGCGTCCATAGTGAGCAAGCGGGCGCAGGAAGCGGCGCGGGTTAAATGAAGCGCGCGGGTAACTCGCGCCATAGCTCGTTCATATGAACAAGTGGCCGCAGTGTGTGCGCGGGTGGCAAGAATTTTCCAGTAAAAACCAGACTTCTTGATCCATATTATATTTTGTCAAACACTGTACACGACAACGACGCGGTCGACTGCGGACAGGCACAATCGCGCGCGTTCCCGCACCCGCACCGCTCCCCGCTCCGCGCTGCCAGTCTCTCCAAGCACTTGGTGTTGTTGGGTTTTTTCATCAGGAATTTCTCAGTAGCAGCCATTGAGTCTGGATTTGTGCCCGGTTGATGGCAATAGGCTCGCCCCCTATTACATGGGACTTGAAACATAACTGGCGAAATATGGGTGTACTTTTAGGTACACCCTTCGGGGATTACATAGTGTTATGTTTATGAACCTTCTAGTCGGTTCAAGAAATGACCTTTTACAGTTATTTGAACTCCGGCCACATTACGCTTTCATAGAAACCTTATCACCACTTGGCATTTACAGAAAAATGAGTCGCCTATTCATTAAAAAAGAAAATTCTAGAATTCACAGCGCGCTAGTTCCTCGTTAGTCCGAGAATTCCTAAGCTGCACAAGCTAAGTAAGCCATCTATAAATGTGTACATAGCCTTATATGAACTAGCCTTCTTATTCATGAAAACCTGTCAGTCATTTTCTCGTACAGTTATGAATAAAGCTTAGAAATATGCATTGCTCATCTATATGAGTTGAGTCTTTAGTGCTGACCGGGAAACTGTACTTTACTGTGTCAAATTGCTTGGAGTAGGGTTGTGGGTAAGTAGGTAATTCCAAAAGATCTTTTAGGATTTATGAGGTCTTAAGGATTGTACAAATATGGATATCGTAGTGACACTTGTATTTTTAAAAGCAGCTCGTGGCTTAACAATAACTGCTCGGGTCGATCTTTCGGTGAAGTCATGCTTACCTAGGTTGGTCTTTAGATAGGTAACTAACTTTTACATACCTACTTTCCTCCGTGTTTCGGAAAGCAGGTAAACCCTGTGGTCCCGGCTGCCATACTCGTATATCGATCTTTGGCAGTCGTCACAGGCAGTCGGTAGCCTGAAAGTCTGATTATCAGTCTTACCAAAGGGTATCGTATTACCCAGTACTAAGCGGTTTGTGAAGGTTAGATAGGCAGTCGCACCATGTAAAATACTGATATTCAGCTGCATCCGGTTAGACTGGAAGCCGACCCTGATATAGTTGGGAAAAGGCAGGCAGATGTTGACTTGCATCGCCTTTTAATGATTATAACCCCGTTCATATAACCCTAATCTATTTAAGTCGCAAGTAAACAGGCTTCTTCTGGGTAAGCTCGTTCCATCATCGACCTCATCTCTGCCCTTAGGGCAAGATTGAAGTCAAGAGCAAGCCCATTTATAATTAAGAAAAAACAGAGAAAAGCCACCGATTCTTCCCTTGATATTTATGTGATATTTCAATCAACTTGTCTCGTACTGAATCAATTTCCGTTCGTCCGGAGAGTCCGTATTCTCAACCTGTTTGCTATTCTATAGATACGATAATTTATCAATGTTCATGTCTGGTGCTAATTACAAGTTATTAATCGTTATTTGCCTAGAGCTACATATCGTTCGTCAATAAAGCAAGAAATTCAACTAATTGCGTCCCAACTAAATATTTGTATAATGTAGAGACAGCGTTTCCTCTGAAAATGTCAGGTAGATCACCTTGCATTCATTTACCAAACTTTATTGGGATTGGCTTCCAGACTAACCAGATGCAGCTGAATACCAGTATTTTACATGGAGCGACTGCCTATTTGACCACCACAGACCAGTTAGTACTGGGTAATACATTACCCCTTGGTAAGACTGATTGTCAGACTGACTTTCGGGCCACTACCACTGACAGCCGGAACAAACTACCTGATAATCTTAATGATTAATTTTATAGAACAGAACTTTTAATTATTATTAAATAAATGTTGCATTTATAAAGCGGTTGCATTGCTGTCAACTCAACCAGCTTATTGGCTGTTAAATTAATGGTTCATGTTATAATGTCGTGTTTAAAAACCAATTATGTTTGTTTGGCATGTGTTAATATAAAGGGAATTTATTATGTCAGTCACTCAATAATGAATGGATGAATTAATCCATAGTATGGAACAAAGTAGCTTTTTAGTTGGACCTGGACAGGAAAATTATAAAGTTCTTGTAAAGTCCTTTGATGTTAATGCGATTTTCATCACACATGTTCTGCCCAGTCCCATTTAAGTATGGCAGCCTTTTGACCCACGTCAACAATTTGCGTTTCGTGTTTTGGCACGACCGGTTAATTTAACACCTAACTTTTATTTATTAAAATAAGCTATTTAACTTGCCACGTTAGTTAGTTACATAAGATGTTTTGGTCGAATCTTGCAACTGAATTTCAAACCAGTTTCCGCCAACAGATTGAATTGAAATTTTTCGCTTACCTTTTGTTCTGGTGACAATACATCTTTATGATGGCATGACTTGATCCTGAAGCCAGGTTCCCCTCCTGACGAGAGAACTCCTCAATGGTTAATAGGAAGGACACAAAACTTCGTATACGGATAGATAAACCTAACTTTAAAATTTTAATTAAGTTATAAGAAAAAAATAGTTAATACATGAATATATCATCTTTTGGTAAAAAACTTAGTGCGTGTATTTCACAGGAATTAACCTCGAACTTGATCAACGTAACAAAAGCCGAGATAAATCCTTTGTTCTCAGAATTGAGGTTTCAAATTCACCAGTTATCCATCGTTGTACCTAATAGAGAAATAATAAAACAAATGACAGCCTGACGGCCACTAATTTTATAGTACTTTGGTACATCGTTTGTTTTGTTCTGTGATGATAAAAGACTGATATGTTGATGATGTGTTAGGTCTACCGTCCACGGCTGCGTAGGATGTGATTTTTTCCATGTTAGCAGCTCGAATCTTGACAGTTTCTAAACATTTCAAGTCATTTATTATTTTAACTATAAATTAATCACATTTTTTAATTTAACTTTATTAAAAACTGACATGTGTATAGCATGACGGCGGTTCATATCTGTCGGAGTGCCCCGAAAAACTTCGATGTAGCGCTCGCCGGCCGCTGTCGCGGTACCGCTCGCTTCGCTCGCTCGGCTAGCACGAAGCTGGTCACAGTTCTCCTAACCTATTTGGCTGGAGAGACCTTGTACGTGTTCGTATTATGATACGAACACGATCAAGGTCTAACTATGGTCGAACTATGGTTCGACGTTAAAATATGTAATAAAATTCGAAATAAAAATACACGGAATATTATATGAACCATTTTCTGAGAAACGGTATGGAGCGATAGTTTTAGGTGTCCGACGAATTCTCACAACAATTTACAATAATTTAGAGATATTCTTCAGTAATATATCGCATGTACCGTATCGTGATCAATTATTAAAAAGGTTCTCCTGAGAGACCTGTACTCGGATATATTCTGACATAAATTCTATTGGATAAGAAAAACGTTTAATAGAAACAGCGGATAAAGTGTAGTTTTGACACTATTTACCCTTAAAAAAATTGTTTTAATTTGACTTTTCTAGGTAATCACAATACAAATTCAAGTCATAAATCTAAATCTCTGCCATGAATGGTTCTGAAAAAGTAAGGGAAGCCAAACCCTCCTTTTTCCCATAGTATATCATCTCTATAAACACACAAACAAGACCTAAATCATGAAACTCCAAAACCTAATTCCAATACTGATAAATGAGTGCGAACCTCCAAACAGATAGGAACGATAACGCAGTCTAACTCTATTTATTAGCTAAAGTGCCTATTTCGAGGGACGCTACCAAATATTCGAGACCTGGTTAAGATGGAACAGGGTTCAGAATATAGATATTTGTAGGAACTATTACCGTCGCGTTGCGTCTGCCCCGTATAGTGCTAGGACAGACCAATTATGACACAAAAAATTGGCGAGTTTCACACTTCTTATTACCATTTTTTTCAAATTTTAGGAAAGGGTTCGTCTAGGGTTCTTAATTTTCTTATGGGTTAAAAAAAAAAACGAAATTGTCTGGAAGTCCTCTAATCACGGCCGTAAAAATCGGGACTTTTTGTCATTTTCGGAGGGTCATTTTTCTTCACTTATTATTTGAAAAAAAAAAGGAAATGACAGGGACGTGTCTACAGTAGACCAGTAGTAGTTTTATGACAAAAAAAAGATTGATTGTCTAGACACTCTGTGTCACTATTCAAGACGAGAAAAGGGGAATAAAGTATGGGAATCGTACTACCGTGTACCCTCTTAAATCTAGCCGAAATCAGATTACGGTGGGGAGGATAGTAGACATGATATATGAGTAGAGGTCGAGGCAGCCTAGGAGTAAGTGTTTAATGGTATACTGATTGAAATAGTTACTTCAGTAAGTAGAAGTGATAAGGCGAGTTGGGAGACTGGAAAGGTGTAGGCTTTCATTGGATTTATGTGACTGAATTTGTTATGCTGTGGCAGATTTATGCTGCTGAGTTTTTAGTGTGAAATGTTTCATTTCATTTATATTCGTATACTTTAAAATCAAGCTACGTTTTGTATCTGTCTGACTACGATGATCTTATAAACTGCACAACGAATTTTGAAGCAGTTTTCGCTATACTATCTCTGCTTTTTGTCTGTTTGTTAATTTTAGCAAAACAGGGGTGGGACGAAGTAACAAACACAAAGAGTTACGAAGTCTGTACACTGTAAAATCATCATTGTTTCTAGTAAGTATTTCTAAAACAATAAACTGATTGAATAGCGCCATTTCTTTTCCATTTATTGTTTCCAAAATCCTTTAATTTTCGTCAAAAAGCCTCTACAAAATCCTTTACAAAATTATTCATCGTTTCACCAACCATCTTCATCCCTATACCCTTACAATGTAACCAGAATAAATCCCAGCTTTACCATCACGAACATTTTACCGATACTGTATAGTTAGCTTGAGTCGCAAAGAACCGGAGATTGCGACGCCGCGCGTTCGTTAGCGGATAACTGCCGAGCTCCGCAGTGGCATGGGATGTAGTTTAGACAACTATGTACAAGATGTATCTGTGTGCAATGATTGGGGAAATAATTTAGAACGATTTGTTTACTTGTGATTGTGCACGGAGGTGATTTGTTACTGTTTTAGAGACTGAGAGAAACATCTATACAAGTGCACAGTAATTCGTACTTTTTCGTAGGAAGAAACTGTGTAATATACCTGCAACGATCTTTACTATAGGGACACCTTTGGAATTGTCGGTGTTCCTAGGTCATAATATAGAAAAAAAAAGAGTTATCGCCAAGAGATATTTTTCGGATTAAAAACTCTGACGTCAGGTTTGGCACTAACCACACACTCCACCATGAGTCATGAATTTTGAAATATTTCATATTATATATTTTATGAGCTATTCATGTATCGAGTTTATGCTGACAGAGAAAGACTTTTTAAAAGATCAGTTCACAACCCCTATTTTTATCGCAACCGCGATAAAATATAAGCATGAAAGTTTTAAATATTTCAAAAGTACTGCAGTAGCCAAAGTAATAAAGATTACCAGCCTGCATTTCAGGTTTAGCATTTTCTGAAAATAAATAAACTCGTAGGAAGTAAGGAAAGAACTTCTTCTCTAGCCAGAAGCCGCGCGGTAGACCTCGCAGGAGGTGGCGGGACGAGCTTGACAAAACCAACATCCAGTGGTCCACATTGACCCTGGATCGCAAAATTTAGAAGTCATGGGGAGGCCTTTCCCCAGCAGTAGGATGACAGTAGCAGTAAATAAACTCGAGCTTCTAGTGACTGCCTCTTTGGTCTAGTGGTCACAAGCGCGACTACTGTGTATGAGGCCCTGGGTATGGATATGGGCCCAGTCGATGGTATTAAGCTAGCTCCTATGGGACTTAAACATAACTGGTTAAATGTGGGCACATGTCTGCCTAATCTTTCAAAGATAACAGGCCTGATGTTATGTTAGGTAAGATTCTAGTGCTCTATAACTTCTACAATATTTTATTTTATTTCAGCTGTTCAATGTTCTAGAACAAAATGAAACTGGTCTATTTTTAACCTACTTCCCGCTTGCCGATTGATTTGATTTTTTAAAGAAAGAAAGAAAGGAACTGTCAGGCGGAAATAAGAAATGTTCCAACGAGATAATACGGCTGAATGAATCTGTTAACTGTCATAACATAATCTATAATTTAGTTCTTCGTTTTATTTTCCTTTTGTATTTAGGATTTCAATTTTTTTCTGTCTGTTTGGATACACGTGTTTGAATTTAGCAGTCCCAGTTTTCTTATATTCATGTACACTTACGTACCGTTAGTAACGCATGAACGTCCACATTTGTTATACCCTCCGGGTTCCAGAATTACAATTAGGTGTCGTGTTATTTTGTGTAATTATTTCTCTGTCGATGCGGTTGTGATATGCATCACTGTCATTTGACCAGCATGACCTTTGCTGGTGTTTGATGACATGAAACCAAAAAAGTAAATAATCATCTTAAATCTTCTGCCCTTATCTCAATTATTTAGGGATCGGCACATAATCGATTAATCGTTCTATTAGTCATCATCTCATAGTCAGACTCATATTCAAATGAATTACCATCTTTCACATAGTTGGTCACTAAATCAAATATGTAGAAACGGCTATAAAATAAATCTGTATCTGTGTCTGTGTGTACTCTCCTGTGCATTATTGTGACAAAATATATTATCATTCATAAGATAATGTTTTTTTATTAGCCTGTACTGTCCTTCTGCTTGGCAAAGGCCTCCCCCAAATCCTAAGCTCTTTTCCTGTACCACCTCAAAATCCGTCAAAATCTTTTGACGCATCTCTCAATCAATTAACATGGCTAACTAAATAAGCTCTTCCGGTACCAATAACCCCTCAGGCCTAGACCTCAGTTTAACGCATAAATACAAGTTAACTGACGTTAACTGGTTTTGTAACTGGACGTCAGATGATAGATAGTTATCTTTACCTGTCAGGATCAAGAAACGAACGCAAGACGTTTATGATTCTTGATGTAGATTGCACGGCGATTTTAAAGGAGATGGATTGCTTCCTTGTTTTCAACATGGTTAGAAAATATATTAGAAATATAGATAAATGAACATTTAATTTGATCAGACGTTCTGACATTCAGTTTTCCCTGGACCCCGTTTCTGTGAGATCGATTTAATCTCTGATGTTAAGCTGAGATTTGATCCGGCTTTCCGATAAGTTGTTCATGACTATACTACTAGGTATTCAGGTACATAATGGAATTATCAATAATTGAAATATGAAAAACAATCCAGCACTTGTGCAAATAAATAATCTCAAGTCATGACTTTATCAGAGTCTTATATTTTTGTTAAATCATGTTAAGTAGATGCCTAATTACATAATGTTAAGTAGATGCCTAAGTGAAACCTGTATATCATTCTTATTAAGTGACTAGATTTACGCCACTTATTTGGTGTTGAGAAACAATTAAACATTATTAATGCTACGTCCTTCTCTGTACATTTAAAAAATGAGCCGATTCGAAATCAACTTCAAAATAAAAAAAAATAAAAATCACACTCTATTCTAAATAGTATCATAACCACAAACTAACCTCTAAGCTCAAAAACCCATCTCTAATTACAAGTACATGGAACTATTCCCTCTACACCATTGACTAGTAGTTCCGTATCCAATGTACAGTCCGTACCCAACTTAACCTGACCCCTCGTATAAAGAAGAAGAGGGTAAGTGGTGTGAGAAGAGGGGCCAGGTAAAGCTGGATACAGACTGTACGTTATGTATAATTAAGTCTGATTATATCTTAGAGCCCGCGATATCCCTGAGGGCTAATCGACACCCCGATAGCCCCTAATACGCGTATAAACTTGCCTATATGAGTACATGGATATTTGCGCCGTGATTTTACTGGGGAAACTAATATTGTGGGTATATTAACAACGTTGAATGGTGCTTGGTTTGAACCGTAATGTGTTTTGGATTCCAGCTTGAGTGTTTTCGGGTTTAGAAGGGCAGGTATGACTTGAATATTCCCTTGCCTTCATCTTGATATCATTTTTAAAATCAAAAGAATTATTTATCATGCAAATGGTTGAATGCCTTGTAGGTCGAGTGATCGCAAACGCATCTGCTAAGCTAATGTTCACGGTTTCCCGCATTCCCGGGTCGGGCAAAGTGTTATTGGGTTTTTCCATCAGGCATTTCCGAGTAGCATCTACGAAGTCTCGTTAAAGTGCCCGGTTGTTGGCCATATATAGGCCTCCTTTATTACACGGATTTAAAACATAACAGTCAAATTGTGGGTGTACTATGTATCAAGTACACCTTTGTGTAACCTTTGGGATTACAGGCGTAGTATTGTGTTTGAAAGATACAGGGAAATACCGTGTCAGAGATACAATCATGGCTAATTGGCTACTAATGAAGAACCGAGTGTTTTGTTGTTCAACGGGTGCAAATCTGCCGACATACAAAAGAGGCACATTTGAGGAATAGAAGGAATAGAATTATCATACAATGTACTTTTTTTTTGTTAAGTAGGTAAATAATTGTGATTTTTAAAAGTAAAATTCTAAATTAAAATCTTTCGGGCCCAAGATAATTTATTTGGGCTGAAAAGATACTTAATTACACCTTCTTTCAGCCAGTCCAATTAGGCAAATGATAAACAATGTGCTTTTATTTTGTTTACATGAATTAGGGACAACATTTATTAGTAGAAATTGTTGAAGTGTCCAACGACAGAAAAACCATTAAAGTTGTTGAAAAGGCTTCGAAAATAAAACTAAGTAAATAATTAATTTAGTCTACTCTTAATATTGTAGACGTCTTAATGAAATTGTAGAAAAGTTTCAATCGAAGCATTCATTTTTTATTTTGTTTCAAAGTTTTTTTGCAAACAAAACGTAGAGGCAGCGTTGGAAGTGTATTCAAATAGTGTTTTAAAAGCTATCAAAGTTTTTTGAATACAAAGTGGCTTTTTAAGAGAAAAGCTGGGGAAAAGGGTTTGTACGTTGGTCGAAGCCTCGTCGATGCTATGTACTGTTTTTCATTGTTATATTTTGCATAGAAATAAACAGGGATAGACAAAAGGATTCGGATTGTTCATTATACATAGCATAACACATAACTCCACGCTTGTTATCCCCGAAAAGTTTAGTAGAGGTGAACCCATAAGTACACCCACATTTCGCCAGATTTCTTAGATCAGTACTAAATTATCTCTTTGTTTTTCGTATGGACAGTGTAGTCATCTTGGTTTTAAAGTTTTTATGCCTCTGAATTGACTCAACATACCGCCGAGAAATATGTTTCAAGCACACTGGTTTGCTTTCCTCACGATTTTTTCCTCCACCGAAGCAATTATAGATTTAGATAGATACAATACGTACATGTATCCGATACCTATGACCAATATTCTAAATGATATAGTACTTGTACCACCTGTAACAAATCTATACAATTATTATTGTACGAAGGATTTCCAAATCGAACCATCGCAGCATATCGGTGCTTGTAAACATCAATCGTCCTAGAAATATTGAATTGAGAAGGAAAATGGAACCTTTCGATATCGGAAAACATATTGCATTGAACGTTGGAATCAGTTGTATGTATTGTTACATATGATATACGCAGAACATATATTATATACCTACACTTGTATATTTGTTCTAATTTAATATTGGAGAATTTAGCAGAATACGGAATCTGGATTTGTGCCCGATTGATTTTTTGAACTTTATTATGGATGACTCCATTTACATGGGACTTGAACTTACCTGCCAAAATATGATTGTACTTTTAGATACGCCTCTGCGTAACCCTTTGAGAATAACAGGCGTGATGTTATATTTTTAGTTAAATTGCTAAGTAAGGAAAGCAAAATTAAAGTAATGAGTAGTAGCTGAATATCAATGCTCAGAACTGTATCCAGCTCAAGTAAACATCTGATATACAGTACCCACTAGAACTGACAGTATATACCTATACTTAATTCTCTGCTCTATTTCAAAAATAAGTGTCGAGAAACTAAGCTTCGAACTATCTAAGTTTCTCGCCACCATGGCACCACCGCAAAACACTGCCCAAGTAAAGTCAGCCTAAAAACGTCGAACGCTGAACAAAAGTTTACTCTCTAGATGTCGCCACAAGCGCTCCTGAAAGCCCTGACATTCATGACCTAGAAACTTCGACTGCGAACTAAATTGACATGCGAAATGAAGCCTTAAAAGCTATTAAAGTCTTTGTATTTCTACTTGTTTTCCGTGACTTTTTCATTATTGGTTTCTAAATTGACTGTCTTTATGTCAAGCAATCGAAGTGGTCTTGGAAATATTGACTAAATCGTTCATAAATAAAATATTTTTGAATGAAAAGTTAGTAAGCCAAGTGGTTAAATAAAAACAGTTGCTTTTCAGGTTAAGCCGCACATTACAGTGTAATCCTACAGTGTTCTTTGCAGGTACCGTAGACCACAGAACTAATATAAAAATGTAATAAAATTTACGAAACTATTTTCTTAACCAAAAGTCAAAGCACAAACCCTCTTTCATTCATCATCATACAAATTCCATAGCGAAACTGACAGCACTAAACCTCTTTGCTTGCACTAATATTTCAAACCTTCCCGCGTTGGATTCCCGCCAGAACGTGACGTCATAATGGCTGCTCCTGTATTAGTAACATGCTTTAGTAACTAGTATCGTCGCGTTACTGAAATAGCTTTTAGTGGTGCGCTCTAAAAGCCTTTATGTATGCCGCCACGGTTTTGTGTCTACGAAACGAAGTGTCGAGTAGAATTGCAGAGGAACACACCATATCCTAAAGAGTTTCCTTAAGTATAACAATAGTGAATGCTCAGGCAATATCAAAAGTTATAAAAATATTCTTTTTAGATTCATTCATTTATATTTTTAGGTAACGTTGGCCCATAGATATGTACCTTACAGACTAATATACATAAACTTACACACTGTACACACATTTTGCACACTTACACTTTTTTATTTGCTTAATTTCAAAACTTTCATAGACAGGATATTATATTAAATTCACATTTTTTTCAGAAAATTCAAATCTAACTTCTTCACATTGCGTGTTTGATTCGGGAAAATACAATAAATCCTGACACCGTTTATTTTTTAAATAAACTAAAAAAAAAAGTAGTTAAAAAACTAAAAAACCCGACTGAAAAAACTGAAAAGCAAAAAAAACAAGCACATTTTAAATTAAACAAAACTTGGAAGCAGGCGGGGTCCATTCTATTTTCATCATTTTTTCTTTTCATAATTTAATATTCAAATGGACCCCGCCTGCTTCCAAGTTTTGTTTAATTTAAAATGTGCTTGTTTTTTTTGCTTTTCAGTTTTTTCAGTCGGGTTTTTTAGTTTTTTAACTACTTTTTTTTATTTCCAACTTTTTAGTTCTTTTGTTTGTTCTTTCGTTGGTCGCGTAAAATTCTTCGCAGATGATTTATTTAACTTTTGTGCTTGTTTATAGGATTTCTCACTTTGAATTTCTTTTAAACATATAAGTATTGTATATTTTTGTAATCTCCTTTTAAAACCCTTTATTTTGATACCCTACTCGATGGTATTGGAAAAAAAAATTTTTTTGAACTCCGCGATTAGGCCCCCAAAATCCACATTTTTTTTTTGTTTTTTAATTTTAATGCAGCCTATAACACTCGCGCCATCAAGACGAATCTAACGACGTATATTTCATTCAAATCGGTTCATCCGTTTATGAGTTACGAGGGAACAAAGAAACGGACATACATACATACATACACGTCAAACACATAACCCTCCTTTTGGGCTTCGCCGCAGTCGGGTAAAAATCTAAATAGCATACAACTGTAAACGATATACAATACAATTTACAAACAAATATTGGTTTACTAACCTTAGGAATAATTTGCACCGATTAACGTGTCGACAAAAAAGGAAAAAAAGATTTTGGCAAAGAAATTTAGGTAGGTTGGTGCTGACGATACGACAATGATTCCGGTGTTGTCATTTATTTGATAGTTTTAAAATGTTCCCATGAAGTAGAACTACCAGTGGTTTCATCTATTGTCGTATCATCGGCACCATCCTGTATTATCTATGTTTCAACTGTCAGCGTCTGCGACAAGTGGGTAGGAGGTAGTAAATGTGAAATGGGATACTAACCATTAAAAGAGAACTGAGCTTTCAGAAGATGCCATCGAACTTCTTTGAAAGAAAAGGGTACACATAAAAATTGGCATATAAACGTGTCTGGACATTGAATAACATTTTTGGGCACAACATTTTTGTTTTGTAATACCTATTATTGAATTCTCTCCAGTTCTGGAGCCATAGCGCTAGATGGCGTGCTTCTTCCAATTTGCCCCGACTTTCGGTATCTCGGTTCACTCGTGCAAAGCGATGGCGAAATAGATCGTAGTGTGAAGCACAGAATTAGCACTGGATGGATGAAATGGCGGCAGGTCACGGGAACAATATGCGACGTCCGCATTCCCCTTAAACTCAAGGGGAAGATTTATAAGACCATGGTTAGACCTGCTGTCGTGTATGGATCAGAATGTTGGGCCACAAAAGGGATAAATGAAAGGCAATTGCATGTGGCTGAGATGAGAATGCTAAGAGGGATGTGTGGTGTGACGCGAAAGGATAAAATAAGGAATCAGTACATAAGAGGAAGTCTGAAAGTGGCGCCAGTGAATGAAAAGTTGATGGGTAATCGATTGTCGTGGTATGGACATGTGATGCGAAGGAATGAAGGAAATGTTGTGAGGAAAATGTTGAGTATGAATGTAGATGGCTATAAAATGAGAGGAAGGCCAAAGAAACGATGGATGGACTGTGTGAAGGATGATATGGCTAGAAAGGAGGTGACTGCTGAGATGACGAGAAATAGGGAAGTATGGAAGAAGAAGACATGTTGCGCCGACCCCAAATGAATTGGGATAAGGGCAGGAGAATGATGAATACCAAAGTTTTTTTTTTCATTTACTTATCATTATTAGGTACACCAAAAAAATGGGGGAGGCCTTTGCCCAGCAGTGGGACAGCATGGGCTGATTAAAAAAAAACACCAAAAAAAATTAACAATAACATAAAAGATGACTTGATAGGGATATATCATACAAGTTTTTAACATGGAATCTTCTATTGCCGATTGAATAACATTGCAAAGTGATAGTTCTAGTTTTCAATTGACTGTTAAATGAAACGCTTACTGACAAAATTTTTGGAAGCCATTCCGAATAAATGTTGCAGAAGCGAATGTTCGACAATTTAAGGAGTTAGTTCTATGAGACAGCAGTTTCCGTCGCCCCGCCCATTCCCTGTTACTCTTGCTAAGTTATATTGGATTCTTTGAGAAACACTAAGTAGGGTGGTCCAAGGAAATAAGATGGAAAACTTTAAATTACAGATAACTTTATAGTTTGTGCCTGCTAGACCTTATAAGCAGTAATGTAAACTTGTAAGTACTAGGTCTAGCAGGTTTATGGCAATAGTCTTATCATCATCAGCCTTAGGACGTCCAAGACGGCCCCTGCTGGACATAGGCCTCCCCCATAGAACGCCATAACGAGCGGCAACCTGCCGCTTGCATCCTCCGGTTGCTCGCGACTCTCACGATGTCGTTGGTCCACCTGGTGGGAGGCCTACCAACGCTGCGTCTTCCGGGTCGACGTTAAAAGGTTCATCAATAATTAAATGAGATTTAAACATAACTGGCAATATTTACACATGTCTGCACATTACTGCTACAACAATCTGTCACATTTCTTTGATCGATTTTTAACTTTAGCTCTATTTAGCATTAGGTTCAAAATTGATTAGGAAACTTTATTATATTCTGGTAGCTTGATGAGCTGGTGTCTGTACTATAGGAATACCTCTGCTGATAAAATATGTGTTGTTTTTTTTTAATATTATAACATATAGCTGATGCCCGCGGCTTCGCCCGCGTGGATACTGTAAAAACAATCCTTGATGCGGATTATATATCATTCTAAAATTTCAGCTCGATCGGTGCAGAACTTTTTGAGTTTTTGAAGCGTACACAAACCAACATAACATTTATATATATATATATAGAAGATAGAAGATTATATACAAAAATAAAACGTACAATCGAATTGAAAATCTCCTTCTTTCTTGAAGTCGGTTCCTAAAAAATAAAAAAAAATGAATTTGTGAAAACTTTTCTAGTTTGAGGTTAAACCTGCCGATGAAGACATTAAAAATTATGTGTATTTCGAGCACGTATCCAATAAATGTTCTATACTTTTCAATTCGATTAGGTTCAAACATTGAAGTCAAAAAGTAAAAGGCTTTCACATTACCTCTGGTCAATAAACCCATTGTCACACCGAGTTTTAAATGTAAACGGACTTTCTTGCATCATGAGTCATCAGTGAAATCGGGACTGTCGAGAATTCTCGAGAATGGCCTAAAACAGATGGTCGTATGGCCGGATAGCCGTGATGTCACAGTAGCTCAGTTACTTGGTACAGCGACCTATTCCCCTCCTTCCAATATAACCGGAATCAGATGCCACTGGCCACTAGAAGATGGCATAGTGTACCTCTGGGTTATTAGCTGATACCCTAAAGTTGCCTCATGCCATGTCTTCATAATTTATTAATACTGCTACTAAGACTATCAGCCAAAGGGTCTTTAATCGTTGGTTTTGTTCACTTCGTCCCGCCATTTTCTAGGTCTAACGCGAATGCGTGGTGCCTTTCGGGCTGTGTCAGGTCTCTATATAATGGCTAGTTTGACTCATTCGCATTACTTATACCTAGCATATTAATTCATATAGGTAATAAATCCTTTCACATATTTCGATACATAGAAAGGTAAATATTACTATTTGCCTTTCTATAATAATAATAATAATAACGTTTATTGTGTTCAATTTAATTTGTAAGGAACAATAAAGTAAGTCTATATATTGCCCAAGTTAATTTGTAAGGAACAATAAAGTAAGAATATGTTGGCTGTAAACATAAATTGTTCAAAGCGGACCTCTGATTTATAAGTTGTATTATTAACATGTAATTAATATTAGCTGTAATGTAATCGTAAATGTCAACAGTTGTAAATATTAAGTTTACTGTAAAGTAATGGCGTGGGCAAGAAGAGATTGCCATCCAAAAATATCATTATCTAATAATTTTTGTTGATATTTTATTAATACAAAAAACAGCCGTTGAATTTCGAAAATGTTTTTTAACAATGTTCAAAATATTTTTAAAGAGAATAACATCATCCTTAATTAACAAACATAGGTCGGAATACTGTCCAAGTTTAGGATGCAAATAGGTATAATTTCCACGAAGCTACTGCAGACGCGAATTTAAATAATTATCAAAGTAAGTTGGGAGGTCCTTGAATTTTAGGGCTGAACTGTTAAATAATACAATAAGCTTGCCTTGCTTACACAGGCGAAACTTTAGGGTGCGTAATATTTGGTAAAGTAGGTGGTATTACTGGTTGTATAGAACTGAAAATACTATTTGTAGTCTAATGTAAATACTCCAAGCTGTTAGCAGTAAGCTAGCAAATAGTTGCTCTTGCCATTCAAACAAGCTTTTCAAATTGTTATTAATTCTATACTTAGAACTCGACCGCTCACTCGCTTACTTGCTCAATGTAAACGCGGCTTTACTGACGCAAAGTTAATTAAAGTTAGCGCTAATGTAATTTACTTATCGACATTCCTGGGCCATAAAAATAAATTATTTATATTGTTACTGCAGCTTCAGTAACTATTTTATTTATTTGGGTCAGAGAAACTTCGACCCAATAAAGTTTGTACGATATATTATCTACTCCTGAATTAATTGCTCGTATTGCGTTATTGTTTTATGATTCGATCATGGTGTATGAATTAACTTGGAATAAAAGCAAATTGTGGTATCTTGAGTAGGAGGTAACTCTTGATTAACAAAATTACAATCTCAGAAACAATGAAACTATTGATCTGGTAAAGCTTTAATTTTTTTCATCCTGCCTTTATTATCATGTGATGGTATAGAGTTCTTCTGAGCTACAGTATTTCCTTTAACAATGCTTGACACACAAAAATTTTTCAACACGCCTAACGTGAAAACCATTTGTCTTATGGGACTCAAAAATACGTCGTGTTCACAAAAACCGAGCCCACCTAAGCCTGCAAACGAAAAAACAGGCAGGTACGTCAATTAAAAATGTAGGCAGCAAGATAAGCACTTAAGCTTTTTTAACAACATAATGACACATAGATCTCCAAAAAAGAAATATGACTTAACTTTAATGTGCCCCAATTCGCTTCGACCAAAATTGCTAAAGCTATCTTATAATCTTCCGTAACGGAATGGTAGAGTAATTCGCCAATCGTGACCACAGTCATGCTCAGACCGAGGCTTATAAATTTTAGAACGATTCGTAATTATGAGTTTTTTCCGCAAACAAATACGAGGTTCTTGGGTGCACTGGTTCGTTGACCCTTGGCGAGTATTATACCGTTACTTCTGAGTTTACTTTCAGCTAGACTGTTCGCCTAGTTCTCTCTAATAGTGTCAACTGCAGTGTGCTCATCTGATAACGCAAGAATAAGGTTTTGTTGGAGATTTCACACTTGTTCCGGAGGTTTTCTATTGTAATTGGTCGATGGATTTATAGAGGTACTTCTCAGTTTATATTGGATTTAATGTCCTTTCTTTGGTATTGTTCGTCGTAACGTTGAGCTCCTTGAGTTATAAGTCGAGCTCCACGATAACTGACAAATGCTTGCACTGACTGGACGGGTCCACTCAAATCTGTGTGGTGCTTTCTTCAAAAGACCATCTCAGACACTAATTTGCATAGTCTTCATGTGTGTATTATACCAAGATTATGTCTGTACCTTGAACATATTGTAAACCCAAACGATTTTAAAAGAGTGTCCATGAAGTTTCTTGCCATTCTTCTCATGAGACCAACGCTTTGGAATGGGCAACTACAGTACAATCACGAGTTATTATGCCTTGTGACTGGGACCGTAGCTTAGTTTATTTAGCTTCAGTAGTTTACTGCCGCACTCGGAGAGCTTCAGTGGCTGCTTGGGACGTCGCTTGGTAAAGGTTTTTGGCAGTTTTGTCATACAAAAGTATGTCAGGCCTTTGCTGGGTGGCGGCTTGAGTAATCGTTGGATATCTCTGAGTGCCGCAGTTAGTTTAATTCGACTATTCAAAAGTGCCTGTAACGGCCTACTTGAAATAAATGCTTTGACTTTGACTTTGCTTTTGCTTTGACTTTATTATGTTCTATAATGCATTTAACAGGTCTTATTGTTCATTTAGTAGATTTGAGGATTTTTCTGATTCTTTGATTGACTACAAGCTAATTTCTGTTAAGTGGCTTTCATTCGGTCATTCATTAAGTGCTTCTATTCTAAGTTTCTTTACCATAACATTGCTTGACTGTTTGATTGTCCACGCAAGTTTTCCTCTAGTTGGACCACTCCTTCGTTCCATGTCATCTGCGTAATTGTCCATCTGATATTGGAGAACAAAGTCATTGTCAATGATTTTACACTTGTCTACTTAGCTTTCTACGAGATTAATAGATTTAGATGTCTTTCTTTATGAAAGAACATCGTTTATTAAGTCTCTTGTAACATCTCTTTGAATGTTGTGAGTTTCGATTTTTTTGAAATTAATTGTAAGACCATTAAAGTAATGAATTGATCTTGTTTTTTTTAACCGACTTCTAAAAAAAGAAGGAGGTTCTCAATTCGGATGATTGTTTTTTTTAATGTTTGTTCGGGCATAACTCCGTCGCTTGATAACCGATTTGAAAAATTCTTTTTTTGTTGGAAAGGGTGTACTTCCCAAATGGTCCTATATTTTTTTTATCGAAATCGGACAAGCGGTTTTTGAAAAATCAACAAAACTCAAAAAAAAGCTACATTGTCCACATTATGACCTATGCACATGTGAACTTACATGTGAACCACTAAAAACTTTTTAACAAAAAAAACCGACTTAAAAAAACACAAAAAAGTGAAAAATAAACTTTAGAAGAAAAATCAGTTTCTGAAGTCGGTGGCAAAAAAAGTAAATCAAAGAAACAAAAGTCACCGTGTTTTTTTTTGAAGTCGGTTTTATTTTTTGTTAAAAAGTTTTTATATTTGCTCAACTTGTACAACTGCATTTAATTTCGTTGATGACTTTGATAAGTAACTACAAAGTGACTGGCATTTCTTTTACAGATTATTCGACGAGTAAAAAAACTTGCAATATTGCATGGAGTATTGTTTGTACATTTAAGTGGCATCACATGAATTTTCAATCAAAATCAAAAAACACCGTTGAAACCAAATCATCCGAAATTATACTGCGCGTGATCGCTCGATTTTAAATAAAACTTTAAACAGTAGTTGTGGAACATCTTACGACACGTTTTGCTAATTTTCAACAACTTGATCTATATTAAACGCTTTGCAATACCACCAATCAATACCATCACCACTGAATTTGAGTGAAACTCTCACTATAGCTCCCACGTGTATAGCAGATTGCTAGTATAATTTCAATCAGCATCGAGCACGCCACGTTTATGCACGAATGCGCCAAGTGTTACCAAGCGATACATCACAGTGTTACGAGATCGTTTGCAATTCTGCATAATATCTGCTCTTACCCCTCACTTTCACACAGTATTAACTTTGTTATTATTGGAATTGTCTTCGCTCACTGAGGAGTAGGTTTATTGATTAGTTGTGGAACTGAATTTACGGGCTGTGGTGGGTAATGGAGTAGTTGGTTTACATCTGCTTCGCACCTTTATGTCTGTGTTTCCTTATGGGATTACTACAGTGTTTTGTTTTCTGCTTTCATTGTGTTTGTTCAAGCTTTTGATTAGATTCAGTGTTGATCCAACAGTTTCGTTAATCATAAATTCTACTTACACAAAAAAATCAAGAACAAGCAAGGCTATTTTATTTTTATGTGTGTTATATTACCCACATATTGTTGCCTCATTATTTGCATCAAGATTAAGCAGGGCTATTTTACGCTTATGTGTGTTATTACCCACACATTGTTGTTAATCCTTCTGTTGCCCTTTCATGTTACCCACGCTCGCTAGGTCGCACCCACAGTAATGTGGGATGAGAAGAATGAGGTATAATCTTCTCTAAAACATAAGTCTTTGTATTTTTAATATCCTCATTTATCATTTTATTACGGTTCCACAAATGTTTTATCATCCAAATCATTGTCACCGTTTACGTCGTCTTTAGCCGCATTCTGGGACATTCGCGAAGTATTCAAGCGACTGTTATTATTAATAATTCATGCTTTGTAGGAATTAGCTAGACGAATGCTTACTCACACACATTTTGCTTTTATGATTTCCAAACGGGGTCTCATCTGTATCCCGGTATAACGGGTCTTAAATCGTTGTAAAACACTTAGATTTGTTTGACATTTGTTTATGTAATTTACAAGGAGGAAGTTGTGAGTATTGAGACAACATGGCAGTTTGTGTAACTGTATTTGGAAGGTGATATTTATGTGAAATGCATGCAGTGTCTGGAGGTTCTGTTACATTGTTGAACTTGGTTGAACTTCGTTTTTGGTATGACGTTGGATTTTAGATGTTTTGTCGGTTTAATCTAACTAAATTACGGTATTAGTTTATGCTATTCACCCCAAAACATTCGATCTAATTTCATCGAGTTAAATTATCATGAAGCTGGAATAATTAGGTTAATCTATATTATTGTTAGTGACAGTTACTATTGCATTTTATTTAGATGTTTTTTTATTTGTCATCTGTTTTATTTTATTTGTTTTTATTTATTTTTTTAATTACTTCACTTAAAGAATTAGGTCCGACGTAAAAAAAAGAACAATGTCACCTTTTTGTTATTTATGTGAACAAGTACCTTCATTACACCAGTTATTCTTAAACAGACAAAATAAACAACACCAATACTGGCCATTACGGCAACATACACCATCTATAACCGCCACAAAAAAGAAGTAAGAAACACACATTGCGCAGAAATATATCTGACACAAAACAGCCTACATTTATATGTTTAATAGTGCCATTATTCACCGATGTTACTTGAAGAGAACTTAGGAGTTCAGTGAGGTACACGGGGAAGTTCGAGCCTCTTACGTCAGTTCCGTGTCGTTCACTAAGGAACTTTATACCTACCTGGAAACTTGTTCAAAGTTGAGGGACTCACTCGGTGAGGGACCTAGTGTCATGTTTGTGGTGTACTTAGGGTCAACTTGGCTTTTAAATGTCACGCGAAAAGCGCATCTGAATCGCATTCGAGAACTGTCTTCGTCAATATTCTTGACAGCTCTTGGACGTGGATTTGATGTCGTGTTGATGGAGAGATTAGCCCTTAGTAATTTTAGTGTGTTTTAGTTTGGATTTCAAACGTAAGTTGATTTTGAAAAATCATGTAATTTCCTTGTACGCAAAGAATATGGGAAAACATTTCATGATCTGGTATAACAATCGGAATTGCGATCGTAAGATAAACTATGTAACGTTCTTAAGTTACTAACCTAACTTATAATAAAAAGTAACCACACTGTTACCGTGGTCAGTGGGTCATCTTAGGGGCGCCGCCGTTTCTTTTAATTACTTTTGTTTCAATGTGCCTTATCTTAGTATTGTATTTAATTATTATTTAGTAAGCTAGCTAATACAACTTAACTTTTAGAATAAATAAAACTAAATATTAAAAACTAAAGCATATAAAAAAAACTAAATAAAACAACAGGGCGTTTAAGTACTAGGTATACTCCACAAGATTGGCAGCATTGCAACATTGGATCGAAATGCTAAATCATTAGCTAAAGAAACAGATTCCCTCTGATTTTACTTCAGTACTGTATGAAATCATATAATTTAATCATTAATTTCACTTTATTATCACTTTGCCTGGCTTGACTGATGAGACCATCAAGATCTTACTTACCGCGTGCTTCAAACGACGGATAAAATCAATTAAGTATATGAAGTTAATTAAATTAATTACATCCTCCGTCGGAGATAACTTATTTTATAGCCAATCAAAGTATAAAGTGTCTACTCATAACTTGGTACTTCAAGACTTCTCCTAACACTTAATCATGTTCGTTTTGTGAAGTTTTGCGAAGTAACTGAGAACTTCAGGATATCATAACTTTTGTTCTGCTAGATTAAACTTCATTGCTCGGAGATCTTGCCAAGTTTACTGGATTGCGAACTTTATGGTGAAGTAGGTAATCTAATTTATTTTTGTAGGTGATCAAGATTTTAGGCCGTGCTAGTAAATGGGTATGTGGTTGATTTTATCAAAAATCAAAGCAACGTTTTTCTAGTGTCATCTTAAGGTAATTTTTGTTTTTGTTCCATACGTAAAATGTTCATCCATCTTTTAATTCTCTTGTTCATATTAAAATTTGGCCTTCATTAATTTGGGGACAGCGCTGGATTCATGCACAAAACTTTCCTCACAGCATTTTCCTTCTGTCTACTATTAGTGTAAAATCGGGACGATTTTCAATTGAATTGGCAGTCACATATAGGTACTTATTTCCTGACAGAAAATATAAGTAAACGTAAACGCTGCGTATACGTAATACAGGTACTTAGATATTACATCGTTCATGCAACCGCACTAATGGTCATGTCGTATATGGAATGCAGGAACCCATTCTTTACTACTTCGTGTGTCATGTAACTGATGTTCCTGTCCCTGAATAATAATTATTATACTTATTAAATAAAATCACGCGTATAATGAACTGGAAATTAACAGCGACTAATTTGAATGTAGGTACCTAGAGCGCAAATTGGTCAAAGTGTTTTCGCGTGAGGAATTTCTGCCTAGTTCGTTGTAGTCGCAATCGTGACTGCTCTGCATGAGCTCTTGGATTCCTTAAAAGTAAAGTGTCATTGGGATTTTCCATGTGGAATTTCCCAGCAGTAGCCACGTCCTAAATCCTTCTAAAGGAGACCGGTTTTTGGGGAGAAGACCGGGGAGTGTGGCCTCACTAAAATCAACCCAGTGGTCACAATCGGCACATGAGAGGACTAGAGGAGGCACCTAGACACTACCTAGAGTGCCTTGTTTCTGGAAAGCCTGCAGGAATCGGCTACCTACCCATCTATAAAAACAGCCTATTCCTACTAAACCATGGTTAAACCTGTATTCTAACAGGTCAATTGACCTTATCCCCCAGCAGTTCTATTACAGCAATTTTTCACCCATTAGATGTAACAAGAATGATTTTGTAAAGTAGTTCAAAAGCAACAAATCATAGTTTGCAGCTATTACTTAAGATTTACTGTGGCTCCCCGCAGCTCATATCTATGGGCGAGCTATAGCCCACGGCAACAGCTAAACTACGAGCTATTGGAAGTTCTACACTTGGCAAAAACATAGGCTTATGTGTGACTGAATCTTCATTTATTTTCACATGAAATGTTTAGTGGTTCGTATAAAGGGTGAAGGAAAACCTTGCACGGAAACCAAAAAGATGTCCTAGAACCAAAAATTCGAAAGTATTACTAGCCACGTAAGGTGGGTTGTGCACCATACCTTTTAAAGACTTTTTGGAGCAAGTACTCGAATTTTGATTGTTGTTTAGGACCCATATAATAGGGGCTCAATCTATTACCATCAACCGAGAATAAGGCCAACCCCCTTCCAATTTGCTACGGAAAGAATTCCTGCATAGAAACTTCGGCTCGCCTATATAGGATTCAAATCCAAGACCCGCTGCACTGCTTAGCGGACCAATTAAACAGAATAGGTATTAAAAATATACGAGGTGGGCCAAAAGAAGTCATCCGATGTTGTTGGGCTCTCATTTGTTTTCTAAATGAAAAACTTCGATTCTGTTTTTTGAATATAATTTTTTTGAACCTTTAGAATTTTATTGGTCAAGTCGAGAAGATGATTTCGGCCAAATGGGCGCCGTCACAATTGATTGCCATACGGGCTCGTTTTATGGCATTAATCATCACTTCGGGCGACAGATTCTCGCACTCGTGTCGAATGTTGTCCTTGAGGGCTTCCAGAGTCTCGGGCTTGTTCAAGTAAACACGGGACTTCACGGGAAATCCCCACAAAAAAAAAAGTCTGGAACGGTTAAATCGGGCGATATTGCGGGTCAGTGCAAATCGCCAAAACGAGAGATGAGGCGACCCGGGAACGCCGCCTTCAGAATATCGGTTGTGGCTCGCGCAGTATGTGCCGTTGCTCCGTCCTGTCGGAACCACATGTCTTCTCTAGTCCTAATTCGGCCAATTGCGGCGGAAAAAACTCGGTTAACATGGCCCTATAGCGCGCACCGTCCACTGTTGTCGTTTGTCGATGTGTCCGGCGACAGCTCGACATCCTCGGCAACAGCGGCGATATTCTCATTGGCAAAGCCTCGTGTGGTCCCTTACTCTTCAAAGTTGGTGGCCAAATGGTGCAGTGTTTGTGCAGTCACCACAGACGAATTGTTACGCAAAAACTAGACACGATTATTCCGCGTTCTTGGGGACCTCCCCAAGAACGCGGAATAATCGTGGAACAAGCCATGGGGCGATACACCTGTATCGCCCCATGGCTTGTTCACTTGTATTCTACATCTGTCTAATCCACGAATACCAAAACAGATTTACCATTGGCCGCTATTTGCAAAAATAAGAGCATAGAGCAATAGGGTGATTTCTTTTGGCCCACCTGGTATCAGCCTATGATAGAAAGAAAAAATATTTATTTTTCGCCTTTAAATATTTGTCAGTTAACTCACATAACTGTATCAAGGCTTCCTATTTCAGGTTTCAGCTCTCAATATCACTCGCAAATCAGTTTAGGAATACAATTGACCTGGGGGTCTAAAATGGCCACTTTGGCAAATCATAATATGAATTGCGTTAAAAAGCGTAAAATGGACCTTTCATTATAATAACTGCGTCTGTAACAATTTAGTAAAATACATCTTAGTAGGAAAATAATATGAATTGCGTTAACATTCTTAAAATAGTCACAGACGCAGTTTTTATTATGAAAGGTCCATTTTACGCTTTTAAACGCAATTCACATTATGATCTGCAAAAGTGGCCATTTTAGACCCCCTGAAACTCGCCTCGGATAGCTAGACCTACTGAAACTTGCTCGTGTATAAACTAGTTATAATATGTTTACTTGAAAACATGGTTTGTTATGTAAATTATAATTATACGTGAGCAAACAATATTCCAGTATCGAAATATTATTTAATCATAGTTGGTATTCAATAAATAGATACCTATGAGCTAATAAATTGATTTCTACGCAATTGCCCGTAGGAATAATCCATCAAATATTATCCGAATTTAGGCTCATAATTCATGAATTATTAGTGGGATGGATTGCCGTTTTCCATTGGGATTTGACATTAATTAATAATGTATTTTCATAGTTCTATTTCAAAATATCGAAATAGAAACTATAGACTGTCAATATTGAATGCTAGGCCTTTGAATATTAATATGACGATAATTTTATTTTGAACTTCAACTGTCTTGCAAGACTCAAGTCTTAATAAAGCTAGTCAAGCTTATTTCGAGAACCGGAATTAAGACTTAAAATTAAAATGAACGGAAACCTGACCCAAACCGGAGGCCCATAGTCCCGGCCTAAATAATTCCGGTAGTATTATAAGGGCTGCGTAATTCTGAGAAATTAATTCATATTGAAGCTGTAAACTAAGGAACCTTCTAGTAATAATTACCGTACATAATATATTTAACAGAATGGACTTAAACGAAATTCCACGAATTACTTCATATCTATTACGAAATGGTGATTCCATACATTCATTTTAATCCATTCATTCGTTAGTAAATAGTCTTTTTTTCTAAAAGTCAGATATAAAAATTGAAACTCGAAAAACTAAATGCAGTTTTTGAAATATTCGTGATAAAAAACTGTTTTAGAAAATAGAATACAAGTCTAAAAATAACTCAAATACATGGACGCTTGTACCCACAAAAGCATTTCAGTGTTAACCATTCACAAAAAACATATAACAGAAAAAAGTAAAACAGTTTTCATGTTCTGTAATACTGAATTTTAACTCCAAAACAGTGTGCCAACAAGCCCAAAACTTTTTGTTTTCATCTTTTGGAAGTCTGCCCAGCCTGCAAAGCGTAGTACGAACACGTCAAATGCTGCAGTGCTTTTACATCACACTGTCTGGCTGAAAGATGTAGACAGTTGCATTGGGCTTTTCCACATTTTGACAATGATGGTAGGTATTCTGTCGGCTGGTTCGAGGAGGCACAGGGAAAGGGCTCTTGAAAGGAAGTGGGGGAGGCTTTTGCCCAGCATTGAAACAGTAGGTACAGTCTAATAAAAAAAATAAACTGTCAAGTCAATTTCATTTAATATTCATACAATTGGAAATAATAGTTGGAGATTGTAGTTTTTTTAACCGACTTCTAAAAAAAGAAGGAGGTTCTCAATTCGGATGTTTGTATTTTTTTTTTTATGTTTGTTCGGGCATAACTCCGTCACTTGCTAACCGATTTGAAAAATTCTTTTTTTGTTGGAAAGGGTTTACTTCCGAAATGGTCCCATAATTTTTTTATCGAAATCGGACAAGCGGTTTTTGAAAAATCAACATAACTCAAAAAAAAACTACATTGTCCACATTTACCCATGAACATGTGAACCACTAAAAAGTGATAAATAAAAACTTTTTAACAAAAAATTAAACCGACTTCAAAAAAAAACACAAAAAAGTGCAAAATAAACTTTAGAAGAAAAATCTGTTTCTGAAGTCGGTGGCAAAAAAATGAAATTAAACAGACAAAAGTCACCGACTTCAGAAACTGATTTTTGTAAATATTGGAACACAAAGATCCTTCTCCAGTGGTTAAGTTTAGCTATAAAAATACCCTAAATGACGGTTCCAGTGTTTCAATTGATTACAACATTAGCAAGAGAAATAATTGCGGTTTCTTCTGTCTCTATAAATCTATTGAAGTTATCCTGCCAAACATATTTCAGAATCATTCTGTCAAAGCTCTCGTTTCGATTAAGCATATTTGTGGCACATTTCAGTCGGTTGCTTCCTGCATGGCAGTGGTTACACATCCAAATTGAATCGATTATGAATTGTATACTGCGCTTCCGTAGAGAATACGGAATTCATACTTGATGAGGATGGAGTGTGGATTAATTTTAGTTGATACATAGTTACTGGAAATAGTGGAAATTATTGAAATAATTCATGTTGACTTTTGGGTCTTGCACATGCTTACTGAATCATCGTACTGTTGTAACATTTGCTGTGGTCTATTTTTGACTTTAGTTCTTTTATGATTCCGAAAAAGGATTTCGTTCGGAACCTTTATGACCTCTCTTTTTATCCCGTCTGTCACTGAGTTTTTCTCAAGAATCAAAATTCCTTTAGAAGGTATGTGTGATAACTGAATGTGATATCATTACCTTCTACAATCATCTTTCAATTATTTTTTTTTCGCAAAGCTGAAACAGTAGTCCGACCCATAAAAATAAAAGGCCCAAATCTCCGTTCACAACTCAAAATATAAACCTCGACAGCGGAACTCCAAAAGGGTCACATCACAAATCTCATCCTGTTTTAAAGCCAGCTGATGTTGCATATTTTAGCAGAACGGCCATGATAGACGTCAGCCCGTTTAGCTCGGATACGATCTACAGATGCGGTATATTATCAATTTTACAGCAGTCTTTCCCTTAAATATTCATGACGGCTGGTTTCTACTTCAGTCTGTTAAGTGGCATGTAACTTTCTGGGATTGATATTAAATGGAGTATGATGTTCTATTTTATCTGAATGAGTTTCATGATACGGGATATAATTGAATTGAATGGTTTTGTGGATTTAGTGGTTGGTAAGATGGAAAGTGCTAATCTTTTTAGTTGCTTCCAAATAAGAATATAGATTTTGATTAAAGAGACGTAATGAGCCACTGACCATCACTGACATGAACTTTGGGATCCAACTATTAAAGAAGTGATAACAAGGTTTGCTAAGGATAAAACTTCTTCTACATGTCGCCTAGAATAAAATGCCTCTCAATATATTCGAATAATTACATTGAACAACATTCACTAAAGGTCATACCTGGGAGACGAATGTAGACTGGCTGCGCGACAACAATACTTTAAATACTTCACTAAATTATATGTCAAAGTCTGAAATTAGCCGCACTGGCTTAAGTGAACCTTTACCGAAACGGGAATCTCTAATTTCCAAGCAGCATACTATTAATCAAGCTCCTGTATTAGTACAAACTCCACACAATACATCCACGACATCATAATTACCAGCAAAAAAGTTACCTCACAACTACGTAGGTGATGATACCGTATCGATTGATAGATAAACTGATCCTCTGTTATTAATTAATAGCACATTGTTCTGTAACGAGTGCGACCCACTTCAGGTTACATCATGTCGTGTCAATGTCAGTTTAGTTCTCATGTGGATTGGTGGAAGTTGTAGGCGGAGCGGAAGCGGGGAATGAAAGAAGGGTTTATGAAATAATTATGGGAGACTTAGGTATCAAATACATGTAAAAAAAAAAATCATTATACATTATGCATGAAAAGATGCGAGAGAGTTTTCCTTGTTTGGACTGTGATGACTATTAAATTAATGACACACTGTATGTATATGACTGTGTATACTTTAATCTAAGCAGAACCTATAACGCGTTAGATCAATTAATTGCAGGAGATATTTTTTGCCCGTGGCATTATCTTGCAATTAATTTATTTAAGGTAACTTGTACCGATGCATAAACACGCGATAGCTCTTGAATTTTGCTAAGCGTATACATATTTTTGCTCGTGACTGTACATAATGCTACTAGACTACTCCAAAAACTATGGGGAAGAATATTTATTTTAAGTGAAGGACCTTACCTAAAATTTCAATAGCTTAGTGCCAGTCTTCGAACCAAAAAAAAACAAAAATAAATCAAAATACTATGATATTTTATTATTGCTCCACTCCACAGCCCACAAAAACAAAATAAAAAAACGTTTACAATTAATGACTAAATTCTCCGCTCCAAATCCGCTGTCATCTGTACCTTAACGTAAAGTATAACTGTCCCACGGAGGCGCATCGGCGGCTAGTAACGGCTCGTTGCGATTGTTAGCGACAAGCGAACCGTGGAATATTGCCGTAACAGCGTGCTGATGCATCATCTACTTGCTTGTCAAAATTGAGTGAGGTAACCGATGATGATGGCCGTATGTGTTGGAATCTTCCAGTTTAATAATGCATAGCACGAACCACGAAGTCATCTCTCTTTTCCTCCCGAAATCTCCATTTCATCATCATCATCATTTCAATTTTTGAATCTCCTCTCTTTTCGTACTTTTTCGTAGAGATAAGCTTTGGAATGGACAACTACAGTCTTTTCACGGTTGAGTTGAGTTTTAGTCCTATGTCATTTACTTGGGAAAACCATTTCTTGTACTACACAGAATTACAGCAAGAGTTTGGGTAAATGTGCAACTAGCGAAATTTTTTGCGTAATAAAAAAACAATGCTATAAGCAACCTACAAATCAATGAAAGAGGCTGCTGCTGTGAGGAACCATTCTATTTTTTGCTCAGGAATACCATGTTATTACCATCCTGACAGAAAACCCTTTTCGTACATAAAATACACAAGTATCACCATGCTGGGAACAAGCTACATTGAACTCAAATTCAGTTAATGTTAGAATTTCATCAGTCAGTTATTTCATCTTATTTTCAAATCGCTATTGTTACGGTTATTGCGGTAAAGCCATGTTGTAATTGATACGAGTAAGAATGAATTACCTTAACCGGTGCTACCCATTTAATTGTTATTTCTAAACGTGGAAATCGATGTTATAATTAAAATAGTGAATTTCTGTTGCAATTTGCAATAATTGAACTTCCAATGCATCTATTAACTCCTCGCATTTACCTTTTTAACTAGATCTATATTTAGTTCCAAGAGAGCTTTTATAGAAAAACTAGTTGCTAGAAATCTTGTTTAGACTATCTCTATTGAGTTAATGAATATTTATGTTCAAGGAGTAACAAGGTTTTAATTAACCATCTCGGAAGAATAAAAAAAAACAGTTGCTTCGACCTTCAAGCAATTTCGAAGTTCAAAGTTCCACTTTTAAGAGAATTTGAAAAGCCATTCCAATAGGTACCTTACATAACGTATAATATGTCACCATTAAGGTTGACTGACCTCTCATTTGGTGAGGCAGGTGGCCCACATAATATAGTCGGCAAACAACTTGTCAAAACACAACGGAACTGCCGTCAACGAAATGACGTTTCCATAGTCGACCATTCAACTTAAGATAACATACATCACTGGGTTTACAAGACAGCTCTTAGAACTGTGTTTGACAAAGCAAGCAATAGGAAAGATGAAGTAGTAAGTCATCGATGTAAACTAGTTCTACTTGGAGTGACAATGACCGTAGCTTTACTTGTTTAGCAGGTTTATTCACAATTTTACAGTTCGTTTTGTTAATAGCTTTATGTTTATGAGACTTATATAAAACGTTTTTATGTTTGCGTTTATTGGTTTTTTATTATTTATTAATAGATGATAGGAATTTTTGAGGTTTTTTGATAAAGCTTATTTTATTGAGATTTTTAAATTAGGTTACTTAGATAGCGAACGTTTATTGCCAATTGTTATATTTATTGGTTAGTATTGAACTTTTTACAGGTCGAGAAATTGAAATGATAAAATTAGGAATGTGACTTTATGGAATCGACCTTACGAACTATAACCACATACATACACAAATGTTTTATTGACATATTGTAGTTATAAAGTTAAGAAGTTAGTTAAATGAAATGGGATAAGGGCAAGAGAATGATGATGATGATGATTGTAGTTATAAAGTTATTATTTTTTATTATTATAAATGGGCTTGCTCTTGACCTCAATCTTGCCCTAAGGGCAGAGATGATGTCGACGATGGAACGAGCTTACCCAGAACAAGCCTGTTTACTCGCGACTTAAATAGATTAGGATTATACCTAATTGTATTCTGAATAATAAATAATTTGTATAAAAATCACTATACCTTAATTAAAGGAATCCACCAAGGGCTTGGAAGATAACTAACTTTAATCTTTCTAATTTTTCTTTCTACAAAAATATAAATCCTCAGTTTTCTATCGGTAAGCAAAAATAAAAGCTTATAAATGTAGGCTGCCTACTACATGCAGCAGCCTACATGCAGCAGCTGCTGTTCGAAGCAAATATTTGCTGCCAATGTTTGTACCAATGCGGGAATTCAACGAGGGCTCACTGAACCATTCGTCGTTGCGATATTTTTTTTTGTTTTCGTCCTGGACTATACCTGGGAGCATTCCTGTTATGGATATATTAAATGTCAAACAAAAAAAATACTCGTCAAAAACTTGGAACTTTCCAACTTTATTACGAGTTCTTTTCTTTAATACAAGGTTTTCGGTGCGTTAACGTTATTGTAGTGATCAGTCTTATTGTTAACCGTGATTTTTCCCAAAAAGAAGACTTTTCCCAACAATTTTTTTTGCGTAGAGTTACTTAGATTAACGTACAGAATGCTTGCTTCAATTTTACAACTAAATAACAGAAAACACTCTCAACCCTGAAGGATTGACCCAGAAGAAAATAAGAACTAGTCATCGTCATGGCTTTGAAAAATAAACATTTGAAGAAAACCGTTTCTTCTAAACAATCATGAGATGTTCCCTCACTAGAATATGTTTTTCTCTCTACATCCAATTTACATGTTTGTAACTAACCATGAGTTCACAATAAGGTTTTTTCGATTCTGTAACACGGTAACAGTCATAAACCTTTCTGTGTTATTTTGGCAAAGAGCCAAACAATACAAATGGTTTATTATGTTTAGCTACAAGACTATGAATACTGTAGCTTTATTTTTTTAGTTGATCAGTGAGCGTGGGCTGTGTTGAATCCACAAATGGAAATCAAATAGACTTATATATCGTTGGTATTATGCTTACGGTACAGATTGTGTTTGTATATCAATACATTGCGGAACTCGATCTGGTCTGATGAGGGAAACAAACTGATTAGGGTAATTGGAACTACGGGATACAACTTTTATAATATAATCACTTATAGTTTATTTACTAGTGACCCGCCCGGCTTTGCACGGGTACAAAAATATACATAAACCCCTCTTGAATCACTCTATCTATTAAAAAAACCCGCATCAAAATCTGTTGCGTAGTTTTGAAGATCTAAGCATACATAGGGACAGACAGCAAAAAGCGACTTTGTTTTATACTATGTAGTAATAGTGATGTAGTGATTTAGCAGTCGTAACAGACATTGAGTGGCACGAAAGGTCTGATATCCCTGATTTTACCAAGGGGTATCGTATTACCCAGTACAAACTGAATTCTGGAGGTCAGATAGGCAGTTGTTCCATGTAAAATACTATTATTTATCTGTATTCGGTTAGACTGGAAGCCATGATGGGATCATCATAGTTGGGAAAAAGCTAGGCTAGGCAGAAACCGATAACGGTTTCTTATCATTTTTACTTACTAAGACGGAGATATTAATATCAAAAGTAAAAATGTTTAGGAGGCTGCTTAAAACTGTGTATTTACGAATAAATAGAACATTATGTATCAATGGTTAAAAAATAATTGTGTCAGTTAATAATGTAAATAACTCTCGTTTCCAGGTGAATGCTGGGTGTATGGGAGGTCAAAATGCGAGCCGTACTCTGTCTGCTGCTCGCCGCCAGCTGCGCGCTGGCTGATAAGAATGATAACAGGTAATGTATTCAAATATTACTTAAAGAAATAGAATAGAATGTTTTGCATCTCGTGAGTAAATATTTATTTATTTATTTACCACCACTAATATAGCAATATTATAGATTTATTCAAATAATAATGTAATACTACACCAGTCTTACCAAAAGGTATCGTCTTACTTAGTCCTAACTAGGTTGTGGAAGTCAGATAAGCAGTCGCTTTATGTAAAATACAGCTACATTCAGTTAGACTGGATGCCGTCCCCGAAAGACTTTCTTACAGGCTAGGGAAGATGATGATGAAGACGACTAAACCAATTTCTAACACAATTTTTGTAACTGTTACAGGCGCACCAAGCCATTCGTCGCTGATGCCGTCGGCAACTCGTTGCCACCACCATCCAACGTGCCAGCTACCGTCGGCAGTCCCGTAAATCTTCTCACACCTGACCGCTATGAGTTCTACACTTTCGATGAATCTGGAGAACTTGTAAAGAGGCTCATGACTCTGGAAGAAATCCAAGCAATTGTTGCAGCCGGCGAAGAAGCTGAAGGCTTAGTGACTTTTGCCAATGATAATCAACCGACTGTTTCTTTCAACATCAACCAACCACCCTATACAAAAGTTCATAGCGTTGTGACGAATGTACAAAATGTTCTCAAAGCGCAAATGGAAGCTCACAAAAACAAGCCCCATGTCCAACCTACACTAGATACCCCTGACGTTTCTGATTCCTGGAGTTTGATCTTGCCCTCAATATTTGGGAATACGGGAGTTGATATAGTTCTTGACAAAGCATCTGGGTCAGTTACACCACCTGAGACGGATACATTGGAAGAACATGTTGAAGATGAAGATAATTCGTTAAGTAAAGAAGGCAGTAATCAAGTTATCAGTAGCTCTACAACATTAGGGGAAGAGGAAGTGGTTGTTACAGAAAAATTGCAGGCAGTAGAAACTAAAGAAGTGCCATCCACGACTAGTACCACAACTCCGACTACCTCAACAACAACTACAACCACAACACCGAGACCAACAACAACAACGCCTAAACCAACGACGACAACTCGTAAACCCACAACTACGACACGGAAACCGACAACTACGACACGGAAACCGACAACTACGACTCGTAAACCCACAACTACGACACATAAACCTACAACTACAACTGAGAAACCAACGACCACCACTGAGAAAGCAACAACAACCACAACGACTGCTCCAAGTACCACTACGACTGCTCCAACTACCACTACGACTGCCCCAACTACCACTACTACTACTACTAAAAAACTAGTAACTTCAACAACTACAACCAAAAAACCAACTACTGCAAACTCTCCGACTAGACTAAGCTCAACTGTAGGTATACCATCAACTAAAGCTACTGCGAGCCCACGTCCTTCTACAACCACTATCAAACCAACAACGCTTAAACCTGTCACTAAAACAACTGTAAAGGTAACCACAGCAGAGCCAGAAGTCACAACCAAAAAGCATAGCATTAGCATTTTGCCGGAGCAAGAGTATGAGAATATCAACGTCCACATCCAACCTAATGCCAATGCAGTTTCTTCAACGGAGAAAAACGAAATAGAATTTGAAAAAATAAGTACCTTTATCCCAGTGTCTACTGTGAACTATATTACTGAACGCGCAACACGCAAACCATTTGTAACCTCTCAGTCTAATGCCGTTTATGCCGCTAGCACGACAAAGAGGTCTGTCACTACCACAACTCAAGCAGTGACTTCTGAAACACCTAAAATCCAAACTTTTGCGACTACAAGTAAACCTGTTGTTAGTACATCCAACTACGTTTCAAGTACACTGAAAGAACAAGATATTGAGAAAGTTAATTTAACTACAATTACAACACAATCTGTTTCCCCATCGACAACAATGTCAACTACAGAAGTTGTGTCCGCTGAAAATTTAAATGCAATGGACGATAAACCAGATAATGACAACGAAGATAAAGAAAAAGATCCCGAACCTTTACTTCCACTGTTTGATGTCGCTCAAAGTATAAGTCAAATAGCTTCTGATCTTGGTGGAAATTATCAACCAATTCCGACAACAAGCAATTTACTTGATACGACAAAACTTAATGGATTGGATTTAGAAAGCAAAGAAGTTCTTGATATGGATATACCTTCCGGTTCTGGAAATGAAACCGATATACAAACTCCCGAACTTTCAGATAAAAATACTGATAATTTCGTTAAAATATCTACAATTGATCCCCATGGTCAGAATGAAAACAAAGAAAATAATCATACTAAAAACGATAACATATTAAAAGAAACAGGATCGATAAAAACCGATACTAAAGAAACAGAAGTTCAAAAAACTGAAATTAAGGAAACTGTAGTTCAAAAAACTGAAATGAAGGAAATTGAAGTTCAAAAATCTGATACAAAAGAAGCTGAAATAGTTGAAAGTTTAAATGGAAGTAACAAACCAAATATTATTATTAAAGACGTTCAAAAAGTAGAGGTATTTACCACGCCTGCTGCTACTGAAGCTACCACTACAGACCCGATTATATCTGAGTCAATGGGTGACTTACTGTCACAAGTGGTTAATGAAGCACCGCAATCTATTGTCGAAGAAAATCCACAACAAGAGGTTAAACCTACAACAATTGAAAAAAATCTAGAGCTTACTACAGTAGAAAGTGTACACATTTCCGAAACAACCTCTGAAATATCAAACAAAGTTAAGAAAGAAACAAGTTCTACTACAGAATTACCAGACAATTCCCCAAAAGAAGATGTTCAAACTAAGGACAATGACATAAGCAACAAAAAGTTGCCTTCAGAAAACAGCAAGAATAAAATAAATGAAGTTGAAGAGAAGATAAAAATTGAAACTTTGGCAAAACCAAATGAAAGTAAGAAAGATGAAAACAAAAAAGGAGAAGAAGTGGAAGATAATACTAAAAACTTTGTACAAATCTCAGTTTCAACGGATAATAAAAGCAAAGTAGAACCAGTTTCTCCTAAGAACAAGAACAACGTTGATAAAACAACTGAAAACGAAAATAATCTTGAAAAAAATACAGAAGTACAGAAAGAGAGTGCAGAAACAAAACCGGAAAAAGAAATGACCAAAAATGGGAATAAAACTACAGAGACTGTCAGTGACAATGCTTCTAGTACAGAAATAACTACAACATCACTAGAGCTAATTACAACAACAACTACCACTCCACCTACGATAAGTCAGTCAAAGTTAAACAAAATTAATTTGCCTGAAAAAATAAATATAAATAATAAGAAAGATAAACTTCCTGAACCATTGCCTAAAGTTGACGACTTCAAGAAAAAAATACAAAAGGTAAACATCGATGAAGAAGAATTAGTAAATGAGAGAAATAATTCATGGAAGCTTGTTCCGACTCTTTCTCCACCAAAAGCAAATGAAATTCCAAAAGATAAGGTGAAGTCTGAAAATCATTATGTTCCAGATAACGAAAACAAAGATATTGTTTTAGAATTTTCGAACGAAAATCAAGGATTGGAAGTAACAACACGAGACCTGGGTGAAGATCTCGCCCGCTTTTCTGAACTTTCTAATGAACTAGCTTTTAGATTCTGGAACGTGATGATTGACGATATCGACAAAAAGAGAAGTTTTGTTTTGTCGCCCTATTCTATATTTTCAATGTTAGCCATGATATTTATGGGTGCCAGAGGCGCAACTTCGGGAGAAATGAATGAGATTCTGAAATTAGACGACATGGTTACATTCAATCCCCACTTTACATTGAAGAATATTTCTGACTCAATTGAAACCACTCCAGAATCCGGAGTAGCAGTTTCTGCATTTATTAGAGAACTTTACAGTGACAGAAATAAGGGCAAAATCCTAACATTTTACAAAGAAAGGGCTCAACACTTTTACAATGGCCATGTTGAGGAGGTTAACTTTAAATTAATTAGTGACATTATAAGAAGAAGGACTAACTTGCTTGTCAAGAGGTATACCTGGGGCAAGATTCCGGAATATATGAAAACCAATAACATTGTTATGCAACCACCTTTAGCTGCATTTACGGCTAATATTTTTGAGGTAAGTGTTATTAGTCCTTACTTTGCAATTATACAAGTACAGTAAAAAATATACCAGTATGGGGCAAGCCCTTCTAAATTGGAAATATGAAAGTACACGCAGCACATACCTACAGTGTGTTATGTTAAACGAGGGATAATAAATTATATTGAAGGACGGTATTCAGTATTCGATTCTCGTACCAAATATGTAAAAAAACTATATAACCTTAATTTGTGACAAATTGTGCCATGGCCCCCCCGCAAGCTCTCCAGATCTCACTTTATTACACGATTCTTTATTCGCCAGTTTTAAAATATGAAGGGAAATATGGATTATACTATTTTTTTTTTATTATACTAAAAGTCATTACCCCGCGCTTTTTTTGTGATAAACGCCCCTGCGTTTTGCGAGACTTTCCGAAATATTTGGCATGGTTCAGTCTGTTATTTATCAGTATTTTTTTGTTCATATTTATATAAGTATCATGTAAGCGTATTGCGGGTTTCAATATGTCCCCCGTTGAAACTAACATATTGTATAATAGGATCGCCTTTCGTCGTTTCTGTCTATTAGGATCGCGTTAGGTCGTTTTGACACGGCTTTGTTTCAACAATTGTGTTTGTAATAATCCTAAATAAATTACTCCTATAAAATGCCGACAACTACATGCTTTTGGGCTTCGCCGCGGTCGGATGAAAATAGAAGTATAATATTTGTTTCAGTCTTTTGAAACCTCCAAATTCTCATAAACGCTCTGTAACTATTCTTAAATTTGTGTTTTCAATCTTTCAGACTGACTGCTCAGGAACATCGGTAGAAGGCAGAGATGGCGAGATGTACTTCGTGGTGTCTCCGAACGTCCGTCAGCGACGTCTCGTACCAGTTCCAGCCGTGGTGTACAAGAGCGGCTTCCTGGCTGGTTACGATCCAGTCCTAGACGCGACCGCAGCTGCCTTAGGAAACACTAACACTATAGTCAGCACTCTGTTCCTCATGCCTGGCCAGCAAGGAAATGTGGTACATGCTGATGATTTAGAAAGACTTGAACAAAGATTACTAGATGCTTTGCCAACGACGCCTACTTGGAACCGTGTCTTACGCACTCTACTTCCTCGCACTGGCTTGGAACTTCAAATCCCGAGGTTCGCTCAAAAATCTACATTCAACGTCTCGTTGAGTTTGAAGAAAATGGGACTAAAAGACTTATTCGATGGAGACCATGCTGATCTTGGTGGCTTAAATGGACCTTCGAAGGATCTGTACCTCTCGGACATGGTTCAGCTGAACACATTCGCGACTTGCGGCGAAGATGGAATTGGAGAACAGCATCACTCTGAAGAATATCCTGAGACTTTGAGTGTTTCACAAAGACGTCGCACAAGATGGTTGAACGATTGGGATGAGCCGAGAGATTACCAGAGGGCGTTCCATGATCCACATGACGTTGGAGACGCGATGCATCTGCCACTGCACCTCCGGCCAAGACAAGCGCGCCTGCCGTCCAGGAGTGCGCTGCCGGCGCGACTAAAGTTCGACCGACCTTTCCTCTACTTTGTGAGGCACAACCCATCAGGAATGATATTGTACTTCGGGCGGTACAACCCTCGGCTTCTCCCTTGAAGGCGTTAAAAAGACTGTTAGCTTAGTTTAAATAACATTCCTAAAAGGAAAGTGATAAGGGAATACTGGTGAGTGTGATAATGAAAGTTGTTCTATGAGCATTTACGTGACAGTATTAATAAGTGTATCAGTACGGAGTAGGCGTTGAACAGTACAATACGGATTGTACAAGTGAACGTACTTTTACTCTGTCTCATATCAAGTATGTATAAAAGAATGCTAATGAAATGATGAATTATTGTTGAATGTTTGCATAAATTGTACTGTAATAGATAATGATTAAGTAGTGTAAGTAAGTTTGACGTGGAATATTGTCTTTTCACTGTCTTATTAGTTTCAATATTAGAATAAATGCGATGTTTTGAGTAAGTGTCCGTTTTATTAATTTACCTTCTATGTTCCCCAAAAGCAATTCTGCTAGTCTAGTACATACATCTAATAACGCACAATTGTTTAATGAATTAAGATTTATTTTTTTGAACGGAAAAATTGTTTACAGTCTTTTAAAAATTCCTTCTTTTCGGTGCACTCTGGTGTCGGTATGTACATTGGACATTCCTGTAACAAATGAAAAGCCCGATAATGACAGCATTGTGATTTGTTTTGATTTGAGTACTGTGAAGGTAGCTAATTTCGAACTACAACCGCAAATGCGGTAGCTAACAATAAATCAGTTTCCATCGCAGAACTAAAAAGTAGCAAGCAAGTGATATTTGAGAGTAAAAGTTACTTGTATTGGTCAGACTATAATACTCTTGCTTAATTTTTCGTAAACTTGCTGCTGTATACTTCTAATCGCCCCATGACAACAAAATTGAAGATATTAATTTGTGGAATAGTCTCTACAATTCACTGCCTGCTTTTATTATCCACGTTCTTAGAAAAAAAATCTAAATAGGGCTGCTCTCGACCTCAATCACACCTAATTGAAAGCAATATTATTGTAATCTGGATCTCCTTAGGCCGCAGATGAATGGAATTTTTAAGAAAAATCATTCAACTCCACGCTGCACGTCCGCGCCGCTCCGAATTTGTGGCCTTAGGGTTTGAGTTAATTGGTTTCTTCCTATCGCATCTGATCTTTGCTTCACATCAGGCGAGATGCTACAAACCGCAAACCCATTTATAATAGTGTTAAATTTTTTACGAAAGTCGCAACTAAGCAGTTTAGTCAAACTTACCACGTTTATATAATTTCTGATGCATTCTTGAAAATTGAATAATGCGCAAATACCCAGTGGAAGGCCAGGTTTGTATTCGTCCTTACAGACAACTTTGGCTTCGAGCATGACGTCAGCAAATATTGGGTTCAGTGACACCCATACGTCAAGATGACCGAAGTACTTGTCTATATCAAGCTTAGAACGATCCTCTTCATTGAGGAGACCGTACTTGTCGAGGATACAAGCCCAGTGCCCACACTGAAATATATGTTTTGTTAATAAAATAGAATTAGGTATCATACCAGTTTTTTTTTTATTGGGACATGTCCGCCACATATTACCAAACCACTGCAACTCCTGAAAGCCAGAATCAACAGTGGCGACCACCAGAAAAGCACCGAGACAATGAAGCTCGACGAAGTACCAGAAAAACTGCCACAAAATTATCATATCATAAGACATGAGCTACCTTTGTTTTTTTTTTGTGGTAATCATCATATGACCCCTCCCGCTCTGGGCGTAGCGGAAGGGAGTGTCAGACTTGTACTCGCTTAAACCAACCCATGTTCTTAATTAGCCCTGCGGATTCCGGGGCCGCGGTATCTCTTTCAAACAGTCCTGTAGCCGCAAGACATGAGCTACCTGAGAGCTCATTTGAATACCTAGCTAGGAATCTTCAATATACCTCCTTTGAGACTTTATTATAAAGGCATAATATAGATTTGATTTGAAGATTCCAATTTCCAATACCTCCTTCCTACTTCTTTTCTCCTGGTGGTTTGTGGGACTTTACTATGAAGGCATAATATAGATTTGATTTGAAGATTCCAATTTCCAATACCTCCTTCCTACTTCTGTTCTCCTGGTAGTTTGTGGGACTTTACTACCTATTCTTTTTTTTAAATCTAATAGAACCTGTACAAATATTCTGTTGCTGACTGTCCTAAAAATGTGTCAGGGTATCCGATTCTTTTACGGGGGATCAGACCGAAATAGAAAATAATTTATAATAAAACGGATCCCCTAGGGTACCTATCAGTTTTAGGGGATCATACCGGAATAACTCGATGAAAAGATGACAGACAGACAGACGTCAAGACTTCAAGAGTTACCTTCGCATTTGTATTATTAATATTAATACCTACTTACATTAAAAGCTGTCCTTTTAAAGCCAGATACATTGTTCTTTTGGTCATAGAACTGTATAGCTATAGCTCCACCGCATTCCTTAGCAACCTCTCGAGTAAAGAACGGTGGGAACACACAACATACGCGGTACTAAAAAAAAACAGTAATTCAAGTTTTACAGACAAGTGATTAAGGGCCAGCAGGTGGGCCGACGACATCGTTGGCAGGTTGGGTGGCAGGTTGCCATTAATTATGGCGTCCCATGATGGGGGGAGGGGCTTTGTTCAACAGTGGACGTCTTCTGGCTGCTGATGATGATGATAATAATGATACACGTAAGTGTTAAGCTTAACGGCCCTTACCCTACTATCGCATTTTTAGCTATCACATCATTTTCTGCCGCAATCAAAGCAAAGCAAATTTATTGTACCTATACTTTATTTATTTAACAATTTTATCTATTATTATTATTATTAGCCTGTACTGTCCCACTGCAGGGCAAAGGCCTCCCTTCCCTCCTTCCACTTTTCGATGATAGGCCAATCCTTTGAGAAGGAATCCAGCTCATCCCGCCATCTCCTTCTGGGCCTGCCGCGTTGTCGTTTCCTGCTGGTTGGTGTCCACTGAGTGGTAATTTTTGCCCATTGCTCCTCCGACATGCGGCAGATGTGACCAGCCCAGTTCCATTTCAACCCAGCAGCTGTATTGCCAGCATCGGCTATTTGGGTTTTCGTTATCTATTTACACACTCAATTTTAATATAGAAAAGCAGAATGTAAAAGAAAATGGTGCAAATGTGATGCTGATTTCTAAAGAAATCTCTCTTAGTGTGTTTTTAGAAAACTAAAATAAGCGAATTCTACTTTATATCAATGGTCAAGTATAGAATCAGCTCCTTAGACGAACATGCCGAGCAACCAGCCTCGAGTTCCTTATTGTTGTCAAAGTTCCAAGTACTAAAGCTAGATGGCGGTATATTACAGAACCATAAGGTAAAGAAGAAATTGTTCTATGATGAATTATTTATATTGAAGCAAAAGTAGGTATTTGAACATTTTTTAACTTACCATTACTACCGGGTCTGGTGTGCATTTGTGTATTGAGATTGGATCTTGTTGACATTCTCGTAACAACTGGTATTGGAAAAAAAACCAATGATTTATTATCACTATTTAGATGGAAAGACACAAAACAGTTGGCAGTAGTTGTTGAGCAGTTGGTATAGCCATTTTAATAGTACTTTTATGTCACAGAAGTAAGGAATATTTTCCCTGTTCATAGTAATTATGTTATGACAGTTCACAGCACCTACTTTCATACTAGAATTAACCATTTTTTTTGCACTTGTATTAACAACCTATTAAAAATCTTAAAATTCCTTGACACACAATCAAAACCGCTGAGTTTACAAAGTGTTAACCAAGAGATTCTTAAAAATCAAAAGTGAGAAGTTCAAAAGATAGAGGTTGAATGAGAACGAAACTTCGTGTGAAAGCTCGTCTTTTATACCCATATTATGCTTAACTTGTGCTTGGAAGAACACGTGGCTAAAATTCTAAATCAATCTTCAGGTTAAGCCACGCTTGCCTAGGTTGGACCACCCATTATATGCCGAGTTTCCGCTGTTCCTCGGAAAGCACTTTCAGCTGTTGGTCCCGGCTGTAATTACACAGTTTACATACTGTCGTTACGGGTAGTCAGTGACACTAAAGCCTGAAAACCAGTCTTACTCTTGGTAAGACTGGTTTTCAGGAGGGTATTGCATTACCCAGTACTAACTTGTGTTGTGGTGGTTACTTATGCGGTCGCTCTATGTAAAATACTAATATTCAGCTGCATCCGGTTAAACTGGAGCCGACCCCAAGGTAGTTAGGAAAAGGCTAGGCAAATGATGATTCTCGGTAACAGAAGCCTAATAACAATCATTGCTCTAAGCATGGAGGTAAAATAAATATAAATAAGACTACTTACATAGATACCAAACACTATTAATATCACTGCTTTCATTTTTTCCACCGATATTATAATTACTATTTTTTAAGCTAGATTGTATTTATATTGGAAATAGTATTTTTCTTCCCGTTGTAATTTTGTTGGAAGTAAGCAAAAGACTGACACACTGACCGCCTGACCACGGCATTTACGTACATACTGTTGTAACACAAGAAGCTTGTTTTTAAAACAATTAAGTATAGAAGTAGTTTTGCCTTACATCAGAAATCATAATATTTTGTAAGTTCTATAATTTCTTCTAATAGGTTGCACGCGGTAATAAAACCAGTATAAGCTTGACTCTTATTCTATTACGACTCGGTAATATGCCAGGTCACCACACCGAGTTTACTAGTGTTTCGTTGACTGTACGTTGCAGAGGAAAAGTCATGTCGCTGATTTTTCTTGAAATTATTTGATCGAGTTGTATCGTAAGACCATAGAAAATAATGACTGTATTGAGTCAGGAAGAATATGACGGTTGACCAGGAAAATGCAAGGAAGAAAACGTGTTACGGTCCCTGGTAAGGAGATAAGGGAAGAAAGATGTTGATGAATCAGGATGATAATTTAAATTTTGAAATTCGAATGATCGCTGTTCTCGCAACAAGTGCTGACAATAGACAACAACAGGACAACAGAAAGGAATAGGTATCAGCGAGAATCTTAAAAAAAACTGTTACATATTCATTTCCTCTTTTTGATGAAAACTTGCTAGGTGGAATTAAAACCTAATTAATCATCTTTTCTTAATTCTGACGTAGACCAAAATGATATTAATACTGATAATGTAAGTAGTAACCCATTTTTTGGGTTTGACTTTATTTACCTATGCTTTCTAGGCACTTATTAAAGAATTGCACATTTCGTAGTTTATTTAAATGTATACTATGTATCTTAGGCATAAATGCAGCCCGTCGGGGCTGCGGTGGTTACAAAGATACCGCGGCCTCGTCATAAAGGGCTAAGATGGAACGTGGGTGGTTTTTAGTCAGTAGAAGTCTGACACTCCCTTTCGCTCTGCCCAAGAGCGGGAGGTATTGAATAAGTAAAACCTGATTCTCTGTATAATAATTTTGTTACTTTATATTTTTATATGATTCACATTTATTTCAATGCTTTTTTCGACTTTTTTCGTCCTGTTTCTTAGGTTCTTCATAATAAGGTTTGCACTCTTGCATGTGTTCTCCAAGACGTTGGCACTCTTCAAATTCCTTAAGTTTGCAGTTCTGAAATGAAAATAATTAGGTAGGTATATTTACAGTAGGTACTTCTTTAAAACTGGGTTTTATTTGCATGCTGAAGATTTTTATTTTTGCCAATAAAGGCATTGTGCTGTTAAAATAAGTCTAAAAAAATATTGACAGCATCAAAGATTGAATTAAATATTATTGTTAGATGTACCTCCGCGGTACTTACAAAGTGTAACTTTACATAGGGAAGAGTGAGCGCCTTATATGGAACTACAAAAGAATTTTCAGTGTGATATAGTAGGACAATATTAGTACAACACTATTCAAATGTTGATTCAGGGACCCGCAAGAGAAGTGCAGAGAACAAACATGGGTGGTTTTTAGTCAGTAGAAATCTGACACTCCCTTCCGCTCCGCCTAGAGCGGAAGGAGTTATTAAAGTTTGATGATTTCCCAGACTCCAAAAATGTCTTACCCATAACATGTGAGTCCTCAGACAAATGAACACTCTGTCCGGATCACAAAGAAGTGGCGGTTGGCCCCGACTCCAAGTCACATCTCTTTCCCTCCCACATATTGGTTTTGCTGCCAATATAGCTTCTGTAAAGTCTGGATTTTCGGCTGCCCACTTGTCTAAGTAAATCCCCAATTTTTTGTAGTCAATACTTCCATTTGCGTTTAGTAAATTGGCGTTTTGCATCAGACATAGACCATCCTGGCAAGGGGCCTGTGGACAAAAAGGTAAAAATTATTGAAACTTGATGGTGAAAGATCTGGGAATTGTGTTTTTGGGATGATATCAAAATATCGGCTCGTTTTTCTGTGTCCATGAACCGCAAAAATGTGTGTTTTTACTTGGGTCAACTAGACAGTTTTTGAGTCGACTCGGGCGACTTGGGTCTTTAAGCAGAATCAAGTTGGCCACTCAGACCCAATCTGGCCAGACAGGGTATCATCTGCCCATGCCAAGAACAGTCTAAGTGTGGAGCCCCGTCACAAGATTCTAATCTTCTCTCCTGCCCATCGTACAGGCACTGCTCTCTCTGGGACTTAAGTGAGGTAAACGGCTGATCCATCGGAGTAACATTGTACTAGTCGGAATAAAAGTCTTCAACGTAGGAAGAAAACAAAGTCCTCACACAAATAGGTACTTACTTTGGATACTTACTTTGTAAATGCGTATGGGTTTGACATTAGCTGGATCGTTGGAGCCATTGTTCTTCAATGGCTCAACCCCACATTTTTCCAAAACTTCATCGCTGTATAGATGTGGCCTTGGGCAACATTTGTATAAGTCTATCTGTAAGAAATTAATTCTTTGTAAATGTTTTATTTTCATAGTAATTTATGAATTATTTTCGACCTTGTAAGGTGCTGCTACCTGCACAGGTATTCCTCTTTCATGTGCATGTACAGTCTTTGCAGATATTTTTTTAAGTTCTTCTGATCTTATATTTTGAACTTTATCCTCAATTATGTGAGTTGCTGCCACTGTCATGTGTGTCAAATCGCAACTCACGCGACGTTTATTGCGATGTGCAGCATCAATGCAGCATTGCGACCAGCCGGTTCTTTTAACAATCCGTCCACGGAGTAGTGCCGTGTCTAACGTAGCGAAACTTGCAACAGAGCACGCACCGTCACACGCGATGCTTCGAACATAATAATAATAGTCCTCCTGACCGTTTTTCGGCCACGGCGGCCAATCTCAGCGGAGATTAGCCATCTGCGCGGGAGATATTATAGTGCTCAAGTGTGTGCGCAGGCACAGGTGCACTCACTGTTCCTTTTCTCTCATAGTCCGATGGGACGGCAATCCGACACGACCGGAGAGAGATCAGGCGCAGGACCAACGGCTTAACGTGCTTTCCGAGACACGGGGGTACTATACCGCCATTTTCCAAACTCCGGGCTACTACTGGGAAATTTCTAATGAAAATTCCTAATAGCACTTTTTGTCCGACCCGGGAATCGAACCCAGGACCTCGTGCACAGCAGTCGCGCTTGCGACCACTAGACCAACGAGGCAGTTTGAGGCTTCGAACATACTACAACTACGAACATTGTACAAATGTTTGGGTTTGCGCGAGTCATAAGAATCATAACGCTGGCGCAGGTGCAGGTGCAGGCATCACATCTCCGTAAAGCGGAAAATTACGTCACGCCGATCGCGACGCCTCCAAGTCTTCGTAAATGGATTACCGATCCTAGGGTAGGGTTCATAGGGTTCATAGATCAGCAGCGCACTGTGTTCCACGCGCACCTCAAAGAAATGTCCGCATATTAGACGACTAGGGCCTGCCAGGGTTGCGGAATTTGTTGGAAATAGTTACCATGGCCCTGGAACGCAAGGGACATGAAAGAACACGATGGGTTTTTAGTCAGTAAGAGTCTGACACTCCATTCTGCTTCATCCAGAGCGGGAGGGGTCATTTGATGATTTCCCATTGTTCAAAAAACGGGTAGGCTTCATGTTGTCAAATGTTTTTGAAAGATCTTCGATAGTGATGCAGCAAGCTAAAGTAACTTCCACTAAGCACACATCTGACATATAGATAAAAAACCACCTACATCACGGGGTGGGTGCCAACAGCGAGACGGTATCATGTGTTGATACGGATGGTATATACCCAAGTCCTTATCTTCTCGTGGCATCTTTTTATGATCAAAAGCTTGGCCGAATATCACCTAAAAAGATTACTTCATTAAACAATGTTGTGAATCGTGGCTGAGCAATATCCAACAATAATAAAAACTGCATTAATAATTAAATATGGTGGCAATACAAAAGTAAATTATAAAAATTATATTGTTTTTTATTTGTAACGTACCTGAAATACAGCAGCTAATATTAAACAGTTACTACGGGATTTTATCATGATGTTGTGTGGTGATGAAGTGAAGACATGCGAGAAAGATTCAGTTTTATACTCTGAGATGATTGTCAACAAAAGTACAATTCCAAAGGCATCGTAAACAAAATTCTTCTGATCGTTTGAGAAAATGCTGTTGCACTCAACCATACAATGATTGGAAGAATTTTGTTATTACAAGTCAGGTATAGCACGAACATTAGCATCAGCATCTGCCTGGCCTTTCCCAACTATGTTTGGTTTAGTTTTCAATTTAACCGGAGGCAGCTGAACACCCGTTTATTGCAGGGACTCACCTCCACAACCCAATTGTTACTGTGTAATATGATACCCCTTCATCATCTGCCTAGCCTTTTCCCAACTAGGTTGGGGTCGGCTTCCAGTCTAACTGGATGCAGCTGAATATCAGTATTTTACATGGAGCGACTGCCTATCAGACCTCCACAACCCAGTTAATACTAGGTAATACGATATCTCTTTGGTAAGACTGGATGTCAGAATTTTAGGTTACTGACTACCTGTAACGACTGCCAAAGATCTATATATGGCAGCCGGGACCAAAGGCTTAACGTGCTTTTCGAGACACGGAGGAAACTCGGTGTGTACTGGGTGGTCACCCCTCCACAGGCCAATCTAGGCAACTACGACTTAACCAGATGATTGATCCGAGTCTTTCACCAATATTGTTCTTATTTTATTATTATGTCGCGAGTAAACAGGCTTCTACTGGGTAAGCTCGTTCCATCGTCGACATCATCTCGGCCCTTTTTTTTTTTGGTGGGTGGAAAATCATCAAATGACCTCCCCCGCTCTTGGGCAGAGCGAAGGGGAGTGTCAGACTTCTACTGACTAAAAACCGAACCCATGTTCCTTCTTTGCCCTTGTGCCGAGGCCACGTCATCTAGTACTAAAATCCGCGGCCCCGACGGGGTCCGCGGCCCCGACGAGATCATCTCTGCCCTTAGGGCAAGATTGAAGTCAAGAGCAAGCCCATTTATAATAAAAAAAAAAATGTCAATAAAGTCAGTTTTTATCCTACTTCCAAAAAAGAGGAGGATCTATGTTCGACTGTGTGTTTTTTATTTTTTTTTGTGTATGTTCAACGATATCTCAGTCAATTGTAAATCGATTTTCAAATTTCTCTTTTAATTCGAAAGAGTATACTCCCGAGGTGGTTCCATTGTCTCATCATCAGCCTATAATGTTCCCACTGCAGGGACTAAGGCCTCCTCTCTAGGAGAGAGTTCCATTGTCTAGATGTTATTATTTGATGATAGGATTTCAGGGAAATCGAGGCAATCACAAATTTTATAGGCACTTGTTACGAATTTTCATATAGGTATCTTCTAAAGCTGTTTAAGTATATTTGCGTCTGATAATCATAATCTTACGTGAATGAGCTGTAGAGCGGGAGGGGTTGTTTGATGATTTCCCACACGCAAAAATAAATGTACTTAATAACTTACCTTATGTGATTAAAAGTAAAAATACTGACCAAATGCAAGTCGGACTGTAGATTCGGAGATAAGGGTGTGGAATGGTCGGACAGACACAGAAACACGAGTGATCCTCTATGGGTTACCTTTTATGGTTTTGAGCTACGGAACCTTAGAAACTGACTAAAAAACCTGTTTCCAAGTTTTGTTTCATTTCTATGTGTTTGTTTTTAACCGACTTCCAAAAAGGAGGAGGTTGTCAATTCGTCTGTAGTCTGTACCAATTTTTTTTTTGTATTATTGTTATCGGATATCTCCGTCATTTATGAACCGATTTCCAAAATTCTTTTTGTATTCGAAAGAACATACTACCGAGGTGGTCCCAGTGTCACCAAGTTAGGATCTGAAGGCCTACCATGACGTCTTATTTCTTAAAACAGTTCTTATTCCAGTGAGAAAAAGAGATGGCGCTAGACACCCTGTATAGTTCTGTCACGTTTCCACACTGGAATAAGAATTGTTTTAAGACGTCATAGTAGGGCCTCTGATGATGGAATCTCAAGGAAATCGAGGACAACCCTCAAATTTTTCCATAAATTTTCTAAAGCTGTACATGTATTTGATAATCATAATAATATCATGTGGGTACGCTAATGGTGGAAGGTTCAACTCCTCAACGGTTAGGAGTTGGAAGCAATAATAAGGGAATCTTGAAGGTTAGACTTAGGTTTCTTAGTTGAATGTCAAATGCATAGCCTACAACATCGAGATATAAGTACTAACGTACTAGAGAAGACACCGTAAATTCCTACTTTGTCTCGTTCAACTGCGGCGATCGCGCCGCACCGTCGCCGAAGAAAACGCGTAAGTGCCGTGATTTACATGGCGCCTAAGACCGGAAACTGAACTAATTGACTACTTTTCTTTAACTTGTGGTAAATTAGTTACGGTCTAGACGAATTGTTATTATTTTAGCGCTGCAGCGAACTAAAGATTCAAATTACGAAATAGGACAATTCAGTTATTTGACGTAGCTTCTCTAGTACGTTAGTACTTATATCTCGATGGCCTACAACTAAAAATTGAAAAATTAAAAAACTTTTTGCAAAAAGAAAACCGACTTCAAAAACACAAAAGGTAAAAATTTACTTCAGAAGAATAAATGATCAGCTTCTGAAGTCGGTAGCAAAAAAAAAACGAAATCAATCAAACAAATGTCACCGACTAGTCGGTTATTGGTTTACGGTTTAGTTGATTTTTCTATAACTGTTATATTATTTTTAAAACTGTTTGCTTTTTTTGTAACTGTTTGCTGTTCCTATTAATAAAAATTAAGTAAAATTCCGGTGTTCGACTGTTAGTGAGCACGTAATACTTCGCATCCTCATCGTCACCTACGCGTTCAATGATTATTTTATTGATATTAATTGGTTGTAGTTGACTGCTTCGTTGGTCAAGAGGTCTCAAGCGCGGCTGTTATGCTGGGTTGGTCAGAAGACCTGGGAAAGGTCTACTAAAGTGATATTGGGTTTTCCATCAGGAACTTCTCCTTAACAGCCACGGAGTCTAGTGTGCCAGGTGGACGGCAACAGGTTCACCGCCGATTACATGGGACCTTTACACAACTGACGTAAAGAGGTTTTACTATAATGGATACACCTTTGCCCAACCCTCTAGGGATTACAGGCGTTATGTTGTGTTAATACACATTGGTGTGTTCACAAGTTCTATTATTTTGAAGTTTGTGAATTTAAATAATAAGCTTACACTTATTTCACAATATTTTATTGGACGTGGTGCCTTATATTGTTAATTATTATAATTTGCTACTTTATGTTAAAAATAATAGTTGCTAAGAAGTTATCTTTATTTACTTAAACAATAGTTATAATCGTTTTCGAGACAGTAATGCTTCTTCTTCATTCTGCGTATAGTAAAATGGCCGGCATTCATCCATGTGTTCCTTTAGAAGCCTACAGCCATGCTTGCCGTCTAAATCTTGAATTTTACAGTTCTGGAAAGTAAAAAAAAAAAAGTTTTATTTAGATTACTTTTATCACTTCATGATTTTCGAATGTAAAAACAGATTATTGTGATTTTGTGATTATACAATAAACAAAATTGAAGTGTTTGTTAGTCATTTAAAAAATAACAGCTTTTCACGAAAGTATATACCTATAGTACTTTTAACATAAAACTATTTTATTTTATTTTTTGCCTGTCAGGCAGATAGAAAAAAGTTTTGCTGTCCGTATGTTCCGGCTTATCTCCGAAACGGCTGGACCGATTTTGACAAGAAGTTTACTGGCAGATAGCTGATGCTAAAAGGAGTACCTTAAACTTCTCTCTATTTCAGAAAAATAAATAAGGTGGCTTGCAAAAAAAAAACCCTTGAAATGTTAACAATTCAAATCGGTAAATAATATTTTCTGTAACAATTACACGCGGACGAAGGTTCCGGCGAATAGCTAGTAAAAATAAAATAAAAAAACATCTTACCCATAATATGTTAGAGGTCATACAGATGAAGACCCTATCTTGTTCACAAATCGGGGGTCCTGAGGGTTCCCCATCATGTAAACAGACCTTCTTTGCTCCAGTTATAGCCTCAGTGAATTCAGGGTCCATGGCAGCCCACTTGTCTACGAAAGCTCTCAACTTATCGTAGTCCACGCTTTGGTTTGCCAGAAGCAAATCAGCGTTTTGCATCAGACATTTACTTTCATGACAGGGCCCCTGCGAATAGATAAATTAAATACGTTTATTGACATAAAACACCATTGTAAATAAAGAAAGGAAACTTCACACTGGTACATTGGATTTTTGGAAAAAGTAAGAACAAAACTTGTCTGCTAAATGTAGTTGTCTGCTGAATTTAAATGTTTTTCTGAGTTTGAATTTACTTGGAATAACATAATATCACGCCTACGTATAATCACGAAGACGCACATTTTTCCAATAAGTCCCATGTAACAGGCGCAGGTATTGTAATAGTTGTTTTTTTAGACTTACTTCGTTATTAATCACAATCTTTTAATTGGTTTTGACCTTTAAAGGGGTGGTTACGTGATGTAGGGAGTCATAATTATAATATCAGTTTAGTTCGAAATCGGTTCCTATACACATACAGTTTATATATTAGTCTGTCTATCACAGTTGTCTATATTATATTCAAATGATAATAATAATAATATTCCACAACTATCACACAACGCCATCTAGTCCCAAGCTAAGCAGAGCTTGTGTTATGGGTACTAGACAACTGATAAACATACTTATATATTTCTAAATACATACATATTATAGATAAATTACACCCAGACACAGAACAAATGATCGTGCTCATCACACAAACATTTGTCCTGGGTGGGAATCGAACCCACGACCTCCGGCATAGCAGTTAGGGTCACTAACCACTAGACCAACAGGCCAGTCCAGGCCAGATAATATAGTATTTAGACTTACTTTAGGTTGAGGTGGTGTTTTGGGTGGACCCATTGGAGTTTTCTCAATTCCACAACGTTCTAAATCTTCATCAGGAAATATCTGGGGCATTGGACAACATTTTTGAAGTTGTACCTGTAAGGAAAAAGGGGATGGTTTATGTTATATAGACAGGGAAGACTGGAATGTAGGATCGTGAAGAGCTATGCCCAATGGGGCAATACATAGTAGGTATCCTCTAAATGGTTTCTTGTGATATAATCCCAGCCATCAAAAAGGCACAAATTCAGACTCCGTGGCTGCCATCAAGAAATTTCTGACAGAAGACCCAATAACACTTTACCCGTGATCACGCACAATGGTCCACCTTAAGGACTAAGTGCGGAAACCTGAAACCCTATAACACTTTACCCGATTTGGAAATCTAACCCAGGACACGGTAATATTATGATACAGTATTCCGACTTTATACAAACGGACGAAGCGCGAGCTATACCTACGCGCCTCGATTTCGGGGTGCGCTCCGAACGCAGACAGTCCCGGCTGTGCCGCAGTGACGAACGGACGGTGTGTTGTTTTTTAACAATAACCGCGCGATTTTTACACTAAAAATAAGACAAGTACATATTTAATATGACGAGTAGGATTTATTGTGCTGTTTTTGGTTGCATGAATTCGTTAATAATGCATCCAGAGATAACTTTTTTTAATTACCTGGAAACTTTGAAGAATAAAACTATAAAATAGTTTTACTTATTAGTAGGTAGGTATATAATGTGTCTTTTTAATGGATAAGTATTTATTTTTATGTCCCGAAAAAACAAAACATGGTTTTTTGATTAAATCTATCAATCAAAAAACAACACGCATGTTTATTGAACACATCCTATTGAATTCACAAAGTATTTTATTTGTTTTAAAAAGTAAATTTACGATCACAAAACTAAATAGAAACACAAAGTAGGCAAATGTTATTAAAATACTGGAGGCGGGCAGCCCTATCGCATGTTTACGTACCGCGCGGCTGTAGGCATTTATTTCAAGGATACGGCCGAGTCACAATACTGTACCATATTTATACTGTGCACAGTAGTTGCGCTGGCGACCTCTAGACCAACTACGAAGCAGTTAAAAGAAATAATTTATTAATTACCCCAGGAGGTGGAGCCAAACAATGGTTTGGAACAGCCATTGACTGCCTTTGAAATCCATGTCCAGGTGGTGGTGGCCGAAAGCCGGATTGAACGGCCTGGCCAAATGTCACCTGTGAAAAATTTTCTATTAATAAAAGTTTGCATCAAATATATTTCTAAAAAGCATTCCATAAAATCATGGTCGTTTAAGAAAATGTTTTTATGTGTTATTTTAAACATCAGTTTTATCAGTGATCTAGTTTATATTTTTTACTTTCCATGAAGCAACAGACCACGTATCACGAACTTTAAAATTAGCTATCATCACACGACTGCTCATTTCAACTGCTTAACCTTTATCCCATTTATTCGGCCTCCAATCTAACCGGATGCAGTTTCAAACCAACATTTTAATAGAGCGACGGCCTATCTGACCTCCACATCTCAGTTAGTACTGGCTAATCCGATACTCCTAAGAAAGACTGGTTATAAATGATTTATTGAGAAAATAAAATAAAAACACTTTTTACACTGTTTTTTAAATTAATTGTGCCATTATTGCATTCCTCACCTGAACCACAGCAGCTAACACAAAACAGCTACAGGATCTGATCATGTTGCTGTACTGGGATGAACTAATGACATGACGTAGGCATCAGCTGTTATATACTGAGAAACTACCGCCCGGCCATTGTTGTCAGCACGGGAAACCATCAAGGTGTTGCTCATAGAGTATGTAAGAAAATGGAAAGACAAGACACTGATGATTTGTTTTGTACTGTACAGCTGTTTAGTTTTTAACCCGACTACGGTGAAGCCAAAGGAAGGGTAATGATTTTAGCAGTTTATGTATTTAAGGAGTTGGTGTAGTTAAGCGTGGTTAATAATTGTAAAGGCTTTGTTTTTTGTTAAGTATTTTTATAACTCTTCTTCGTGTCGATGGCTATCTAAATTGTGTTGGACCAAAACTGAGTTACTAGTTTTGTGCCTTCGGTAGCGGCCACAGGACATAGGTGAGGTACTATGGAGGAATTGATGGCCTAAGTTAGCTAGTTAAGTTAGTTAGTTAAGCGTTCGTGTTCCACGCGCGCCTCAAAGAGACGTCAGCAAGGAGGGGCCCGCAAGGGCCGACGCCCGTCGGGGCCGCAGATTTTAGTACACAAGGGCAAAGAAGGAACATGGGTTCGGTTTTTAGTCAGTAGAAGTCTGACACTCCCCTTCGCTCTGCCCAAGAGCGGGGGGGTCATTTGTTAATTTTCCACCCACCAAAAAAAAAAAGGGGTAATTATGCTCTTCTTAAAAATAATACTTTTGATACACCAATTTAATTGTGTTAGCGTTTAATTGTAGGGGGCAGCTGATTTCTTATTCGATTTCAAGGTGGTATAAATTGTTTTTCCCCTAAGAGGTTCAGGGGAGAAAACATTAGCTTGTATAGTAAAAATTGTTGTAAAATGACTGCTATGGACAATATGTAGTTAAAATAATACACAAAGAAGCCTTGAAAATTAACTCACACAAAAAAGAAGAGAATAATATGATTTCGATCCGTAGGTAAGAATGCCATTTCTGTTAACAATGTTTACTCTACGATAATTAACCAGATAAAGTGCAGTGAATGTGAAAATAATCAAAAAAAACTCCTTTACCTGCTCAAATATCTTCCATATTCGCATAGTCTGCATAAACTTTATAATTACTTATTTTGGTTCTCAAAATACTGCATTAGCGTTACTCTAGCCTCCAGATTTTAGCAAAATTTGATCTTCACTAGCATGGGAAAATTCTGAGGTAAAAAAACAAATAAATATTTTGAAGCCATAGAAACATTAAAAACAAAAACCACATATTGTGTGCGTGCGTGTTAGTGTCACACAATATGTGAAGGCTAACATGATTACAGTACACCATGGTATTATTTTGATTAAACACTTTTTGATCATGTCATAGTTACGTTAAGTATAATATGGATTGAAATACATATTGATTTAGAAAAAATTACGCACTTGCTCTATCAAGTAGATTTTGAACCAGGAAAGTACGAGTATGTATCAATAAGGATGAAAGCATGGTCTATAGTCGTAACTTGAAACGATGCAAACGATGCAAGATGATCATGAAATTATGATGCCCAAATTGCCCCATAGCAACAGCCTATGAGGCATGAGTTAATTGCATAACCAAACACGTTAATTATTTAGCCTCCCTTTGTTAGTAACTTACTTTTAACTGATGTTGAAACACTACACGATAATATTGGGTACTTACACTTCCTTTTTACTGAATCCTTGCTTAGCTCTTTGTAAAAGTATTGGCTAATGCTCACTGAAAAGCGAGAATAACATACCAACATTTAGAAAGAAAGGAAGAAAGAAAAAGTGTTTGTTGGTTTCCCAACAGGACAAAACAAATTGACAAAAAATTAAACGTTAACAAAGTAAACGTTATGACAAACACTTAAACTATGGACTACATATATTATGTTGAAATTTGTCCCGTGCGAAGCCAAAAGGCCACTATCTCAGCATGTTGCTGTGACATTTCTGACAAATGTCACAGCGCTGGTATTCTGATAGGGCCCAATGGTGACGCCACGTTCACAGAAAAAACAACAAAAATCAAAAACAACTGATTTACAATATTATTGCTAATTTTATGGTTATAATGGTGTTCGTTTCATATTAAATGAATCTTCTCTTGTCCTGAGACTGGTCATATAGCTGAAAGCGATATCTTCAAAACAACCTTTGGATGGTCTGTACTCATATAAACCACTGAAATCTTAAATATTTTACCAAATCCTTTCCTCTTTCCAACGTTTCAAGCCAGAACCAGTAGGTATCAATTAACAAACCGCTAACTGCAGTTTTTATTGCACTTTGAAAATGTAATTTCTTAGTTCTTACTCAACTTAGTTGCAGCAAATGGACCATTAACTGCCACCCATAGCATTCTCATTAGCTCCAATAATGACTCCCTACTGGACGTGATCCACATTTCTTCGGAGGAAATCAAGTCTTGCGTAAGTATCTTCGTTCCCTTGGGGACTAAGTTCAAGTCCTTAATCAAAGGATATTCAGCATTACGGATAAACATCCGTAAACTAAACAGTTTATGGTTCATTTTTCGTGGTTTTTGGCAAACACTAATAATGTTGTATCCGATTTCAACATTACTCTTGTTTTATAGATTCTGTTGTGATATGAGAAGAAATAAGTGATTTGTTTATTAATAAAATATGCAGGTTTACATTTATCTTTTAAAAGCATCACTTCTTGAGGTGTTTGCACGGCGTATGTTTCAGTAATCGCCACATCTTTGGATTGTTCAGGCAGAAATTATATCACTTGCATGCATCTATTTAACTGCTAATTAGTTTATGTCTGTTTATCGCCATGTTTTTTAATTGTACATTAAGGTCAAGATGATAAGCACTAGCTAGATATATGTCTCTTTCAAGCATTGATGGCTTTACAATAAGTTAACTTCTACCTAACCTTTCGGGAATCACCTAATATTGTTAAGGTAAATAATAATATCGGTAATATTAATTTTCATCAATAAAATTCTGATTATTTTGTTAATTGTTGTTTACACAGCCTACTGAAGTCTTTTTGTGACAATCGAAAGCCAATTACTCAATCGAAACTGGCAGTTAATTACCATTAAATCGGATATAATAACAACAATAGCCGTGGAAGTATGTCGGATGTCCTCAAGGAGGCCTACGATCAAGCTGAGTGAATCAGTGTCAAGTACTCTTACGACCTTGAATGCTGTTGACGACGTATAATTATGGAGGTACAATGAACCAACGGATAATGCTGTGTTATGCACCTACATAGTACTTGTTGTTGAAGCAATAAAGATAACGCAATCGGAGTACCACAAGGATCTGTTCTTGGTCCTGTCTTGTTGTTTATTGATCCGATCGAGGTACCTTATGAAACATGATGTACTGTGCATCGGTTATTTTAGTAACAGCGGTGCGTTGCATTGACAATTAGCTGTGGTAATTACATCAGACTTATGCATCTAGCATAGATTTACATTGGCAATGAATTTATGCCGCATCAATCCAAGGGCTCCGTAAGATCAACCATCATTATTTTACCAGTGCATTGTTTTAGTAAATATTTATTCAGACTGTAACAACTCTACATGTTCTAATATTATAGTATCATCGTTTATTTAATTGATTTTGTGAGTCGTATGGAAGAGCAAATTAAAATTTATTATCACTAGCACTGTGTCCATAGGTGCTGCATTGTCTTAGTTTTAATTGATGTATTGGCAGTTTTTGTGATAGATGTACCAAAACTTTATACTTCTAGTAGAAGCAACGTTTTTTTCTATGTTCTGTGGACGTGGGAAAGTTATTATTAAAAAAGTCTAATTGGCAGACTAGGCTAGACAGCTAGATACATGATAACGAAAAGAGCCATTTTCACTTTACATCGAAGCGTATTTTGTGAAATGGCAAGTATTCATGTTCTCAGTATCTGTTTACAAATAACGGAATCTGTGTTTCAAAACTGAAGAAGATCAAAATATTTAGATTCGCTTACAAGACGATTAACAGATTTTTGTGTAAATAACTGTATTCAGCTTATTTCAGCGTAATAATGACAGTAGGTAGTATTGTTTTATTTTTGTAGTCTTTTAAACTTTTCTCTGATTGGCATCATTTGAAGGCAATGTCTTGTTTGTAAGTATCATTTAATGTATAAATCTTGTGATAATAGGTAGGTATGTAGTTGTAGTAGTATAGATACGTTTGCATTAAAAAAGTACAATAATTATCCTGGCTAGTGTGTGATTATATTTTTATTTTTATCCTTTGACTGCAACAACCACCATGTCTCAAGCTAAAATTGTTTTAGCTATTTTCTGTAGCATGTGACAAACTTATAATATTGTAAAAACTATCAGTTTTAATTCAATTTCGTTTATCAAACAATATTTAGTTTTCAGAAAATCCAATAAAGCTAACTAGCTAGCAAGCGAAGTAAAGCAACTTATCTCGTTTACAACTCACCAGAATTTAAATGCAAACGCCTAACCATTTTCTTAGTACACTTATTATAATAGTGCAGTACTCTTAAAACAAAAAAACCCTTTCAGGCGACTAGGAGCTAAGTGAGGTCTGTTTGTTCTGTCGAATTGACGTACAAACACTGTATTAAACCTGGACTCGTCAGTTTAGGGTACGATGGAACATGCTGCCGTATGGTTTGCCCTTTGTGCCAGAATAGCTCAATGATGCTGGTTGGTAAAACGGGTTTTGTTTTCATTGAACTTAAACTCTTGAAAAGTGTTAGCCTTGTTCACAAGAACGTAACTCAATCACACTATCACACTTCACACTTCACACTAATATTATAAAGGCGAAAGTTTGTGAGTGTGTGATCGGTATGTTTTTTACTTCTTCACGCAAAAACTACTTCACGGATTTGGATAAAATTTGGTACACAGATAGTTTATAACCTGGATTAACACATAGGATAGTTTTTATCCCATGTTTATCTTCCCGTAGGATACATTTCGAGTTGTAGCGGGCGAAGCCGCTGGCAACAGCTAGTAAAATAATGAATATGTGAGTTTAGAAGATACGTTTCTAAATGTAAATAATATTTAAATAGGTTTTGTGACCGATGCGATGTTGGTTATCGTCGTCAATATTATGGTGTGTAAGACACAAAGTGAAACATGACATAAGGACACCTGTGACTGTTGTGTTGCTGTAGCTTCTTTGTAGGATTCACAACAAACTGCTATCAATGTTTTCCAGGCGTTGTTATAGTTTCGTGTTTTGTTTTATTGTCAACTAGCTTATGCCAGCTGCTTCGCCCGCGTGAAAATGACGATTTTCCATACAAACTTTCATCCCCTATTTAACTCCCTTAGGGGTTGAATTTCGACAAATCCTTCCTTATTCCTTGTCTACATTATAAAGGGAACCTCTGTGCAAAATTTCAGCTTTCTAGGTCCTAGGGTTTGGGCTGGGCGTTGATGAGTCAGTCAGTCAGTCAGTCTGGACTTCTCTTTTTATTTATATAGAAGATAGATTACACAGGGAATTTTGCTGACTTTTTAATTTTAACAATTAAAGAATAATAAATTATTTTAAAATCAGCATCTATTCTAGAGAAAGCTGCTTGAGAATGCTGTCAATATCAATAATTAATTAGAATATTGTTGGAACAGTAAATTAAAAATAGTGCAAAATTCTGGATAACCTCTGCTATACACATCGTTATCTTAAAGTCAAAGTACTAATTAATTATAGTACTTGACGTAGGTACTCAACATTTACGTCTGCTTACAAAACACACAAAACTAAACAGTTTCAAAAGAAAATTAAAAAACTGGAAGGTTTTGAAAAAATAAAAAGTTAATACCGTTTTACAAAAATAATTCTTCTTTTTAATTACTTATTAATTTACAAGCAAGTATTTGTTATTTGTTTTGATTATTCAGTGCTAACATTTCCACGCCGACTCTGGACATTTCTGTAACAAAATCATAGCATTTTAAAATTACAAAGTGATCATTTTGCAAGATTTTCAACCTACATCCTTGTGATAAGGCCAGGAGGCAGGCATAATATTTAGACCATAATCAATTCAGCCTGCTACCTCCATAACCAACACAGTGATATTTTTAAGCCCCATGTAGGTAATAAGGTGCGATGAATAATGAGTACGGTACATGAGAGGAAGTCTGACAGTGGTACCGGTTTCCTTAGAAGTTGTGTGGGAATCGGTTGACTTGATACAGGCATGTGATACGGAGGAATGTGAAAAATGTTGTGAGGAAAGTTTGAGTAATGTATTGCCACCACTTTGCCCGACCTGGGATTCGATCCCAAGACCGTAGCGATTGTGACCCCTACACCAACTAAGAAGTCCTACACGAGGAGGAGACAATATGACCAACTCACCTTCAACATAGCGATGCCAGTACACGTGAAAACATCATAAGCCTTGCAGGGGTAGTCCAGATGTTGTCTCGGGTCGTTATCGACGCAGTCCTTTATAGCCTTGTCCACGGCAACGGACCAGCCTTTCTGGTTCTCCTCCCATTGCTTTAAGTGGTTCCTGTAAGCTTCCTTGTTCAAAGTATTCCTATCTGTCAGGAAACCTGACTCTTCAAAGACGCACTGGACGTCGTTGCACTGAAAATAAAGTTGGTTATAAGACTCTTCACAAAGAATAACTAGGTTTCAAATGGTTTTTCTAAGAATTCAACCTCACTTTTTATTTAACTTACTGTAGGTACCAACAATAATCAAATATACTTAGATCATAATAAAATCGCAAGCTGGCAAAATAATTGCTTAGGTACTTTAATTACCAATGCCTGTTTATGAAAAGGATAGCCAATGTTACATATTAGTTACAGTTTTACAATCAAAATTTTCTATATCAAAAGTTCACTACAAAAGTTCTCTACATCAAATTATTAATTGACAAACTCACCGGGCCTGGCAGTTTAGGGTTTGAACATGTAGCCAAATGTTTTGGATCACCCAGCTCTGGTATATCACAGCATACTGATAATGGTTTCTGAAAAAAATAACAAAGATTAATTTATTTTATTAGGACTTAAAGACCAAACAACTGATGTCAGGTCTCAGAAGATAGACGGTGTTGCTAAAAAAGGCCTGTCACCTTTTGGCAACATTGAATTGGAGGCGTGATCAGGGAAAACCACACGAAAAAAAAAAAACTATGTTAAGTACCTACACATTTTGACCGTTGAAATAATTGTTATTAATGAAGTTTAATAATTACCAATGTTGCACCTTTGTTTTCTCTTTGACTTAGGACATCAGCGCTGGTTGTCTGAAATCATAAATCACTTTAATAAAGACTGAAGAAAGACACATTATACAGTGTTAAAAACCCTATGAATTCGAGTAGATGCACTTTGGAGGAAGTAGAAACGCTGGTATTTATTCGCGATATAAAACTTGCGAATATTGAAAACACTGAGATATTTTATATTACATTTTGTTAAAAAAGCTTATTGAAATATTACAAAACTTACAGCAACGAATAAAACATAAACTAAATATTTAAACATCTTGAAGCACGTATGTCCGAGACAGTAGCCTTGTTATGACTGATTTATTGCAAAAAATGGCGACTTTTATATTTAAACAAAATTGTATCTGTGTTTATAAATACAATTGTTATCAGAGTGTCAAAGAGCAAGTTACTTATACGTTTAAATGTTCTTGGAAGACTCTTTTGTTATTTTATCTGGATGTGGCACTTCTGCACAGTTCTGTTTCGTTAGGATGCAGACACACTCTCTGTTTTGATGGGAACTCCTCATGGATGCCATGACCAAGCTAAAAGAAGATATGTTTTGTGTAAAATTGGAGTTACAGGTACAGACAACAAAGGCAACAAACCGCGGCGATAATACCAAAGGTTCTTGTTAAGGGCTAAGAGAATGTTGACATGACGATTCAATAAGAGAAATAATGAAAGAAAGTTGGAATCACATAAAAAAAGACACTAGAAAATATTGAATTATTATGTTATTAATTATTCATCAGCACCAATATTTAAAATTACCTACACTATTTCATTGGTAGTGTTTGTTGTTATCACAATAATTAATTGTTTATTTAAAATGAAAACGCATGTACACTAGCCTTTACTTCTATGAACTACATTATAGATCGGTTTTTCCCTCTCTCATACTGGGAATAATATTATTTGTTATTATTGACAGTTCTTGTGATTGCAAAAACCCCAAAAAGTTTTGAGAATTGATGCGGATTAATACGAGAAACATTAGCCAGATAGTCTCTTTGAAACATAGATGACAAGGAAGTAGAAAGACGAGTCCAAAATGCTTGAAAGATCTTTTGGTGCACATTAAGGGAAGTCTTCCCATAACATGTGCATCCCGCCCGCCCTAACCCACACGATGTACAAAGTTGGTTCCCTACTGAAAAACAAAAATTCAAGCTTAAGGTTTTACCAACGGGCAATGGAGCGCAATATAATATTTGCCAAGCGATCCACTCGCGTTAGAAACATAACCCTGCGCTCCATAACTCAAGTAGCTGATGTTGCAGTTAAAACAGCCAAGCCAAAGTGGGAGAAGGCTGGTCAAATCGTACGGATGCATTTGGTGAGGTGAGTACGGATCGTCACTCACTAGAACCCTGAGGGTGAACATCGTACATCGCCAAAACGTCCCTAACCCAAACTTGTAGCCTGGACTATAACTACCGGCTGCTCTCAGACAAATGTTGCATTCCGTAGTATTATATTATTTGTGGTTTTGAATATTAAAACCACAACCACAATTAAATAAATAGCTGATAATTAATAATAAATGCAGTGAGTCATGATGAATCAGTCATATTTGAAAAATGATGGCTAGTGAAACTGCCGCTTTCGAGTTGTAAACAATAGGTTCAAAAGCAGACATCCTTTTAAATCATTGTTATTTAATCACCACGCATCTCAAATCATTGAGAGGAAAATCGTGAAGAAACAGGCATGTCTTAGATCTTATGGGCCTACTACACGCACGCACTTCCCCACAGTTTTCGTTCACACTTCACAGTACATCGCACGTATGGTTGGTAAAACTGTATTACCATTACAAACCACACGAGCGATATACTGTGTGCACCGTGTAATCCCGCAGGCAAAACTGTGGGGAAGTGCGTGTGATAGATTATTCCAATAATTTCAGTTTATTTATTACACTGTTTCTTTAATTGAACACAAATAAAAACATCCCTATGATAATTATAACCTTGTTTACATGTGATACACAACATTTAACAGTTCCTCATCAAAATACTATCAATATTATTATGAAATACTGTTGATTTAATAATCATCGTTAAAACAAAGATTCTAATTTCAAATAAACCTAATTTACATTATTCTAATGATATTTTATATCCCGACGTATTTTATAGAAGTAGTTTTTATTGTGACTTAAAAGCCTTGGTTTCCGAACCACAATTACTATTGGTGGTATTTGAATAGTTAAGTCAAGTTAAATGTTTATTTATTATAAATTTCCAATAAATGATATAGTTATTATTAAACGATACTTATAATGTTTTCTAGATTTTATCTTCCAATTTTAATAAATTAAATAGTTTCAATCAATTCTCTGAACTATCGGTTGATATTCATATTTCGTCCTATAGTCATAAAGATTACAAATAAAAACATATTATATTGTTAAAATTAACTTAAGACGTTTTAAAATAGTTTCACTATATAGGATTTGCTAATTATTATTTATGTTATTAGTTATTTAGCTGTAATGTATAACCATTTGCCATTGGTGTATTATGGCGGTAGTCGTTGAGTTACTTTTTAAGATTGGACGGGTATAAAACTAGAAGGACTGGCAATTCGGGTTCAGTTACGCTGCAGCTATTCTACGAGTTAGCTAGTTAAATACGAGTAATATCTGGATCTGTACCCAGAGTGTTATATTCATAATGTGTCTAATGAATCAAGACTACCAAGTGTAGCAAGCTGTAACCTATGTGTATTGTCCTAAAGACCTACCTACAATGTTCATGTAAGTTAATTGATATTATGCTATGAATATTACTGATAACTATGTGTTAGAAATATGTACTATAATATGGGTTATATTGATTGTTGGTTATGTAAACTGATAAATTGCTGTAACTTGAGACAGTCCAAGACAATGTCAGGTTGTCTTTGTATAATACCTTAAAAGATGTTTCCCGTGGAGTTTCTTGTCCATTCTCCTCCACGAAGACCTAGGGACCTAGTGAATGGAATAGAGTTTCGAGATTCAGTTTGACAAGACCAAAATAAATTAAATTAATGGTCTTGTCTTTTGTGGTTTTATTTCATAACAACCCTGTTCCCTACACACTTGATTAGAGATACTTTCAAACACATTAAATAACGAATAATCATCTTGACACACAGTTTATTGATTGGTGGATATTAATACATATACACAAGATACTTTCAAACACATTAAATAACGAATAATCATCTTGACACACAGTTTATTGATTGGTGGATATTAATACATATACACATAGATTTACATACACTTTCTCACACGTGCGTGTAGTAGGCCCATTAGAAACGCTTAGTGGAATACAGACTGCTCTCCATAACAGAGAGATTTGTGTGTGATCCAGCTGTGGGAAAGTTAACATAACATAAAATCACGCCTGCAATACCGGAAGGGCAGAGTTGTATCTAATGGGACACCCACTTTTCACCACTTATGTATAAGTCCCATGTAAGAAAGGGCGGGCCTATAGCCATCAAGCGGGCACAAGTCTTGACTTCGTAGCTGCTAATACTGAGAAATTCCTGATGGAAAATCCCAATAACACACCCGACCTGGAAATCGAACCCAGTTTTTCATGCTGAGCGACATTGTTGGCTGATTAGCATAATAAATCAATCAATAGTTCCATGGGACATTTGGTCACATACCTAACTGGTACATACCTAAATGTTAATAAAATAATGCGACCCGTGTAGACAATAGTTTCAAGCAAATTGGACCAAATTTTTTTGTACAAAAATAAAGTCTAATAAGTGCATTTAAATGCAAGAGACTTGTAAGATTCTTTGCAAAGAGGTAAGTAGCTAAATACTCGCAGGGTCAATTTTCACTTACAGTTATCTTAGTTGTTTTCATTATACATGGTGTTATAAATGTATCCAAATTGTTAAGGCAATATTTTTTACATGTAAATGAGTATGAATGTGGATGGCTATATGAGTATTTTTCAAAATGATGTTCTGTTAAAGAAATGTGAATTATTACAAAACAATGACACAAGTAAAAACTTACAGTAACTAACAAAAATTGATCTTATTTGGTTTAATTTGATTACACAGAGAAATTCTATTCAAAATTGAACTGCCATCGCTTTATACCGCCACGGCACTTCATGTGACAGTCATAATGCAACCCTTGTCTGCCTATGATTATAAATACGAATTGGCAGAATGACAGTCAATCTGGATTCTTCTAATTCTGAATTCACTTACTCAATTTAAATCATGTTTGCAAAGAAAATTCTAAATGCATTGAAAAGTTTATTTGTTTCGTAACTGGCAAATGTGGTGTACTAATAATAGTTACACCTCTGCCTCATCCTTCGGGGATTATAAGCATGCTGTTTTGTTATTTATTTTTGAAACTCATGGCTAAATTATAAGTGTGGGTCAATCTTAAGGATAAGATGATAAAATACATTTTAAAAATGCGAAAATCGTTTTTGTTATCAGAAATGGCAAAAGTCCTTGTTCCTGGTATTGTTGGGTACGCAGATGACAGCACTGTCATGGAGAGTTACACATTCAGCGCAAAAGCTGGCCGACGGTGATGAAGTAGGTACGTTCATTGAGAGAGGCCATGGTAGAGCGAACGAATTCAGCCTTAAGTCTTGTCTCCAAGTGGGGTGACGACAACCTGGTTGATTTCAACGCCACCAAAATGCAACTATGTCTGTTCACTGCTAAAAAGAGTCTATTCAATCTGGCCCCCACTTTCGGAGTGCGTCTGTACAAAGTTACTTAGTAGTTAAGACAGTCTCGAGCTTCTTGGCACGAAGTTGAGTGCAAATCTGAACTTCGGTGCCTACATTGAGTCGAAAGCTCAAACTGCGGCAAAAAAGCTGGGTATCCTAAACAGAGTCAAGCGGTACTTGAAGCCTGGATAGCTATCAATATTATATAAAACTCAAGTCTGGTCCGGTATGGAGTATTGCCTTTGGGATCGCTCAGCCAAATACCAACTTGCCACACTTGACTCTGTAGAGCGCAGAGCCGGGAGGCTAATTGGGTGACGATAAGCTAGTTACCAAGCTATATAGCCTGGCCCACCGCCGCAAAGCAGCATGTCTGTCGGTCTTCTACAGACCGCACTTCGGAGAGTGTGCGCAAGAGCTCCACGAGCTGATTTCACCATCTCCCTTCTTCCATCGAGAGACTAGACGTACTGCAGGTCACATCATGGATCACCCATACCTTGTCGATGTTCCACACATTCGTACGAAGCGATCTTCAAATCTTTCATTATTCGTACAGCCATGGAGTGGAACTCCCTGCCTGCGTCGGTTTTCCCGAGTTCATATCATCATCATCAACAGCCTATAATGTTCCCACTGCCGGGAACCGCGGGCCGCGGATCCCGTCGGGGCCGCGGATTTTTGTACTAGATTACGTGGCCTCGGCGCAAGGGCAAAGAAGGAACATGGGTTCGGTTTTTAGTCAGTAGAAGTCTGACACTCCCCTTCGCTCTGCCCAAGAGCGGGGGGGGTCATTCGATGATTTTCCACCCACCAAAAAAAAAAAAAAAGGGACTCAGGCCTCCTCTCTAGGAGAGGGATGGGCTATATAATCTACCACGCGGGCCCAGTGCGGATTGGTAGATGTCACATGTCTTCGAATTTTTGGTTCTAATACATGCCGGTTTCCTCACGATGTTTTCCTTCACCGTTTTGGGAGCAGTGGTGATGAAATAAATTACACAAAGTAATGCGCCTGACGGGGTTCGAACCCACAACTCACTGTTCGTAAGTCGGGGCCGCCACCACTGGGCCACCACTGCTCCTAGAGTTCATATAACCCCAATCTATTTAAGTCGCGAGTAAATAGGCTTCTTCTGGGTAAGCTCGTTCTATCGTCGACCTCATTTCTGCCCTTAGGGCAAGATTGAGGTCAAGAGTAAACCCATATCAAATAAAAAAAACAAAAGTAATTAACTCAACAAATATTAACGCCTCGGGCCCTAAGAAAATACGTTGCTGTGTAGCAGTGGTACAGTTTCTTGCTCATTTTATAAACACAGGCTCTTACTAACACTTTTCTTGACCTAGAAAAGCTTCAAGACTCATCTCATTTCTGTCAGTTAGATTTATAAGCCTCTCGGGCCTCCTATAAATCGTAATGTTTAGTGAATGAAAATAATAGGGTTCATTAGCTGCCCATTCAACCCTCACTTACAGCTGAAGCATCATGGTCATTTGTAATGATTAACAGTAAATAAAATTTTAAATACACTTTATTTTTAAGATCGATGTTTGTCATTTGTTGAAGGGTTATAATTGGAGAAGATGGTGGTTGAAACGTTATTTTTAGATTGGAGCTTCCGGTTTGTGTACATTATCTTTAGATTGGAATATTGCCTGCTTCCGGTTTGAGTAAGAAAAAGACTGTCTACGCCTTTTCTTATTTATTTATAACAGACAGAAAGACTGGACAGGACTTTTTTATAATATGTAGTGATTTAGTTCATTCACTCATTTCAAAAGTTGTATGGAAGCTATTGCTTTTCAGCGATAAGAACATCATTCATAAATTATCATCAGCCTATAATGTTCTCACTGCAGGGACTCGGGCCACCTCTCTAGGAGAAGGATGGGCTATAATCCACCACGTGAAACGAACGTCATTGTACCCATAGAATCCTAACTTTTATAGTATAAATTCGAAAGTTAGTTTGTTTGTTATTATACTTTTCACGCCTAAACAAACCACTGAGCTGTTCTATCTATCGATCTAAACGAATCTTATGTTAGTTCTTCCATTCCCTTTTATAATTTTAAAGAACTCAGTGCTAAAAGTTGACCTTCATTTCTAGGACAACAGAGGCCTCAAAAAGGTTTTGGCAGCAGACAGGTCGAATGGAAACGGCCTGAACCAATTACTCCAATAAAACAATTAATTTGTTGGTTTTGTTTAAAGCATCAAATATGACAGGGTGCCGGCCGTTTTGAATATGGTTTATCAAACCTGCCGACCACAAATTACTCTACAATATTCAACCCTAATGACCCGACAATAATGAATCGTCGTTTCTTAATTAATTGAAGTGTGATATTTTCAAGGTCACAGTACTTTTCAGGTTAAGAGGAAGTCTGATAGTGGCGCTGGTGACTGAAAATCTGTGCGGAGGGGTATAAGAGTAAGAGCAGACCAAAGAAACTACGACGGAACAGTGTTAACCATGATATGGCAAGAAAGAGGGGGCGAGATGAGACGACGAGTAAGAGAAGTATAGTAAGATGAAGGCATGCAGTACTTTTCAGATTATTTTACTTACATGGTAGAGCTAAGTGATTTCTTGTCACTAGTAATGAAATAGATAAAACACAGTCTCCATTTCGGCGTTGAGTGCTCATGACAGTCGTACGGCGGACCCACAATGGTTCCACATTGAGTTGGCATCATCATTGTTTTAGATGGCACTGATCCTAATCAGAGCAATGTACGAGGAATAATTATTGATTTGTCGTTTGTGGCAAGGAGTAGCTTAAAACAACAAGTACATAACATAGATTACATCACGCCTATAATGCCGGAAGGGTTAGGAAGGGGGAGTACCTAATAGTACACCCATTTTCACTAGCTATGTTTAAGTCCCGTCATCCCATGTAATAGAAAGAAAGAAAGAAAGAAAAAGTATTTATTGATTTCACAACAGGACTTGAACGCATTGGCAAAAAATTAAAAGTTAACAAAGTAAACATGAGATACACTTAAAATTAGGACATAGGGAGCCTGTTGCCATCCACCGGGCATAAATTCAGAATCCGTGGCTGCTACAGAGAAATAAGTACCTTATGGAAAAAACCAATAACACATAGCCTTACCCGGGAATCGAACCCAAGCCCACTAGACTAACGAGGCATTCAACAATGAGGGAAATAATACAGTATGATTTACATACAAGAATAATTTATTTATTTTAATAGATTTGGTTAATTTGACGTAAAGTTCCACTCAGTACTAATCACAGTTTACATAGCATTGAACGCTGTAACCCGTAAGAGTGATCACTTATTGGCATGAGCTCACGCACTTTATGGCTCGTAAACTGAGACCTTTGTCAATCGGAATTGAGACGAGTGACGGTTTATGTGGTGACACATATCCTTTACAAATTAGTCACAAGTAGATTAGAGTAGGTACTAGTGAGAAGATGTAAGTGGGAAAGATAGAAAGCAAGAAAACATTTGTCCCTGATGCATGTACTATTTTTTTATATCCCTATTTAATTTTTAGTTTTTATATTGTTTTATTGTGTGTACTTGTGGTATGTGTCAAATAAATTAGTTTTCTTTCTTTCTTTTCTTCTATATAAAATGACAAAAAAACATTAAACAGACAACACATGAAAAACATTTATAAATACAATAGGAGGAGAAAAACAAAATATAACAGCTTGCACGTCGTGACTCCGATAAGCAGGGTACCACTCAGCATGATTCTGTGCCATAGCACACAACACGCACACAAAAACTTGGACTTTAATACAAAACACCTATAAGAGATATTTTATTACACTCTACAAAAGTATAACTTTATTTTGATTTAGTGTAGGAAAAGGTGCATACTTTATGGAATTTGTCGGTTTAGTAATGAATCGCTTAGATTGAGAAAATACGTATAACGTCATCATCATGAGCAATTCAGACAAAATTCATCCACAGCTGGACTGTGCTGACTGTACATCCAGTGGCTATTTACACACACACTAAAAATGTCTTATGTCATCCTAGCAATTCCTCTGCAGCGACCTCAAGCGAATATGCACTGGTAAATCTGCATATAATAATTATATGAAAAACAAAACTTACAAAGCGCAGCAAAACTTTGGAGATCAACCACGTGTGGAAATGAACTCTACAGGACATAGTTTAAGTCATTTTTTTCTATGCCAACCTATTTCCTTCTTGATCCTCGTCCGTTATCCATTTTAAAACGATTAATTTGTATCATTAAACACATTTTAGTAGCTCTAGAGGTCCGAATTAACGACAGTGAGAGTTGCTCTCAATAAATTAGCCCTTCGAATTGCATTAAGTGCAGCCCGATACAGTTATTATGCCAATTGGCCCTTAACAGCGGGACATAGTGCCAATTGACCTGACTTTTCTGAAATATTTATGTATAACCTGTTTTAGTATTGCTGGAATGGGTAGCCGATCGGGCTGAAAAGTTCTGGAGTGGCTTACGCGAACTGGAAGACGTTGAGTTGGAAAGTTCGCTACGTGGGCCGATGACCTATCGAAGGTTGGGGAACCACTGGAGGTGAGATGCACGGAACCTAGCAATGTTGCGACAATTGGGGTTGGCCTATGTCCAGCAGTGGATGTTAGTCTAAAATGAAGATTAATGAACCGTCTCAATTGAGACTGATATAATAACTAGTATTTGCGTGGCTGCGCGAGCTGCGCGCAGCTCGCGGGGCGTGAAGTGGGGGAGAGGGGGAGCTTTGAAAAATGATTTCGACTAACGCATTGCACCTTTCAATGAAGCTGAAAAAAAAAATGTTCCAATGCAGCTCGCGGTACACCTACCTACTACCTACACCTACCTACTACCTACACCTACCTACTACCTACACCTACCTACTACCTACCCACTACCTACCTACTACCTACCTACTACCTACCTACTACCTACCTACTACCTACCTACTACCTACCTACTACCTACCTACTACCTACCTACTACCTACCTACTACCTACCTACACCTACCTACACCTACCTACACCTACCTACACCTACCTACTACCTACCTACACCTACCTACCTACACCTACCTACCACCTACCTACTACCTACCTACACCTACCTACTACCTACCACCTACCTACAACCTACCTACACCTACCTACTACCTACCTACTACCTACCTACTACCTACCTACTACCTACCTACTACCTACCTACCACCTACCTACTACCTACCTACACCTACCTACACCTACCTACACCTACCTACACCTACCTACACCTACCTACTACCTACCTACACCTACCTACACATACCTACTACCTACCACCTACCTACTACCTACCTACTACCTCCTACTACCACTAAAAAAACATTACCCTAAAGTTTGCTTGTCGTCGCCCCTGAGTTACGCTTCACCCACTCAACCTTCGTTACGCTAAGGAGGTCGCCGGCTCGCTTCGCTCGCCACCTCCCCCCTTCGCTCCACTCGGTCTCGCAGGTTCGCTCCACTCAGGACCTACCTACCACCGGAAAGCTATCATGACATTATCCCTACGCTACGGGGGTCGCCAGCTCGCTTCGCTCGCCCGCTCCCCCCTTCGCTTTACCGCTGTACCACCACCGGACAGGTTTCGACGCCTACTATAATATTTGTTCAAACACCTAATGGCTATCTCTAACCGTTATGAAGTTACAGCCCTTTTAATTTTAGGGGAGGTTGGGGAGGGGAGGGTATACAAATTTCAACGCCCCTCAAATAGATTTAGGTAAGAATCAAAAAAAATTTCAGGAGTAAAAAAAGAGGGGAAGAGGGGGGGGGATGAAGGGGGGGAGAGGGGGGAGTTTCTAAAAATGATTTCGACGAACGCAATGCCCCTCTATATGAATCTGAAAAAAAATTCGTTCCAAGTCTCTTAACTTTCGAGATCCGCCTAAAGGGGGGGTGAAGGGGGGCAAGGGGGTCAAATTTAAAAAATGGCTTTTACTTCCCCGAGCCTCCTCTATATGAATCTGAAAAAAAAATCGTTCCAAGTCTCTTAACTTTCGAGATCCGCCTAAAAGGGGAGAGAAGGGGGAAAAGGGGGGCCACTTTAAAAAATGATTTTTACTATACCGAGCCTCCTCTATACGAATCCCTAAAAAAAAACACGTAAAGTCTCTTTGTTTCCGAGATACAATAGGGAGGGGTGAGAAGGGGGGGGAAAAGGGGGGGTTTGGGACTTTTCCCATACTCACGAGAGTTGCTTGTTTACGAATCTGTCAAAATATACCCACCTCCCCATCCACCATCTGGGAGAACAATTCTGTCAGTGAGTGAGTGAGTGGTAATTTAGCTTTATATAATATAACTAGTATTTGCGTGGCTGCGCGAGCTGCGCGCAGCTCGCGGGGCGTGAAGTGGGGGAGAGGGGGAGCTTTGAAAAATGATTTCGACTAACGCATTGCACCTCTCAATGAATCTGAAAAAAAAATGTTTCAATGCAGCTCGCGGTACTACCTACCTACACCTACCTACACCTACCTACACCTACCTACACCTACCTACACCTACCTACACCTACCTACACCTACCTACACCTACCTACACCTACCTACACCTACCTACACCTACCTACACCTACCTACACCTACCTACACCTACCTACACCTACCTACACCTACCTACACCTACCTACACCTACCTACACCTACCTACACCTACCTACACCTACCTACACCTACCTACACCTACCTACACCTACCTACACCTACCTACACCTACCTACACCTACCTACACCTACCTACACCTACCTACACCTACCTACACCTACCTACACCTACCTACTACCTACCTACACCTACCTACACCTACCTACACCTACCTACACCTACCTACACCTACCTACTACCTACCTACTACCTACCTACACTTACCTACTACCTACCTACACCTACCTACTACCTACCTACACCTACCTACACCTACCTACACCTACCTACTACCTACCTACACTAACCTACTACCTACCTACACCTACCTACTACCTACCCCTACACCTACCTACACCTACCTACACCTACCTACACCTACCTACACCTACCTACACCTACCTACACCTACCTACACCTACCTACACCTACCTACACCTACCTACACCTACCTACACCTACCTACACCTACCTACACCTACCTACACCTACCTACACCTACCTACACCTACCTACACCTACCTACACCTACCTACACCTACCTACACCTACCTACACCTACCTACACCTACCTACACCTACCTACACCTACCTACACCTACCTACACCTACCTACACCTACCTACACCTACCTACACCTACCTACACCTACCTACACCTACCTACACCTACCTACACCTACCTACACCTACCTACACCTACCTACACCTACCTACACATACCTACCAACTACCTACTACCTACCTACTACCTCCTACTACTACTAAAAAAACATTACCCTAAAGTTTGCTTGTCGTCGCCCCTGAGTTACGCTTCACCCACTCAACCTACGTTACGATATGGAGGTCGCCGGCTCGCTCCGCTCGCCACCTCCCTCCTTCGCTCCACTCAGGACCCTACCTACCACCGGAAAGCTATCATGACTTTATCTCTACGCTACGGGGGTCGCCGGCTCGCTTCGCTCGCCCGCTCCCCCCTTCGCTTTACCGCTGTACCACCACCGGACAGGTTTCGACGCCTACTATAATATTTGTTCAAACACCTAATGGCTATTTCTAACCGTTATGAAGTTACAGTTCTTTTAATTTTAGGGGAGGTTGGGGAGGGGAGGGTATACAAATTTCAACGCCCCTCAAATAGATTTAGGTAAGAATCAAAAATTTTTTCAGGAGTAAAAAAAGAGATGAAGAGGGGGGGGGTGTGAAGGGGGGGAGAGGGGGGAGTTTCTAAAAATGATTTCGACTAACGCAATGCCCCTCTATATGAATCTGAAAAAAAATTCGTTCCAAGTCTCTTAACTTCCGAGATCCGCCTAAAGGGGGGGTGAAGGGGGGCAAGGGGGTCAAATTTAAAAAATGGTTTTTACTTCCCCAAGCCTCCTCTATATGAATCTGAAAAAAAAATCGTTCCAAGTCTCTTAACTTTTGAGATCCGCCTAAAAGGGGGGAGAAGGGGGAAAAGGGGGTCAAATTTGAAAAATGGTTTTTTCTTCCCCGGGCCTCCTCTATACGAATCCGTAAGAAAAAAAAAATACGGGTCTCCTAGTTTCCGAGATACAATAGGGAGGGGGGAGAAGGGGGGGGAAAAAGGGGGGTTTGGCACTTTTCCCATACTCACGAGAGTTACTTGTTTACGAATCTGTCAAAATATACCCACCTCCCCATCCACCATCTGGGAGAACAATTATGTCAGTGAGTCAGTGAGTGAGTGGTAATTTAGCTTTATATAGTATAACTAGTATTTGCGTGGCTGCGCGAGCTGCGCGCAGCTCGCGGGGCGTGAAGAGGGGGAGAGGGGGAGCTTTGAAAAATGATTTCGACTAACGCATTGCACCTCTCAATGAATATGAAAAAAAAAAAAGTTTCAATGCAGCTCGCGGTACTACCTACCCCTACCTACACCTACCTACTACCTACCTACACCTACCTACACCTACCTACACCTACCTACACCTACCTACACCTACCTACACCTACCTACACCTACCTACACCTACCTACACCTACCTACACCTACCTACACCTACCTACACCTACCTACACCTACCTACACCTACCTACACCTACCTACACCTACCTACACCTACCTACACCTACCTACACCTACCTACACCTACCAACACCTACCTACACCTACCTACACCTACCTACACCTACCTACACCTACCTACACCTACCTACACCTACCTACACCTACCTACACCTACCTACACCTACCTACACCTACCTACACCTACCTACACCTACCTACACCTACCTACACCTACCTACACCTACCTACACCTACCTACACCTACCTACACCTACCTACACCTACCTACACCTACCTACACCTACCTACACCTACCTACACCTACCTACTACCTACCTACACCTACCTACACCTACCTACTACCTACCTACACCTACCTACCTACACCTACCTACTACCTACCTACACCTACCTACTACCTACCTACACCTACCTACTACCTACCTACACCTACCTACATCTACCTACACCTACCTACACATACCTACACATACCTACTACCTACCACCTACCTTCCTACTACCTCCTACTACCACTAAAAAAACATTACCCTAAGGTTTGCTTACACCTACCTACACCTACCTACACCTACCTACACCTACCTACACCTACCTACACCTACCTACACCTACCTACCTACACCTACCTACTACCTACCTACTACCTACCTACACCTACCTACTACCTACCTACACCTACCTACACCTACACCTACCTACACCTACCTACACCTACCTACACATACCTACTACCTACTACCTACCTACTACCTACTACCACTAAAAAAACAGTACCCTAAAGTTTGCTTGTCGTCGCCCCTGAGTTACGCTTCACCCACTCAACCTTCGTTACGCTAAGGAGGTCGCCGGCTCGCTCCGCTCGCCACCTCCCCCCTTCGCTCCACTCGGTCTCGCAGGTTCGCTCCACTCAGGACCTACCGACCTACCTACCACCGGAAAGCTATCATGACTTTATCCCTACGCTACGGGGGTCGCCGGCTTGCTTCGCTCGCCCGCTCCCCCCTTCGCTTTGCCGCTGTACCCACCACCGGACAGGTTTCGACGCCTACTATAATATTTGTTCAAACACCTAATGGCTATCTCTAACCGTTATGAAGTTACAGTCCTTTTAATTTTAGGGGAGGTTGGGGAGGGGAGGGTATACAAATTTCAACGCCCCTCAAATAGATTTAGGTAAGAATCAAAAATTTTTTCAGGAGTAAAAAAAGAGATGAAGAGGGGGGGGGGGGTGAAGGGGGGGAGAGGGGGGAGATTCTAAAAATGATTTCGACTAACGCAATGCCCCTCTATATGAATCTGAAAAAAAATTTGTTCCAAGTCTCTTAACTTCCGAGGTCCGCCTAAAGGGGGGGTGAAGGGGGGCAAGAGGGTCAAATTTAAAAAATGGTTTTTACTTCCCCGAGCCTCCTCTATATGAATCTGAAAAAAAAATCGTTCCAAGTCTCTTAACTTTCGAGATCCGCCTAAAGGGGGGGTGAAGGGGGGCAAGGGGGGCCACTTTGAAAAATGATTTTTACTTTACCGAGCCTCCTCTATACGAATCCCTAAAAAAAAACACGTAAAGTCTCTTCGTTTCCGAGATACGATAGGGAGGGGGGAGAAGGGGGGGGAAAAGGGGGGGTTTGGGACTTTTCCCATAGTCATGAGAGTTGATTGTTTACGAATCTGTCAAAATATACCCACCTCCCCATCCACCATCTGGGAGAACAATTCTGTCAGTCAGTCAGTGAGTGGTAATTAAGCTTTATATAGTATAACTAGTATTTGCGTGGCTGCGCGAGCTGCGCGCAGCTCGCGGGGCGTGAAGGGCGGGAGAGGGGGAGCTTTGAAAAATGATTTCGACTAACGCATTGCACCTCTCAATGAATCTGAAAAAAAATGTTCCAATGCAGCTCGCAGTACTACCTACCTACACCTACCTACACCTACCTAAACCTACCTACACCTACCTACACCTACCTACACCTACCTACACCTACCTACACCTACCTACACCTACCTACTACCTACCTACACCTACCTACTACCTACCTACACCTACCTACACCTACCTACACCTACCTACACCTACCTACTACCTACCTACACCTACCTACACCTACCTACACCTACCTACTACCTACCTACACCTACCTACACCTACCTACACCTACCTACACCTACCTACACCTACCTACACCTGCCTACACCTACCTACACCTACCTACACCTACCTACACCTACCTACACCTACCTACACCTACCTACACCTACCTACACCTACCTACACCTACCTACACCTACCTACACCTACCTACACCTACCTACACCTACCTACACCTACCTACACCTACCTACACCTACCTACTACCTACCTACACCTACCTACACCTACCTACACCTACCTACACCTACCTACACCTACCTACACCTACCTACACCTACCTACACCTACCTACACCTACCTACACCTACCTACACCTACCTACTACCTACCTACACCTACCTACTACCTACCTACTACCTACCTACTACCTACCTACTACCTACCTATCACCTACCCACCACCTACCTACTACCTACCTACTACCTCCTACTACCACTAAAAAAACATTACCCTAAAGTTTGCTTGTCGTCGCCCCTGAGTTACGCTTCACCCACTCAACCTTCGTTACGCTAAGGAGGTCGCCGGCTCGCTTCGCTCGCCACCTCCCCCCTTCGCTCCACTCGGTCTCGCAGGTTCGCTCCACTCAGAACCTACCTACCACCGGAAAGCTATCATGACATTAAACCTACGCTACGGGGGTCGCCGGCTCGCTTCGCTCGCCCGCTCCCCCCTTCGCTTTACCGCTGTACCACCACCGGACAGGTTTCGACGCCTAATATAATATTTGTTCAAACACCTAATGGCTATCGCTAACCGTTATGAAGTTACAGCCCTTTTAATTTTAGGGGAGGTTGGGGAGGGGAGGGTATACAAATTTCAACGCCCCTCAAATAGATTTAGGTAAGAATCAAAAATTTTTTCAGGAGTAAAAAAAGAGGTGAAGAGGGGGGGGGGGGGTGAAGAGGGGGGAAAGGGGGGAGTTTCTAAAAATGATTTCGACTAACGCAATGCCCCTCTATATGAATCTGAAAAAAAATTCGTTCCAAGTCTCTTAACTTTCGAGATCCGCCTAAAAGGGGGGAGAAGGGGGGCAAGGGGGGCCACAATGAAAAATGATTTTTACTTTAGCGAGCCTCCTCTATACGAATCCCTAAAAAAAAACAAGTAAAGTCTCTTTGTTTTCGAGATACGATAGGGAGGGGGGAGAAGGGGGGGGAAAAGGGGGGGTTTGGGACTTTTCCCATACTCACGAGAATTACTTGTTTACGAATCTGTCAAAATATACCCACCTCCCCATCCACCATCTGGGAGAACAATTCTGTCAGTGAGTGAGTGAGTGGTAATTTAGCTTTATATAATATAACTAGTATTTGCGTGGCTGCGCGAGCTGCGCGCAGCTCGCGGGGCGTGAAGTGGGGGAGAGGGGGAGCTTTGAAAAATGATTTCGACTAACGCATTGCACCTTTCAATGAAACTGAAAAAAAAAATGTTCCAATGCAGCTCGCGGTACACCTACCTACTACCTACACATACCTACTACCTACCACCTACCTACTACCTACCTACTACCTCCTACTACCACTAAAAAAACATTACCCTAAAGTTTGCTTGTCGTCGCCCCTGAGTTACGCTTCACCCACTCAACCTTCGTTACGCTAAGGAGGTCGCCGGCTCGCTTCGCTCGCCACCTCCCCCCTTCGCTCCACTCGGTCTCGCAGGTTCGCTCCACTCAGGACCTACCTACCACCGGAAAGCTATCATGACATTATCCATACGCTACGGGGGTCGCCGGCTCGCTTCGCTCGCCCGCTCCCCCCTTCGCTTTACCGCTGTACCACCACCGGACAGGTTTCGACGCCTACTATAATATTTGTTCAAACACCTAATGGCTATCTCTAACCGTTATGAAGTTACAGTCCTTTTAATTTTAGGGGAGGTTGGGGAGGGGAGGGTAAACAAATTTCAACGCCCCTCAAATAGATTTAGGTAAGAATCAAAAAAAATTTCAGGAGTAAAAAAAGAGGGGAAGAGGGGGGGGTGAAGGGGGGGAGAGGGGGGAGTTTCTAAAAATGATTTCGACTAACGCAATGCCCCTCTATATGAATCTGAAAAAAAATTCGTTCCAAGTCTCTTAACTTTCGAGATCCGCCTAAAGGGGGGGTGAAGGGGGGCAAGGGGGTCAAATTTAAAAAACGGTTTTTACTTCCCCAAGCCTCCTCTATTCGAATCCTTAAGAAAACACACGTAATGTCTCTTTATTTCCGAGATCCGCCTAAAGGGGGGGAGAAGGGGGAAAAGGGGGGCCACTTTGAAAAAATATTTTTACTTTACCGAGCCTCCTCTATACGAATCCGTAAAAAAAAAAAAATACGGGTCTCTTTGTTTCCGAGATACGATAGGGAGGGGGTAGAAGGGGGGGGAAAAGGGGGGGTTTGGGACTTTTCCCATACTCACGAGAGTTACTTGTTTACGAATCTGTCAAAATATACCCACCTCCCCATCCGCCATCTGGGAGAACAATTCTGTCAATCAGTGAGTCAGTCAGTCAGTGGTAGTTTAGCTTTATATAATATAACTAGTATTTGCGTGGCTGCGCGAGCTGCGCGCAGCTCGCGGGGCGTGAAGTGGGGGAGAGGGGGAGCTTTGAAAAATGATTTCGACTAACGCATTGCACCTCTCAATGAATCGGAAAAAAAAAATGTTCCAATGCAGCTCGCGGTACTACCTACCTACACCTACCTACTACCTACCTACACCTACCTACACCTACCTACACCTACCTACACCTACCTACACCTACCTACACCTACCTACACCTACCTACACCTACCTACACCTACCTACACCTACCTACACCTACCTACACCTACCTACACCTACCTACACCTACCTACACCTACCTACACCTACCTACACCTACCTACACCTACCTACACCTACCTACACCTACCTACACCTACCTACACCTACCTACACCTACCTACACCTACCTACACCTACCTACACCTACCTACACCTACCTACACCTACCTACACCTACCTACTACCTAGTACCTACCTACACCTACCTACCTACACCTACCTACTACCTACCTACTACCTACCTACACCTACCTACTACCTACCACCTACCTACTACCTACCTGCACCTACCTACTACCTACCTACTACCTACCTACCACCTACCTACTACCTACCTACACCTACCTACTACCTATCTGCACCTACCTACACCTACCTACACATACCTACTACCTACCTACTACCTCCTACTACCACTAAAAAAACATTACCCTAAAGTTTGCTTGTCGTCGCCCCTGAGTTACGCTTCACCCACTCAACCTTCGTTACGCTAAGGAGGTCGCCGGCTCGCTTCGCTCGCCACCTCCCCCCTTCGCTCCACTCGGTCTCGCAGGTTCGCTCCACTCAGGACCTACCTACCACCGGAAAGCTAACATGACATTATCCCTACGCTACGGGGGTCGCCGGCTCGCTTCGCTCGCCCGCTCCCCCCTTCGCTTTACCGCTGTACCACCACCGGACAGGTTTCGACGCCTACTATAATATTTGTTCAAACACCTAATGGCTATCTCTAACCGATATGAAGTTACAGCCCTTTTAATTTTAGGGGAGGTTGGGGAGGGGAGGGTATACAAATTTCAACGCCCCTCAAATAGATTTAGGTAAGAATCAAAAAAAAATTCAGGAGTAAAAAAAGAGGGGAAGAGGGGGGGGGGGGTGAAGGGGGGGAGAGGGGGGAGTTTCTAAAAATGATTTCGACTAACGCAATGCCCCTCTACATGAATCTGAAAAAAAATTCGTTCCAAGTCTCTTAACTTTCGAGATCCGCCTAAAGGGGGGGTGAAGGGGGGCAAGGGGGTCAAATTTAAAAAACGGTTTTTACTTCTCCAAGCCTCCTCTATTCGAATCCTTAAGAAAACACACGTAATGTCTCTTTATTTTCGAGATCCGCCTAAAGGGGGGGTGAAGGGGGGCAAGGGGGTCAACATTGAAAAATGGTTTTTACTTTTCCGAGCCTCCTCTATACGAATCCCTAAAAAAAAACACGTAAAGTCTCTTTGTTTCCGAGATACGATAGGGAGGGGGGAGAAGGGGGGGGGAAGGGGGGGTTTGGGACTTTTCCCATACTCACGAGAGTTAGTTGTTTACGAATCTGTCAAAATATACCCACCTCCCCATCCACCATCTGGGAGAACAATTATGTCAGTGAGTGAGTCAGTCAGTGGTAATTTAGCTTTATATAGTATAACTAGTATTTGCGTGGCTGCGCGAGCTGCGCGCAGCTCGCGGGGCGTGAAGAAGGGGGGAGGGGGCGCTTTGAAAAATAATTTCGTCTAACGCATTGCCCCTTTCAATGAATCTGATATACCTACCTATATACACCTACCACCTACCTACTACCTACCTACCTACTACCTACCTACTACCTACCTACACCTACCTACTACCAACCTACTACCTACCTACACCTACCTACTGCCTACCTACACCTACCTGCACCCACCTACACCTACCTACTACCTACCTACACCTACCTACCACCTACCTACTACCCCTACACCTACCTTCTACCTACCTACTACCTACCTACTACCTCCTACTACCACTAAAAAAACATTACCCTAAAGTTTGCTTGTCGTCGCCCCTGAGTAACGCTTCACCCACTCAACCTTCGTTACGCTAAGGAGGTCGCCGGCTCGCTTCGCTCGCCACCTCCCCCCTTCGCTCCACTCAGGACCTACCTACCACCGGAAAGCTATCATGACATTATCCCTACGCTACGGGGTTCGCCGGCTCGCTTCGCTCGCCCGCTCCCCCCTTCGCTTTACCGCTGTGCCACCACCGGACAGGTTTCGACGCCTACTATAATATTTGTTCAAACACCTAATGGCTATCTCTAACCGTTATGAATTTACAGCCCTTTTAATTTTAGGGGAGGTTGGGGAGAGGAGGGTATACAAATTTCAACGCCCCTCAAATAGATTTAGGTAAGAATCAAAAATTTTTTCAAGAGTAAAAAAGAAGGTGAAGAGGGGGGGGTGAAAGGGGGGAGAGGGGGGAGTTTCTAAAAATGATTTCGACTAACGCAATGCCCCTCTATATGAATCTGAAAAAAAAAATGTTCCAATGCAGCTCGCGGTACTACCTACCTACACCTACCTACTACCTACCTACACCTACCTACTACCTACCTACACCTACCTACTACCTACCTACTACCTACCTACTACCTACCTACACCTACCTACTACCTACCTACTATCTACCTACACCTACCTACTACCTACCTATCACCTACCTACCACCTACCTACTACCTACACCTACCTACTACCTACCTACACCTACCTACACCTACCTACTACCTACCTACACCTACCAACCTACACCTACCTACTACCTACCTACACCTACCTGCTACCAACCTACGCTGCGCGCAGCTCGCGGGGCGTGAAGGTGGGGAGAGGGGGAGGTTTGAAAAATGATTTCAACTAACGCATTGCATCTCTCAATGAATCTGAAAAAAAAAATGTTCCAATGCAGCTCGCGGTACTACCTACCTACACCTACCTACTACCTACCTACACCTACCTACTACCTACCTACACCTACCTACTACCTACCTACCTACACCTACCTACTACCTACCTACTATCTACCTACACCTACCTACTACCTACCTATCACCTACCTACCACCTACCTACTACCTACACCTACCTACTACCTACCTACACCTACCTATACCTACCTACCACCTACCTACTACCTACACCTACCTACTACCTACCTACACCTACCTACACCTACCTACTACCTACCTACACCTACCAACCTACACCTACCTACTACCTACCTACACCTACCTGCTACCAACCTACACCTACCTACTACCTACCTACACCTACCTACACCTACCTACTACCAACCTACACATACCTACTACCTCCTACTACCACTAAAAAAACATTACTCTAAAGTTTGCTTGTCGTCGCCCCTGAGTTACGCTTCACCCACTCAACCTTCGTTACGCTAAGGAGGTCGCCGGCTCGCATCGCTCGCCACCTCCCCCCTTCGCTCCACTCAGGACCTACCTACCACCGGAAAGCTATCATGACATTATCCCTACGCTACGGGGGTAGCCGGCTCGCTTCGCTCGCCCGCTCCCCCCTTCGCTTTACCGCTGTACCACCACCGGACAGGTTTCGACGCCTACTATAATATTTGTTCAAACACCTAATGGCTATCTCTAACCGTTATGAAGTTACAGCCCTTTTAATTTTAGGGGAGGTTGGGGAGGGGAGGGTATACAAATTTCAACGCCCCTCAAATAGATTTAGGTAAGAATCAAAAATTTTATCAGGAGTAAAAAAGAGGTGAAGAGTGGGGGGGGTGAAGGGGGGGAGAGGGGGGAGTTTCTAAAAATGATTTCGACTAACGCAATGCCCCTCTATATGAATCTGAAAAAAAATTCGTTCCAAGTCTCGGGGGCCACTTTGAAAAATGGTTTTTACTTTCCCGAGCCTCCTCTATACGAATCCGTAAACAAAACACGAATTAAAAAAAGGGGTGAAGAGGGGGGGAGGGGGTGGTGAAGGGGGGAGAGGGGAGCTTTGAAAAATTATATCGACTAACGCATTGCCCCTTTTAATGAATCTGAAAAAAAGATGTTCCAAGTCTCTTAACTTCCGAGATCCGCCTAAAGGGGGGATGAAGGGGGGCAAGGGGGTCAAATTTAAAAAAAGGTTTTTACTTCCCCGAGCCTCCTCTATACGAATCCCTAAAAAAACACACGTAATGTCTCTTTATTTCCGAGATCCGCCTAAAGGGGGGGTGAAGGGGGGCAAGGGGGCCAAATTTAAAAAATGGTTTTTACTTCTCCGAGCCTCCTCTATATGAATCTGAAAAAAAATTCGTTCCAAGTCTCTTAACTTTTGAGATCCGCCTAAAAGGGGGGAGAAGGGGGGCAAAGGGGGGCACTCGGAAAAACGATTTTTACTTTACCGAGCCTCCTATACGAATCCCTAAAAAAAAACACGTAAAGTCTCTTTGTTTCCGAGATACGATAGGGAGGGGGGAGAAGGGGGGGGAAAAGGGGGGGTTTGGGACTTTTCCCATACTCACGAGAGTTACTTGTTTACGAATCTGTCAAAATATACCCACCTTCCCATCCACCATCTGGGAGAACAATTATGTCAGTGAGTCAGTCAGTCAGTGGTAATTTAGCTTTATATAGTATAATATGTATTTAATAAAAGAGAATAAACAAGCTAACTCTAAATATTTGTTAAGAAAACTTTGTAGAGAAAACTCCAAATATTTCCGAAACATTGTCTATTGCAATTTATAATTTTAACACCTAAGCAGTAGAGTTAAAATTTGGTGAAACATGAAAATGTTTTGAAGAAACTGTCGTCTGTGTTTTGGAAACCACTTTGTTATTTCCACAATTATACTGTTATGAGATTATTCGTTACGATGTCGTAGCTGTATTTTAAATGAGCACAAGAGATGATTATGTCCCGTCGGGGCTGCGGGTTGTTCGAAAGAGATACCGCGGCCTCGACACAAAGGGCTAAGAAGGAACACAGGTGGTTTTTAGTCAGTAGAAGTCTGACACTCCCTTTCACTCTGCCTAAGAGCGGGAGGGGTCACTTGATGATTTTCCACCCACCCAAAAAAAAGGACAAATCTATTCATCTACAGACAAATCGATTCATTGACACAGAGAGTTACTATTTATTACCTATAATTATGTTTTGAGCAGTTCAAAAAATTTTTTTTATGTGGACAGATCGTATCACGTAAATGTTTGAAAAGTAGATTTAATTTCAAATTAATGTCTGGGTATTTGTGTATGTCAGTTTAAATGTTTGTGAACGCACCCACGATACAGGAGAGATTCCTAGTGCGGGGCAACGTTTTTAAAAAAAAAAAAATAGTTATTGTTTAGACTCCGACGGGTACCAAATGGCATTACCATAACTATTCGAGGGTTGAGTTTCTCAATCAACATGATACTAATTCTGACCATTTTCCTCGGCAATAGGTAGTTCTTAGTCTCCTTGCGATGCCGTTATACACCTACGTAGATGATGTGGGCGAGATTGTGCGGCCCTTATAGCACTACAAAATATTGAAGTTTCAGGTTTATCTACTTAGGGTTTTACTATTTACTGGAAGTGTCATACCAAAAATCTTTCCTTAATGATCACCTTCGATGTAAATAGGAACTTTTATGCTAAATTCATGCTTCTAAACCTAGCAGCACAAGCAGTGGGTGTGCCAGCTAATGAATAAATTGAGGATTATAATCAGAAAGGAGTGACAGAAAATAGGGGAGGCCTATACCCAACAGCGGGTGATTCCGGGCTGAAATGATGATGATGAGGATTATAACCAGGTACGAGGAGAGGTCAAAAAGTTCGCGGAATAAAAGGGAAGGAGGTTGAAACTACCTATAATAGTAGATTATTAACCAAGGGGATAAAGCAGTGTCTTCTGTCGCGGGTGACAATTTAAATCGCGAGCGTAACGAAGGACTCGAGGCTTACTCCCGAGCGGAGCGAGGGTGTTAAAAACTTAAATCACGAGCGAAGCGAGGGATTTAAGATGAGTCCTGAGTGTAGCGAGTGATTTAAGTTCACCCAAGACTAAGACAGCTTTAACCCCGTAGAAAATACTCTACTTTTCGTACCATTTGCGAAAACAATAACACAATAATAATAAGCATTAATTATAAATTGATAAGCGTTTATTAAAAATAATGACAATTAAAAGTAAAAGTTAACATTCGAAACATTGATCCAATTATTGATAGAAATAACATTCGCCCCCTAGAGGATGAATGAAATTCAGTACAATTTTCTTTCCGTTTCTAACAGATTAAAAATGACTATTGTTATGTTCGCTTTTTGTGACATAGAATGTCATTTTTTTGAGCAAGTGGTACGAAAAATAAATTATTTATCCTTTTCAATATTAAGCTTTAGTTTGTTTATTCATTCACCAACATTTATACAAATAATTTTTCAAGACCCTGAAAAGACTGCCCCACCAAAGAGAGTCGTCACACATTTACTTTCATGGTCATGAACATTTTTCTAATAAAGCTTCGTTGGTACATTAAATGCACTTTCACTCCACACGTAGTTCTTTAAAAATAAACCTTGAAAACTACCTTAGCCTTAGTACCTTGAGATGCTGCACGTCTGTTTAGCAACCTTGACTTGAAGATTTTTGTAGGAAAGAGCTGTCTCCTATATGTTGTAAGTTTGATGTTTGTAAAAGTTTCCATAAATACAGGTACGCAGTATCTTATGCGTGTAAAAAGAAAATTAACAAAGCCGAAAGGTACTTGCTTGCTCTCCTCAATATTGCGATACTCATTCTCAATTTTTTTATCCTGCAACATATCTTCTTGTTATGGAGATATTGGAGGCCAAATTTTTCACAAGTTTTTTTTGTATATTAAAATTTGTTTTTAAGGTTTTTCTTTAAATACCTACCGCTTACTATTTAATGCATCCATCAGCACAAGTTTTACCGAAAAACTTGATTTGAAACTCTTTAAAGAAATTCGTTTACAATAATTTTGCGTAAGTTTTAACTTGGAAGACATAAATTTTTTGGACGTATTTTCTACCACGATAACGGATGACAATCTAAAGTTGGTCTTAACAATTCCCACTTGTGATCTCCAAACTCCTTTGTATTGCATGTTTTCAATCAAGTGACTCGTTGCCAGTGGCGTGTGATTCCTGAATTTCGTCTCTTTTATATGTCGTGGACGATGAAGCGTTAACTGAATATACGTGGATACTTATTTTCTTTTGTATTATACACTTTTGTATTGCGTACTAAAGCTTTGTATGTTTAGTACGATTTATTCGGGCAGGCTGGTAAAGAGTTTTAGTAACAACATTTTATGTCATAAACATACTCGACTGCGTCGTTGATGTGTCAAGCCAAATATAATCGAGCGAGCCTATCGCCATCAACCAGGCACAAATGAAGATATTTATCGTAACTGCTCTCGTAATTGCTATTGCTATCTGCTGGTATATCCCAAACACTTTGTCCGACCCGGGAATCGAACCCAGGACCTCATGCTTAGCAGTCGCGCCTTCAGCCACTAGACCAACGAAGCAGTCTAATAAGCGTGGCGATGCGTTTAATAATATCTATTAAGTAGCAGCCACCATTTTGTAAAGCAGACAGTGTGTCTAGTGTCTATTGATATACGAAAGGGTTGGATGAATGTCACGTTTAGATAAACATTTGATATTTGCGCTATCATATGAAGAATCATACATTTCTTTTAATAAGATTCGAGGTGACGCAGGACAATAGCTCATTCTAGACTTGGGGAGGCCTTTGTCCAGCAGAGGTACAGTATGGGTTAGCCAAAAAAAGAATAAGCGTTGTAAGTCGTATCCAAGACATTCAACTATTTACAAGTGAGTGCCGGGTGAAGACGAAGAACATCGATTACGATTTTTTACTTGTTACTTTGTAATAGGTCGGTCTGTCATTCGCAAGGGCGTATGAAACTAGACCTATTGAGACAGCAGTCGTACGCCAAAGAAGGACATGAAAGTGTTTGTGTAAAAATATTCCTAATGGTCCCTTTAGAACACTTTTAAATATCTTTGTTCTAGGTATATGTAAAAAGGTACAACTCATAGACATTTAATGAAACGTTTCAAGTTTTCTCCCATGGAAAGTCTTGTTTCAAGTTTTCCTTAGAGGGGTGTCTTATCTTCAGTTCCACACCCACATGTCCCTAGTTATGTTATAGCCACATTTATGTGTGTATTATGAAGGACCCCATTAGGGCTAAATCCAAAGTTCAGGCTACTACTGAGAAATTAACGCTATGATTAAGATGAGCCTAATAAACCCTAGGTATAACTAGAGACTTAAGTATTCTTACTAACAAAATTAGACGTTTTCTAGAAACGTATGATCGATCGAATAGCAATAAAATGTCTCGTTGCAAACAATAGTCTTTACTTTGTGTAATATGTATCTATTACATATTTTACGACTTGTAATGCAATATCAGTAGATTATCGACATTGTAGGAAAACATAGTTGTTCTCAATGACATTTATAAAATTGCCGTAATATGTTTTTTTATTCCACTGGATGACTGACCACAGTGGGTGTTATCTACATCCGGATACATGCGATAGTAGGTACCTCTGCTGTTAGACGGTTTTCACACTAAGGAATGTACCCAGATGGCTGACAGTATTGCAACATTGGATGGTGCTGATTATTTGATCAAAAAATAGTTCAACCCACTGGTCACAAGACCGACCCAAGAGCCGACCAATGAATAACTCTCCTTTTAGCGTACATCGCAGTCAGGTAAAAACAACTACAAGTTACAACTGATGAATACGGGCATTCGGACCCCATGGCCGCAGTGTTTGGTATTAGCTTATGTAGTATTAGTCAACTCAAATTTCTGTACTCTTTTCAACACATCTACAGATGAAGAAATAATTTAAACACGTCCAACTCCATAGGCCTTCAGTTACAGGTCATAACGGGTTTATAGGCAGTAAACGTGTCGGTCTAAAGTACCGCACGCACATTGTCGCCGAGACAACCCTCGCGCTGCCCATTACACATTTTATGACAATTTATCACGACCATTCCGTTTACGACACAATACTTATCTGCATTTTCGATTGCAATACGTTTAGTTTGTTGAAATGTAATTGGTATTATTTAATTGGGTTTAGCTTGACGAGTTCTACTGAACAAGGTTTTCCAAGGATGTTTTATCAAAGAACAAGGAGAAATATTCAGAGTTGATCCCCAATCCTCAGTTATTGCTTGTTTACTACAGAAACTGATAGACCCTACCGAAAGTGCCATGTAGTAGCTCAATTCTGAGTCGACAAAATTTAGATTGCCATCGACACACTAAGAAGAAGAATTTGCATAACATTAACTACTAGATTATTTGCTATCGTGTCCAACTGAGTTCGAATCAGTTCCATTTCTATAATGTACGAAGTATTAGAAACCATAAAGGCACACAGTAAAGGTCATATTTGAGTTTCTGTGTTTTCTCGGGTATAAATAATTTATTTCTTCTTCGCTATCTTTATTTTCCGTTAGCTACCCACAAGTATTTTGAGTCAATAAACTTACTTTATTTTATTTTTACTTAAAGTGTACCTAGGTTCCACAACTTCTTTTGTATTTAAAACTTAATAATACAACTGAATTTGTCTGGTTGTCCTCTAATCACGGTCGTAAAAATGGGCCATTTTTTGTCATTTTTGGAGAGTCATATTATTATTTTCTTTACTCATTACTTGCTGAAAATAAAGAAAATTTCAGGGACGTGACTAAAGTAGACCTAGATTTTATGAAAAACAAAAATTGCTCTAGAGGCATTTTTCAGGAAGAGAAAAGGTGATACATTCGTCTGGAGAATTGCTCTACCGCGTAGATGAATGAACAGTAGTTTCATGGTAAAAGTCGTAAAATAAGTGTCATCATGACAAGTTTTATTTTATTGATTTGCTCACTCATAACGAGTAAATTGATGACGTAGGCCGTATCAACTCCAGCGTCTGTCTGTCTGACTCAATCACCCGCCATCGAACCATCACCAGTACAACGTCTGACATTTAACTCAAGAGGCTCACAAACAAACGCCCTGATTGGCTAACTAATTACAAATCAGTGCTTCCACGTATTTAGGTAACGACTGTACTAGATAAACGATCAGATAACGAATATTAAAATGCTAAACTGTGTACTCGTACAAGTATCATGATTCTGTGATTTGCTGTTAATGTTAAAATTTTGACATTATCAGCTCATTCGGTTCTTGGGAACATGGAACTTCTGATAGACCGCTAATCATCACCGGTTATCAGAAGAGTTAGGGATAATGTTGCCATGTCATTGAAGTGAGCGTCATGTTCACCGAAACGATAAAAGAGAATACTGGGCTTAACACAAACGCGCGACGGTAACATACAGCTAAAGGGGGTTGTAGGTCAGTCGATATTTGACAAATCGAAAAGGAAACTATTGGTTGCATATTTGGTTTAAATTGCGACAAGCTTCCACAGATTATGATTAAACAAACACATAACATCCCACCTGTATTTCCGAAGGGTTCGGCAAACCCACATTTCGTCAGTTTTATTTTAAGTCCCATGTAATAGGAATGGTATCTATTGACACCAACCAGGCACAAATCCGGATTCCGTGTCTGCTGCTGTGAAATTCCTGATGAAAAACCTAATAACATACTGCCCGAATCGGGAATCGCTTGCGACCATTAGACCCACAAGGTAGAGGTAAGGAAGTAAGTAAGTATTATGATTAAAGTCCTAAATAATAGGAAGAAAGCATTACTGTATATTACGATTAGTACGATTACATCTAGTTCTAACAGGCTATGTCATCATCATCATCATCAGCCTATAATTGTTCCCACTGCTGGGACTCAGGCCTCCTCTCTAGGAGAGGGATGGGCTATAAATCCACCACGCGGGCCCAGTGCGGATTGGTAGATGTCGCATATCTTCGAATTTTTGGTTCTAAGACATGCCGGTTTCCTCACGATGATTTCCTTCACCGTTTTGAGAGCAGTGGTGATGAAATAAATTACACATAGTAATGCGCCTGCCTGGGTTCGAACCCACGACCAACTGTTCGTAAGTCGGGGCCGCCACCACTGGGCCACCACTGCTCTACACAGGCTATGTGCCTAGGTACTACTGGTACCATTTGCCAAAAAGGGAACCGTTTAGTCAGAGTCCTAACGTAAGCTAACCCATTGGATCGGCGTGCTAAAGCACACATGAGCAATAATAATAATCTAACTGGCTAGAACCAGGTGTCACTGTAATTCAGTTTATAGCCGTAATAACAAATATAATTATGTTAAGATTTTACAAAATCAATCCTAACGGGTCTACATATTTTTACGTCGTTCGTTTATGCAAGATCCACCTCTTTAATCTATTCCGTGGTTACGTTATTAGCTGATAAAAAAACGGATTTCCCAGTCCTTCCTTAGTGGTTTGGTTCCGGAAAGTGGGCAAGCTTTTCTATTTTATGTAGCTTTGTTTTTAAAATCGTTTTATCATTCTCGAAAAACGAGATAAATAATGTATTTTTCCTTTGTGAAAGGTAAATTTGACACTTCACGAACTTAAATTAAAAGTGGAAATACGAGACCATATTAAAAGAATAACAAAAGTCTAATATAAACTCACTCTATCCACCGCCGCATATGCTATGTCTATAAAGCCACACTGTCTATGTAAGATTCGACTTTCAGTCTTACAGGATGCAGCTGAATATCAGTATTTTACAAGAGCGACTGCCTATCTGGACTTCAAGCCCCAGTTACAGAATAACACGAAGTCTTAAAATCTAAATCTACTTATTACTTGTCTTGTAAAACTTGAAACCTGACAGTGCCTGAAGACAGTTGTCGTCATTGAGGCAGGCCCAAGAAACGCTGGCGTGACGATTTGGACTCTTTCCTTAGTGATTGGCCAGAGGAGGCAAAACATCTGGAGAGTTAGAGAGAAATGGGGAGGCCGTTGCCCAGCAGTGGCAAAAAAGAGGCTAGTAAAAAGAGAAAATGTAAAACTTATCCTGTTTGAGGTCATTTCCTACTAGATATCATTACGCAAGATTTACAACAAGGAGTACCTCGTACCCATTTTTTTTTAATTGCTTCTGTCCCTATTTTTCTTTCTTTCCTTACCTACAGTATGACGCAACACTCATCCCTTTAAGAAAAAAAATGTTCGATCGTATATTACACAGTTTACCATCGTTAAACGTTTTGCGATCCACTCTAGGGCTTATTGACCTATCTCATTTGATAGCTTAGTGAATTACTAGTCGGCGTCGGTATTACATCAGAGTAATACTTAAAAACCCCATCCTGAAAGCTTCAGGCTGAATCGATAATCGAGTGTCGGCTTGAAAAATGTATGTTTCGTTATTTGGTTTGGTTGGTGATTTATTTAGACATTTTTAATACCTGAGATTAGGAATCTGATACCTACTGATACTGTTAGCCTGCGTCTTTTTACTGCTAGGTATAAAGATCTCTCCATAACTTACAGTTGTTTCGATCGATCGATTGAGATCGAGGGCTTATGTGGACTACGGGTCGTCGATTTAGTTCTGGTTAAGGCGAGGTTGCAGTACTTTGTTTTTATGTACGCACGACCTCGCCCCCCGCCCTGCCGCGCGAGCGATATAATCCCTAAATTTTGACTGTTTTTTGCTTCTTGGAGAAAAACTATAAAGAAATTATACAATCTGTTTTCACCATTTACTTCAGAATAAAAAGTTCTATCTACTGATATAACTTTCATATAAATTCATGATGAAATGTCTTAGCAGTACACGTTTGAAATTGTGATTTAGAGTCATGTTTGATAAAAAAAAGTATCGAGCCGATCATTCTAAATCGCGTTTCTGTCTTTACGATTTACTAGAGAGTATGTTCAATTTTTATGTAATGATTTTTATTTATTAAAAAACTCGTATTTAGTTCGATTTTTATAGGTTCAAAAATCTTAAAATTACTGCAACCCCGCCTTAAGACGACGCCTCAAAATAATCACGTACTCGTACACCTGTTTACGTACGATTATGCATGATCAAATGAAAACTCATAACTAAAAACAAAGAGTTTGCGAATGCATCTATGAAAATTATCGAATAACTCTCTATCCATCTATAATTTTATGTTCACCGCACCGAAAGACCTTTCTTTTGAATTCTCTCAAACCCGATTTAGATATGATTTATGCTTCGTTGCTATATTCAACTTACCGCGTACCAGCGCTGAAAATCAGACTGGTTACCGCTTTATTGAAAAGGTCCGCAAAATTATAGGTACTTAACATTCCACATGTTTTCATAAATCATAACTTTAAAGTTAGTATAATTTTATCTTATTTACTTTACCCACACTAAGAAAGAAACATCTTTATACATTTTCAAAAAACAAGTCAAAGGACATTACCTCTCCTCTATACCATAATATTCTGTATAATGTATATTTATAATTATTTTATAGATATATATTCATAATATTAGTGTTTATTTTTATATGTGTATATATTTTTTAGTATGTTTATTTTATATGTATAATTAAGCTTTTGTTACTAATTCTAACTAAAATTTTCCTGTTTGTCTTTTCTACACACTGTGTCTACATGTCTTTGTCTAATCCAACTTTCCTGTCGCAGGTCTGCTGGAAGAAATTTCTCATGAAATAAGCAGTACCTTTGTGCTCTTTTATTTTTTTATGTATTTATCTTTTTTTTGTATTTTGTGTAAGTAAATGTAAATAAATAAATAAATAAAATTGTTTTTATTTGGAATTAAAAACAAAAATACCTTAAAAATTATACAAAACAAACAAAACTAATAATGCTAAAAGGGTCTCAGCTCAGCATAATGCCAGATGCATGGCAACAACCACTAGTATCTTTTGGTTCTGCAACGTGGAAATACACCCACAAAATCCGAATCAGACCCATGACCTATATAAATATAGAGCAAATCAATCATCACAATTGGTACGTCGTTTATGGTCCTTTCCGTCAAAACTGTACTACAAATAAACGCAAATTTTCTCACCCACGCAAACACACAACCAAACCCGATACAATTAACTTGTTCACCTAACGTCCTACAACCTAGTATAATGCTCTATTTTCCCACCTTTGACATGATAGGAAGTCTGCCGTGTCGGAACTCAGTTATCCGACACCTCAGCAAGTCTCCTTGGCACGTGGGTGGCTTATCGTCATCTCGCACCAATCATATTTCCTTTTGTTTGCGCACAGTCTCCACATAGTCGGTCGCCGCTATTGTCAGGTCAGAAAAAATAGAAGGCCCCTACTAGTGGTTTGTATGTGTGTGAGTTTTTGTGAGATAGTTTGTTGAAGATCAGCTGGTTGGAAGTTTGAATAATTAATGTTTGGTAAAATTAAGAAGTAGTTTTTATGTAAAATACGTAATAGACATGCGTAACTGCCCTCGGGTTAGGTAGAGGTGTACCTAAAATAACACCCACATTTTGCTATTTATGTTTAAAGTAGCATGTAATAGGGGGTGAGCCTAATGCTATCATCTGGGTACAAATTCGGATACTGTGGCTGCTACTGAGAATTTTCAGTTGGAAAAGACCAATAACATTTTGCTCGACCCAGGATCGAACCTGGGACCTTAAGCTCAACAGTCGCGCTTGCGATCACTCGACCAACGAAGCAGTTTCAGGCGTATTAAAGTTAAGTAGAAACTATTTTGTAAGAAATTCTGATCATAACATAATATCATAATCCTGAATAGCAGAAAGATATTTCTTAATTGTACAAAATACGTATTTAATATCGTTTCCTAAATTCTAAGAAACAAATGCTTACAGCAAATAAAATGATAAGTGACAAACTATAATCCGAAAAGGGCGAGAATCAATCACAAATTTCTGCTGTAGTAGGTAACTGTAATTTTCCAAATATCTAGCAATTTGTGGCTCTTTGGGTGCCGTTCATCATTTAAAATGTCCCTCTTTAAAGGTGTTGTAGTGTTCTGAGCAAAGTATGCACAAGATTGGCTCGTGACTAAGAGGAGTGGAAGAACCTAGGAAAGACCTATGTCGAAGGACCAACAAATTAAGTAACATTCTATTTAACTATTTTTAAAAACTAGTTTTGTTTATTAGATACTAAAAGCTTTAAATGTTTTAGGCTTTTATTATTTTATTAGTATTCTCCGATGCTAGATACCATTTGCCCACACAAGAACAAGATTAAATTGTTATAAAAACTCTTTTGTGCAAATCTCCTCCAAAATGTATTCCGGACAAAAATGGTTTTTATATTACAATTCTTAGATTATTGCGATCTAACTTTCTTGAATATTTATTTTTAAATAGGCCGTAACTTTTGCGCTTAGTTTATTTTCTTTTGCGCAATTCGTAGAAGTTACAAACTTAATTTGTACTTTAACGTTTTGAAGCGTTTTATTTTGCATTTGTTTTTTGTATAACTGTGATATTATTAGATTATCACGAACTAAACTCATAGTTAAAAACGAATATTGAGGCTGAATCAAGTTTTATAGCTGTAGGTTAAAAACGTAGAGCTGTGGCCACTGTGGAAAGTTATGATATTTTACTTTAAATGAATCTCTACCAGGAACGATTTTTCGAGAAAACAGACGTATTCTTAAAATTACTTTAAATGGAATTTATTTTTAAAAGACTGCTTCGTTGGCCTCGTGGTTGCAAGCACTACTGTTATGCAAAAAGTCGTGGGTTCCTAGTCGAACAGTATTATTGAGTATTTCCATCAAGAATTTCTCAGTAGGAGCCACGTCTGGATTTGTACACGGTTGATGGTAATAGGTTCGCCGCCGATTACATGGGACTTGAACATTACTGGTGAAATGTGGGTGTACTTATCCCAGTTGCACACCTCGGACACTCCATACAACGCCCGCTAAATAATTACCTATTACTACTACATAAACAAATAACGTTTGTGCACGACGTGCACGTGCAAATGTGTGCGTAAACTCTAGTAGGGTTATCGTAGCCTAAAAAATGGCGCGGAAAGTGCAACGGTCTGCGTCGCGAAAACCGAACGACGACTAATACGAGCGCGAGCCATTGCTCAAGTGTCGACGACGAATACCTCGAAGTGCGGGGTGAGGTGCGGTATTTAATATGAGCGCGGGGAAGGGAGTGTCCCTTCTGTACGTAGTACTATTATGTATTCTGTGCCAGTTGTATACGTCCCTGTGTGCCTATTGGCCTTGTTCTGTTCTGTCTCCTGCTGATATGGAGGGAAGTGGAAATTATGTTTTTTCCTACACCTCCGCTATTTTTTTCTGATCAATTTCGTTGCGGGATCCAAGACAGTTAAATCGCTTCTCTGGGACTTCGTCGAGCTTCATTCTCTCGGCGCTTTTCTTGTGGTCGCCACTGTTGATTCTGGCTAACAGTTGTTACAGTGCTTTGGGAATAGTGTGGCGGGCTTGTCCCATTCCTCTGCTTAACTCTTCGGGAATCACAGGTGTTATACAGCTAAAAATTGTTTCATGAAAACGACCTTTTTCGATTTTTAATCATTTGCACATAAAATTCATAGCTTTATTCCGACTTTCCTATAGTAGGGGGGACATCTAATGAAATAGATAACTATACATATTTGTGAACTAACAATTAGTGAAGCTCATTCATGGACACACGTATGGTGAGAATGTCCCATATTGGTACCGTTGGCTATGTCATCTTATGGTGTAGTAAAAGTTTGCCATATTAAATTATAAGCACATAACATTTGTTGGCCGTTCATTATATTTTTATTACTTATTAGCTTTGCTTACATATTGAAAGGTGATTCAAGTATTTAGGGTGTGAGTACATTAAAATTTATTAAACGGTTCGATTGACTGTTATGGAATTAAAACTTTCAACTGCTTGAATACGATATAATTATGTGAAAAAATGTTGTTGTTACAGTTGGATTCAATTAAGGAAAAGCATGAATGTGGACACTAATTAATAAAAGCGAACCTAATCCTGCTTTTTTTAGTTTGAGAATTTGTCCAGGCACTGTCCCAGCGAAAGGTCATAGTACGGAACTGTCTGCCGAGATTCCCGTCTACCATTCAAAGCAAAGCCTAATTAGACCTCATCAAGTCAAACTTTGCCATAAAAAACGCGTTTAAAACTTGGCCCACCAGGCAACAAAAAAATACTTATACGTGTACCAATAAACCAAAAACACAACTGATGTCTGGCAATGGTCAAGGCAGCAGTTGTCTTCCTGGTTAATAATGACTAGGAACACTGAATTGCAGTCCAAATAAAACCACAATTTTAAAGGAAAGGCTACAACCAGCATAATCCAACATTTCAATAAATTCACCATTGTGTTGCAGCTGAAAGAAACTCGACCTTCAACAGAGTGCACAACTTACAAGTCGTTACTTACGGGTAGTGAGGTTGCTACTTCATGATGGTTGCTGTTCTTGGAGCTGACGACGCCTAACACGAGCAGAACTGGCGTTTGCAAGAACATTTTAGTTTAGTTTAGTTTATTTATTAATAATTATAAAAATTACATGTCAGGTTTTGAATAAAAAGTAAGAACACATATTATTATAGATACATTTCAACAAGCATACACAAAATAATCATACATTAAAGAAAAATAATAATAATAAAATTAACCATGTCATAACAATAATTCAGAATGCAAAGATAAATAATATGATAAAAGAACCAAGTCAGTAATAATTAACTTCATGAAGTAAGTATCTAAAACCATTCTTTTAGGTTATATAATGCCTGGTCGGTTAACCAGTCTTTCAATTTAGCTTTGAAAGCATTTTCAGATATTGCACTTAAAATTTGATCTGGTAGCCAGTTATATACCGCTGGACCCATAACGTGAATTAGCTTTCCAGACTTAGTTAGGGAGTGTGAGCATCCAGCTAAATTGTCTCGACCACGAGTACAGTAGTTATGCCTATCTCCACGTTTATTGTAGTCACTTAAATGTTATCCGACATATACTGCCGCCTGCAATATCACCTTAGCGGGAACAGTCAAACTTTCAAAATTTTAAAAAGTGGTCTGGCGGTGACATCCCACTGTGAATGCGTAATTGCCCTCACAGCACGCTTCTGCATCCTAAACGTTTATGTGGTACTCCTTGTTCGCAAGGAATATCTGATTCTTTATTTTAATTGGGCATGCCAAATTTTATTTAAGGCGTGCTAAAGAAAAAACCATTTGGAGATTTTTTAATTTGATGCTTTATTTTGTTAATTTCGATTCATAAAAGTACAAGATTACAAAATAAACATCAATAATAACTATTGACCTTCATTTGACCTGATGTCACGTGACGTGACGTCACATGTTCACATCTTTCATTATCTGTGGACTAAAAATATTATAAGGATTTTTAGTGCTGCCAGACTTCGTAATAGGAAATACACACATTCTGTTTATTTTAAATATTATTTAGATAAATTCGCATTTTACGTTACGAATGTTTATTGTTTCTATGTGGTTATATTAAAATACTAGCTTTTGCCCGCGACTTCGTCCGCGTTATAGGTACTAAAAATGTTATCTTTGGTAAGTAGATCTATCATTGATTTTAATTTTAAATGAAAAACTCTTGCGATAATATCATGGCGGTCATGCGGTGCTTGACCCTCAAGAAGCTCCCGAGTGATTTCATCCCACTTGGGCTTGGTAGTTACAGTAATAAATAAGTCGGGACGTCCATATTTTCTTACGTAACAAAAAGCGTCTTGAGTACGTAAATTTTACTCAAAGGAAACATTCCTTTATTTTTGAATAGAAAGCAAACTGCATTTAAAAATTTTCGAAAATTCTCTTCTCCCACACCCGGGAATCGAACCGGCTAAAATCTGAAAAAAATATACCCTGTACTTTAATTGCATCGATCGTTAGGGTCAATTATAAGGATGAAATCTCTCTAACAAACATGATAAATTAAATGAAAATAAAACCAGGAAATCTTAAATTAATTTAATTATTTACAAAAAATGGTAAACTAACTAATTAGTTGCTCGAAATGGGCTCCATTCTCTTGGATACACAAATTTATTCTTTTAACGATTTCATTTCTAGTAAACCTTTAATAAAGTGTTGTGGTGAATATTATGAATCGTATTTTGAACTTCAACTCTCAACTCGTTGTCATTCGCATAAGATTTCATGTAAATTTGATTTTTTACATATCCCCACAAAAAAAAATCCAATGGGGTGAGATCTGGCGATCTCGCAGGCATGTTTTCCTTTCATTTAATTTATCATGTTTGTTAGAGAGATTTCATCCTTATAATTGACCCTAACGATCGATGCAATAAAAGTACAGGGTATATTTTTTTCAGATTTTAGCCGGTTCGATTCCCGGGTGTGGGAGAAGAGAATTTTCGAAAATCTTTGAATGCAGTTTGCTTTCTATTCAAAATTAAAGGAATGTTTCCTTTGAGTAAAATTTTCTATCTGCAGTATTAAGAGTACTTAGGAAAATATCGTGAGAAATATAAATAAAAATACATTCAGGCCCATGTAATAGGGGGTGAGCCTATTGCCATCAAATGGACCACAATCGAGACTCCGTGGCTGCTATATACTGAGAAATTCCTGATGGAAAAACCCAACAGCACGTGGAATCCATCTCAGGCCCTGATAATGTTTTACAGTAATCAAATGTTCTAGAACATAATATACTATGTGTAAAACAATATCCTATTTAATATAATATCAGCCGTGAAAGCTACTGTAAGTTATCCAATGGACACGTGATCTTCACCTATCGTGTCAGTTTCATACTTACATTTTGTTGACGTGTTTGTATTTGGCAATCCTGAGTAGGTCAAAGTTTCTTCGACATTCTAGAGGTTTAACAGTTTCAGGTGGAACTTTTTCTTACATATTTCTTATGTAAGTATTTTGTTTACGTAAAAAATCAACCTATCAACAGTCTGTTACGAAACGGGAAGTTTCATGCTTCAGAGCTATAATCAATATACAAAATCAAAAAGATAAAGATTATTCTTATAAAACGTTAGGTCTGGCCCTGTAAAATATATACGTAAACTTAACTCACATACAATAGTTGATCGAATAACTGTGTGTGAAAATTACGTAAATTACTCTCAAACATTGCTATAGATTTTAGAAATGCCAATAAATCATCGCACCACTCAGGCTAAAATGCAGAATAGCACGCCGTTCGCAAAACGCAGCCTCGCTGAAAACTATCCGCATGTGCACAGTTAATTCAGGATTAGATAACGTGAATTAAATTATCGGACAGCTGAGTAAGAGAGGGAACATACCTATCGACACCGAGTCGGTAGGAGCCGAGGACTGCAGTGGATCTTTCTGCCCATGCCATTATCGCAAAAGTTTTTTTCGCCTTGTTTCAATTAGGAACATGTAACGCTTGAACATAGACCAACATCATGTCAGTCGTCATGTCAACAGATACAGAAGAACTTTATGAAATAAAAATCAAAATATTTCATTTCAAATTTTGCTCCATGTGCACTTATAAAACGTCGACAAAAAGTTGCACAGTTTGGGTTTATCGTTTCCCATGGAGAAGAACTGGCAAGAAAGATTTCGGTAAGAAAGGGAAAAATGATTTGGTTATAAAATATTATCATATAACAGCATTAGTACTTAGGTATCTAGGGACAACGTCTGATCCATTCAAGCCGATCCTACGTCTAAAAGAATGACTATAACTTTCACTTCCTAACCCAAAGGGTACAAGACAGTCCAACAAAGTGTAGAAGAACAAACAGCAACAAGTTTAAGACGGTGGGCAGGTTCCGCCATAACTATCTATCTCCTGAGAAAGGTAGCCACGACGAAGTTAATGCAAAGAAAAACTTGTACTTGAAACCAACTTAAGTTACCTCAACTGACTTTAGTTTTGGTTGACTTTTACAAACTGCGTGTGCAAGTCATAAATATATTTAAATCTCTGATTTGTTTAGTGTTGATTACAATCGCTAATCATTTTATATAACATCACGACTGTAATTCATGGAGCTTAGCCCTATTCACATAATTCACCAACACTCACTTTTCACCAGTGATGTCTCACTCTCATGTAAAAGGGGGCGAGCCTATTGGCATCAACCGGGCAAAAATCCAACCTCCGTGGCTGCTACTGATAAATTCCTTATTGAAAAACTCAAAGAGGCATGTAACTAGCAGGGGGTGAAGTCAGGCTGTGGATGACGATGATAAAGTAAGACCACAAATATGGTGTGCTCTTGAACGGATTTGAATTTAACACTATTCTTTTAAAAAAAACTGTACATCTCTGCTTGACCCTTCGGGGCTTACAGGCGTGATGTTATGTTATGTCTAATATTCTACTTTAAAGTATGTTACATATATTTTTCCAGGATATCCTCAATCCAAAATATCTAGGTATGAATCTAGATAGGTACTACAAACAATAGCTGTATCAATAGAGTAATAATCAGGTGACACGATTAATAAACCCATCAAGTAGATAATAATCCTTTTCAAGGAGCTCACACTTAATACAGATTAACTTGGTACTTTAACTAAGCTGGCTCTTGAGTACTAGAATACTAATTAACGAAAACCTCTTCTCAATCATCACCATATTCTCTTGACTTTTTTTTTTTTGTTGGGTGGAAAGTCATCGACTAACCCCCCCTCGCTCTTGGGCAGAGCGAAGGGGAGTGTCAGACTTCAACTGACTAAAAACCAATCCCATGTTCCTTCTTCGCCCTTGTGTCGGAGCCGCGTTATAATTTCGATAATCCACAGCCCCGACGGGATATTCTCTTACCCTTAGCCCGATTCATTTGGGGTCTGCGAAGCATGTCTTCTTCTTCCATACAGTGCGATCAAATTATATTATCTTGGCAGGTCTGAACATAGGCCCTGCGAACTTTTACGCATGTAAACTTGTGAAGAAAACTGTTATTGCTAGATAAACCAATACTTAAACGATCAGAAAATATCTAATTTAAACAGTGAGAAATACAAATAAAATAAATATCATATCACTTTTAGACATTAGTTGAAACAAAATAACCTGCACGAAGTTCGGACCTGCCAAGATAATTTGATCGCACTGTACGTCTCACTCGTCATCTCATCAGACACCTCCTTTTTTGCCATATCATTCTTTACACAGTCCATACAACGTTTATTTTCTAATATTTTAACAAAAATTTCTATACAATGTCGTAATTTTTTAAATAAAAAAATCTGTATCTGTGTCTGTATCTGTATTACTGTCCGAAAGCGTCAATGATTTTGTTTGCAAAAATAATAAAAATAAAACGTTTCTGAAGGGAATTCTTTAAGGAAACATATCACGTTTATTTACTTTTTACGAGGTAACTTTACTTGAAGATACATATTTTATTTTACAGTTATGTTTGTCTATAAAAGAAAAACATGAAAAGATGTTCCAGCTAACAAAATAAAAAATATCTGGTCGTGTAATTATTTCTAGTACATACTTTGTCTTCATAATAAAATATATTTCCACACGATTTGCATTTAAAAAGCTCGGGGTCATTTCATATAAAAGCTCTAAAAGCTTATTCCCGTAAAAAGTTATGTCCAGCGATTAAACTTACACCTAAACATATTAAAAAGGTATTACTACACCCGAAAATACGCGATACACGCTCATACACTTAAAACACAAATATTTTCCAGAGAAAAATCCGTTAGCTCGAACTAATTTTCCTAATATTTCCAACATACGCAAAAAAGGTCTAAATGTGTAAAAATAAGTATTAAATTTAATGTCATCATACAATTTTGTTGCCTAAAATTGAAATGCAAACTATGTTAGTAGCATTCCGGTGCTGATTAGGGCGGTGGGCGGGAAGGGCGGCCGCCCAGCTCGCTATATAAGCCGGCGCCAGGGCGGGCGACTGCACAGCACCACTTGTTGCCGACGCTAGTGCCTGCCAGTTGCCAACGTCGCTGAAACAACACTTCATACGATTCAGGTAAGTGAAAAAAAATATATAGTGAACAGGAAAAATCGGTTTGAATTTTCCGCACTAAGTTTTTCTGGAAAATATTTTAGTGATGAATAACGCAAAAAAAAATATAAAAACTATGTCAAGTAAAAAAAGTATAATCTACACTTTATGATTAGCACACTAATACTAAACAAAATCAATTACTTAAATCCATTTTTTTTAATGTACAGTTAAAAATTATACATTCAAAAAAATTTAAATTGAAACAATTCAGTTTGTTGGAAAAGTTTATAACAATACGTACAAAAATTATGGTTCACTAAAGTTTCAAACTTTTCAAGACCTTCGTATTTACTGCGCAGAAAGTGAATTGGCTTACATAAAAAGTTTTAGTAGCCTCGTCTTACAGTTGAAATGTTCTTATACACATCAAATTAAACAATTTTCAAGAAATTGTTACAGAGACGTAGTAATGATTTTTCCATAACTTTAAATTTCCTTAAAAATAATATTCTATTTTTTTTAAACACGTAATGTTATATTGACAAACTTTTTTAATAACAAAATCAACGCCCTTCTAACGTAAACCAATTTTTAATCGTTGATAAAACTGACGTCAAACGATAATAGACGAAACAACGGTAAATGTAATAATCTCCGTCATTTAACAGAAGAACGTTTCTTCAAACTTCCATTATTAATTCATTAATGACTCCAACTTCACTTTTAACCGCTCAACTTTGAGTTGTGAACTAATAAACTCCGTGGCACTGAGTTGAAAAACTATAAAAAAAGTTTCTAAGCCCTAACAAAGCGATTGTCGAGAAAATATTAGAAAAGTTACGTTTTAGACTTCAGTTAAGCCTTTTGATTAAGGCCCGGTTTTTCAATCGCCAGTTAACTTATAACTGAGGAATAAATGTGATGTTTTGACAGATTGTCTATACAAAAACTGTCAAAATGACAAACTTATTCGTCAGATAAAAGTTAACTGGCGATTGAAAAACCGGCCCTTAGTCATTTAATTATTTAATCCTTATACTTATATACTTTTGGTTTGAATCTAGTTTGAAAGTTACGTGGTTACCTTCGAATTTGTGTATTGTTTAGAAATGTCGTGGCAAAGAAATTAATTTTCTTTGTTTCACTTTCACTTTAGCATGGTATTCATAATCTCGTATTTAATTAATGTAGGTAACTGTTTTAACACAGCTACGTAAGTGTTTCACAATATTATTTTAAGAAGTTACATTTGTGACCTTAAAATGTGCTTAAACTTATGTATACGTGAAAATAAAAATTACTATAAAAGGTTGTATACTCCTCAAATGAACGACGAATTTATCGAAACCTTGCCCAATCGTGAAAATCGTTTTGCAACCAATATTTTCTTTCCCTTTTGCTTCAATAACATTATTTTAATACTCTCTAAGATATTGTTCCCAAGAAAACACCACGGGCTGCAAAGAATTGATTAATATCATAGCATTCAAACATGAAACCAAAGGTTTTCATTTCTCGATAAAATGTATAAAGGAATACAGATTTTGATCGGGAAAATATCTGTATTGAAAGACTTGAAAGAGAGTATTCGACATTCACACCTAAATGGTACACAGTCTTTTAAATATTATATCTAACAACTTTAAAGCTTTCTCAAAATTTCTAACAGAATTGATCCTCAATAAATTAAACTAATATTAAGCAGCTACTTGCTTAATTATACACTTGTGTACAATAAATAACAAAACTTGTACCTCCTAACCACTAGTTGAACCGACGCCGACGTTTTAAGTCCAGCCTGAATAATTTCTAGGCTTTAAACTGACCGCGTTTGAAACATGTGGAAAACAGTGGAGTTAAAGTTTCTATTCAACTTTTTATGCACATCGTTGAGTTGTCAGTGGTTTTTAATTCAACTGAGTGCGATGCGTTTTACATCAGAGGCGTAGGCTTTGACGAGAGAAAGAATCTGAGTGATATTTTTATACTACATACTTTGTAACAGCAACAGACTCTGCATTTATTCAAAATATTTCCAAAATGTCTTCTTCTATTAAAATATGACCTAAAACTACAGTTAAACCGTGACTTTGTCCGTGTTAAAATTCGGACTGGCCAGATCAGTCGGAAAAGAATTTTCAGTAGTTTGCATTTACAATCTAAATATCATTGTCTATAATATGTATGTATTTAGAAATATATAAGTATGTTTATCAGTTGTCTAGTACCCATAACACAAGCTCTGCTTAGCTTGGGACTAGATGGCGTTGTGTGATAGTTGTGGAATATTATTTATTTATTTATTATTGTAATCATACTGGATTGTATTCATAAAACCATTCGGAAGTGCTCATATACACTTTCTTCAAAGAATGTGTTTCATCTAACTATAATTATAGATATAGGACTGATAGTTAGTCAGTCAAGTAAGTTATTATTTATCTTACAAAATTATGAAACTGTTTTTAGATGAAAATTTTCTTCAACTAGCTGTTCTATTAGCTTCATCTCTGCTTAACCCTCTGAGAATTAAAGGTTGTTGTTATTTTCTTAAATGATAACACTTATCAGTTTCTATTACTTCACATTTTCAAGTTTAACTTAAGACACACAAAATGAAATATTAACCTTATAATATTTACCCATATCGTTGATGAGTCATTTAAACATACACCACACTAATTACTTTCTATATGAACGGTCTAAGGTATCCCCTTCAAAGTAATCATCTAGTTAAAGTCAATAGTGTAAGGCAAAACGTGGTGTTTCTTACCTTTTATGTTTATTAGAACATTTTCCTTAACAATATTGATGATGACCTACAATAAGCTTATGAACCCCTAGTACTTTTTATGTTATATGAATCGAAAAAAACATTGTTCATTTTAATTTTTGTATGTTTATTTTTATATGTATGCCCTGTGTCTGTACCAATAAATGTTATTTCTTTCTTTCTTTCTTTCTTTTAATCGGAAACGTGGTCATTGTTTCGGAGATACATCATTAACACCTGTCTAGCCTTTTCACAACTATGTTGGGGTCGGCTTCCAGTCTAACTGGATGTAACTGAATACTAGTACTTTACATGGAGCTACTATCTATCTGACCTCCCCAATTTGTTTTAGAGTTCAACATCACGAAATTAATCTGTAGTTTCTACCTACCCCACACGAAAAAACCGTAAGCTTTTGTACTTAACATTGAAAAAAAAACAGTTTAAAATATTTTTCCTTGTAACCTACTTTTAACATAAAATACCAAGTTGAAACTTTCAGCTTTGCTCAAGGCCGGGTTAAGACTTAGAAAGAAAGAAAGAAAGAAAAAGTATTTATTGATTTCACAACAGGACTTGAACGCATTGGCAAAAAATTAAAAGTACAAAGTAGTAAAGTACTTACTGGACTTCACACAATTCAAAACTTCCTCATTAAACTATTCGTTATATGAAGTTGATTTATGTTTAATCCCGCAACACAACTAAGGAATAATGTACGTGTTGTAGATTATTACGTATGACCTACTAAATTGTGTTGTATCGTTTTAATTCAACGATTTTAAAAAACAAGATAGTCCGTCGGTTTTTAAAATTGTTTAATGACAATTCCATGAATTTTTTTGAGTTTAGTATTATTATTATAGCTGATAGAATATGACTTGGTCTAAGCTGTTTTATCTCACAACTTAGTTAACAATCACTAAAATCCTAAAACCTTTGAAATCAGATATCCATCATGAAAACATTCAGGCTCATACTTCGAAAAGTTAAATTTCCCCTTTGACCTTTAAAAAAGGTTTAACTTTAAAGAGCGGTTGAAACACTTACCCTTTTCAAACTAACATTCTTTGCTAAGAAATATTTCTCTCTTACATCCTTATTTACCTAGCCTTTGACCTCTTACCCAACCATGTTAGGATCAATTTTTAGTCTAAATACCAGTATTTTACATAGAGCGGCTAGTAGAGCCTATCTGACCTCTATAACCCAGTTTCTGGGTAAAACGATGCTCGTTGGTGAGACTGGTGGTCAAACTTTTGGGTGTCTGATTGTAACGATTTTCCAATTTTCCACAAATGACATCCAGAATTTTACTTCAATAACGGGCTTATTGTGTATTCCATGAACTATAAGAGCCTCGAGACGTAACCGATAGTTCACGCAAGCAAGCTTAAACTTGAAGATTGAAACTTTTTTTAGAGGGTGGGAAATTATCAAATAACTCCTCCCGCTCTGGGCAGAGTGGTAGGGAGTGTCAGACTTCTACTGACTAAAAACCATCCATGTTCCTTCTTAGCCCTTGTGCCGAGGCCGTTGTATCTCTTTCGAACAACCCACAGCAAGATTGACCCTTACAGCCGTTATTATTTACCCTCAACCCCTGCCACGTACCTAATAGTTTCTCCCACATATTCAGTGTTATTATTATGCCAATCAGTGAATGTAAATGAATGACATAATGTGTCACCTCCTCGTCTCTCAAGCGGAACAAGTAGGTCACTGTCGATACACGGTGGGTTCACATCATCACATGTGTACAATGCGAACTGACGTATGCACTATTGTAGACTAACGACTCTTATCCTTCAGGGATTTATCTAGATTCTGAACTAAATATTAATGAAAGAAGAAGTAGTGAAGTAGGTTTCCTAATTGGACATACAGTTACTCAAAGAAAGAAGATTAATAGAATTAGATCGTTTTCAGTATTTTTAACCGATTTAAAATAACCCTCCTTTTGGGCTTCGCCTCAGTCGGGTAAAAAGGACGAGTTGGTCAATTCTGTTGTATTTTTTTATGTTTGTTATCTCATAACTTTGTCATTTATGAACCACAAGAGCTAATTCTTATAATAATGATGCTTATCTATGTAGTAAGTAAACAAAATATCAAATACTGTCGAGCCTACGACAGCATGATGAGAAGGTAGACGCTTAAAGAAAGGGAAATCGATGCTTACCAAATAATTTTTCCAGTGATTTATGACATTTTATACCTACACTAGCTGACCCGCGCAACTTCGTCTACGTCACATAAATATAGCTATAACCTTTCTCGATATATCGCTTATCCGACATAAATTAAGCTAAATCGTAACAAACAAAAAATCTTATCTTTCCTCTTTATTAAAATAGTTTAGATGGTTTAGATTAGCTTAGATTATATTAAAGTGTGAATTACTATAGGTATCTCTTACTGTTAAATATACTATAACTATAACACTCTGTACTTGTAAACATTATGATGCAGTAAATATTTTGAATTTAAATTTCCCGGAGGCCAGCCAGAATCCCCCGTACCTACATTGCGACGCGCAAATTATTTTGCCGCGCGGATATTTTTACATTGCGATATCTTCTAAGATATTTGTTTAAACTGTATAGAGTAAAGGGCACAAATATTCTATATTAAATTTCCGTTCTAACAAACACGTTTATTTAGATATAGATTAATACCATATGGGTTAAATAAGCTGCGCAAAAAATAGCTATTTTTAACCTAACATTTTAAAAGTAAAAAAAGGTTACAGTGAGTCAATCTTAAAAGATAGATACATGCTGTCGCGGACTTTGTTTTAGAACTTTTAAAGAGGAACAATTCCTTCATACATGATATTTGCGTAACTTAAACCGTTTTCGCAGCGCACGCAGCGGAAGCTCTCAAAAAGGAAATACCTTTTCCCGTTTTTGTAACAGTTTTCATTTATGCTCCGCTCCTATTAGCCGTAGCGTGATGTTATATAGCCTATAGCCTTCCCCGATAAATGGACTATCCAACACAAAAATAATTTTTCAATTCCAACCAGCAGTTGCTGAGTTTACCGCGTTCAAACAAACAAACAAACAAACAAACTCTTCAGCTTTATAATATTAGTATAGATTATTCAGGAAAATATTGACGGAGCAGAAAATAGTAATATGATAAAAATGCGTCTGATTCTTGGAACGCTTTTTTGCGTTTAGATAGGCAAAGGCGTTCAAAGAACAACCGCATTTTTGTCATGTTCCTATACTCAACTATTGAATGTCAAAGAAATAATAATAATAACACAAAATAATTGCACACAAAAAAGGTATAGGTAATTAAAATCCAGTCAGGAGTTTTCTTCATGAATTAATTACGTGAAAAATAATATAATATTTTCTTTAAACGTATTGAAAATATCAAGACAAAGACTTCGTTTTTTTCCCTAGCCTATATTATTGTCCCACTGCTGGGTATAGCCCTTCACTTCCACTCTCCGATCGAAAAGAAGTCCGTCCGTCTTTAAAGAAAATTCCAACACAAAAGATAAGCAAAATCTGTACTGGAAGCAGGACACCAATTTTACAAAAGAAAAACACGTTTCTGCAAAATTAAATTTTCACGTAGGTAGTCTTCTACAGTTAGTGAACGTGAGTAAAACGTGAACGAAATTAATTAAACTATTTCTAAGAATATGCAAAACTAGACAATTAAAATGAAGACCGCAATAAAAGTGGAGTGAAAACTATGAAAAGCTAGAAGTAGTTAGAAATAAAATTGTAACAACACTATGCACTAAAACGTTGCACGTACTAAGTCTGTTAAGTATACAGACTAACGTTGTTTTGTATATTAAATATTTTATTATCATTAAATTTAGCCAAAAACTTGGATCTACTAAAGATCTGAAGGCCAATATTCTTAGTTTTACTTACAAACATTGAATTTACGTCGCAGATACAACTCAGCGACAATCAATGTCAAATTTGTAGAGAAAGGTTTTTGGCAGATTAAAGTTGGAATGCGACCGTACTTTAAAAATAAAATAAAACTTAAGAAAACAGTACATTTTCTGTACACAAGGTTTCACCCGCGTAGTTCCCGTTCCCGAGGATATACAGGGATAAAAAGTAGCCTTTGTCACCAGGGGATACCGTAGCTTCAAATTGGTCTATAGTCCTATTGTGTAATGTTCTCTACTAACCTAACCCAAGTGATGGTATCCAATAAAATTTACAAACAGAACTCACTTGATTTTAAATAAAATAATCATGGATTGACACTTTTCGAATATCAAAGTGATGAATGATGATTTATGATTTATAGAATAACACCAAATATCTACTTGATAAAGGGTTGAAGAGGAAAATGTCTTATGTCTCCATCAATGACGGATGGGGCAACTTTAAACAGAAACAGTATTCACATATTATTATTAGATGATAAGTAGGTTTATGTGTGTTCTTTGCTTAGGCAAGCGCTTTAAGTGTACTATCTACAGACATTCAGCTACATGCGGTTAGGTAAGCCGACCCCAAAATAGTCAGAAAAAGGCTTGGCAGTCTTTAGACAGATTAAATAACAATGCGACGACATTTTACTTTGCCTTAATTTAAAATATTGGTATAAACTTCAAAGTAAAATATTAAAATAAGTATTCAAAAGATACCTACTTAGTTGTGTAGAATTCCATAAATACTTTGAGAACAATATTTACATCATATGACACCAGTTTAAAAGTGGTATGTCATATCATTTAGCTATATTATCCGGATCATAATTGATTTAGATACCACTTACATCAAAGCACGAGAATTAATCAGATTATTCTATTATTAATATTAATGGCATTATCATCTACTCATATTAGTCATTAATTACTCGTCGGTAGGCCACAATATTCTGGTCATTTTGTTCCTAGAAAATATTATAAGTACAAGGTTGTGCTTCCTAAGTTGTCAAATGTTCATCATTTTGTCAAAATTCTATACTTTATGTTTCGAAATGCAGTAAAAATTCAAGACCTAAAAAGGAAATTTTGTAACAATTATTTCATTTAAAAGTGTGTCCCATTCTTCTCCATAGAATGGGCAACGACTGTACTTTCACAAGTTATTACGATTTATTTTGTGACTGTAACTGTAGCCTTGTTTTTCGGACATCCCAAAGTGCCTGCAGTGGTCTAATTGGAATAATTGTTTTGAGTTTGAAAAAACCAAAAATTCGTTAACATTTTCAAGCAACGTGCTCAAGGCAAAATGTCAGTTCTCAGCAAAATTTTACTTGCGCTTGGAAACAAGTAAAATTTTGCTGAGCGACAAATGTAACATCTATCACTGCAGATCGGATGCTTTTCACAAACGTAGTAATGTCAATGATATGTGGAGCTAGGAGGGTGGAAATGGATGATATTTTAGATGACATGTTAACTTTAAAATAGAATAGAGTTTGTTCTTGAGTTGGGATTGGATTGGGTAATATTTGGAGTGGGTCTCTTAAGATTTATTTTTTCATTAACTAAGTTTATTTGGGTTAGCGCGTTTTCTACAATTATTTCCTTTTATTTTTCAGTCAAAAGTTTGTCGTGAAAATTCACGCATGGATTAAGAACGCACACGAAACTATTAAGAAAGCAAATAAAAACCGTGAACATTCATTCTCAAAAAATCAAACCAATTTCGATAACACTTCAGTAAAATGGCTTAAAATTTTCGCTCCTCAAACAAACACCAAATAAATTGAAGTGAATTATATGATATAGTGGCAGTTGCACATGCTGCCGGGGACGGCCGCGTCAATTTCACGCGTCCGCACTTCTACACCCAGCTTTAATTATATTATCCATTTCACATTTCACCCTCCGATATTTTCCATGGAATCCGCAAATTTACGTTCAAAGCTCCCTCATAGGCTTAACGCGGCTTAATAACCTACGTATAATCGTTTACGTACCGTCAATTAAAAATAATTGTGTCAAAATTACAGTAATTTCAGAATTTCGTATGAGTACGTTGTACTTAATAATGGGTCGTAACAAGTTATGAATTTCTCGGCGAATGTAAGCTTTATAGCTGTATGAAGTTTAGCAATAGTAGGTGCGCGCGTATCAACTGTTTCTGCTCTTTGTCAAGTTTCAAAGGAAAATCATTTTAATTGGAGTGCCAACCATAATAAATTGTGCGTGCACAAGTTATTCACTGAATGGATGAAATAGATAACTTTTCATAATTAGGTATCATCATCTGCTGAACCTTTTCCCAACTATTTTGGTGTCGGCTTCCAGTCTAGCCGGGTGCAGTTGAGTATCAGTATTTTACTTGAAGCGACTCCTTAACTGACCATCAGAACCCAGCAACTGGGTCATAAGATACCCTTTAATAAGACTGGGGGTCAGAGTTTCGGATTCTGCCTACTCGTAAAGACTGTCAGAGATCTGTAAATGACATTATACAAGGTAGCTTCTTCAAGCGTATTTAGTTATTTTTCTGTTTGGTGTTTGTTTCTTTTTTGGTTTTATTATAGACATACATACATGTGGAAACTTGTAATTGGCCATATTTTGTTGAAATTATTACTCACTGTCTGTTTAGCTGTAAGTTTTCCTAAAAGTGTAATAAATAAATAAATAAATAATTTTTGCATAGTGTATTTTTCATTCAAAATAACGTCCTCCTTTTTGAAATCGGTTAATAATACTGACGAAATTGAACAGAAAGGTAAAAAAAACAAACTTTACCACGACGTAAATTATTAGATATCGTTTTCTAACGTTTCGATGTAAGTGTCATAATTAAATTTATTCACACGCAAATCAGAGGTCTTCAATTTTCTCGCAGCAACCTTCAGTAGACAGTAGGTACATAGATAACACACAATATTATAACATATGAAAATTCACAAGCCATTCCCACGGGTACTTACGATCATTGACGAAAATATTGAAAGATTCGCTTTCAATATTTTGGTGAATAAAAATTCTTTGTTAGAAAATCATAGCGAAATATGTCGAGGATTAATGTTTGGGTATCATCTTTAAACGATACTTAGGCCTAGTTTAAAAGTTAGATTCGAAAATAAAAAAGTAGAGGTAGGTAACTAGGTATCTTATGGACAGGTTGGAACGGAGTTCCTTTTATTTATATATATTTATAAAAAAAGAGATTAATCGTTAAAATTATTAAAAAAAAAAATAATGAAACAAGCTGAATTGATAGAAAAAGTTTTACTTTCCTAGGTGATCGGGAAGTGCCTCAAAAATTACTGCAAAAAGACGTCAGTTTTTGGTGTCGTTTCTAATTGCTACACATTTTTCGGTGCACCCATCAGCCCACAAACAAATCAGAATGATAACCTGCAATAAAGAACTCTGTTCCAACAGCCTTACAGCTTTTCGCACTTGTATGTCTAAAAATACCACAACGGCTAATTGCAATCAATTTATTAACATTCGAATGACCGTATAAAATTGCAATTCCCGTAGTTTTCCTTACAAAAAAAAAAAACATTAGGAAGGAACACATTATCGTAACCATAATGCCTACCATTTGGTAACAGGCTTTACCCAAAGGGTTTTGCAAATTATTTCACATGTAAAGGAAAAACCGGAGCGAGTCGATGTTTCTGTTATCACATTTACCTTTTCGAACGTGAAATTCAAATGATTCCTTGATTATATCGTGTTCTGTTGTTAACATTACAATTTTACTTTTGGGAGAAGAAAATTATGCGTTGAACGGAACGTTTTTTACAATTGATTCAAAATTAAGTAACTTGTTTTCTTCGCGTATAAGTTGTGACCTATTTGTGATTGATCATAGTCAAACTCTTCTTTTAGTAAAAGAATGAATGTATCCTTTGCAAATCAATCTGTACTAAAAGCATTATTGTTAGCAGGTGTTTCGTTACTGTCCTAAATGTATTTATTCTAACAGTTTTCTTCCACTGCAAAGACGTTATATGGAAGTATTATATTACATTATACTCTTTAAGTATGAATACTCTTAAAAGAAAAATCTGGGAAAAATGGAAAGAAAACTGATACAATTCAAATACATCTCAATAATAAAAATCAAGCCAACAGTTTTCGGTAACAGAAAATATTTTTTCTTCAGAAACAATAACCTGGTTGTAGCAAATATTAGTTTGGTCCCAATGGACACTAGTGGCAGATTAAACCAAGCCAGTGGAACTCCAATATTTCAGGCAGTGACAACAATGGACGAAAAAATGTTCACCACACCTGAAAATGAGTCGACGAATTTCAGTTTCCAATTTCGAATTATCAGAGTTTCATCACTATTTTACTGTTCAATGAATTTGAGAAAGGATTGCAGTCTGCCGAATGGTGATGGTATCTTTAATACGTGTTCCGATCTTGCAGAGACTTAAGTGAAAGGGAAGAAGAGGATTTTCGATTTCAATTAGATTCGATTCGAAAAGAATTGAGGAAGTTATAACTATTTGAAAGAAAGAAAGAAAAGGAATTGTGTTTATTTGGCATTACACCGTGAAATGTATACAAAACAAACAAACTGAAAATGCCAAAAGGGCCTCAGCTCAGCATAATGCCAGATGGCAACACGGTGAGGAAATTATTTTATGTTATTATGTTGTTTAGAATTTAGTCTGTTATTATGTTTTTACGTCATGAATAGATAACAGATAATTATTTCACTAAATATTAGTCAAATCACACTTATTATCAAAATTAACGGCAGTAAATATTACCATAATAATTTTAAATTCTTGCATGAGCGGTAATCGTCAATTTCGCATGACCAGAAAACGGTGTGAGTTTCGCTAATTGAGCTTGTAATTAATTTAATGGTAAAATCCTTTAATTTATTTAATTGGTCCGGAAGCACATAATATTAACTTCTGATTTCAAATTTTATCGTGATAGGTAAGTGAAATGACATAATAAATGTATCATTTAATTTTAATTTGTGTGGTTTAAGTCTTTCAGCAAATTGTAAATTTACGAAAAGCAACCCTATTAATGAATGCTTATAATATTATATCTTCGATATGTTTTGCTATGAAGGGGTGAACGAACGAATGAACCATGAAAGCGGAATGAAGATGATTGATGAGATGAGGTGAATGATACACGAATCCCGTACGACTGCATAATTTGCGTCTACGTTGATTTATTTTTTCGCAATATTGACATATTTGGTCAGACATTTTTCCGCGAACCATGCAAGCGGGTCACGTAGTAGGTTAAATAGGTCGCACCATTATTAGTAAAAATGATAACAGCCTGCTCTAAGGTCAAAAATTGAAGCTAATAGGATCTTTACAGGTTTTAAATCAGCGGTTTCGCTCGCGTGAAAATGTCGATTTCCATACAAACTTCAATCCTTGTTGCTTGTCTACATTATATAGGGAACCTCTGAGCAAAATTTCAGCTTTCTAGGTCCAAGGGTTTGGGCTGGCCGTTGATGAGTCAGTCAGTCAGTCAGGACTTCTCTTTTTATTTTTATAGATTAAAATAGTCTACACAGGAGTCTATAGATAGGATTTAATTGTAAAATGGGAGTCTAAAATAGCCTCTACAGCAGACTTATAATAAGAAAAAAAATTGAATACGTATGAATACAATTCGAAAACTTGTCACAAAGTGCTAGCTAACACAGAATGGCACGAATGAGTAAAGAAATCTGTGTCAATATAATATTTTTTAATACAGTTGCTCAAAAAGTGGCGTATTGCAGGGACGTATAGCGTTCGGGATGTGGGCTATTACGTACTCGTGCTTTTTCTTTACCTTTTTCGAACTCGTGGGTTCTCTTTCCCAACTGTCAAAATAATGTCCATTAAAAAAAAACTACCACGAAGTTTTAACTAAAAAAAATCATAGAAATTTTTATGATTCATGCAAATATTTCTAAAAAGAAGCTACTAATTTGTTTCAATATCAGATTTATTTTTTTGATTCAATGAGTTAGGTTATATACGTTTCATTTTATTTCATCTCATTAAATTTCATTTTCATTTCATATCAATAAAAAAAATCTATTGAAGACTTGACTGTATGGGCATAGTTCCCTTTGCCTACGCAGAATGGGTGAAGAAAATAAAAAAAATCTCTGAAAATAAAAAAAATCCTTTAAGTTTAGCGCCATTTTCCAAAAATATTCTTTATTAAATTGCTTCATTTTTTCGCAACTGTATTAAAAATAGTTGTTCAGTACACGTGCGGAACCGTCATTGCAACTTGTTCCGACTGTCAACCCTCACCTTCGACTGCGCCTCGGCTCGGGTAGACATTTGTCGGAACTCTTTGCAATGACAGGCTCTCCGCACTAATAATGAAATATACTATTACGCTGCAGTATATGCTGAAAAGTTCACTATGTCCCTATATCCAATTCCAGTCACCCATATTTTTGATTGTGTACAACATAGTGCTTGCATTTGATAAAATGGCAACCCTTGGGAGGTCGACAGCATCCATTTGTGGTTTAGTCGAATCGACGGCTCAATTCGTCGTCGCCTTTGCGGTAACATCGATTCTCCTAACTGTATTAGGGACCGCAGTTGAATCAAGTTGACAAAGTTTGCTAAAAAATATTGCTTTGTCAGGTTTGGTATTTATAGTAGGTCTTTTATACCAAAATAATTTAAATATTTTTAGGTGGTTTAATAGTTGGTTTGTATTACTCGGAGTTACCCCAAAAATAATTTAAGTTATCTGGGAACTGGTGTAACTTTCGCTTTTGGTTGCTCTCAGTTAATTTAACGAAACACTAATAGTTATACGAGAGTGTTAGAAATACTTTTTTTACAAGTTATCACAATACACAGTACAGACAGGAATAAGTAGAATAAAGTGTAAAGCCGACTATTAGTAAAATTCCCAGTAAATTGAAACTTCACTAAAGTTAAAACTATTTTAATTGGTCTCAAAGATCTTGCCGTTTTATGACTTGCACAATAAATTCGAATCATATAGAAGTAATTTTATATTATTATTTTGTCCTCTAAATATAAAAATTATATAACTGAAATTGGACTATGTTTCAAAGTAGGTAAATAAAACCTAATGTAGTAAAAAAATAATGTAAAAATATTCTCTAGAAAATTATTATTTGATGGTATGGACAACGATGGTCGGTTTAACTTTGATTGTATAAGGTACCCGTCTGTAAAAAATAAATACACCTACTTTACGTAAGAACAATTTTATAATAGAAGAACATAGACTTCTTAAAATGGGATATTTTATAAAATTTTATCATTAAACTTACCTTTAAACACGTCCATTACTTCACTTTTAAATATTTCTTGTTATAATTAATATCACAACACAAACTAACACTATCTTACCCATTGAATTTTAGGTTCTCTTGCGAGAACAAAACATTTTAACAATCGATTCTTTTTAAAAATACCATCTAAAAATATATTAAAAACAGTGATCCACCGGTGTTGGGAGTTTTCGGTGGTATGATATGGTCCTGCTTCAGAAAAAAATATTTTTCAGGACAATATTGCTTAAAATAATCATTTTTTACTTCTTTGGTGAATTCATAATAAAGAGTCCACCTTCTTACCTAAGGATGACATTTTATCAGCTCTTAATTTACAACCGTGTGTAACCTTTAGTAGCGTTCATTAGAGCCAATTAAGTAGACAACAGGACCCGTAAGGCACTGACTAGGTGACTCATTTGTTTGTTGAATAACATCACCTTTCCTATTAGAAATCTATGTGGCTCTGGTCCGCTGGACAAAACTTCAAAACTGCTCGCATTTACAATAGGGCAATAGGGCACTATAAGTGACGGCTAAACACCCTTATTTCAGAATAGGTGACGCTACAGAATCTTAGATAATCGATCGAAAGCGTGTCCAGCCAGCTTGAAAAACCACTTTTCGCTGGTCTCTCAATCTCGGTAACGGAAGTGATTTTGACGACTTTTTGCATATCAACGGGCGTCACATAAATATGTGACAGGCATCAAGCTAAAAGTTTTGTGATACGTACAGTGGTTTAGTAGAAAAATGCAAAAAACTGTGTCCAGCCATCTTGAATTTACGTAAAAAACTTTTGGCTGGCACTTCCGAATCCCACATAACGGGAGCGTTTTCGAATATGGTTCCTTTACTAATACTTGGTGACGCAATGTGTGACAGTAATAACGTTTGATTTATGGCGTCACATGTAAGGGTTTACGAGATATCAATGAAAACTTAATGTATACTTGTGTCCAGCCATCTTGAACTCAGGCTGGCTGGACACGTGTATCTCCGCTGCCTGATGATCTACGACCTTCAAAATGTTATCAAAATGTTGTGACGGGGACGATAATGATAACCTGAATTAGTGACGGAGAAACTTTGGGTAGTTTCAAAGATATTGATCATTTAAATTTTCCCATACAAACACTGTAGTAGGGTTACCAATATTGTAGGTTTTATGTAGGACAAAGTATATTTTAAGGTGTTTTCTTTAATGGACGAAAATCCGCGTATTGGTGATACTAATACGAACAACTGTAGATATTTAAATCAATAGAAGACAAAAGTGTAGAGGGGGGGGGGGGGTTTAATGTTATTGATTATTTACGTGCAGATACCTATCTACTCTTTTTAGATAAGTATTGGTGTTTTTTATGATAAGTACGTATGTAGATATTGTGTCAGGATAACAGACTAATGCTCTAAGGTATTTAAATGAAAAAATAATGTAATTCACGTTACTTACCAAGGACCTCGTTAAATGAAAACGCACTTAGCAAATATTGCACGTATTCCTTACAAATCGACGGAAGGCTCTAAATACCATTATGACGTATACTTTACTCTAAACGATTAAACGAAAACGGTTTACGCTGTCACAGCACTCACAGCCTCTGTGTACAAAACAAACTCAGTATCAGTGCATCAGTGTTGCCAACAAGACCGATAAAGAATCTGCTAAAATTATGCCAATTGCTTTATAGAAATGCTAAAAAAATCTGCTAACATTTTTCAGTGTCAAATGAAACGTAACAATAGTTTTAACTTTTTTTATTATTTAACAAAATATACTTACATACTGTTTTAATCGACTATGATCTCAAATACTCTTTCCATTATCATCAGCATTAGCATCAGGAGCGCCAACAATATACTTAGTAACGGGATTTTTTTTTCTAAATGGAAATAATTGCTTACGCATTAATGTATTTTATTTTAAAATAATTTTATATGCTAAAAAATATGCTATATGCTAAACAACTAATAAGTTTGTACAACATGAAAAAATGCTATTCTTAATATTCTTATTCTTTATTGCACACACAAAATAACAAATATAAACACAAATTACAATAATAAAGCTTACTTATGCTAAATTGGCATCACTGAGTGCAATGCACTTTGTTTTTTTTTTTGTTAATATTTTTAGTTATTATTTAGAAACACATACTTCCCCTTTTTCTGCAGGAAAACCTTTTATTCCCACGGAGAAATCAAATACAAAGCTGGCGTGGCTTGGCTGCTACCGGCCGATTAGTCGATTAAAAAGAAATCCTATAATTATGTAAAAAATATGGTCACCTCACAATATTAATGGATGTTTGTATGGGAAAATTTAAATGATCAATATCTTTGAAACTACCCAAAGTTTCTCCGTCACTAATTCAGGTTATCATTATCGTCCCCGTCACAACATTTTGATAACATTTTGAAGGTCGTAGATCATCAGGCAGCGGAGATACACGTGTCCAGCCAGCCTGAGTTCAAGATGGCTGGACACAAGTATACATTAAGTTTTCATTGATATCTCGTAAACCCTTACATGTGACGCCATAAATCAAACGTTATTACTGTCACACATTGCGTCACCAAGTATTAGTAAAGGAACCATATTCGAAAACGCTCCCGTTATGTGGGATTCGGAAGTGCCAGCCAAAAGTTTTTTACGTAAATTCAAGATGGCTGGACACAGTTTTTTGCATTTTTCTACTAAACCACTGTACGTATCACAAAACTTTTAGCTTGATGCCTGTCACATATTTATGTGACGCCCGTTGATATGCAAAAAGTCGTCAAAATCACTTCCGTTACCGAGATTGAGAGACCAGCGAAAAGTGGTTTTTCAAGCTGGCTGGACACGCTTTCGATCGATTATCTAAGATTCTGTAGCGTCACCTATTCTGAAATAAGGGTGTTTAGCCGTCACATAAAGTGCCCTATTGCCCTATTGTAAATGCGAGCCGTTTTGAAGTTTTGTCCAGCCAACCAGAGCCACATAGAAATCTGGATAAACCAGTCACTAACGTCTATTCTAGTTTTCTTACTAAATTCCATTCTCTTTGACACTAGTTACACATAGCTATAGTTTCCTCAGAGGGCCAACTAGAGCTTTGGATAAATATATGGAATCCCTGTTATCTCGCCCTGTGTGCTCATAAAGACAAAGATTTGTTGAAGTTCCCACACCGAGTGAAATACCAAATACTTTAGTGTGGAACGGAATGCTGTTGATGTAGAAAAAGGGGGTAGAATTATCTTTGCAGTTATGTAGGTACCTACCTACCTATAGGTTGGTGTAGGTGAAAACCTAGATATTAGAGCTGATCCTGGAGCTATAGATTCGTGAGTATATTATGATGATATAAAGAACGAGAACAGTACTTTACAAACGAGATTTAATGTTAATCAATCTATTGATGAGCGAATTTAAAAAATTTGGTCCGACGAATGAAGTTTTCTTTGAGAGTTACTTATCTTCTAAAATAAGCAATAATCGATTTTGAAATGTTATATTATTATTGCCCTAAATTAGTTTGGTTTGTATGTTTTTTTTATTGAACCAAAATGAAATCACATATACTATACACAGATTGTATGTAGACAATTTTTTATGTACAGGGACTCTAACAAATGTTTTGTCCATCGCGGTGTTTCCTAAACCATTACAATATGAAAATTCGTTAGTATGCTAAAACATTGGTGTAACAGATGTACAATTCAGGATACCTTTGATAATATAATAGTCCTCCTGACCGTTTTCGGTCACGGCGGCCAATCGTAGCAGAGATTAGCCAACTGCGCGGGAGATATTATAGTGCACAAGTGTGTGAAGGCAGGCACAGGTGCACTCTCTGTTCCTTTCCTCTCATAGTCCGATGGGACGGCAATCCTTTGATAATATAACCTTTGATAATATACAACATAAAAGAATAAATTAACATATTATCCGTCCTTTAAAAAAAAAGATAAAACATGGAGGGTCAAAGCCCGAGGTCCACACACTAACCATTTCAGTACTTGCCTGTAGACCCTTTATTAATGTTTGTAGGCTTGATAAATATGAGTAGTATTTAATTTTCAAGGTAAAATCTCCTCTAAATGAATGAAAACAGAAGGTTCTAGTTTGATAATATTAGTAACAACTGAAAGAATAAGACTTCCCCGTTGGTCGAGTGGTCGCAAGCGTGGCTGGGAGCTTGAGGTCCTGACTTCGATTTCCTGGTCGGGCAAAATGTAATTGGGTATTTCCATGAGTAATTTCTCAGTAGAAGACACAGAGTCTCGATTTGTGTCTGCTTGGTAGCTTGGTATTAGGTGGACCTCTGCCTACCTCTTCGCGGATTACAGTGTGTTATATGAAAGAATAAGGCGAAAAAGATTCTCAATGTTTGCAATTTCCTTTATTAAAACATAAATGGAACGTCTGAATTCCAGTTCAAAGAAAAATAAACTTTTTGTTCTACCTGTATTTGTTCTTATTCTTATTAAAGGAATGATTCACAAAATGGCACATTCATGCTTTTTTGTAGTACACTCTGTACCCATAACTTTCATTTATTGTGTAATTCCATAAAGAAACTAGAAAAAAGAGACTATAATAAAGAAATAACGAACGATTTATCAGATTTTTCTATTCCTTACTATAACATAAAAGAAACAACAATAACATTGCAAATCATGAGAAAAAGAACTATCCTAGCGTCACACTTAATTATTAAAAAAACCGCTTTAGTACAAAATCTAGTTTTTTCATAACACAGTTTTCGCCCACCAAAATCTTACGCGTTTATTCACTTTTTTACTTTCGATCGACGAATATATTGTAATCGCTTTACAATAACCTCATTTTGCAACCTTTTATCATTATGGCCGTATACAAGAAAACACAATTTTTATGATTATGTTGAATGGAAAATGCATGGCACTTAGGACTAACACATAAAAATTTTACCCAAATTGACGCTTTTGGGTAGTGAGAATATTAAGTATTTGCGGAGTAAAAATAAAAGGTAGAGTACAGATTTCTGTGGCGGGATAACTTTTTCATTAAACTTCCTCATGCCTTTGTAAAAATAATCAGTGTAAATATACATCACACAAACGGTCACAACAGTCAACAGTCGTAGCAGGACCAACCTGTCCTACCAAGGGGTATGATATTACCCAGTGTTGAGTTGTGGAGATCAGATAGACAGTCGCTCCATGTAATATACTGGTATTCAGCTGCATGCGGTAAGACTGGAAGTCGACCTCAATATAGTTGGGAAAAGAAAGTAGCTGATGAGCCTAAGATACATCAGACGTTCATTCACGCATCCTCATGCCTACGTTGTTTCATTGTATCCAACATAATGCGCTTTACTCTTTTACGAGAAACTGGACCACTTAAAACTATAATTAATGTTTTATAAAGGGTCATTCTAAATTTAGCCGCAGCAAAAGATAAAGGTTAACCTCGTTTTTAGCCGCAATCCACGTGAACATCTTAAACATAATCCTTCGGCGTCATAAAGTGGGATAAGCCATTCTCTAGGGAGACATCAGACTGTGTAGACTACGATAAATTGAGTTAATTTGAGTCTCACAAACAGTTTTAACACAGGTGTTAACAAGGAAGATATTACCTAGTACGTACTGGATTGTGGAGGTCAGATATGCAGCCGCTCCATGTAAAATACTGGTATTCAGCTGCATCCGGTTAGACTGGAAGTCGATCCCAACATAGTTGGGAAAAGGCTAGGCAGATGATAATAGTTACTTTGCAACAAATGGTAGCCCACTAGAGAACGTTTAGATTGAAATGGAAACCAAATTTTACAACAAACAAAACACATTGAACAAGGGAAGGTAAGACCAAAATGAAAAGAACAGTGTGAAGAAATTGTCTTATATAATTTTGCAAGATTAAAATAATAACAGACTCTTAAAGCTTTTCTTGGCGCAGGAAAGAAAAAAAAACATTTTAAAAATCTCGTCCCAGACAGGACAATTAACAGGAGGAAGTGCTTTCTACAATTAAAACTACCATTATACTTTTGCCTCTTTATCAGCTAGTAGATTTCTAGTCTTTTCTCGAGTCCTTTCGTAAATTTTCTAATTATTTTTCAAACTTGTGCAGTGAGGTGCGATCTCGTTAGTCGACGTAACGCCATTCCCCTTATTGAATCAGCGTCTCGGATAGGCTTTTACCTACCAGAAGATGCTTATCAAGCAAATTGACTTTGGTATGTTTATCTTTTTTTAGGTTATAGGTTTCCTATAGGTCACTGAATACTTTTTTGTAATTAGTTTTTTGAAGCGATGATAGTGTTACGGCGAATGTGCTTGAATTTGAAAATGAAAAACGTTTATTCGTGGTGACATCCTAAGTATTACGAAAAATGTTACTTACATAATCTGCCGGTTTTTAACAGATGTAGCTCCCATATACATTTAATTTATTTTTATGTGTGTTTTTTATTATCATTTCCCTTCTTTTATTTTAAGTTTTTAAAAATAGATCTTTCTGTATATATCTCTAGATGACTTACTTTTTCCTACCATTTACTTTACAGATGAACAAATTCTTATTAGATAAAAAAAAACAAAATATCTCTTCGATGAATTCCTTCGATTCGTGCTTAAATCGGTTTTTATAAGACGCCCATTGTTTCTTTGAGTGAAATAATTTCGAACTAATTCGTCAGCAGTTCTTAGAATAATCTTGTTTTCTGAACCATTGATTTTGTGCCTAAAACAATTGGAAAATGAAAGATTTAACAACGAATCGCTTTCTTATCCATTGTTAAAACTGTTACTTTTATGCTTATCTGTACAATACTATCCTCTGAGTTCTGATGTTGGATTGCGACTTGCCCTCAATATCATGTAAAGGCGATAGAATACATAAACAAAGCCAAGTGAAAGACAACATGTGCGGTCTTAAGACCGGATTTCCTATTCATTTATACGGGCGACTCTATCCAGTGTTACAAAATCGGAAACCTCCACGGAGCCATTTCTAGTTTTAAGTACGACATTGAAAGAGATAGATGCTCGGTTCTGAATCTTTACAAAATAATACGGCAATACGTTGCACTAATCCCTGTGGACGGAGTTAGTCGGTTTTTAGAAGAGCATGGACGTTTAATAGTCTTTAAGCAGCAACGTGCAATACTGTATCTACAGCGTTGTAATCTGCAACCAGAAAGTCTGACAATTAGTCTCAACTTATCAAGTGGTCTTATTGCCCAGTAATAGGGGATCGGACTGACTCAAAAAAATAGAATTCTGTTATTGGACACGTGTTTTTTGTTTTATCAAATCAATAAAAATTGACGAAGTTAAAGCGCGTCAAAGATCATGGAGTGGGGCTTGAAACGTCACTTGAAGGTACAAAATGTACTATCATATGACGTCACACGAGTTTTCGAAGCACTGTATCGTCTTCATTTTTTGTTTACGTGAAAAAAGAAAAAATATGTGGTCAATATTTTTTGGAAATCTATCTGACGGACTAATTAGTTTTTTTTTGTCTGATCCCCTATTGAGTGTGGAAGTTAGGCAGTAGCTTCATATCAAATATCGATTTTAAACTGCATCTAGTTTGAAACACCCCAACACCAACGTCATCATCATCATCATCAGCCTAGCTTACTATGTTGGGGTTGGCTTCCAGTCTTACCGGGTGTAGCTTTATACCAGTATTTTACACAAAGGGACTGCCTATCTGATCGCCACAACTCAGTTAGTACTGGGTAATGCGATACCCCTTTGGTAAGACTGAAAGCCAACATAGCTGAGAAAAGACTTAACAAACGATGAGACAACGCTACAAAAACCTGAGCATGTTCAGTTTAAATGCCACCATAAACCGTTTAAATAAAATAACATTTGTTCAGCATTTTATCAAGAGCATAATTTTTATGTACAGCTGTTGAAGGTCCTAAATTGTTTGTGGACAGTAGCAAACGATCCTGTAACTGTTTATCATGGCAATTAACTTTAGCGACGATGCTCCCTGAATATTTTGTGGCCGCGATACTGGAGGGCCACGAAACGAACAATGTTGGCGATTTTTGGCGGCAAGCTAAAATATTCTTTAGAATCATAAAGGTACAGATGGTTTTGGTTTAAAAGCTAGTTTTTGACGCTAAGAGGTAGTTTCGTGGCCTAGGCTTAAGTGTTGCCACAAATTGATGGCATTAACAGACTTGCTCTTGAACTTTACTATTAGCGGGTTTTAAATTGTAACTTAATTTGGTTACCGTGATGCGTGGTTTTTTTATTTGAAAGTGCATTTGAAGGTTAGGAATGTATTCTAGAAGGGTCACATTTTGGCGCATAGTTCGAAGAAAAGAAAATAAAAAGTAATTCACACTGGATTTATATCAAAAGTCAGAGCATTTCATTCTAGTCACATTATTGATAGATTTCTCTGAACTTTCAAGAAGTTGGTAAATAGTCAAGTTATCCAGTCCAGTTAGAATTTGGAAAGTTGACCATGAATTATTGAATGAGATGTCACTGATTTAAACACTCTGATATTTAAGGCAATAAAAAGAGACAAACGTAGGGTACATTGGTCGATAAAATACAACCCGGGGAGTAATCTGTTCCAGTTTAGGAAGTTTTTCATGTCAACAAAGAAATTTCGAGAGCGTTAATCGTATTTTCGTTGATAGAGCATTGCGATTGTGCAGAATATGGTGGATATTTATGATGATTAAGAAGAAATCTAATTTTGTTCAAATGGACAGTATACTTTATACTAGGGTTTTTTTTTTATTTAACCAAAAGCGCGTATGTTTTGTCTGTTTTTCCTCTTGAAACAAACGTCTGTTTTTTTGTTTAGTGTTATGATAGGCTACTTTAAAGTAGGTACACCGTCTGTCTCGCTTTTTGCCAACTACACACATCAAAAGTGTCTAGGGATCAAGCATTTTTATGCGGATTTCTTGAGATTGAGATGTGGCTTTGTAATAAATTTATGATTTTATAAATTTATATGGATCCTTTTTGGTGCATTTCATAATTTGAATCAGGAACTGTCAATCAAATTCGAGTAAAAGATGAAAATCAGCTGTCAATATTTTCCATATAAAAACATACAACGCATTGAAGACATTATTAGTGCTACTGTTTCCCTACTACTGATTAAAACCAACGTTATTATGGAGCGGCGACGTCATTTAAGCAGGGAAGAAATGCTCAGAGCCGTGGGAATGATAGAAGCTGGTTCCCGGCAACGTACTGTGGCTTTAGCTCTGAATACAAGTCAGAGTGTTATCAGTCGACTTTGGACACGTTACCGAAGCACTGGTACCGTGGCTGAGCGCCATGGAGGACGGTATCGCTGCACCACACGGAGACAAGACCGATACATTCAAATCTTAACTCGAAGAGCTCCAACAATAACCGCCATGATGTTAGCCGTGAGGCTTCATCACTCTTCAGGGAACTTAATTAGCGACCAAACAGTCAGAAACCGCTTGCATGAAGTGAACCTTCATTCCCGAAGACCGCTACGGGTACCACCTATAGCAATGCACAATCGTAGGATTCGATATCAATGGGCTCTTGAACACAGAAATTGGGCAGAAGAACAATGGCGTTTCGTGTGCTTTTCTGATGAGTCTCGTTTTGGTATGAGACCGGATACAAGACGTATACGACACTGGAGAACCCCTGGACGCCAACAGCGATTAAAATCCTGCCAGGAAGTCCATCCTTACAGTGGTGGAACCATCATGGTATGGGCGGGTATTTGGATCGGCGGAAGAACTGAGTTGATTTGGATCAGAGGCAACCTCAACGCTCAAATTTATGCTGAGACGATTGTATCAGACGTCATCGTTCCTCTACAAGTGCAAATCGGTCCCTTATTTCAGTTAATGCATGATAATGCACGACCGCACACCGCAAGAGTTGTAAGACAGACTCTCGCCGCAGCTAACATCAATGTCCTGCCCTGGCCTGCTCAGTCGCCAGACTTGAACCCGATTGAGCATGCATGGGATATGCTACAGAGAAGAGCTCTGCCGAATATGGAGGGTATCCAGTCGCAAGAAGACCTTTTTTTGTTGTTGCAACGAACATGGGCGGCCATTCCACAGCGTGATTTGGATGAACTAATTTTGAGTATGCCAAACCGATGTTCTTGTGTTGTTAGTGTTCGCGGTAGAAACACGGATTATTAATTGTTTAAGTTACCCAATAAAATTTTAAAGAAAACTGTTATTTCAGTCTTTTTTTCGAACTTTAATGTTAGTGGTTCAAATGTCAAAAATCCCTATATTAGGAAAATGGCAAATTTCTTTATTAATGCAAAGGTGACTTGGTTTATCGTTACTGTGACAAACGAAAACACTTTATTTGATGAATCCTTAAAGAAAATTTTAATTAATATCAATCAGGAGAAAAGTTATTGCAAAACTATATGTTGATCCCTAGACACTTTTGATGTGTGTATGTTCGGGTCGATTTCCAGTCATCCACCAGTATTTTACATGGCTACTGTCTATCTGACCTCGACAACCCAGTTAGTTTTGGGTTATACGATTCGACTCTTGGTAACACTGGCACTGGTTGGCAAGGTTTTCATTGGCTTAAAGGCCTTGTAACCAAGCCAGTGGCATAGCCACAAAATATTAAAAAAAAAACAAGGTTTTCAGGCCGCTTAATTGACAGTCGGAATCAACGGCTTCAACATGGCACGTCGGAAACTCATTTGCTCCACGGACTAACCTATAAGCCAACGAGAAAAAGAAAGAAAGAAAACGTATTAATTGGTCTCACACAGAACAAAAGAAATCGATAAAAAATTACATTAAAAAAAAGAAAACAAGAGAAACACTTAAAAATAATACATAGAACGAGCTAAAGCTCCTCGATCTTCTTTTTAATTCTAGTATTCAGCTGCATCTAGTTAGACTAAAAGTCGACTCTAACGAAGTTGAAAAAATGCTAGGCAGTAGGCAGAAATAATGCTAGGCAGTAGGCAGAAAAAATGCTAGGCAGTAGGCAGATGTGAAATCACATCTGCCTACTGCCCTTTTGTAACTCCAGAAAAAGCTGCCGTTTTTGAAGAAAATATATGGAGAAAAACTTGTTATAATCTTGTTTTTTATTTCAACTACCCTTTTGACTACAGCAATCTGTCTGTCGGTAACATAAGTAGATGTCGGTAAATTCAGTAATGGATCAGTACACGAAGCGCCACTTCGGTCTACAAACAATAATATTGATACCCTTTTTAGATAAAATAAAATGAAGATATATTCTTTAACGTTTTAGGTGGCTTTACTCATAAAACTCTTTCAATTGATTTCATATAATAAGAGCATAACCATAATTAGTCTAAATGGTAGGAGAATGAGGATAGTATTTTAAATCTATGAATTTCAGATTACGGTCTAGTTAGACTGGAAGCCGACCCCAACATAGGAAAAACTTATGCAGATGAAATACATAAGGCATTTTTCGTTGATTAAATATTCGTTCTCTCGTTTCTCGTTTGTCAAGGCTTCAATAAAATAATTGTTTCTCAGTAATTAATTTATTTGTCAATATTGGTAAAATTAATTGAGTAATTTACTGAAGTCTATTTCCTTTTCATTTGTCCACAAATATAAAATAATCCTGTTTGATGAATTCTGACCGTTTGACCAAACACAACCAAAAGAGGTCCACTGCTGGACGTATGCCTTTCCCAATTGTCGCCCCATTGGTTGGTCCTGTGCGTATCGCGTCCACCTAGTGAAAAAAAGATTCCGGTTTGTGGTTGCTACTCCAGAACTTTTCGCCCCATCGGCCATCCGTCCTGCGAGCAAAGTCCAACAACCATCAGGAATTTAAGAATAAAGATTTATTAATATCGTTTTGCCCAGAAGTTTTGAAAGTTCCCTAAGTTTGCTTAAAAAGTATACCTCTTTATTTCAAAATTAATGTGATTCTTTGTAAACAAAATTCATTGGAATTGGCAGACAAAGGGCAATAAAAATTAAATCGATTTCGTCGAAAGCAAATAATTTAATTTAATTTCTTCATCCATACTTTTAGAAACGAATGTACCTATTATTAAATCTTTGGGTTTCGGACAGAACACAAAGGTTAGCTTTTAATACAAATCTTTCGAGGAAATACAGCAAGCAACAATAAGAGAAATTCAAAGAATTTCTTCAAATGTTCAAGATTCTTGAATAAGTGGTATGTTGATGTTAAACATCCTAAAGTTGATCGTTCCTTTAAAATACTCTAAAACTTTAAGATTTGTTTTCGTACTTGAGGGTTTTGATTTGGGCTGTTGTCCAAAATATATATGACTAAATTGTATCAAACAAAATTTGAATGGAATGTCCCATCGTAAGTATTAAAAATAAAATTTAAATAAAATTGTACTATCGAAAAAAGTTAACCTCGATGTAGCTACGTTGGGGTCGGCTTCGATGACGATGGTTGAATTGATTGGATGCTTACCGATGTCCCCCGGTGGACAAGCTGGTGGACTCCGGCAAGCGTCAAATTCATTCTATGATAGTGAATCTCATGAAACAAAGTAATTTATTTCATGAGATTCACTCTATCTTAATGTTAGTTAACAATCACATACTTGACACATTGACCGATGTCACATAATTAAGTTCACCTTGTGTACAAGTGATATCATAGCAATGATACGCCAATCTGAAGGGTTAGGAACAAATTAAGCCAATATTGACGTTGGTACGTGACCAGACGAGCTTGCTACGCTGATGTTATTTATCCATGTTTTTTATAGCCTTGTTATTAACTTTTAGAAGTATGTGGTACGTACGAGACCCAATTAAGTTATACAAAACTAGTTTATGCGGATATCTCATTATACGGGAAGTCTATACAAAGCGAGGCCATGTTATAGGTACTAGAATTATAGCTTGATGTGTCGCCATGATTGTGTACAAATAAATGAAACTCGTAGGACTGTTAAATCCGAGATATCGTGGCCCTGGTGCATGAAGAGCTAAGAAGGAACTTGGGTGGGTGTTAGCCAGTACAAGTCTGACTCCCTTCATTTGATGACTCACAATCCGAAAAGAAAAAAAAACCAACTGGTAGAGATTCACCAGTCCTTTTTTTTGTTTAAAAATTATAATATTTATCTAAAAAGTCGAATAGCCCGTTTTATTAATTTTATTTTCAAAATATCCGTGAACAAAAGACTATCTGCATTTGACTTTAAAGCGACTTCATATATTTTCAACAAAGAAATATAGTGGTGTATCTTCTAATGAATAAATAACAGGTATTGTGAGAATTACAAGCGAAGTTAGTATTAAAATAACAGTAGGTAATCATAAAAGTGTTGCACAATAACTTAGAGTTAATTGGGAGATAACTTAACGCTTAAGGAGGTATCTTACAAGGTAACACAATAAGGATCCAATTACATTTTCCTGCTTTAGACTTCATTAAAAACTTAAAACGTTTTAAGAAACTTTAAGTTACTTTAACTTTTTTGTTCTTTATAGGAAATGAATTCCTTTAGGAGTTTCTATAATTTAAAAAATATTTTTTTTTTGCTGTTTCTATTTATTACCTGCTTTTTTTTCTAATTATAACCTTTCCCTTGTTATCTTTGTCATCGCAATCATTCTCCTGAACTAATTCCAATTTCACATTTTATAGGATATTTCCTTCATGCATACTACACTATTAGTCTTCATTCTATACTTATGTATCACCCCCTTCCCAGCGATATCATCTTATTACACCCAATCCATTCATTGTTTGAGAACCTTCCCTTGTAACTTACTATAATTATATTTCTCCTGTATCGTGGGTGCGTTTATAAACATTTAAACTCACATACATAAACACCCAGACCCGGAACAACTATCTGTAGGCCATACAAATATTTGTCGCGTGCGGGGATCAAACCCGCGACACGCAGCGTAGCAGTCTAATCGCTCTGCCACTGCGCTAAATTTTAATACTCTTCACTCTTCAAAAGTAATTCTTCCTATTTTCAACCCTTAAGTTGTAAAGTCGATAGTGCATTATTGCTTTATTGAATTATGTTCAGTAACTAAATAAGTGATCCTAAACCAATATTATAATTATGTGGTTTTGTTAATATACTACATTAATGCATTGCAGACATTATTGAGAGGATTTAACATCGAGTTGAACCATTTAACTAAAGTTTTTAGTCCTGTGTTATTTGTTGGTCATATTTACTTGAATTAGTTCGTTTTTTTCTATGTACCAACATAACCTTTTAATTCTTTTATATTATGCTGATAGAACAATATTAAAGCCATATTCTTCTACAAGCACTCCGTCCGCAAAAATTGTGGTAGCTCGGCTAATGCATGACAATGACAAGAAAATGATGCAATTCTAAAAAATATTTCGCTGGCAGAAAGCTACATTGCTCGTAAGAGCTATAGACGATATATATAATATAAGAAGGTAGGTATAGATCACTAGCAAGTGTGCTTTTCGTGCTCCTTGACATGGGTATGTTTGTTGGTCTTTCAGTTTAGTTGAAATGAAATATAGCTGGATGATTTTGTAACTAACAATTCCCCAGTTTTAGTAGCATAGATAGTTTGATTATAAGAAATATTTTCAAGCCCATTCTGGATGCAAGAAACCTTACCCTTACTTACACCCACGACAAAAACATAGTTCATTAATAAAACAAAATTTTCCGTGTTGCCAAATTAATTTTGGAAATTTAGTATTTCTCATTTCACCCGCCTACATATATTATTCAATTTAAATTTTAATCAGGACAATCCGACCAACCTCGGTATGAATGAATACAGACTTGCAGAATTTATTAGCGACTCGACAATGTGCGTGAAACGAAGGCCTTAATTCCTGTATGTTTAAAATAGGGGATCAGACTGACTCAAAAATATGATTCTGTTTAGTCCGTCAGTAAGATTATCGAAAAATATTGGATACGTGTTTTTTGTATTATCAAATCAATAAAAATTGACGAAGCTACAGCGCGTCAAAGATCATGGAGTGGGGCTTGAAACGTCACTTCTTGAAGGTACAAAATGTACTATCATATTATGACGTCACACGAGTTTTCGAAGCACTGTATCGTCATCATTTTTTGTTTATGATGAAAAAATATGTGATCAATATTTTTTGGAAATCAATCTCACGGACTAATTAGTTTTTTTTTGTCCGATTCCCTATTGCCTGTATAATGAAACCAGAGAGGAAGGCCAAATAAAAGATGGATGCTTCATGTGAGGAATGTTATGAAAGAGAAAGGAGTAAACGATGCCGTGGCGTCTGACAGGGGAGAGTGAACGAATAAAATGTGTGGCGCCTATCCCAAAGTAGAATGGGACAAGGGCAGGAAGATGATGATTACGAAATCAGAAATGAACTATAGACTGCTGGTTTTGAGGTCTTAAATTCAAAAACCGGATGTAAAACCTTTTCTATTGGTAGTAATGACAAATGATAATAGTTTGATCAGGTTGAGGTGTCCAAAATGGAACACTTTTATCAGCAAATATTTAAAGATCGCAAAAGACATAAAGATGACATAATTATGGTCTTAAAGACCTAAAGTAAAAAAAAAAAATACAGGATCTTAAACTTTTTAATTGTAGCCAAAATTCAACTCTTTTCTCGGTTTGACCCCAAATATTTTGTGTCAGTCACATAATGTATTTTTTTTTGCCTAGTTTGTTTTAGTCGAGACTACCAAAATTTGATTGGGGAAATAAACTTAGTTAAGCCCTTATTTATCTCTGGTAAAGAAGCAGCAACACCACATTACGTTCTGAATTGAATTACTACAATGCATATGTATGTTTTCACAAACTTTTAACTTTCTTTCTTCGCTGTTCTGCCTATTCCATCGGCATATTATGTGATTCATCATTAATAAAAATAAGTTGTTGTACTTGGGATACAAAAACCAACTGAACACAATCAATCAAACATTGATGGATTGATCAGTTATAAACTCATTTGTAAATGTTATGCTGTTGTTTTTTTTTTCAAACTTAAGTAGGCCTGTTTTATGCCTCATTTCAGTTAACTTATTATATTGGTTCATGTATTGTAATGTGGAAATGGATGGTTGAGGCACCGATCAAAAAGTAGTGGCAGATAAAGGGGGATTCCTATACCCGACAGTGGGTGATTTCTCACTGTCGGATGATGATGATGAAAACGTGTTCTCTGTTTCCACTTTTTGTTCCACTCCAAACATATTTTTTATTATTCGACTGTTTTGTGATATGAACGAACTTAGTTAAGCTTGATATAGTAGTCTAGTCTTAATTAATAATTTTAAAGAGGTACCTGAGGCTTTACTTTCCAAACTTGTTTCAATAATTAGAATTAGCCACTAAACAATGTTCTTTTCAGAAAGTACATCAAAGAACTAATTGCAAAATGACTTGACAGTTCGATCACCTTTGCTTAATAGCCTTAAGTTCGCAAAAAATATTAGTATATTAGAAAACACACTAATAAAACAAAAAAAGAACTATTTACAGCAATCAAAGACACAAACAAAAACTGTTCAAAAAGCTACTGAAATAAAATAAATACCTTCAAACAAACAATCTTATTTGCTCAGACACTATTGACACATAAAATTCACAAACTTACAAGCTTTCACAGATGTTCATAGAAAATACAATTTTTAAAAATACCTTCTATTATTGTGGCGGGAACGGAGACAATGTTTTCATTTCTTGTTAGAAGTGAACTGCACTTCGCACCTCGACGTGAATCCAAGTCACTTTTACGATGTCAAAGTGAAAATAAAATGGCGGTTTTTATGACAGATGTAAATACAGTATGTGGTTTTAAAGTGGAAGTAGAATGTGTGAGTCTGGTTTGTGTTTAGTACGTAACTAAAAGTTTATGAAGGTTTACGAATTAACGCTAGCTTCATATGCCATGCCAATTTTTGCTCACTTGTCAGATGCAGTTAGAATAATAAAAGGGAAGTAAAAAAGGCTATCGAAAATTCAATATCATCACTGCTCAGCCTATTTGCAATACCAATAAGGTCGGTTTTTGGTTCAATCTATAGTTTTACGCGACTGCGTCTCTGACCTCCGAAGTGTCTGGGTTACAAAAAAGAACAAGATAGTGTCGAACTTACGTATTGTTATTTCAATTTTCTAACCCTCATAATACCAAAAACAATCTTCTTTCAGCAAAATAAGAAATCCATTCTTAAAAAATATCTACCCTCCTTTACGCTTACCTTCCTATTCTTTTTTAATTTATCACCGCAAAGCGTATTCGAAATTATTGTTCCAATATTAAAAAGCAACGATTAGTATTTCGCATTCAGAAAAACGAGAAAAACATTTGCAGTTTTTTTTTTGCATTTTGAATAAAGAACTGGCTGGCTAGTTTCTCTGATTAACAGCCAGTCTCAGCACAGAGTCTCAGTCCCTCATTGTTAGTGGTAGGGGGCGCATTTCTCACAGACTTCCAGTCTGTGAGAAATGCGCTCACTGAAAACCATTTTACAAGCAATTAGGATTTCCTCATAAATAAAATCTTTGTACAACTAATTCAGTTACTCTCGTCTTGGTTATATTACTATAACCAAGACGAGAGTAACTGAATTAGTTACTTTGAGCTTTTTAAGTTGTAAACTTGTAAAAAGGAGCAACATTAAATTAATTCGTGTAGACAAAAATAAATTTTAAACTCATTTACACAACGAAAACTTGTTATTTACTGTCTCTACCACTACCAGCATTGTGGTAGCACATATTTCTCGAAACTTTTAATTTACAACAAAGCTCAACTGTTGGGTACGAAATAATTTCAAAAAGAAAACGTAACCACACTCTGCCTGCCTCGTTAATCCAGTAATCGCAAACAAACCAGCTGAGCATGAGGTCCTCGGTTTGAATCCCGAGTAGAACAAAATATAATTGGGTTTCTCAATCAGGGATTAGCAGTAGCATCCACGGAGTCTTGATTTGACCCTGGTTGATGGCAATGGGCTTGACCCGTATTAAATGTGGTTTAAAACATATCTGGCGGAATGTAAGTATACTACTTCCTATTGCCATCAGCGCAAGGGTACTATTAGGTACACCTCTGTCTAACCCTTCAGGGATAACAGGCGTGATGTTATATGTTATGTAAAACCTAACCTAGACTTTTTAAAAAATCTGTAGGTATTTAGTTTTTCTCCGCCATAATTGATTAGCATCATGCCCAACGAATCGTAGTCTACAATTTGAAAAATCTCTTTTCAATATAAAATCACAAATATTCGTAAAATTATTGCTATTTTTGTTTCAGTAATGAGGTAAAGAGAAAACTCTAGTGGAAGTAAAATTTATTTCCTGAATTCGTTTAGTAGTTGTGTGCTGATTGTTTGTGAAAGAATTTGGCCTGTTTTTTGGAGGTTGGGAAATCATCAAATGACTCCACCCGCTCTGGGCAGAGCGATAGAGAGTGTCAGACTTCTATTGACTAAAAACCACCCATGTTTCTTCCTAGCCCTTTGCAATTAGGCCGCGGTATCTCTTTCAAATAACCCGCAGCCCCGACGGAAAGAATTTGCCTTTAGAGTAGCTTCTATAATATAGATATACTGTTTTTTTGTGATGATCGATGTAACGTATGTTTGACAGAAGTCATAATATTAGTGTTAATTTGTGACAATAGATGGCGTTGATCGATTACGTCACGATTGTGAATCGCGATGTTAAGATTCTCCGGCCTGTAATAAGGTCGCTCATATTTTGTTACTCTATATTGATCTTTAATACACCAGTGGAAATATATATCTGAATTGTTTTACTGTAACATCACCCTAGTTTCTAAAAGTGAGTTCTACAGCAGTGTCGGTGAAGTGGTGACGTGAACGGTTGTTCACGTCACGTACCTACACACTTCTTCAGGGTTCCGTTTACGAAAGGTAACTCAGTTCATGTGTTTGTCAGCGGGCTGTACCTCATGATCCGTTACAGATAATTAGAAAAAAAAAAACTCAGATTGTGAAATTTTGTTGCCCTGGGCTCTGAGCCTGGATGTGTAAGTACCCGATTGATGGCAATGTTACTTGGGAACCGTGAATGGCCCAATGCGCATGAACCTAGTACTCCTCCTATGCTTACCTCTTTGAAAATTACAGGCGTGGTGCTATATCAAAATCAGATTACTTCCCGTGTAGTATTGCGCGAAATAACTAACAAAAAAAAATCTACCAATATTTCGTTGATCCATATTTTTCTGTCACTGCAATTTATAAGTATGTCGGTTACATGTTAAACGAGTACAATGAAACATCACACCACAAAAATATTGCAAAAAGGCTATAAATCGTGTTAGCTGAGTTAGCGTGAACAGATATTTCACTTTTTCACTGCATTGTAAATTATTCTGAAAACTTTTAGAACTAACCTTTTTGGACAAGCTTTTACTCTTCATGATTTATTGTAGGCGACAACCATATTTTGTTTATGCTTTTGGTCATAATTCGTAAATGAAAGTATGTACTTTCAAAAAAAAACTAAATATCTCCCATTTGGGGTTCCAAAAAAAAATATGAAATAGACAATCACCGGTAGGTAAACTAGAAGAGATCAGTTTTGACAACACAATCGTAAGACACTCTGTGTACGAAGTTTTGCTAGTGACACAGAGCTAGCGCTATTTCACGTAGACAAATCATGTGTCTCCGTCGAAGATTCTACTCATCCGATGTTTGTCACTTCCGTGATAAACTACTATAATAATAATATAATACGCGTAAGATCGCAGTGACAAAAAAAAACAGCTGTTTCAATACATCACAATTAACTGCGATTTTTATTTAATGACCGCAGTTCTCAATTTTTGGTAACGGTTTGAGAGTAAATTTATCTTATACCTACCTAGTGGAAACATCTCTAAAATATTTTCATATTACTATTTGCCAGGTAGCTCATCTTCCGCTCAGCACTAGCTTAGCTATTCTTCAAGAGCCTTAGTCTACACATGCCACAGCGAGGTACCCTTGAAGTCAATTGCGCGGGAACACTGACACGTAGGGGTGACGTTTATAGAACAAGGGGGTGAACGAGCGAAAACTTTAAGCGTTTTCATGTTATTGTATCGCTTTTGCGTTGAAATGTTTTGCGCAAATCGCTTGAAAGTGCATTTTGATCAAAATATGTATAAGACATACTAACATTGTACCATCGTATTGACGTAAAATGACTTGAATTATAATTATCATCTGCCTAGCCTTTCCCCAACTATGTTGAGGTTGGCTTACAACCTAACCGGATGCAGCTAATACCAGTATTTTACATGGAGCGACTGCTTTCTAACCTACAAAACCGAGCTAGTACTGTAATATTATACCCCTTAGTTAAGATTGTTTGCAGAATGATTTGAATAGGTAAGTTGACAAAATACACAAAATTCTAGTCTTGATTTTTAGATAAAAATTGCTTAGTTAAGGCGGGGTTGCAGTACTTTTTAAAATTTTTGAACCTATAAAAATCGAACTAAATACGAGTTTTTTAATAAATAAAAATGATTACATAAAAATTGAACATACTCTCTAGTAAATCGTAAAGATAGAAACGCGATTTAGAATGATCGGCTCGATACTTTTTTTTATCAAACATGACTCTAAATCACAATTTCAAACGTGTACTGCTAAGACATTTCATCATGAATTTACATAAAAGTTATACCTACCTATCAATAGATAGAACTTTTTATTCTCAAGTAAATGTTGAAAACATTATTGCATAATTTCTTTATAGTTTTTCTCCAAGAAGCAAAAAACAGTCAAAATTTAGGCATTATATCGCTCGCGCGGCAGGGCGGGGGGTGAGGTCGTGCGTACATAAAAACAAAGTACTGCAACCTCGCCTTTAATTGAATAACAGTTGGCTAATTCATTCTTTTAAAAATCCTAGTCTCTACCTTTTCGTGGAGATTGGCAATTCATGATTTCATCAAGCTTTTTCTGTAATATTTTGTTAAATTGAAAATTCGTTCCTATCAGTTCTTATGACCAACGAGGTGCTAGTGGTTTAATAATAACTGCCGCTCGGGTCGATCTTTAGGTTAAGCCGAGCTTGCCTAGAGACCAACCTAGACTAAACTTTTCCGTCACCCATTCACTAGCAAACTAAGTCAAAATAGAATTACTCATTAGCTTTAGTATTAAGCTAGATTGTATTTCTTATGATGTAACCGTATTAGGACACATCATACAAAAAAAAACCATTCACTGACTACAGTGAATGGTTGACGGAAAAGTCTTGGCTTGTTATGTTTTCATAATAACTATTCCAACAACCAGTCTATAGATCCAACTACATAAGCTCAACAAATTCATATTTATATTACGGTTGTTACGGAAAATGTTTATACATAAGCAAAATTATGTATATCTCCGTAAAGATTTCCCTAACATTTGCATTTCCATTTAATAAATTAAAGCTGAAGAGAAGACTTAAAATGTGCCCGTCAGTTTCACCGTCCCCTAGATAAGCATTGTTGTGAGCTAGTTTTAAGGAAATTCTGGCAACGATTCTTGTTCAATCTAGTTTTGAATAAGGATTTTAGATTATGCTTATACCTATGAATTGAATACCTACATGATCGGCCTGTTTGTCTATCAAAACAAAGGAAGTATTAAACCGTCAAAATAAATAAGAGTAAGCACAGCGTTTGCGTACTTATCGGTACGAATTGATTGATTATTATTTTTCAGTATCCATAGGTTAACAAAAAGGTAAAAAAAATCTCATCAACCTCGATATTAACTCTTTAGCGATAAAGTAGAAAATCTATTAAAGTTTGTCAGATTCTAGTAGCTTGATGTGCTGTCGTTCCTATTTTTCTAAATCGGCAAAAATATTAGTTACTTTTATTGAAAGTTGGTTTTGATCTTGGGACTGTTCTTCAATTCTAGAAAGCATCTAAAAGACGCCAGTTTTACCCGAATTTTATTATATAATTACTAAATAAAGTTACAGGTTTAATAAACTACAAGGAAGACAGTTATGACAAACCCAGCTGCAAAACCAACTAGTGACGAAACCAACATGCGCTGTACAAAAACTTTTCATGCTTTTCACGAGAAAAACTTGCGAGTTTTTTCTACAAGGCACTTTTTGAGAACATTGTCTGTCAGTTTCTAGACTTTCTAGTCTAGTGGATAAGTACTATTTCAAGATTGGTATTTCAAAATTTCTAATACTAGTTTTGAATGAATCTGAACGATTCGTGACATTGAAACATCGCAGTTGTAGACATTTTAAAGTCCTCTTTTATTTGAATAGATTTTCCATGGAATGTTTTTGATGTTTTGCATAATTGGTTTCTTATGTTCCCACGGCTGGGATACCTACTGACTTTATCTCCAAGGGAGGGAGCGGAGCCCCAATACTTATTATTCGTATTAGTAGATGTAACTCACGTTTTCTGAGTTTTGGTTTTTAGACATGCCGAAATCGGCATCTTTTAATGTGTATTGCCATATTTTATTCTCAATTACACGTAAACTGCATCATCTCTTATCGTGCGATATTTAGTCTAGTTCATTTCTAAGCAACCATAAAAAAGATATCGCTCTTGTGCAACTTTCTAGAGTTTTATCACTCTAGCGTGACCTTATTTAAAAGCGATTCCATTGTTTATTAAAAACATAATTTAAATTATGTAGTGACACCTTTTGAACCGACTTCCAAAAAGGAGGGTGTTCTCTATTCGTGTGTATGTTTTTGCATGAGCCTGTACTGTCTCACTGCTGGGCAAAGGCGTTCCCCGATTCCTTCCATGTGCTCTTTTGTCGTGTTTCGAACCAGCCCGATAAAGAGTTAATAATAACAAGAAATTGATAGCTCTCATTGAACTGCAATATGGGTAAATTCATTGCATCATCGGCCTAGTTTTTCATATGTTGGGGAAGGCTTTCAGAGTAACCGAATGCATCTACGTACTCGTATTTTAGAACTTATTTTTAGCCTATCTGACCTCCACAATGCATATTCTTGGTGGGACCCGTACTACCACTTTCGGAACTACGGTCTTCCCCTAGTGATTGTCAACGTTTTACCAACACAAAGCTTCCTAAGAGCTAAACGTATCACTCCCTTTCTGCTACACTTCCCGGGTCTGTACGTACCTTATTCAGGTTTCCCGTAACCTCGACGATATCCTCGACCCAACGAGCTTTAGGACACATCGGCAGAATAACAGCCAAAATGATCTGCAGATATTTATTAAACGTTGAGTTCTAATAATAACCCCAGATTAAAATAAAATACTGCTGCATGAAAACGAATGTTAAAAAAACACCTCATTCTCTCGTAACGTAAAGTCTAGAAATAAACACAGGTTTTCAGTCACAGCATGAAACGGAACGAACCATCCAAATAATATTAGTTAACACATTTATATGACAGGTCTGATAATAACTAATTGAAAACAGTTATCGAATCGGTCAGAATAAATGACAATTAATTTCGATTTGACATTTCATTAGGCTTATGTGTAAATATTCATTTGGTGATAATTCTATTTTCAATCCGCTGTGACTTTGATTTTTTGGGTGGCAATACTGAACACAATTATTATTATTATTAGCTTTTTGCGAAACAATCTCTAAAAGCTATTTTACGCATTTTCTTAACTTTAACTTAAAGAGTGGTAAAGAATTCAGTTCTATGACTAATCTTTGTGATGAAATGCCTAGTTAGCGTAACTTTAAAATTAGATAAAGTTTTCAAAAACCTGTAGTAACTATCTACAAGATAGTCATTGTTAAAGTCTTTGAGCTCAAAGTTTGTCTCAATCAAACTAGCCCCTGACCTGTAGTCTGGAAGTAGTTGTATCAGACTTGACTTGATAAATCTTAAGTTCTCACGGTTCTACGAATCCCTCGTAGAAAAGCTATATTACCATCGCATAGTTCGTTGGCTATGGCGCACAGACTTGGTCTTTGACGGAAGCTCAGAAGTCCAAACTCAAGGTTTGCCAATGAGCGATGGAGCGTAGCATTCTAAACATCAAAATCACCGATCGAATTCGTAACACCATTATACGCTCCAAGACAGGCATCGCCGATGTTGGCGATAAGTCTGCGAGGTTAAAGTGGGACTGGGCGGGTCACATTTCCAGGAGAGATCAGGACAGATGGACCAGAATCGTCACACACTGGGTGCCTGAAGACGGTCGTCGTCGTCGGCAGACCCAAGAAACGTTGGCGTGACGATCTTTACTCGTTTGTGACTGATTGGCCAGAGAAGGCACAACACCGGGAGAGCTGGAAAGAAATGGGGGAGGCCTTTGCCCAGCAGTGGGACACAATAGGCTAATTAAAAAAAAAAAAATAGTTCGTTCGGTATGCTTGCCTCGTCAATCCTTAAATGAGTGACCATCCATTTCATACCCAGACGTGTTCGCAAACCCGTTGATCCCGACTGTTATGCGTAGATCTTTGCTAATCGTCACAAACAGTAAATGGCCTACTTTCTATCTTGTACCCCAAGCCACACTTCACTTGCGCACTTGATGACCTTTTGACTGCAGCATTCAAACATGTTTAAGAAGAAGTAGTCAGAAATAAGAAGAGTAACGACAAAATCTTCATTGTTTAGTGCAGCTTAGGTATTCTTGGCTTTGTTATCATTACTCAAGACCTCTCGTGTAATGTCTTCAATCATAAAATTGAACAACTTTTGTTCTAAGACCAAAAAAATCTTTTATTTTTATTTTACCATATTATTATGCTGATCTGCTGTTCACGTCACTTCCTATGGAAAGCCCTTTTTAAATTAAATGACCTCGTTTAACAATAGTTGTTCAGTCTCATGGCCCGAGAGACCACATCGTATTCATCATCATCATCAGCCTATAATGTTCCCACTGCAGGGACTCAGGCCTCCTCTCTTATAGGAGAGGGATCGTATTATCTTGCGTTTATTATAATAACTAGCTGATGCCCGCGACTTCGTTCACGTGCAAATTATAATGTCGAGACGGGCAAAAGGTTTTCTCAGTAGAGGCCGCAGAGTCTGGTTTTGTGCCCGTTTGATAGCAATAGCCAAAATTTGGAAAAACGTGCATATTATTTAAGTTCATTATCTGTTGGCACTGGATGGGGACATTCTTCTGAAAATATATTTTTCCACCACAGTGATGGCGACGCCTATACTCCATTTACTATAAGATTAGAATTTCAAGTTGACCGTTTTTACAGTCCGTTCAACCGATTTTGACTTCTATACCCGTAGGCATAAGGATGGCATTAAAAGCAAAAAGAATGTTACAATACTGACTGTTTACTGCAGCTACATTTTGTCTTGCTGTCAACGTAATAGAGTTCAAAATCGGTTGAAAGGACTGTAAAAACGGTTAACTTAAAATTCTAATCTTATAGTAAATGGAGTGTATACACATGCGTTTATTTCATCCACCGGTGTACCCCTAAATAACCGGCAGTGTCTGTCACCTGCGAACATCACGACGACAGGCCTCAAAGAGATGCTGACATTCTTATAGTAAATGGAGTGTATACACATGCGTTTATTTGATCCACCGGTGTACCCCTAAATAACCGGCAGTGTCTGTCACCTGCGAACATCACGACGACAGGCCTCAAAGAGATGCTGACATCTTTTTGATGCCTGTCGTCGTCGGCGGCCCAGTGCTGACATCAGGGGCCGCCAACGCTGCGGGTTGTTCGAAAGAGATACCGTGCCCGACACAAAGGGCTAAGAAGGAACACGGGTGGTTTTTAGTCAGTAGAAGTCTGACACTTTCTACCACTCTGCCCAGAGCGGGAGGAGTCTTTTGATGATTTCCCACCCCCCAAAAAACAAAAAAAAAACCGATAAATCCACAGTAACAGCTATATGAAGGCACGGTTGGCACAATAGCTGCACAGCTGGGCGATTGATTGTGGTGCTGGTCCCGTTTTCGATTCCCGCACAGAACAAAGAATTTTTGTTTTGAACTTTTGAGAGATTTTTTCTTACTGTGCTGTGTACATTGGTCATTTTTTTTTATCTATTCACGGAAAATATTCACACCGTGATTCATAAAATGGTGTCAAATGAACAACGCCATCTATCAAAGATGAAGTTAAACTGCAAAAAAATAATGCATGGAAAGTGAACACACTCTGTAGCAAAGTAGCGTCATTTAGACTAATTTATTATGAGTACCTATTGGTGCCGTAACTTTTTAAAAAGGTGTATTATTTATTAGTACCGTTTTAATGCAATAGATGTCGTTGAAGAGATTATCAGTTCTTCAAATTCATATAATATCTATCGGATATCAGTATCGGATTACAATGAAACAAAATCTAAAACCCTAATCACACAGACAAATTAAAACAATATTTTTTCTAAATAATTTGTTCAATTTACAGAAACTCCACGCCTGCAGATTTATTATATGTATTTAGATTTATAATCACCTAACTCTATTTTGAATAGTTTTTTTTTAGTAATTCAGTGAATGTCTTTCTAGGGCGTCTACTATGGACTATGCTATGCAACGTTGATACCAAAAAAATATATAAAGATTTGAAAATCATAGAGCATCAAAATAAAAATAAATAGTACTCACAAAAAGTGAAAACCGAGTAAGGATCGAACTCGCGAACGTGTCGAATATTTTTGGAAATCTCACAACATTATAAAAAAAATACAAAAAGAAGACACTGGCTGAGATTAGAACTTACGTACATTTGTTTACGGGGAGGTCGCTAAACCGTTACGCTACTGACATCGGTGACGAACAGTTCGAAATAGCCGCTCTATTGATAAATAGTATGACAGTTATCAGCTGTCAAACCGTTGGGGCATATGGACATATTGCAATATTGGTCACCCCCCTTAGTAATTATAGCGATATTATGTAGCCCATTTGTAATTCCAGACTATAATCTATCTCTGTGCCAAATTTCATTCAGATCCGTTGAGCCGTTCTGGCGTGAAAATAGGATAGTGTAGCTGGGATCTTGGAGTTCCACATCAGGTGTTCCAGATCTTCAAATTTATTGTCTGAGCAGAAAATGCTCATCACGTGCAACAATTTTTGTTATGGTACCATTTTTGTATCTCTTATAGTTAAGCTGGTCTGTTGCAGTTCTGCATCAGGTGTTCAACTTTCCAAGATAAATTATAGCCTATATGTTGCCCAGACCTAATACCTATACAACTAAAAAAAAATCATTCAAATCCGTCGAGTAGTTCCGAAGATTAGCGTGTACAAACAAACAGACAAACAGACAAACAGACATAATTTTTTTTTGGATTCGTGCTCTATTACTGTTCCTAAACCCCCCTCAATTATTATTTTTTCAATATATTCAATGTACAGACCCAGTTTTTTTACTGTTTTATTATATGTATATAGATTACGTTACACCTTGTAGAGAATGAGTTATCAAAAAGCCAGTCCTAATTTTAATTCCCACATCAAATATACAAAATAATTATTCTTAAAGTATAATACACAGTCTCATATAACTTGTCAGAACAATCACAAACTACATTTAAATTACTGTACCCTTTTCAAGTTGAAAATTTTATGTCAAGTAAAATTATCATAGAAAATATCGCATGTGATCTTTGTACTAACAAAGCTGTCAGTTGTGAATACTGGGATATAATGGAGGTGTCATAAATTCTATTACTTTTCAAGATTTTACTGTGTCATGAACTCATGATGAAACTACTCTGTAAAATTTACTGGAAAATATTTGTGTTCTAATATTTAAATCTGTAGATTTGCTCTACAGCGTCAAATTAATTAGAATATTGTCTAGGTTTACTCATAATGAAAAATCGTATCTTTTTGCACGAACTAAAAAAATGTACCCTAGACTGTCTATCGATGTTGCGGGTGGTTCGAAAGAGATACCGCGGCCTAGGACACAAAACGGCTAAGAGGAACATGAGTCGTTTTTAGTCAGTAAAAGGTTGACACTACTTACCACTCTACCACTACTTACCACACGAAGTCATTTAATGATATCCCAGCCTCCAAAAAAAAGGTAAAAATCAAAGATTTACTTTGGTTTCGATACATCAAAATACAAAAAAAAATATTCTTCTCCCCCTTTTCAACTGTATGTTGAAGAAAGTGTGTTTCTTCTTATTTATCAAGTAATTAAGTATCAATTTCATTTTTGTTCATTTTTTAAGCTAAAGTTGACCGAACACAGCAGCTATTTATTTAAATTATAAATAAATCCTCAATCATGCATAGGATTAACTTACCAATAAAGTAACTCAACCTTGATCAGAGAAACCGCAAAAGTATCAATTTAGGTTTATGCTGACAACGACGGTAAAAAAGTTAAGTTAGAATGCAGGTCATGAAAGAAACCTCCCATCTATATCTATAAAAGCGAAAGGTCACTCACTCACTCACTCACTCACTGATTCATCACGAAATCTCGAAAACCGCTGGACGTACAAAGATGATTTTTGGCAGGGAGGTAGTTTATGGTTAGTAGACGTCCGCTAAGAACGGATTTTGCGACAGGGCCGGATTAGGGTGGTCTAAGGGCCCTCGCAAGTTTGTATGAAACTCCTTCATTTTTTGTGCTACAATCTAGATTTTTGGCAGATACGTAGTTTATAGTCAGTGGGCGTCTGATATGAATTAATTTTGCGACAGGGCCGGATTAGGGTGGTCTAAGGGCCCTCACAAGTTTGTATGAAAGTCCTTAATTTTTCGTGCTATAATCTTGATTTTTGGCAGAGACGTAGTTTATAGGCAGTAGACGTCTGCTTAGAACCGATTTTGTGACAGGGCCAGATTAGGGAGGTCTAAGGGCTCTCGCCAGTTTGTATGAAAGTCTTTCATTTTTTGTGCCACAATCTTCATTTTTGGCAGGGACGTAGTTTAAAGTTAGTAGACGTCTGCTCAGAACAGATTTTGAGACAGGGCCGGATTAGGGAGGTCTAAGGGCTCTCGCCAGTTTGTATGAAAGTCCTTCATTTTTTGAGCTACAAAGTTGATTTTTGAGACGGACGTAGTTTATAGTTAGTAGACGTCTGGTAAGAACAGATTTTGTGACAGGGCCGGATTAGGGACGTCTAAGGGTTCTTGCAAGTTCGTAAGAAAATCCTTAATTTTTTGTGCTACAAACTTGATTTTTGGCAGGCACGTAGTTTATAGTTAGAAGAACTCTGCTAAGTACAGGTTTTGTGGCAGGGCCGGATTAGAGAGGTTTAAGGGCGCTCGCAAGTTTGTTTAAAAGTCCATCATTTTGTGTGCTACTAACTTGAATTTTGGCAGGGACATAATAGGTGAGTAGAAGTTTGCTAAGAACCGATTTTGCGACAGGGCCGGACTAGGGAGGTCTAAGGGCTCACGCGAGTTTGTATGACAGTCCTTCCTTTTTTGTGCTACAATTTTGGCAGGAAGGTACTTTATAGTTAGTAGACGTTGACTAAGAACGGATTTAGCGAGTTTAGCAACATGGCCAGAATAAGGAGGTCTAAGGGCTTTCACATGTTTGTAAAAATGTACTGTTTTTTTTTTTGTACTAACAACCTGAAATTTAACAAGTCTAGAGTTTAGGAGTAGGAGATCTAAGCTAAGTTTGTAAGGAAGACCTGGACTAAGGGCTCCCGTAAGTTCATATGAAATCCTTGGCTTTTTGTACCTGAAAATTGGCAGAGAGATAGAATAAAGTTAAGACATTTCAGGTAGGAATAGATTTTACGACAGGGCTGGTTTAAGGGAATATAATCGCTTCGATTGGCATTTGACATTCGATTTGACATAGTACCATCCACAGGCAGTCCAGACAAGAGAGTCAAAATTTCTACGCGAACGAAGTCGCGGGCAACTGCTAGTATGGAAATATAAAATGCCAAGATCAAAGGAAACCAAATAAAAGGGAACTTCTTAGTAATATCGGTAAATGTTAAAAGTTATTTTGTTACCGTATAAATAACGGTAACTTAGGCTTTCGAAGTATTACTTAAGTTGTGTGCTTTAAGAAGTCATGCGTTATAGAGAAGTATGGAAAAAACGTGATGTGCCGATTCTAAATAAATTGGGAAAAGGGCAGGAAAATGATATTCTTCTAGAAGTAAATTCTGTTCCCTGAAGGATACCTAAATCTTAAACCAAAGATAAAGATATACCTAGACAGCGCAGAGAACCGTATAAAGCGTGCCATTTTCAGACTACCTACTTTAACGTCTTAAATGCACTATTAAGGCGACGATAAGAGGGACACCGTAAAAACGACCTGTTTCTCGTTGCAGAGTTAGCCGTATTGCTACTTATTACAATTCCAAAAAAAATACAGTGTATAGTCAAATGTATAGGTAAAAGACTTATGCAAAAATATTTTCTAAAATTAATCAAGAACCTCGAAAAAAAAATCACTATCAAGAAAGAACACGAAAAAACTTTTTCGTCTCGAAATGCTCAATATTTTGAGCGATAACTGTTATTTTTTTTTTATTATCAGAAAGGAAATTTAACCAACTAAAGACATATGTAAAAATATTTTAACATTACAGCGTATTTTTTTTTTTAAATAAATTAAATCTGCGAAAAACCACTCATTTCGCGCTATTCGGCCGCAGTGAGAGACGTAACAACCGCTTTGTAGTGCAAGCTGATTAGAACTTTATTCTGACATTATTTCAAACGAAGTTTGAACCACTACAAATAGAGTTGCTAATTTGAGGTCTAATAGGCCCTTAAGTTACTATACAAAGAAGTTGCTGTACGAAATAGACAACGTTGTTGTTCTTTTAAAAATGTATTGAATTGTGTTCTGGCTTGCTGCGATAGTATAGGCGCGTTAACTTGCCCGGCATAAAATGCTTAAGCCGGGTACGGAAAGTGCGTACGTAGTTCCCGGCTTATTAAGCCACGCAAGAGCACATGCCCTTGCGTTATCTAGATAGTAGGTCAATATCTGTGGATTAAATAAACTATACTGTTCTGCCACAGCCTACAGTATTATGTAAATTAGAATAAAGTTCAACTTACTACAGTTACACAAACACAAAATTTCAAGAACCTTTTTATCATTGAAACATGATGCCACTAAGCATAGAAAGGTTTTCCTACTAACTAATAGCTCAAAGAGGAAACAAAAAACAAAACCTTTTTGTCAAGCCCGTCATTTACTTCATGGAGACTAATTTGAAGCAATCATTTTAACACATCAGGTGGTTGTATAATTGCGAAACGTTTATCACAATTCATCCTTTTTCACTTACGCGACGCTTTAATCAACCCCTAAACTTTGTACTGTTAGAATTTCAACTCTCGCTGCAGAACCCTAGCGTTGATAATCCAACGGTTTACGGTCATTTAGGTGTCGCCTGTTGTGACTGAAAATGGGCATTCAGTCCTTTGAGAGATGTTCAGAAATCTGTAACCATTAAGAAGTGGCGACTTTAGCCAAACGAATAAAAATGTAGCAGGGGTTGGTCTACGAAACTATTCTGATTTTGTTTCGTAAAGGAAAATCGGGTGTATTTAGGTACTTGTTTGAATTAATACGTGGGTCGACTACAAATTAACGGTAGGCACAAAAAGGAAGTTAACAAGTACGATTGTAACTTACTGGGGCTGCCTCTGTTTGTATGATGAGATGACACAAAGTTTATAGATAAAACATTTTTTTTTTGTTTTTTCATTTGGTATTTTAGATTTTTTTTTAAATGTTTTGCAATTATGTGTAACTAAAACTGATATTCATGACTTTCTTACTAGTAACTTATACCTAACTTGAAGAATGGCTTTCCATCATCATCTGCCTAGCCTTTTCCCGACTATATTGGGGTCGGCTTCCAATCTAACTGGATGCATCTAATTTCAGTTGTATATGTAGCTATTGCCTATCTGACTTCCACAATCCAGTTAATATTGGGTACTACGCGAAAATATACGGGAAATTAACGCACAGACATAAAGCAAAAATATGTTAGCAACTTTTTCTCTCAAAACTCTCCTTCTTTAATTCTTTGGGAAATTGTTTAAATTTTTTGCACCTGAACATTTATTTCCTTCAAGATTGATGAGATGCGAATGTAACAATTGTTCACAAAGAGATTAAAGACTCGGAAAAAGTTTATAAGCATGATTTAATTTCGTACTTTTTCTTTCGGCGATGAAAAAAAAAGCGTTAATTTATGTAACATACCATTTTCTACAGTTTGAATCTGAAATAAAAATGGGAAATTATTTTTAGAAGTTATGTCCAGCTGAATTATAGGTATGGTATTGTATTGGTAGGTGTGGTTTTGGTTTGGTATTTATGGTGGAACTCGTGGCTAAATAATAGTAGCCGCTCGGGTCGACCTACAGGTTAAGTCGTCCTTACCTGGGTTGGTCCGTGGATGGGTGACCACCCCTTACATACAGAGATTCGACCGAGCCTCGGAAAGTACATTAAGCCTGCATTGGTCCCGGTTTTCATTTGTACATCTTTGCCAGTGTTACAGGCAGTCAGTTCACTTCATATAAATAAAATACTGGTATTCAGCGGAAATGTGTTGCTATTGTGTGCTTAATTTTGATATAATTGACTAAAATAATTGGTGGCCACATTTTAATTTATTCAAATTGGATAACCGCAAAACATACCACGCGACTCGGTTGAACATAAATCATTTTATCTCATTATTGTACTTAGCGTGATTAAAATTTTAGGTATTCTACTCGCAATGATAAATGACTGACCGATAGGTATAAGTTTTTGTAATTTGGGAAAATACTTCACAACATTATTATAAAACAAAGACCTCCGCCGTGACTGTCTCTCTGTCTGTTTGCGATAAACTCAAAAACCACTCCACCGATTTTCATGCTCTTTGTGTGTCACCAATGGATAGAGTGGTTCTCGAGGAAGGTTTTAATATGTAATTTGACCGACATCCACGCGGGCGAAGGCGCGGGCATCAGCAAGTGTCTTGATAAATACGTTCCTATTAGGAAATGCTTCGGTCAAAACTGGTAAATTAGGTATCTGAAATCTTTTAAGCTTAAGGTAAGTGACAGGCAATTTAAACCTCAAGTAAAGAAAAGTACTTGCCGTTTTGTTCATAGCAACCGCTTTGTCCACTCCATTAAAAATACTGGCCACTACAAGGCTACCGTATCCCGCGCCGAATTTCTGCCAAAAAAAAAGCAATTTCTGGGAACAATAAATTGAGTGAGATCGTGTGTGAAATCCCTGTAGGTTTGTCCCGACGCCGATTGGTCTTAATATATTGAATAGTGATATCAATTTTGATTGAAAGAGAGAAGGGGTTACGCAATATTTTGGCCGTGGAATCTCTGTGGTGAATTGATTGTTTATTTTTGGTTTGGTTGGGACTCACTACAGAGTTATTATTATTTATTATGAGTGATGATGAGTCTCACTGCAGGGCAAAGGCCTCCCTTCCCTCCCGTCTTTGGCTGTTTGAGCCCCAATCCTTTTGATGCGAGTCCAGCTCGTTACGTCACGCCATCTCCTTCTGCCGCGTCGCTTAATTCTATTATTCGGAACTGTGGCTACTTTGGCCCAATTTTGGATGCGACAAGCTGCAGATGTGTCCTGCCTAGTTGGCGGAACTATTTTTTAGTAGTTTGAAAGTTATATATTTTAAGGTTTACCTCTATTTATCGTAAATACATCGTTTCGACCAAGAAAATGTGGGAGAATTTGAAAATGTCACACCAATCATTTTTCTGCTTAGTTATACAAAATGGGTTCAAATCCTTAGTTATTAGAATTAATCAAAAAGTAAATCCAGTTTCTTGACACAAACGATTTTGTCTCCTGTCTGGCGAATATCTAAATTAATATCCAGATAAATCATTTCGATAAATTGAATACGTTTTGAATATTTTTTATCAATCAATCATGGCTTCTTTCAGATTTCTTATGTTACACAAAATACATTAAGAAATATTCTTTGGTAAAATGATTGTTTATTAAGTACATTGTGAAATAATCGAGTTTATTAGAGGAAGTTTAAAAGTTGCGCCAGTTACAGAAAATTTGAAAGGGAATCGACTGTCGTGGTATGATATGAGAAGTTTAGTGACGAATCGCATGTGACTTAAAGAGTGATGAACATAAATGTTATGAATGGATGGAAAAATGAAGAAAGACGGTGTTGCGCTGACCTCAATGATAACACTTTGTAATTTTTTTTTCTTCAAACTACGTCAAAAACAACGAAAATATGAAAATCAAGTTAGCACATAATTAAAATTAACTTATCACAACAATGGCCCATATACCGTTTATATTTCCATGGAATTCCTTGACTGAATAGTTCTCAACAAACAAGGCATAAAGGAGAATATCAAAGACAATGTGAACGGAGGTAAGTCCACCCACTAGTTACCGAAATTAACCTAAACATTGGCCTCGAATGAGGTCACATAGACACTTCATTGTTGTAGAATGTAGAGTATAATTGTAGAGACTTTTCCACGAATATATACCTATTTATATGCATACTAGCTGACCCACGCAACTTCGTCTGCGTATCTTTCTTCTTTATTATAATAATTTAGATGGTTTAGATTAGCTTAGATTATATTAAAGAATTACTATAGGTATCTCTTACTGTTAAATACGTATACGATAACACTCTGTACTTGTAAACATTATGATGCAGTAAATATTTTGAATTTGAATTTCCCGGAAAGAATCTCCCTACATTGCGACGCGCGAATTATTTTGCCGTGCGGATATTTTTACATTGCGATATCTTCTAAGATATTTGTTTAAACTGTTTAGAGTAAAGGGCACAAATATTCTATATTAAATTTTCCTTCTAACAAACCCATTTATTTAGATATAGATTAATACCATATGGGTTAAATAAGCTTCGCAAAAAATAATTATTTTTAACCTAACAGTTTAATAGTAAAAAAAGGTTACAGTGAGTCAATCTTAAAAGATAGATATATGCTGTCGCGGACTTTTTTTTAGAAATTTTAAAGAGGAACAATTCCTTCATACATGATTTTTGCGTAACATAAACCGTTTTCGCAGCGCACGCAGCGGAAGCTCTCAAAAAGGAAATACCTTTTCCCGTTTTGGTAACATTTTTCATTTATGCTCCGCTCCTATTAGCCGTAGCGTGATGTTGTATAGCCTATAGCCTTCCTCGATAAATGGACTATCCAACACAAAAAGAATTTTAAAATTCCAACCAGCAGTTCCTAAGTTTACCGCGTTCAAACAAACAAACAAACAAACAAACAAACAAACATACAAACAAACAAACAAACAAACTCTTCAGCTTTATAATATTAGTAAGTATAGATATGAGAAAATAGTGTGGAAAATTATCAAAGTAATATATCTAAAAGCGTTAATTTACATACTTTAAATTTTTTCCACTGCTTCACTCAAGTTGTGGACATACGTTGTGTGACAGGCAAAATTATGATTACGTATACTATTGTATACAGGCACAAGACGTAGCCTGTGATACTTGGGAATGATATAAGTATCATTCTATGCCGAATTTCTCTGTGCTTCGAAGAAGACGACAAGCCGTTGCCATCGGTTGTCATTAATAGATTTTTAACAGTCGTTACTGCAACTGGGTTCTGTTAGTCAGATAGGCCTCTCCATGTAAAATACAGGTGCATCCTGTTAGACTGCAAGACAACCCCTACATAGCTGGAAAAAGGGTAGGCAGATGATGAGTATAGATGTATCATCATCATTATTTCAGCCAAAAGACGTCCACTGCTGGACATAGGCCTCCCCCAGGCGTCGCCACATTGACCGGTCCCGTGCGTCTCTCATCCAGCGGGTTCCTGCAACCTTGACCAGGTCATCGGTCCACCTAGAGGGAGTCCTTCCAACGCAACGTCTTCCGGTTCGCGGTCGCCATTCCAGAACTTTTCGGCCCCATCGGCCATCCGTTCTGCGAGCAATGTGCCCTGCTCATTGCCACTTAAGTCTGGCGATTCTTCGGGCTACGTCGGTAACCTTGGTTCTCATGCGGATGTCCTCATTTCTGATTCGATCACGCAAGGAAACTCCGAGCATAGCCCTCTCCATTGCCCTTTGGGTGACTTTGAGCTTTCTGTATAGATGTATAGATAAACCTATAATATTAGTTTTAAAAGTATTACGAAAACCAACCAAAATCCGAAACATTTTTTTTAACAAAGCAGATTTCAAGTCACATCACATTTTGTTACTGCGTTTCGTGGAAGTTATTGCGTCCCCCGCGTTTTCAGTTTAACGCAAACGCGAAAGTTTGGAGTTATGGGCCTTTAGTATGGAATGGCAGCAACGGCAGCTATTCCTTTTGACCTGACGCTACGCTTTTGTGTGCTATGTTACATGGAATATTTTGTATCTATGACAACTTTATATAATTCTAGCTTTTGCCAGCGGCTTCGCTCGCGTGAAAATGACGATTTTCCATACAAACTTCCATCCCCTATTTAACTCCCTTAGGGGTTAAATTTCGAAAAATCCTTCCTTATTCCTTGTCTGCATTATAAAGGGAACCTCTGTGCAAAATTTCAGCTTTCTAGGTCCAAGGGTTTGGGCTGGGCGTTGATGCGTCAGTCAGTCAGGACTTCTCTTTTTATTAAAAGCTTTTATTTAACTTGCAATGTATTATTTATATAGATATAGGATTAGGTTGGTATAGTTACAATATTCGGAACCTTAAAAATTCCAAGACTTGAACCTATGCAGGCTGCAAGCGAACCCTTCACGAAGCCGTCAACCAGGCATTATGAACATCAAACTAAGTACCCCTACGTAAAAGTTATTGCTGGGAAATCACTTTTTTTTTGGGGTGAAAAATCACATTTTACGATAAAACTCAATGGAGCACTCTTGAAACATTGCGCTACTGGATGCTTTGAATAGTAAACGGGTCATGGAGTAATTTAAGTAAAGTTACCTGAAAAACTAGTATTTACAAAAATTGCTGTGAAAAATTTTGAACTTTGATATCTCCGTAACTAGGGGGTTAAGGTAGGGCTAGAACAAAAAAGAAATCGCAGTGATGGAGAAAACAAGAACCCTTTAGCTTCGATAGGGGTACTTTTACACCCTTATAATTATAACCTTTTACTTCTAGCAGAAAGGCAGACTTGCGTCCCTACTGTCTGAATTCTAAAAACTGATCAAGCTGTTAGGAAATTATAATTTTTAGGCAAATGCCCCGTTAGTTCCGTGGTCACAAACGCGAGTGGTGATCGTGATGAGGTCCTGTGTTCGATTACTGCGGTGGGAAAAGTTTTATTCGGTTGAGAGAGTCGGGACTATAATATAATATTCCTGGCTCATCTCGGTCAGGAGAACTATTATTTAGATTCTTTGGTACAAATTTTCTCTTCATAAAAGTTTTCAACGTTGTAGACCAACATCTAAGAAAAAGGGTGTCTCTACACTCACGGCTTGCATAAAAAGCATTCATGCAAGATAATTTGAATACCTTAACATTATCATTTTCATGAGATTTTAAGTCTCTGTACAATTTACATTGTTGAATATGTTTAAAGTTTCTAAGCGCGTTATGCTTGCATTTCATATGCAAAACTCATTATGTTAGCTCAAAGAACTCTTGAAAAGTAAGTTTTTACAGTGGTGAGACTTGCAAATAAGCATCCCTAAGTATCTACTAACATAGTTTTTTGTTTTTGAGACTAAATAAATACAAACAATCGTGTATCGCTGTTTTTTTTTCCAAAAACCTACAGCAGGCACCAGTCTCTTACAAAGTTGTAATACAGTTGAGACATTTTTTGTACACATTAACTTTAAGTCAGCTTTGTGAAGAGAGGATAAATAACAATAATACCTCTAGATAGTAACTGAATATGATATTATGTGAGTTTGATTTTATTGGGGTCCGTAAAATACTTTGACCAAATATGCCAACGGAGTACAAGTTTAGATAATAATTATATAGTTTTAAGTATGTCTAGAGGGATTTAGAAATGTTTTTAAGTTTTATATAAGTGTAAGTTTAGATAATATATAGTTTTAAGTACATTTAAGTATGTCAAGAGACTCATCGACCCCACAGTCAAACCATTGCAACGGTTTACGGTTTTGTGGGGCTTAGCTTAGAAGTTACTTACCTTTCTGAAATAAAGATAAATAAATAGAATAGGAAGCGTACTAAACAATATTTGGGCAATAAAATACGACATTCAAATGAAAATTATGGTTTTCTGTGTGATTTATTTCGTTGTCTTGGATGCACAGACAGTTAAATTGTTTTTCTAGGACTAAATCGTGCTTCATTGCCTCGGCATTTTTCTGGTCGTCGCCACTGTTGATTTTGGCGTTCAGTAGGTACTGTGATTTGGGAATAGTTTAGAAGCCTCCGAAAAAAAACACAACACACATAAGTGACAAACCTACTTACCAAAATATGTAGAAGTAAATGCGCTGCCGAGAATTTAAAATTTTAATAAAGGTAACCTTATTAGTTACTGTTATTTTCTTTTTCCCGTTCTTGTAACTGCATTCGTTCGTAAGTTAATTTCGCCGGGAACTGTTCCCGAACTTGCTTCATTTCAGAACTGTAACAGAATTATGTGAAACCTTTTGAAGTTCGTGTTTCGGGTAAACGAGGACCTTTGAGATTTCATAGGTTGCCTGAATGCATGGAAATGCGCCACGACGTCTTTGATGAGAGGAAATTCTTGCTCATTCACAAACATTCCTGTTTTAAGTTTGATATCGTGTGTAATGCTGAAATAATAATCAACACCGGGTTGGAACGCAATGGTGGGTGAAAATCTGAATTAGGCCAGCATAGAAAGAGTGAGGATTGATTTGAGTGAAGGCAGGTCCATACCCAGCTTCGAGTGAATTTGGACGGCGAAAATAATGATGACGGCAATACATAAATATTTTTGTAATAGGTTATTTAATGACCTCAAACAAACCTAGTACCATCACAAATGTATTCGACCATCATGAAAAAAGTGACAAAATTAAATAAGTAACTTCAATAATGTCGGTAACTAAGGATATATTGCCAATTTAATCAGATGCCTACAATATATTGGTTAACTTAAAATAATTTGGAACAATAAAGCAATTAGTAAGTTAGTGCGAGTAAATCGTGCGAGTAATATTACGGTATAGTAAATAACGAGGGATCGTAGGCGCCGTCCAACTTGTCGGTTATAAGGATAACTTGTACAAATTTAATTTACTACAAGTTTCGGATAAACTTTGGGTAGCCTGCTCATAACGGATTATAGTCTATAGATTACGTTTCTTTAGTGTTATGAAATTGAGACAATCTCATGTTTGTTTTTTGCAACAGAACTGAACTTGAAAATTGATCTTGAAAATTTTGTTATTTTTAATTTTTTAAATAATGTAGGTATGTATATTTTAACATCGGTAAATATTACGCCTGTATTTCCCAAAAGGTTAGGCAGTGGTGTACCTAATAGTACACCCTCATTTCGCCAGTTTTGTTTAAGTCCTATGTAATAGGTGAGTCTATTGTCATCAAACCCCACAAATCGAGATTCTGTAGCTGCGACTAAGAAATTCCTGTTAAAAAAACCCAATGAATCGAACTTAAGAAATTCCTGTTAATTTTTAATTAAAAAATCTACAACGTGGACCCCAAAACCTAATTTAAACATCTTTGAAAATTTAAACACTTGGAAAGTAACTTTGAGTCCAATATCGTAATGAAAGAAAAAGAAAATGTTGGGGAATAAAAAGGCGGTCAAATACTTTTCTTTAACGATTACAAGGAAACCAGCAGAGCATTACATTTTATAGCTACTTTAAATACACGAAATTGTAAAGAATTGAAACGAGTATACGATACAAACGTATTTCGTCTTTTTGTCTGAAAATACGACACTGTTTCTTTTTATTGGACAATTTTATTTTGTTTTGGTCTACAAATCAATCATGTCCTATAAGGGTGCTCAGGTTGTATCTAAACTTTTACAAGAAAAGCATCATATCAAGCCGTCTTTTCCCCAAGTTGAAGTTGACTTCTGGTCTAACCAGATGCAGCAGAATACCAGTATTTTACATGGAGAGTCTGTCTATTTATACCCCACAAGCCAGTTAGTACTGGGTAATACGATACCCTTGGTAAGACTGGTTATCGGCCTTCCGGGCCACTGATGACCACAACGTAACGACACAAATGACAGGCGTGACTTATGTGCTTTTGAAAGGCGCGGGGAAACTCGGCATGTAATAGGTACCCATTCACAGACCAACCCAAACAAGCGCGGCCTAACCTGAAAATTGATCCGAACAGCTGTTATTATTAAGCCACGAACTTTTCTATTTATTAGATTTATATTTGTACAAGAACAAACATAATACTAAATAGAAAAGCGATCAAAATCATTTCAGAAACTAAATCCAAAATTGTCTGAAAAAGCTAAAATTATTCTCGACTTAACACAAATTCCTCGCTTTAAAAGCTTTTCTCGGATTATCGTTTCAACAAAGTTAAAATGTTTGAAGAATCCGCTTATTTCTTTTTCCTTTCTATTGTCATTAAATGCTCGTAGACAATTAGCTGGCCGCCAAGTCAGTCTGTCAACAACGGGAGGACGTGACTCGCATTTGTTCGCATTAATTGGCGACGAAAAATTAACCATTCTGGTCGCAAAGTACATGACGCCGATGAAAAAACTTGGCTTTTTATGGAAATGCTTTTACTTTTTACTGATCTAGTTTATTTGGAAGTTAGGAGACAGGATTTTTAGGCAATCTAGTCTTGAATTAATTTTATTCTGGTTGGGATTGATAGCAAATATTACTTGCGGAAATATTAAGTAAGAATTAAGATAGACGCCAATATCTAAGCTACTTCTTGATAACAGTCTAATAAAATAAAATATGAAATAGCCTATACTTTTCCTGCTGTTCGAATTGACTTCCTCCCTCAGGGTATGAAACCGCAATACCTACACAGTGCTCACCTGTAAGTTTCCTCGTGATGTTTCCCATCACAGCATAATATTTAATCCATTGACTGCATACAGCATAGACTTACAAAAAAAAAACTGTATACCCAAAATAAACAATTATCACAGCAAAACTTTTTGACAACACATCAATCCGTAGATTAAGTTTCAGTGGAGCAGTGCAAGTCATGTAATCAGTCACACATTACAACTATGTACGGAACTCATCCATCATACGTCGACAGCTTGTTATTGGCCACTATCGCATATTCTGTTACAATACTAGAACAAACTAAATATTTTTGGTGTATTTTTAGTTTACTCTCCAGATGGTACTATTGTTTCTGATTTCGGTTGTTAAAGTGATCTTCAATTGTTTTATCATTAGCAAACTTGATAGGTTTGGTTTTGTTTTTCGTATTTGTTTCTTTTGGTTATTGAATGAAATTGTCAGAAGGACGCAACTATAGCTCATATTTGTGAATTTGTCTGGGGAAATTCAAGACATCGGCAATAGTTCCAAATATGCCTGCGGAGCGGGTTGAAAGTACTAATTTTCAGCCCTAGGGAGAATCGCTTTCTACTGACAGCTGTCAAATTATTTTTTGTAATAGGGATCAAACCTATTGCCATCAACCAATGTAATTAAGAGCAAACCTATTGCCATCAACCGATGTAATTAGGAGCAAGCCTATTGCCATCCACCGATTTAGGTAATTGAGAGCAAGAAAATTGCCATCAACCAATGTAATTAGGAGCAAGACTATTGCCATCAACCAATCTAATTAGGAGCAAGCCTATTGCCATCAACCGATATAATTAGGAGCAAGCCCCATGTCATCCACCGATTTGGGTAATTAGGGGCAAGCCTATTGCCATCAACTAATCTAATTAGGAGCAAGCCTATTGCCACCAACGGATGTAATTGGTGGCAAGCCTATTGCCACCAACGGATGTAATTGGTGGCAAGCCTATTGCCCCCAACCGATGTAATTAGGGTCAAGCCTATTGCCATCAACTAATCTAATTACGATCAAGCCTATTGCCACCAACTAATCTAATTAGGAGCAAGCCTATTGCCATCAACCGATGTAATTAGGAGCAAAGCCTATTCACCGATTTAGGTAATTGGGGGCAAGCCTATTTATTCCTATCAACTTTCCTCGTATTCGTAATGAAAAGCACAGTGTTTACTTCGGGTTAAAGACTTATTTAGTCCCTCGAACTATTAGCGCCCTCGCTGCGCTCAGGCGCCAAACCCCGACTCGGGACTAAATAAGTTCCTTTCACCCCTAAGGTAACAATGTACTATTTATGTATCCCTGTACTTCTCTTAAAGGACACTTTTCGATGTATGTATGTGGGTAAAGTAGAGACGTAATTTTTGTACCAATACGGACTGGGACGTGTACCGTTTTTAAAGTCGGTGTCAAAAGACCTTTTTTAACCCGAACTCTAAACCACTCGGCAGTAAAACCTCACGTAGACTCAAAAAATGAGTACTCTTTGGCCTAAATGCGGGGCCAAAATCCAATATAGTTTTCAATGGCCAATCTTCTTTTGGCTTTTCAAAACTCCAATGTTCGATCTCAACAAAATGTTCTATAGACATTGCATTTTAGCGGAGGCGGAAAATTCGGAGACTTTTTTTCCAATTGGCCAAACGTGCTTTCCATTGGAGATATTGGGAATAGTTTCAATAGATAGTGACTTTCTGTTCTAGTAAAGAATTCTATTAGAATTTTCTTTTCGAATGAATTTTAGTTCTTTAAAATGTTCTTCTATGTCGAACATTCCAGTTATTATGTTACATCTGTATGAATTTTATCAGTGACCTCAACAGTCATATCGTTACGATTTTCATAGATAGATCTATATCTATCTATGAAAATCGTAACGGGAAATCAGAAGCCCAAAAGCCTGACAACCAGCTTTTACCGAGGGTTATCGTAATATCTAGTAGCTGGGTTGTGGCGGTCAGATAGCCAATCATTACATGACTTCGATAGGAAAAGGCTAGACTGATGTTACCTCAATACACATTGATACTATCTCACTAATAACGTGTTTTATTTTTTCTATCTATTAATCCCATTCATTATTTTATTTCCGCTTATACTAACAAAGAGAAATGAATTTAATTAGATAATAGTGTTAATGAAGGTAGGTAAAAGAAGTTTTCCCAAAATGTTTCTTACGTTGATTAGATAAGGCTTGCTTTCCGATTGTTCAAAAAAGTCTTGAAAGAGATCATCAAGTCACTATCCAAATATTTGGTGGCTACGACCAATTCCAATTATATAAAGTATTAGCACTAAAATATTTCTGCCAGGGTTCCGGAATTTGTTTACTGCGGCCCAGGAACGCAAAGGGTTTTAGAAGGAACACGGGTGGGTTTTAGTCAATAATCGTCGGACAATCTTCTGCTCCGCCTAGCACACTAAAATATTATAATTAAATATTAATAAATAAAAAAAATAAAATAATAAAAATTAATAATATTATTTAATATTATAATATTAATACTATCAGTTGGAATAAATAACCTTCAGAAAGCTCCGTCTTAAATCTGACTTCAAATCATCACTTAACACTAACCTACCAAATATAAAAATATCACAACAATGCCTTAGAAGTTTTCCGAAGAGACGCAAAAGATAAAAACACAGATAAAGACTGGCTCGGACTGAACAAAGCTGTCTTTAGAACAATGTCAGCTGATGTAGATAGTGCACAGTGCAGAGACAAGCCACATGCATGTGATGAGAAAATTAAAGAAATATGGAGACTTGAAAACGAAGTTTCTGAAGCTGTTTTTATTGGAGTTACTGGCAAAGTTATGCCTGTTGGGAAATCAGATTTAGGTACGCTTGAAACTTTAAACTATTATAGATTGTTTAGTTGTTTATTTTTAAATTAGAACAGAAGCAGTGTTTTGTATTTTTCGATTTTTAAAAATCTGTTTTTCTAGTTTCATTCGACATCGTAACATTATTGGCAATAGGTTCGCACCCTATTACATGGGACTTAAACATAAATTACCAAATATGAATGTACTATTAGGCACACCTCTGCCTAACCTTTCGGGGTTTTCAGGCGTGATGTTATGTTACATTATTGTAACATTCTACATAAAGACTACGCTTCAGATATTTTAGAACATTCCGAAAACTACTTATCTATGCATATTTTAATTTATACAAAATCTTCTAAATCCATTTCCGCATGACCAAGACCCTAAATAAGGTCAACATAGTAACTTGATATAACATGTTTTTCGATACAAACGACTATTCAATCCCCTTTGTGGGACTCCTTCGCGGGTTCTCCCAATTTGTCGAGATTCGTCTAAAAGATATCCGTACATACATCATTGTGACATTCTATCTCGTTATGTTCTGTACATAAATCGATATGTATATTCGTAACCTTTAGTGCTATGTTACAGTTACTGAGCATATATCTGGCCATGATAAGATAGCTGGATTATCTAATTAATCTATTTTTGATGTTACAATTAGTTTCCGATAAGCTATTGGTACACGACCCAAATGTGTTAATATGGTTGGTGTTGTCTTGGTACAGGAAACTTGTAACCACATGTTGCTGCAAGCTGGTAAAAGTTGTGAATGTGTATGGCTATCAGACAATTCAGAGTAGGGGCAAAGTCAGACCAAAGACACAATGAATGAACTGTGTGAAGAATGATATAACTACTAGAAAGAAGGTGACTCCTGAAATGACGAGTAATAGAGATAATTATGGGAAAGATTATGAAAATGGAAGATATGCGGAATCGACCAAATTATTCAGGATTAGGGCAGAATAATTATACCGAACCACTGTATCGTCAGATTTTATTTTTCATATTATTCACACTTCATTTTATTCCAGAAATGTCTCTAGACGACCCAACAAAATGTTATACAAGTACCTACTTTTAAGGAAGACTGTTTTCGTGACACAATTTATTCTCTTGTCATGAACACGTACCCGAAAACAGACTCAAATGATTACGCAACACAAATATATCAAATGCTATCACGACCCACTAGGGAAGTAGAAAACCTACGTAAAAAAACAATCTCATTCAAAAATCTAAACTCATTCGAAAAGTACAATTAAAAAGTGCGCAAACAAATGTATTTGCTCTACGTTGTAACACGCAAATTCGAGGATCATAAACAACAATATTAAAGGATTCATTAAGAATCCAAATCGTTCCCGGAATGGAATAAAACAGGCATTCCAGAATTTATGGCTTAAGGTCGGGGTTATGGGCTATTTTATGAATAACCGTTTATGATTATTGCTCCGAGATCCGAATATTTTGTTAGTAATTGTCTAGTTTGCCACTTATAGCGCAAATAATATTATCTCGTCTACCATTATGATTGCAATCGTTTTAAGTGTTTAAGTAATTGAAGCCTTATCGTTAAATGTATTAAAATTCTCGAAATAGGATTGCATTGTCATGTTATCCACTCAAAGTATGCCAGTCATCATCATGCTCCAACCCTTATCTTAAATTATTTTGAGTGAGTGCAGTTTTTACGTCTAACTTTTTCATAGGATATTCCGTCAAACTGGCCTTTGTTTTACTCCAAGTTTAATAATCATCCACACTATTGTTTAAACGTGTTTCTGTGGCAATTAATACATTATTATTTTAAGTACTCATATTTTTATATTGTAGTGTGTAACGGTGTACGTTATATTTTAGAGTAATTCACACATATTAACTAAATTAACATTAAAATCAGCACGATTCATTGTTTGTTTACAATTAACTGACAATGACAGAAACGTAGACGTCAAACTTAATAACCACAGATATTAACAACAAGTAGTGCGGTAGTAATTAGTATCACTAAATGCACCAAGTGGGTTTAAAATTCATCCAAAACAAATTTTCAAAAAAGACTTTAATAAACTACATGACACGAATCTTACAGATTTGATTAAACAATTACTTTATGCCTTATCTTCTAAAAATGTAATCTATTCAGATTTCTACGCTCTTTCACACCAACTTACTGGGTACTAACTCAAAAGTTAATCTCTGAAGGTTAATTTTCAGCAAAGTTCTCTTTCGCTATAAATCACAATTTATTATGAACTTTCGACTTAACTTTAGCTACGGAACTCGAATACGATATCGGATTGCTTTTTAATTTTTATGAACAAATTGTGCATTTTAAAGGGTTAATAATTAAATCGATCTTATGGTCCTCCAAATAGTGAAATATATAATTGTGTGGAAAACTGCATGATCTATAGCCAAAAATCCAACACGTGTAGTAGATTGTGTGTGTGATCCCGTGTGGTTATATTATACCCCACTCCCTCTCGCAGAGAGCATTATATGCTTACTAAACGACATGTGGTAGTAACATTGAAGGGTTAAAGCCTCTTCTCGAGCGGGGGTGGAAAATTGCCTAATTGAATTGCTTAACCTAATCACCATCCACTCTCAGAGAGGGTTGAAGATTTTAGTTCACTAGAATCAAGAAGTTTTTCGTTAGGACCCTTTAATGATGATGTCAATATTTAGTAAGCATTAGTGTGGATGTAAAGTAGCATAATTATATAATAAATTCAGAACGAAGACATTAACAATTATGCTTGAAAGGAATTTATTCATTTAACTCATTAAAATATCCCTTGTATATTACGTGATTCATATTAAGAAGGCTAAAATATCGAAATTAATTAAGAAAATAACTCAAGCCACGGTTGCTTACGACGCAAAATCTCTAGCATTTTGTAATCTCGTGTAAATTTGATAGGTCTTGTGGCTGAAGAGGGAATCTTGTTAAAACCCGCCATAATGAGCACTTTCTAAAGTATATTGAAAACCTGTTAGTATGAAAATCGGCTTTTCCTAGACGTCATTCAGATAGTAAGTTCATTATAATCTTATTCTATCGTTTTGGGTGATAGTAATTTTTGAGGGGGAAAGAAGAGAATGTCGTTTTACTTTTTACCCGACTGCGGCGAAGCCCAAAAGGAGGGTTATTAGTGCCACATTTTGGACGGTTAACTTATTGAAATATATTTAAACTAGCTTTTGCCAGCGGCTTCGCCCGCGTGAAAATAACGATTTTCCATACAAACTTTCATCCCCTACTTAACTCCCTTAGGGGTTGAATTTCGAAAAATCCTTCCTTATTCCTTGTCTACATTATAAAGGGAACCTCTGTGCAAAATTTCAGCTTTCTAGGTCCAAGGGTTTGGGCTGGGCGTTGATGAGTCAGTCAGTCAGTCAGTCAGTCAGGACTTCTCTCTTTATTTATATAGATATATATATAGATAGAAGATTTACCGTGACAATAATCAAATAAACTTTAAACAATAACACCAAAATTAAACCCAGAAAGCGCTAACTACATTATTATTAGAGAACACACAAATAAAATGAGAATCTCAAAACACCCAGTGAAAATAGAAATAATTTAGGGGACATTATTATAGCGGTCCAGCGAACACAAAGTGACATAGTAGTACAAAGGTATCATAGAACTTGGGGCGGTGACACTTTTCCTGTACAGAAAATAAATATGACAAAATAGTTTCACGTATTTAATTTATTTGTCTTTTCTACGCTACTGTTTTGAATATGTTTTATTATCCACGTAACCTTTGGTAAGTACTGTTATAAGCATACCTTAAACACTGTTTTAAGCTTTTATGGTTTATAACTAAACTAACACTGAAAAAAAAAGCATCAAGGAAGGAAGGATAAGGAAGGATCTGATAAAAGATAATCACTTATTAAATGACAATATGTGATAGTATTAGTTTAAGCTGAAGCATGATCAACTTTATATTTTCACCATTGAGACACAGGGTGTCTTCTTTGAACAAACCCATATATTATATAGTGTCTTGTTGGACACTCGTTTGATTCTTTTTCGAATTATTTAAGACATGCTGAATTGTCGATATGCTCAGAAAAAAAACGTAAAATCTTATTAGATACCTAACATTTGTTAAAACATCAATAGGGTACATTCTTTTCTGAACTTTGAAAGTGTAAGGAGCTCTAAAATACCTGTATAAGTACTGTGAACTTTTATAATAAACTGGTAAATGTTATGCTGTAGCTTTTATTCTGTGCTTAATTTGATGTTCTGAACCTAGTAAAAAAATCATGCATAAATCTGTTCAAATAGAAGCGTTTACTTTTGACCTTTTTGCTCTGGCTTCTCTTTCATAACTTTAAGGGACGTTGGAATATGTAATTCGATATTGGCCAAACCTACGTCCAAATTAGGTGTTAAGTTATATAAGTTAATTGTTAAACTAATTAAGTTAAGATACTAGTTTGTATTTAGATTATATTTTTTATGTAAAACTACGAGGCTGGCATAATCGCGTCGCGGTTAAAGCCTTTTCCAAAATAAAGATTAAAAAAAAATACAAAAAAAAAACTAATTAGTCCGTCAGATGGATTTCCAAAAAATATTGGACCCATATTTTTTCCTTTTTTGCGTAAACAAAAAATGAAGCGATACAGTATTTCAAAAACTCATGTGACGTCAAAAGCCCTTTGATGATGACTCATGATCTTTGACGCGTTTTATCTTCGTCAATTTTTAATAATTTGATAAAACAAAAAGACGTACCTATCCAATATTTTTCGGTAATCTAACCGACCAACGGACTAAACAGATTTTTTTTTTGTCGGAAAACATCCCTATTGAGTATACTTACTGCGCTCTAAAATTGTAACATAGCTCTTTGATATTAATTATTAAGTAATGCTAAACCATCTTCTATTATTATCAAAGACATATTATAAATATTACAAATGTGGTGATTCCAACCAAACCATGTCCCACTTGCTGGGGTGTCTTGAGTGTCTCTACACCTGTACTTTGGAGGACTTAAGGTCCGCCACAAAAGCCGCGATTAATGCGGCTACTTACGCGACTTACTTAAACAAGAAGTTTAATATGTAGTACTAGTTCGTTGATCCAGTGGTTGCAAGCGGAGCATGAGGTCCCCAGCTCGGGAAAAGTGTTTAATCTGGAATTTCGCAGTAGCAGCCACTGAGTTTGAATTCATGTCCGGTTAACTCCTCGCGCGCCTTACGAACACCATCTGTACATAAAACAATGGCTTTTTAATTGTGCTTAAGGCGCACGAGGAGTTAATGGCAATAGGCTCGTCCCATATTACATCGGACTTAAACATAATCGGCGAAATGTAGGTGTACTATTAGCCACTGCGTGATGTTATGTAATGTGACCAGCGGATAGGAAAGAGGAAACTTCTATTATTGTACAGTCGAAAGGCAAATGCCTTTGAAGTAACTAAATCTCTCATACACTTTACTACCCACGCGTTACAGTGTCACAGTTTCTAAGCATAAAGCCTCATTGAGTCTCACTAGCCTGAAGCAAGAAACTCTTTGCTCGTTAGCCCTTCCTGTACATTGTCCCGCCGAGGTTCGTTTGCACCTTTGTGTTCTAGGCGAGTTTTAGCTGCATTCCTGGTTGGTTTTCTTATAGCTTGTATTTAGGTTCAAACGGATTTCGTTTTATTTTTAGATGTTCTTTTTCAGCAATTGTTTGTTTTTTTTATACATTCACACACGCCTGTAATCAGGTAGAGGTGTATCTAAAAATTCTGCAACATTTCGCAGTTATGTTTAAGTCCCATGTAATAGGGGCGACTTTATTGCCATCAATCGGACACAAATTCAGACTCCCAATTTTTATTAAATTCCTGCTGAAAAAAAACCGAATAATGCTTCTCTAATTATACTTACTAGACCAATGATTCAGTATATCTGTACGTACAATATTTATTGGTTTATTCCTCTTTGTGGCTGCTCTTATTTACTCTATTTTTTTTTGTGTTTTACTCGTGTATTTAAAAGGGATTATAATCACCACAAGCCTGTATTTTCCTAGTTGGCATACCTTCCCCGGAAATTCTTTTAATCAGAATCAGAATCAGAATCAGAATGCTTTATTTGTAAACATAGGTCAAATTACAATAATGATGTTACAGATAGGTAGATCCTCTATGTTTTGCCCATAGGCGTACAAATATATTTAATTAACATTGTCTTTCTTTACTTAACAACAATTTAACTTTTGAGATATCTTCGAGTGGTAAAATTATATAAAATTATGTAAACTTTCACATTAGTAATAAAATCAATATTCAGAAATTGGTACATGCATGTCAATATTAATTGGAAAAACAGTATACGAGTACAACTTTTAATCCTCTGAAAAATAATCTGTTTAAACTCCACCACGGCCATGTGGTTTTGTTATCACATGCGCTTTCCTTTATCACGATCGTGTAATTGTTCAGTTTTACAAGATTACACTGAACCATGACGCAATGCCCAGCCAAGCGTTTCATTATTACGTCACTGGTTTTCACCAAGTCCTTAAAATTAGATTTTTTTTTTTTATCAAAATCAACTGAAGCATTTTCGCCACTCAATCGGAGGTTTGCAAAGAGAGTTACGCTCTAGTAACGAATATATTCGAATGGGTCTTTAATTCTGAACTACTGCTATAATTTTCCGGCTTAAGGTGGCTTTTCCGCAGGGATTTGTTACCCTAGAAATGTTAGTTCTTTTGCACTAAAGGATAATACCTAAAATAATTACACCTTTCTGTGGTTCAATGGCTTAGCACCTTGCTTGGATAAAATGGGAAACCGAAATCAAAAGCTAGTACTTACAGAATATAACAGTACCAGGGCACCAGAATATATCAGAGTATTTACAATATGTGTACTATAAAAGTCTAAACAGTCTAACACTGAATGCTCGCGATGTTTTTAACAGCGAAAAAGTCCCCAAAGTAATTGACGCTGTGCGACGCAATATTTAAGTTAATGTAAATGAGATTGTTACGTGGGCAATTTCCCTAGAATTTCATCTGAAAATATGGTGCGAGTGTGACAAACAAAAAAGTTACGTTTTATATATATTTTTGTCATGCTATACTGTTGAGATTGGTCAACAAAATCCTTTGTAAATAACAGCTCTAATATAATGTGGTGTAGGTACCTATAAATCGCTGAATATCAACCCAAATAATAATAATTATGTTAAAACAAAACATCAAAAAATCAAATGTTCATAAATTATAAGTTTTTAAACTGACATGGTCACTGACACTACTATTAATACTATGAACGGGATATTTACCATGTTTTCTTATTGTTTCGAGTTCCCGATATTTCGACAATAAGAAAACATGGTAAATATCATAAATTAGTCTTCTGCAGGTCAACATTTTCAATGTTTGCACCACCAAACATTGAAAATGTTGACCTGCAGAAGACTATACCAGACGACCGCCAGACCACCACACGACCAGAAGACCATAAAATCAGTGTATGATTGTGAGAGAATGTTCTAGTTTTAAAACTTGAAAACCTCCACCAGAGAACTGACCAACTAACGTTTTTTTTTTAAAGTTTAAAAAGTGTTTAAAAAGTATTTTTTCACTTCTCATGCTCTGAAAGTGCTTATTTGTGCAGGATAAAGGCTGCACAAAATCGAATTTTGTGCACAAGGGCATTAACGTATCTACTCATAAAAGTATTTTTATTAAGGCAAAGAAAATGAGCCATACAGCCAAACACAATAAGAAGTTCATAGATAGAATTTGTTATTTTATAATATTTACTTTAATTTATTTGCCTTATGTGTTTTTTAAGACTTAAAAGATATTAAAAATTAAATTCAAGTACGGTAAGTTATTTAATTAATTAATGAAAATTATTGTTACAAAATTAATTTAATAGTAGGCTGTACAGGTCTGCAAGCCTAATATCAATTTCGAAAGATTAAAAAAATTAAAGAAATATGTTATACTACTGTTTTATTTCCTCGCATTCGAAGTGAAAAGCAGAGTTTATAACTCGTCCACAAAACCATTTTTATCCTCGACATTACTATCAGCCCTCGCCTTCGGCTCGGGCTGCTAAAAGTCTCGGATAAAGATCGTTCGTTATGTGCACTTGTTGTAAAATCTACTATTTCACTTCTCATGCTCTGAAAGTGCTTATTTGTGCAGGATGTAGGCTGCACAAAATCGAATTTTGTGCACAAGGGCATTAACGTATCTACTCATAAATGTATATTTATTAAGGCAAAGAAAATGAGCCATACAGCCAAACACAATAAGAAGTTCATAGATAGAATTTGTTATTTTATAAAATTTACTTTAATTTATTTGCCTTATGTGTTTTTTAAGACTTAAAAGATATTAAAATTTAAATTTAAGTACGGTAAGTTATTTAATTAATTAATGAAAATTATTGTTACAAAATTAATTTAATAGTAGGCTGTATAGGTCTGCAAGCCTAATATCAATTTCGTAAGATTAAAAGCAAGAAAAAAAAAAGCGATTTTAATTAAAGAAATATGATAAACTACTGTTTTACTTCCTCGCATTCGAAGTGAAAAGCAGAGTTTATAACTCGTCCACAAACCATTTTTAACACGCTTTTATTAGGTTGATTATCCGAGACTTTTAGCAGCCCGAGCCGAATTCGTTTTGAGCACTTGTTGTAAAATCTACTAATATATTAAAAAGTTGACTGAAATAGCAACTTCAAAACTATAAAGGCTTGGAAAGCACTCATTTTCTTTTATTTGGGTGATAAAATACATGGAACTACTTGGATGTAGGTACACTTATAAAACGTCGAGCAAAATGTACACGTTTTCTTACCTAAGCTTTCTTTCCTTTTGTATGTAGGTTAATGATTTATTTTTATTGATTATTTTTTTTAACGACTACAACTTATTCAGTCATTAATTAAAAAACCGTGTCTCGTTATTTCTTATAGCAAGACACGGTTTTCTACGGTTAAGGTCAAGTAAAGTGGCACCTAGTTCGTTAAAACTTCATCTTAAATGGTATAAGTTCCATTTTCGTAAGACGGCTCAGCCACCCAAGGTTAAAAGGAAATAAATTTAATCTGACTTCAATCTTCAATTTTCAGTTTAAACAAAGTGTCAATGAGGGCCTTATATTCAATCTCAGGATCTCGTCTCACTATAGTTCCCTTATCATAAATAATATTGCCAAGATCTTGCAAATATATTTTATTTTAAAAGAGTGTTCATGGAGAACGAGATACGATTCTAAGTATGAATGAGTGCGACTTTTCAAATGACATTGTGATGAAAGAGAAACGTGTTGTTGTTTGGTCGCCGTAGGGCCAATCTAATCATTTAAATCTTTGACGAATGTCCTTCGAACTAGCCACATGGGCTTACAATATAGATACTAAATCTCTAGATAATCTAGACATTATCTAGATCTCGACTGCTTACTCTACCCTATCAAGTGGTCGAATCTATAACATGTAACACCTTGTTTTAATCGGATCGCCCTCTAATTACTTTATGGAGGGCTTTGTCAACATTCCGCTTGATCGAGTTCACAATGATAATGGTGTGCAGGTAGATTACTGTCACAATGCTTTTTTAAGTGACGATTAGTCGGTGCTTCTGAATTTTAGACTCGAACAAGGTCGCCGTGGCTTATGTGTGACTTTGAACTCGATCGGGTTTTAAAATGTGAGAATATTATTAACAAATTACGAGTTTAGCACGAGACTCTGCTTGCTTTTATGACAGTTGTCCAGGACCAATGTAATACTGGGATAAAAGCACCAATCCATAACAAACATGTGTGTCTTAATCTCATCGAAATCTGTTCAGACTTTTAGACTTGAAAAGGTAACACACAGAGTTACTTTCGCGTTTATAATTCATAACCATTAATTTGTTGGGTCATTGTTAGGATCTATAGTTATCTATTGATACTATAATGAAGCTTAACATAATACTGAGTAATGTCAAAATAATCCACAACGTGCATAAACAAAAAAGACGAACACAATCTCTACTGAAACCCTCTATATGATATTTCCATAATTTAAAACAGCTTCTAACCTTCAAAGCCATGAAAACTTTTACTCATACAAATTCAATGAAACAAGCATAATTTTGTTCAAGCAATGTTTTTTCGGTTAATCCAAGAGTGAAACAATACCGAATTTTCCGCTCAGAGTTCCAAATTTAATGCCGAAGGCATTCTCTACCAGTCAACCTGTGGGTGATGCAGAGACAAACATTAGGGTTGCTACTAACATTTATTCAGATTGATATAATCCGGTACATGTATTATGAATATAAAGGGTCTCGATAGCTGCCGACGAGAATCAGAGTTCGCCGATCGGCACAAAGTCTTCGTAAAAAAGTATTTAATAGTCTCGCACAGGACAAAACAAAATAAAAATGGTTAAATTAACAATTAAACAAAATTATATATAAAAAACAAAATAAAACAAACGAAATTAGGCCTGCTCAAGGCCAAAAGAAAATTGCTTCAAGTTATTGTATTGCTCTGCAACTTCTGCAGAAAGCAATGTGCCCGCCTGAAAATTGTGTAGCATCCCTCACCAGGAACATAATTTCATACTTCTTGTTATTATTATAATTTATAATATTCTCGCTTTGTGTGTCAATTTTCAATTCGTCTGCTTCAAGGTAACGAATGTAAATCAAGTGTAGATTTAATTTACGAATTGTGGCTTTAGTTTCGGTAGTATGGATGTATGCAAACTTGAAGTATGTAGTTTTGGAATACTAAGCATATGTTCGCGTTCGGATTCCCTCAAAGCTCTAATGAGATGTTTACCGATGTAAATTTTGTTTAGTGAGTTCTAGGAGTACTTAACATAATATATTACGTACTAGTGCTTTTCAATCAGATGTGCAGCTTTGTAACAAAACTATCGGAAACAGCATCGACTGCAAAGTATTTTTTTAATAACAAACCTCGTTGGTCGAGTGGTCACCAACACGACTACTGAGCATTAGGTCCTGAGTTTGATTCCCGGTAATTGGTTTTTCCATAATTATTATTTTTCACCATTCCATGGAATTTTTTACTAGGAGCCACGGAGTCCGGATTTGTCCTCGTTGAAGGCAATAGGCTCGCCCAGTATTACGATGGGCCTTAAAACATAACTGGCAAAATGTGGTTGTACTATTAGGTACTTACACCTCTGTTTTACCGAGCAACCCTATCCGTAACAATATAAGTACAGACGTGATCTTATGTGTGACCCCCGACACACTTTCAACCACAGCGTTAAAATCAATTTCGCGACCGTAACAGATATGGCTTTTCAACGATATAATCATAAAAATCATCAATACAACCCACTAAGTTAATTACGACATATCGCAGTTTCCCTTTTTTTGAAATATGAGAAATCATCAAATGACTCCTACCGCTCTGGGTAGAACGATAGTGAGTGTCAGACTACTGACTAAAAAAAACTAAAACCCGACTACGACAAAAAAAACGACGCTGAAAAAGTATGAAACAAGATTTTCAGGATAGAACAAAAAGAAAAGCCGTAGTCACACGTTATAGGTACCAACCTAAATAAATACCGTGTGACTACGGCTTTTCTTTTTGTTCTATCCTGAAAACTTTTTTTATTTTAACAATTTTGGTGTTAATTTTTTTTTTTACTCTTGACTTTTTGTCCGCTAGAGGGCGTGATTTTAAATTTGAGCAATATTTTGGAAATGTACAAGTGAGGCCCTTTTAAATGATACCAAACACGGCGTGTTTATCTTCATTTTTATTTTTTAAGCCTTACTTTTTGTCCGCTAGAGGGCGCCAATTCGCTTTTTGTGACTCGTCACGTAGCCTATGTTCAGCGGAAAATTAAGACGGTTCTAACGATACCTCATATGTCGAGTTCCTATAAGTAGATTAGAAGCTATGAGGGAACAGATGAAGATACACACATACATACATACAAACATACATAAAAACGTACATACATACATACATAGCCAGTCAAAATCATAACCCTCCTTTGACTTTGCCGTAGTCGGGTAAAAAACACCCATGTTCTTTCTTAGCCCTTAGTGTCGAGGCCGCGATTTCTCTTTCGAACAACCCGCAGCCCCATAACTTTGTATTCATAACGATTATTATTTCCTTTACGTAAGTTCAATCAAACTCAAATTTAACCGTGAAATGTTGGAAAAGGTCAAGAAAACTAACTTTGGGAGTTAGGAAAATAAATAATTGCCTCTGTTGATTATATAATAATCCCAACGCGTAATCACGTGCCGATTTTAACAACCAATTAATATAAAACTTTAAGGAAATCGTATTAGAGTATAAGTTTCAGGTAGGTACGGCTGTATAACTGTAGGTCAGTTATTCATTTTCCATGGTTCTTTCTAAGTGCTGAATTAATTAAAACTTTGAGCGTGTCGTCGGAGAGGCGTTTTGTATGTAAATCTTTACATGTATGTGCCATAGTTACGATTTCCACCTTCATTACAGTTTATTTTATTCCAATTTCTACTCATTTTACTGCCTGGGCAGGCGTATTTCTTTGTGTAACTCAAAACGGCGAAGGAAAACATCGTTAGGAAACTGGCTTGTCCTAGAACCAAGAATTCGAAGACATGTATAATATAATATATATAGAGGAAGCCTGTGTCCCAGCTGTGAGAACATTATAGGCTGATCCTTGTATATTGTAAAAAATATTATTTGCAAGTATTACTTAACAGGGAACGTCATAATATTATTATGCACTTCAAAATAATCGGCATCTTGGAATCTCATTATTTTTATCGTGAATAACAAAGTGCCTCGCAACTTATCACAAACTTTTCCGTCGCCGTTGTATCTTAGACCCACGTTTATTTATTACTCGGGGCACGTTACAGTTATCCTTATTATTCCTTATGCATCCAATTATTTGAACACGAAAACTAAACGAGCTTGACTACCCGACAAATCCCTTGCGAAACCATTGGTAACGTTATAGTCAAAATGAGTGAATATTCCATTCATTGAACAGTGAAACCAGTAAATTCATCTTCATCTTTGTATACCTCAGAAGCTTATTTCCAGCACATTAATTCAACAATAGACTTAGAACTATGAGAAGATTATCTCCTGCAACATTATCGTAACAAATGTTCCTGCAGATGTAGATATAATTCGATACAGCTCCATTAACCCAAGACACGGCTCAACAGGCTTGAGACCAACACAAATTGACCCCATATAAGATGCGGTCACAGCCGTTTGTACAATGTCCAACGTAATAGACCGGTGAGCTAGCGGAACTGTTCAGGGGCCTAAGCCAATTATGCAGCAAGCTCATTGACGATGCTAATACACTAAACTTGGGAAGCGAGCATAATTCACTAGCTTAGTAGGCTAGTGGAATAATTTTGAATAATGATAATGTTCGTAATTTGTCAGAACATGAATAAAGTGATAAAGGACAAAGTGACGAGACAATTCAATGGAGAAACGATGAAAAATTACTCAGCGGATGTGAGAATGTTAGACTAACTTTTTATCGGATCTAAATGACGGATTTGTGAAATATAATAGCATCGAAAAAGTTCTTGATTGATTGATTCCAGAGGTTTTGACAAGTTTTAAAATACTGCCAATTTTCTATATCCGGATAATTTACGTGTTATTCGATTAATTCACATACCTAAACAAGATAAGAACGAAGCAGATGAATACTTCAAAATCAACAAGACATCCGCAAATATTTGCAAAACGACAAACAATTTATGCCATCTACTACGCAGCCATAAACTTACCCTATCGCGTATCCAAGCTTAATGGGGCCTTTTCCGGCCGATTGGCGGGACAACCGACTTGCAATCCGATTGTAAAGCCCCACTTGGAAATCTAGGTAAAACTTGAAGCCTTTAAGTGCAAGGCAACAATCTTTTATACAGATTACTATGGAAGCTGAAGTTTTTACAATAGAGTCTGAAACCTTTTGATAGGGTATTGTGTATTGCTGTTAAATGTAATGGGGTAGAACGTAGACAGGAAGTAAGAGGAAAGTACGACAGTATATTTTTGATGCACGTACTAGTTTGATAAATACTTTATAGCTTCAAGAGATTTGAATGCATAAAATGAATGGCCATTTTGAAAAACTATTCCTCCGCTAGTCTTTACTGGTTAATTTCGTTGCGGGACAGACAGTTAAATTGTTTCTCTGGGACTGAGCCGAGCATTATTGTCTCGGTAGATTCTGGCTTTCAGGAGTTGCACTTAGGGCCAGTACTTTGGGAATTTATATTGGCCGTGGCGGCTTGTCCCAATAAAGAAAATATCCTTCTATAAAATTTACTTCATGGCTTTTATTTGTAAAGGTGAATTGGCTTAATTTATTATCAACACGATAATCTCATCTTCTATCATAATTAAACTGTATTACTCCAGTAAACTTGGAGCTTGTCGTAATTTATTTTAAAGCATTGTTGAATTATAAGTAGGTTTATTTGTGAACAACTAAAGAAATATGAATAGGTAGGTACTTATATCAACACTCATTAAAGCTCTGAAGCTGAAACTTTAAGAGCATTGCTGTAATGTTATATTCTACTTTTCCAGTTGTTACAGTTTGCTCCAACATTTTGTCTTACCAAATTCAAACCATCAGCACTTATCACGAAAATTTTTACTCAAAGAAATGCGATGGGTTTTGACACTCTACCGTAAAATTGAAATGTTCCGTTTTAATAGAATTCTTGTCAATATTGACGTTGATTTCGTTAAAGGAACTTTCGTTTTTATTCCGTTTTTATTACATTCGGCTTATTGATAGGTTTGTTTAGGTTATTTAATAATGGTATTGTGTTGGTATTTTCTTTTCTTTCTTTATTTTCTTTCACGATAACGATAGGTGCGTGGAAAAAAAACAAAGCATCGTTTTCTTCTCTTGCATTTATTTCAACATTATTTATAACACCTGAGTCTTCTTCTATTATACTGTTTCTTACGTTTTCTGCAGATAAAAGACGATAAATATCGCAACATAAACATTGGAAGATAATAGGGACCATAATTATTGTACTGAGATTAAGGTTGTAGTTAGAAAATAATTCCACAATACGGAAGCTAGAAATATTACTTGATACATTGGACTAGAGTGTATTCATTCAATGCTGCTACATTTATTATTGTTTTCAGGGCTAGTCCCGCAGTAATAGTACATTACTGCAGCGGCCAGCAACAGAGGCATTGAAGGACGAACATTGTGGGCCGAGGCGAAGCCGAGGCACACATACGTAAGTCCATCAATGCCTAGTTGTGGCCAAGGCTTGTATAGTACTTTTCTCAAATAATGCGAGGAAATTAAATACAATTTACTTTTCAAAATCACATACAAAAATAATTTTTCACGCGTTGAAGAGTTCAGCCAATTCGAAATTTAAATATAGTACATTACTGCAGCGGCCAGCAACAGAGGCATTGATGGACGAACGTGTAAATGTGGGCCTAGTTGTGGCCAAGGCTTGTATAGTACTTTTCTCAAATAATGCGAGGAAATTAAATACAATTTACTTTTGAAAATCACATACAACAATAATTTTTCACGCGTTGAAGAGTTCAGCCAATTCGAAATTTAAATAAAAACCTTTAATAAGTCACCTCCTTGGTTGCTATAGTTCAGAGTAAAAGATCGTTCCATTTTTGAATAACACGACAGATATGAGTTTAGTATGTAATTTATTTGGCCGCTAAACACGACAGATATGGATTTTCATACAACTTTTGCCGGCCGCTGGTCGCATGTATCTGGCCAGTACAGCAATTTCGATTCATCTCGAAGAAGGTTGTCAAAATAATGCTCAAATTTCCAAGCATGTTTGAGAAAAAGAAGTTTATTATAATGAGCTCAATGACCTCTTAAGCGGTTAAGAGTAAAAAAAACGGAATGCTTGTTTGAAACAGATCCATAGAACATTATTTATTACAATTTACAAGTCAAATAACGAAGCTTATTTACGACACTATTAATATTCTATAAGGGCCGTTTTAAAGCTCGTCGGGTTAACTATATCGTCAAAATCACGGGAAACACCTGCATAAGGGACGTGCAGAACCGGGAAGTGTGAGAGGCCTAAACCCAGCAGTGGGTCTTTCCAGTCTGATTTGAATATGATTAATAGTCGGGGTAAAGCAGCGATATTTTAGAAGTAGTTATCGTGTAAGATTTCTTGCTTCTAGACTTAGTTGATTAGGCTGTGTATTGTCCATCACACAAATGATATCACTTAGCAGATTTTAATTAATCAACTGTGCTAACACAACGTCTATTTCGCATTCAGTTTCAAGGCGACTTTTGTAGTTACTATTCTCTACTTATAATAATAAAGCTAATTTTCCTTTGTTCCAGGATGGTGCGTATGACCTGCCTGCTAGCGAGCTGCGTGCTCTTCGCCCTACTTCTTATCGTGCCTGCCTCTGCTTACCCCAGGTAGTGGTATAATTTACAGTTCAAAATCTCTTTTATAAATGAATAGCTTTTGCCAGCGGCTTCGCCCGCGTGAAAATGACGATTTTCCCTAACTCCCTTAGGGGTTGAATTTCGAAAAATCCTTCCTTATTCCTTCTACATTATAAAGGGAACCTCTGTGCAAAATTTCAGCTTTCTAGGTCCAAGGGTTTGGGCTGGGCGTTGATGAGTCAGTCAGTCAATCAGTCAGGACTTCTCATTTTATGATTGTTAATCTAATAAATAATGCACAAAGCTTCATAATATTTTACAACTTTTTACGGTTCACCACGTCTATATTATAAAGTACTATAAGAATAACAGTGTCTTCAAGCAAAGTTCTCGAATCTAATATAAAATGTTTTAACGTTTTCAGTCCAAATAACTACTTCCGCGATGAAACCCAATATGAACCTGAAGATGTGATGAACATGATTGGTCGCCTCAGCAACCTCATCGCAATGGAACGCAAAATGGAAAAGTACGTTGATAAAAGCATTATCATTCATTAGTAATGATTTACAAGACCCAATTATATTAAAGAAAGAAAGAAAGAAAAGTATTTATTGGTTTCACATCAGGACAAAACAAATTGACAAAAAATTAAAAGCTAACAAGGTAAACATAATTAAGAGAAACATTTAAAATTAGAACATAATAATTTGAAAAAGTCCCGTGCGAAGCCAAAGGGCCACTATCTCAGCATGGTGCTGTAACATTTATGACAAATCACAAATGTCACAGCGCTGGTATTCTGATAGGGCCCAATGGTGACGCCACGTTTACAGAAAAAACAAAAATAACTAAAATTAAAATAAAGTAAAAAAAAAATAAAACTAATAAAAACAATGGGAGTCTTATTAATTTATTTTTATTTTTATTTGGACTAAGCAAACAAATTCTTCATAGAAACAAAAGGCTGATGCTATCAAGACCAGTTTAAATTAAGACTATCATGTGGCCATATACTGGATCGTACTCATTTAACATTAAAATACATGAACATTTAATATCGACCCGACAAGACAAATTCTGTCATAGTGTGGTGATGATACAATGTTGAGATTTTACTTCTTCTTCTTCTTCTTCTTTAGATTTTACTATAATGGGACAAGCCCGCCATATTATTTCCAAACCACTGCAACTCCCGAAAGCCAGAACCAACAGTGGCAGCAACCAGAAAATGAAGCTCGACGAAGTCCCAGGGAGACAATTTAACGGTCTTGGATCCCGTAGCGACATTAACTAAAAAAGAATAGCGGAGGAGTGGTAAAAACATAATTTCCACTGGAAAAGCACCGAGACAATGAAGCTCGACGAATTCCCATAGAAACAATTTAACGTTCTTGGATCCCATAACGACATTAATTAGTAAAGATTAGTGGAGGAGTAGGAAAAACATAATTCCCACAGTTTGTGTGTTTCATGTTTTGGTTTCTCAAAAAAATATAAATCGTTTCCATAATCAACCAAATTATAGTATTGATAAATTGAACGCACTAATTTCATGACTCAACATTTCACTGTAACATGTTTTATCGAATCTAATGTTCTGCATGTTTTTTAATTGGTGTGTTTCAAAATATTTACATCCCTATTGTGAAACACAATTCCTTCCATTTACTTATTTTATAAGTATTACATAGTCGTTCTTTAAAGTTTTAAACCCGTGCACTTCGTTATTTACGGACAAATCATAAATATTACGAAAATTAATTATAGATTCCATAAGTATTTTAATTTACAAACTACAATTTAGAGATCTAAAATAATACAAGTATTAAAAGGGGAAAAGACTTACAGGGCGTTAAAAAATTCGTCCTCATCCCTGTCAATAGAAAAAGTGCCCAATAGGCTGGAAGCATTGCCACATTGGATAGCAATGCTTATTCTTTGGCCAAAAAATAGTCCACCCTCTGGTCACGTGAAAATATTCTCTTGGATCTTTTCACATTAAGCGAAGTAATCAATAATTCTCTTTAAGTTTTTCCTTTATTTAATGAATTCAGTTGTTTAACATAACTAATTGATTATGGTCATTTTAACATCACCAAAATTTCAGTTAACATTTTGTACATGTGTAATATCTGTTTTTATCTCTTTGCAGCTACAAAGATGTCATTACTAGGTATGTCTGTATGTCGTACTTAGGTTACCTTAGATCATTGTGCAAAATTCCTATTTTTGTATCCTTTTTTGTTTTTAAATTATTGTTTTTAGTTGTTACAAAATGTAATTACAGTTAAATGTGTTTTATGCATGAAGTTACTTACTCTGTTTGGCTTGTATTATGAAAATTCTTCGTTTTTACTTAATCAACAAGTTAATCTTTTAGCTGTACCTGCTAGCGTCTCCATAGCTTGATTATACGTAGTATTAGCTTTATTACATCAAGGATTATTGCGTCTGGTCTGGTGAGGTCCGGAGTTATACATTTTTGTCGTATTAGAAAACTTTCTCCTGAATATACCTCTCATTTACGTTGATATTTTGTAGATCTAAGTAAATACCGTCTTCCATATTAAATAAGTAGGTACTTTATCAAATTCAGCATTAATATCAGTCAGACTAAAAGTTTAATATTAAAACCCTTTTATTTCATTACAAGAATGATTAACGAGGGCATTTCTATATCTCAAATATACTTTATTATTTTTTCTTGTGAAACTATTTACTGTCCCCAAACAAACGCAATAGGTACCTATAGTAAGATCATTGCCCTTGTGTGTAACAACAGTAGGTAAGTTGTCATTATTCCCTAGATACCCTGATTTGAAGGTCGGTAGGTCCCGGTAGTTCTTGTTATATATACCTACCGCAGATGTCTGAAATACTATGTTTTGAAATATCTTGAGTAGGTATCCATTGTATTAGAATGTTTCCTTTTAGAAGAATATTGATATCTTGACTTATGCATCGATCACGGATTGTTTGTAGTTGTCGTGATTAAAATATTGGTTTGTTTCTCTTCAATCGAAACACGTACCTACACAATCTGGAATTTACAATCGAAGTGAAAAAGGACCGAAAGAAACAAATAGCCACTGAAAGCTTTAAGTTAACTTCGACTGAATGACAAACAGGCCTACGAACGAGCATTGAAAAAAATGGGCTACAATTTACTGCAAGCATTTGTTTAGGCCTACATAAAAATGTTTCAAGCGCTTCCCGCGCAACAATTTACAATGTTTCAGGGGAGGCATTCACATTAGCATCCCTGTCCACGTTTACATTGAAGTCAGCATTTTTATGTCCCTCACGGGCCTCACGTCGAAACTGTTGAATAAAATTCTGTATTGGCTACGATTTTTAAAATTGTATTTATATTATTTTGTAGAGGCATTTTGGTTTTGTCTCTCTTGAGTTTGACACTATATCTACTTTTTGATTGTATAAAGCAAGACATGTTTAAAATTAGCTGCCCTGCGGATTATTTAGGCAGATAGATTTCTTATTTTTAATTAGTAGGTACTACCTACTGAATACTACCTAATTTTAATTTTGCTGCCAACTGCAAACTAATTTGCTTCTAGATATGCTTCACCCCCAACCACCTCATAACAGTAACTAACCATTAGGTATTTCTCTATTTCTAGCGAGAAGCGAGCCCTCGACCTCGGACTCAGCCGTGGATACTCCGGTGCCCTTCAAGCCAAGCATCTTATGGGAATCGCAGCAGCCAACTACGCCGGAGGACCCGGAAGGAGGCGACGAGATGCCCACTAAACTCTTAGCATAACCACCCGAATACTGCACTGAGGTGGACCACAATACAACCACTATAACTTATAACCACATCTCTATGCAGTAGTTTACTTAAGCTTAGGTCAATCACCATCTTCTGGCTGGCTCCATTTAACGAACATGTCATCCTTAAAGATTATAGTCAAACTTTATTCAAATTAACGCTTAACGTGATATATTTCTAGTCAGAGATTTATAATAATATCCATGTTGTAATAATATGGATTATACGATCTGTTAGTAGCTTGAGACAATTTTAATACAGTTAAAGTTGAATTATATATGCTGGACAATCCTAAAATTATTTTTATAAACTGTTACGTTGCCCCATTTAAAGATACCAGTTATAAAATAGCAGCTATCTTTCATTAACCCATCAAATATAATTTTTGAACTTCTTTTAAGGAAAACTCAGAACAAAAGTCCTTGTACACACGGCTACACATCAAGCTATACATTTCCAGTTTACGCTGATCTCGCACTGCACGGAAATCGTATACAATGCCAGACCAGCTTATACTGGAAATGTATAGCTCGATGTGTAGCCGTCTGTACTAAGTTAAAGTTTTTATGAAAGACAAAAAATATATTTGACTGATTTTGATACATTTCTACGAGTCTAACGATGTACCTAAACCTATGCTAGTCATACCTAGTCGTGTCTACCTACCTACTTAAAAATTCCCATTCCATTTCGGTGTCAGTATTCCTTCAGTATTAAAATATTATAAACTATCTTTCAACTTGTAAGGTTTAAACATGAATGCTGTCTTATAACGCTTGTAGGTATTATAAATTAGAATCTACAGAGCCTATTCCTTTAGAAATCCTAACTCTAGTATCTGTAATAGATTCAATGTTACCATTCTTCCTATTTAAGTACGTGGCAAACTAGTAAATAGAAATAATAATAAGTGATAAATACCTCCTGTCTAGAGTTTATTGTTAAAAATAAAGAGATATTCATATTTATATAAATGTGTTTATATTAATACTTCTTGTTATATCTATGTCTATATTGTAAATCTAACAATATCAGTTATTATTGCATTAACAAGGCTTTTCAATGAAATTCCCGAGTACCTACTCATTTATTAGAAATCTTTCGTAAATTTAAGAAACTAAGAAAATAATATAAAAAATAGTAGCCTCAAACACAGAACTTATTAAAATGTGTGAGAGCAGCGCCCTCTGTGAGATAGACTAGGTAACTTTTGACACCTCTTAATTCGCTTACTAGCGACATCTAGTATCTGAATGAAGATCTTTTTGGTTACGCTGACAAGGAGCACGCTCGTCGTAAAACAGCGCTCGAGTGTTCAGTTGCTTTCCAACAAGGTTCCACCAAAGATCCCTAGATGGCGATACAAACATCATTCGCATTAATTTATTTCTTACTAATTTCGAGATGTTAGTACAGAATTGAGAATTGAAAAGCTTTGTCTAATAAATAAATTACGATAGGATAAAAATATATTGATTATAAAATTATGGGAATACTATGAGTTGCACAACTTGCACAGTCGTTGTCCAACAGCCGTGCTTGGTATTTTAATTTACATACAGTCATAATGATAGTATCGCTTCTTATAAAATATATAAAAGGTTTGGAAAATGAAAAAAAAAGATTATTGGTATAGCATTACTAAAATTACGATTATCATGAAAATATAAAAGAATTGTGACTTTCACAACATACAAACTATAATTTTGACAACTCAGTCAGTATCCCGTATGGTCTAGTGGCTAGGATACCTGGCTTTCACCCAGGAGGCTCGGGTTCGATTCCCGGTACGGGAAAATCTTTTTGGGTTTTTTTTTTTTAAATTAGATTATTCAATTCACTTGTTTTCTTTAAAAATTGTAGTTGTTTCTAATAGAAAACATCACTACTAGAAAAATCATAATCGTCTGGCTCTGCAGTGAGCCAAAGAGCAGTGTCAACAAAGGTGGCACGAACGAATAAAAGCAAATGCACCCACTATATCAAGAGCCATGATGCTAGCAATTTTCTTCCTACCACCACAGATTACTACCACACCCAATTTCGTTCATCGTCCGGGAGCTGAGGCAGGTCTTCGTATACTGGCCTGCAGCGCCGCCGCTGGGGTGAATTGTGTATACGGATGGATGCCCATACGTTTTTTCAACATGGCCGCTCTCTCTAAACTTAGTTGTGTATTATTTTAGAGCAAACGTGTTAGTGTTTGTCAAACAGATGACTGTTACAAAAATACAAAAATATAGGTGCTAATAGAGATAATTTTAATAGAAATTTAGTAACGGCAGATGAAGAGCTACAAAACTATAAACGCCGTGTTGGCTATAAGATTTCGGTTAGGCGCTTTAGGTCATTTCAGTAATAATAATATATATAAAGTTAGCTATAATAATTATCGGGGTTGATGGGAAATTCTGATTATTTATGATATGAAATTACAAGATAATAATTTGAGTAAGGATTTGAGGTTACTTACCTACTTATATAAGAATAGGTAGGTAAATACTTATCTATACTAATATTATATAGCTGAAGAGTTTGTTTGTTTGTTTGTTTGTTTGTTTGTTTGAACGCGGTAAACTCAGAAACTGGTGGTTGGAATTGAATAATTATTTTTGTGTTGGATAGTCCATTTATCGAGAAAGGCTAACGCTACGGCTAATAGGAGCGGAGCATAAATGAAAAATGTTACAAAAACGGGAAAAGGTATTTCCTTTTTGAGAGCTTCCGCTGCGTGCGCTGCGAAAACGGTTTAAGTTACGCTAATATCATGTATGAAGGAATTGTTCCTCTTTAAAAGTTCTAAAAAAAAGTCCGCGACAGCATATATCTATCTTTTAAGATTGACTCACTGTAACCTTTTTTTACAGTTAAACTGTTAGGTTAAAAAGAATTATTTTTTGCGAAGCTTATTTAACCCATATGGTATTAATCTATATCTAAATAAATGTGTTTGTTAGAACGGAAATGTAATCTTCTATACTTATAATAAATCTGTAGAGAGGTCAATTCTGTACATGATATATATTTTCAAAATAACTATCAGGGGGTAATTAGTGATCGATACTGATGCCAAAAATGCAATCAGTAAAATTTTTGTCTGTCTGTCTGTCTGTCTGTCTGTCTGTCTGTCTGTCTGTCTGTCTGTTTGTTCCTTATAGAAACAAAAACTACTCGACGGATTTTAACGAAACTTGGTACAATTATTCTTCATACTCCTGGGGAGGTTATAGTATACTTTTCATCACGCTACAATCAATAGGAGCAGAGCAGTGAAGGAAAATGTTGGGAAAACGGGAGAAGTTGCTCCATTTTTTAAGCTTCCGTCGCGTGTGCAGCCATAATGGTTAAAGCTACATAAAAATCATTTAAGACGGAAATGTTCTACATAAAATTATCTAAAAAATATCCCACAACAGCATATGTCTATCTTTTATGGTTGACTCACAATAACACGTGTAACTCCCGATAGCTTAGCAGTTCGGAGCTTTCTGATTATACGGGTGGAATTTTGTAATGCCACCTGGAGGGAAAGTACCTACTCTTAATACTGCAGATAGAAAATTTTACTCAAAGGAAACATTCCTTTATTTTTTAATAGAAAGCAAACTGCATTCAAAGATTTTCGAAAATTCTCTTCTCGCACACCCGGGAATCGAACCGGCTAAAATCTGAAAAAATTATACCCTGTACTTTTATTGCATCGATCGTTAGGGCCAATTATAAGGATGAAATCTCTCTAACAAACATGATAAATTAAATGAAAGGAAAACCTGCCTGCGAGATCGCCAGATCTCACCCCATTAGAATTTTTTTTGTGGGGATATGTAAAAAATCAAATTTACATGAAATCTTATGCGAATGACAACGAGTTGAGAGTTGAAGTTCAGAATACGATTTATAATATTCACCACAACACTTTATTAAAGGTTACTAGAATTTGTGTATCCAAGAGAATGGAGCTCATTTCGAGCAACTAATTGGTTAGTTTACCATTTTTTGTAATTAATTAAATTAATTTAAGATTTCCTGGTTTTCTTTTCATTTAATTTATCATGTTTGTTAGAGAGATTTCATCCTTATAATTGACCCTAACGATGATGCAATAAAAGTACGGGGTATATTTTTTCCAGATTTTAGCCGGTTCGATTCCCGGGTGTGGGAGAAGAGAATTTTCGAAATTTTTTGAATGCAGTTTGCTTTCTATTCAAAAATAAAGGAATGTTTCCTTTGAGTAAAATTTACGTACTCAAGACGCTTTTTGTTACGTAAGAAAATATGGACGTCCCGACTTATTTATTACTTTATCTACCAAGCCCAAGTGGGATGAAATCACTCGGGAGCTTCTTGAGGGTCAAGCACCGCATGACCGCCATGATATTATCGCAAGAGTTTTTCATTTAAAATTAAAATCAATGATAGATCTACTTACCAAAGATAACATTTTTAGTATAACGCGGACGAAGTCGCGGGCAAAAGCTAGTATAGAATATTTGTGCCCTTTACTCTATACAGTTTAAACAAATATCTTAGAAGATATCGCAATGTAAAAATATCCGGGCGGCAAAATATTTCGCGCGTCGCAATGTTGGTACGGGGGATTCTGGCTGGCCTCCGGGAAATTCAAATTCAAAATATTTACTGCATCATAATGTTTACAAGTATAGAGTGTTATAGTATATGTAACAGTAAGAGATACCTATAGTAATTCACACTATAATATAATCTAAGCTAATCTAAACCATCTGAACTATTATAATAAAGAGGAAAGATAAGATTTTTTGTTTGTTACGATTTAGCTTAATTTATGTCGGATAGTCGATATCGAGAAAGGTTATAAGCTATATTTATGTGACGCAGACGAAGTTGCGTGGGTCAGCTAGTAATAAATATATACAGCGTCTTCGGCTTTACCTATCTGTGTGAGAGAATTTCATCGAAATCCTTTCAGTCAGGCTTAAAATGGTAAGAAAGCAGTCAAAAACAGTTACTGCATTTATTATATTCATGTAGTCATACACTTACAGCACATTAGAACTACCCCGTCGTGCGGTTATCCCACGCTTGGCAGAAGGGGTTGGTCATGGGCGTCAATATGATGTGTTTAGTTCACAGATGGCCGCTGCTGCCCACACTCCTGGAAAAAACCTTAACCGCGTGGCTCTTTGTGTAACCTGGAGTCATTCATGTGAAATGGTTCATAATAATGTTGGATTTCTGTTTGAAATGATATGCTGTTGCAGTGGTGGTATATTTTGGTAATGGAATTTTACAATTATACCAAAGCAACTTAGAATGGACTAAAAATATTAAGATTAGATAAAAATAGATTAGTTCTAGATTTAAATAAGGCAGAGGCTGAGGTTTGACTAAGACATGTTCAATGTTCATGTTACCACTATAAGTAGACTATCTTGCAAGATCCATGGTGGACAGTCAGTATTTACACTTGTCTGTTTTGTTATTTGCATATCACAGGAGCTGATGGAGGCTACTAAACGTGCCAAATAGTCACCAAATTTTGAGCCAACTCAATTTGAATTGGCATCGACACGCTAAAAAGAAGATGCATACACACAAAGAGTGACACAGAAATATAAAAAAATATCTTTAACCGTGCGTTCTTCGCGTCACTACCCACCCCATTTCCTGCACCCTATTGTATTACACCCATAGCGTAACTTGGCATCCGAAAAACCGAGTCACCGTGTTTGTATCCACAACTGTTGTTTTATGTCTTGTCGTTAGCCTACTTCCATATATCTTGCTCCATCTTGGAAATTATTTTTCAGTGGTTTCTATGACCAGAGATCGCGCAGGATAGAGAGGTATGGAAGGAGAAAGGGGAGGCGTTTGCCCAGCAGTGGAACACCACGAAGAGTAGAAAAAAAAATGCCAATAGTATGTGTTACAAAACTTTGTAAGAAGCTAGGTACTCAAATGAATGTGAAATTAATTAAGGTGAAGTATTCTGTTTTATTGTGGAGCAATAAAACAGAATACTTCACCTTAATAAAGGCCTCATGAATACGACGGATCTGGGGAAACGGAAGGTTTTATCGGACTCCAATTAACAAAAACCTATAGTTCATCCGAGACTTCTCTTTTACAGTATGAAGAACAGGGTGTAAATGTCTTCATCTCCTATAAATTAAATTGGGAGGATCCTCCGACCGGGTTTGATAGGCTACTAATCGACGGTTGTTGACGAGTTTTTCTAAATAGGTAGGTACTCTTAAGTCGCGGATAACTTTGCGCGATTCTGGATTTTGTTGTTAGTTCTTCATTTTTCTCATAGATAGCACTGTAAAGAAAGAAAAAGAAAGAAAGAAAAAATTTTTATTTGACGTCATCAAGCACACACACTACTAGTACTACTAGTAGTACTTATTATTCTATGTTGCTGTAGTACTTTTTGTAGTGCCGCTACACCCTTATAAACTCTGCTAAGCTTACTCTATGAAATATTAGTAAAAACTTCCCTTCTTATACATACAAAGTTCCTGTTGAAAAATTATACGGACAAATCATTAAACGCAAAACCCAGAAACCATAATATTTATCCCATATTATAATCTTTTTATCTTTCCTGCTTGACTCCCTACATTTTCCCAGGCCAAGTGTACTCAGCGAGGTCAACGACCCGGATCAATATTGCACCTCCGTGAGGTGAAGGCGAGGAGTATGCGACTAATTAAAATGCCGGTGCCTTGCTCGTAATGGCTTACCTGAGAGCAATATAACTCATCTTTGAGCAATTACTTAATATGCTTATATAGGTTTCTGAGCTATAGCGTTGGGCAACTTTAGTATTTAACAGAGATTGTATTTAAAGAGAAAATACGGTACAAAAATAGGAGCAAATTGGTGAAGATTTAACTATTGATTGTCATGTAAGAGAAACTGAAATGAATCGTCAACTTATAGTTATTTTCATGCGTTGAGTTCAAAATGTGGGCGTTGGTTTTTGTTTCTTCTATTAGTTGAGCTATGCGGATATTCATATTATACTAAGAGGGCACGTGATCGTTGTGGACATCTACAAAAGTTCAATAGGAGTTGAACTTCTGTAGATGTTCACATCGATTTTGACTTTGACCATATTAAGATATTGACCATGTAGGTACCTACTTGGTCGAAATGTATGGAATAGCTTCTTTTTTTCTTAATGATGGCTAAGGGTTGAAAGAGAAACCGCGGCCCCGGACACAAAGGGCTAAGAAGAAACATGTGTGGTTTTTAGTCAGTAGAAGTCTGACACTCCCTACCGCTCCGCCCAGAGCGGGAGGAGTCATTTGATGATTTCCCACCATCCAAAAAAGAAAAGAAAAGGGGTTATTTGAGGTACGTGGTAACCGTCTTCGTGTCGTTGTCTCTTCCACCCTGTATTATATTAAGATCTTGTCGTATTATGACAGGCAAGTCGACATTCAACCTTAGGTTGTATAACAATAACGATGTAGGTATATGATGTGGTGTGAGTGGGCACATGTCAAGATTATAACGAATGGTGTTGGAACATTATTGGAACTTTGACGTCATTGTCTATTTCCATTTTAGTGCCACCTTAAAAACACCCACGTTATGAGAAAGGGAACTATTCTAAGACGAGGGCGACATTACAATGGTTATAAAAATATATTTGCTGAAAAACAGAAATGATAATGGCTTCTGTAATTGAGGTGTCAACGTGCCTAGAAATACTTATCTAAAAAATATTATGTTTTCATTTTTATATTGCCTTTGCCAAGTTGCTCAGATGTTGCCAGCGTGACTGCTGACCACGAGGTCGTGGGTTGGATTCTCAGATCCGGCAAAGTATTATTGAGTTGGTTTTCTATCCGTCGGTAGTTGTAGCAACCACAGATTCTGGGACACCCTATTTACATTCACGGTATTATAAGGATTTTATTTTGGCAATAGGGTCACCCTTATTTTCGACTGTTACTGAAAAGTTAAGCATTGAAAAATGCTTGCAGTGTTCGTTGTTGCGGGCATTCGGTGGCGTGTGGTTCGGCGTGGTGGCTTTCGGAATGACGTATTGCACTCGTAGTTTCGTTTTTTTTTGTGAAATGTTCTTCTGACATTCAAAAGTGCCTGTAATGGCTTAATTGAAATAAAGAATTTGAGTTTGAGTTTTGAGTTTGAGTTTGAAGGACTACTTATTCATGTCGTCACTAAAATACTTTTCAATGAGAAATTCGACGCAAGTGCAAATGTTCAATATAATAATAATGTACTATACAGTGGCGCAGTAAAGTTTTATTACGTTTAAAGAAAGTTGATTATAGCAATGAACTAAACAAAGTACCAACTGCATTTAATTTACTTTTATTAAAGTCAGTCTCATAAATTAACTTTAGCATAAAATAAAACACTAGCCCAACACATACGTAATATTAATATAACTTATCTATATCTATACTAATATTATAAAGCTGAAGAGTTTGTTTGTTTGTTTGTTTGTTTGAACGCGGTAAACTCAGGAACTGCTAAAAATATTAAATAACATATTAAATAACACTTATATTTTCTGTCCCCGAAGTGCCAGGCCTCCGCCGGCCTCCTTCGTCGGCCTACGGCCCGGTGCCCATGCCGCCCATAGAGGATATGTCGCGAGACGGTCGTATTATAATTTTGTTTATTCATCGGGCTAATCGGACGACTAATTAATTTTATTCATCCGATAATCGGACGACTAGACACTTCGATTTTTTTAGGACTATAAAATTTATTATAAACGAACATTCGGAATAATACACATTAGGTAAAGCAATAGTTAGGACATATTAATTTAGGTCATGTAAAATTAGGAGATTCAATTATTATAGTAATCGATTTTATGACAGAATACTTTTAGAACTAAAGATTAATTATGATAAACAAAATTTCGGCAATTTGAACATTATGGTTAATGAAGTTTATGGCAAACGTGTTATGGATAGGTAATGATTTTCGGACAAACAATTTTAGGAGAAGTAAGGGAGTACCATGCCTAATACCATCAAACAACACTTTTAGAGGCACAACATAAAATAGGTAGAGCGTGCAATCAACACAAATGTGCGTCCATTTTCGTCTGCAATCAGCAATTGAGGCACAAATCCAATTTGACTGTTAGTTCAATCATCGGTTTGCCCAACAGTGATTGGTTAGTTCGAAACGCTACAGGTTAACCTAATGATTGTTTGTTTGTTTGTCAACAAATAACGAATTAATCTGACCCGAAATAAAAATCAGCGATACGACTAAAAACTGAAAAAAATGTAATTGTTTGAAGAACGAATGAACAATACTAACATGACACCATTTGAGTTTGCTTCAAAGGCAGACAATCTTACTGTACCTACTAGGAAATAGCTGTCTTTCTGACTAAATAAATGCTTTATCACGGTACTTTTCCATAACAGAGATTATTTGACGTCACCCCATGAATAAATACGTCACAATGTAGATGAGCTTAATCTAATGTACCCAAATCACGTTCCCTATACATATATTTGTTAGAAAAATATTTACCATATAAATATCGCGAGATCAGTGTTTTGTAAGAATACATCATAACATAAATATTTGATTTGTCTGTTCTATGCCATCAAAGGATAAAGGTTATTATTATTCTCATATCAATGACTCGGGTGCGCCAAAGTTCACCTAAAATTTCAACTCCGATAATTGGAAATCCGAAAATGTTCTTCCTAACATTTTTCATCCTAACAATCGCAATTCCTAACTTCTCTGTCTCTAATGTTTTAATTCCGAAGCATTCAACTTCATAATGTCTGTAGCAATAAACATCTATTACACTATTATTTGTTTTCCTATATTTTCTCAACATAATCTTTTACATCTTTTATACTATTATTCAAAGTCATATCTTTTTTTTGTTTATATTACTTTTTATTCATAATAATCAGTATCATAAAAGGTCCCATTAAAATAGGTGGACAAAATTTTAGAAATCATTCAGACCGCTAAAATAAGGACAATAGCAAAAAAAATATAAGAATAAGAAATAAAATACCTACTTTTATAGGATGAGTTTGTTCTAGAGTGCCGGCAATTTATTATTTTAAGTCAAAATAAAATCACTTTTTAAATAGTGTTTTTTTTTGTTTAGATGTCTTTAGTTAGGCTTATTAAACGCTGTGTTAAAATTTGTCCACCTATTTTAATGGGACCTTATATACTATGCAAAGATATCCATAGGTTAGGTTAGGTTAGAACTGTGACCAACTACGCGCGAGCCGAGCGAGCGAAGCGAGCGGTGCCGCGGCAGCGGCCGGCGAGCGCTACCTCGAAATTGGTCGCGAATTTTTTTAAGTATTTTTTTCATAGTGCCCCCAAGACGACACTCTGACCTGAATTTCATTCATTTATTTTATTTCAAGACAAAAATCAGTGAAACGACCTTTAATCATTCTAAACAGTTGTATGAGTGAAAATATTATGGTAATTATGTTTAGGAATAAAAGCGTTAGGATAAAAAACAGTAGGAGTTTAAATATATTTACACTAATGATATTATGAATTCCAATTTTCGGAAACATGAGTGTTATGAACATCGTCGGTAGGACTACAAATAGTAGGAATGAAAACTTTAGGATGAAAAATTTTAGGAAGAGTGATCATTCGGATTACAAATCGTTAGGAAGAACAATTTCGGACAAAGAACTTTAGGTGAGCCAATATGGACCCCAATGACTCACAAGACGACATCGTTGGTTCAGTGGCTGAACGATTGGCTGCTTCTCTGCGTGTCCGCGGGTTTGATTCGAGCAAGGAACAAATATTTTTATGCTCTAGGTAGTTGCTTCGGGTCTGGCTTTTAATGTGTGATTTGAGGATTAATAATACATTTAGGTACATTTATTGATAAATTATTTAATAAGTAGATAACATTTTAATTATTTTTAATGACATAACACAATACAAACAAATTAGTCACAATCTAATCGTGACGACAAAACTATCACGCCATACAAACTACGTCAAGTAAGAATGCAAAGATACTTGTCCGGTTCGTCCAGCCAACTCGTACAAACATTCAGGACCGTTGGGAACTGTGTACTGCAAAGAAAACATTTGAAATAAAAAGATAATGCATTAGATTAAAAACACGGCTTTAATTCAGCCAATCCCTTATCTGGCAGGGGGATTCCTTCCACATAATTACATTGTCAATGCGATGTTCGCAACCAGACGACCTAAATAATGAAATTCCTGTCTCGGCCGGATCGGGCGAGTATCAGCGGCCGAGTCGCCTACTAAGCCTGCTGGAGTGCCCAGTTTCCCTACACCTGTACAGACGCCATAATGTGGCCACTTACTGAGCTCAAGAAGTTTCGGAAATGGCATTTTTTTGTAATTAGGAAGAAATATCTATATAAGTATAAGTACGACGGGCTGGTGTCCGCAACTCCACGTTCGATGCGCGTTAATTTGACAAAAGCTTATTTTTCATTACAAAATGACATTATAGACACCATTGATTGCAGTGACATGTCGAGATCACTGGGCCACCGCTGCTCTGTATAATATACATAATATATCATACATCTTGTTAATATGTTATTCTTGCAATTAGATTATTACCATGTATGTGAACCTTTGTGAAGAGAGAAAATAAAGATAATGTATTATATTGTATATCCCATTTCATCCCACATTTTGACATTTCCCCGAACTGTCGTACATCGAATGACCTACAAACGAAAGATCGCATCACAAAACTCTGGTTTATTCCCAGCTCTTCATTAATATTCGATTCATTTCCAATTCAGCTGAAAGCCAGATTCGACCGGACTCCAGTTCACCTGTTATTTATTATTGAGGGAGCCATTAATATGTTTTCAGTGATTTTTAAATGCTTTAAATTGGCTTTTGGGAGATATGTAGTGACTTATTAATATGATCTGCATGATTTAAAATATTTTTTACAGTATAATATAAGTAGTCGTTAAATTAAAATGAAAGATTGGCTTTTTAAATCTACACACATCAAAAGTGTCTAGGGATCAACATATATTTTTGCAATAACTTTTCTCCTGATTGATATTAATTAAAATTTTCTTTAAGGATTCATCAAATAAAGTGTTTTCGTTTGTCACAGTAACGATAAACCAAGTCACCTTTGCATTAATAAAGAAATTTGCCATTTTCCTAATAAAGGGATTTTTGACATTTGAACCACTAACATTAAAGTTCGAAAAAAAGACTGAAATAACAGTTTTCTTTAAAATTTTATTGGGTAACTTAAACAATTAATAATCCGTGTTTCTACCGCGAACACTAACAACACAAGAACATCGGTTTGGCATACTCAAAATGAATTCATCCAAATCACGCTGTGGAATGGCCGCCCATGTTCGTTGCAACAACAAAAAAAGGTCTTCTTGCGACTGGATACCCTCCATATTCGGCAGAGCTCTTCTCTGTAGCATATCCCATGCATGCTCAATCGGGTTCAAGTCTGGCGACTGAGCAGGCCAGGGCAGGACATTGATGTTAGCTGCGGCGAGAGTCTGTCTTACAACTCTTGCGGTGTGCGGTTGTGCATTATCATGCATTAACTGAAATAAGGGACCGATTTGCACTTGTAGAGGAACGATGACGTCTGATACAATCGTCTCAGCATAAATTTGAGCGTTGAGGTTGCCTCTGATCCAAATCAACTCAGTTCTTCCGCCGATCCAAATACCCGCCCATACCATGATGGTTCCACCACTATAAGGATGGACTTCCTGGCAGGATTTTAATCGCTGTTGGCGTCCAGGGGTTCTCCAGTGTCGTATACGTCTTGTATCCGGTCTCATACCAAAACGAGACTCATCAGAAAAGCACACGAAACGCCATTGTTCTTCTGCCCAATTTCTGTGTTCAAGAGCCCATTGATATCGAATCCTACGATTGTGCATTGCTATAGGTGGTACCCGTAGCGGTCTTCGGGAATGAAGGTTCACTTCATGCAAGCGGTTTCTGACTGTTTGGTCGCTAATTAAGTTCCCTGAAGAGTGATGAAGCCTCACGGCTAACATTATGGCGGTTATTGTTGGAGCTCTTCGAGTTAAGATTTGAATGTATCGGTCTTGTCTCCAGGCCTGCTCAGTCGCCAGACTTGAACCCGATTGAGCATGCATGGGATATGCTACAGAGAAGAGCTCTGCCGAATATGGAGGGTATCCAGTCGCAAGAAGACCTTTTTTTGTTGTTGCAACGAACATGGGCGGCCATTCCACAGCGTGATTTGGATGAACTCATTTTGAGTATGCCAAACCGATGTTCTTGTGTTGTTAGTGTTCGCGGTAGAAACACGGATTATTAATTGTTTAAGTTACCCAATAAAATTTTAAAGAAAACTGTTATTTCAGTCTTTTTTTCGAACTTTAATGTTAGTGGTTCAAATGTCAAAAATCCCTTTATTAGGAAAATGGCAAATTTCTTTATTAATGCAAAGGTGACTTGGTTTATCGTTACTGTGACAAACGAAAACACTTTATTTGATGAATCCTTAAAGAAAATTTTAATTAATATCAATCAGGAGAAAAGTTATTGCAAAAATATATGTTGATCCCTAGACACTTTTGATGTGTGTATATATAAAAGAAAGTCGTGTTAGTTACACTATTTATAACTCAAGAACGGCTGGACGGATTTAGCTGAAAATTGATAGGGAGGTAGCTAAGAACCAGGAGAAGGACATATGATACTTTTTTTTTTTCTTGAGGCGGTGGCGGAACAAAGTTCGCCGGGTCAGCTAGTAGACTAATAAGATACTTCTCAGAGTTTAACGTTACACCGTTTCAACTGAAGAACTTCTCTCTCTGGTCGATCCCTCATGTCTGAGGATCGTGGTCAGCATGTAGGTTGCATCTGGAGCGGATGATCTGCCTCCACCGAATTCTGTCCAGCGCGTCTCTCACAACTTCATGGAATTTGGATGACGATGTTTCTTTTATTTGATCGGTCCATCTAGTTGGCGAACTACAATTAAAGAACAAAATCGAAGTCTGTTTTGTATAGTAACGAAATGGTAATGATGGTAGTCAAAAAGGGCACGCTACGTTTATCTTAACTGTGATCTGTGATGTGTGTGATGTGAATTTTCCTTCATTGAGTTTTATCTCCCAATTTAACAAAGAGCATTGATACTGTATAATATCAGTGTGTCTCTACTCATCATTTCCTAAAGGTTTGAATAATTTCGCAGGTCGCCTCCTCACAGTTAGGGTGAAAATATAATTTTATTATCTAAAAGGAAGGTACTCAAGGTACCCTTGTACCCATCGTATGTGGCACCGGTTGCTAGATTTTCATTTTCATATCAAAGAAAGAGAATAAATTGGCTTTGTTTTATGCATTTTAGAAAATATATCTTTATCAGATATATTATAATGTCTAAATGCATGCTATTTCATCCGACATCACGAGCGAAATGCATAGAGCGAAAGAGACACAACTAAAACGGGCGCGCGAAATTTTCTATGCAGACCTTTGGTATATTTGGTTTCATGAAAAATCTATTGAATGTATCTGTTCAAAATCAATTTATTTAAATTTTTTAATAACTAATCTATGTCCGTATGGTTTCACTTTTTTCTTTTTCATACTATATACGTTACTTATTTACGCCCAAAGATGAGTTAAAATCAGTGCTAAAATATGAAAGTTTTGACGTTCATAACTTCCAAATCAATATTTTTTTTCCAATTCTGCTTCCATACAGACCTAGATAATGATAAGACCAGTAGATACAATTTTTAATTTTGAACCTACACCGTCAAACAGAGGAGTAATCACCTTCGTAAGTTTGTATGGAAGAATGACTGGCTTGTTCAACCTTAAGTATATAATTTGACGCGGGCTAGCTAGTATGATCTTAAACTGCACTGTTGAAACGAATGGCTCCTCAACAACAGCGTTGAAATTCAGTATTCACCTAGTGTGAAACGTACAACATACAAACGAATACAAGTATTCCCTTAAATATATTATCTAGTAATAGTTTCAGCTCATCTCTTTAAGTAGCACTACTTATCACGAGTTACAGATCATTACTTCGCTTAGTTTCGATAAGTAGTTTCCGTTTGCCCACACAATGCGAACTATCTTGGGGATAAAAGCGGCATTTTCATCGAGAAAATTATACATTTATTGGTACATCTAAAAGTGTAACTGACATAAGCATTTTTCAATACCAATACAAGAACGGGTCCCATCTGTTGTTACTGTTATATGTGGGTCCCATGTAGGGGTAAGCCTATTGCCATCAAGGTGGCACAATTCCAGACTCTGTGACTGCTTCTAAGAAATTCCTGATGACAAAACCCAATAACACTTTGCCCAACCTGGAAATTGATCCTAGGACCTCATACTCAGCAGTTACTGTAAATATCACATCATCATCATCAGTCTATAATGTTCCCACTGCAGGAAGTCAGGCCTTACTCTATGAGAGGGAATGGGCTATAATCCACCACCCGCTCTCTTTTATTTCTAAGACAGGTTTCCTCACGTTGTTTTATATAAACATAATTATATTGATGTTTTAAACGTAACTTGCAAACAGAAAATCACTACAACTACCTTTTGTCCCGGGAAATTAAAAACTTCCGCTCAAGTGGAACCGCGCGCTCTTTTAGTTTTGAGTGAAGGGTACTCCAGTTACCCACTAATAGCTTTTACTGGTTCACTGAGTAACTGGGTGTATAGACCGCAATCGGAGTTTTACCCTGAAATGTTCCCTCTGTGAATGTATGGTCAACCAAGCATTGCATACGTCAAAGTAAGTAACTCTATTGAAAAAATATTGCTGAGTTTTTTTTTTTAGGGTTAAAAATCACGCGTTACGTAACGCACTGAAAACATTATTTGGATGGAGGTTTTGAATAGTAAACGGGTATTGGAGGTAATTAAAATAAAGTTATTTAAACCTTCGATCAAAGATTTAAACTCATTAAATAATACCTAATTAAAAAAAAAATACCGGTACTCTAACCTCCAATACCTCCGTAACTAGAAGGTAGTCAATAAAAGTCTGACACTCCCTCCCTGCCCAGAGCGGAAGGAATCATTTGATGATTTTTTTTGACTGGCCTGTTGGTCTAGTGGTTAGTGACCCTAACTGCTATGCCGGAGGTCGTGGGTTCGATTCCCACCCAGGACAAATGTTTGTGTGATGAGCACGATCATTTGTTCTGTGTCTGGGTGTAATTTATCTATAATATGTATGTATTTAGAAATATATAAGTATGTTTATCAGTTGTCTAGTACCCATAACACAAGCTCTGCTTAGCTTGGGACTAGATGGCGTTGTGTGATAGTTGTGGAATATTATTATTATTATTATTATTATTATTTCCCACCCCACAAAAAAAAGGTTCCCAGGAAGGGTCCAGAACAAAAAAAAAAGGTAGCACTCCGGGAGTGCCGGCAGAAGTGAAAACTTCAATATTAACTTTCAAACTCGCGTCAGGGTCACGTGATGCTGATCGAAAAATCTTACGCTTTTTCGGTCAGCATCACGTGACCCTGACGCGAGTTTGAAAGTTTTTACCCATACAAAAAAAAGTGCTCAGCGCCGCTAAAGAAGTTTTCACTTCAAAAAATGGTCACAATGACGGGGAGAACTTTAACACCCTTTAATTTTACACAAGAAGAACTCAATAATTATGTACAGTCACGATAGCAATAATTTATGTAAACGCTTGTCAAAGCTCAAACGCGAATTTCTCGTACGATAACGTTTGCAACTTTGAGATATGACCTACTTTATGACATGAAAATCAATAGTCAGTAGGCATAATATATTTTATTAATTAGTGCTGCGGACTGTACAGTCCCAATTTTGTGTATCATCATCATCATCATTTCAGCCGAAAGACGTCCACTGCTGGACATAGGCCTCCCCTAAGTGTCATTTTTGCTTAGGGGGGGTTAATTTTGTGTATATCCTACTCAATTTGATAAAGTCGAACTGGCCTATATTTTTTTGTTTTGGGGGTTTGAAGTCATCAAATGACTCCTCCGGCTCGCAGAGCTGCGGCAGAGCGGTAGTCAGACTTCTACTGACTAAAAACCACCCATGTTACTTCTTAGCCCTTTGTGTCGAGGCCGCGGTATCTCTATCGAACAATCCGCAGCCCCGGCGGGAACTGACCTATTTCAATAAAGCTTAATCCACGATGCATTAACAGGCTACTACTACTAGCAACGTTCCCAAATTTGTGGTTCACTTTAAGTTAGTAACTACGTCCATAACATGCAACTAAACACTAACAATGTTAGCTTGTAAATTAGTCTGCGTTGCTTAACTAGTTATGTACAGTTACCGGTCTAAGTAAACGTACGTTCGTTACCGTAAGGTCCATTTTCGCGTGTCCACTAGATAAACGCTGTATAAGTGCAGTTTGGTTTCTTTGCGACTTACGTGACATTTTCGAGAGGCTGGTAAACATTAGTGAAACTGTCTGTGGAAATTCTATTGCAAAATAGCGTTACTTTCATACAAGCCTAACAGTTTTGTTGCTCTTATAACCTATTGAGAGTTTCTAAACAGTCCTTTTGCCTTAGGCATTCCATGTGCAGTACTACAGGTAGGTGCAGTTAGCTCTACAAAGTGAGATTCATCATAATATTATTACTGTTGCAAAATAACACTCAGTCACTAAGTTGATTTTCTAATAACTTTTATGGTGCAAGCAACCTTCAATCAATTTTCCATTCATGCTGAAAACTAATAGAAAAGCCACCCACATAGACTACTCGAGTTCTAAGTATACACCAGTGGAATAGACGGTTGAGCTAACTTCCAGTACAGTGGACAGGTCGAGGGGAGACAGAGGTGAAGGGGAGAGGACAGGCGCTGAGGAGGTATGAAGGGGAGGGGGTTTTCCGAAACAACGGGCACGGAACGACCCTCCGCTTATAGACTCCTATTTACATAATCCGATGAGACGCAACACGTATATAACCAACTGTTACGGCGCCCTTTCCGTGTCCTTATTACTTATGCTAGCCTGGTATTTGGTTTTGATTGGGAACGGTATTATAGCGGTTTTGGTAGTAAATAATTAATAATAATCATTAATACTGTCCTAGTCCAAAATTGACAATCTCTTGAAACGTTTATAAACGTGCAAAACCTAACAGACTTGCTAAGATTCCCGAAGTTTGAAACTTAAGCAGACTAGTTACTGACCTACTTATGTATTCAAAACAACACACAGCAGAATAGCAATTTGCTAAAAACTAGAAATAATCACAATAACGTACAATTTCCACGAACTGTCTCCAAAACCTGCCAAGAGAACGAAAAAAAATCCTCCCAATTCAATTTCAAATACGTACTACAGCAGAAAAAACGATAAATTCTACTTTTTCACGTTTTCTCCCTTAGATAACTGAAACAAGACATTTTTATCGCTTGGATCAACTTTTTGCTTGTAAAATATTGCGGCCATCTTCGATTTTCGATTTAGTTACTTTGCTACCAAATCTTGGATTACTGAAGAGAATTATGAGGACTGGAAATTTTGACAGGCTTAGGATCAATTAGGTAGGTATCGTAGAAAACAATATCAAATAGGTAAACCAGTTGTCATTAATAATGGTTGATAACATGTTCTTTAATAGAGAGAAGATCTGTTTCCTATGTGATTATAGGCTAATTATGATGCTAATAGTTTATACAACAGTTTTGAAGACCTGAAGTTGGTTGATTCTTCTTGTTTTATTTAGAAAACATCTATTAAGATCAAAATTACCTACATAGATCCATAATCTGGCTATGCCAACTGCCTGCAATATTTAAAACAAAGACTGACTTTCATTCAACAGATTCAACAAAGTATAAGTGTCGTTTAGATAACAATTATTATTAAAACAATTTCACAGAACAAAATCCTAACGACTAAGTACCCAAAGTAACGGTCGTTTCAAACATCTGTACTTGCTAAAAGACGCAATATATTAGCTTTATTACTGAACTTGCTGGCTGATAAAGAGCTTTATTTGGCCAAACACTTCCAGATTTAGGGCATGTAGAAAACAGGTCAGCTGATCCAGTGGCCAACAATTTTGTTTGACAAGCATCCATAAAACAGAGTAAATAAGTAAAAGTGTATTTTTAAGCTGCTTATGTGTAGAATTAGTAGTTAGAGCAGCAGTTGTAATAGAAGGCAGTACTTCCATAGAAATCACGTCCGTCCCTTTTGGATGTCAGACACGAGCCGCATTTGCTATACTGGTATTCTTCTGCATTCGATTGTTTGAAGATCGATGATAATTTTCGTACCCGACAACGTCAACTACTCGTGATTATTAATGGCTTTTGTCGACGCAGGCAAAGAGCGTCTGATGACTTATAATGAAAATCATCCTAGCTATACTAGTAAGGTTGATTTTGATAGCTCAGCAAGAACCCTCAATAAATAGCTTCAAGATTTATAATTTTATCAATGAATATGGAGAGATAACATGACGACTAATCATAATAAATATCTACAAAATTTCGATGAGGTGACGCATGAAATTCCTTATCTGCTACTTTCTGACTCTCAAATTCGTAGAGCAGATTCAAAGAGATATCTTTGAATCTGCTCTGCGAATTCGTTTTTAATACACCTTGCCTGTAATTTCTACATCTCACCACACTGTGTCCATGTTAACATTCAGTCCACTCTCAACTTGGCTTCATAATTAATACGTTGGAAGTGAATAAACAGGGCTCCACAGTTGAAGTTATCGCCTGAATTACCATAATTAACGTCCACGCGGAAATAATGATGGAAAAGTATTCCGCACCGTGTCTGTTCGTTCTATGATCTAATGAATTTGCATTTTTATTATTATTCAGGGATGAGAAGTGTGTGAATATTAATATTTATGTAGATTTGTCACTTGAATTAATGAACTTTTACCTTGATGACCTTCCACAATTTCGTCATAAATCGTGTTTTACATACGGTGCATCTGTGCAATGGTGATTATAAACATTTAGAATGCGTTTCAAATAGTATTAAGAAAGTCAATTACCTTTATCTGTCAACTGTCACTTTAAAAGTACGTTCTAAATCATAAAAAAATAATATTAAAAAGATAACATTATCAAGTTTAACTTTAATAAATATTATAATTATAATACGTCATGAGTTTATGACTGTATTTGACTTGATTGCAAACCGTAATTTTTTTAAAACGCGTGTTACTATTTTTTTAATTTCTACTAGTATAAACAAGGGCAGTAAAAACACGGAAGGAAATCAGCATTAATTATACACACTAGGAGCAAAGATCCGAAGATATTTCTTACATTCACCAAACCTTCATTGGGTTTTGATGGAATATAAATAGTTTACTGGTGAAGGTCCGTGCCCTAGCAGTAAGAACATTATAGACTGATTTACCAAAAGAAACCATACCGTTCATCAATTCATATTAAGTTATTATTGAAATTGATTTAATAATGGATTACGTAGGCGTCAAGTACATAAATATACATGAGTGATCCGGTAATCAAGTAAAGTACTCGACTGTATAACTACCGTTGATGTACATGTTATGTAATTTATGTGTACCATCTAACTAATATATCAGAAGTGTTTTAATAATAAGCAAAAAAAAATACATGTAGCGAAATATATTATAACTAGTTTCTATAGCTTTCCGTTTTTAATTCTCTTTAAAATTTATAGGTATAAATAGTTTTTGGACATACTTAATAGTATACACAATATTAAAACCTAAAACATCATAATAATATGAACTAAACTCTCTGACTAAAACTGTTTTGCAATAATTTGGGGGGTGGTTTCTTTTGAAAGTTATTTTGAATGTGTAAGTAGGTACTATAATAACATAATTTAATTCACGTATCAACGCGTTTTTAGACAGTTATAAGTTCCTGTTGCTAATTATATATGAAGGAAGGTTTCTGGGAAGGATTTCTGAAGGATATAAGTTTTCACCATAATTGATGATTGAAGGGCAGTTTAAATAAACGTTTCAGTTCAAAAAAATAAACGTTTCCTTTTCAGATTACTACATTAATCATAGCGTTTTAATTAGGCTAATTCTGTTATATCCAGTATTAGCCGATACTAGCAAAACATTGTGCTAGTTGACTCTGTCTCTCCGCTGTCGATACCCTCTGCAATGCTTTCAATGTTGCTTTCACACGGTTACCCAAATCAGTATCAATTAGGGTTAGCAAACGGAGACCTTTCTTCAATATGTCCGGTGCTACGCCTACTAACGACTCAGCCACATTATTCGCAATCCTCTGCCTATGTGCATCACTCTCAATGATTTCATTATAGAACTCTGCGACTGGTTGCAAATCAACAGCGTTTCTTTGTAATGGGAGCAGCCTTTCTGTTGGCCTTGCTTCATCAACATAAGGCATGGGCCCACTGAAAGAGTTCGGGTAATAGTTCGGCGCATCTTTCATGTTATCACGCACAGGCGGCTTCCCATCCCTATTGTAATTCCTATCATACAAAGGAGCATTTATTCTTGAATTTGCTTGGTTGGCTCCCAAACGGTAGTTTTGCGAATCTGGATAGAAAATCTTCCTTGCTTTGAAAACAAGATCAGGCGGTCCTGTAATACCGGGAACTAAGTTGTCTGGACTGTATGCGGCTGTCTCGATATCTTTGAAATTATTGTCTACACGACGATTGAGAACTAACCGTCCTACAGGCACGGTATGATAAGTTCCTCGTTTCCATAACCTTGTCATATCAAAGGGATCGTAATCAACTCTTGATAAGTCCTCCTTAGTCATAATATCCAATTCCAGTCGCCAAGCTGGGTAATTCTTTGAAGCAATAGCGTTATATAAATCTTTGTTGTAATAATCAGGATCTTGAATAGCTAATGCTGCTGCTTGCGTATTTGTCAGATTGACCATACCTAGCTCCGATCTAAAATTGAATTTCACATAGAATCGTTCACCATGTTTGTTGTATATTTCATAGGTGTGCAATGGGAAGTAGTGTGATTTTCTATATCCATCAGGTATGCCAAGATCGGATTGTAACCATAGAAGCGCATGTAAGAAGTCAGGTTTTAATGTAATGAAGTCCCATCTTGCTGTGTTATCAACTATTCCAGTGCGAGGGTTTCGTCTAAAGGCGCGGATGAATGAAGGGAATTCAATTGGATCTTTGTACAAGAAAACAGGTATATGGAAGCATATCAGGTCTAGATTTCCTTCGTTTGTATAAAACTTAATACCTACGGCTTTTGTCTCTCTAGATAAGTCATTTCCGCCAAGATTTTGTCTTGCTGTTGAAAACCGAGTTGCGATTGGTGTTCTCTTGCCGATTCCGTTAAATACATCTGATTTAATATACTTGGAGACGTCATGAGTGACTTCAAAATATCCAAATGCTCCATAACCTTTGGCATGTACTATTCGTTCTGGTATTCTTTCTCTGTCAAGATGAGCGCCAATCATGAAATGGTGTTTGTTGTTAAATATATCAGTATTAATCGTAATTGTGTCTCTTATGTCGATAGGGTCTCCAGTCAGCTTGCTCCATACTCCTATTGGTTCCTGAAATATAAAACCAAAACGGTTTAGCGGATACCGATGAGTTCATTCCCTGTTTTATGGGACTTAAACATAACTGTCGCTTGGTTGAATTTAGGTGACTCTTCTACTTAACTCTTTGTGTCAAAACAAACATCCAGAACCGGAACAACTATCTGTAGGTAGGTAGGCCATAGAAATATTTATTCCGTGCAGGGATTGAACCCGCGACACGCAGTGCAGCAGTCTAATCGCTCAGCCACTGTTTATTCTGATTGAATCTCAGAGCAAAAAAACTCAAGGTAGATTCAGAGACTAAAAAGCCAAATCACAATTTTCCTTCGGCCAGGGAATAAAGTTAGTCAGATGCCTAAAAGTCAAAAAATACAGTGAAATTGGAAGGGGATCCGAATACGGAATTAGGTTAAGCAGACCTATAAGTAATCAAAAATGCCAAAATAAATTAGATCTAAATACTGTTACATACCGGGTGTAATCGCCTAAACTCAGTCACCTGTTGTACGAAAGCATCTTCCGTTTCATTTGCGTATCGATAAGCAGAGATGTGTTCTATAATCGCGCACACACAAATAAAGACGATAAGTTGCCTCATCCTCACTATCATGAGTGAAAACGTAGCATCACTTCAGCAACTTATATACTTGTGGAGCAATTTTGTACTTAAGTATAGGAAAACGTGAGTTATTATAGTCACTGCACGACTTATTTTTTTTTTTGTTCACCTAAGTATATTATTTGGTTAGTGATCATTAGCAGCTTTATTCCTCGGTCCACCCACTGAGAAGAAAGGCGTCACCCCTTTTGGTGACAGGCTTCCCTGGTTTGTACGAGTCTCATGGTGTTCTTCTAGATTATTTGTAGGTTGGCATTATATGTAGTTAAATTGATTGCAACATATTGTCAGGAGAGCGGGAAACGGACGGATGAAGGACGCACAGATCAGAAAGGAGTGGCACAAAAAGAGGAGGCCTATACCCAACAGTGGGTGATTCCGGGCTGAAATGATGATGATGATTGCAACAAGCACAACCACTTTTAAACATGGACATAAAAACATTCTTAAAATTATGAAAATATCTGATGTGACACGAGTATCTTTAATTTTGAAATCGACGTCGAAGTGTCGTGCAATTGAATTTGAATTGAAGCTTCTACAAAAAATATTATTCGAAAAGAAAATAGAGTTTTTCTGACTCTTCTCTAATTTAAGCAGGAAGCGGTCAGAGAGAAGCCACTAATTAATAAAGTCCTGTCTAATGTAAAACCAGCCTTAAAAATTTTTACACAGTTATGTAGAAATCTTAGTGTCTTTAACATTACTTATATTGTAGAAATCTGTTAATTAAGATGTCTAACAATAAGGCCTTTACATAATTTGAGGAAACTTTATATTAGAGGTAATGCCAAGTTTAACACATCAAACAAAGCATCAACTCATGATTTTTTGGACAAAAGATTTACATTTTTCTTTAACTTAGAACTTCTAAATGTTACTCTTCGTCAATTGGTAAATGTGTTGGCGTGCCTTACTTCCGTGGATTTATTTTATTTTTGAAATATCAACCACGTATTAAATCTGTATTTAGCTAATCATCATTATCATCATCATTATTTGGACCGTCGCGTCGGATGTCTATTGAAAGACAAGTTTCCCCTTAAGCTCGCCATAACGACCGGTCTTACGCTGCTCTCCTCCGTAGATTCTTGCGACCCTCACCAGATCCAGCCAGATATATTCAGTAGGAAAGGGATGTAGCTCTTTGCTAACTAACACTAATACCTACCAGTATAACTTATTTACTGGATGAAAGATCTGAAAACTATACCCTATATGGCCTTTTTCAAATGGACCAATACTGAATTACTAAAAATAACTTTCTTCTTCATCCAGTATGATACAAGTCTAGGCACTAACGCCTAGACTTGTATCAGAATATTATACCACCGCCTTCGCTTAGCTTGCCGTCCAGTAATAAGTATCTCTTATGTATTATTTTTTCACAATTATTTTAGGAAAAATAATTAAATATCCTTAAAACACGTGCAAACGTGCATAGTCAATCCTTTCATTAAAACATCCGAAGATTGCCAATTATTTCGAAGTTAGCTTGTATTCTTGACAAATGTTGTTACATAATATTTATTTCAGTAAAGTTCATGAAAACACGTGTTTTAAAGATTCACGTGGAAGTTATTTCAACTTTCCTACACTCATTTCGGTTATTTTACCTTTCAAAATCAAAATATTTTATTTCACTTAGACCTCCATGGGCACTTATAAAACGTCAAGAAAAAGGTTCAGGTTGGTCGTTTCCTACTGAGAAGAACCGACAAGAAACTCCATGGTTACTCTGTTAAAATGGTTTGTTTTAACTATTTTATAAATAAGGGTTCCGGACCTCAAAAGGAATAAACGGAACCCATATAGGATCACTCGTGTGTCTGTCTGTCTGACCGGCTGTCTGTCTGTCTGTCTGTCCGTCCGTCTGTCACAGCCAATTTGCTTCGAATCTAATAAACCGATTGAGTTGAAATTTGGTACACATATGTATTCCTATGACCCAAACACGGACGTATAACGTAAATAAAGGAGTTTTGAAAATAGGGGTCACTTAATCGTTTTTTTTTCAAGGTTTGCAAACTTTACCGTGTGATATATCAAGTGAAAGGGCTTATTACGAGGATCTCAAATATATTTTTTAAATAATTTTAAGATTAAAACTTTTAAAGATATTTAAGAAAATAAATGAAAATTGACCATTCCCCCCCCCCCTACTTATCTCCGAAACTATTGAGCCTAAAATTTTGAAAAAAAAATACCAATATTAGTTCAACACTTATAAATTACAGGAAAACCTATAAGAAGTCTATCAGTTTAATAGTTTGATAGGTAGACACTTCCAAAGTGGTAAAAATGTTGTATGGATTGTTATAGAGACAGTTGTTTTGGGTCTTGGTGTGTTTGTGTATGTGAGTTTAAAGTTTGCAAACGCACCCATGACAGGAGAAATTCGTAGTGTGGGGGCTACGTATTTGAAAAACAAACTGCAAACAGTAACATTGAACAGGAAGGATTATAAATCTAAATCTGAAAAACAAATAACGGGGGACAGTTGTGTGGGACACTTCTATACAGGTCCCCCGACTGCAACAATTTGACAGTTTTGACATTCATCTCATTTTTAAAACCGCAAATATAAACACAATGAAAAACAAACTTAGGTATCATAAAATCAGTATTTCTGTCGCCGCTAAACAAGAAATAATTCAAATTAAAGGGGGCTTCCCTACTACGATGGTACGGAACCCTTTATGTGCAAGTCCGACTTGCACTTGGCCAGTTTTTTTTAATTTTATTTTTCTCTTTTTTTTTCTAACTAATAAAAAGGATCTTGTGGCTATGTAGTCACCAGGTCCTTCGATTGACCCATCGAACCGAGCACCTGTAATCATGTAACTACAGCCGCTCCGATCGATCTTCAGGTTAAGCAGCGCTTGCCTAGGTTGGTCCGTGGATGGAAGTCCACCCATTAAAAACCAAGTTACTTATTGTTATTTGAAGGTGGTCAGTGACTTGAAAGTCTGACAATCAGACGACTAAGGTCTTACTAAGGGGTATGATATTTCCCAATACTAACTGGGTTGTGGAGGTCAAATAGACAGTTTTTTCATGTAAAATATGGTAGTCAGCTGCATTCCAATTGAACACAGTTGAGTAACTACAGCAAGCCGATACCAACACAGTTGAGAAAAGGCTAGGCTGATGCAAAATTAGTGAAGTCAATCAAGATAATTAATAAGGATAGTAAGATAAACAACGTTGTTTACCGTAATGTTAACTTGCCGATAAAAAGTAAACAAATATAACCTCCTTTGATTCTTCCTCTGTCGATTTCAAGCATTTAACTAACGTTAGTTGTTCGATTGTTAATGAATGACAGATGTTTGACAAATCTTAGGTTATCGTATTGGGTAACGACGACCTAAGGAAACAAACATGACAAACAAATATTGAACAATTACATTTTTTTTTATTAATTATACAAACAGTTTTTACTAAAATGTATACTTCTGTTTAACAAGGGGATAAGGATAAAGATGACGATGTTATGTAGTCACACTACTATAAAATGACCTGACCTGAGACTGCACAAAACATTTCCTTTAGTCTTTGTATACTAATTATTTGTATACCTATTCTTTGTTTTATAGACGAAGTTGTTCTCATTAACATTGGCAATACATTGTTCGATTTGATTCAGTCGCTCCTCCGGTACTACAGCTCTGGCTGCTGTTAATGCTGTTCTAACATTACGACCCAAATCAATATCCACCAGGGTCAGCAAGCGAAGAGCTTTCTTTTCTACATCCGGAGGCACAGCCACCAGCGTCGACGCCAAGTTCGTAACAATTCTCTGCCTGTGTGCATCTGTATCTACTATTTCGTTGTAAAATTCATTCAATGGTTGCAAATCAATTGCATTTCTATGTAAAATGAGTAGTCTATCTGTCGGACGATTCTCATCTACGTAGGGCACCGGTCCATTGAAGGAATTCGGGTAGTAATTTGGTGCATCTTTCATGTTATCAGCAACAGGCGGTCTACCATCTCGGTCGTAATTCCTGTTGTATAATGGAGCATTAATACCTGCATTATTGTGATTTACTCCCACTCGATAGTTTTGTGTATCTGGATAAAAGACCTGCCTAGCTTTAAAAACTACGTCAGCCGGCCCCATTATGCCTGGAACTAGAGTTTCTGGACTGAACGTAGATTGTTCATTGTCCTTAAAGTTATTATCAACTAGTTTATTGAGAACCAACCGCCCTACTGGCACTGTTCGATAAGTTCCCCTTCTCCAAAGCCTTGTGACGTCAAATGGATCATAATCCAACTTATCCAACTCGTCTTTAGCCAGGATATCCAGTTCTAGTTTCCATGCTGGATAATTTCCTGCAGCGATTGCATTGTACAAATCTCTTATGTAATAGTCAGGATCGTCAATAGCGATGGCCGACGCTTGCTCATTTGTTAGATTAAACAATCCAATCTCCGTTCTGAAGTTAAATTTGACAAAAAATTGTTCACCCTTTTTATTGTAAATCTCATACGTATGAATTGGGAAAATATGCATCTTTCTATACCCATCTGGTAATCCAAAATCTGAGAGCAGCCATAATATAGTGTGCAAGAATTCTGGTCTTAAATTAATAAAATCCCATCGCACAATATTATCTATTGCATCGGTACGGGGGTTTCTTTTAAGAGCATGTGCAAAACTGAGGAAGTCTAGTGGATCTCTATATAAAAATATTGGAAGGTGCAGACATAACAGATCCAAGTTTCCTTGTTCGGTGAATAATTTCATGGATAAACCTTTCGTTTCTCTGACGAGCTCAGTACCTCCTTGATTTTGTATTGCTGTAGAAAATCTTCCGACTACCGGCGTTCTCTTTCCGATTCCGTTGAATAAATCGGCTGTAGTGTACTTGGAAATATCGTTTGTTACTTCAAAGTATCCAAAGGCACTATAACCTTTAGCGTGTACGATTCTCTCTGGTATCCTTTCTCTGTTCACATGAGAACTAATTCGGAAATGGTTTTTATTGTTAAATATGTCAGTGTTCAAGCTTATTGTATCTCTTATGTCTATTGGGTCTCCTGTTGTCTTCGTCCATACTGGTCCGACTGGTCTCTAGAAAACAAAAATAAATTCATTAATTTTGAGCCCTGCTGACGGTTCATTTTGGGGTTAGAAAATTACTCTGAGTGAGTGACTCACACACTGAAATTTTACCATTCATTGTTATTCTTATACTCCGAAAAGGTTTGACAGATTTTGTAGATTTTTCTTTGTTTATTGTTCACAATTGTAGTAAGACCCACTAGGTGGCCTTGTCGTCCACATCTATAACTGTGGCATGTAACACAATTCTTGTTATACATAAAGGTACTTACTGGATGTCGTCGCCGAAAGTCAAGCAACTGTTGTGACACGGCATCTCCCAAAGTCTCATTGTGGTACTGGTAACACGTCACATTTTCCACAGCTACAAAGACGCAAATACTAATAAATACAAGCCGCCTCATTCTATTCTTTAGAACAAAGTGGAAATTGCATAATTGTAGCACCGTTTTATATAATGGTACCGCGGTGAAACTTATGCTATTATTGCAGCTATTTCGTGATAATTTACGAAGCAGACAAAAACATGTAATATCAAAATCGATGTTCTTGACGGTTTGATAATAATTTTTCTTGTCAAATAATTAAACAGTAAGTAGGTATACAGTAATAAATAACTTTAAGTATACAGTATAATATATTTAAACTAGCGTTGTCCACAATTGATTCTAAAAATATTTTCATACTAGCTATTGCCAGCGGCTTCGCCCGCGTGAAAATGACGATTTCCCATACAAACTTTCATATAACTCCTTTAGGGGTTGAATTTCGAAAAATCCTTCCTTATTCCTTGTCTACATTATAAAGGGAACCTCTGTGCAAAATTTTAGCTTTCTAGGTCCAAGGGTTTGGGCTGGGCGTTGATGAGTCAGTCAGTCATTCAGTCAGTCAGTCAGTCAGTCAGGACTTCTCTCTTTATTTATATAATATAGATAGATAATATATATAAATATATATAGATTTATCTTTCCATAATTTGAACTGGATTTTGGTAACAAGACCAAAAAAACGATGGATAACAGTGTAATTTATTTTCCAAGAAAGGACGTGTCTCTGGAGATATCGAGTAATAGAAACTTGTATGTAAGAAGAAGACATGCCGACCCCAAATGAATTGGGATAAGGGCAAGAGATTGATGATGATGATTTTGTTCACAAATTCACGGATTGTAATTTTATTCAAAATCGATCCAGCCCTTTTAGGGATAAACCGAAACGGACAGACAAACCGTATGTACTTTCATATGCATTTGGTAAAAACGTGTTAGTTTTGTGCGTACAGACAGATACTTCAATTTCATTTATTTGTGTAGATGCTTGTAATTATCTTATTATCTAAAATTATGTATTATATTTTTACGAATTAGAAACTTGTGCAACAGCTAGGATGCATGATGCCAATGAAATGGCGGGTATTATTATGTAATGGGTTCCTTCCCACTTTTTGTTTCAACCTACTGCAATGCTTACTTTAATAACAATTCAGGAAGATACTAGCGATGAAAATTGTTCAAAAGGTCCATAATTTTTCATCCAAAAACAGTAGGTATCTTTCAAATTTTTGTATATTTCAAATGAATGTATTTTTCGTGCCGAATATGTAAATTACGAACATAATAATATATATATTTTTTTAATAAAATAATATTATACTGCCTCATTGCAGCGTTGGGTAGTTATTTTTTTTCGTATACTCGACGACCTATTAAGCTTTCGTCACCAGTCTAGCTTTTTGCCAAGTATGTCGGGGTTGGCTTCCAGTCTCACCAGATGCAGTTCAATACAACTCGCCGGGATCCGTGTTACATCAAATCGGATCCCGGGATCGGTGGAGACAGACCCAATTTCAGTAGGTATTTTACATGACCTACCTGTACTCCGCAAACTAGTTAGTACTGAGTAATTACTAGTAGTTAGTCGCGGTTAAGATCTCAGGCGCATTACTTTGTGTAATTTATTTAATCAACGCTGCTATCAAAACAGTGAAGGAAACCGGTATGCCGTAGAACCAAAAAAATCGAAGACATGTGAAATCTACCCACCCGCTCTGGGCCCGCGTGCTGGATTTTAGCCCATCCCTCTCCTGGAGAGGAGGCCTGAGTCCCTACAGTGGGAACGTTATAGGCTGATGATGATAATTTCTCTATTGTGTCACCTAACTTTTTTATACATAATTTAAAATGCCAACTGTTTTTGTCCTAATCATCATTTTGTCCGAATGATAACTTACCCGAACTAAATATCACATAATATCACATGCCATAAAATTGAAATCCTTAGATATAATATGTCTTAAATCCATTTGTCATAAATATTACAATCAATAATATACGAAAGACATAAAATCGTTTTCCATAAAAGTTTTAAGTCCTAAATTAAAATAACATAATGTTTATTTTATCATCATAATAATATTATTAGAACAAAGTATAACAAAGCTTTTGGTCACGTCACTCATACATACAACGCAAGTACTTCATGACGCGCGCTCGCTTCGCTCGCATATTAAATAACACTAATATCTTCTGTCCCCGAAGTGCCGGGCCTCCGCCGGCCTCCTTCGTCGGCCTACGGCCCGGTGCCCATGCCGCCCATAAAGGATACTGTCCCGAGACGGCGATTCATCCACTTAGCGGACGACTAGCAACAGCCTATAATTTTGGTTATTCATCTGGCTAATCGGACGACTAATTAATTTTATTCATCCGCTAATCGGACGACTAGACACTTCGAATTTTTTTTAGGACTATAAAATTTATTATAAACAAACATACGGAATAATACACATTAGGTAAAGCAATAGTTAGGACATATTAATTTAGGTCATGTAAAATTAGGAGATTAAATTATTATAGTAATCGATATTATGACAGAATACTTTTAGAACTAAAGATAATTATGTTAATCAAAATTTCGGCAATTTGAACATTATGGTTAATGAAGTTTATGGCTAACGTGTTATGGATAATGATTTTCGGAAAAACAATTTTGGGAGAAGTAAGGGAGTACCGACCACAAGATACACCCGAGTCACAACCGGGTCTTACCCATAATTATGTGTGAAATCTATAAATTAAAATAACTACTTAAATGTAAATAGACCAATCTTTTTTTTATAATTTCCTAACTGAAAGACGTTAATTTACTTAAATGCAGGTTTCAATAATGCCTCACATTAGACGTAGAAGGATAAAATGTTTATATTAGTTAACCAAGCCAGTAAATACCTAAGTAATCTATACATATAATAAAACAGTAAAAAAACCGTGTCTGTACATTGAATATATTTAAAAAAAAAATATTGAGGGGGGGGGGTTTAGAAACAGTAATAGAGCACGAATCCAAAAAAAAAATTCTGTCTGTTTGTCTGTATGTTTGTACACGCTAATCTACGGAACTACTTGACGGATTTGAATGATTTTTTTTTCGTTGTATAGGTATTAAGTCTGGGCAACATATAGGCTATAATTTATCTTAGAAACTTGAAAATTTCCACGTGAACGAAGTCGCGGGCATCAGCTAGTCATATAATAAGCCAGATTTGATTAAAATTATACATCAGTTAATTTGAAAAGTGGTAACTGTGTAAGCAATTAGTTTATTGAAAACAAAAATATATTGCGAATATATTATGTTGTGTAATTGGAGATGCGGCTTAAGATAATGTCACTCAGACGTGCTAAAAAGAAGTATGCTCGTAACAAGTATGCTTTTGAGGTCAGTCGTTTAGAGCAAATGTACACACTCAAAAGATGCTTTATATTAGCATATTACCTAGTAGGAAACTAGCAAATAAGCATGTGTATTCCAGCCTTTAAAGCAGGTACTAGTTGGTTCTTTTCCTTATTTATGCAAAATCATCTTTTGAATAGTCATTTACTGTCAACTACTTTCTCTCTTCAATTGCCTCTCCAATTACTAGTGAAGGTTGGCAGTCAATTCCGCATTTCTGATTCGGTCTTTTACCAGTCTAAAAAGCTCCGCGGCGCTCTTAACTCCTGTCAACTACAGTACTACCATAAGTTATTATGCCTTGTAACTTTGTGACTGACTGTAGCCTGTAGCTTCGCTTTCTTTGTTTTTCTGACATTCAAAAGTACCTGTAATGGTCTAAATCAGGGATGCACAGACCGCGGCCCGGTGATATTGCAGTGCCGCCAGCAAAAATATTCCTTCGTGCATTTGAAGGGTAGGATAGTTGAGGTTTACAAATAATTATAATCTATATTAGATAATTTGAATCACGCGCGTTACTAAGCGGGCTCGCTGTGAAGGTGCATGATGCGTACTCAGAAATGTTCGTGCAACTCAAAAATTCTGATTGGTTGTGTGATCTACAGTTTTTAGTAGGCCTTACGGATCAAGTCATGGTTATCATATTATAATGACCTATGTTGCAAAACTAAGTATAACCAAGCAATGATGTATTTTCCTTACTTAAGCCCTGGGGCGGCTTTTTGAACCAGCCCTACGTAAATATTTCGGTCTGCCAAATGCCACTAAAATTTTCTAGCTCGCTACGCTCGCTCTTGCCACCGCGTTTCCTGAGTGTCCAATCCTTGAATACGTTACTAGTAAAAGTAAGTTAATTATGCAAACAATTTCGAGCTCGCTTCGCTCGCTCTTGCATTTTAGTACCACGAAAAAGAAGCACGTGCGAATTGTAACATTTTCAAATAATATAAAACTTGACTTTGTGCTAGCTTTCTTGACTAACAACGAAAAAAGGGGGCGGCCAAATTAGGTTAATATTTTTCGGTATTGAATATTAAAAAAAGCATAATTGCGAAACCACCTTGCAAATGAAAGTTTGAAAAAAAAATATGAATGTTAAAAAGATTGTAAGCGTAAAACAGTGCCACGCTTCAGACTAGTAGGTACTAATATTATTTTTGTAAACAAAAAAAATAGGCAAATATTTTTGTGAGTTTGTGCTGGTGGCCCGCCATTAGTTCATCATTTGCCAAAGTGGCCCTTGGTCTCCATAAGTCTGTGCATCCCTGCTCTAAATCAACTATTTTGAGTCTGAGTTTGAATTGCACACATTTTTTTTAGTCGGAAGCAAGGGGCATAGAAGATAATAATAATAATAAAGCTTTATTAATTCCACACAATCAAATAATGAATAATAACAATTAGTACCAATAATAAATAAATAAAAACAATAAATAACATTAATTATAAAAACACCAAATAAGATTACATCATCAGAATATTATTATCTTGCAACGTGCCCCGGCCCACCTCCATTTCTGGCTTTGCGAATTTGAGACGTATGATACCAAGGCGAGGACCAAAATCCAAACCACACATAGAGCTATGGAGAGACAAAATATAAAACACAGACATTCGCAATTGAACTAAAGTGACAGACGCTTAAATGTTCACATAGAAGATAATAAAACATAACTAGTGTACTGTCGAAGCAAATTAACTTAAAATTCTTATTTCGCCAATGATATCAGTTTATTATAATTTCCGTTTTAAATGGGATAAAAAGCATTTCTGTTGGAATTAAACAAATCTAAACACAGCCAGACCACATTTTCTATAATTTACCGGTGATTTAGGCAGGTCGCAACAGCAGCTGAACCCCCTACAAAATATAATAAATTGTGCATTACCCTTTGATATGCATCTGAGAAACACTATTGCTAGCGTCAAGGCATACTTAGACATTGCGCTCTGCGATCATATCTCTCTTTGAGAGGCGTCATTGCTGTAGCCTTTGCGATCTTCAATGCTTGTCTTACACGTCTTCCTAAATCTATATCTACCAGAGTAAGAAGCTGGAGTGCTTTCTTTTCAATATCACTTGGTACTCCTTCTAGTGAAGCAGCAAAGTTATTGGCTATCCTCTGTCGGTGTGCATCATTCTCCACAGCTATATTGTAAAATTCAGACATTGGTTGTAAGTCTACTGCAGTGCTCTCCATAACGAACAGTCTTTCTGTAGGCCTTGCCTCGTCTACATAAGGCATAGGGCCGTTGAAAGAGTTTGGATAGTAGTTCGGTGCGTCTTTCATGTTATCCTGTACAGGTGGCATTCCATCACGATTGTAATTTCTGTCATACAACGGAGCATTTATTCTTGAGTTTGCATGGTTTACTCCTAAACGATAGTGTTGGGTATCAGGATAGAATATCTTTCGAGCTTTAAAAACAGAGTCAGCTGGACCTACTATTCCTGGAACTAAGTTATCTGGGTTAAAAGCCGTTTGCTCAATGTCTCTAAAAACATTGTCAACGTTTCGATTGAATACTAAACGACCAGCTGTTACAGTTCGATAAGTTCCTCTTCGCCACTGTCTTGTTATGTCAAATGGATCATAATCGATTTTTGTTAGGTCATCTTTCGTTAAAATATCCATTTCTAATCTCCAGGCTGGATAATTGCCTGCATCGATAGCATTGTACAGATCTCTGTTGTAATAGTCCGGATCTTCGGCTCCTATGGCTTGCGCTTGGGCATTTGTCAGATTAAACAAGCCGGTCTCTGTTCTTAAGTTGAATTTGACGTAAAACTTATCACCATGCTTGTTGTATACTTCGTATGTATGAATTGGAAAATTGTTCATCTTTCTGTATCCGTCTGGTATTCCAAGATCAGAATTCAGCCAAAGAACTATATGCAAAAACTCTGGTCTCAAAGTTAGAAAATCCCATCTCATTGTGTTATCAAATATTCCAGTACGTGGATTTCTTCTAAAAGCTCGCACGAAAGAAAGGAATTCGATAGGGTCTTTATACAATATTGGTATATGTAAGCATACAAAGTCGAGATTTCCCTCTCTCGTATAAAACTTTACAGCTACTCCTTTCAGTTCTCTGCCCAGGTCAGTTCCTCCGAGATTTTGTGTAGCTGTAGAGAATCGTCCTAACATCGGTGTTCTTTTCCCGATTCCATTGAATACATCTGCTTTGATATATTCGGATACATCGTTGGTCACCTCGAAGTATCCAAAAGCACCTGTTCCTTTAGCATGAACCACTCGTTCAGGTATTCTTTCTCTGTCTAGATGTGACGTTAGGAGGAAATGGTGTTTGTTATTGAAAACGTCTGTGTTCATTGTGATCGTATCTCTGATGTCTATCGGATCTCCTGTTTGTTTCGTCCACACACCTATTGGTCTCTGAAACAGCAAAATAAAATGTAATTTAGCTGTCTGTTGCGATTTTGTTGTGTCACAATATTTATAAAGAAATGCCAATGAAACCAATGAAGAATATAGAAGATAGAAATAAATCATAACGAAGTATAACACTATTCACATACCGGATGTCGCCTTCTAAATTCAGCCAATTGCTGTGACACAGCATCAGCGGTTTCATTGTAGCATTGATATCCCGCCACATACTCTAAAGCCATGCAAATACAAGCACAGACTACAAGCGACCTCATCTTGAGAGGCAGTAAACAGTAAATTGGTTGCAACAGTGTTATATACGAGTAATTGAAGAATCAGCATAATGCCCGGAAACCACAGCAATATTTTTTGGTTTTAATTGAAGAAAAAATTATAATATTTGGGATGATTGGCAGGTACGATTGGATACCGGATGTTTTTCAACTTTAAAATAAGCCTACTTACATTTTTTTTGTGCTTGTCGTGCTATAGGACGGGAGGTTTCATTTTTTCATAGATTGGGATAAGTTACATGGTACAGTTTATTATAATCCTATCAAATAATAGTTTAATATGGTTAAACTACTGTTTTATACGAATCCGCGCATCAACTGCTTCAAAAGTGTGGCAACTGACTTTCATTTCGATAATAAATTCATATTCAACAACTGATAGAAACCAATTTCATTTAATAAAAAATTTCCTTACAAAAAACTGCGTGTTATTTCCCGCAATAAAACGGATATCAAACATTAGGTACGTCCCTATTATACAAGGTATTATTGAAACAACTGAAAACCTTTCAAGGGGTCATTGTTCTCTTGATGATTACAATGACCCCTTGTTATAAACATTTTTAGCTGTGGTTAAGCCTGAAATACCAAAGTAAATTCTTCTGCCCAACACAAATGTAAGAAGCGTATTTTTTTACGACTTCTGATCTTCGTCTTTCCTCAAAAAACATGTAATAATAATTATCATCTGCCTAGTTACATTAATTAATCAGGATCAGGTAAATAGATATAGCAATGAAAAGTCTAATGAATTTAAAATAGACAATAGAAAAGTTTATTTTATTTTATCCTTTTCAGTTGTAGAGTATACCACACAAATTGTCATTAATTAATTGTACGTTGTATCTAGAACTTACGAGTATTAAGGACCTTTATGTCAACGTTGGCCAAGAATTTCAAACCAAACTACTGAACCGATTTTGAGGAAGTAAGAATTTTACAAATCGGCTCATAATGATGGAGTTATGATGAGGTATCAAATATAAAAACACAACCGAATTTAGTACCTCCTCCATTTTTTGAAGATGGTTAAAAACAGTGTTTTGTTTGAATGGTATCAAGCGGCGTAATTTCGTTTAAGCAACAGTGGTTCAATTGTCAATAATAGAATATACCGTCTGCTTACTGTGAAAAGATGATAAATGCAGTTAGTGTCAATTCGAGTAAATCACTTTATAAAGTTTCAGTTTCAATTTAATCTATTTAAAACTCTATAATTACCTACATAAATGATAATACAAAATGTGTAAGATATATTGCCTGCTATATTTTTTTTCAAAATGTGTAAGATATCACAAATGCATTTAACTACGTTTTTAACTCAATTTGGTAAAAAAGTGCATTTATCATTTTTTCACAGAAAGCAGACGATTACCTTTATTTTGGGCATGTGAAGAGGAGAGATGAATCGCATGTGACTTAAAAAAGTCATCATTATCTGCCTAGCCTTTTCCGAACTATGTTGGGGTTGGCTTCCAGTCTAACCGGATGCAGCTGAATACCAGTTTTTTACATGGAGCGACTGCCTATCTGACCTCCAAAACCCAGTTAATACTAGGTAATATGATACCCTTTGATAAGACTGGTTGTCAGACTTTCAGGTCACTGACTACCTGTAACGACTGTCAAAGATCTATAAATGGCAGCCGGGACCAACAGTGAAATAGTGATGAATTTAAATTATGGATAGATGATGAGGGAGAAGAAGACGAAAGAAACGATGGATAGAGTGTGAGGAGTGATATGATGGAAAAAGGAATAAATGATAGCGTGACAACTGACAGGGCGGATTGGAAGAAAATACGTATTACGTCGACCCCAAATAACATGGGATAAGGGCAGGCAGATGATGATGATGAAAAAAAAAAAAAATTAAAAAGTGTTTATTACAAACATATGTCAAATACATTTTTACTTCTGCCAAACTACATAGCAGTTTGTTGGCAGACGTAGCTCCCACGATACTCTCAAAATTAAAGTATGTACGTTCACTTTTCCATTAACTTAAAAAATTACAAAAATAATCTAACCACAACAAGATTACTGCAAAATACTTTTACAAAATCAAACATGTTAAGCTGCTAGTTATAAATTTAGATCACATTTAAAATTACTAAGATTTTCACTACAGTTGGACAAAAGATAAGATTCAACTTTGTTTTTAAATGTTCTTTTTACCTTACCTTTATTACCTTCATTTTCCGTCGGGGCTGTGGGTTGTTAGAAAGAGATTATGGCGGTCTCGGCACAAGGGCTATGAAGGAACATGGGTGGTATTTAGTCAGTAGAAGTCTGACACTCCCTATAACATGTAGGTATACGGGAGGAGTCATTTGATGAATTCCTACAACCCTCCAAAAAAAAAAGTGCCGGAAGATGATGATGATGACTTTATTTTGCCAAAAAAAATTCAAGATTTGAAATTCAGAAAAAGCCTTGTTTTCAGAATTTGAAATTCAGAAAAAGCCTTGTTGGTAGTTTAGACAAGGGCAACTGCTGAGCATGGGGTTCTGGGTACGGTTGCCGGGTGGGGTTAAATGTTATTGGGATTTTCCATCGGGAATTACTGAATACGCTACGAATTCTAGATTTATGTCCGGTTGATACTCGTAGCAATAGGCTCGTCCCATATTACATGGGATTTATAACATAACTAGCTGTTGTCAGCGGCTTATCACCCGCTGCAACTCGAAAATAATCCCACGGAAAGATAAAGTCGGGATAAAAACTATCCTATGTGTTAATCCAGATTAAAAACTATCTAGATGTGTACCAAAGGGGATAGAACCGATGTGGCATATCAACCTGTCCGCCATTTTGTTTTTTTTTTCGAAATCGTGGCCCACGATGAAAGTGGTATGTATGCATAGAGGACATATAGACGAACAAAAAATGTCCAGTAACACGGTACCCAAAGTGTCACGTTATCGAGATATTTGAAGGTAAAGTTCGACAAATGAGTACAACGACAAACATTAAAAGTTTAAAAAAATAGCCTTATTACGTGTACAGGCATTAAATTGTATCTAAATAATAGTTCCCAGGTTGATTATTATTATACGCACGAGAAAATCCCTTAGCATCGCAATGAAACGCTATGTTATGTCAAAGAATAGTTTTCTCGGGCTCCTAGTAGTATGTAAGGTACCTATTCTCTTTCAATAACCAGTAATAATAATAATCAACGCCTCTATACACGTAAAAGATCTATTTTGTATGTGGTCATTGTACTCATTTGTAGATCTTTACCTTCAAATATCTCGGTAACGTGACACTTTGTGGTACCATGTTTCATGACATTTTTTGTTCGTCTGTATGTCCTCTATCCATACATACCACTTTCATCGAGGGCCGCGATTTCGAAAAAAAAACAAAATGGCGGCGGGTCGATATGCCAGCTCCCATACAAAAAAGTTCAAACCCCTTTGATCCAAATCCGTTCCGTAGTTTTTGCGTGAAGAAGTAACAAACATACACACTCACAAACTTTCGTATTTATAATATTAGTAGGAAGTGGAATAGTAGGATAAGGATATGCCCTGGCTAAAAAAAAATATTCTATTATAATTTTAAGTCCGTTAGTTAGATTATCGAAAAATATTGGATACGAGTTTTTTGTTTTATCAAAATCATAAAAATCGACGAAAATACCTACGTGTCAAATATTATGAGTGGGGACTTGTGACGTCACTTTCCGTAACAAAATGTGTTGAAATGTGACGTCACACGAGTTATCGAAGTACTGTATCGTCTTAATTTTTTTGTTTATGTGAAAAAACAAAAAATATGTGTAACATTTTTTGGAAATCTATCTGAAGGACTAATTAGTTTTTTTTTGCCATCTATTATAATTGGTGAAATTTGAGTTTAGGTACTATTAGTTGCACCTCTACATAAAGTTTCGGGGATTACAGTCGTGCTATTATGTTATGTGTAGAAGAATTGATTAGAAATCGCTTGCAGAACCGATACTTCCATAGGTATATGTTACTCTTAGAAAAAACAGTTGCGGTTCAAAGATTTCTCCTTGCAGAACCTCTAAATCACGTCTTTCGTCTTAAGTCTTCTGGACAGTAATAAACTGTTGAAATACTAGAATTGATTGGTGATCAAAATATCTAAAGTACCTACTTCAGGTTGAAATCCTGGTGTGCAAATATAACTCCTATTCACTAATAACGTTGGTCAAAAATACAGTATTAACCTACGCAAATATTTCGACGGAATATAAATCATAAATTAAATAGCGTTAAAGGATGTGTCGGTCATTATTATCGAATAACTCATACCTGCTTGTATGTTGTTATTGGAGGTCGTATATTTATATGTATATACTGGCCTGCGAGAAATAATCATATGTAACACATTGCTGTCACTGATTTAAATAAGCTTAGTTACGGGTTGTTTATATTCTATTGTACTTTGTAACTTGCTTGTAAAATATTAACCACGAATGAATATACTGTGCTGTCCCACTGCTGAACTCATCTTTATTTCAATTGGTTAGCGGTCACATTATGGCTGTAGATAATAGTGGAAAAGAAATCACGTTGGAGCAAATCAAAATGAAATTGTTACAAGAAGGAAGTAGACAGAGTAAGTTGAACACAGAGTACGAAAAAGCCTTAGTAACACGTAAAGTACAGAACGATGCTAGATCTAACACTAAAACTAATGATCGTAAGCAGAAGTTCGTCTACAAGTGTTTTAAGTGCCACAAGCAAGGACACAAGGCGTCCGAATGCAAGGAGCGGATAAAAACCGCGAATATCTGCCTGAATACAAAGGGGGCGATAAACAAAGATAATTGGTATTTAGACAGTGGGTGCTCAAATCATATGACCCATGATAAAAACAAATTGTTGTCTTACACACATGTAAACGGCAACATGAAGATCGCAGTAGCAAACCGGGAGAAGTTATTAGTGAAAGGACGAGGAAATGCTGAGCCACAAGTCAGCGAAAACGGAAAATTAATTTTAGAAAACGTTTTACATGTTCCTGATTTATCCATGAACCTAATTTCGGTGAGCGATTTGACCAAGAAAAATTATTGCATGAATTTTGACAAAGAAGGTTGCATGATTAAAAGTAAAAAACAAATTATTGCAAGATGTCAAGAGGTCGGTGGAATTTATGAGTTGACAGAAAATCAAAATGACATCGTGAATGTGACATTGTCAAAACAAAATGAAAATATTTCGAACGTTTGGCACAAAAGATTAGCTCATTTATCGCGTAATTATATGAATAAAATGAAAGTTTTAGTAAGCGGTATGGAATTTAAGAGTACCGATTTATGCGAGCCGTGTATTCCTTGTATAGAAGGAAAGACATGCAAAAGTCCCTTTAAAAAGCAAGGTACGAGAGCGAACGAGGTCTTACAATTGGTTTTTAGCGACGTTTGTGGACCAATCGAGGAGCCATCGTTCGGCGGTTCGAGGTATATTCTTCTATTTATCGACGATTATACTAGAAAGACTCATGTTTATTTTTTGAGGAACAAAAGCGAAACATTCGATAAGTTCCGTGAATATAAGGCGGAAGTTGAGAATGAGACAAGTAAATTGATTAAATGTCTGAGATCTGACAACGGCGCGGAGTATTGTAATGGTAAATTTAAATCATTTTTAAAGTCTGCAGGTATAAAACACCAGACGACTGTACCGTACACGCCGGAACATAATTCTGTCGGAGAAAGAGCGAATCGTACCATAATAGAGAAGGCAAGAACATTACTGTCAGAATCGAACTTGAGCAAGAAGTATTGGGCCGAGGCTGTAAATACTGTTGTTTACTTAAAGAACAGAAGTCCTACGAAAGCATTGAATAATGCGGTACCAGAAAAGCTTTGGAATGGAAAAGATGTGGATGTTAGTCATCTGAAAATCTTTGGTTGTTTGGCATATAGATTGATACCCAAGCAAAAGAGACGGAAACTGGACATGAAGACGGAACCGATGATTTTTATTGGATATCCTGATAATCAGAAGGGTTATCGTCTGATGAATCCTAAGACAGGTGAAGTGACGACTGCGAGAGATGTGAAATTTCTGGAAAACGTCTTTCTCCAAAAGGAAAACGTAGAAAAGTCGGAATTAATCATAAACCTAAATAAAGATTCTGTTCCTTCCAGTTTACCGAACGTATCTACAAGCAGATCTGAACATTTAGAGGCTCACAACGATATGTATCGTGATACTGAAAACGAGAACGTAGAAGTATCGGAGGACATAGGACATGAACCTATAGTACCAGAGGGAGTACCTGATGACGTATTGACTGAAGAAGAAGTCAGAATACCTGAATCAGAAAGGAGATATCCTTTAAGAGAACGCAGACAAGTCGACCGGTACGGATGCAATGTTATGTATGCCAAGGAGAGCAATCTTGATGGTGATCCATTGACTATTATTGAAGCGTTGGCGAGACCAGATGGTGATTTATGGCAAAAAGCGATAGATAATGAACTTCTGTCACTGAAGGAGAACCAGACTTGGACATTGGTGGATCTTCCAGCTGATAAGAAGCCTATCCAATGCAAATGGGTGTTCAAAATCAAGAAAGATAGCGATGGCAAGGTAACAAAGTACAAGGCTAGACTTGTAGCAAAAGGCTTCACACAGGTATGTGGTGTAGATTATACTGAGACATATTCTCCTGTAGTAAGAAGCTCTACTTTAAGATTGTTGTTCTCGCTAGCTGTTGAATACGGTTGGTTTATTGACCAATGGGATGTCACGACTGCCTTTTTATACGGAAAAATTAAAGAGGACATTTACATGCTCCAACCAAAAGGAGCAGTAGTCAAAGGTCAAGAAACCAAGGTATGCAAATTGCAGCGTTCTTTGTATGGATTGAAACAAGCATCAAATGCTTGGTTCAAGGAATTGGATAAAGAAATGTTGAATTTAGGCTTTGTACAATCAAAAATAGAACCGTGTTTGTATCAAAAGCAGTTTAAAAACAACAAGAAGTTGATTGTCGTTATTTACGTAGATGACCTTTTTATTTTTGGAAATTGTGAACAAGAAAAGCAGAAATTAAAAAACAATTTGCTTGACAAGTTTAAAGTGAAAGATTTAGGGCAGGCTAGGCATGTTTTAGGCATGAGGTTGAGGAGGGACAAAGATGTTATTTGTCTAGATCAGCAACAGTTCATTTCGGATATTTTGAATGACTTTAACATGACAGACGCTAAGCCAGTTTTAACCCCAATGGAAGTCGGTATGAAATTAGAAAGATCGACAAATTCTCATTGCGATCTGCCGTATCAAAGCATAATAGGCTGTCTAAACTATTTGGCCTGTAATACGCGACCAGACATAGCACATGCGGTAAGTGTACTTTCACAATTCAATTCATGCTATGATGAAATACATTTTAAATGTGCGAAACGGGTCTTAAGGTATTTAAAAGGTACGTCTAACCTTTGTCTCACTTTTAGGAAGTCGGGAGATTTAGACTTACGAGGCTACGTAGATGCAGATTGGGGAGGGGCACTTGATAGAAAGTCTTTCACAGGATTAATTTTCGAAATAGGTAAAAATATAGTGTCATGGGAGAGTAGGAAGCAAGCGACAGTATCCTTGTCAAGTACAGAAGCAGAGTACGTAGGATTAAGTCAAGCTTCGAAGGAAGCTCTTTATTTACGGAGTTTACTAAATAGTTTAACAGCTGTGGATAGTAAAGCGGTAGTAATATACAATGACAATCAGTCGGCGCATAAAATTGCAGGTAACAAAATGATGCATAATCGGACAAAACATATAGACATAAAATATCATTTTATTCGCGAGTGTGTACTTAATAACAAAATTGAGATAAAGTACATGTCAACTAATAATATGATAGCTGACATTTTAACAAAAAGTGTTCACAGCCCGAAGTTAAAAGAATTTTTAACGGATTTATCTCTATCAAATTATTCGATTAAGGGGGCGATGAGGAGTTAAATGTTTATTTTTATGTTGTTTTGGTAATAGATAATTTTCTATGTAGTTTTGTTATGCATTCTTTTCTTTGTTAAATTTCTTCTGTTTTTTGTACTATACTTTTGTATACAGCTAGTACAGTTAAACACAGAAGTGTTAGTACCTATTTGATTTATTTTTATGTACCGAGTATAGAAGTAATATGCATGTGTAATAGATTAAGGGGGCGTATTGGAGGTCGTATATTTATATGTATATACTGGCCTGCGAGAAATAATCATATGTAACACATTGCTGTCACTGATTTAAATAAGCTTAGTTACGGGTTGTTTATATTCTATTGTACTTTGTAACTTGCTTGTAAAATATTAACCACGAATGAATATACTGTGCTGTCCCACTGCTGATCTCATCTTTATTTCAATTGTTGTTTCCTTTTTATGTACAAAATACATTGCAATTTATGCTAAACTACCTGACCAGCTAAACTGCATCAAATAAGAGAGAGAATTATTTTAAAACTGTAATAGGTATATCTTAACTATAACCCAGCGCACGCAACGGAAGCTCTCTAAAGGAACACAATTTTTCGTTATTGCAAAATTTTTCTTTGATGCTCCACTCCTAGTGGTCGTAGCGTATTATTAGCGTATAACCTTCCTCAATAAATGGGCTATAGTCCAGTCATTTTAGGCCAAATTAGGTACAAATCTCGGAAAATCGACATACCCAGTATATTACCACATAAAAACTTGTATTTTGGCATCCTAAAAGTTGTCTCAACATTCACATTATGGTAACACATATGGTACGCAACGGAAGCTCTCTAAAGGAGCACAATTTTTCGTTGTTGCTAAATTTTTCTTTGATGCTCCACTCCTAGTGGTCGTAGCGTATTATTAGCCTATAACCTTCCTCAATAAATGGGCTATAGTCTAGTCATTTTAGGCCAAATTAGGTACACATCTCGGAAAATCGACATACCCAGTATGTTACCACATAAAAACTTGTATTTTGGCATCCTAAAAGATGTCTCAAAATTCACATATGGTTGGGTGACCGTCTATTAAAAATCTGAGGTTAAAGGTCACAAAAAATCGTTTTTTTACTGGGTATGTCGATTTTCCGAGGTCAACCCCTATAATGACTGGACTACTATCCGACCATTTTTGAAGTGAAAACTTATAAAATGTTAAATGTAACTCGCGTCAGATGGTCACGTGTCCTGCCCGTAAGGCGGCGCAAGGCGCTTGAGTGAATGTCATGTGCGTGTGTGTCAAAAGTCAAAAAATTAAATGTCAAGTGGATTTTTCTGAGACACTAACTCTGGTAAAATAATAATTCTAATTTATTTAGCGTTTTGTACAGAAGGAATATAAAGTCATTTTTTTTTGTAAAATATATTTAATTAATCAAAGAATGCACCATTGTTATCTATGCACTTTTGCCATGTCATAGGTAGTTCATTGATCTCTTTACTAAAAACATGGGGGCGAGAATCAATAAACTCTTTGAAGGCAGTTTGGGCTGCCGCATCGGAGTTGAATTTTTTTCCTTGTAAGAAGTTGTACAAATTCCGGAAAAAATGGTAATCTGTTGGAGCAGTGGCAGCACCGGGGAGTACGGTGCATGTCGCAGACATTCCAATTGTAGCTCATCTAACTTAGTGGTTGTTTGTTGTGCAGTGTGTGGTCTTGTGTTGTCGTGAAGCAGCAGTGGCCTAGAGCGATTGATTAATCTCGGTTGTTTAGTTCTTCCTTCATGGGTTGCAGTTGCAGACAATAGATATCTGCCGTAATCGTTTGTCTAGATTTTAGAAAGCTGTAGTGAACGACACCGGCGCTAGTCCACCAAACACTCACAAGTAACTTTTTCTGAGTCAATTTTCGTTTAGGGCAGGATTTGGCTGGGTCTCCAGTGTTAAGCCTTTGCGACGAACGCTTCCGATTATTATACAGTATCCACTTTTCATCACAAGTATGTAATGAGTAGCTTCACGATATTTGAGCGACCTAATATTTGTTTGAGTGTCAACGTCGTCCTGCATTTTTCCAATATTCAACAAATGATTTATTTATACTGAGTGGCATTTTATCTTAAATTAAGCGTTTCGAATAGAAAACCACTTAACGCCCCCAGGACCAGTCGCGCTCGGCGGGGCTCCTACTTCTGGGTGGCTTAATGAAAAATAACCACGAAGGGGATGGCCTAATCTGGCCTGCTCGGATGGTACAGTTTAAACTGCACAGTTTTCTGTCGGAGTCGGGGTGCCCCAAGTCCCGAGCTCGGCTCGCTCGCTCTTGCATCCAAGTTTTCCTAGTAGCGGGTTCGCAGGGTGTGTCAGGATCTCAGCTCACTCGCTTCCCGAACCGCCCTGTTTGTGTGAGTGATTGAGATTATATGTGTTAAAATAAAACACAAGGATTTTTGTACTAGATGACGTGGCCTCGACGCAAGGGCAAAGAAGGAACATGGGTTCGGTTTTTAGTCAGTAGAAGTCTGACACTCCCCTTCGCTCTGCCCAAGAGCGGGGGGGGGGTCATTTGATGATTTTCCACCCACCAAAAAAAAAAAAAAAGGAAGTTTGAATTGAAATTATGAAAATAACCTATCGTGTTTGTAAAACTATGTGCCCTTTCTGTATTTCTAGTCGCTTACTTAGTCATTTAGTCGCTCACTTAGTTATTTAGTCGCTCACTTAGTTATTTAGTCGCTCACTTGGTTAAGTCGCACGACCAGAATTTTAATATCTGAAATGGATTAATCACAACCCACTTTTTGTAAGCTCGTTCTGAATTTTATTATTAATCAATATTCGTCGTTAGTTTAGTTACTTTTTCGCTTACTCAAATTCATATCGCTCAAGTTATTAAAACAGTATCACAGTATTTCATCAGTAGTCACTATGTTCTTTTTTATTCGCTCGTTTTATGATTCGAAAACGCGGCGAATCGGGTATTGAGACTCATCATTCATTCAAAAGCTAGATAAATACTCGATTTCCAAAAAAAAAAACATTGATGACTAGAAGCGGCTGACAAAAAGATGCAGTTTATCAAACATTTAAGCATGCTGGATTTTGTTTTGCAATTCATATTTTATTTATTTTCTCATAATACGGATTTATATATGATGGTGATGTAAATCTTACCTGTGGATGTGGAACCCTTGACGAACCAAAAATTTTATAAAAATACTGAAACACAATTGAAATGTGAACACGTGCGGCAATTAGCGGCTAACGAAAGCGACTGACCGATATTTTACCAATATAATACCTGCAAATTTCAATTTTTATTGTTAAGACGTTTATACCTAAAGTAGCTCGTAATTTGAGCTTTCCGAATACTGTGCGACGTCTGCTAAATCCGCTAGTGTAGTAAAAATTGTCACGTTTGTGTACGAGAGCGCAATAATTTAATATTGTATTTAACCACATTAATAATTATGGTACGTTTATGCTAATAAATAAAGCAATCCGTGCGAAATTATTCCCTAACCGTTCCAAAATATTCAAAAATGCATAACGTTAATGTTATCACTTCTGCCGGCACTCTAACACAACCCGTTGTTTTTTTTTTCATTTCCAGTCTTCAGTTCCTGAAATTAGCGCGTACAACCAAACAAACAATCTCTTCAGCTTTCTAATATTATACAACATGATGATTGATGTTTCCTTAAGACGCTATTGCACTTGTTAATAATGATTGATAGCATAGATAACCCTGAATCTTATACAGTCAAATTCAAAACAAATAACCACTATAACGGGCAAATAACCAGGCAATTGGGAACATTAAAAATAATTTGTAGATCATTTAAAAACCGAAAAAAAAAGAAACGGAAGACTTTTTCTGTCAAACAAAATTAAATATTAAAGCAAATCACCGTTTCACAAACAGATTATATTTGCAAACGAAAATCATTTTGTAAGGTTCCTGCAAATATTAGGGTAAGTTTTACATGAATGCAATGAAATAAATACTTTTATATTTTGACAAAAAAATAAATGGTTCTTAAATAATACGAGTGGCCTGCGCCCCTTTTGTTGCAGGATTCTTTGGTGGGCCCTCAGCTGTCGGGAAGTTTCTTATTGGCAGGTTTGGAGGAGGAGTTGCTTGAGCAGCTAGCTCTGCTTGTGCTTGTGCGAGTGCTACTTCATAACCCACTCTCACTCGTCTACCCAAATCACGATCGATGATTGCTAAGTACTTGAGCGCTCTTTGCACCACAGGCGGCGTTACTGGCACAAGCGACGTAACTATATTGTCAATAAACCTTTGTCTGTGTGCTTCACTTTCAAGAATGTAATTGTAGAAATACCACAGGGGCTCCAAGTCGACAGCATTACTCTCCAGTACCTGTAACTTCTCCCTCGGTCGCTTCTCATCCACATAAGGTATTGGGCCATTGAAAGAATTTGAATAATAGTTTGGTGCGTTCTTCATGTTTAGCCTGGTAGGTGGCCTCCCATCGCGAACATACGTCTTAGCGTACAGTGGCATGTTTACGAAAATTTTGTTATGATTTCTTCCTAGGCGATAATTTTGTGCGTCCCTGTAAAACATTCTTCTACCTCTGAACAAAAAGTCAGGTGGCCCTGGAATACCAGGCACCAAATGGCCAGGATTGAACGCTGCTTGTTCAATATCTCTGAATTGATTTTCGACATTTCTATTTAATACTAGACGTCCTATCTGCACGGTGAAAAAAGTGCCATTCTTCCACAGTCTGGTAACATCGAATGGATCGTAATCGACTTTTTGTATATCATGTGGTGTCATCATGTCCATCTCTAATCTCCACGCGGGGAAGTTTCCTTGACCGATAGCATTGTACAAATCTCGGACATAGTAATCCGGATCTGTACCTTGTATCACAGCAGCTTGAGGAGATGTAATTGCTGAGAAACCTTGCTCAGTTCTAAAGTTAAACCTTACATAATGTGTCTCCCCATTCTTATTTGAAATTTCAAAAGTATGAATAGGGAAAGCATCCATTCTTCTGTACCCATCCGGAACTCCATAATCAGCAAAAAGCCAAAAGAAAGTATGAGTTACAACCGGGCTTTGTGTTATTAAATCCCATATAGCTGTGAAATCAAATAGGTTTGTCTGTGGATTTCTTTTTGATGCATGTACTAGGTTCAAAAAGAATATGGGGTCTCTGTATAGATAGACAGGCGTTTGCAGGCACATCAAATCTAAATTGCCTTCTTTGGTATAAAATTTAACTGTCATGCCCTTTAATTCTCTGCCGAGGTCAGAGCCTCCTATATTTTGTAATGCCGTTGAAAACCTAGTAACTAATGGCGTTCTCTTGCCAATTCCGTTGAACACATCAGCATACGTGTAATTGGAGACGTCGTTTGTAACTTCAAAGTAACCGAAGGCACCAGTTCCCTTGGCGTGGACCACTCTCTCTGGTATTCTCTCACCATCAAAAGTCAGCATTGTATCCAGGAGTAACTGGTTATTAAATTGGTCTTGGTTTATCGTTAATGTATCCCGGATATCTGTTGGTTCTCCATTATTTTTTGTCCATAGTCCTATCGGTAACTGCAAAAAAAAACACTAAATTAAAACTTAGATTTGTATTAACTTAAGTATTGAGTAATAAATCATTTCGAAACTACTGTTTGTTCGAAAATGTCCTATAAAGGAATATGTTTCAACTTAATAACTATAAAAAAATAAATACTGCCCGAAGTATTTTGTACCTAGCTTTCGATACATACAGAACCCTTCACGAAACTGTCACCTAAGCATTCAAACCATGTAAGTATACCATAAAATTGCTGTTGGGAAACGACTTGTTATTTGCGGTATAAACTATAACTTTTTATGGTAGAACTAACTGAAAACGCTATGGATGCAATAAATAGAGCGGGCGTCATGGGTCTATTTAGAATAAAGTAATATTAAAACTTGTATTTAAACAAAAAATAAAACAGTTTCAAAAAAAAAAATAGATTTCATTTTTTTTCCACCGACTTCAGAAACTGATTTTTCTTCTAAGTTTATTTTTCACTTTTTCGTGTTTTTTTTTTGAAGTCGGTTTTATTTTTTGTTAAAAAGTTTTTATTTTTCACTTTTTAACCGACTTTGTGGTTCACATGTAAGTTCACATGTTCATGAGTCATAATGTGGACAATGTAGTTTTTTTTGAGTTTTGTTTATTTTTCAAAAACTGCTTGTCCGTTTTCGATAAAAAAAATATGGGACCATTTGGGAAGTACATCCTTTCCAATAAAAAATGATTTTTTCAAATCGGTTAGCAAGTGACGGAGTTAAAATACAAACATTCGAATGGAGAACCTCCTTCTTTTTTTAGAAGTCGTTTAAAAACAACTCCTAATAAAAATTTGATAGTTTGACCCCCAAAATCTTCGTTATTAGAAGATTCCCCGATATGGTCCACAACAAAAAACTTTTCGTACTTACGGGGAGGACAAGTGCCTTTCGACTTCCTTAAGGATATCGGCTTTTTTTTACACCTTTTATGTCTACTAGATTAAAGTAAATCAAAATTTGTATTATCATCGACACGCTAAGCAGACGGTAGAACTCATCAGCAACAATGTTTTCAGTGCTTTACAATAGCAATGAAAACATAGTTGCTGATGGATTAAAAAAATAGTACGGGAATCGCGGAGCTATTTAAAGTAAAGGTATCATTAAAAACTTATATTTTTAAAAGAAAACTTTTGGAAAAGTTGAAACTAGAAGTCCAAAAAAAATCGCAATGATGGATTAAAAAATTGTACGGGGATCGTGGAGCTATTTAAAGTAAAGGTATCATTAAAAACTTATAATTTTAAAAGAAAACTATTGGAAAAGTTGTAACTAGAAGACACAAAAAAAATCGCAATAGAAAAAAAACCACTGGGCTGAAGTATATCAAAAATCTTTGTACCCACCGGATGCTCCTGTTTAAAATCCAGCAGCTGTCTTTCCACGGGTGTGTACGTGACATTCAGGTATCTAACACTTTTCACATTGACTGCCACACAAAGTAGGCACGCAACGATCACCTTCATGTTGGAAACCATCTGCGTGTTCCGCACCAGACCACCGATACTTACTTATATAGCCTTTATTAACAACCGAAGTAAGATCAATAAACTATAACTAGGTTCTGGCATTTAAAAGTGTTTACCATAATTCGCAGTTTACGGTTCTGTTTATCAGTGATTTTTTTTTATATTTTCACGTCAGATTTCTCCAGATATGGTTAACAGGTTAAGTCCCGTGTCAATTAAGGCACGGTGTTAAGAGGGGAGGGGGGGGGGGGGGTCACAGACTTTATCTTGGAACTTGAAATTTTAACTCATCTCGGGAACCTCCACCCTCTACACGAAATTCAAGCGATCATCCTATCTGAGACGTAATGCTAAATATCAGTATTTTTTGCCTAGGACGCTCCGTTTTTGAGATATTTTAATTTTTTTTTGTATAATGAACGCTTACAACTCGGAAACTGTGCATCGTAGGACTATGCTTTTCAGAACCTGAATGGTGTCTATGGCCAAGGTTAACCCGATACTGTAATATAACTGGGAATAAAAAAAAATGTTGGCAACCATAATTGTCTATACCAACCCTGCTAACATTATTAGTCGCCAAGTCATTTTTCTAGTCGCCGAGTTATTATTTTGAGCACCTCGCCTAATATTTCCACTGACTTGTTCAGTTTATTTGCTAGCTATACGCAGCTGCCAGTTTTTAGTTTTTGTATCACCCTTATTTTTGAAGCTCATTTAATATATTAATCGCGAAAATATTTATTTGCTACCAAGTTATTTTATTAGTTGCAAACACTTAGTTGCTTTTTAAGATATTAGTCACCTCGAAAATAATAAGCCATTCTCATTATCATCATTCGCCTGCCCTTATCTCAATTTATTTGGGGTTTCTTCTTCCATTCTAACCTATTTCGTCATCCCAGCAGTCACCATAATAAGCCATTCTATAGTATCTCAATTCTGCAAAGTTTGACACACTATTCTCATTGTATTCTCAATGATCGAAAAATTATGAACGAAAAGAATCTAATTTATCCGAGGACGTGAAAACAATTTCAAGCTCGCTTCACCCGCTCTTTCAATTTCTTGGTTCTCAAGAGTTTTGCATATTGGCTGTCTAAGAATAAGTATAGGTACATATCTGCTATATGAAAGATCAAGAGAAAATATAACACTTTCGAGCTCGCTCTGATATTAGGCGTTCTTTTTTGTTTTTCTTTCAAATAATAAAATTCAAACTTAGTGCTAAAAATGACAAGCTCGCTACGCTCACTCTTCAATCTTGACTTTTCTCAATATGTAAGCTTGTAAATAATTTGCACGCTTATTAAGAGTGTATCAAGACGATTATCATTTACCCGCTAATATTATGGAAATGTATCTAATGACATTATTACTCAATTTAATTTTAATGAATTACCTATGACTTTAATACAATTATGAAACCCAAATGTTTGCATGTCACATTATTATGACTAAGTATTATGGATCTAAAATATTTATGTTACGACCGAAACTGTACCAATACTTTTAGCAAATAAATTGATTTGATTTGATTTGATTCGACTAAATTACTCAGTTGCATGAATCGATATAAGTAATGATATATTTACAGTAATGGTTGATCACACATTAACGAGCCGACCTTGGTAAACGCGGCGTAGCCCGAAAATCGTTCCGTGAAGCTGTTATTAGTTAGCCTCAAACTCCTCAAAAACATTGGACGTGTACCATTGTAGAGAATTCTAAATCCTTCTTATTTAGTGGGCGTTCACATACTGAACAGTCTTTTAAAGAGAATAAACAATAGGTCTTTTCCCCGTGATTTATCAATAACAAACCAAAAAAAAAAATCAAAATCAAAATAAAAATTCATTTATTCAAACTAGGCTGATAATCAGCACTTTTCGAAGGTCAAAATTTACTTTACCTACTTTACTACAGTGAAACTTGGTTAACTGGGACTTGGATAAGTGAGAAACCTCTATAACTGGAACTCATACTGGGGTCCCATGAGACAGATTTGAATATCTGAGACACATTTAACCAGGTTTCACTGTATTTACATTTTTATAAGACAGTCCCCCAAAACGCCCACCCATCGACACTTCCTAGTGTTTAGCTGGAAAGGAATTTATCCGAGGACGTGAAAACAATTTCAAGCTCGCTTCACCCGCTCTTTCAATTTCTTGGTTCTCAAGAGTTTTGCATATTGGCTGTCTAAGAATAAGTATTGGTACATATCTGCTATATGAAAGATCAAGAGAAAATATAACACTTTCGAGCTCGCTCTGATATTAGGCGTTCTTTTTTGTTTTTCTTTCAAATAATAAAATTCAAACTTAGTGCTAAAAATGACAAGCTCGCTACGCTCACTCTTCAATCTTGACTTTTCTCAATATGTAAGCTTGTAAATAATTTGCACGCTTATTAAGAGTGTATCAAGACGATTATCATTTACCCGCTAATATTATGGAAATGTATCTAATGACATTATTACTCAATTTAATTTTAATGAATTACCTATGACTTTAATACAATTATGAAACCCAAATGTTTGCATGTCACATTATTATGACTAAGTATTATGGATCTAAAATATTTATGTTACGACCGAAACTGTACCAATACTTTTAGCAAATAAATTGATTTGATTTGATTTGATTCGACGAAATTACTCAGTTGCATGAATCGATATAAGTAATGATATATTTACAGTAATGGTTGATCACACATTAACGAGCCGACCTTGGTAAACGCGGCGTAGCCCGAAAATCGTTCCGTGATGCTGTTATTAGTTAGCCTCAAACTCCTCAAAAACATTGGACGTGTACCATTGTAGAGAATTCTAAATCCTTCTTATTTAGTGGGCGTTCACATACTGAACAGTCTTTTAAAGAGAATAAACAATAGGTCTTTTCCCCGTGATTTATCAATAACAAACCAAAAAAAAAAATCAAAATCAAAATTCATTTATTCAAACTAGGCTGATAATCAGCACTTTTCGAAGGTCAAAATTTACTTTACCTACTTTACTACAGTGAAACTTGGTTAACTGGGACTTGGATAAGTGAGAAACCTCTATAACTGGAACTCATACTGGGGTCCCATGAGACAGATTTGAATATCTGAGACACATTTAACCAGGTTTCACTGTATTTACATTTTTATAAGACAGTCCCCCAAAACGCCCACCCATCGACACTTCCTAGTGTTTAGCTGGAAAGAAGAAGTGGCGGAACAAACTCCCCAGCACACATCTGTCTGTTAGGTTGGTTAGAAGAACCAGACTCGATACAATAGCAAGGTGTCAGTTACATTTAAGATTTACTACAGACACAATCAGTAATAAACAAAAGTATATAACAATAAACAATGTAAAAATAAAATAATAAATACATAACATAACAGTAAACTAATTTTGGAGAAAGAACACAAATAACAAACATTGTCTTGTGTTCAACTCAGCGACCAACTATTCTTATCATCTAAGTAGTCGTTAATAGAATAGTAAGCTTTTAAACAAAGATTAGATTTAACTTTGGCTTTAAACTCATTAAATGGCAAGTCTAGAAAAGAAGATGGTAGTTTATTATAAAATGTAATCCCGAGCCCTACGAATGAATTGTGAACTTTGTGAAGCCGGTGAAAAGGAGCGCGTAGTTTATGCTTATTTCTAGTGTTAAAGTTGTGGATATCACTGTTTTTAGTGTACAGGTGGATATTTTGTCTAATATATAAAACTAGCTGATGCCCGCGACTTCGTTCACGTGGAAATTATGATGTCTGTTATCGAGTGGTCCTAAGCGCAACTGAGCATGTGGTCTGGGGTTTGATTACCGAGAAAGGCAAAAGGTTTTCTCAGTAGAGGCCGCAGAGTCTGGTTTTGTGCCCGTTTAATAGCAATAGCCAAAATTTGGAAAAACGTGCATATTAAGTTCATTATCTGTTGGCACTGGATGGATTCTTCTGAAAATATATTTTTCCCATTAGAAGCAGCTTATTTACAAAGACACTTGCTTCTTGGTCGTTATACAGTTGGACGCGGATGTTGCACGTAAGATGGAGCTTCTCGACCATGGACCACAGTGATGGCGACGCCTAGACACTTGCGTTTATTTCATCCACCGGTGTACCCCCTAAATAACTGGCAATGTCTGTCACCTGCGAACATCACGACAACACTGCCCATCAGCGTTTTGTCGCCGTGGATGTCCTGCAGACTGCGGTTCAACGCCTTTAATGCATGCTTGTGCGATATTGCGCTCTCGTCCCATACTTAACTTGCACTGCTACAAAAGGACTCACCGGTGATGCAACATCACCAAAAACTGTAACCGGAGCCGGTTGGGCCAAGATTCGGCGGCAACTTATAAACGGAATGTGCAGTCTGGCCATAGTAAAGCAAAGTTTTGGGAGGTACCTGCACTGAATCAGGTGGGAGAAGACGCCCAGATGCTACCATTGCCCGGAACGGCCGGACGACACGGTGGAGCAAACCGTGGAGTTCGCTTGGGCGGAGCCCCGCCGGTACCTTGTAGCGGCGATCGGCGGCGGCGACCTCTCGCTCCTCTCTCCCGACCCTGGTGCAAGCCATGGTCCGGGGCGAGAGGGAATGGGACGCCGTCGCCTCCTTCTGCGAAGCAGTGATGCTAGCGAAGGAGGTTGCGGAACATGAGAGGGAGAGAACCTCTCGTCCCAGCCGCCGCGGGAGACGCTTCGGGCGTCGGGGGCTACGTGATGGCTTCCGGCCACCGTAGGTGCGGGCCTGTGGATGGTGAGTAGCGAGCTCCCCGTCCGTCCATCTTATGACGACGACATCCCTCAAAGAGATGTCAGCATCAGGGGTCGCCAACGCTGCGGGTTTTTCGAAAGAGATACCGTGCCCGACTGCCCAACACAAAGGGCTAAGAAGGAACATGGGTGGTTTTTAGTCAGTAGAAGTCTGACACTCCCTACCACTCTGCCCAGAGCGGGAGGAGTCATTTGATGATTTCCCACCCCCCAAAAAACAAAAAAAGACCCGAGAAAGCCACAGTAACAGCTATATGAAGGCACGGTTGGCGCAATAGCTGCACAGCTGGGCGATTGATTGTGGTGCTGATCCCGTTTTCGATTCCCGCACAGAACAAAGAAATGTAATTTTAATTTAATTTTTGCTATGAATTTGAGATTTTTTCTTACTGTGCTGTGTACATTGGTAATTTTTTTGTTATCTATTCACGGAAAATATTCACACCGTGATTCAGGAAATGGTGTCCAATTATGAACAACGCCATCTATCAAAGATGAAGTTAAACTGCAAAAAATTAATGCATGGAAAGTGAACACACACTATAGCCAAGTAGCGTCATTTAGACAAATTAAGAGTACCTATTGGTGCCGTAACTTTTTAAAAAGGTCTATTTAAAAGTTATCTGAACACATTTATTTATTAGTACTTACCGTCTTGATGCAATAGATGTCGTTGCATGTATCTTCCGTAATGATTATAAGTTCTTCAAATTCATATATATCTATCGGATATCAGTATCGGATTACAATGAAACAAAAACTAAAACCCTAATCACATTTGGCTTCATAATCCATACAAACTAACATGGACAAATGAAAACAATAGATTAGCTTTATAATCACCTAACTCTATTTTTACCCGACTACGGCAAAGCCAAAGGAGGGTTATGATTTTGACTGGCTATGTATGTATGTATGTATGTTTGTATGTATGTATGTTTGTATGTATGTATGTTTGTATGTATGTATGTATGTGTGTATCTTCATCTGTTCCCTCATAGCTTCTAATCTACTTAACGGAACTCGACATATGAGGTATCGTTAGAACCGTCTTAATTTTCTGCTGAACATAGGATACGTGACGTGTCACAAAAAGCGATTTGGCGCCCTCTAGCGGACAAAAAGTAAGGCTTAAAAAATAAAAATGGAGATAAATACGCCGTGTTTGGTATCATTTGAAAGGGCCTCACTTGTACATTTCCAAAATATTGTTCAAATTTAAAATCACACCCTCTAGCGGACAAAAAGTCAAGAGTAAAAAAAAAATTAACACCAAAATTGTTTAAATAAAAAAAGTAAAAAACTAAAACCCGACTACGACAAAAAAAACGACGCTGAAAAAGTATGAAACAAGATTTTCAGGATAGAACAAAAAGAAAAGCCGTAGTCACACGTTATAGGTACCAACCTAAACACTTGAATACCGTGTGACTACGGCTTTTCTTTTTGTTCTATCCTGAAAATCTTGTTTCATACTTTTTCAGCGTCGTTTTTTTTGTCGTAGTCGGGTTTTAGTTTTTTACTTTTTTTTTATGAATAGTTAAAAACATCTTTAAGTATAGTACAAAATCAGCAATAAATTCAGTGTATGTCTTTCTAGGGCGTCTACTATGGACCCCCTATGCAACGTTGATTCAAAAAAAAATTATAGAGATTTGAAAATCTTAGAGCATCAAAATAAAAATAAATAGTACTCACAAAAAGTGAAAACCGCGCTGGGGATTGAACTGGCGAAAATATTGAATATTTTTGGAAATCTCACAACATTATAAAAAAAAAACAAAAAGAAGACTGGCTCTGATTTGAACTTACGTACATTTTTTTACGGGGAGGTCGCCAAACCGTTACGCTACTGACATCGGTGATAAAAAGTTCGAAATAGCCGTTCTATTGTAATAGTATGACAGATATCAGCTGTCAAACCGCTGGGGCATATGGACATAATGCAATATTGCTCACCCCTTTATGTAATTATAGCGATATTATATAGCCCATGTATAATTCCAGACTATAATCAATCTCTGTGCCAAATTTCATTCAGATCCGTTGAGCCGTTCTGGCGTGAAAGTAGGATAGTGTAGCTGGGCTCTTGGAGTTCCACATCAGGTGTTCCAGATCTTCAAATTTATTCTCTAAGCAGAAAATGCTCATCACGTGGAACAATTTTTGCTATGGTACCATTTTTGTATCTCTTATAGTTAAGCTGGTCTGTTGCAGTTCTGCATCAGGTGTTCAAGTTTCCAAGATAAATTATAGCCTATATGTTGCCCAGACTAAATACCTATTCAACTAAAAAAAAATATTCAAATCCGTCAAGTAGTTCCGAAGATTAGCGTGTACAAACAAACAGACAAACAGACATTTTTTTTTTGGATTTGTTCTCTTTTACTGCTTCTAAACCCCCCCCAATAATTATTTTTTAAATATATTCAATGTAAAGACACAGTTTTTTTACTGTTTTATTATATGTATATTTAGATGTTGGCAAAGATGTACTGAGAAGCAACCGTGAGAATACCAATCTCCTTAAAAAAATCTCTAAGGGAAACTCGGGCACCCAGCTGATAAATTGCACGAACCGTTCGCTTCTGCAGTACAAATATATTTTGAATATCAGCAGCTTTGCCCCACAGCAGAATACCGTAGGACATAACGCTGTGAAAATAACTAAAGTAGACTAACCGTGCTGTACCAACGTCAGTGAATTGTCTTACTTTTCTGACGGCGTATGCGGCTGAACTTAGCCTTCCCGCTAGGCTTGATATGTGTAAACCCCATTGTAATTTTGAATCTACTGTTATGCCCAGAAATACAGCAGAGTCGGCAGTTTCCAGCTCCTGATTGGCGAGGATAATATTGGGACCTAGATTTCTAACATTGGGTAAAGCGAACTTAATTATTTTAGTTTTCTTAGCATTAAGAACAAGGTTGTTTGTTGTGAACCAATCCGTGACCATTGATAGCGCGCTGTTTACGTCGTCAAAATCGTGTCTATTTTAAAGATAAGAGAGGTATCATCTGCAAATAGTACAACGTCACAAAAACCCTTTAAATAATATGGCAAATCATTAATATAAACCAAGAATAAAAACGGACCCAGTATTGAACCTTGAGGTACTCCTAGCCGAACCGGTAGCCCGGAAGATTTCGCGCCATTTACGTCTACACATTGGAATCTATTTTGTAAATACGAATCTATCACATTAATTATCCAATTTAGTAGCATTTAATCTACTAAAGGGGGAAGCAGCTATTTTTTATTGTCTAATTACATATAATTAATCAAAATCGCCTTTTAAACATGAGCCTACTCCAGCCTGACATTCAAAGGATTCAATAATTGACCTGACCTGTCTGACCAGTGTTATCTATATACATTAGAAATAAATGGCAGTGCATTTTTGTGTAATTATTATGAAATTATGATTCATGCATTGTTGTAATTATATTATTACAACGTACATATTATTATACGCTCAGTAACTACATATTTAGGTTAAAACAATACATAAATAGGTAGCCTGTATGTAATAGTTATAGCGATATATGCTTCTTGTAGCAGTTCACCCTAGCGTGCTGCTCACTGAATAGGTTAAAATGTAATGTAATGTATTACAAATCGTTATCCAGAGTTATAAGAATAAAATTCGCTTGCAATGGATTTCATTAGGTATCTAAACGAAAGGGTGCTCAACTCTGAGGCGAGCCTAAGCTGGTATAAAATAAGGTGTAATTAATTACTATTAATATTTCATCATCATCATCATCATTTCAGCCGAAAGACGTCCACTGCTGGACATAGGCCTCCCCTAAGTGTCGCCACATTGACCGGTCCCATGCGTCTCGCATCCAGCGGATCCCCGCAACCTTCACCAGGTCATCGGTCCACCTAGTGGGAGGCCTTCCAACGCAACGTTTATTATTATTTATAGAGTAAATATTATTCTTTGAATACATTTGCAAAGTAACAATAACACTTGCCCTACCTGGGAATCGAACCCAGGACCTCATGTACAGCGGGCGCTTTTGCAACCACTGGATCATCAAGGCATGTAACTCGTGAATCATTCAGACATTTACCACGTATCCCTGTTTTTTTTTAAGGAAAAGTAATTTGAAGGAAAATTAAGGGTAAATATAACATAATACGTTATTTTTATCTGACACGTTAACCAGAATTAAAGGAATATTACAAACAATTTTCACATTATTGAAAAACTAAAGCTGAGATGGAAGAGTTTATTTGTCAATCCACATTGTGTTTCAAGGAAAGTCGCCATTCCAAAAACAAATTTATTTGCAAAAGAAAATCATTTGGTATGCCTTTTGTAAATATTGGTATATTTGAATACGACGAGAATTTAATAGTTTTTATTTTCAATAAATGTGGTTGTTACAGAATACGTATGGCCTGTGCCCCTTTTGTTGGGGGATTCTTTGGTGGTCCCTCAGCTGTTGGAACGTTTCTTATTGGTAGGTTTGGAGGAGGAGTTGCTTGAGCAGCTAGCTCTGCTTGTGCTTGTGCGACTGCTACTTCATAACCCACTCTCACTCGTCTACCCAAATCACGATCTATGAGCAACAAGAACTTCAGCGCTCTTTCTATAACAGGTGGCGTGACTGGCACAAGGGACAGAACTAAATTGTCAATGAACCTTTGTCTGTGTGCTTCATTTTCAAGAACGTAATTGTAGAAATACCACAGGGGCTCCAAGTCGATAGCATTGCTTTCCAATAACTGTAACTTCTCCTTTGGTCGCTTCTCATCCACATAAGGTATTGGGCCATTGAAAGAATTAGAATAATAGTTTGGTGCGTTCTTCATGTTTAACCTGGTAGGTGGCGTCCCATCGCGAACATATGTCTTGGCGTACAGTGGCATGTTAACGAGAATTTTGTTATGATTTCTTCCCAAACGATAATTTTGTGCGTCTCTGTAGAACACTCTTCTACCTCTAAACAAAAAGTCAGGGGACCCTGGAATCCCGGGTACCAAATGTGCGGGATTGAACGCTCCTTGTTCCATATCTCTGAATTGATTTTCAACATTTCTATTTAATACTAGACGTCCTATCTGTACGGTGAAAAAAGTGCCATTCTTCCACAGTCTGGTAACATCGAATGGATCGTAATCGACTTTTTGTATATCATGTGGTGTCATCATGTCCATCTCTAATCTCCACGCGGGGAAGTTTCCTTGACCGATAGCATTGTACAAATCTCGGACATAGTAATCCGGATCTGTACCTTGTATCACAGCAGCTTGAGTAGTTGTAAGTGCTGAGAAACCTTGCTCAGATCTAAAGTTAAATCTTACATAATGTGTCTCCCCATTCTTATTAGAAATTTCATAAGTGTGAATGGGGAAAGCATCCATCCTCCTGTACCCATCCGGAATTCCGTAATCAGCAAAAAGCCAAAAGAAAGTATGAGTCACAGACGGACTTTGTGTTATTAAATCCCAACGGGCTGTGAAATCAAATAGGTTTGTCTGTGGATTTCTTTTCGTTGCATGTACTAAGTCCAAAAAGAACTTGGGGTCCCTGTACAGATAGACAGGCGTTTGTAGGCAAGTCAAATCTAAATTGCCTTCTTTGGTATAAAATTTAACCGACATGCCCTTTAATTCTCTGCTGACATCAGAGCCTCCTAAACCTTGTAAAACCGTTGAAAACCTAGTAACTATTGGTGTTCTCTTGCCAACCCCGTTGAACACATCAGCATACGTATAATTATAGACGTCGTTTGTAACTTCAAAGTAACCGAAGGCACCAGTTCCCTTGGCGTGGACCACTCTCTCTGGTATTCTCTCACCATCAAAAGTCAACATCGTATCCAGGAGTAACTGGTTGTTAAATTGGTCTTGGTTTATCGTTTTTGTGTCCCGAATATCTGTTGGTTCTCCATTATTTTTCGTCCATAGTCCTATTGGTAACTGCAAACAAATCATGAAATGAAAACTTACATTGTATTATTAACTTAAAGCACTTCTTTTTAAAACCTACTGCTTCTTAAAAAGGGTATTTTAAAAGAATTTGGCCTGATTAAATAAATACAAAAGTACCACTCCAAGTATTTTGTACCTTAGCTTTCGATACATGCGTGGTGTAAATGGACCATACACCAAACGTTCTGTACACCATACTAAGTAACTCTACTCCAAAATGGTTGCTGAAAAACGACTTGTTTTTTCAATGTGAAATTACATTCTGTGGTAGGACTCTCCACACGTTGGAGAGCAAAAAAAACGGCTTAACTAAAGGTAGTGTTTTGGTACCACTTCTATTCAACATCCATACTAACGATCAAGCATCCAGCCTGTACACTATATAATTTTACGAGTTGCCATGGCTGGCCTGGAAGTTTTAATTGACTCCAGAAACAGGTAGGCCGAAGCAAGTAAAATCGAGTATAATTGTGGTGTTGCCCAATAAACTATGATGCACTGGATATCATGTCCTGCCTGTTCTGTTATTTACACATCACAGGAGCAAATGGAGGCTACTGAAAGTGCCAAACTCGTCGCCAAATGGGCCGATTCAATTAGTATTGTCATCGACACGCTAAGAAGACGGTAGAGCATTATAAAGCACTGAAAACCTGGTTGCTTATGCTGATTGTTGCTGATGTGTGCAATAAATAGTACGGGGATCGCGGAGTAAAAAATAAAACTTTAAAAAAAATTGTAACTAGAAGAGGTATGGCACACAAAAAGAATGCAATGACGGGGAGAGCAACTGGGAGTGTATATAAAAAAAAAACTTTGTACCCACCGGATGCTCCCGTTTAAAATCCAGCAGCTGTCTTTCCACGGGTTGGTACGTGACATTCAGGTATCTATTACTTTCCACATTGACTGCCACACAAAGTAGGCACGCAACGATCAGCTTCATGTTAGGAATCGTCTGCGTGTTCCGCAGCAGTCTACCAAATTTGCTTATATATCCTTTATTAATAACCGATAAAGGATCAATAAACTACAACTAGATTTGGGCATTTAAATATGAGTAATGTTTGGCATAATTGTACTATACATATTGCAGTTTATGGTTCTGCTCATTTGTGCACTTTTTTTATATCTTCACGTCTATAACCGCGAAGTGTGAGGCAGTGATAACGCTAATAGGTTATCAGAAGTAACTACATGTTTTCTAACTTCTACATGCTTTATCGTACTTAAGTCTTACACTCAAATAATGAAATTGTTCTTAGTTTGGAGTCCAGACGATTTCTTTGGAGTGTAATGATGCTGCATGGTAAATGCAATAATAGATTCATTATTTTGTATACACACATATGGACTACATACCTTTATCTAAGGTCATTTAAAGAAAGAAAGCTCCCCATCCCCATCCTCACTCATATTGTAAATTTTTCTCCCTTCTCTGGTGTATTTCCGTCGGCTTGGAAACAGGCACAAGTCAGCAGTCCTACTTCCTTGTCCCACTTTAGACCCATCTCCATTCTTCCTTTTCTCTCCAAAGTTCTCGAACACATTGTTCATGGCCAAACTTCAAAGTATCTATCGTCTAATGCTCTTATTTCCCCATTCCAATCTGGCTTTCGTACGGGCCACAGTACTGTTACCGCACTCCTGAAGGTTACTGACGATATCCTTTTTTTTTATTAGCCGACTTTGTGTCCCACTGCTGAGCAAAGGCCTTTCTCTTTCCATATGTCTCTATCATGGGCGATCCCTGGCCATGTTAGCCCCGCAAACATGATCAGATCGTCACGCCACCTTCGCCGCGGTCGACCTCGACGGCGCTGTCCTTCCTCAGGCGTCCAGTGAGTGACGCTCTTTGCCCATCTCTCCGGGTGCATCCGCGCTACGTGGCCTGCCCACTCCCACTTCAGCCTGGCTGTTTTTTCTCCAACATCAGCTATTTTAGTTACGGAGCGCAGGGTGGTGTTTCTAACGCGATCTGTTCGCTTAACACCAATTATGCTGCGCTCGATTGCTCGCTGGCAAATCTTGAGTTTGGACTTCTGTTGTTCAGTAAGTGACCAACTTTGTGCACCGTAGGTTCTATTCTATTTATCTTCGGGGACGCCGGCAGACACCAGATGGGCGATCAGTCCTTTCGTTGTGGATTATTTCGCCCAGTTCCCCATTTTGGTGGATCCCCTTCATGGGTTACTGGTGGTCGGCATCGCGAATCTTCCTGTTGCCTTGCAGAAGCTCACCAGTTGTTCGGTAGAGATTTCTGCGAGCTTCTCTTCATTAATCTCATCTGTTCCTAGGATTTCCCATCTGAGTGGCTCATACATTGTGCATTCCGCCACAAGGTGGAAACTTGTTTCTTCTGCTTCTCCACATGCTGGGCATATGGGATCTTCCTTTACTTTCATAATCGTCAGGTGTCTATTGAGTCCACAGTGTCCTGTTGCGATGCCTAGTCTTATGTTTCCCCTGCTCATTCTGAGTAGCTTGTGGGATTTCTTTTCATCATATGACTTTAAGAAGATTTTCGATTGTCGACAACCTTCTGTTGCATTCCATCTTTTATTTGACTCTCCTGTGGTTATTCTATGGATGATTCCTTTTGTTATATTATGTGGGATCGGTAACCTGGGCTCTGGTCCCACAAAGGTTTCATCCGCTCCTTTTCTGGCTAATTCATCTGCTATCTCATTCCCTTCGTGTCCTTGATGACCAGGGACCCATGCGACTGTTACTTCTGCTTTTTCCGCTAGCTGGTTGAGTGCTTCCTTACACTCTTTAACCAGTGCAGATGTGACTTCCACTTTGTTCAGTGCTTTGAGTGCTGCTTGACTATCACTATATATAACTATTTTGGAAAGATCACCTGTAAGGGCGTTTCCAATTATTCTGGTACATTCCATAATGGCATGTATTTCTGTCTGGAACACACTAGCGCCTGTTCCTAGTGAGAATGATTTATTTATCTCCAGTCTTGGTATGTGTATCCCAGAGCCGGATAGCTTAGTTGACTCTTTCCTTGATCCGTCTGTATAGCAGACCGCCATAGAGGGATCACTCTCAATTGTCCATTCTTCTCTTGTGCCTATATGTATTCTATACTTTTTTTCGAAGATCTTCTCTTTTTTGATTAAGTCATTGTTGGCCATAATCATTGATAGATTGTCTTCGTACAGATTTGCTATCTCCGAGTGACCTTTGTCCATAAAATTGCCTTTCCAGAGGTTCAAGCTTTTCAGTTTGAACCACTGCTCCAAGGCTCTTTTCTTGACTTGTAGACTAAGCGGTATCATTCCTAGTATGACATCCAGGGCCGCTGAGGGAGTCGTCCTCATTGCCCCAGAGATCATTAACCCGGCCATTCTTTGAACTTTTGCTAGCTCTGTGCTGTTAGTCTTGATTTGTGTTCTGTGCCACCATACTATTGCTCCGTGTATAACTCTGGGTATGATGATGGCATTATATATCCAGGCTACTATGGCCGGTTTCATTCCCCAGGTTCTACCTATAGCTCTTCTGCATTGTAGTAATGCAATTTTTGCTTTCTCACATGTTTCTTTTATATGCGTCTTGTATGACATGGTTTTGTCTAAGATCACTCCTAAGTATTTTATTTCCTTAGTTACTTCTATCCGTTCACCGTCTATGTATATTGGTGATAACTCCTTGTATTTCTTTCTTTTTGTAAAAAGGACTAGCTTCGTTTTAGTGGGGTTGAGGTTCAGTCCCCTTTCCCTACACCATTCGAGGGTAGCCCTAATTCCTTTCTTCATTACGTCACTTATGGTGCTAAGTACTTTTCCAGTAATTAATAGCACTCCATCGTCCGAGTATGCTTGTAAATATATGTGCATCTCGTTTAGCTTCTTAAGCAAATCGTCAAGTAGCAAACACCATAGGAGCGGCGAGATGCAGCCTCCCTGGGGAAAGCCCCTCATCGCTCTCACTGTGATGGTATTGTTACCTAATTCGGCCTGAATTGCTCTGTGTCTTAGTACGTTTTCTATCCATCTTGACATGTAGCTTGCTATGCCTTCCCTTTGTAAAGCGGCCTTGATCGCTGTGGAGTTGGCTTTGTCAAAAGCTCCCTCCACGTCGAAAAAGCAGCCCAATGCAAATTCTTTGTTTTCTAACGCTCTTTCGATTCTTACCGCTATGTTATGGAGAGCTGTCTCCGTGGACTTGCCCTCCATATATGCATGTTGATTTCTCTGTAGCGGTGTGTCACTTTTTTCCACTTTGTTTCTAATGTGTCTGTCTATTATTTTCTCTAGGGTTTTCAGCACAAAAGATGAGAGACTGATGCACCTAAAAGATTTTGCTTCGTGGTACGTCGTCCTCCCAGGCTTGGGGATGAAGACTACTCTAACTTTTCTCCAATTTTCAGGTATATAGCCTGTGGCCACACTACTTCTGAATAGAGCTAGTAGATCTTAGTTAATATACTTGTATGCCTGCTGTAATATCTTCGGGAGTACACCGTCCGGGCCAGGTGCTTTGTATGGTTGGAAGGATGATATACTCCAATCTATTTGGTCTTCTGTAATGATTTCCTCGACCTCAGCTTGTGTCACTTCGCCTCGGTTTTCGGTCATCATTGTTTCCTCTTGATAAGTTTCACATCCAGGGAAGTGACTTCTCATCATTTCGTTCAGTATCTTTTTTGGGTCGGATATGATCTCTTCCCCTATCTTTAGGCTTCCTAGTTTGCATGCTTTGTCTTTCGACAGCACCTTGACTATTCGCGCGGTATCAGTGTGTCTACTGATATTTTCACAGTAGGCGTTCCACCCTGATCTGCTTTCTTTCCTGCACATTTGTCCTAGTTTGTTCCTTAATTCTCTATATTTGTCCCAGTTCTCATCGCCCCCTTTTCTGAGGGCAGTTCTAAGAGCTCGACGCGTGCTTTTTCTGACCTTCCTTAGTGTTTTGTTCCACCATGGTTGGCCTTTACCTAGTTTTAGTTCCTTAAGAGGGCATGCGCAGTGGTAGGCTTCTGTTAATGCCTCCTCTAGACGCTTGGCTTCCTTTTCGAGTTCCTCTGCTGTGTCGTAGCTTTGTTTTTGGCTAGGAGACCATGTCTTTATTTTTGAGTCAAAAATCTCCCAGGAGGCTTTCTTTGCATTTCTGATCATTACTTTCTCCATCTCACAGTCCAGACTGAAGATGATCCTACGGTGATCCGAGTACGAATCCTCCTCATCAACTCTCCAGTCTTTTATGTGTTTGCTTATGTTGCTGGATGCCATCGTAATATCCAGCACCTCAGCTCTTGACCTGGTTATAAAAGTGGGTATGTTACCTACATTTATTATTTCTAAATTACTGCTTATAATAAAGTCTAGTAGCAAGTCACCTTTTTTGTTGCAGTCTGTGCTACCCCAAGCCACATGATGTGAGTTGGCGTCGCACCCCACAATAATCGGAATATTCTTACCTCCATACTTATTTATCGCCCGTTCCAGTTCTGGTGTTGGCGGCTTGTAGTTGGTCTCACTTGGAATGTATGCTGACATTATGGCTGCTCTGCATTTCCCTCCACTTGGTGGGGAAAAGTCAAATTCCGCCACAATGAGGTACCGTAGGTTAGAACGGGCAGGATGCTCATGTCAACGAGTTTCCTTTTTAATGCTAGGGGAAGGCTTCCCTTTATATGTTCCTTCAGGGCCCAGAAAGTCTTCCAGGCATTTTGAACTCGTCTTTCGACTTCCTTGTCTTGCCTTTTGGAACGACACTATCTGGCCTAAATAGGTATACTCGTCGACATATTGCAACGAATGCCCGTCTACCGCGACCCTACGTTTCATGCTGTTGGTCATGATCTGGGTCTTGGATCTATTCATTGAAAGTTCAACCCCAAGACTTGCTGTGCTCAGATCTTGGAGCATTTCTTCGAGTTCTATGGACAACAAATCTCTGACTGTTTTAGTTTTACTTGACTTTAGTTGTGCGTTCAACTCAGTGGATTTCGACATCCTTCTTGGGGTCCTTCAATCTTTTAACTTCTCTGCCTCTACGTTAGCCTGGTTTCACTCATATCTTCGGGGTCGCTCTCAGTGTGTCCACCAAGACGAGGTCTTCTCTGATTGGTGTGATCTTACTGCTGGTGTTCCTCAGGGTGGCGTTCTCTCTCCTCTTCTTTTCTCTATTTTATATTATCACTGTTATCAAAGTTATCACCTCCAGTTTACACCTCTACGCAGACGATTTGCAGCTGTATCGGCAATTCTTGCTGGCTGATGCGGAATCCGCAATCAATGCTATGAATCATGACCTGGAAAGCGTTTATCAATGGGCAAAATCGTTCGGTTTACAGATTAATTCTGCTAAGTCACAGGCCATGATCATTGGCAGCAAATATTATCGCAATGCACTTGTCTTGTCATCTTTGTCTCCATTATCTCTGGGCTGCTCGACCATTGTCTATGCTGAAACAACTAAGGACCTTGGTGTGATAATTGACAACAATCTTTCTTGGCGAGCACAAGTGAATGAGGTTAGTCGGAAGGTGCACTTTTCTTTTCATTCACTTAAATCTCTTCAGAGCTTCTTACCTTTTAAAACCAAGATTTACTTAGCTCAAACTCTGATCCAGCCGATCATTGATTACGCTGATACCTGCTATTTGGATGCCACCGACGAGCTGTTAAATAAACTTGAGCGCCTGCAAAACCTTTGTATCCGTTTTGTGTTTGGTCTGAGGAAATATGACCAATGTTTCTCACTTCCACAAGGAACTCAAGTGGCTCCCTATCCGTCATCGCCGGAACACTCGGATAGTATGCCTACTCTACAACATCCTTTATAACCCTGCATATCCTAGCTACCTTCGCGATCGTTTTTCCTTTACCCGTCCCTCTGATACTCTGTGTAGATCCCACCTTAGGCATCATCTTAATTTCCCTTCCCATAAAACTGAATTCTTTTCCTACTCCTTCTCTGTTCACTCTGTACGTTTGTGGAACTCACTTCCGCCTAAAATTTTAGACACTAAATCTTTATTTATTTTCAAAAAACAAGTCAGAGAGTATTACCTTTCCTCTATTCTGTAATGTACTGTGTAATGTATATGTGTATGTTTGTCACTGGTATATATTCGGATACTAGTATTTATTTTTATATGTGTATATATTAGTGGGTCTTTCGTCGTTTCGCACCACGAGCGGTTCGGACCGCGGTGTGAAACGCAGAAGAGCTCTTGAGAATGGGCTGTTTCGGACCGTGGTGTGAATCGACCATAGAAGAATTTGAATGGGTTTATTCGAACCGCGAATGAAACAAAAAGTTTTCTCAGTAATAATGCTGGCTGTACCCAGGCACAAAATAAAACAGCGATATAAGTTGTACGATAGAGTGTTACAAATTCGTAAAACCAGCGGGACTCAAGTTTCTCATTCGTTCTATCACACAGATTAGGGTACAACTACGGCACAAACTACCAGGAATAGAAGTAGGCAGTAGTGCCTACTTCTATTCTCCTGGTAATTGTTTTTTTTTTTTGTGAATTCGTTGACAATGTTGTGAGTTACATGATTGTGTAGTTACATAAATATGGAATAGATTGTGTATAAATGTATTTCTAAGTATTATTCTAATTTAAGAATCTCTAGTTAAGCTTAAAATGTAACTGTTTTTTGTCCTTAACAAATAAAAATAAGTATGTAGAAAGTCAGAAAGAAAGAATAAATGAAAGAATTAAATTCATTGTATTTTTTATTTCTAGCACTCATTGTACGCGGCAGCAGCAACGACATTCTGAAGATAATTTCTGATAAATATCAGTGTCCAATTCACTCGCTCTGGGTGAGCATCGTGGTTGGGACTGTAAAATAACTAAATAAATAATTGTGCTAATGTATTGTGTTGTGTTGTTGTAAATGTATATGGTAATTAATTAATTGTAATTATAATTTAGTTTTTGTGATTGAATTTTTGTAACCTTACTAACATAGTATATAAGTACCAATTGTTACTAACCATTATGGATCTCTGTAATCTGACATTGAATAAATTAAATTAAAATTTTTCATGATGTTTTGACCAATTTGTGTTACATTATATTATATTTCTTGGATACTATTCATTTTCAGTAAGAAAACATTGTCATCATCTGCCGTTTTCCCAACTATGTTGGAGTCAGTTTCCAGTCCTGCTGAATTTCATTAGTTTACGAAATATAACGTACACAACCAAGTTAGTACTAGGTAATACGTTTCCCCTTGGTCAGACGGACTTTCGGTCACTGAGTACCTGTTACGATTTATCAAAGATCTACATTATGACAGCTTTTCGCAAAAGAGGTCAAGCCCACTTTAAGCCGTTGATCTGCCATCAACGGCTTAACCTCTTTTCCGAGGCATGAAGGAAACTAGATATTTATTTATATTGGTTAACCAACAATTGCTTACCCAGGCTTTATGCTAAATTATAGAACATGCAAAATCGTAAATTCTACAGTGCAACAATTAAAAAAATGTAATAGATGGAGACTAACGGACAGACCTTGCAAAGCGGTGTTTAATCTGAATGTCGTCCCGTGCTGCTGTTATTATTTATCCACGAACTCCTCAAAACATTGAATAGGCATAATTGTAAGGAATTCTGACGTACTAAACAGTTTTATGCTGTGAAGGAACGAGGGGTCCTTGCCCTGCGATTTTTTAATAATAATTTCATATCAATTTAGTCAAGTAGCATTTTATCTACCAAAGGGGAAAGCAGTGTTTTGTTTTAGTATAATTGCATTTAATTAATAAAAAAACCTTTTAAACTTGAGCCTACTCCTAAAATTCAAGCAATTAAATAATTACCCTAGTAAATTATCTATGATTAGATAGACTAGGGTAGGTCTAGGTAGATAACTTACACGGCTAGTTTTAAATAAATGGTTACTTTTTACCAAAAATGATAATATTTTTTTCGAAGAAGATGCGTGTTAATGCTTCTATTGGTACAATGATTGCGGAGTGAACGTCTCACATGTCGACAATCTCGTGCGCTAACTAAAGTTACTAGATAAGTGGCGACTAGCGACATCTATCGCAACACCTGCGTACTAACAACGATCGACAGAAATTCCTACATCGCGCCATCAACATTATTCGCGACATAAGCCTATATAGGAGTTCCCGACTTACATATGTCGGGCAGTTAGCCCACCGGACACAACACCCGTCCAGTCGGAGGATCCTCCATTTTCTATAGGGGATGAGGAACTTTACACCCTGTTTCTCGTATCCCCCAAACTGGTGACCCCGAGCATGAACGTCAGCGCAGCCTTCGTGCACCTACTTCATACGTCGTCACCACTTCCCCTTCGCCTTCGAGCAGCGAGTCATACCGTCAGCCAGAAGCCACGGCTTCATGGGGTATCCTGACCACCAGCATGCGGCGGAAGCGCATTCCTGGTCATCACCCCCTGCCTCATCAGCGACCTTGGCACAGCACACTGCACTTCGGCCGGTCAGCAAGCAGAGACGCCCTTCTCTCCTGGTCGACGCAGCACTGCACACTCCGACCCACTGGAGCATACGCAGCATCACCCCGACTCACTAGGGCATCACGGCAAGCAATGTATCACTCCGACTCATCATACATCTATTTCCATTTAGTCTTAGAAAAAAATGTTGTGGTTCAAGGATTTTTCCTTGCAGAGACCCCAAACCTTGCACAGGCTTTCTCAACCCGCTGGATAAGCTTCTGACTGCTACCGAGAATGCACACCCCATACACAGCGTCAGCATTGTTCAGTTTGAATATCACCAGAGATTCACAGAACATGTCTCGCATATCTACACTTTTATATGTAGGGACGGATACGATACAAGAGCTTGAGTCGGTAGAAGCAGTTGCGCACAGCTTCTAAAATATGGGTTTCAAAGTTCAGCTGCCCATCAAAAACTACCCAAAGAGCTTCCAGAACCCTCTGTATCCCACAACCATCAATCCTAATGTCCAGGTTGCAAGCAAGCATTTGGTTCAGGAAGTCTCTGGACCCCATTACAATATACTTTTACTTAGCAGGATTCAGAACCAAGGAGTTTTTTCTGGACTATTCAGAGATCCTTTCCAGAGCGTCGTTAATGCTTTTTACAGTTTCAGTAGTATCATGGGAGCAAACCGATAGGTACAACTGCAGATCGTCAGCATAGAGATGCAACTTAGTGTGAACAAATCAGACATTTGGTAATACATATCAGCACTGTACATGATGAAGGGGAGTGGGCCCATGATAGATCCCTGCGGTACGCTACTGCCTACATGTTATCGACGAGAAGACGCGCATGATATCTCCATTGTCACTTGATACCTGGACGAGCTGTGAACGATCAGTGAGGTAACTCTAAAACCATTAAACTATTTCAGCATTACTACCATAATATAACAGTTTGGCGAGAAGAAGCAAAGTGTTAATAAAATCAAAAGCACGAGAAAAATCCAGTAGGACAAGGAGGGTTTCCATACCTCGGTCTCTGGCCTGAAGAATGTTTCCAACTACATCCAAAGGAGCGGTTGTCGTACTGTGGCCCCTAAGAAATCCATATTGTGCTGATGGAAAAATGCGATGGTATTAATACAATTATAATCCTGTTTGTAATACAGCCGAATTAAAGGATAACCACCAACGCAAGAGTGAACAGGCATCTTTTGGACATGCTCGATTGCTCGTTTCATAAACCTCATCCATCGTTTTCCAATGGGCGTGATTAAAGTAAACGAGCAGGTCCATTTAGCAATAAAAAAATACTAATTATCTGAAATCAAGCGAAAAAAAAACTTCTCACTGACACATTTACGAGACTATTAGGGTATATAGAATGGCCAATGGGGTCTGAAAAGTTCTGGAGTGGCGACTGCGAATCGGAAGATATTGCTTTGGATGGCCTCCCACTAAGTAGACCGATGACCTGGTGAAGGTTGCGAGGATCAGCTGGATGCGAACTGCACGGGACTGGTCAAGGTGGCAACACTTAGGGGAGACCTATGTCCAGTGCTGGACGTCTTTCGGCTAAAATGATGATGATGTTGATGAGAGTAATTGAATACTAAGAGAATAAAACAATTTTTATTTTTAATTAAAATGGTTAAGCTGTTACAGAATATTCAATTCAAATTCAAAATATTTTATTGTGGATTATAGGTAGGTATAATATGTATAGCCTTTGCCCCTTTTGTTGGGGGATTCTCTGGTGGACCCTCAGCTGTTGGAAAGTTTCTTATTGGTAGGTTTGGAGGAGGAGTTGCTTGAGCAGCTAGCTCTGCTTGTGCTTGTGCGAGTGCTACTTCATAACCCACTCTCACTCGTCTACCCAAATCACGATCGATAAGCATCAAGAACTTAAGCGCTTTTTCTACTACAGGCGGTGTGACTGGCACAAGGGACAGAACAACATTGTCAATAAATCTTTGTCTGTGTGCTTCATTTTCAAGAATGTAATTGTAGAAATACCACATGGGCTCCAAGTCGACAGCATTGCTTTCCAGTACCTGTAACTTCTCCCTCGGACGCTTCTCATCCACATAAGGTATTGGGCCATTGAAGGAATTTGAATAATAGTTTGGTGCATTCTTCATGTTTAACCTGGTAGGTGGCGTCCCATCGCGAACATATGTCTTAGCGTACAGTGGCATGTTAACGAGAATTTTGTTGTGATTTCTTCCTAAACGATAATTTTGTGTGTCCCTGTAGAACATTCTTCTACCTCTGAACAAAAAGTCAGGTGGCCCTGGAATACCAGGCACCAAATGGCCAGGATTGAACGCTGCTTGTTCAATATCTCTGAATTGATTTTCGACATTTCTATTTAATACTAGACGTCCTATCTGCACGGTGAAAAAAGTGCCATTCTTCCACAGTCTGGTAACATCGAATGGATCGTAATCGACTTTTTGTATATCATGTGGTGTCATCATGTCCATCTCTAATCTCCACGCGGGGAAGTTTCCTTGGCCAATAGCATTGTACAAATCTCGGTTAAAGTAATCCGGATCTGTACCTTGTATCACAGCAGCTTGAGTAGATGTAAGTGCTGAGAAACCTTGCTCAGATCTAAAGTTAAACCTTATATAATGTGTCTTCCCATTCTTATTAGATATTTCATAAGTATGGATGGGGAAAGCATCCATCCTCCTGTACCCATCTGGAATTCCGTAATCAGAGAAAAGCCAAAAGAAGTTATGAGTGACAACCGGCCTTCGTAATATTATATCCCAACGGGCTGTAAAATCAAATAGGTTTGTCTGTGGATTTCTTTTCGATGCATGTATTGCATTAGAAAAGTCCATGGGGTCCCTAAACAGAAAGGCGGGCGTTTGCAAACCCAAAAGATCTAAATTGCCTTCTTTGGTATAAAATTTTATTGCCATGCATTTTAAGTCTCTGCTGAGGTCAGAGCCTCCTATATTTTGTAATGCCGTTGAAAACCTAACAACTAATGGTGTTCTCTTGCCAACTCCGTTGAACACATCAGCATACGTGTAATTGGAGACGTCGTTTGTAACTTCAAAGTAACCAAAGGCACCAGTTCCCTTCGCTGTAACCACTCTCTCTGGTATTCTCTCACCATCGAAAGTCAACATCGTATCGAGAAGTAACTGGTTATTAAATTGGTCTTGGTTTATCGTTAGTGTGTCCCGAACATCCGTTGGTTCTCCATTATTTTTCGTCCATAATCCTATTGGTAACTGTAAAAAAAACATAGAATGTTTTATATTCATATAGCCTTTCTGTCTGTTATTAATGACTCCAGACTAAATAAAGTTTACATCTAAATAATTCTATTAATGGTTCCAATACTACTTGATCCAAAATATTAGGTCTTTACCTATGAAATTACCGTTCTGCAGTACTGGCCATTTCAAATCAAAATAATTTTTGTTTGGCTAAGAATTCTAATTTTAAATTAATTTTATTTTAAAAACATGGATTTTTTTTTCCAAAAGTAGTCATTTGTTTATTGATTAGTGTTACATTTTCATCGCATTTCAATCTTTTTCGTCATCATGGATCTCAGACCAAGAAAAAAAGAAAGACGGCGCGCCGCGAACACCAACAGTGAAGTCACAAAACCACGCGCCCATAGCAAGTAAACATACAAGCTCACGCAAACACCTACACTAAAACCACACGCATTTCTCCTAGAACGTCACGACTTCACGAGACATTGTCTACACACATAGATAAAAAGTTGGCTTCACTTTTGATGTTCGTGGCGCGCCGTCTTCCTTTTTTTGTTGGTCTGAGTCACGGATACGTTAAAAATTCGAGTAATTATGGTATATGAGTACCGTCGTGGCAGCAACGACGTTTACGGAGCTAACACTACAAACCAACGCACCACCAGTTATTGGTTTGCTCGCTTCCGTTCTGGAAATTTCGATCTGAAAAATGAACCTCGCGGTCGTCCGAAGACTTTGGTCGACAATTACGAATTAAAGGCGATTGTGGAAGCTGATGATACACAATCTACGGCTGAATTAGCAGCAGCTTTCGACGTTAGCGTCAAAACAATATTGGTCCATTTGCGTCAAATTGGCAAGGTAAAAAAGCTTGACAAATGGGTGCCCCACGAACTCAATGATCGCCAGCGCGAAGTACGCGTCGAGACGTGCCTTGCACTGCTCAACAGACACACAAATGAAGGAATTTTGAACCACATTGTTACCTGCGATGAAAAATGGATTCTGTTTGATAACCGTAAGCGCTCAGCAAGTTGGTTGGATCCTGGTTCAGCACCTAAACAATGCCCTAAACGAAAACTTACCCCTAGAAAAGTGATGGTCACTGTTTGGTGGTCTAGCGCCGGTGTGATTCATCACAGCTTCTTACCAAACGGGGTGAGCATTACTGCAGATGTGTACTGTGAAGAACTGAACACAATGATGGAGAAGCTGGCACATCTCCAACCAGCATTGGTCAATCGCTCGTCTCCGCTGCTCCTGCACGACAACGCGCGACCTCATACTGCACAGCAGACGGTCTCCAAGTTGCAAGAACTGGGGTTGGAAGCTTTCCGTCATCCGCCCTACTCACCAGACCTTGCGCCTACAGACTACTACTTTTTCCAAAATTTGGATAACTTTTTGGCGGGAAAAAAATTCAATACCCGAGAGGCAGTACAAAATGCCTTTGAAGAATTTGTTGCCTCCCGACCAGCTGATTTCTCCCTTATTAAAATAAAGGTATAATGCTTACCACTTAAGTTTTTTGTCTAAAAAAGTATTTTTCTTGCACCGGCAACATTTGAATTTGTTAATAAGTAAAACGTTGTCTTTTTTTAAATTCAAATAGTGGGAACTTTTTATTTATAAACGTCACCCGTCCATATACGTCAATGTCAAAGTAAGCCAGTCGGCAGTTTGGTGAAAAAAATTTAAAATTATTGTGACGTTTCTCAAAAAATTTTAGTTTTGTTCAACAAAAAATCCGGTAAGTGTTTTTTGCGTTCAGATTCATAAACTATGTTATTTTCTTGTTGTTTTGCATCCATTAGGTTGAAAAATCCGGTAATATATGCATGTTTTTTGATCGTTTGAAGTTATGGGTAATAGTGGTAAATTATATGCCATTGTGCAATCGTGCCTAACTGTAAATTGGATTTACTAATATATTTATGTGACTCTGTGTGCTAAGTCATGTTTCAGGGTTTTTCACACCGCGGAGGAAGCTCAAGGAGAATAAATACATATTATTATCTACTTTTCATAATTAATAAAACTTTCTTTTTATTATGAACACGAGTATATTTTATTTACCTACTACAAATAGACATTACATTCATATCTACATTCGAAAAAATGTAGATTTTTTTGTACCAATTTTTTTTTTTGTATTACTTAAATTACACAAGCAAATCCAGGGAAAACAACTAGTATAGAAATTCGTTCAAATCGTATTGGATAATGGTAACTATTTTACCACCATCGTAATATTTTACAAGTCGATAATGGATAATGGTAAGATATTTACCACCGAAAAAACCCCCCTTTCCCTCCCCTTTTTAGTTTTTTTTTCATCAAAAATGAAATCAGCAGCCCCTAATTACCTAGAAACAAACCTCGTTTTCTTCTAAATATCCACAGGGGCTCGTGTTTGTTTAGGGGTTAAGAAGGGCATCAATAAACTGCCACTGCGTTGGCAAAGATGCATTGATTGCATGGGTGATTACTTCGATTAATACAAAAAAAAAATACATGAAAAAAATTTGGTTAAGTTTTTTCAAACAAAACGGCAATTTCATAACCTATTATTATATGCTGTATCAGAATATGGCCCAATTATTTAACTAAATGTGAAAAATTGCTGGAGATTTATTGTGAAGAACGGCACGTTTACACATATTATTGGGTATGCCACCGTCCACGCAAATTATCCGTCACATTATCTCCGGGTGTTCTCGCTTTGCTTAAACGAGAACACCCCGTCACAGAAAGTACACTTGTTAAGACACAACTTTTGTGATCAGAATTATCTATCAGAATCAACCTTATGGAATCGGAACTGCCATTCTATTATAGGTATTTATGTATGTGCCTGACTCAGTTCTCGAAAATTACAATATCACCAATTTATTTACTGACAGGACTATATAAGCCCGATAAAGTGGTAGTGAATCGATTACTATGGCGTGCACTCATTGTTGACTTACGGTCCTCAATGACGTGACTTTGATCGCAATGTTGTCGAAACGTGGGATGTGAGCTCAGTGATAATTGTGGTGATAATAGCCGTTTCAGCAAATAGTTTTACCGTCAAGAGCCTCGACCAATAACTGATGAGGCTCCATAGGCAGCAGGATCAAGCGCTTGATTAAGAAAGCGGTACTCCTGGACACGGCTCGTATCGGATTTCTCTGGAACCCTGACCGCTGGTAGCATAGACCCTTTACTCGATACGGGTGGGTTACCATTATTAACATTTTAAAATATTATGAATAAACTAATTTCTATCTAATTTTCTATACATTTGACAAGACTAAATTACAGTAAATCAACAATATTCTTTGTACCCACCGGATGCTCCAGTTTAAAATCCAGCAGCTGTCTTTCCACGGGTGTGTACGTGACATTCAAATATCTAACACTTTCCACATTGACTGCCACACAAAGTAGGCACGCAACGATCACCTTCATGTTGGAAACCATCTGCGTGATCCGCACCAGTCCACCTATGCTTGCTTATATAGGTAGCCTTTATGAATAACTGATGAAAGATCAATTACCTTCAACTATGTTTGTGCATTTAAAAGTGTTTTAGTCGTGCTCCTCAATAATTTTTCGACGATTGTTTTTGATCTTTCATAATCTAAATTCTATTTGTAAACGTTTCCTGGCGTTATCAAATCAGAAATGAAAACATCCGCAAGAGAACCAAGGTTACCGGCATAGCCCGGAGAATTAGGTATGTGCATGATTTTTTATGACTCTAAACCATGCGTATTAACGTCAAACTGAAATTATTTTTAAATATTTAAGTACAAAAATACCTACTAACTACTACTACTAAAACTACTACCTGCTGTTTAGACAGAGAGATCTGATAACTTTCATGACGTCATTGTCCACGATCGACGAACCAAATCCATACTAAATTCCGTTTATCTAGAAAGAGACAGAAACAAAAGTTTTATGGTTATAACGTTTGTGTTGTTTGGCCGATTTTGGTCTCGTTTTCACTTTCTGTCATTAATTTGATAGTATTTTACATTCCTTACCGAAAAAAAAAAAAAAAATATGCATATTCCCTAATATTGTCAAACTGAAATGACAGTGAGCAGTGTTTATTATTCGCAGAACAGATGGCCGATGGGGTTGAAAACTTCTGGTAGAACTTCACGAACCGTAAGACGTTGCGTTAGAGGGCCTGGACCTGCTAGCTACTCAAACTGCAGGCAGCAGCTGCTCCAGCATAGTAACGGCTTAAATAAAAGATCTATGGGTGCCGTTACCGTGTAGACGAACGTTGCATCCCACACCAAATTTCTACCCAAATTCCAAGGCATAATGGTCATGGTGTGAAAATCTGACTCACATATTTTTCCGTTTTATTTTTTATTTTTTAAGGGTTATTAGCAAATGATCGACCTTTTTACTAACAATTTAAATATTGTAACGTTCATTCAAGTTTATCTTGGATGTCTCAGTCTTACACAGATCCAGTCAAAGAACCTTTTTATGGAACCCTAAATCCTTCGTAGTGTGAACACGTACACGACTCTCGCATAGGTCTGTTAGGTCTTTGCATCATAATATTTCAATTACAGGCCAATTAAGTAGCATTCAAATAGCGTTTAATGGCGCATAATCAACAAAAATGTGTATTTAAAATCGACCGGCTTCCACCTACTACTCGTATCAAAATTGACTGCATTAAAGACTTAGTTTGGTATTTTTTCTAACAATAACAACGCAATTATGCCAATTATGATATCTTGGATGCGTGTTAAGATCGATTCGACTATTGGGCTGCTAGTCTCTTGAAACATAGTGAGGCTGCTTAGAAGGAAACGGAGAAATATCAACGGATAGGATTGCACACTGAAGTGGAGCGGAGATTTTATGCAATCCTATTGGTAAATATTTCCCCGTTTCTCTTCTCAGCCGTCTCGCTCTGCTTCAATGAACAGCCAGCCTTATGCACCCATAATGGCTGAAGGTACGATGTTAATCATTCAACTATGTACCGACGTACAAAATAAAACAATTAACAATCGTACAATTTCGTACCTACATTATGAAATAGTAATTATCTGCTTGGAACACAAAACTGATTAGATCAATCAAGTGTAATAATCCACTCTTAAACGTTAATCAGATGATTGGTTTCGACTACTTAACTCCTCTGTTGATATTCAGAGCTGCATACTACGCGCGGCTTCGCCCGCGTGAAAACGACGATTTTCCAAACAAACTTTCATCCCCTATTTAACTCCCTTAGGGGTTGAATTTCGAAAAATCCTTCCTTATTCCTTGTCTACATTATAAAGGGCTCTGTGCAAAATTTCAGCTTTCTAGGTCCAAGGGTTTGGGCTGGGCGTTGATGAGTCAGTCAGTCCGTCAGGACTTCTCTCTTTATTTATTTATTAGATATGAGTAAGGACTTTAATATTCTTTGCAAGGAGTTCTCTTTTGACCCATTTTGCACCAAAACCTATTCTGTACGCACTCGGCTGAATGCAAACTTTTTTAAAAGCGCGTAGTACTTTATTTTTATTTTATTATTTTCCCATGTCAGCAATGCCTAACCTAGTGTCTGAGTGTATTTTGTGCTTATTGTTGCTTATTTTAATTCTTTTTAATTGTATTATTTTCGTGCTTGCTATTTAGTGATCTTAAGATTTCTGCTACCATCTCTGTGTCTACTCGTGAGAACCTGTAATTGGCTCTGTGTCGTTTTCACAATTGTTACTCACATATTTTGGCTGTTGGTTCTCCTCTTTATAAATAAATAAATAAATATCATCATCATCTTCCTGTCCTAGCCCCATTCTACTTGGGGTCGTCGCAACGCGTTTTCTTCTTTCAGACGTCACGGCATCATTTCGTTTTTCTTCTTTCATATGATTGCTCATACAATCCATTCATCTTTTCTTTGGCCTTTTTTCTCCCTCTACTTCCATCAACATTTATTTCAGTCACATGCGTTTCATCCTTTTTCATTACATGTCCAATGTCCATCCCAAGATTTATAATAGTAATCATTAATACAATGTCATCATTCATCATCATCGTTCTCCTGTCCTTATGCCAATATACAGGTAATAGGATTGTATGTATTGTATTAATCCAATATATAGTATACCTAGGACTATTTTTATTATGTCTTCTTCTTCCATACTTCTCTATTACGCATTACCACCTCATTCCCCAATCGTTAAAATTAATGTTTAAAATGATGTAGAACTCTAAACCTGAAAAGAACTGGTCATAAAATAAAACCATGCGCGTCACTCATAGTGAATCATCATCATTACAGCTAAAAGACGTCCACTACTGGATATGTACTTTGCTGTTGTTTTATGTACTAATAAACTATTATTATTATTATATGCGCCTCCCCCAGCCGACTTAGCATGATCACTGAAGAAACGGGTTTTGTCGACGGAAGAATCGATAAAATGACAGATTTTAGCAAGGTTTCATATCAAATTGTATGGAAAAATCTTTGTCTTTTCTTGGTGGAATAGAGATAAAATCGCCATGCTACGGGAGCAGGTGTCGCCATATTGACGTGTCCCGTGCGTCTCGCATACAGCGGGTCCCCGCAACCTTCACCAGGTCATCGGTTCACCTAGTCACTAGGTGAACCGAACATTGCGTTGGAAGGCCTCCCACTAGGTCCTAGTGGGAGGCCTTCCAACGCAACGTCTTCCGGTTCGTGGTCACCACTACGATACTTTTCGGCCCCATTGCCTATCCGTTCTGCGAGCAATATATGTGCCCTGCCAACTGCCACTTTAGTTTGGCGACTCTTAGTGAATACTGGGTTTTATTGCAACATTTATTCGTTGCCTCTGCTTTCCATTTGTACCGGCTCGACCTTTGTTGAAGTTACTACTACTAGTACTGTTACTGTTAGCCTGTATAACCCCACTGCTGGACAAAGTCCTCCCCCATAACTTCCAAATCATTTGGATCCAAAGCCACTGTTCGTTGGTTCTGTCCACCTCCTCCCGTCTTCTTCTGCGAGGACGTCCGCGTCCTGCGAGGTCTAGGCCCCCAAGATACTGGCGGCGTTGCCTCGGTCTATTGACATATTATATTGTATATTGCGTTTATGATTATGTGAAAACATGACTAAATAATGCATACTTGTTTATTAGTCTACTCAACAAGGGCTTTTTGGGTAATTTCTTTTCTCCGCCGCTGAATTTTTTTCAAAAATAAACCGTTTTCACTGACAGAATCATTTCTCAAATTTCAAAAATTGTTTCAGAGATATTTGCAAAAAGCCAAACCCCATTTTTTTTGTTTGCAAAAAGCGCTTGAATTAAAAAAAAAATATCTTCATGCTATTCCGAATAGAATGACACCTCGTTCATATTTTTCGGAGGCTGAGAAAAAAAAATTAACCGAAAAGCACTTGTTGATTAGACTATTAGGTGCTTCTTAATTTATAGAAATATTATTATATTAACACTGAGTGTTTGGTATGAAATTATGGCATCTACCTTACCTTTAATTTTTTTTTTAATATTTTATTTTTTACCATCTACATACATATTGTGCACAACACAGGAAAATAAAAATACCTATAATTTCAAAATATATTTATAATTAATTTGTTTTTATTTGTTGTGTGGTGGGGGTGTTAGAATAACGTACTGAATACTTGGTAATCGTTTTAGTTTGGTATAACTTTCAACTTGTACAGGAAATAACATACAGACTAAAGAACACAAAGGCACCGATTCATTAGGTAAGTACCGTTTTATTTATATTATATATTATTTATGACTAGGAAGACCTAAAAAACGATGGGTGGACTGTGTGTGGGATAATGTGGCTAGAAAATAGGTGACTGTTGAAATGACGAGTAATAGAGAAGTATGGAAGTAGAAAACATGATGCGCCGACCGCAAATAAATTAGGATAAGGGCAGGAGAATGATGACACTTTATTTATGATTGTCTTGTTAATTTTTTGGATAAAAATGTGTTTTAGGAGCAGCTTCTGCAGTTGGAACGTTCCTTATAGGAAGGTTAGAAGGAGGAGTGGCTGCAGCTGCTTCTTGTTGGGCTATCCTCTGTTGCAGAGCTACTTCGAGCCCTAAACTTGCCCGTTCACCTAAGTCGCGATCAATAAGGAACAATATCTTTAGAACTCGTTGCACCACCGGTGGTGTGACTGGCACAAGAGACAAAACGATTGTTTCAATAAACCTCTGCCTGTGAGCTTCGTTTTCAAGAACGTTATTGTAAAAAAATCGCAATGGCTCCAAATCAATAGCATTCCTTTCCAATACTTGTAACTTCTCCCTCGGTCGCTTCTCATCCACATAAGGTATTGGGCCATTGAATGAATTAGAATAATAGTTTGGTGCGTTCTCCATGTTTAACCTGGTAGGTGGCGTCCCATCGCGAACGTACGTCTTCGTGTACAATGGCGTGTTTATTAAAATCTTGTTGTGGTTTCTTCCCAAACGATAATTTTGTGTGTCCCTATAGAACATTCTTCTGCCTCTGAACAAAAAGTCAGGTGGTCCTGGAATACCAGGCACCAAATGTGCAGGATTGAATGCTCCTTGTTCTACATCTCTGAATTGATTTTCAACATTTTTGTTTAAAATTAAACGTCCTATCTGTACTGTGGTGAACGTGCCATTCTTCCACAATCTACTAACATCGAAAGGATCGTAATCAACTTTTTGTATGTCTTGTGGCGTCATCACATCCATTTCTAATCTCCATGCAGGATAGTTTCCTAGTTCGATGGCATTGTACAAATCTCGGTTAAAGTAATCCGGATCTGTACCTTGAATCACAGCTGCTTGAGCGTTGGTTATAAAACTGAAACCTTGCTCTGTTCTAAAGTTAAACCTTATATAATGCGTCTCACCATTTTTGTTAGATATTTCGTAAGTGTGGATGGGGAAACTATCCATCTTTCTGTATCCATCTGGACGACCATAGTCGGATAATGTCCAAAAGAAGGTGTGCAAGGCAATTGGTTGTTGTGTCACGAAATCCCAACGGGCTGTTAAATCGACCAATACGTTGGTCTGCGGGTTTCGTTTGAAAGCATGAACAAGAGACAAGAACAAAATCGGATCTCTGTATAGATATACGGGGGTCTGCAGGCACAAGAGATCTAAATTACCTTCTTTAGTGTAAAATTTGACTGACATGCCTCTTAATTCTTTACTGACGTCAGTTCCTCCGAGGCTTTGAGCTGCATTTGAGAATCTAACAACTAATGGTGTTCTTTTGCCAACTCCGTTGAACACATCTGCATAAGTATACTTAGATACATCGTTTGTAACTTCAAAATAACCAAAAGCACCAGTTCCCTTGGCGTGAACCACTCTCTCGGGTATTCGCTCTCCATCAAATGTCAGCATTGTATCGAGAAGTAACTGATTGTTAAATTGATCGGAGTTAATCGAGTGTGTTTCCCGAATTTCTGTTGGATCTCCATTATTTTTAGTCCATAGTCCTATCGGTAACTGCAAAGAAAATGTTAAATATTATATTATTAAATAATTGTAAACACATTATTTTAAAATCTACATTGTGCATTTGCAAATGATATATCTCAGAAGGAACGGACTTAATACTAAATATATTAACAGCATTTATTTTCACTATCGTAACATTTTCAGCACACATTCTACTATATCCTTTCTTTCTTTTTGCTTGTCAAATAATTTTATATGATTAAATAATAATTATATTACCAAAACAAAGTGAACTTACCGGATGATCCCGTTTAAAGTCGAAGAGCTGTCTATCCGCGGGTTGGTAAGTGACATTTTCGTATCTCACACTTTCTACGTTTAGTACTGCGTAAAGCAAACACGCAACGATCGCTTTCATGTTGGGAATCGCCCGCGTGTTTCGATAGTTTTAGCGAAACTCGTTTATTATATAACCTTTAGTTAATCTGTGTCTGCATTCGGATTCATTCTGATTCAATAATATATACGTAATTGCTTCTTCCTATAGTGTTGCATGATATATTGCTCGTTATAATTTAGGGTTCCGTTAAACTTTTAAGTTGTTTTTACATGGTCACTAACACGGTTCCGTAATTTATAGTCAGTCTCAAATCTATGTATCTGACCACACATGTTTTATTATCAAAATCAACATAAAAGTAATTTCCACCCAAAAAATGTGAAATAATGAAATTGTTGTAAATATAATTTATTTGATTTACATTATATTTTAATGATTTTTTCACGGTGTCTGAAATAAACCAAACCATAACATACATACACGGTTCTTAGATTACAAATATTGTATGTAGCTAATAATAAATCAATTCTGTCTTCGATTACGATAATGGAAGGAAATGCGTGTTATAACCACTCCTGCTATTATAAAACTAGCGTTGAAGTTTTTGTTTCCATTAAATGTAACAGAGCTGGATGCATTTATTTTCTGCAGATACTGCCTAATTATAAAACATATTTTATAAACCGAACCCTACCATGACCGTACTATTAACGTACCTAGTATGTAGCAAGCCCGCCACACTATTCCCAAACCACTGTAACTCCTGTTAGCCAGAATCAACAGTGGCGACCACAAGAAAAACGCCGAGACAATGAAGCTCGACGAAGTCCCAGAGAAATGATTTAACTGTCTTGGATCCCGCAACGAAATTAATCAGAAAAGAATAGCGGAGGAGTAGGAAAAAACATAGTTTCCACTTCCCTCCATATCAGCAGGAGACAGAACAGAACAAGGCCAATAGGCACACAGGGACGTATACAACTGAGATAAGCCCAGTTGCCCAGCACCACTGATATTATTGTCATTAATATTACTGGGTCCTAAGTTGTGAGCTGTTATATTTGATTCCAATAATAGGTATGACAAAATTGCTTGAACGCACGGAAATTTGTTCTAGTTTCTACAAGGTCCGTATAGTAAATAACTCCGGATGTAACCTGTACACTATTTAACATAATATTACGTTCATTCTGCCAAAGACTACACTCCCATAAAATGTGATGTGCAGTTTGTTCAAATTCGCAGTCAGATGTAGAACATTGACAAACTAGTATGTAGCAGTCAACAATCACTACATATTATAAAACAAAGTCCTCCGCTGCATCTGTCTGTCTGTCTGTTCACGATAAACTCAAAAAGTTCTGCACCGATTTTCATGTTGTTTACACCAATGTATAGAGTGGTTCTTGAGGAAGGTTTAAATACATTTTTTTTTTCACCCTTTATAGAGTTAAAATAGCGGATAAAAGTTTGTTGGGATATTTTTCGACATTCACGCGGTCGAAGCCGCGGGCAAAAGCTAGTATTTTTATAATTGAAGCGAATTAGTCTACTATGCCCAGTAGATCGTTTCGTCACTGACTAACATCGTCGTTCGACACATACACAACATATCCTAGCACGGTCATGGCATGGTACGATTGTGTGGGCAGAATTATAGGGTTTAACCGCGTATGGTATAAACGCGCTGTTACTGGCGAAACGTGTGTGTGCTATTTAGTTACACCTCTGCCTAACCCTTCATGAATTACAAGCGTAATATACTGTTATGTAAGCAATATTCCTTAAAAAACATGGCGGCACAATACGGCAGACCTGTCGCCAGCAACAACGATTGGAAATAAACTACAAGATAACCTTGACAGAGAACTTTACTCGTTTCCTTACGATGCCGTAAATAAGGACTAAGGATGTCAGACACATTCAGTCCCGGAAAATGTAAAGTCAATTTTCTGTCTCTTGTTTTATCGTTCGAATTCAATTGGGATGTATAGAAATCTAGACGTAGGTACATAATGGTACGCGAAAAAGACTGGTTATCTGACCGAACTTTTGTTAGCGTACCTAATACATATGGATACAATAAGGTAGTAATTGACTGCCTAAAAAAATATGATTCTGTTTATTCCGTCTGTTAGATTATCGAAAAATATTGGAGTGTTTTTTGTTTTATCAAATTAATAAAAATCGACGAAAATAAAACGTAGCTCACGTTCTTACGTGAGTCAAGCAGGTGACGTCACTTTCGTGTAATCTTAATTTCTTCTTAATCATTACAGATCGAAACGACGATCCATTTCCATGCATTCGAAAAACTGCTTATGAGTTAAAGTCATACATTTTTGTCTCGTCGTTATTTATTACGCTTCGTGACGGACAAAAATACTATAAACATGCATCAAAAGGTTCTGATTGGCACTTTTTATATACGGAACAATAAAAAAAGAAAAAAAAAGCCCGGAGAACCAATTCGCCATCTCCCAGCCCTAGCTGATTGATTAAACACAAACAAATGGGACCTCCCTCCATTCGCGTTTTATTTATTTTTAGATCTTTACCTTTCATGTAGATCTTGTCATATGATCTGTTTATGTATTTATTCGAAGGCAGTTGATATGTATGTGGCCCTTTTGGATTGTAATTTGATTTGTGGGTCACTGTTGTTACGCCATGTCTTGCCTCCGGGCCTCCAAATAATATATATTTGTTGATGGTAGAATATTTTACTGGCTTTAGTATATTTCTGTTTGTTTCGGAAAATATTTTGTTTATTATGGACAGAAGCATAATTATTATCGTCTAAGGGAAATAAAAACGAAAACTTTTTTACAAAAATAAACTTCAAAAAGCTTCTAAAATGCAATGGTCCAATCATCACGGCGAAATTGGTGTATCTGTACCTACATACATAAAAAAACATATACACAAACCTGCTTCATGAGAATGTGTACCAGATGACAAAATGTAATTTACAGAATAAAAAATATTAGTATTTAGGATAGCCACTGTTACTAAGAATCACTGCTGTGGTGGTAGAGCGAAACATTCCTAGTTTCAGTTAGTTTTTTCCACTGACTTCTCTTTCAAGTACCTTTACCAATTGGGTTAGCACATCCGTATGGATTAAAACGCCCTTTTTTAATCAGCCTATAATTTTTCCAATGCAGGGACCCAGGCCTCCTCTCTAGGAGAGGGATGGGCTATAATCCACCACGTGAGCCCAGTTTGGATTGATAGATGTCACATGTCTTCGAATTTTTTGGTTCTAATGCTGTTTTCTCACGATGTTTTCCTTGAAAATGAAATAATTTACACAATGTAATGTGCCTGTCTGGGTTCGAACCCACAGCTTACTGTTCGTATCGAACCCACAACTATCTTATGTTAAAAATGTCATATATATCAAAGAAAAAATTGTCATGTCATTATTGTCAAAGAATTAAAAAAAAACTATTCTGCAACAGTATTCATAGCAACATGGATGACCGTTTCATTCAAACTAATCCATAACTGCCACCATTCTAATCGAATGTGATTGATTGGACGAACTGAATGCTTTTGTTTTCGATTATTTTGTTCGATGTGTCTGTTGTTGCCTTACGTTATCAATATTTACAAAGTACATACAAAAATCATTCCCATATTACAAGTTTTTCAGAGGGCCTAATCAGTAGCAATTGGTTTCAAAGACTTTCGTATTTAACGTTTTAAACGTCTTTAATCATCAAATGACTCCTCCGGTTCGACTTCTACTCACTAAAAACCACCCATTTTCCACATATGTTTGTGTCGAGGACGCGATATCTCTTTCGAACAACCCGCAGCCCCGACGGGCGTCAACCCTTGCGGATCCCTTCAATATTGCTGACATTTCTTTGAGGTGCGCGCGGAACACGAACGCACCGTCGACATACATAGTCTTTGATTATTTCAGTCCCTTTTTTTGACGTGACAACGTCTTATAAATTGGTTTGCCGGGTGACACTTCAAGAAACTGCGTTACGCTCCGCTCACGTTATGCGCTCACAATGAGAAATGTATTGCAAGTTATTGTATGTATATTTGTATATAAATACGTATGTATGTGTAAAGGTAAAAATAAAATTTTGTTAATATGAAATTCAGTGCGAGATTCTTTGTATAATAAATTAATGTTTTAAATATAATTCTTTGTATAAATAAATGTTTTAAATTGTTACTATTATTTCATCCTTCTTCGTACTATACGAATGAATATTCACATTAAAATTATTTTACCACTCAAAGTCGTTGTCACGTAAAACTTTCGCCAGTATACCGACTTTACAGGCAACCAATTTTTTTTTTTTTTTGGTGGTTTGAAAATCATCGAATGACCCCCCCCGTTCTTGGGCAGAGTGAAGGGGAGTGTCAGACTTCTACTGACTAAAAACCGAACCCATGTTCCTTCTTTGCCCTTGCGCCGATGCCACGTCATCTAGTACAAAAATCCGCGGCCCCGACTCTCGCGGCGCAGTCCCTCACTTGACTTTGCAGCGTACAATACAAAAAGTACTACAGCGTCTTCTATGACACTAAGAATGAACTAACATCCAATTCTATAATATCATACTATTTTAAAAGCTTATAATTTTATCTACGGCTTAAGGCGATCTATGATAACTGAACAGGGTGATGAAGAACTTAACACCCTGTTCATCAAAATTCTACAACTTTCCCTTGTAAAGACTAATTAGACGATAATACATATATAACCTATTTACGTATACTATGAGGATCATAGTGGGACGCAGGATTTTTATAGCGTTGTGCGAAATATATAATCTAATTGAATCAATTCAATTCATACGAATAGAGCTGATTCAACGGATGATAGCATAAAGGAATCGATTAACATTGACCTATTTAATAAATGCGACAGTTTAAAAATGATTGTGATGGATAGGAAGGAAGTAAAATACGAATAGAAAGCATAAAAATTTTTGGCGCAGAAAAATCTTTTAACGTAAATATGTAGATACTCCAAACCTACCATTATTATTGCAATATTAGTCAAATACTCTACACTTTTTACAAGGGACTTAAACATAACTGTAGGTACTACACCTCTGCCTAACCCTTCGATTATTACAGGTGTGGTGTTATGTTATTTTACATCCATCTTTATATATCCTCTTATAAAACATCTTATTATTAAAGGCCAAATATAACCCACAACCATTCATTAAGGGGCACTTATGACCACTTTATTGTAAAAGCCACTAATTTCTCCGATAATGCTCATGCCATTAATTTTATATCACCTGCGACCTGCATAGAATAATCGATGTCGGATGTCTCGCGATTCTATTTCTGGAACAAAGACAAACGACGCTAAACTTAACTGTAATGCTTGAAGCATAAAGTTGAAATTTAAATAGAAACCTACATACATATTGACCTGAGTCAGATCGGGAGCCGAAATAGGTCAGGCGGGGTCGCTGTCTCACTCCAGTTCTTTTTAATTGCTATGTACCTTTCTACTTAGTTGGATGTTGATTTCACCTGTGGATTGTAAACTAGTATACCGCTATGATTGGATGTGAATGACGTTCATGTTTTTTCGTAGGATTGAAAGGTTGAAGGTTCGGTAAAAGAAGAAAATAGAGTTTAAATTGGAAAAGTCATGAAGGTTTTGCAGTTAACGTAAATTTTCTTAATTTTGTACAGCAAACAAATTACTGGAGTCTTGAGAGATAATAACTTATAACTGTGTAAAAACCGAAAAAGTGTCGAAAAAAGTTCGCGAGTGGACACAGTGAGTTTCGTGTGTCGGGAACAGAATCGTGTAGTGAGTGACAATGGTAGTGGTGCCGAACGCAAAAAACGAACTAGAAAGAGGGTAGATTTGTCTGCTCATAAACATCCACCCGCAATGACTTCAGTTTATCCGTGATCATGGTGCTTGTAACAGCGCCGAAATATCGGGAACTCGAAACAACAATCAAACATGGTAAATATCCCGTTTATGATATTAATAGTAGTGTCAGTGACCATGTCAGTTTAAAAACTTATATTGAGAGATAATGCAGATATTTAACATAGAGTGACACAATGGACAGTCCCACTACAGTACTTTTTTACTGGGAAATTACCAAATGACTCTTCCCGCTCTGGGCGGAGTGGAAGGCAGTGTCAGACTTCTACTGACTAAAAACCACCCATGTTTCTTCTTAGCCCTTTGTGTCCGGGGCCGTGGTATCTTTTTCGAACAACCTGCAGCGTCCTATTATATGAGTATTGGTACTTAGGTGGACTTTTTACGAGTATATTGGGAATTTGGGACCCTTGTGAGTTCAGTTGAATTAATCTAATAGTCCTGAAAATGATGTTTACATAAAAAAATGTAAAAAATAAATAAAAGAATTTCATTACGTTTTCGTAACGCAATACTTATGCATAGACATCAATGCACAATAATATGCATTTTTGTACCGTGCACCAGTGATGAAAGAAAAGTGAAGCTTTTAGAAAGGCGCATAGATCTTCTTGTTTAATGTACTTAGATTGGAACATACAGGGTGTTTGGTGCATCGTGTGGCAAATTGAGATGGTCGACTGGAGGAGTCATCTGCTATCCTTTCAGACCCCTGAACACTTCTCATGCCCTGTGGATATTTTTCATTTGTCTTTCAAACTCGATCGCTAATTATGAATTTAAAAGTTCTCTAATACAATACACATCTAAATAAAATTAAAATTCAGTGTTTACGCCTTATACTTTTTTTAAAGTACAAAGCATAGACACTGAATTTTAATTTTTGTATTACATTATTCCAGTCGACCATTTCAATTTGGCACACGATGCACCAAACCTCCTGTATTACCACCCATTACTTAGCAATCTAACCCTGATGTATCAACACATGGTTATTGAAAGTGGTTACCCAGCTAATTGATTGATGAAGCAGGCTCTGCCTTAATATCAGCAATATTGGCTTCCCAGATTGCGTACGTTTACCATGCCTATGTTATATGGTACATTATGTGTGTTGTGAACCTATTATATGGGTGAAATTGGATGCCTGTTGGCGTTGCGGGTTGTTCGAAAGAGATACTGCGGCCCCAGACACAATGGGCTAAGAAGGAACATGGGTGGTTTTTAGTCAGTACAAGTCTGACACTACCTTCCGCTCCGCCCAGAGCGGGATGAGTCATTTGATGATTTCCTATGCTACAAAAAATTATGGTGTAAAATTGAATAATTTTAACAGCAGTGCAGTTCTTCTAGGTCGCTATTTGAGTCATCATAATTAACGTCTTACATTTCAAGCCTTGAGAAGTGTATTGATTTGAAGACAATCTTAACATAGGAGGTACTTTTTTTACATACACAAAAAAATTGAAGATGACAGGTGAATGTTCTGCGAAATATACAAGTAATAGCGAAACTCGACCTATTGATTGAAAGAGGTTATACTAGAGGTCGCTAGCAGCCAGTATATTTAACTGAATGGTTCGTCAAATTGGGTAGTTTTCAGCTTTCAGAAAAGTATCAATTAATTGACGGCACGGTTGGTGCAGTGGCTAAGCGATTGGACTGCTGCGCTGCGTGTCGCGGGTTCGATCCCCGCACGGAACAAATATTAATTGTATGGCCTACAGATAGTTGTTTCGGGTCTGGGTATTTGTGTATGTGAGTTTAAATGTTTGTGAACGCACCCACGATACAGGAGAAATTCCAAGGGTGGGGCAAAGTTCTAAAAAAAAAAAAAAAAAGTTGTTAAGATTTTAGCAGTTTTTACATAATTTATTGAATTGAATCAGAAAATTCCAAAAAACTTACAGATCCGAGACCTCTAGTATAACAACCCCTTATAAGGTCAAGGGTCAAGGTCGAAGGTCGAGTTTCACTGTAACCCTGTACATAAATAAGATGGTATCAAAGTTACGATTTAGCTACGCATAAATACTAACGAGAATAGGCTAATATTAAATGCAAATAAAAGAAAACTTCCAAACATTGACAGGACTACAATCAAAACCCGCGGAAGAAAATCAGACAAAACTAATTTAATAAAGAATATTCCTTACGAACAAAGTTGGGACGAATACTGCGTTTAAATAGAAAAACGAGCTCTTCGAGGTCGTTGATATTTCACAGAATTGTTCCGTTTCTTAGGAAAAACGATTTCAGTTGTAAGACATTTGCATTTTAATGAAAGGAAAATAAATTTCAATCCACAATTTGAACTCGGGAACTTAAATAACTCTCCATTTCCGATGTGTTCTCGTTCAGAAGAAATCCGCCATTCCTTTCAGAAATAAATTGAGATTGGATTTTGCATGGATTAAGGTACACATACGTTGACGTCGCTTCTAATCAGACTGTGTTAAGTTTAATTATTAATAATTATCAAAAATGACATGACGGATTTTGAAAAAAAATAATCACAAATTATTATTTTACATTTAAAATGGCATCAAACACCAGATTTTATCTATTTTAAAGGAGATTTTGACTATCATAAAAGAGATTGCCCAATACACTTGCAATAACATTTAAAACAGAATATCTATCATCATCATCATCATTTCAGCCAAAAGACGTCCACTGCTGGACATAGGCCTCCCCCAGGTGTCGCCACATTGACCGGTCCCGTGCGTCTCTCATCCAGCGGGGCCCCGCAACCTTAACCAGGTCGTCGGTCCACCTAGTGGGAGGCCTTCCAACGCAACGTCTTCCGGTTCGCGGTCGCCATTCCAGAACTTTTCGGCCCCATCGGCCATCCGTTCTGCGAGCAATGTGCCCTGCCCATTGCCACTTAAGTCTGGCGATTCTTTGGGCTACGTCGGTAACCTTGGTTCTCAAGCGGATGTCCTCGTTTCTGATTCGATCACGCAAGGCAATATCTAACTCCAGCGACCAAAATAGTTTAGAATAATTTCTGTTGTCTTTATCATCAAAGTAACAACAGTACTTAAACATTCCATAATTACAATGAGAGAAGACACTTACCCTTTTTGAAGACCCGTACTAAGCTTAGAATAAGCACCAACCATCAGAATTTTAGAACAAAAAGTTAGCATTCGCAAACCCAACACGAAAATGTAAACGCTGCTTTCTAAAATAAGACTGTTGCCATCTTAAATTTCAAAAGCCCCGACGGATCACTAGGTATGCAGTCCATAAAGATCTTCCTCCCTATCCCCTTGCAAAGCAAATGGAACGTAACAGGGGTAAGATAATAAGTTCGCACGGTTCAAGTTTTAATGGTCTAACGTCACGTTTGTGTAGGCAAGTCGTAAAGACAGACTGCTTTTACACCGTGACTACGTTTTATTGCACTACGTAGGCCAGTTAATAATAATTATTATGTAGAGTTTTTTGGTTATCTCGGAGGCTGCTGAATTCTGCTGGGACAGCTAAAAGTTCAATGTCAGCTAACGACTTTATACCAATCATCTGTTAAATTCTCTTTTCTTGCCTCCATCTGCTTTTCTTCTTCTTCTTTATGGGGTTTCAGGTTTCCGCACTTAGTCCTTAAAGTGGACCATTGTGCGTGAGCCGTCGCGGCCGATTATTCCAACCAGCCCACCTCCCTCCAGAAGCAGATCAGACTTCCCGGTCTCCTCAGGGCATCCGCAAGAGATCGTGGTGTTCCCAGGGTCTCCTCGCGGATCTTGGTAACGCCTGTGCATTCAAGGAGCACATGCGCCACAGTTTCCTCCGCCTCCATGCATGCCCTGCACAGGGGACTGTCAGTGATTCCGAGGGTGTGAAAATGTTTATTCAGTGAACAATGTCCGGTGATGGTCCCCGCCACCAGGCGCAGGCTATCTCTGTCCAGGCGCAGAAGGCGCCTGGTCAGTTTTATATCCAGGGATGGCATAGCCTCCTTGGATTGCCTACATCCTGGTGTCGAGCTCCACCATTTCTCTGCTTGTATTCGAGTATGGTCTTTTAGCCAGCTTCTTAGCTGCTTGAAAGGGATGGGCACAATGGGTAAGGGTCCATAAGGCTTTGTGCTGGATCCTCTTCTGGCAAGTTCGTCGGCCGCATCGTTTCCAAGCGATCCGCTGTGACCTCTAATCCATTGCAGCGTTACCTTGTTGTGATTTATTACCGTTATTCGTTCCAGGGCTTTGTGGCATTCCAGTATCAGTCTCGACGTGATCTGGTTACTCTTCAGGGATTGAAGGACTGAGGCACTGTCGGAGAGTATTCGAATATTGGTATCCGTAACCTCCCTGGCCTCTATAGCGTGTGCCGCTTGGATGATACCTACACACTCTGCTTGGTAAACAGAGTTAAGTTTTCCAAGTGGTTTGGATATCTTGATGTTTAAGTCGTCGGAGAACACCCCGACGCCTGTCCCATAGTCAGTTTTTGATCCATCGGTGTAAATCCTTAGCTCATTTGTACCTGAGTAGTCACACCACTCCTCTATGAGCGCTATGTTGTAATGTTTTTGGAAGCAATGCGTCTTCAGGGTTCTGTCGATGGGTGATGTCATCATTGGCTGTTCTTTGATTGCATCTTCCCTGATGCGTGTGTGTTTGATTCTCGAGTCATTTCTTAGGATACCGGATACTTCGAGTCTGAAAGTCGCTAAGGCCGCCTCCTCTCTTATGACGAGGTGCAGGGGAGGTAGCCCCAGCATCACCTGTAAGGCAGCAGTGGGGGAAGTTCTCATGCTGCCGGTGATTGCTACGCAGGCCAGTCTTTGTAGTTTCTCGAGATCCTTTTGGGTTGTACTTAGGTTGGTCCTAGGCCACCAAACTAAAGAGCCGTATGTGATGATTGGTCGGATAACTGTGGTGTATAGCCAGTAGGTTATTTTGGGGCTTAAGCCCCAATTTCTTCCCAGGAGTCTCTTACATTGCCATAGAGCTATACTGGCTTTTGTGATGGTGTACTCAGTGTGTTTTGCCCAGTTCAGCTGTTTGTCCAAAAAGATGCCCAGGTATTTGGTTTCAGTCGATAGGCTTAGGGTTGTCCCAAAGAAGCTTGGCAATTGTAGCGTTGCCAACTTCCTTTTCTTTGTGAAGAGGACGAGTTCCGTTTTGGTAGGGTTCACTGCTAGTTTGTATTCCTTGCACCAGTCCTCAACTATTCTTAGTGCTTGGCGCATAAGGTTGCATAGTGTGTTTTCGTGTGTGCCGTTTAATATTATGGTCAGATCGTCCGCATAACCCACCGTGTAGTAGCCCCCGTTATTTAGACGTTTAATGAGGCTGTCTACTACGAGGTTCCACAGTAGTGGCGAGAGGACACCACCTTGGGGGCATCCCTTGGCCACTATGGCTCTAGTAGTGTCGTTCACCGTAACTTGTACGGCTCTCAGTCTGAGCATGTTCGTGATCCATCCTCGCAGTGTCGAGTCCACACCGTGTTCCTCGAGGGCTGCGTTGATGCTATGGAAGATGGTTTTGTCAAAAGCGCCTTCTATGTCAATGAAGACAGCTAGTGACGAGCATTAGTGGTCCACTGCACATTCGATCTTAGAGATCACACTATGCAGCGCAGTTTCTGTTGATTTAACTGTGGAATACGCGTGTTGTTGTTTGTGAAGTGGTCGTTCCCGAAGAGGTCCGTCCCGAATGTGTCGATCGCAGAGTCTCTCGAGGGTTTTCAGTAAGAAAGATGTTAGGCTTATCGGTCTGTACGCCTTGGGTTGTGTGTAGTCTGGTTTTCCTGGTTTAGGGATGAAAATGACTTTCACCTCTCGCCATGCTAATGGTATATATTTCTGTGCTATGCAGGCTTGGTAGATGGCGGTCAGCCATGGCGTTAGAGCTTCTACTCCCCATTGCAGTAGGGCGGGGAAGATTGTGTCTAAGCCTGCGGACTTGTATGGTTTAAAGGTCTTTATCGCCCATTTTATTCTCTCTGCGGTTACTATGGTGCGGGCTCTGGTCCAGTCTTGGTCATTTGGGATGTGCGTTGGCTCACTTGCCCAGGTTCTGTCCTCGGATAGACTGCAGTCCGGGAAGTGGGTCTCCAAAAGAACTTTGCTTGTTTCGTGGTCCGACTTGGTGTATGTGTTGTCTGGGGTTTTCAGCGACCCGAGGGTGCGATCTTGATCGGTAGATAGGATCTTTCTCACACGCGCGGCTTCGCTGTTCGATTCAATTTCTTCGCAGAATTTCCGCCAGGCCGCCCTGCTGGCGTTCCTGACTTGTTTTCTGAAGGTGTATTGTGTTTCCTTAAATGTGTCCCAGTCTTCTGGTAGTCTGGAGTTTTTGGCTCTGTTAAATTGTTTACGCATAGATTGCCTGAGCTTACTAAGTTCCGCGTTCCACCAGGAGTTGCCCTTGCTCTTGGTACTTGGATCTCTTAGTTTGCAGCACGCGTGGTAAGCTTCAATTATAAATTCCGAGAGTTTTGTTACGGTTTCTTCAAGTTGTTTGGGGTCCATTAGAATTTGGGGCGTTTGGTGCTGTGTTAGTAGGGAGGCCAACAGCCGTTTGTAGCCAGGTACATTTGTACGGCGTGGGTTGCGTCTAGGTTCGGGTTTTTTTATGTTAGCTACTAGTGAGAAGCGAATCCTTCTATGATCAGAGCAGGAAGGCTCGTTTGATACGTGCCAGTCAGAGATAAGTTTTGCCGCGCCTTCCGAAACCAACGTTAGGTCGATAATCGTTTGCCCGCGCGATGTGACCCAAGTGGGTTCCGAGCCGCGGTTTGCGATGTTAAGGTTAGTTGAGAACAAATATGTGCATAGTACCTCACCTCTAGTGTTGGCTTTGTTGCAACCCCAAAGCGGGTGATGGGCGTTTGAGTCCGTGCAGATGACCAGGTCCAGGTTGGTGCCTTCACAGTACCTTATCAGGTCAGCCATCTCTTTCGGTGGGCAGTCTTCCTCCTCGCCAGGCATGTATACCGAGGCCAGGACGATGTCGGGTGCGTCACCGTCGGTTTTGAGCCTGACGGCTGTTAGGTCTCTGGAACATAATTGCGTGAGTGTCGTGGTGGGTGCATCTTTGGGTATGTAAGCACAGGTTCGTGGTTTATCTGTGCCTTGTGTGTTGAGGATCAGCTTACCTCCAATGTTACCTAGGCCGCATACTCTGTTGTTGCGGATCCACGGCTCTTGGATGAGTGCAATGGTTCGGGGTTCCATCTCCAGTGCTCTGCGCAGGCAGGCGGTAGCCGTCTGGCTATGCTGGAGGTTGGTCTGGATGATGTTTAGGGGACGGAATGGGGGCGGCAGTGGGGTGGAGTTAGGAGGAGGTCGATCCATTGGATGATTCGCCCCCCTCTTCCAGCCCATGCTGGTCTTCGTTCGGTGCCGGTGGCGGTGATAGGAGCATCTGCTCCGACCACCCTGGTGGTGAGGTTTGCCTTTCCACAGCGTCGGCATCAGCCATCGCCGCTCTGGCCATCTCCTCCTCCAGGTGCGTCATCGTCGGGTCACTGTCGGTCGGAGTCGGTTTCGTCCGTTCAGTGTCGTTGACCGTGTCAGAGGGGGCGGTTTTGGAGAGGAAACGCACGTATATCGACCCAAGTAGGTACGATATCCGTCGCTCCCTCTCCAGAACCTTCTGGACTTCGTCCGGTGGGACAGCCAGGGTCATAGTCCCGTAGTTTTCGCCACCGACCGCTGTCGCCCTGAGCATCGTCCACCTACCGAAATTGTACCACGGGTTCTGGCAGGCCAGGAGCGTCTGGAGCACTGGTACCTCCCCTTTGTACCGAGGTACGAAGAGAGCCACCCGAACCCGAGTCGGTATGTCGGACTGTTTAACTACCGTCAGTGTCTCGTCAGTGCTTGTCATTTTGACTTTGGGTACGTTCTGGGTCAGCCAAGTCAGGGCGTTGTCGTTCTCGAACCACATGTGGACCGTGCCGTCCGCTTCCCTTGGGAGGCCACGGAAAGCCGGGACTTTGGTGGGATCGGTTAGGCACGTCTCCATGATGAGGCTCTCGAGGCTGAGCTTGATGTGCTCGACCTCCACAGTCGTCAAGTCTCGGGATGGAGGCGAGAGGCAGATTGCCACGGCGAGTCGCGCAGGAATATCCTTCGTGGCCCGCGCGTAGGTTCTCCGCTCCCCTTGAGCGGCCTCGGTTTTGCTGCGCTTGGCGTCCCCCTGGAGCGTACTCGGTGATGCCGTGTCGTCCGGGCGCTCCCTCTTCGCCGCTTCCTGTCCACTTGGGCCAGGTTGCGGTTCCGAGGAGCTTGGCACAGTGCTCTGTGCCAGGGACACCCGGTGCAGGAACCCAGACCGCTTGCCTCGCTTCTTCTTGGTGCGTCGTCGGTCTACGGTCTCGTCGCGGTTCCGGTCGTTTCCTCCGGATGGTCCTGGTGCGGGCAGTGATCTCTCGCGTTGGGTTTCCCCCTCGCGTACTGTTCCCTGCCCGCGCGTTTCCGCGTCCGACTGCTTCACGCGCTGGGTTTCCCCTTCGCATGTCTGTAGCCGGTCGCGTACTCCCTTACAACTAGCCGTTTGTGCTTCGCGCTGGCTATTGCCTTCGCAAATCTTGCTCAAACGGCTGTTGAGTTCTCTCACTCTGTTTCGGATCTTTCCGCGCTGAGCCTTCAGCTTCCGGACTTCGTCCACAGAGATGAATCCAGAACCATCAGATTCCGCTTCCTTTCCCGTCCCGAGAGAGGTCATGTCCCTCAGCCTTGCATCGATCTTCTCGCGCTGGATTGCCAGCACGCGGAGTTCGCTGCTAAGACTGGATTGTCGAGCTCTGTTATCGTCATTTTCAGGGTTGTTTGTCACACTGTTCCGAACGATGCTCTGTTTCCAAGCCGTCGTGGAAGGTGTGACATACGTCAGGGTAATTGGCGCAGGAGTCGCAGCCGTCTTGGGGTCAGTAGGCGCAGAAGTTGCAGCCGTAGTCGTGCTGGGTGGCGCGTGAGCCGCAGCCAATGCTGTTGGCGCCGAAGCAGCCAGCTGCGCAGAAGGCGCAGCATTAGGCAGATTGGTGCCCCCCCCCAGATTACGGTGGAGGCAGACCGACGAGTCGGTGCGGGATTCTCCGGCATTGCCGGTACCCACCTGGGGAATATTTATTTTTCCTTTCTGCATTATTTTGGTTTGGTGGTGGGCTTTTTTGGAAATGAGGTTACCCGTCCTCATGGACCGAAAGGAGAAAAGGGAAAAACGGGAGGGAGGGACTGGGCGTAGGATCATGGTAGTGGGGTGTGGGATCACCCTAGGCCTGGTATTTGGCTTTCGGGAATGCGAAAAAGCGCCCGGGAGTTTTTGTTGCGTCTATTTCTTATGGAACTAGACCAAGAAACAGGGTGGCAACCTCGTGAAGGTGAATCCCCCAGACTTGCCTTGAGGATCTACACGACCGTGGCGCTCCCCCTCAAGACCCCGCCATCCTACCGCCTCTGAGGGAAGCAGTAGGATAGGCCTGGGTTTATGCTACCAGGCCGTGCGTGTGCAAAGCATGTCGCTGTAAAATCGCAAAAAAAAAAGCATAAGCCCAGACCCACCCATCTGCTTTTATTGAGTGTGAATGTAAAGACCTATGAAACGATGGACTGTACAAATAATGATATGCCAAGAAAGAGGTGTCTGATGAGATGAAGAGTATGTATTGAGATGTATTGAGATAAGGGCAAAATAATGATGATGATCTGCATTTATAAGTCAACGCGGAGTGTTGACAACTGGCATCGTGTCCTCAAAGATCAGCCTCTGTTGCTTATGATGAAAATATTCTTTATGGCTCTCTGTTAAAAGGTTACTCTTAGCCTGAAATTCCGTACAGTCACGAACAATAATATGTACACACTAGGTAAAGTTCAAACGCAAGTTACTCATGAAATAACGATTGCAACTTTGCGATATAACCAACTGTATGACAATAATATTTTAGAACACATAATAAGTGTTCCAAAATATTAGCTTCGTTTCGTAAAATGAAAATGAACCCAATACAATAGGCGAAATTACTTCTAAATGTTGATATCATCATCAGCCTATAATGTTCCCACTGCAGGGACTCAGGCCTCCTCTCTAGGAGAGGGATGGGCTATAATCTACCACGCGGGCCCAGTGCGGATTGGTAGATATCACATATCTTCGAATTTTTTGGTTCTAAGACATGCCGGTTTCCTCACGATGTTTTCCTTCACCGTTTTGAGAACAGTGGTGATGAAATAAATTACACAAAGTAATGTGCCTGACGGGGTTTGAACCCACGACTCACTGTTCGTAAGTCGGGGCCGCCACCACTGGGCCACCACTGCTCTCAATGTTGATAAGTACAAACATAATGGTGCTCGTTATAAAGCTCAAACAAAAAGTGTGAGATGAGATGTTACGCAACGGTGTAACAGGCAGCCGTTTTAACGAGAACTTTACAGCTACAAATGTCGGGGTTCACTTTTGCGATGTCTATTTAAATGCCACTCACAATGCGCTTTTATGTTTCAATTGAACCTATTATTTCTTTACGTAAGAGGTATATATAATACTAGCTTTTGCCAGCGGCGTCGCCCGCGTGAAAATGACGATTTTCCATACAAACTTTCATCCCCTATTTAAATCCCTTAGGGGTTGAATTTCGAAAAATCCTTCCTTATTCCTTGTCTACACTATAAAGGGAACCTCTGTGCAAAATTTCAGCTTCCTAGGTCCAAGAGTTTGGGCTGGGCGTTGATGAGTCAGTCAGTCAGTCAGTCAGTCAGGACTTCTCTTTTTATTTATATAGATAGATTCTCTTTACTCTTATCAATAAAGGTAGTAAGTATTCTGTTATTATTAAGGTATCACTATCACTACATATTATAAAACAAATTCCTCTGACGCGTCTGTCTGTCTGTATGTTCACGATAAAATCAAAAACTATTGCACCGATTTTCATTTCAATTTCAATGGGTACAGTGGTTCTCGAGGAAGGTATATAATTTGACCGACATAATAATCGTGCGAAGCCGCGGGCATCAGGTAAAATAATAAATAAGTAATGCAATGACACATTTGCCATTAAGTTGGCATGCAAACATTAAGGATTATGATACTTAGTTTAAAACACATTAAATTAAATTAGATATAACGTGCATTTCTAAGTTTAAGTTTAACTCAGCACATAACAGAAAATTACCAAACAAAGACATTTTTAACATAAACAGAGAGAAAACAAAATAGGCCACCACCTATTACATGGGACTCAAAACTAACTGGCGATATGTGGGTGTACTATTAGCTACACTCTTGTCTTACGTAACAGGGATTGCAGGCGTGATGTTATACGTTCAAATTATCACAAAACTTGATTGATTTTAATTTAGAATTTAGGAATTTATGAAACGCGTTCCATGGCTTTATTTTGTAATAATTAATAGGTGGTCTTATTCCACTGTTTGGAAACGAAACATTATATAAGAAAACCATGTTTCTTAGAAGAATAAACCTGATTTTCGCAACTTGTTTATTTAGGGTTTCCTATAAGAAGTATGTTTCGAAGAACCAGCTACTCAGTTAATTGTTCGTTCAGCCACCACATTGCTATGAAAGGGTTATTTTTGTTTCCCCCCTTTTTAAAAGTACTTACATAATCGAGTTGGAATAAAGTTGAATAAATATGGTAATGCTGCAAAATTATTGTTCAGAAGAAAAAGCATTTTTTTTATATATTTGTATGGAGAACCGCACTGGACCTTAGAAAATTATGTTTTCTTTATTCATCTACTCGATTACAATTAAATTCAGCAAAACAAAACAATAATTTATTTTTATATTGAAAGTAGATAGACATACCTAATAAAACCTTGTTATTTCCGTCTCGAGTTCCTCGATCAAAAGTTAACACTTATAATAAAACAGATCCCAATATCAAAGAACAGTGTGAGGGCAAAATTCGTCAATTTATAGGATCTACCTTTTTATAGCTCAATAAAATCTCAAGTTACTGCGTATTCTTACTTAATGACATCTTCGCTTTATTTTTATGACATAACATGGGATGTTAAACTTAGTTTAGTCTAATCAAATATAATGGAATTGAGTTGTAAGATTATAACTGAGGGAATTATGTTAGTATTTTTCTATAAAACATACATAAACTCATGCGCTTTTCCCATGGGGGTAAGTAGAAACCACAGAACGCCACCTGCTCGATCCTTACATACACCTTTTGCTTCCTCAACTGGCGTGTGTGTATGACCAGATTTATGAATATAAATCTGGTCATACACACACGCCAGTTGCGAGCACCTGTCCTTTCTGAAGAACGTCACCAATAATGTGTGTATTTCTTTCTAGGGCATGCCCTCTGTAAATACCTTTCGGTAATGGGCGTTTACTCTTTCTACTCACATGGCCAAAAGGTTTGAAAGAGACCTACACTCAGCATTGGTCGGTCAAAGGTTAAAGAAGGAAGAGAAGTGAAGATATAAACCTATTGAGGAGGATATAAGAAAAATGTGTTTTCGAAACCAAGTCGATAACCGTAAGAAACTCTTTACAAGGCATTCACAAACCACAGCGATACTGTCAGCATTGATAGGTCGTAACGACAAGCGGTAGCTTCTATGTTACTCTATGAAAACATGAAAATGCTTTCGTATAGAACGGAGACATGTGACATTGCCGCAAATCATGATTTCCTGGAAGAGATCCTCATATATATAACGTGTTTCTATAGACCCCTTAACTCTAAGTGTTCTTTTAGTAAAGTTAATGCAAAACCTCCTAGAATGCGTGGTCATAAGACGGATCCCCTAGGGTATCAGTTTTATGATACACTAAAGGCCTACCCATCTTCCAAGGAAAGAACGACATGCCGTCCGGTCTTTTGCCATCGTCGCGTGCCAAGCCATTTGGCTTTAAGACAGCTGGGACGCCGACGGTAACAAGAGCTCGTTTTAGATTTAGATGGGTAGCACAGTAATATCGTTACAGAATTAATTACTTTCTTCTTCAAACCAGTATTACTTACTGTGAAACACTATACTCACATAATTTATAGTGTTTCGTGAAATAAATAAATTACAGAGTGTTGCTACTATTGATCACTAGGGTAAGTCAACAAGAAAGGTACTTCTTCAACGTAAGAAAACTCTAGGGAAAACATGTTGTAGAAAAAGCTCGTTAGATGTGATTTCACCTTACTTAGGTACTTAGACCGTGGAAAAGATTTTTTTTTGTTTTGCCTTTTTAATTGAAGAAAATCATACACCTAACAAAATCTTGTCATGAAATCACTGTATCTAGAAGTTATTAAGGGAAAATTATGTCATCGACATAGGCCAAGAAGAAAAAATACGTGTTATTAGTAAACGAATCAAGGAAAACTAATACAATTTGGATTGGACCACCACTAACGGGGCTCCTCTTCTTCTACCGAATCACGAAAATCGGCTCAATAACACTAGGCAACACTCAAAATTTCCCGGGGAAAATTCATAACATAATTCATAACGCATTAGTATTTCGTAGATTATTTAATCATGTATCTAATACCAGAAAAATAATAATTTTACCTCAATCACAGAAAAGGAGATTTCTATTTTGTTTAAATTAATTGTTTGATTAATTGAGAAGGGTAGGTTGATTTTTTTTAGAAACGGTCATAGTAATATAATGTAATGTTAGAATACATTCAGTCCTTTCACTATGCCTCGCTTTTGTGTTAATTCTCCAGATTTATTTTGTTTTATTTGTATACTCCAACCTCTTCTTCAGCATGCAGACCAAAAGAACAAACTAGTTTATTTTTAAATAAAGTTTATACTCATTTTTTTTCAATTAAAAGTAAATTTCTCTTAAAAGCTATACTAGACCAGTGCCGAAGCCTTCAAAAGTGGTAAAAAATGAAAAAAAATTACAGTAGGATGAAACCCAATGGAAAAAGTAGAGAATATAACAAAAATTAAAGGAAAAATAAATTATGGTCGATCTGAGGTCGGGAAGTGGGGGTTGACAGCAGGACGGTGGCCATGGAAGTCGGAATCCGCTAAGGAGTGTGCAACGACTCACCTGCCGAAGCAACCAGCCATGAAAATGGATGGCGCTGAAGGGGTTTTTAAGGGGGGAAAGCGGTTTATCTCGATTTCCGGCAAAACTACAAGTCCTATGGAAAAAAATTTAAAGGCAAAGTTGTAGAGAATAAAAAGATCTACAACTTTAATTTTAACACTTTTTTCACATAACCTCAAAATTTAGGTGAAAAATTCAAAAAACCAAGTTTTTGGTTTTTTATTTATATCTTTTTCAAAAAAAAAAAATTTCCTACGAAATTTGGTGAAAACTTTCCTTATTATGTCCCAAATACACTGTAATTTATTAGATTTAAAATATTTATTTTTTCGGCTTATTTTAACTTAATATCAAAAAAGCACCCTAATTTCCAATCGAAAATTCTGACAACAAAATATCAGCTTTTTAAAAAAGTCGGTGGGCGTTGTGTTCCTTATAATCTCTACTTTCTGATTATGTATAAAAAATATACATTGCAATGGTAAATTTTCTCAGAAAATGCAAAATCAGCTGCTGCGAAATAATACCCACACCAAATAATAAGGCCTAGACAAGAAATAATAAGCGTATTTATTGCTGTTTTATGCCTATTTATTGTTATTTTAAGATAATTTATATATCGTGGAGACCTACGGAAAATTTTGGCCCACCAAAAGGAACACAACAATTTCACAGAGAAGTGGGGAAGGGGCTAGAAGGGTTTGGCCCTTACTACTTGTTATTTCGTAGCAGCTGATTTTGCTTTTTCTGAGAAAATTTACCATTGCAATTTATATTTTTTATACATGATCAGAAAGTAGAGATTATAAGGAACACAACGCCCACCGACTTTTTTAAAAAAGCTGATATTTTGACGTCAGAATTTTCGATTGAAAATTAAGGTGCTTTTTTGATATTAAGTTAAAATAAGCCGAAAAAATAAATATTTTAAATCTAATAAATTACAGTGTATTTGGGACATAATAAGGTAAGTTTTCACCAAATTTCGTAGGCTTTTTTTTTTTTTTTTTGAAAAAGATATAAATAAAAAACCAAAAACTTGGGTTTTTGAATTTTTCACCTAAATTTTGAGGTTATGTGAAAAAAATGTTAAGATCAAAGTTGTAGATCTTTTTATTCTCTACAACTTTGCCATCAAATTTTTTTCCATAGGACTTGTAGTTTTGCCGGAAATCGAGATAAACCGCTTTCCCCCCTTAAAAACCCCTTCAGCGCCATCCATTTTCAGGGCTGGTTGCTTCCCGACCTCAGATCGACCGTAATTTATTTTTCCTTTCATTTTGATCATATTCCCCTCCTTTTCTAATGGGTTTCATCCTACTGTAATTTTTTTTGGTTTCAAAAATTATCGACCCTGGTCTATACGTGACTGAGATGTTTTACTATAAGTTCTCTTTAGTATGGCCATTTCGAATCAGACAATCAGATCTCTGGGAAAAAAATAAAGTATTTTTTTGTTGCCTAGTGTAATCGCGGAGTAATCAGCAAATCGAGATGTTGGTCGAAGACATAACCTCGTCTTTTTCTAGAAGTCTGTTAAAAATATTGAGCTCACACATTCTGCACCTACACAATAAATGATAGATAATATATTATAAAGAAATGATTATAATTTTATTTTGTCTCTTTTAGGTACATTTAAATTCACAAACATTAAAAATAGTAATAATAATAATAACATTAAAACAGTACATTAACCATACATTATGGTTCACGCTTTGAATCTTTAAGAAAAAATACTGATTCTAAAAATTTACGGCATTTTCATCGCGGTAGTAGATTATTGGATAAAATTGAACGGTTACTGACAGTGATTAAGTTTCAATACGATGGCTTCAGGACGTCTTTGAAAGTGGAAAGTTATGCTTGAAAAATGGTATTTCTTTATGATTAACATCGCCTTCTCATAATAATAATAATAACATTAAAACAGTACAGTTACCATACATTATGGTTCACGCTTTGAATCTTTAAGAAAAAATACTGATTCTAAAAATTTACGGCATTTTCATCGCTGTAGTAGATTATTGGATAAAATTGAACGGTTACTGACAGTGATTAAGTTTCAATACGATGGCTTCAGGACGTCTTTGAAAGTGGAAAGTTATGCTTGAAAAATGGTATTTCTTTATGATTAACATCGCCTTCTTATAATCCAGAAGTTTAGTATAGTTTGCCCATCACCTTAACAAGGCACATTATGATAATGTTATAAGGAATTGTGAGGTACAAGACAGGGATAGGGATATTTAAAAAAAAACTGGCCTAGTGCAAGTCGGACTAACACATGAAAGGTTCCGTACACTGTAAAAAATTATGTAATTTTACATGCAAAAAAATTACATAATAAATTGACGAAAATTATGTAAAATTTCATATTTTCCCGTAAATTTCCCAGATTTTTCGGAAATTTTACAGGATTAAATAATTTTTTGCATGTAAAATTATATAATTTTTAGTAAAATTACATAATTTTTAACAGTGTACCATTGTAGTAGATAGTGAGATATTTTCCGTGTTATTTTAGCACCATAGACTTCTATAGGTTTTCCTGTAAACAATAAGTGTTGAACTAATTTCTGAATTTTTAGAAGTTTCGGAGGTAACGGGGGGGCGTATGGTCGGACAGACAGACACTCGAGTGATCCAACAAGGGTTCCGTTTTTTTCCTTTTGAGGTATGGAACCCTAAAACATAACATCCCGCCTATAATCAAGGAAGGGTCAGGCAGACGTGTAACCATTTTACACACAAATTCCGACTCCAGGTCAATAGGTACTGAGAAATTTCAAAACAAAAGATAAATAGTTAACTTGCTACAGTACCATACTAAGGGCCAAAATCCTAGCTTAACTGTAAGTCCTACCCAAGACCCACATTAGACGCGATTTATGTTCACTATTTAGCTCAGAATAAATAAATCTAAATCAGCCACGTAGTAGGATTACTACAAATATATCCGTGTGGAAATAAATATTAGATCCCAGAAGGATCCTATCAATTCTACCAAAGGATATAAATTACCATTTAAAGCAGCAGGAATCTTGCCAAGAAAACTCTATCCGTTCGCACCTCAATATAACGGAATACTGAATTCAGCTATTGTCTTTGCCAAGCTTACTATATAGGGCTTCGGTCCTGCCGAACACGGATCGGGAGTGATAAGAGTAGCGATGGCAAAAGTACAAAAACGCATCTAAATTAGTAGAAAACGTAAAGAAGAGGGTGTTTTTTTACAAACACCCTAAACAAACGACTTGGATGACTTAGGGTACAGGGGAGGACAGAGGGAACATGGTAAAAAAATTGGTTTTTGAAGAAGTTATTGCCGTCTACAAAACATACTGTTCTAGAGGCATTATTCAGGAGAATACTATTATTGAGTAGAGTTAGTAATCAAGCAATTCGGGGTAATTTCTATCTTAACCCTGCTCAAGCGATTTCGTTACGTCAATATTCCACAGCACAAGTGATATTAACAGTTCCTGAACACACTTAAAATGTGTTCATCGCGAACAGTTTTATTTGTAAAAATCGCCTTTAGATGCACTACAAAAATAAAACGCCCCTTAACCTTTAACTTATTTTATCCTATAGCCTAGATCGCGGTCACTAGCAACCCACCCACATTGCCGTCACTCGCGCCCTACTTTCACCATGACACCATCCCTACTATAAGCTTGTCTTTAAACTCTGCTACGTGGGCGTCGAGGGTGGAACACCCCGCTTATGACGTCACTGCAAGATCAAGGCCAGACAACGCTTCGCTATTTTTTCTCTCAACTTAATTGCACGCCAAAGGAAAGTTTCCAAGTTTCTTAATGACCCTTTTAGGGTCAAGCGCTCAAGTAATTTGTGGAGGCTGTCTTTTACCAATTTTATGTTAAATATAGGCGCTAGATACTTGTATGAAAAGAAACGATGGGATGGCGAAATTGGTTATAAGGCAGATATAGAACTTGGCAAAGAGTACTTTACCGTGAAACATTGCTATTTATTATTTAACAAGACCCTAGTTAAACTGCCATGGAGAAATTACGAATTGGGTGCGGGCACCAAAAATGGATTAGACTTGACTTCGTTTAGTCCAATACTGATTTTGCTTGTCGCCAAAATTCTAATCAAAATTCTATAGGATAATATTCAAGATTCAAATGTAAACGTTAAGTATAAACGGCGACCAATCAAGGTATAAAAAAAACAAAGCTAGTTTATGAGGATCTCTCATTGTACATTGTTGTGAAAATCTATTTTAACACGCTTTTTTATCTTGATGTGTATGTGCGTATGTCACTCTGTGCATTCGTACTAGGCCCACGGGCAAAGTTGACCACCAGGGCGCGGTCACCGGTCATAAATATCGTCATTCGTGGAGACTCTTTTATTAACAATACTTTTATTGCACTCTGTTAGACGATTGTAATTGTATTTAATAGGACAAAGACCTCGAATTTATTTACGTTTAACGCAAAATAAATGACGTCATTTCCGACGGCGTATTTCGGGAAATGAGTCGGGCTTTTACCCGTAATATCGTTGTAACGCAATACGTTACCTGCTTTAATATTTATTGTTGTTGTAATATAGTGTAATTTATTAGTTTTTTTTTAAGATCTGGTTTTATATTTCTCTAGTTTTTAATCTTCATCGCATCGGTATAGAATATAGTGGAAAAATCTGGGCTGGCCAACTTAGCAACTTTTCTTGCGTTGTAATTACGCAGTATACTACAGTAGTATTTTGGTTGTAATGTATTTTGTCCTACCTACCTACTACCTTATTAATTAAGAAATAGCCTTGGAGCTATTCTCAGACCTACACAAAATAAATTCATAAAAATCACGAGATTTTTACATACACCTACAATCCTACATATTAGAAAATTATCCCGGATTTTATCCAAGAACATAGGTAGCATCAAACAGCCACCTTTCGTGCCGAATTTCCTACCTTACCTAAGTATCCGATTATAAGAATCAATATCAAGATTACGAACCCTTAATTTGGCCGTAAATTATGTATTTGAGACTCTCCACTTCTTTATCTAACACTAGCTGTTGCCAGCGGCTTCACCCGCTGCAACTTGAAAATTATCCCACAGGAAGATAAAATCGGGATAAAAAATTCTATGTGTTAATCCAGGCTATAAACTATCTGTGTACCTAATTTTATCCAAATCCGTTCAGTAGTTTTTGCGTGAAGAAGTAACAAACATACACACTCACACAGTCACTCACTCACACACTGACAAACTTTCGCCTTTATAATATTACTAGCGGACGTCCCGCGGTTTCACCCGCGTAGATCCCGTTCCCGTGGGAATACAGGGATAAAAAGTAGCCTATGTTACTCAGGGTGAATGTAGCTTTCCAAGGGTGAAAGAATTTTTGAAATCGGCCCAGTACTTTTTGAGCCTATTCATTACAAACATACAAAAATAGGTACAAATCTTTCCTCTTTATAATATTAGTGTAGATTCAAACTAAAAGACAACTAACTATGAAATCTTCAGGTTTAAATCGGTCCTAACAAAAGCACAGTATTCCAAGTAATCAAGTTTGCAGAGTTAACTGGGGGACCGGGACCTAATGGCGACTGAAAGCGTTGAATCAGCGAACTAATGGTCGATGCAGTGTGTGAACTGGTGGAATTAATTGCGTGTTTACTTTGTTGGTAAGTTATTTCTCATAAAAAAATATTTTGATTTAATTAAACATGGTTTCCATGGAGTTTCTTGCCCATACTTTTCCATATAAATCTGCGCTTTAGAATGGACGACTACAATACTTTCGCAAGTTATTATGCCTAGTGACTGTGACTTTAGCTTCGTTATTTTTTTGTTTTTTTTTATGTTCAAATGTAAAGGTCTCATTGAAATAAATGCTTTGATTGAGTTGAGTTGATACTAAAATTAGAGCTTAAATTGACAAATTTTTAAATGACTGCATTTGGTATAATTATGGAAAAGCGAATCATTAATTGGATTAGGAGCACAGTTCGAATAATTTAAGGTTGACTGGTAGAGAATACCTTGTGGCATTAAGTCCGCCTATGTATCACTATTGTGCATGAAGTTCAAATTAATAATAAATAAATAAATATATTTTTCGACAGAGTACGTAGTAATTAATTACATTAGTCGAATAATGTTAGTACAAAAAATTAATCTTCGGTTATCATAAGAAGAAAATGTAGTAGGAATTCAAATTTTCCCTTCCACAATACGCTCCAAAACAGGAATCGCCGATGTTGGTAACAAGACTGCTGGGTTAAAGTGGGATTGGGCGGGCCATGTCTGCAGAATGCATCAGGACCGATGGGCTAGGGTCGTCACGCAGTGGGTGCCAGAGGTCGGGCGTCCGCGTCGTCACCGAGGGAGGCCTAGAAAACGCTGGCGTGACGACTTAGAGGCTTATGTACGAGATTGGCCGCACGGACAGAAGAGTGGAAGACTATGAGGTGGCCTTTGCCCAGCAGTGGGACAATATAGGCTAACAAAAAAAAAAAAAAGAATCAAAGATAATATTACTGCCTTTTTGTATTTTTTATTTATCCATGCCCAAAGGCGAGATAAATTCCTTTTTTTTTCTAAAAGGAGACTAATATTTTTACCCCAAATGTATGATGTTCCCACCCACACCTGTCTAAAAACCCTACACAAACTGGTAATTAACAGATACCTACTCCCACAAACACAAGATCCAATTTAAATCTGGCTTTAACTCAAACAAAGTAAATCTTTTCCAGAGGTCCAACAAACGTTTGAATACTGAATTAGCTTATTACATACTTAAACAACGGTCCAATCCTCGGGGTATACAAGGAAGGAGGACAAAGGGATTTATGGGGACAAAGTTTTTAATGGATTTTGAAAACGAGCCTATTGATATTAAGTAACTGGTAGAGAATTTGTTTTAATGAAATATGTTTTTGAGTTAGAATTTTATATTATTTCTAACATAATTATTATGACATCATGCTACTAAGGGTTAGGCAGAAGTGTAATAGGACACTCATTTCAGCAGTTAAGTTTAATTCCCTATGATACCCAGGAAAATTAACCAAACCAAACAATATTTTTCTCGATCTGGGAAACAAACCTCATGTTCAATAGCCGCACTTGCGACCAACAAGGCATATTTCTGTGTGCGTTTAAAATACTACGACTGTCAAAATCAAAATTGATTCACATGTTCACATGTTAGTAGCCTTTAATATTGAAAAACGTAGGTATGCATATTTTCATTAAAAAAAAACATAATAGCTTCATTAAAATCTTATCCAAACAGATTTTACTAAAATCGTAAAATTACTTCGCTCCATGACTCACAAGTTCTATTTTGCTATTATTTTGTTTCACGTGACTTCAAAAGCACATTCACAGACATTCCTTGAAACTCATCACATCAAAGTGTAACCTTACTCTCACATTCCTGTCTTGTTATTTACTAATGTAAATAGAACATCGTAAATAACCTCTGAGCCCTCCACCTCCCACGTGTCTATTAATAGTTTCAATACGAATTATATGGTGGTGACTTTATTTACATTTGTACCTGGTTCTTACCACGATGTTTAGAAAAGCTTAGGGCTAATTAATAACAGTCACTCGGGTCGACTTTCAAGTAAAGCCGCACTTGCCTAGGTTAGTCTGCAGATGGGTGACCGCCAATTACATGATGAGTCTCCTCCATGCTTCGGAAAGTACGTTAAGCCGTTGGTCACAGTTGTCATTTGTAAATCTTTGACAGACGTACGACGTACTTTGGTAGTCGGTGGCCCAAAAGTCAGACAACCAGACTTACCAAGGGGCATCGTAGTAGCCAGGACTAGCCAGTACATACTGACTCGTGGAAGTCAGATAGGCAGTCACTCCATGTAAATACTGGAAGGTTAGCCTGGAAGCACTAACATAGTTTTTGTCTGTCCTTTAGTTTCTGGAAATAATTATACGGCATTTTAAATCCTGTAATATCCATATCCTGTACACCCTTTACTAATATCCTTATAACAATATATCCTTTGGTATAATTTTCCGACCATATGCGGAAGTCAGGAAGACGCTAATGTCGGACTCGAAGCGTGTGTGATGATGAATATAAATAAGGTGATGCGCAGGGATGAAGAAAAGTCCAAAGTAGACAAAAGAGGAAGACATTTTATAATACAGAAAAAGGTTACAGTTCACACACAGACAAGAGTAGGTAATAAATATGTAAATCTCTAGTAGACAAACCGACAAGTTGTCGGTTTGTCTACTAGAGATTTAGAATATATATTTATATATATTCACTTATCAAGATATCCATTAATCTTTCCTCCCTTTTTCCAAATAGATACCAAAACAAGATGTCTTTCACGCGAAGTCAAGGTCACAGTAACCACTTAATGTATACGAGTATACGAGACGTATTTTTCTTGAAATAAAGACGAAATATATCTATTTATGAATCAAATCTGGCAGGTAAATATATAACTGTGTGTTTTCGCACAATACTTGTGAGACAATGAATTTTCGGGCATGATACCACATAGTTTATAATAACAGAGACCAATTAACTATGCAATCGTGTCAATCATAAATAAGTTCTACTGAGAAATAGAAAGACTACTAAACCTATGTCATGGGCATACGATAGTAATATTATTTATTTATGTTTTGCTTCCTTTAATTCACAGAATAACATAGAAGACAAATAATTCCTAGGTATTATGACTTTTATTTCTGGAGTGTTTACAGTAACGTGTGTGTTTACAGCAGGGATGCACAGACCGCGGCCCGCCAGTACTATGTCAGTGGCCCGCCAGCAAAAATATTTCCTCATGCATTTGAAGGAAAATATAGCTGAGGCTTACAAATAATATTAGGTATTTAAATCACGCGCGTTACTAAGCGGGTTCGCTGTGCAGGTGCATGATGCGTACTCAGAAATGATCGTGTAACTCAAAAATCCTGATTGGTTGTGTGATTTGGCGTTTTTAGTAGGCCTTACAGATCAGATCATGGTTATCAAATCATATAATGACAATCGTAATCGGGACTATGTTGCAACATTATGGACAACCAAGCTGTGGTGTATTTTCCTTACTTTAAGCCACTGCCTTAGGGCGGCTTTTCGAACAAGTCCTACGTAAATATTTCGGTCTGCTGCATGCCACTAAAATTTTCTAGCTCGCTACACTCGCGCTTACCGCCGCGTTTTCTGAGTATCCAATCCTTGAATACGTTAGGTACTAGTAAAAGTAAGTTAAATATGCAATTTTTTATAATAAAATTAAAATCAAATAATATAAATCACCTTTCTTAGGTAAAGGCCAAACATTTTCGAGCTCGCTTCGTTCGCTCTTGCATATTAGTGCCCTCTTGTCTGAAGCTTCATGCATATTTTACGAATGTTAAAAAGATTGTAAGCGCAAATCAGTGCCACGCTTCAAACTAGTATATTATTTTTGTGATTACATTTTTGGCAATTTTTATATTTTTAGTTTGTGTTGGTGGCCCGCATTAGTTCATCATTTGCCCAAGTGGCCCTTGGTCTCAATAAGTCTGTGCATCCCTGGTTTACAGTGATTATATTGCGCGTTATTGTAAACAGGCCAGACACGGAAAACCATTTATATCTCCGAAACCAGAAGGTTCTCGGGTAACGTCTTGAGCCAAAAATTATTGAAATGACTGAAAGAACATGCCTTCCTCGACTACTGTCGTTATTTTCTGTGTAAACGGCAGTGTAGCGAGAATATTATTATGAAGCTCAGTCTCTGTGCGCTACCTACTCATTTACGCCTTTCCCACACACACAGTGTCTGTAAAAAAACAAACACATAATAGCCACACAACGAGTGAATATATCTCAGTCAATTTATACACGTCCTTCCACAGAGAAACTTAGGCAAAGAATCTGATATTCAAACTGTTCTAGACTTACAACTTTTCGCACGATCCAAGTTTATTGATGTTAGTCAACAAAGATGGGTCTTTTCTCCTAAACTATTGTTGGGATTTCTGTACCGGAGTTGTAGAAGTCTATTTTATCTCCGAACTTCTTAGGAGCCGTCTCGTTGGTCGGTTAGCTTTGTCGACTTATAATAATGTTGTTTTGGTTAGTAATGATTTCTGAAAGACTGATTTCTTGTATTCTATGTAGGAGAGACAATTAATTTTGTTGGTTTTGTTTAATGAGGTACTTAATTCACGTTGTTATTTTTGAATATAATAGAAATAATAAAGTAATTTAATAATAAAAAAGTTTTATTTACTTATATATTCACTAAGAATTGAAAATAATTACTGCAATTTGGAGTCATCACAGATGACCCCATGCGAGCAGTTGTGTAATTTTCTTCGTGCGAGTAATTAAGGGTTAAAGGGTGATGAAATAAATTACACAAAGTAATGCGCTTGCCTTTAACGCAGTTTAATTGTGCTCATCTTGTTCATTTTCAATGGTGAAAATGCATTATATTTCAGATCCAGTTTTTTCTCCTTATTTATCTAACACAGTTATTGGTTACTTTTATCCCACGCTATAAACTAAAAACATAAAAACAATATATTATGACCTTGGTGTTTCGTGGACGCCGTAAAAAATACTGTAAATAAACAACGTTATTAAAAACTAGCTTTTGCCCGCGACTTCGTCCGCGTTTCCGTCGTTTTTCGTAAAAAAGTAGGTACCATTATGTCCTTCCTCACGGTTCAGTGGCGTTTTTTAGGTGGCATTGTGTATTTTATTTTTAATCGACGGTAACGGAAAGGCTGTCAGTTACTTAGGTAACAAAATAACCTACGATAGAGGTCCTAACTATAGCTACCTTACACTTAAAATCTAAGTGCCTATTTAAACTAAAATATTCTAATAGAATTATACCCAGAAATATGTACAACTTACAACAAAAAAAGAAATGAAAATAAAGCTGAAACGCCTGTGCAATACCATCTACCTATACCTACTTCACTTACAACTACTACTACCTATAACTACTATAATTAATAAAAGTAGTTTTTTTTTTGGTTGGTGGCCGCTCTTGGGCAGAGCGAAGGGGAGTGTCAGACTTCTACTGACTAAAAACCGAACCCATGTTCCTTCTTTGCCCTTGTGCCGAGGCCACGTCATCTAGTAGTTCTAGTACTAAAATCCGCGGCCCCGACGGGCTAATAAAAGTATCTACGCTTTTACCTACATAATACAAAAATAAAATTGAACATAAATTAGCCAAAACTTACCTATCGGTATCTTAAAATCTATGCGTTCTACTTCTACTACTACTTCACCTAAAAGGAAATAAAATGCAAACTATTAATAATTTGTTATTTGAACGAATATTTAAACACTACCAAAACAACTAATACCTATTTTATAAAATAACAACAAAAGAAATTCAAATAAACTACATATTTAAAGACTAAAAGTCGCGCTGATAAGCATTGTTTGTTGAAATCAATTATTGTCTGTCAATAAGGTCGAACGCTCTGAACGCATCAACAGCCACGACCCGCGTCGAGCGCGGCAACCGTTACACAAAAATAATCCTTATGGCATGATTCAGACGCCGCGCAATGGCTTATTAGCGTATTTTATTATAGCGTATGATTATTTTTTTATTGAATAGGTAATAATATTAACTTCTTTTAAGTAGGGATGAGTGAGAGTATTATAAACGTAAGAGTAAACAAATATAATCAGAAAGCTCCGAACTGCTAAGCTATCGGGAGTTACACGTGTTATTGTGAGTCAACCATAAAAGATAGATATATGCTGTTGTGGGATATTCTTTAGATAATTTTATGTAGAATATTTCCGTCATAAATGATTTCTATGTAGCTTTAACCATTATGGCTGCACACGCGACGGAAGCTTAAAAAATGGAGCAACTTCTCCCGTTTTCCCAACATTTCCCTTCACTGCTCTGCTCCTATTGATTGTAGCGTGATGAAAAGTATACTATAACCTCCCCAGGAGTATGAAGCATAATCGTACCAAATTTCGTTAAAATCCGTCGAGTAGTTTTTGTTTCTATAAGGAACATACAGACAGACAGACAGACAGACAGACAGACAGACAGACAGACAAAAATTTTACTGATTGCATTTTTGGCATCAGTATCGATCACTAATTACCCCCTGATAGTTATTTTGAAAATATATATCATGTACAGAATTGACCTCTCTACAGATTTATTATAAGTATAGAAGATAGATGTTATGGGATGTAACTCGAACGTATTTCCAAGCCCCTCCCAGTACCAAACTAATAAAAGCTTTCATGTCTATTTTCACCGAACCGAGATGTGAGTACAGCGAAACATATTTCAGCGTCAATGTACTGCACAGTTTATAATTAGTCATACTCCGGAAAAATCTCCTTTGTGTTCACAGGTTTGTGTGTGTGTGAGTATCTGCATAACAATTGTGGCAAAAAAGTAATCATCATAATCTTCTTCAAATGTGATAATTATTGTACGGTTCATAGAATTATGCAACTTTCCACCAGTAAGATATAAAGTAGGCATAGCATTCAAAAATTGGAAAAGTTAAGCTATAAATTCCAATCGTGTGCCTGGATACTTAGTAAGCATTTCGAAGCTCCACATCCATTAAGCAGAAAAAATCTGTATTAAATCCCTCAAATATTGAACGCATATAACTCAAAGAGCTATACGAAAATCAAGGCTGAAATACAGTCATTTATATGTGAGACTAATTAACATTTATCTAGGCAAGCCTCATCCTAACCTAGCTCAACGTCATCTGGCGTTACCATTAAGGAGTAGTCTGGATCTTTCTCGAAGATTCAGACACAAATCTGAACGGATAGACAATTAGACGCAGACCCACTTAAGCTCCAGATTTTATTCGTAGCAATACTGGTTTTTATATAGCTGTACATTAACATTAAGTTAAATAAAAATGGAGTTGGTTAGTGCTTGTAAATAATTGTAATGACTGTTGTGAAACTAGTATTTAGTTCTTTTAACTATATGTATTAGCTTTTTTGTTTTTATTGATAGATTTTCGTCGATGAAATTGTAACGACCCCCGTACAATGATATTAAAAAGAAAGATACGCCATGTTCATACTGAATGGCGTTCAGATATCGTTGCGTTCTACGACAGCGATAGATAATACGGAACGTTTAAGATAAAAAGAGATAGCTAGTTACTAAACTGCACCAATTGTCGTAGTTTGTCCTCAACAATTTGTGCGTGCTAATGCGATATCTACCTCTTTTTATTTATAATATCATTGCCCCCGTAAGACAAAAATAGCAACTTTGGAGATTTAGAAAACAAACTGCATTATCAGTACATTTTATAATGAATGAATGATATAATGTACCAAGATTTTGTAACAAAATTCAGATTTAAAAGAGTGTCCATGGAGTTTCTTGCCCGTTCTTCTTCATGAGATCTACGTTAGGGAACTGGCAACTACAGTACTTTCACAAGTTATTATGCTTTGTGATTGTGACTGTAGCTTAGGAGTGCAATGCGTCGTTTCGGGAGTTGCTGCGTCGGGCGCTCGGCGCCGAATGTTACCGGCGGCGAGTGCTGTGGATGCGGGGGCGTGCGGCGGTGCGTACCGTGGCGATGAGTGCGCGGGGCTCCGGGTCGCGGGGCGGCGGTTGCGCGTTGCGGCCTGCATTCGTGGTTCCGTGATTCGGGGTCTCGTGCATTCGTTGTTGCGGTGTGCGTCGCTGCGTGCTTTCGTGCTCGCAGTGTTCGTTGTTGGGGGCATTCGGTGGCGTGTGGTTCGACGTGGTGGCTTTCGGAATGACGTATTGCACTCGTAGTTTCGTTCGTTTTTTTTTCTGACTTTCAAAAGTGCCTGTAATGGCTTAATTGAAATAAATGCTTTGAGTTTGAGTTTTGAGTTTAATTCGTGTTCACTTCATTGTTGGAATTCGCCTTTAGTTCTCCTTTTTTTGAAGGCTACGGCTAATATTTCGTTTTGAATAAATAAGATGGCGAAGGTATAACAATCAGAATCTTTTATTTGTTAATCATAGTTATTGACTATCTTTTAAGTAATAAAAATAAAAATGAAGTGACTAACAAATATTTACTTACATTTACAGAAGAAGTCATTGAATTGGGGTAAGGCAATTCAAAGTCTTCTTCTTCCATACTTCTCTGTTTCTCATCACCTCATGAGACTCTTTTCTTACCGTCCATCCATCGTTTCTTTGGTCTTTCTCTACTCTTAGCCCATCCACAATCACATTCAAAACCTAACCAATGACTAACAAATATAAATACAAAATGAAAATTGTAAATCATAAATCAGAAAAACAAAATACACGCATCACATACAACCACACGAAAAAAAAAGTTGATGTGGCACTCGGAGACTGCCGCGGTAAAGCTATTGCATAGCATTTTTTATCAACTTATGCAAATAATTATTTATTTATTTTATTTATGCAGTATTTTTTTAAAAGAATTTAAATTATATAAGTAAATCAAAAGTAACCTTCATAGACTAAGCTAGTAAGAAACTCTATGACAGAAAATTTAAAAGAAAAAGTATTGACAGCTTGTCAGCCTGACGTAAGTGTCATAACATTGAAAACTATGAAAATTATTTATTTTATTTTAGATATTTTATAAGAAAACGAATCGTCTTCTAAGACCGATTCGCAGAATAGTAATGCAAAAACCAATAAAACGTATGATAGATGCGTAATAATAATAAAATGAATGTATATAGAGTACTCGAGGAGTACTCACTCATTATCTTTCACTATTTTTTCGTGACTTTCTTCATTAATAAATGCACTTTGTTTATTCATATTTAAAACACTTTGTACTCAAATTATACGAGTAAGAATATTTTAGAAGGAGAAAGCAGAGAGACAAAACAGAAAAACTTTACACATTTACAACGTGAGGTTATAAATTATTTAATTTGACTACCTCAGTTGCCAACCTTGTTATTTTCCGTAACCATAGCAACCTGGTTGAGTACTGAATCTTAATTTTTTTGTTTCTGGGTTCGCTCTCCACGCTCAAGGCCCGCGATAGAAGCTATGCAATAGCTTAAAAACAACAACACTATAAAAATAAATTCTCCAACTGCCTACAACCGAATTCCCTCCCTTACAACCTCACATTGTATAGTAATATGCAAGTAACAAAACGTGGAGTGAGCCTATCGATCTCGCCCTTCACCTTGACGCAGGGGATCAACAAAAACGTGCCTATTACGCAACCAGCGTTCCTTGTGTTGATCAAAATGTACCTCGGATTAAATGGACTAGGAATAGCTTATTTGTTATAAATAAATATGGGTTCTTTTTTGTAATCTAAGACTGAAGTAGTCATAAATATTAGGTTTCTCGTATTTTGGATTCATTTGATGTATTATCTACTAACATAATATGGACTTGTGTCTGAAAACAATTATTTCATTCATTCATTATAATTTAAAATTATCTCATTTTCATATTTCTTAAAAAAACATATACAAACAATAGTGGCCCACCGGTGTCAAGTGCAGGGTTCAAAGTACTGGTGGTTAAGGGTCCAAAGACAGAAACCTCCTCCCATTGCGGGCCGCATTGAGGAGTACTGTCTTCTGGATAAGGCATAGTCCAGCCGCCTAAGGAGAGCCTCGAAAGATGTTCGTCGACTTATAATAATAGAGGTCTAAATAACAAAATACTACAAAGTTCAGTAATGTGTTTTAGTACTAGATGACGTGGCCTCGGCACAAGGGCAAAGAAGGAACATGGGTTCGGTTTTTAGTCAGTAGAAGTCTGACACTGCCCTTCGCTCTGCCCAAGAGCGGGGGGGGGGGTCATTTGATGATTTTCCACCCACCAAAAAAAAAAGGTATCTGCCATAATTATATCAATTTCAATTCTTCTTTCTAAGAATCTTAGTGGGTACATTCTTGCCACAAAGAACAAAATCCGTTCAATACTAAATTCAACAAAATCCAAGTTCAAGACTACATTACGTATTCTTGGAAAAAGCGTATTTAGTAACTACGGTTCGGCCTCACGCCTCAGTAGACACCGCCCTCTCAATTACTAAGAAAGTACTACGCAATATTTTACAACTCAACTCCTGAAACTCGAACCGAATCCTTGGGAATAATAAACATCATTATATTATATGAAATTCTGAACTTACTGCCTACGCCGTTTGCTACGAGGGGTCTACGGGCTACGCAAGTGGCTACGAGGGGTCTACGGGCTACGCAAGTAGCTACGAAAGTCGAAAAGCGAATGGTGATTTTGAGAGATTGTTTTGCTTGTATTTTGGTTATCTATTCATTGTTAGTAAAATTTTAAAGTTGATTATAAACTTACGGTGATTGCTACGACGGCTCTACGTGCTACGGATAATATGCTACGAGTTCGAAAGGAGAATGGTGTTTTTTTTTTACTTTGCAAAAAAAATGACAGTATAGTCGTCAGTATTAAAAATTATCACAAGCTTTAGTTTCCTACGAAGCTACGAAGTCGCTACGAGTAAGAGCTACAGATAGGATTCTAGATGCTCAGTGATAAAATAAACGTCAATGTTTTATCTAAGTAAAACCGTTTGCTTATGAACATAATACAATGTACATAACTGCATATAACAAAAAGGCGAACTGCCAATACACGCCGACTGGTAACCGATTGAGAGTTTGTGAATTTATCAGCCGTCCCTCGTATTGATCTGGACCCACTCCGGGCATTAGCATATTTAGCTTAGTTGGGTAGGCACGTAGGTAGGTAAGGAGGGTATCTATATACAAGTAACTAACTATCTAAATCCCCTTTACAATTACGATAAATAACTTACAACTACAATAACAAGTTTTATTAACACTACAAGCATTATTAATATAATATATAATATAATAATATTCCACAACTATCACACAACGCCATCTAGTCCCAAGCTAAGCAGAGCTTGTGTTATGGGTACTAGACAACTGATAAACATACTTATATATTTCTAAATACATACATATAATAGATAAATAACACCCAGACACAGAACAAATGATCGTGCTCATCACACAAACATTTGTCCTGGGTGGGAATCGAACCCACGACCTCCGGCATAGCAGTTAGGGTCATAAAAATTATGAAAATGTTACTAGGCACGCTGTACAGAACGCCTAAATATGGGCTAGGTTAGGTGAGGTACACTCTTTATGTGCAGATATGTCCGGCTTTTGGGCCATTTGTCTTTTCTTTGTCCGGCTTTGTCATTTGTTGGCTTAAGGGAATTTGACCCTGAAAGTCTGACAACCAGTTACGACTTGTTGTCAGACTTTCAGGGTCACTTATTTCTAGGGTATACTCGTACGATACGATAACCTTTGGTAAGCCCAAGTATTACCGTTTTATACAGTACTAGCGGACGTCCCGCGGTTTCACCCACGTAGATCCCGTTCCCGTGGGAATACAGGGATAAAAAGTAGCCTATGTTACTCAGGGTGAATGTAGCTTTCCAAGGGCGAAAGAATTTTTGAAATCGGCCCAGTACTTTTTGAGCCTATTCATTACAAACATACAAAAATAGGTACAAATCTTTCCTCTTTATAATATTAGTGTAGATAGTGTAGATGTAGATTAACTGGGTTGTGGAGGTCAGATAGGCAGTCGCTCCATGTAAAATAGTGGTATTCAGCTGCATCCGATTGGACTGGAAGCCGACCCCAACATAGCTGGGAAAAGGCTAGACAGAATATGATGACGTACCAAACGTACTACAAATATTTTGTTTTATAATTATTCATAAAGTTCTAATGTTATTTCAAGCTTTTGAGCTAAAATAGGATCTAGTGTTTATCTACTACGTTGTACTAGAGATAGTAATTTATGCAAAAGGGACTAATGCCCGCTTGGTTCTAAAAATAGATTTTATACCCTTTCTCTGTGATTAATATTAATATATCTTTGTCTTGCGTCATACCTTGTGAATATTTTAAATATTCATTATTTTGATAATTTTTAGTCATCTCTACTCTAAACACAAGTCTCTGGTTCAATTTTATCTCTTACTCGTATATTAACAGATAATAAAATTAGGAAATTACTTTATTTCAAAGTATAACCCTAATTTTTCAGATGACACTCTTGAACTGCAGCTTAAAATCAGCATTATTTATATGTATACCTTTGTATTATTATGCTGAGGCCCTTTTGGCTTTATTGGTTTTGTTTTTTTAGTTATTTGTATTTCCATTAGTGATTAAAAAAAATATATATTTTTAAATATTCTTCACAAAAATTGTAGCCGGTATCGGGAACAAGGTCCTATATTCTTTCTTATTACATATTTCCTTTCTTCTTTCTTCTTCGAATTACGATTTGGAATCACGGACAAAAAGTCGGTATAATACATTCTTAAAACTTTACATCGCGCGTGTTAATCTCTGAAGGGTTAAGTACAACCACCTTTTAACATAATATTTATTTCAAGAGTAAAATAAACACTCCTTCAAAAATCCCGATTTTCTCTTACAAGCAGTAAGGAAAACTCGGTGAAATAAATTGCAGAGGTTTTCATATAAAGGTTATTTTCGTACGAGCCTCCGACACTGTTCGCCCTTATTCGGCATTGAAATCTAATTATCTTGTAAGGGAAAATGTGCCAACGATACATAACTGGTACATAGGTTTGTACACAGATATATATACCTAGATACCGCAAGAGCACTTATTTCGCGTGCCCAGCTTAAGTATTTTATACTTAACTAGGTCATTGTCGCAGCATGTTAATTTATTTAAAACAAAACTGTTACTAACTTAAGTAGCAGAGGGCAGGGCACATTGCACGCAGAACGGATGGCCTTAAAGTTCTGGAGTGTTGTCTGGTAACCGTGAACTGGAAGACGTTGCTTACGAAGGCCTATACACTAGGTAAACCGATGACCTGGTGAAGGTTACGGGGATCCGCTGGATGCGAGACGCACGGGACTGGACAACGTGGCGACACTTGGGAAGGCCTATGTCCAGCAGTGGACGTCTTTCGGCTAAAATGATGATAATGATGAACGACGCTACACAGTTACTACTCCTGTACTTTAAAGAACAAAAACGAAATCTATTTTGTAGAGTTACTTGAGCAAAGATACTAAATATAACTTATTTACTAATTGACAACATAGAGAGCAGTTAAAAAATGGCACGCTTGGTTTTCATACGTATCATGATACTTGCGATATCTAGTAATATCTATATCTGTGGGTTTATGTGTTGGTACGTAATGAAGGCCGTAATTATTTTATAGGAATTTTGGAATACAGGAGATTAGGGAGTAAATTATATTTTATCTCAGTACCTAGGCAAGAATTTTGTTTTGACTTAAAGTACCACAAAATTGCAAGCTTACAGGAGTTAAACATATCAGATCAAGTGCCCTGCCGTTAGTAAACTCGGTAGTATTTGATACGATTCGACCAGTAAGTGTGAAAAATAGCAGACCGTCCATGTTTTTTTTTTCACAAAAACGACGATACTAACACCTCATTTATCGCTATAGTTTCTTTAGTGAAACTCGCTCTAAGTCACTAACTACCAAATAAAACCAAAAATAAAATCACGCTTGACAGAAGAGTATCTAAATAATAAATCCATATTTCGCCAGTTATGTTTTAAGTCCCATGTCATAGGGGCCGACCCCAGCAACTGGACTCCAATCCAAATTCCAGGGCTGCTACTGTCTTTCTTCCATAAAACTATTCAAGTGACAGCCGATTGTTTTTTTTTTGTAAAACATTTACATATTACAACACATTCCTAATCACGAATTTATTTCAAATTATCAGGCGAGCAGAACCGTGCATAAATGACAGAATCAGACAAAATTTCATTAAAAAAGAAATTCTTTTAACCGAAATTTTCCTCAGACGTGGGTGTATCAGCATTTTGCCCATTAGAGGGCGTCCTCATAATGAACAGTGTTTTTTTTATTCCATGCTTTTATAGCAGCGCATTATTATCATTTTGTTTGGATAATAATCTCTTCTGAATCGTTTTTCTTTCGGTATGGGCACCATTCCAGTCGGTGAAAGCTGAACGCGATACGGTTTGAGGATATTTAGGTCGTTGTAAGTTATTACTTAGCTGTGAATTCGTTTGAATATTGTTATGATACTAGCAGTAGGTTCCTTTTCAGTGCCAAGCATTCTTAAAGTAAATTAAATTGTATTCTCAAGCCGAATGTGTGGTACCATTATTTTACTTGGAGCGACTACCTAATTGACCTCCACAACCCAGTTAGTACCTACGAGGTAACATGATACTACTGGAAGATGAAAATTCTAGGCAGATGATGATAATAAATTATTATCCCCATGTTACTAACTCCCTTGGACTTTAGGCAAATAAAATATTATAAACTCTGATGATGACATAAACTACTACAAATTAAGTAACTGTATTATAAGTTTTTAAACTGACATGGTCACTGACACTACTATTAATATCATATACGGGATATTTACCATGTTTGATTTTTGTTTCGAGTTCCCGATATTTCGGCGCTGTTACAAGCACCATGATCACGGATAAACTGAAGTCATTGCGGGTGGATGTTTATGAGCAGACAAAACGGTCTACCCTCTTTCTCGTTCGTTTTTTGCGTTCGGTACCACTACCATTGTCACTCACTACACGATTCTGTTCCCGACACACAAAACTCACTGTGTCCACTCGCGAACTTTTTGCGGCACTTTTTCGGTTTTTACACAGTTGAACCACTGGATTCCAGGCTCTCGACAGTTGAAACCCATCCTCCCGACTCCCGGTTAAAGTTGTCATATTTGGTAATTTCAATGGCCTCTCTGACCAGACGAGGAATATAGTGGCGTTCTGTCGAGATGACCTGAGGGTTATGCAACTCAATCGGGAACTCGAAACAAAAATCAAACATGGTAAATATCCCGTTTATGATATTAATAGAAGTAACTGTATTGTTTTAAACCAGTCATAAATATAAACCTATCCTACACGCAAGTTTAATGGTCTATATTTTCATTTTACTTCACATTAAATTGTTATTTTGGCATTAGAACCATGTGCCTACCTAAATTAATGAGTCGAGCAACGGTTAATAACTTTGCTATGTAGTATAGTGTAGGCGTTACCTCGTTTATTACTGAATATTGTTATAGGAGCCTTTGAAATGAAAACATAGGAAATTATTGTGTATGGAGAACTATATCGTGTACTACCTTTTGGCTGCGGGTCCGCCCACGTGGAGTTCGGGAAATATAGGTACTTACCATGTATGGAAAGTTATTCTCGACTAAAGTTGAGATAGTTTACTATTGTATCTTATCCAAATTTCATAGAAATCCATTCCAATATTTAGGTGTGAAAAGGTAGTAAGATACTTTCGTATTTTTAATAGAAGTATGGATGGAGTAGGTACTATAATTATGTATTTTCATCATGTTTATTATAGGTTTGTCTGCATGACGTCTACGCTCGCAGCAGGCCCTTTCTCTTATTAATATAGGTATACGGATTAGTTAAGCTACCTTTTGCCATTGGTTTCACTCGCCCCCCAAATAAACTTCTTTCCTTATTTTTGACCTTCACATTTTAAAGGTATACCTAATATTTCGGTTAATGTTTTGTCTATCTTCTATCCTTTAATTAGAAAAAATGTGTCCACTACCTATTAACTGTCAAAATAAATAAATAAACCTCCAATCCTTCCTCGTTTTAGACAAAACAAATCAATTTCCGTTGGTTCCTAAAATAACAACCAATCGTATACAATGTGGGCCTGGAGGCCTGGAGGTCTCATTAGACATACACCGCTTGCTCGTTACTTCAAATTACCGAGACGCTCGTAGAAACAGCGGTGTTAGGAGCAAGGACTAACTTCTACACTGATTTGTGTTACCACTACTACGACTTACACGAGAATTTTAAGATTTATTTAATACTCACAATCCCAATGCCATTAATATTGATAATTTAACAATATCCATTGCGTTGTTGTTGGTTGTTGTTGGCAAAGTTTAATGGTGTGACCGTCGGACTGCCTGGTCTTAAATCTTTTTTTTTTTTGAAGTTTTGATATCATCAAATGAATCCTCACACTCTGGGTGGAGCGGAAGGGAGTGTCAGACTTTTAGTGACTACCGAACAAAACAAAGGGCTAGTACTAGTTGACGTGGCCTCGGCACAAGGGCAAAGAAGGAACATGGGTTCGGTTTTTAATCAGTAGAAGTCTGACACTCCCCTTCGCTCTGCCCAAGAGCGGGGGGGGTCATTTGATGATTTTCAACCCACCAAAAAAAAAAAAAAAAGGCTAACAAAGAACACGGATTTTTAGTCAAAAATCCATGTTCTTTGTTAGCCCTTTGTTTCCGGGGCCGTGGTGTCTATTTCGAACAACCTGCAACCCCGACAGGACCCGCAGCAGGCCCGGCAGGATGTCATAGGTCACGAGTTCGAACCCAAGACACGCACTTCTTATTTTTTGGACTCACATGTGTATATTGTGTCATTTTCCCTTGCTCCGGTGAAGGACAGCATCATAAGGAAACCAGCATGCTTTTTAAGAATAACAATAAGAATACATAATTATATTGAGAACTAGCTTTTGCCCACGGCTTTCCATGCAAACTTTCATCCCCTATTTAACTCCCTTAGGGGTTGAATTTCGAAATTCCTTCCTTATTCCTTGTCTACATTATAAAGGAAACCTCTGTGCAAAATTTCAGCTTTCTAGGTCCAAGTGTTTAGGCTGGGCATTGATGAGTCAGTCAGTCAGTCAGTCAGGACTTCTCTTTTTATTTATATAGATAGATATATAATAATAAAATAATAATAATAATATTCCACAACTATCACACAACGCCATCTAGTCCCAAGCTAAGCAGAGCTTGTGTTATGGGTACTAGACAACTGATAAACATACTTATATATTTCTAAATACATACATATTATAGATAAATTACACCCAGACACAGAACAAATGATCGTGCTCATCACACAAACATTTGTCCTGGGTGGGAATCGAACCCACGACCTCCGGCATAGCAGTTAGGGTCACTAACCACTAGACCAACAGGCCAGTCAGGACAGGCCAGTAGATAGATTAAAGTGATAAATTTACGTCTATTAGAGGCAAACACCGATAGCAGTGTAGAGAATCCAGGTCGCCTCGCCTCCTCTTCCTGGGCTGACCTTGGCGCCACAGTACATCTTTAGGCTATAGGTAGGTACACCAAAAAACACAATAACACGTAGGTAGGTAATCCTGATTTTCTAAATAAGCAGCGAGTTCAATCACCTAAAAAAGATTAAAAAGCTCACGAATAGCGTAGTTTCGTGAAACAAGAGTTCGGGTTAGTTCTCAGATTCTTTTTCAGCGAAGGACTTAGCTCTCTCGCCGCGAATATTCAATAGATTAGGCTGCGAGCCTAATGACAAAGCTATTCTTTGGCTATATTTTATCTAAATAAGTACACATGGCGACCCATCAATCTCAACACTAGCATAACCGGTTTTGTATAAATGAAAGATTAAATGCACAGCTTAATTGGTCGCGCGGCCTTAGGCAGTTTTAAGCTCTTTGGGAAGTACTTTTCTAAAGATAGCTTATTATTACTGACACCCTTATGCATTGCCAGGTATTCTTATTATTAAGTCATGCATGTTTGGTGGTTGATTCGTTTAAACAGTCATTTTTTGACCCAAAACTTTGCTACTTGTAGAGTGTAATCGGCATTGTCAGTTTAAACGGTACGACCATTTTTTTAAATTCACTTTACATGCAAATCAAATATCACATGACGTATACAAGGTGGAAAGGATACCGATGATAAAACGGTTACTATAATATGTACTCATCTATTCTGTACATCAGGTAAGTACAGCAGGAAAAAGATGTTTTTTTAATAACCGACAAATAGTTTCTATGGGAGGAGGAGGCGGGATGTCTATCCGAATGATGCACTAAATACATGGGAACGGTTCACCATCGCTGTCCCTTTTGCCCTGTAAACCTAAGACAAGCCTATATCATTTAGTTTCTAGGAAATCGGCATATAAATTGTAGCAACTGCCACCTTCCGCCCCGAATATAGCAGTTATCATAACCATAATTTAATTTCGTCCCATTAACTCCTATAACTCGAGTGGGATCCAAAGGGCTTACAGAATGTCTTCTGCACAGCTGCGCAAGGAAATTCTTAAGTAAGAATAGATGGTTCAGACAATAATGTAACAAGTATGGGAAATATATAATAGTCACCCTTATACGATCATAAAGAGGTAAGTTTGGATATAGGGGATAATCATCAGCACTACTGATCCGATTCCGAAAATTCTTTCAGTAATGGGAAGCTACATTATCCTCGAGTGTCATACGCTATATTACAACATTCCCTTAACGTAGTACAACGTTTCCGTGGGATCATTTTCGACCATAACACGAACGAAGCCTGAATGTGGAAATTTGATAGTGGCGCCGATGTCTGTATATTTGTGTGGTAATCGGTTATTGTGCTATGGACATGATTGTGATGCGGATTCCTCGAGGAATGAAGAAAATGGAGTAAGGGAAAAGTTAAGTATGAATGTAGATGGCCATAAGAGTAGAGGAAGACCAAGAGACGGTGGGTGAGCTGTGTGAAGGATGATATGACTAGAAAGGAGGTGACTGCTAAGATGACGAGCAAGCGAGACATGTGGAAGAATAAGACATACTGCGCCAACCCTAAATAAATCGGGATAAGAGCTGGAGAATTATGACACTTTATATATCCTCCCGTCCGCTAATAAATCTCCAGGAGATTTATAACAATGACTTTTTAATTGTGTCTATATTAAGACGTATGAGCTCATAAGATTATCTTGTTAGCAAATTAATTATAAAGACTCACTTTTCAATATCCGTACGTAGCCTCGCTCCATCCCTGTACCACAAGCTCAACAATTCGCACGTCCTGATCTGCCTTTTCTCATTACCGTAGGAAACTCACCAGACGTGACTGCACTGTCTAAATTAACAATACCCATTTTATTATTATTATATTATGGCGGGATTATTATTGTTATATTATGACGGGATTATTATCAAGATGGCCGCCACCCGTTGATATTGTTTGCGAAGGAGTTTGGCGGGATTAGAAAGGCTACAAGTATTGAGGCTGAAGGTTTGTCAGATTGGTCGGCTGTGGAAGTGTTCAGCTGTTTTTTTTTTGGTAATAACTAGTTGGTGATTATTGTGAAGAGCTTGAAACTATTTTTGGGTTCATTCTTTTGTATGTCGAAAATGACGAGACAGACGGGCACATCAAAAAGTACACCAAGAATTAGATTTATTCTTATTAGCCGTAAATGTCTCATGCACTTCCCAATCTTTCGGTACTCTTTTAATGCACCACTTCAAAACAGCCATGGCACTGCACGCCCAATTCATCTCAGCACTTCTTTTTGGACCATAGAAATAGAATTTTAAATAAATAGTTACTTTACTAAATGTTTTAAATATTCCAAAGTACTGTAATCTAGATTTCTTGGGAATGAAACAACTTTTAAAACATTAAAAAGTTTATTCAACTCAATGAAAGCTTCTTCTTCAAAAATTCTCGCCGCCTTACCAGTATTCCAGACTTTTTTCCAAGTCCTACCAAACAGTCTAGAAAATTCCTACCAATGGGCTAACTTTTTAATAGGTACTAAAAGGCTTTTAACTAAAGCGATTACTACCCAAACTTCAAGCATTCGACTGACGAAATCAGCTCAGCCAGAGCCTAATGGTCAAGCTTAGCGCTAGTAGGTACTAGGGAACCAGGCAGGCGAGCAGGCTGGCTCGAAGTTAAAGAAGTTCTTCCCTAATTCCCCCCCTACCGCCCTTTCCCCTCCTCCTGTGTCGAATGACGTCACTAGTGAACGTGGATGTAGAAGACTAGAAGTGTTATGTGTAAAAAGAGTGTGTCCCTTCAGTGGGGAGTTATTCCGGTCTGATCCCCCAAACCGATCCACTGCCAATATTTTTCTTTTGTTTATTCCTGTATGGGTTGTAAGTGTGGTTCAATTTGTTGTAAGGTCTTGAATATAACATCACGGCTGTAATTCCCGAAAAGTTAGACAGAGGTGTACCCTCTCCCCGTCGGGGTGCGGGTTGTTCGAAAGAGATAAAAAGGCCTCGACTCAAAGGCGTAATAAGGAACATAGGTGGGTTTTAGTCAGACGTCTGACCAGAGCTGGAGGAGACATTCGATCAAAATCAAAGCATTTATTTCAAGTAGGCCAATTACAGGCACTTTTGAATAGTCGAATTAAACTAACTGCGGCACTCAGAGATATCCAACGATTACTCGAGCCGCCACCCAGCAAAGGCCTGACATACTTTTGTATGACAAAACTGCCAAAAACCTTTACCAAGCGACGGCCCAAGCAACACTGTAAAAAATTATGTAATTTTACATGCAAAAAAATTACATAATCCTGTAAAATTTCCGAAAAATCTGGGAAATTTACGGGAAAATATGAAATTTTACATAATTTTCGTCAATTTTACATTTTTTTATGTAATTTTATAATTATTAGTAAAATTACATAATTTTTAACAGTGAACCACTGAAGCTCTCCGAGTGCGGCAGTAAACTACTAAACTAATGATGCTAAATAAACTAAGCTACAGTCCCAGTCACAAGGCATAATAACTCGTGAGTGTACTGTAGTTGCCCATTCCAAAGCGTTGGTCTCATGAGAAGAATGACAAGAAACTTCATGGACACTCTTTTAAAATCGTTTGGGTTTACAATATGTTCAAGGTACAGACATAATCTTGGTATAATACCACACATGAAGACTATGCAGATTAGTGTCCGAGGTGGTCTTTTGAAGAAAGCACTAAACAGATTTGAGTGGACCCGTCCAGTCAGTGCAAGCATTTGTCAGTTATCGTGGAGCTCGACTTATAACTCAAGGAGCTCAACGTCACGACGATCAATACCAAAGAAAGGACATTTGGGTGGGTCGCAGGGTGGTAGTACTCAAACTGCCAGACAATGACGATGATTTCCCACCCTCCAAAAACAAGGTGTACCTTTTAGTAGGTACCCACACCGATATTTCAGTCAGTCATCAGTTATGTTTTTAATTCTCATTATGTCAGTCTAGAATTTATTTCGTCAAAGTTTTAATTCTTGTAATGAATCTAATTTGTTAGAAAATTCCTTGACAAATTTTAAATTTTACAAAATATTTAGATTATTAAACTGAAGGTTAGATATTCAATACAAGTTTCCTGGTCGTAACGCACATTAATGGTTCCGTGAATGCCAGCATTAACATAATAAGAGGCAAATTACAAGGACGGTTTCATACTGAAATATTCTATTATAAATTTCGTAAAATAATTGTAATAAATTTAACTTAAATAACATTTAGGACACTTATTTATAAAGAAACTAACTATAGGGGACTATAGTTAGTTCCAAAACCCAGTCTAATCGAAGGGTATCGTATTACCCAGGACTAAGTGGATTATGGGGGTCAGATAGGCACCATGAAAAATATCAATATTCAGCTGCATTCGGTTTGACTGGAAACCAACCCCAATTTATTTGGGAAACGGCCAGGCTGTTGACCCTAAGTTTTGTCCCAGACTTTTGTGATTTTGACGAATTTGACCTTGAACGATTTATTTTTCATTATTTTTATGACGATCAGTTACAGCATATAATACGGGTTAATAATATGTAATACCCGTATTATATATCTCTCGATATATAATACGGGTATTACTATGCCTAAGGAAAGTCTAGACTTAGGTAGGTCTGCGCAATAGTCTTAGTGAATGGTTAAAACTACTTCGCTGAATCACAGACTGTATCAAACAAGCTAATTAGTATTTTAGCAAACTAATCCATTTCTCATTATTACTATCAGTAAAATATTTTTAGTAAAGAGGAAACCAGAATGGTCGTCAACATGAAGGATTGAGTGCCTTTCTGAGTTCTTCGGATTTAACGTGTTTATTCGGATTATTTGTTTCCCGGTAAATACGATTTACGTGTTTGTAATCCCGATATTTCTACGAAAAGCCATGTTTGTTTACAAAATATGAAAGAAACATCATTAAGTACTGAAATATAATTTCATCGTGCCAATTTAAAGTAGTATTTTATTAGATTCCTATGCCTTGTCAAATTAATTCGAAAAATTGCAATTGCATTTTTTTATTTTTTGGGCTAAGAATCCAATGGAATATATTATGCTCTGTGTTTACAAATACAAAGCTTTGCCTGTAACGCAAGATTCGTGCTAACCTATTCGGAAACACGAAAATCACCGAAGCGCATTCCTTTACTAGAACTGTATTTACTGTACAGTTAAACTAGTAAGGTATTCGGATTCAACTTTATTTTTACCCACGACGGAACGGAGACTGTATATGCGTTTGAGGTGAGAGGTTTTCTCCAAAACTACAAGTCCGATTTCGATGCAGTTTTCAGTTATGGGTTCGGGTTTGATTGGTGCATGTTCTTAAATAGGTGTTACGGTGACAACCTGACCAGGGGGCGCTGCAGCAAACATTTTTTGTGCAAATCAAAGTTGCCATTTTTCTCCAAAACTACAAGTACGATTTTGATTCAGTTTTCAGTTATGGGTTTAGGTTTGATTGGTGCATGTTCTTAGATAAAAAAATAAAAGTAAAAAGTTTAAAATAAAAAGCAAAATTAAAAATTTTAAAAAAAAACCACGACGACGGTTAAAAATTAATTGAAAAAAGGATAAAATAACATAAAACACCCGCCTTAAAAAAAACCCAAGAATGTCCGTCGGGAGCTGAACATTGCAAAACTAGTTCATTTAATGTTATTTTATCCTTTTTTCAATTAATTTTTAACCGTCGTCGTGGGTATTTTCAAAATTTTTCATTTTGCTTTTTTCTCTAAGAATCTGTCAATTGGGATGGACAAATACGCAGTCTAATTCAAAAATGCACAACACAACAAGAATCCACATCCAGATAATCTAATTCCGAAAGAGGTCGTCCTTCCAAGGTCACCCCGCTCACTCCCTAGGTGCGTTCCGAAACGTCACGAGCAATCGTGTGATGTTCCGAAATATAGTATCGCATAGATCTAGTGACAGCTTTAATAATACTGACAAGAAATGTTATTAATAATAATAGATGGGTTACCGTGAGGCATAATGATAATCATGGCATAGGATAATCTACTTTTACACAATAGTCCACTTTTGACGACCTCGTTTCTAATAATTCCAAAAATGATGTTTATGCAGTATTTATTTATTAATATGAATTGTAACTATTTCAGCAGCAGGCAATTATCACTTACTTCGGTAAAGGAGTTGTGAGGAAACCAGCATGCCTGAGAGACATTTTCCGACGGGGTCTAAAGCCAAGTCTTAAAGAAAAGAAAGAAAGAAAAATTATTTATTGGTTTCCCACAGGACAAAAACAAATTGACAAAAAAATATGGGTAAACCAAGTAAACATATAAGTAACACTTAAAATTAGGACATACATTCATAATTAATCATAGGCCCATGGGAGACATAAAAAATCTGACACCAAGTAAGACACTCACCACACGATAAAGAAAGAAGATGCATGAGCCTCTTATATATATAATGATATTATGTATTTAAAAGAACTAAAATAATATTACCTACATCAGCAAACAGCTTCATAAAATAGGTAATTAAATTACTACATGACTAAATTTGCTATTAATATTTTTGCTGTTTGAAATATTAATAGCAAGACAAATACAACAATGAAACTGATAATACCCAATCAAACGGCTTAGCGGTTTTCCTCTAACCTTATTAAAAATATTTTAACTTTGATATACATCCCACGAACTGTCGCGAGGTTATTCCATAAATTCAAGGTCGTTCAATGAACTACGAGAGTTCCTTGTTATTGCGTCGTATTTAGCTTTCACAGTCTCTCACCTCCAAGAAAATGTGAAGTTAAATGATGTCACACTTAAACATCGAAAATTGTTTGGTTTGTTAGAACTTGAAGTTTGTTTTATTTCCTAGCTTACTATGTTCCACTGCTGAGCAAAGGCCTCCCTAATTCCTTTACAACTCTCCCGTTGTTTTACCTTCGCTGGCCAATCAGTCATGCAGGAACGAAAACAACTCGTCACGCCAGCGTTTCTTGGGGCTGCCTCGGTAACGACGACCATCTCCAAGCCCCCACTGTTGCCCACATTGCCCATCTCTCCTGCCTGACCCATTCCGGAAATGTGACCCGCCCAATCCCATTTTAAACATCATAATTAAAATAGTTAATTTGAACGTTACTCCACATTTAAAAGACTAATAATAGGGGATCGGACTGATTCAAAAAAACATGATTCTGTTTAGTCCGTCAGTTAGATTATCGAAAAATATTGAATACGTGTTTTTTGTTTTATCAAATTAATAAAAATTGACGAAGATAAAGCGCGTCAAAGATCATGGAGTGGGGCATGAAACGTCACTTGAAGGTACAAAATGTACTAGCATATGACGTCACACGAGTTTTCGAAGCACTGTATCGTCTTTACTTTTTGTTTACGTGAAAAAAAAAAAAATATGTGGTCAATATTTTTCGGAAAAAAAAAACTAAATCCTGTCCTCAGGTAGATACCTGAGGGACTAATTAGTTTTTTTTTGTCCGATCCCCTATTGTTAAAGATACATTACTATACGCAACATGTAAAAACCAGCACAGTTTGTATATTTTTTACGTAATTTACGTCTGAGTCATGCCAGCTATTTTCGGGCAACAACGACCCCGAATATGAAAGCAGACGATATAAAACCATATCTATGACTAAAATACAACTATAATCTACTCCCTGCCCCTCCCCCTGTCTATATTCCAAGGCAAGCAAAGTCTATCAAAGTAGTTAGAGTGGTGGAAGCAGGCCAAAGTTAGTTACATGTGGTTACAACTAAACGTTATACTTAGTAGTTAGTAGTAACATTGGTATCACTTGCGAAGTCTGCTCATGCGCCTTGGGACTTACAGCGTAATGATTGAATAGGCTATTAATACTGGTGTATCTGTGGATGTTAGTTGGAAGTATAAAATAATGGAGCGGCAATAGTAGCTAGAAAAATATGAATAAGTTAAGGGTTTCATTTCTGGGATTTAGCAACGGAACACTAAAAAATTACATTTAATTTTATGTAAGTAATTCCTACCACTACATCATCAACACAACCTATCCCAGTCCACAGCTGGACATAGTCTGTCCAAAGCTTCGCCACAACACCCTGGTGGGAAATTATCCAAAGACTCCTCCCGCTCTGGACAGAGCGGTAACTTCCATTTACTACGGAATAAATGAAAATAAATCTTACTTGTTGGTTCATACATAACATCACACCTGTAACCCCCGAAGGGATAGGCAGAGGTACATTTCGCCAGCTGTGTTTAAGTCCCATGTAATAGGGGGCGAGCCTATTGCCACAAACCGGGCACAAATCCAGACTCCGTGGTATTGAGAAAACACACTTTGCCCGACCCGGGATTCGAACCCAAGAACACATGCTCAGCAGTTCCGATTACGACCACTAGACCAACGAAGCAGTCTAAAAAAGCAAATATAATATTCTTTCTGATCGAGACGTCTTTCCTTCTTTTGCATTTTTCTTTATGTGCTGATTTAATTTCATTCGTAATTGAATAAAGAAAGAAAAAACCAAATTCGATATCTTTACGGAAGGAAAATTATTTAAATTAATATATTATGACTTCCTCGTGGCTTCTTATAGAATTACAAATGTGAATAACGTAATATTTCAGAGGTAATACATTTTTTTTTACTCCTTCGAAGCGTGATTTGGAACGTAAATAATATCTCATGTTTATATTAGGATTGGGCATACTTTTTTCAGACCTAAACACGTATAAAGGTATTTGTTTTTCTCTCAATCTTATTTTTGTAATCAGTTACCAGGGTTTCTATTTATATGCCCTCTTTCCAATCCTCTACTACCTACTCACTTAAAATAAATTATTAACGCAATCATCTGTATTCATTAGAAAAGTTTCAGCTTTATAGCTGTTGACCACCTCTAACAAATTATTGTTTGAATTCCCTTATAATACGTTATTGCAGTTAAAATGGACGCTGTCAAAATTACCACAACTGTCATCTTTATGATGATTTCATAAATCCATTTCACGGACAAATAATCACAGAACTGGAAGGAGTGCTTTAAATAGGCACCCACAGATACATACAGTACACAGAGCAGAGATACACAGCGATGAGTCTTAGTCACAGTGCTGTTGGTGTGCTTATCTATACATATAATAAATCTGTAGAAAAAATATTTTTGTACATTGAAAATATTTAAAAAAGGAATTTTCAGGGTGTTATAGTATAACCAACAGAACTCATTTCCAGCATTTTTGGAATTTTAGTCTGTTTGTCTGTTTATCTGTTTGTCTGTTTGTCTGTTTCGATGACTAAGCATCACGTAAAATTTACGGAACTAATGTAGGTAACTTTTATACATAAATATTGTGCGTAACTTGGGGTATTACTTAGTCTTTGTTTCATCGTAATCGGTGCTCTCTATCAAAAGATATTTGAATTTATAGTTTTCAAGAAGAACTTTATCATTATGATCATGAATGAGACATGCAGCGACATCTATTAAACGAATATGGTACTATAAGTTTTTAAACTGACATGGTCACTGACACTACTATTAATATCATAAACGGGATATTTACCATGTTTGATTTCCATGTTTGAGAGGCCATTGAAATCACCAAATACAAAAACTTTAACCGGGAGGACGGATTTCAACTGTCGAGAGCCTGGAATCCAGTGGTTCAACTGTGTAAAAACCGAAAAAGTGTCGAAAAAAGTTCGCGAGTGGACACAGTGAGTTTCGTGTGTCGGGAACAGAATCGTGTAGTGAGTGACAATGGTAGTGGTGCCGAACGCAAAAAACGAACTAGAAAGAGGGTAGACCGATTTGTCTGCTCATAAACATCCACCCGCAATGACTTCAGTTTATCCGTGATCATGGTGCTTGTAACAGCGCCGAAATATCGGGAACTCGAAACAAAAATCAAACATGGTAAATATCCCGTTTATGATATTAATAGTAGAATATGGTACTTATTAATAATGCCTTCAAAAGATAACTTTAATAAAGTTATGATAGCTTAAGGTACTCTGTAGGTAAGTAGTCTTAATGACACTGCTTTCAAAGTCTACTTTAGTCTACATAGCCTAAACCCTATAGTGTGATTGATCGCTTTCCATGCATTCAATTTTAGCAGTTTATTTTCGTCTTCGATAGATGGCGTTGTTTTTATTTCTTGCGTAGCCCATGGTGTGGGGTGTCATTAGATAGGTCTTTGAAAAAGATTGTGAGTTTGCTTAAACACTTTTTCAATTAGTGTCTCCTTTCTTGCCACATCATTCTTAACACAGTTCATCTATCGTTTCTCTGGTCTTCCCCTACTCTTATATCCATCCACACTCATACTCAGGGATTCGTTAGTGAAATATTAAGCTATAAAGTGCAAATTTTGTTAGACTCAAGTCAGGCTACCACTTCTTATTTGCTACAGCGTCTGTAAGTTAACGCAGGGCAATGATTTAATGTACTTTTGTCTAAGCGACGCATTTTGGTTTTCGACAACCACGCGAACGAAGTCGCGGGCACAGCTAGTCATAATTAAATAAATATGTTTTTAGTCTTTTGTATTCATTTTGATCGTATACTTATAGATCAGAGAGCGTGTGGCAACTGCCACACAAAACAAAGAAGTTACTACTTTTGATGTAAATGATTGTTTATGTATTGCGTCACAATACAAAATTATGGCGGTTACAAACCTCGAATCGGACCTATTTACCGTCTAAATCACCGGTAATGTTTCGTAAACAACGACTGTTACTTAGATCCTCGATTCATTCAAGAATAAATTGTTAAAAATGTACGAAAGCGTCATAAATTGTATTGAGGCTCGTAGTCTACATTGACATAAGAGTGTTTTATTTTTGGTATGTAGGCCCTATGTGAAACTAAAGCTAGAATCGACACCTTTTAGTAAAATGCGATTCGTCCCTCCTCATCACATACTGATACCACACAGTCGATTTCCGTTATTTTTTTTTAATTGGCGCAACACAACAGTAAATTGTCCTATGGTGGATGATGCATACATTTACTTACCATCACTTTTATGTTCTTGCTCAAATTAATTCTTGGCTTTTTTTAAATTTACTCACTCCTTATTTACCCATTCTGTTCGCACCTCACATCCACCTCGACATTCTGATCACTATCAATTCATCAGTCCAACCAACCAACTACAATAATAGGTTAATGAACTTCATCATCTGCCCAGATTTTCTCCAACATCGTCGTCTAACAAGAGACAGCTGAATATCAGTAGTTTACATGGGGCGACTCCCATACCGAACCCAAGAACAATGAAAATATTCCAAAGAAATATTAACCAAATTGAAAAAGAAAACCAGAAAATTTGCGCTAGGCCACTTTTACAGCAACCGTTTCAGTTGTAAGTTTGTTTTAATTCCGTTTCGCCGTAATTTATTAAGACCGCTTACGGGGTTTAATTACATTATGAATACAGAAAATTATAACACAAAACAATTTCTTTCGGTTCAGTGTTAAACGTTTTTGTGGAACAACGGCGTTTCTGAGCCACGTATTTTTGAAAAAAGGATTTATTTTTAATCATGGTCTGTTTTGTATTTTCATCATAGACCCAGTGTTTTGCCAACTATGTATAGGGGTCAGCTTTGTTTCCTCTTTTCATAATTTATTTTCTTAGTTCCTTTATAGGTTATGAAGAGGTCAAGAGTCCACTTTTAAAAAGACGTGTGTATTCCAATTTACCTTCGCCTGAGACCCTGCAGTGGGCACACTATAGGCGGATGATGATTATAATTTCAACACATTTTATCATTTGAACTGGAAGTCATTAGGAGAGGCCATTGCCCTGCAGTGGTATGATACAGGCTAACAGCACGGTAATATTATCATACAGTAGTTCGACTTCATACAAACGGACGAAGCGCGAGCTATGCCTACGCGCCTCGATTATGGTATGCGCCTGGTATGCAGACAGTCGCGACTGTGCCGCAGTGACGAAAGGACGGTGTGTTGTTTTTTAACAATAAATGTGCGATGTTTTCTCTAAAAATAAGACAAGTACATATTTAATAGGACGAGTGGGATATATTGTGTTGTTTTTGGTTTTATGAATTCGTTAATAACGTTTCCAGAGATAACTTTTTTTTAATTACCTGGAAACTTTGAAAGATAAGACTATAAAATAATTTCACTTACTAGTAGGTAGGCATATAATGTGTGTCTTTTTAATGGATAAGTATTTCTTTATATGTCCCGAAAATAACATGTTTTTTTTAATTAAATATATCAATCAAAAAACAACACGCATGTTTATTGAACACTTTCTATTCAATTCACAAAGTATTTTATTTGTTTTAAAAAGTATATTTACGATCACAAAACTAAATGGAAACACAAAGTAGGCACATGTAATTAAAATACTGGAGGCGGGCAGCCCTTTCGCATGTTTACGTACCGCGCGGCTGTAGGCATTTATTTCAAAGACACGGCCGAGTCACACTACTGTAGATATTTATACTGTGCTAACAGTATCAGTATTATCTTTTCGGTATTTAAGCAGATAGTACTCCCAATGTTTCTTATTTCTTTTTTCCTACTATGTCAATCATCATCATCACATGTATAATCATAGACCTTTCTAATAAAAGCAGTACGCTACGCATCCACATGAAAAGTAAATTCTCTAAGAATCCTAATAAAAATGCAGAAAAAGAACAATGGAATACATAAATAGAAGAAGAACAAGAAGCCGGTAATCGACTTGAGTCAAACAAAAGGAGGCTTTATTCCTATTTAATCACCTGCCTCCATCAGTCTCGGAACAAATGAGATTAGTTCATTGAAATGATATTAATTCCCTTTCAAATGCGCTTCACAGAATGTGATTCAGAACGTTCTGTGCGCTGAATAGACTTGTAATCAAGTTAGCTTCACGCTTCTTTTGCATTTGATGATAAGCAGGACAAAGCTGTCTACGTATGAGTGAAAGGTTCTTGAAGATATATCGTTTTTACACAATATGATTGTGATATGCGACGGATATGAAAGTGGTCCGCCATTTTGAGAATTCCTCGAAGTAGAACTAAAATCTTCTATGGATGACATCAGGTAGGTGAACTATGGGTAAAATATTATTTACACTATTAATTGGTATTACCTGTCGCAGTCGTTAACCTTTTCCCTATTTATATTTATACAGGGGGCATGGCACAACATCAATGCTAAGTGGTAACTCGCTTAGAACAGCTTAGCTTAGCTAGTAGTCACAAGTAAGCTGTCAACTTTTGTGTTCTGTCCTATGATCGTGTCTATACTATATTTTCATTAATTTTGTATGCACCTCGTGTCCATGCGACAAATATATATGTTTGTCCTTCTTTCTTTAATTTAGACTGATTTAGCGCTCCAAGAATATTTTAGTTGCTGAATGATTTTGTCATATAGCAACAGTGCCCGTGTTTGGTATACATTGTGAGATTGTTTAAAAAACTTCGAACGTTTCGCATATATGAACCATGTAGAACTATAACTCAGAATATTAACCTTAATCATCCCTTTCAACACTAAAATTTAAAACTTCATAATGAAAGATTCTTCAACTTGTATTTTTATTATGATCTTCTTTGAAAACAGCAAGCCGATGTTCGTTTTATTTTCACCCGCAGTGTTAGGCCCCGGGCTAAAGGTCTAATAAAAGAAATTCTGTAACTTCCTCGGTACAAAAGGAACGTGTAGTATAAAGACTAATTAAAAACCACACTGGGTTGTGACCACGGTTTTCTGTATTTGTTGTTAAACCTAGTATTCTCTTTGTACTTACAATTTGTGGGCTTTTTTTATTAGAACAGTATTTTTGTGTCTTTCTTATTTCTCTAACAATCTAGATATTTATTTATTTCTTTGCTAAGATTTACTATATATTTCTTCTCGTTAACGAATAACGGTTTTTTTTTGTATATACGTCCTCACTTTTTTCAGAATTCAGTGTACATTTAGCACATTTATATTATTGCGTTTTTCCAGAGAGTCTAGAGAAACGGAACATCCGTTTCTCTAGACTCTCTGGAAAAACGCACTTTACTAATAAACGTCGTGCAGAGGGCGTTTTCCGGTTCCTTTGCAATGATAGTACAAAGCACAAAATTACTCCATTAGACCTTTACGTTGTTCCATTTTATCTAAGCGAGATAAGAATATATCGCTCTCGCGCGTACATTTAATACATGTTCACCGTAATAAAATAAAGGAAATTATGTCAAATGATAATAAAAAGTACAATTTACCGGGAAGGGTGTATGCTCCCATGTAAGGGTGCGTTGTAAAGACTACCTACATAAGCATTTAACTCCCGATCCAAAAAGAGTGTGTATCTGTCTGTGGGATAATAATTTTGGAGCAGATAAACCAATTTTGATGTAGTTTTTTTTCAAGTAATCTTGATTGTCTCAATTCTGGTTTCCGATTTTGTTTAACAATTTCAAGTGTTTTTTTTACGGAACCCTATTTCTGTTTTGTAACATTAAAGTTACCTTGGTAAGTTATTTCTTATACTGCCTGCTATCGTCCAGTAAAATTCCCGTTAAATTCTGTCTAGCTTTTTCGGAGATTAACCCAAACAAACAGAGAGACAAAACTAAAAAATATTGTTTTTCTGAAATAAGTACCGTATATTCATTCATATACATCCAGCCACTTCAATTTTATTATTTATATTCAATTGAATCAATCCTACCCACAAATTGATTAATCAGACGAACTTACCTTAAGTGAAGTCCGATTACAATTTCATGAAGGATGAACTGAAATATAATTGATTACAGTGTAGTTCCCAATTCGCTAGTATTTGGCATCGCAGTTTTAGAGAAAATAAAACAAAACTTTTTCTCTATAAATTGGCAACACAGATTTGACACTCTTTAGAGATAGCGTTGCTCTATTAGCCCATTCGACAAGGGACTAATCCTAAAAAGGATGGGTTGGGTGGGTAATTATATTTCAGTTCATCCTTCATGAAATTGTAATCGGACTTCACTTAAGGTAAGTTCGTCTGATTAATCAATTTCATTTCATGATGAACTGAAATATAATTGATTACAGTGTAGCTGTTTAGAGTCTAAGTCGACATGGGCCACTCTTTTGGAAATATACAAGACTTACCAAATCAATCTTATTGTTACATGAATCAAATTTATTTGAGACCAATATAGTCAACCTATGCTTGTATATCTTAGGTAGGTATGATTCATAATCATCAATCTTAAGGTATTATATAATAAGTATGTATGTGTAAAAAGACAAAATAGCCATTATGTGGCTTACATAACTAGGGCGTCATTAAAGACAAACCAATGATAATTGGCTACTAGTATTTTCATGCTAATAAAATACTATCAGTCCTGTCTCATAATCAGATACAATATGAAACAATAAATGCTATAAGTATGTATAGCTAATAATGCCATATTACTAAATTAAAACACTATTAATGACAGTGTACAAATAAAATAAATAATCATTAATAATAAGGAATGTTTGAATAAAACTTAAAACTGAATGTTTAAATTTTAACTTATTAAGTTTGTGTAAAGATAAATAAAGGAATGTAAATATGATTTACATCTTCAAGTTGGTATTTAAGACGGTATTTGCCCCACACTAGGGATTTTCCCTGTATCGTGGGTGCGTGCACAAACATATAAAGTCACATACACAAATACCCAGACCCGAAACAACTATCTGCAGGTCATACAAATATTTGTTCCGTGCGGGAATCGAACCCGCGACACGCAGCTCAGCAGTCCAACCGCTTAGCCACTGCGCCAACCGTGCCGTCAAACAGACATAAACCATTAACATTCACTGATACATCATAAACCTTGTCAATGTAATAGAACTATCTGGCTAGCCAATAGTTTTCCTAATGACATCTAATGACACCCCTGCCTGTTTAGCAAAATATGTGTCTGCATAAAGTGTGTTATGTGTGGTACATAATATATCAGTCAATCCCACTTCCCTTCATTAATAATTTAATTCTTCTACTAATTGTTTGTTTGGATGCCTGTTATAAAAGGAAAGCAGGTTTCAGTTTTTGATGACAGTGATATTTTTATAAGAATAGTAATGTACATAATGTATTATGTCTTGTGACATGGACATATTGTCTTTTAATAACTGATAGAGTCTGCACTCTTTGAGCAGTAGCAAGAGCTAATAAGGTGACAAGCTTTTTACTTAATTTTTTAAATTAAAATTCAGATTATCCCCAATTAGACAGTGATTACTACTACACTACTATTGTAGGATCACAAGTATTCCCATACTTGTATAAAGCGGGTTGAATTCTTTAAAGACCCATGAGAAAACGCTTGATGTGATCATCCCTGTCAATTCATTCATTTAACAGAGAAGCGAAAGTATTGATCTAGCCTAATGTAACAAGCTGTAGCCAACATTATTTTGGTTTATGTATAATGTATTTCAGTGAGGTATTGTATTAGATCTGGTATTGAATCACACTGTGATTTTGGCAGAATAAGTACCAACTCTTTAAGTGAATGCATTTTGCAAAAGATGGTCGCTGCCGGAGTAAGCTGGTTGCTTTATGGGTGTTTGGTACTGAAAGGAGATTGTAATAAATTATTATTAGAATAGAATATGATTGGTTTTATAACCATCGTCATTTTTACCAAAGGATATCTGACAAGTCCACGGTGGGTACCTACACCTACTCATATTTCCTTGCCCCCCCCCCCCCCCCTTTTTTTAATTTTTGAAGACAATTCGTAATTAATGTCAATGGTATGAATGTGTATAAAAAAAATAGGAGCTCTATTTAAATGAGAAGGCATCTATCTGAAATGCATATGGGTCTCTATATCAAGTTCATGACACATATGCTTTACAATTTGAATTAACTCCGGTAGCTAGTAAATCATAATTGATAATTCCCACTCTGTGGCAATGTTAGTATGCCTTGATTCCTCATATGACAAGTTATATTTAGATTTTATGTAAGGCTAATAAATCATAAATGATAATTCCAACTCTGTGGCAATGTTAGTATGCCTTGGTTCCTCATCTGACAAGTTATATTTAGATTTTATGTAAGATGCTTGGAGATTAATACACCTAGCTTCACACCAAACCCATATCCTTCTACTACCATCATTTAGGTTAGACATTGAACACTACCCATCTTGTTAATGCAAGCAATGGCAGTAGTGTTATCAATCTGAAGAAGAATATCACAATTATTTTTTGAATTTACAAAGCGTTTTAAACCAGAAAATATTGCCCTTAACCTGGTTTATGTGATATATTTGCTCTGATTGTGACCACAGGCCTCCAACATTTTCACCATAGCAATGAGTATCCCAACCTGTCAGGTCTGTATAAACTTGTAAATCAAATTTTCTTCACTGCTATGCTTCTAAGTTTTGCTGATAAGCATGGTGTCATTGGTGGAGGAATAACATAATTATATTCCTTCTCCATTGAAAGCCAACGGTCAATTATTGGTCATGGTCAATGTGGCGAGGGGGGCTTAGGGGAGGCCTATGTCCAGCAGTGGACGTCTTTCGGCTGAAATGATGATGATGATGACCATTGAAAAAGTAAACCATAGGTAATGTCATGGATGCATCATAATTAATAAAATAATTGATTGATTGTCTGATAAAAAGATGGTTTGATTTCAGTAATGGTATTCCATTTGTTTTGTATGTACTATGCCATATTATGATAAAGCTGGCCATGCTGCTACTAATGTGCCTAAAAACAAGGCAAAATTCTCTTATTTTAAATTTTAGAATTTAACATACCTACTCTTCATTGTATTTCTTTTTTTCAAAAGGTATGGTTGGTAGGTAGGCACAATGATTTGGAGTTAATCATGAATCCCAGTTTACAACATTAACAAGGTACTAGGGTACTTTTGTCATAATTAATAAGGGTTCCTAGTTGACTACGGAACCCTAATAATAGCATATGAACTTTAACACACTAATTGTTGTTTTCATGTTTTGTAAACACTCCTTGTAATATGCTTGGTCAATATATAAAATATCATTAATGTAGATTATGAATAAGTGGCCTAAATTTCTTGTATAAACAACCACAGGTATTAACAATTTGATGAACAAACTAGGTGCAGTACAAATAGTCCATATGGCAATGCTGTAAATTCATATAAGGTTCCATTGAATTCAAAACAAAGGAACTTTAAATCATAAATATGACTTCCTTATGTCTATGCAACACACTTATTAATGATCAGCAATTAACCTTACTGCAGTGCTGACTTTTACATACTTGTTCAAAGGTTTTAGATTTAAAATTAACCTGTTTGCCATCAGGTTTTGAAACAAGGAAAATCTTTTGAGATGTATTCTCCCTTTGGATGACAATATGGTGTTATAGCTCTTAATTGTAAAAGGTGAACAATTATGAACAAAAGCTTCCTGCATATGTGTAATTTCACAATCAGGTAAATTATTTTTAGGACTGAGACATGAAAGGGACATGAAATCCTTAATCCACTGCAATATAATGGGGTCATTTGTTGATTACAACCAACAAACAAAATATGTACCTTGTTTATTTCCTGCTGTTGTGGTAGACATCCCGGGTTCTCTCGGAACGCTGTGGGTTCAAGGATGTTCTGCGGTGTGATGGCTGTGGTCGAGTCTGTGGTCCATCTCATACCATCTCCTTGGTTGGTTGATGCTTTCAACTGTTGTGGTTGACTCTTTCTGTTTCCCATATATTTGTTACTTATGTTTTAAGCAGAAATTGCTGGCTTGGTGCAGTTTTCTTAATAGAATTTGAACTCTGTTGTATTAGGCATCTTATTTACCGCAATTCTTTGATAAATTGCCACCATTTAAAAATAGTTTTATGAGTAATTTCTATGAAATGCTTGTGCAGAGCCACTACAGACCTTGTTTTTAGTTTCTTAATGATAGAGTTCACACACCAACTTGTTGCTTCACCAAGTGATTTTAAAATAGTTATTTTATCTAGTAGGATTTTTATTATAAGAGACCTGATTTTGTCTATTATTGTAAGTGCTGTGCCCACCTGTCTTTGCTGGTGAGCGATACACTTATTTCTAGTTATTCCCATTTTAGAGATCACTAGCTTTACTTTGGTGATGATAAGGATTCAATATCTGGGATTTCAACAAAATGAGTGTCACGTTATTCATCAGGGCCTGATGTTTGACAAATTTCACACCTTTTAATGATTTTTTTCTCAAAAAATGATGAAAAAATACCTTACTTGGTCCCTTAAGGTTTCTCAATAGCATTTGACTTGCACTACACAGTATCTCGTACTGTCGCATATGCTGGTTTTGATCAAGTGGCATCACGTGCCGATATAATAGAAATCTGACATCCAAGTTGATATCTTGTAGTGTTTGTAAACACTGTATATTGTAAGGTTTCTCAACAGCATTAGAATAGCACTGAACAGTATCTCGTACTATAAGCACATGCTGGTTTAGATCAAATTGGCAGCTCGTGCCGTTTGTCATCAAAGTCGATAACTCGTATCAAAGTTGATCTTCGTGTTTGGTAACTCGTACTAACACGGTAAACAGTATTTCGTACTGTAAGCACATGTGGGGCTGGTCGGCATCGGCAACTCGTGCCGGTAACAGAAATCTGTTATAAACATCAAAGCTGATATCTCGTATCAAAGTTGATCTTCGTGTTTAAGTATCTCGTACCAACACGGTATATTATCCTCGACCATTGCTGTAGCCAGCCACGTTTTTTTTGACTTAGTTGCACCTAAAACAAAAAGCTTACCTTCGTTATCCGAAGTAATGACGAGCAAAGGGCTCCGGTCAAGTCCGGTCCCGGTCGACACTTTGCCGTTGATTTAAACTGAGGTTGCGTTTGGCACACCATCGGGACTCCGTATTTTGTTTCGACGTCGTCAATCCAACTTATACAAGAGTATTTCCACATTTTTCCAATAAGTTTTTCTTCAGAAACCATTTTTACTTGCGATGCCGTTCAACGCGCGAAAAAGAAGTGTCAAATCTGTGTTGCCAATTTATAGAGAAAAAGTTTTGTTTTATTTTCTCTAAAACTGCGATGCCAAATACTAGCGAATTGGGAACTACACTGTAATCAATTATATTTCAGTTCATCATGAAATGAAATTAATATGAAACAGAGCACACCAATAAAACGGAATAAACTTCAGCAAAGCCATAATGAAAACATCAAACGCACCACATTCTACATAAACCAAATTGATAATATCACACTAATATTATAAAGGCAAAAGTTTGAGTGTGAGTGTGTATGTTTGTTACTTCTTCACGCAAAAAACTACAGAACGGATTTGGATAAAATTTGGTACACAGATAGTTTATAATCTGGATTAACACATAGGGTAGTTTTTATCCCGATTTTATCGTCCCGTGGGATAATTTTCGAGTTGTAGCGGGTGAAGCCGCTGGCAACAGCATTCAATAAAAATAAAGTATTCAATAAACATGGCCGTTCTATTAACTCGAACATAAACTGACAGACTGCCATCCACATAGAAAGTCGAGAGGGTTTCAAAACGTTGCGTTGAGTGCGAAAATGAAAAGCTTGGATATAAAGAGACATATAAATGAAATGCTCCAATTAATCAGATGAAAAAGGGACAGCTACGAATAATTTATAAACATTTTGAAAAGAACGAGAAATGCAAGACTAAATATTGAATGAATAAGACGCTGCTTTCGGTTTTTCCCGTGAACTGAATTGCAGGAAAATTTCGACCGATGTTGCAACCAATATTTGAATCAAAATTAAAAGTAGTATTTTCCTTACCAACAAAAAAAAAGACTGGCTTTGAATAATACATTCTATATTTTAACACACAATTTACTATAAAAAGGTATTTGTTTATATGTAGGCGGTAATCTTCGGAAATACAAGTTCCATTCCAGATCAACACTTTCACAAACGGGAATCCAATTATTCCCGAATGTTATAAGTTCCGGCATGGCCGGAAAGTTCTGGAGTGGCGACCGCGAACCGGAAGACGTTGCGTTGGAAGGCCTCCCACTAGGTGGATCGATGACCTGGTGAAGGTTGCGGGGATCCGCTGGATGCGAGACGCACGGGACCGGTCAATGTGGCGACACTTAGGGGAGGCCTATGTCCAGCAGTGGACTTCTTTCGGCTGAAATGATGTTGGTGATGATGTTATAGGTAAGCTCTATTTAAAACGTTCCTGTACGTGAATTTCTGTACATCACGGAACAAATCCGTAAGCAAAAACTAGTAATATATAATAGTAAAATGAATGTGTTTTTGCAAATATGATAGCAACGGTTCAAGTTTACGTGATTAGAGCGCGTTCGTACTTTCTAATCGGAGAGTAGAGGCACTAACAACAATGCTAATGTTGTACAATTCATACTTAGCCGTCACGCTTGCGATTAACAAAAAAATATAGTGCTTATGTATTTGGTGTTGTTACACAAAATCAAGCCGCAAATACCAAATTTTTCTAAACCACCGTGTGAAAACGACACACACTCACACAACGTAAGAAAAACCCCGGGAAAGGCATCTCAGGGGAAATTTTATTTCGTTTAAACGCCAGTGGTGGCACTGACATCCTTAGATTGTGCCTTTGTTGGCTTACCTACAGGAATTCTCGGCGAAGAGGGTAAATATTTGAATTAAGAATTATAATAACGTCAGTTTTATGCTCAGTGTTCACTAAACAGGTTTGGACTTCTAGAATATGTAACTTTATGGTTCAGTCGACTTCCATTCCAACCTTTTTTCAAGCAATCAACCAGTTTTTAACCGACTTCATTGCGTAAAGGCTGTTACTGTGTTATTAATTACCATCAAAAGTTCCTAAGGAAGTTTAGTAGCACTGATTATTATAATTAAATTGAATTTGATTTCTAATGATTTTTTTTTTTAAAAACGTTGCCCCACACTAGGAATTTCTCCTGTATCGTGGGTGCGTTTACAAACATTGAAACTCACATACACAAACACGCCCAGACCCGAAACAACTATCTGTAGGCCATACAAATACTTGTTCCGTGCGGGGATCGAACCCGCGACACGTAGCGCAGCAGTCCAATCGCTTAGCCACTGCGTCAACCGTGTCGTCAAATTGATTTGTCGAATAGAAACTGTGCTGAGGACAGTTTGACGGTAGTTATAATTTCTGCAGATTGAGATTATCAGACTCTTCGCCACCTGCTCTGTATGACAATAGTTTAGATTCACTCTACATTCAAAGTCGTTTTATTTTACACTTATTTCTTTCCAAGATCTGTATAATATAGAACAGTTCCTTAGAAATTGCAGCACTAGTAAAATCGTTTCGAAACTGCATTCACCTCCATCGGACTTAAAAGTTTGTATATAGAAGTCGAGAGCAACAACTGATCGAAATAAATTCAATCTGTCCTAAGACTCCTAACAAACTGCAAATACGAATTGAATTCTCAAACACAACATACAACTTAGGCTCCGCCCAGACGAGCCACTTTTCACAGCCACCGGTGGCTGGTGACAAGCTGTTTAGGGAGTGTTCAAGTATTATTGTTATGTTATTTATACTATGCTATACTGTAAATTAGAGCAGGCTAAATGTTTTTGTTTTATAATTTATAATTATGTTGTTTTATTATTTAAAGATTATAAGTTTTTAAACTGACATGGTCACTGACACTACTGTTAATACTATAAATGGGATATTTACCATATTTGTTTATTGTTTCAAGTTCCCGATATTTCGGCGCTGTTACAAGCACCATGATCACGGATAAACTGGAGTCATTACGGGTGGATGTTCTTGTTAGTTTTTTGCGTTCGGTACCACTACCATTGTCACTCACTACACAATTCTGTTCCCGACACACAAAACTCACTGTGTCCACTCGCGAACATTTTTCGGTCCTGTGGCGGTCAATGTGGCGCGGGCCACTTCCTTTGGTACCGCGCAAACTAAATGAAGTAGGTGGCGGCCACTCGCTAGTACCCTCAACACCTACCTACACACTCATAGTGGCCACCGACCACTACTGGCAGCCACTAACCACATTTGTTTGTGCGGTACTAAAGGAAGTGGCGCGCGTATGCCACCGGTGTCAGTGGTCGATGGCCCGTTTGCGCGGTCCCTAAGATTACTTCTAACATAGCAGTAGGTACACTGTCGCATTGCATTGGGTAAGCTACCGACTCTATCTCAACAGATATAAGAGTTTCTTTTGAATGAAAAAGTTTCAAAGAAGATCAGGTAATGAATTTCCAAGCAGGTCTGGAAATTAAAAAGAAACTTGGTGTAGGGTAGGTAGTTTTCTTTCAAAGTAGGGACTAGAGAGAAATATTATTTTTGGTGTTGCAAGCTGTTTGTATAGGAATCCATCATCATCTTTTCTGACCTCTACAACCCAGGTAGTACTGGGTCCCGTCGTCGGGGCCGTGGGGCTGCGGATTATCGAAAGAGATGACGTGGCCTCGGCACAAGGGCGAAGAAGGAACATGGGTTGGTTTTTAGTCAGTAGAAGTCTGACACTCCCCTTCGCTCTGCCCAAGAGTGGGGGGGGGTTATTTGATGATTTTCCACCCACCAAAATTTTTTTATTGCAATAATCTTAAGCAAAGCGACAATTTAGACCGAAAAATAAATAACAAACCAATAAGTTTTTAAATACTTGATTGCTTAAAAAAGAATACTCATCCTACATTTTTCACCTGGTAATAAAATACCTACCTAATATTTCTTTTGAGTTTTCACTAAGAACATTTTAAACCCACAATCGCATAATTAAACCTTACACAAACTATGACAAAATAACACATTTTCTATCACAACCGCGCCAACACCCTATTTCATTCAAAGCAAACACTTCATAATAAAAATCATTATGCACTTCACACAAAAGGCGAATATTCTATAAAATATAAGCTATTCATTTTCATAGACAGGCGAGAAAAGGGGGGGTTCCTTCCCCCTATAGGGGTCCCCTCTACTTTCCAGTATGGCGGCGCTTCTAGTGCCATTACGAGGTTTTTTACGAGACTTATCCATCCATATAAGAAGCGAGGTGAATCTTTTCAACTAGCTTTTAGTCTTGAGATGAAGTTTTATTTTTAAAAAATCATGGAGACATTTATGAAATGCACTTTGTGGCTCACTTTCGCCCAAGTCACAGGTGAAAACCTAGTTTGGATACCAAGGGAGTTATTTTTGGAACATATTGTTTATATTTTGTTATTTTAGATGTCTGTGATAATGTGGTCACTGTATTTAAATAAAAGATTTATTTATTTTAGCTAACTAGTTGTGCTTGCTAGTAGTTCTTACATTTACCTTCGCTCTCACCCTAAAACCTCCAACTTTATCTTACTATGAGCCGTACGTATTTTGAACAAAGCAATATGCATAACCACCCTTCTTGAAGTTGGTTAAAATAACAACCACTTAAATCATAAAAAAATCCGCGTTCCTACATTAAATAATAGCCCTACTAGTAATTTATTATAATATTATTATGATTTACGTAAAGCTTACTTCAAAAACACGAGTAATATCAATCTACTTTATAGGCACCGCTTACATTTTTACTAACCCATTGGGAGAAATATACGTCAATAAAGTCTTATAGCCCATACATTATTGTTTTTATTGGGAATGTCACCTTTTGAACAGCTAAAATAACCTTTATATGCAAGAAAGCTGTTGAAGCGTCGATAGAGACTTTTTAATAGACTATTCATCATAAGCTTATGATAATAATGCGATGTAAACACTTTGATAAAAGATTTATTCCATTTATCAACCTACAGCAATCTACTACTGAATATAGGCCACTTGAATCGCACACCACTCAACTGGATTCTCGGCAACTCTCATCCAGTTGCTACTAGACACCCTGCGAAGATCGTCACTCCACCGAGGACGTCCCACCACGCTTTATACTTGACAATTAGCAGTCTCCACTTAAGAACATGTATACACCAACGATCATCGGTCGTATGAGCAATGTCAACAACTCTGGTTCTCAGTCGAATCACCTCGTTCCGGATGCTATACGGATGCTCCAAGCATAGCCCGCTCCATAGCTCGCTGAGCGACCTTGAAATTATTCCATTATTCATTTTATTTTCTTGTACCTTTTCCATTGTATTATTTAAAAAAAAAACTTTAGTTACGTCTCTGTAATCAACGTTGGTACGTCAGAGGTTTGCTTATCGTACACCCGCATATTATCTCCAGTTTTGTCTTAATCCTATGCGGCGAGCCTATAGCCATTCACCAGACGCAAAGCAAGACTCGGGGCTGCTCCCAAATCTCATGATCACTAAGTAGACATATGCATTTGCGACCCCAATGCCACTATAGTTACTGTTCCATTAGAAATTGACATTAGCTTTATAGATATGTAGCAGCCGCCAGTATCAACTAATACTTTAATTAAATCAGATACAGACTTTACTATAACGTTCACTAGAAAATTCAAGAAAACTATTTAAAATAATCCTTTACACGTAAGACGTTGTCCCACATTTCTATCACTTTTAAATCAGTTCAGGAAATGTCATTTCCTGAACTGAAAGGTCAAAATGTATTGACCGAGTTCTCTGCGAACGTTCTCAGCTAGTCTCGAAGGAGGTCAAGTCCCTCAAAAGTGAGTATCGACCAAACTAGGCACGCGAAATCCTAGTTCACTCGGGTTTTTCTTTGATTCAATGAGGGAAAGTTCTAGAATTTTGAAAAAGGAGTAGAGGTTTTTTAGTAATCGTTGATAATGTAGGTAGTTGAAAATGGAAGGTGTATAATGTGTAAGGAAGCAAAAAGCTTAAATGTGATATCGTCGGTAATAATTATATACCACAGAATATATAATAGTAGAAGTACTAGTGAAATAAAGCCGCGCTTACCTAAGTTTGTCTTGTGATGGGTGACCAACCATTACATACCGAGTTTCCTCCGTACCTTTTAACGACAGACAACTGTTTCGATCGCATATTATAACCTGAAAAAATGGGTTATTGTGGCGGGCATGTCCCAAAAAAAAGACCTGGCATGGCCATGGGCTACCATTTTTTTTCTTTTTTTGTACACGACGACGAAGTCGCAGCCTGTAGCGGCTTTGTACCCGTGGTCCCTCTCGTAGTCCCTTGAAGGAACCACGGGCACAAAAGTACCCGTGGTCCCTTTTTCAGATATAACCATACCAAATTAAGAAGGCGATCAGTCACAAACTACCAGGAGGGCAGAAGCATCGAAAATCAAATGCAAGAGCGTACAAGCGGGGGAGGAGCAGAGGGGTAAAGGGGGTGAGAGGAGGGGTAGAGGGGTTACTTCACCCCACGAACCCCACGAACCCCCACGAGTACAAAGCCTCAGTAGCTAGTTTAATATGCAATTAAAATCTTGAGCAAACAAAATTAAAAGGACCTACAAAGCATTGCCATCGGTACTAAATATAGTTTTGATTTTCCCACGATAAAATAAGATGTAATAAGATACATTCCCTAATTAGTTCCAACCTATAAATAAACCTTGACACTGAATCCAGATTACATCGAGCTAGAAATAGATATTCTAATAAATCTATTCCTAGATTTACGTGAACCTACACAAAATTGTGTAAGCATCCCACCATATGGTCCATTTCTGAAGTTAGTTACTATCGTTTGTAGTTCGTACACCTGTTAGTTTTATATAGACGTTTTATTTCTCGCATAAAAGTCTTTCTACAAGCCGCGACAAGAATTATGTCACGCACGGATTTTGTCGGATTTGTGTTCCTACTCTTCCGTATAAAATGTCGGTATGTAATTCAGTTTTAAGACAAACCCACTATACTACAGTCAAGTTAGAGCACTATGATTATTTAGGTAAAGCCAACCGCACGAAACAAGCATACGCTATAAGTTCTCCGATGCTGTTTGAATTTTGTTTCTACTCCGGGCTAGCTTAAGGTTCGGTTTTTAATTTCGAATCCTGAAGGCATAAAATTATGTCTAAAGACTAGAAAAAGTGACCTTATATAATAGAGACAACGAAACATGATAGAAATGTCAAAAATGTATAACTCGCGTTACAGAAAAGTTTATTTTAATTCTGCTAAAGCTTAAAGGTAACATAAGTAAGCCCCGTAACACCGTGTGAAAAGTGTATCCCAATACCTGTCTATTACCTACAGAAGATTCTAGATCCGAAAAAATCTGTGACACATATCACGGTGCGTGTTAACCCTACATTATGAAACACGTTCCAGCTATTTATAAAAAGAACCCGAATTACAAGAGAAACGGCCTCTGTAAATTTTGTAATAAGATAAATTTTGAGTACCACGCTGGGCGCCAAAATTAGCCTACGTAAATAAGGGAAAAGAGGGTAGTTGTACCCTTTTTCCTCTCAATGCGTTTCGGAGATTTATCTTTTGTTGTGTAGGCAACTGATTTTATTAGGGATCAGTCTTTCGTTTTAATCAAGTCTGGAATTCTGGAGCTGTAAATAAGATCGTTTTAAGTAAGGCCTTTTTTATGTGTATTACGTGTTAGTATGTCAAGGACACGAGACTTTAAATCTTTTCTTTTCATTTGTGCAAAATCAAAATCAAAATCAAAATTCATTTATTCAAACTAGGCTGATAATCAGCACTTTTCGAAGGTCAAAATTTACTTTACCTACTTTACTACAGTGAAACTTGGTCAACTGGGACTTGGATAAGTGAGAAACCTCTATAACTGGAACTCATACTGGGGTCCCATGAGACAGATTTGAATATCTGAGACACATTTAACCAGGTTTCACTGTATTTACATTTTTATAAGACAGTCCCCCAAAACGCCCACCCATCGACACTTCCTAGTGTTTAGCTGGAAAGAAGAAGTGGCGGAACAAACTCCCCAGCACACATCTGTCTGCTAGAAGAACCAGACTCGATACAATAGCAAGGTGTCAGTTACATTTAAGATTTACTACAGACACAATCAGTAATAAACAAAAGTATATAACAATAAACAATGTAAAAATAAAATAATAAATACATAACATAACAGTAAACTAATTTTGGAGAAAGAACACAAATAACAAACCTTGTCTTGTGTTCAACTCAGCAACCAACTATTCTTATCATCTAAGTAGTCCATAATAGAATAGTAAGCTTTTAAACAAAGATTAGATTTAACTTTGGCTTTAAACTCATTAAATGGCAAGTCTAGAAAAGAAGATGGCAGTTTATTATAAAATGTAATCCCGAGCCCTACGAATGAATTGTGAACTTTGTGAAGCCGGTGAAAAGGAGCGCGTAGTTTATGCTTATTTCTAGTGTGCAAATTGTTACAGAATATAATTCTCTCTGTTCAATCACGAATAATCACGAAGTGCTAAATCGAAAACGATTGATCCAGATCCGACTTTCTTCTTGAATTTATTTGATTAAACTACGTAATTTGAAAAATACTTAGGACATTTACCAATGCACACTGGGTCCACGTGGTAGATAACGTCCGTCTCCTTTTCACATAGAGGAGACCTGTGTCCCAACAGTTAATAAAATTAAAACTCCTATAATGTGCAATATGCAATGACGTCCACATCACCAATACTTTCCTCAATCAAGTCACTACACCCAATGAAAACTTTCCGTTACAGCATTACGAGAACTATCAGCTATTTTTGTCAATTGACAATATTAATATCGTGAACTCAGACGTATTTGTCATTTTGCGATGACACGCCTAATAGAAATAATGCAGTTCGATCTTGCTGCTTGTTTTATTAATGTTATGTTATTAAGTGCGATATTGCATAACCTACCTGAGCAAATGGCAATACGCTCTTCACCAATTTGAATGAAATGCCTTCCATCTTTAAGGGCAGCGGTGGCGGCCCCGACTTACGAACAGTAAGTTGTGGGTTCAAACCTAGGCAGGCGCATCACTTTGTGTAATTTATTTCATTACAACTGCTCTAAAAAACGGTGAAGGAAAACATTGTGAGGAAACCGGCATGTCCGAGACCAAAAATTCGAACACTTGTAACATCTACTAATCCGCACTGGGCCCGCGTGGTAGATTACAGCCCATTTCCTCTTAAAGACAGGAGGCATGTGTCCGAGCAGTGGGAACATTAATAGGCTGATGATGATGATGACCTTCCATCATGAATGTGGTACTTGTTGTGGGACGATTTACCATCGACTCGAAAAGAAAGAAAAGAAAAGAAGATTTACCATCATTCCAAAGATTTCTGTCACCGCTATTTTATATTCTTTAGTAATAGTCTCTCTCCAGCAAACTGTATCATCATTAAAAATAATAGGTCAACCATCAGCAAATTTCGAATTCCAAAATACAAAATGGAATCCCACAAATTGTATCCAATTCAACCGTCAGACAATTTAAACACAGAGAGAACACTGCAAACTCAGCGAATAGAATTCTCGTGATTCTCCGAATAACTCGGCGAACTATTAAACGTTAAAACTACTCAAAGACTACAAAGTACAGACATTATGAGGTTCCAATAAATCAAGAACATAAAAGGGCTTTGTAGACATAACTATAATAATTGATGAGAAGGGAATTCGAATAGTCATGACCTGGTTTTGGAAGGTGGTAGAGTGTAGCGGTGAAATTAATTAAAGCAGAGCTTAACTATTCTACGTGAAAGGTTTTTGCAGTTTCGATAAGAAACCTAGATCGTGATTTGAATTATCTTCCCTAGGGTGGTTGAAAAATAAAAGCCCACATCGGTGTTAAAGGTAACCATGGCACTATTTTTTCCATCTGACCCTCCAAAGGGAAAGAAGTGAAGTGGTGAATGAGAGCAAGTCGGAATCAATAAAAATTAATTAGCTCATTTTTTTACTTTGATTAAGACAGTTGCTCCATTAGATTGACTAAAGCTTAAACAAAGTAAATAATACAATTTATTTTCCTTTTTCATGCCCTCTTTTGTCGGTACACGTATTTGAATGGTACCATATTTTGTATTTGAACTCAAAGTCTACACGCCATGGTTCGGTGACTTAGTGAAAACCATCTTACGTTTACTGAAAAGCCTATAACAAAAAGAAACAAAAAAATCACAAGTACCACCCCGTTTCAAGTCCCCCCCTCCCCATATCTACACTTTTCAGACTACTTTTCCACCAGAGATGTGTGAGGTAGGTACCTAACTAAGCCGTGCTAGGCTACGCTACGAAACTAAGGCCGACATCATTTTACTTAGCGTAGTGCATTGACTTGACATGTTCCCAACTCTACCTAATATGGAATGCAGTGGATGGGAAATCATCAAATTACTCCTCCCACTGGGCGGAGAGGAATGGAGTGTCAGACTTTTACTGACTAAAACCTACCCATGTTTCTTCTTAGTTCTTTGTGTTCCGAGGCCGCAGTATCTCTTTCGAACAGTCCACAGCCTCGGCAGGTATGACAAACACCTCTTAAATTTTGTACTACTTCTTCTCCAAGGGAAGCCCTGTTTCCCACTATTGAGAACATTATAAGCTTTATATGTTGTGCTTATACTTTACACATCCATAGCTAAGCAGGTTAGCACTTATCTGCTGGAAAGGCAGTCTTACCGAAATACCGACCGACTCTAGGGACGCACCAAACACCAGTCCCAAAGACATCCCGCGTAATTTAAACGTAGTGCTTATTTCACAAACTCCAGTAAATGTTACGTAAAATAAACTCTTTATTTATATGAAGCCTGAAATAACAGTGTCTGTAAAAACGCGGGATTCAGGCTCATCACTTTTCGTTTGTATTTGTTACTGTTCTGTTGTGGGCGTTTTAAGGTCGCAGTGGGAGTTGATAAAATAAAGTTTAATTATAAAATATAGAACAGCTATACTAAGAATTCTGAAGTCTGTATTTAATGTTACTACCTACGTAATTTTATAATAATTGGAGCTCACAAATTAATGTAAATAAGTCAATTTTACATCTACACAAAAGTTTCATGTAGGAAGATTAAAGGAAAACTGTAATTAATTAATGTTATTAGGTAATTGCTTTCTGTGATAAAACACGAGTATTAAGACATTCACGAAAAGTGGAAGGAGGGAAGGAGTGGAAGGCATTTGCTCTGTACAACAGTAGGACAACATGGGTTTATATTCTTATTTCTTTATCGTGTGGTTAGTGCCTTACCTTGTTTCTGAGTTTTGATGCGACCCATGGGCCTCTGAATTGGCTTTATATGCCTTAGCGACCCGACCCGGCTTCGCCCGGAAGCATAAATTCTACACATAAACCTTCCTCTTGAATCACTCTATCTATTGAAAAAACCCGCATCAAAATTCGTTGCGTAGTTTTAAAGATCTAAGCATACATAGGGACAGACAGCGGGAAGCGACTTTGTTTTACACTATGTAGTGATGGAAATATCTCCCAGGCTGCAGGTTGCATTGTCTCCCAGGCTGCATTGTGAAGACACAATGTTTTCTTTTACCGAAACAAAAGATAAGATATTTATACAATTCGCACATGAATCCGAAAAATCGGAGGTGCCTTGGGTTCAAACTCGCGACCTCTGACTTGGCACGACGCGACGGTCACACCACTAAGCATTCAGTGTTTTTACTGTTATAATAATTAAGACATTCAAAAATATTGCCTTCCGGTAGTCTCCCGTAAAAAATACAGTAACTTTTCATGTCATTTTTTAGAGAAACACTAAAAGCTTTACAAAAGGCTAAAAGCAACAGCGAGATACTTATTTACAAAAGACTGGATCGTAACCTGTTATATTTCATAACTTCTATACATTCAGTACCTACTAACATTTCGTTTCAATTGCTCCAGTTTTATTTCCTGACGTTTCGTGCCCCGAAGTACTCTAATACCGTCTCTATTATCTGCTGAACTTCAGCAAGAACCAACACAAATCGTGAACTGAAAATCCATAATTTAAAACTTTTAAGACTACCGCTGTGAATTTTGTTGGCCTTAAAGCGCGCGGGATTCGTGTGTTGCGTTTTGCAGATATTCATCAAATGAGGCCGCGGTATCTGTTTCGAACAACCCGCAGCAACGACGCGACGGGACGACGGGACCCGGAGTCCTGGATCCTATTTTCGAACCGAGCAAGTGATATGGAATTTACCATCACGAATTCCTCGGTAGCAGCGGTCAGGTAATCAGGTTGATGGCAATACGAGGACAAGAGAAGTATGACGATGTGTTCATACCACATTATGATAGATATTGTGTAAGAAAAACATAGACCACCTTATTACAAAAAGTAGTTAAACCTGGTTTAACTTAGACTTGGTTTATCTCGCATGACATCTCACTTCAAAAATATTCAAAAGAAAGTGACGGCATGCGAGATAAACCAAGTCTAAGTTAAACCAGGTTTAACTATCTTTTGTAATAAGGCGGAGAAAGTCTTTCTCTCTAAAAACCGATTTACCATACGTTTAAAATCAAGGCCAAACTGCAACAGTGTTAAAGCAGTAAATTCTTTACGCAAATATTAGTTTACAAATGCCTATCAATCACGTCTAAGATGACTAGCACTATCTATCTCCGATCTTTACGCAAACACATTAGACTAGCACAACAAACGATGTATTACATATATCTAGCTAAAAATAACTAATATATACCTACAAAATATTAATATGTAATATGTGTATGTATATTATTGTGTTATATGTATGTTATCTTCTAAATCCATAATTATCTTCACAAATTACGTAAAACAATTAAAATCATAAGATTGCAAAGTCAAAGCATTTATTTCAATTAAGCCATTATAGGCACTTTTGAATGTCAGAAGAACAATTCACAAAACAAAAAAAAAGAAACTACGAGTGCAATACGTCATTCCGAAAATCACCACGCCGAGCCACACGCCGCCGAATGCCCGCAACAACGAACACTGCGAGCACGAAAGCACGCAGCGACGCACACCGCAACAACGAATGCACGAGACCCCGAATCTCAGAACAACGTGTAGTATCTTTGCATATTCTTCCAGCCTGTAATTTCCGAAGGTTCAGGCAATGGTGTATCTAACAATACACCATATAAAGTCAGCTAAGTGTAAGGTAATTGGGGGCGAGCCTATTGCCATCGACCGGGCACAAATTCAGATTTCGTGGCTGCTACTGAGAAACTCCTGAAGAAAAAGCCAAATTGCACTTTACCCGACCCGTGAATCGAACCCAGGACCTCATGCTCAGCAGCCGGGTTTGCATATTACATCTACATTCAACCGTTAAAGCATGAAGCCGCATTCACATTTGTCTGACGTGTTGTGTTGTGATGCATCAGAAAGGTATTGGTTTCATACAATTAAGCCGCATTCACATTTGTCTGACGTGTTGTGTTGTTGTGACTGTTCCTAAAATACCCCAAGCTAATAAAATTTTCGTTTTTCCTAAATCATAGTATGATATTAGTATTACAGTCGGTTTCCGTTTGTTTTGGAATATATTCGGAAAGGCTAGCGCCCCACCACGCGCTCGTCTGTCAGACACAACCATAGACTTGGTCATCTGCCCACCGATTCTGAGAGGACTGAATTCCCAATTGTGGTCAGCCCAGTCCCAGCTTTCAAAGCTAGAGACTGAGAGGGGATACAAGGTGAAGTTAATGGGAATTCTGAATTAGAAATATACATGAATAATATCAAATCCAATAATGCAAATCAATCGTAAAGTATGAAGCTAATAAGACAAGAGGAATCAAAGATATTATATAAGATAAAAAGGGTTGGTAAGGGAAACGTTACGCTTGCGCTTAAGAAATTATCTATTAAGTTAATTTATTTGTTTCCAAAATATTAGATGCCGATTCGCGAACGCAAGTGGTTCCATGTTACGCCATGGAACCACTTTACAACGTCAGCCGGCGTACGTTTACTGTTAGACCTAAATGCATAGCCCTACTAAGGACACTGCTACGAACTCTAACAGATCACGTTCCCTAAGCACCACTTACATGTCCGTCCCAATCCTAAGGCAGTGGGTTGTGAGGCCAGCCACCATTGAGGAAGACAGGTTTTCAGTATTTTCACTTAATCGCGTACTTAATGACACCCTTACGGCAAATTACCCCAATTACTATATAACAACAACACAACTTGCACAAGCGTACCGTAGATTCAGTCTGTAGCAGAACATATTGCGATTGTATTGGTGAACGCCGAAGTGGTAATTCTTTCGTCACCTCACATTTTCTTAATCTGCCCCATGTCGTGTTTGCGTGTCTCGCTAAATAGTGACGATTCAGAATACGGCCTACAAGAACGGCCTGGGTTGAATTTAACGAGACACAGTCCCTAGCGTTCCTTAGAACGTAGCTAACAATTCAGTTTGGGATACTTAGTGAAGCCTACCCCGCTCTGAAAATGTGCGCCAACAATCTCAACGCAATGTTTCTGGGCTAGACCTTTATAGGAAGCAGTACTCATCAGCAACGTTTGATTGGTTTATACTTCAAGTACAAATTAGCATTTGCTAACTGGACAATAGTCTTATTAGTAAATATTATGGTGCTGTCTATGATTCAGGTGTGTACCTGAATCATAGAGATTGTTCTAAGCAGAATATGAATGTTACGGATCTGCCTTCCATTGTTGATGCGTCAGTTAAAAGTCAACATTCGTCAATAGTCAGGTGTTTAGTGTACAGGGTACACGTCAAATATAATGGAAGACCTTCCCGTCTCTCTTCAACCGCGGCTGATAGGTATTTGCCAATGTAAGGATTAGAAGGTGAAACATAATTATATGACATATACATATTCATCGAGATAATATAAATCAATTGCTCCATAATGCTGAAATAAATGATTATTAACAGCTTCTCTGCATTGCCATCAAACTGCTACTAAGAGCTAAGAGTAAATAATAGTTAACACTTACCACGTGTTTAAGTAAAATAGATCAAATCTGTAACCCACTTACAGAATACTTCACACATTACCAGTTTCGCCTGCGTCTCAGCTTTCTTCTTACTCTGACTTTAGCTAGACTTATTACTATTACTTATATTTAACTTATTAAATATTAACCGCACTTGGTACCAAGATTCCGCTAACTTCACGAGCCTAATCTAGGACGTCCTAGAACTTTACGCAACCCTGACTTAGTTCCGCTAACCTCCACAACCGAGCCCTTCCGTGGTTTCAAATCAACTGTCCCTTCGTCATCTCCACAAATACCACGCTGCACACTCGGCTTGCATCGACTCCTTCCCACGGGTTTCTTTTAGCGCAGTTTTTGCCTAAACTTCTCAATTGTTTTAAGGGTCTCTACCTAGAGCGATCGGGGTTTATTGCAAACAGATGTGGGTTCGCTCTTGTAAGTTGCGTTTAGAAATTACGCATGTTTTTACAGAATTTCTTTGAGACATCACATTCGACTTGCCGGCCGCCACTTATGCACTTGTATCCCGGCCCTTTCCCATTAAACAATAGTATATTTCATTACAAGTGCGGAAAGCCTGTCATTGCAAAGAGTTCCGACAAATGTCTACCCGAACCGAGGCGCAGCCGAAGGTGAGGGTTGACAGTCGGAACAAGTTGCAATGACGGTTCCGCACATGTACTGAACGACTATTTTTAATACAGTTGCGAAAAAATGAAGCAATTTAATAAAACAATAAACACAATAAACTCAACTAACTAATCATTTATTTATTAAAGTTATAATTCACATATACATTGAAATTGGTACAGTTTTTTATACTAACTGGGGAAGTTTTAGGTTGCATATTTACTGTTTGAGACAAACTATTATTAATTTGGTATGATTGTTCATGTATATTTGTCGAAGGTGTTATACAATGGCGTTTGCAAGTTGATGGAATTGGATCTGATGAGTTATCATTATCAACGAAGGTAGATGGACGAACGTTCTCTTCAGTACGAGTATTGTCATGTGAAGGAGACGGACTGGACTTTAAATTAATAGATTGTGTGATTTTTTTCCCAGTTTCTAGTTTGTTGTTTAATGAATCAGCAATATAGCCTTCTGCAACTTTGTCTGACTTCCAACCTCCTAGTCGCTTTAAGGACGTCAAATTGGCTCCTGAATCTGCCAATAATGTAGCAGAGGTCCTCCTGAAGCTGTGCCCAGTATAATACTCAGCATCCGGCAGACCAAGAAACGTAGCTATTTCTTTTGGCATATTTCCAAATTTGTTTATCCCGATTGCTTGAGCTGTACACTTCCCTTTTTGATAATTTTGGAAAAAACGGTCGGTTTTTGCTTTTTGGGACCGCTGAATCATATATTTTTGCACTATTCTAAGAAAATCACCTTCAACAACAAAGCTTCTCGGTATCTTATTTTTTGTGTTCGGAATCTTGATTAGTAGCATTTTTCCATGGGCTTCAATATCTTTTAAAGTAATATTGGCTAACTCCTCTCTCCGGCAAGCTCCAACAACGCCAAAAATCAGCGCAACCTACAAAAAAAGGGATTTGGTTAATATTTTTTTAAATAATATATTGACTGTATTTTGCGATGTCGTAAACTGAATACTAAAGAAAAATATAAGTATTTGTTAATAAATTACCTTTGTGGCTAAATAACGATCATCGGGAGCTTCGTTCAAAAACCTTTCCACTTCATTCGATGATAATATTTTCGATTTTTTAGTTGTAAAACCGTCCGATTGTCGTTTTAAGAAAGCATTTAGTTTTGGGTATTCACTTATATCCACGTTGTTCCTTATTTTCAGCATACTTTTTATCATCGAAAACCTCGACCATAACGTAGAAGGTTTTAATTTTGCTGAGAGTTCGGAAAAGTATGCCAACATAACATTTTCTGAAAAACTTTTTGCTTTTTTCTCTTCTCTCCACGCAATAAATTCGTCATAAGTAGATACGTAGCGACTTTTTGACTTTTCCGGTAAAATGTTCTCCGAAGCATTTTGTGCAATTATACTAAGTTCCGGTGGTGTTAATTCAAATAAAATATCGTCGAAATTACTCATTTTGTGGAACAAACAACTAAACTCTCAAAGACCTTTTTTGGAAAATGGCGCCAACCGTAAAAAAAGCATAAGCAGAGTTTTTTTTGTTTTCTTCACCCATTCTGGGTAGGCAAAGGGAACTGGGCATACAGCCAAGTCTTCAGTAGTTTTTTTTTATTGATATGAAAATTAAATGAAAATCAAATTTAATGAGATGAAATTAAATGAAACCTAACCTAACTCATTGAATCAAATCATTAAATCTGATATTGAAACAAATTATTAGCTTTTTTTTAGAAATATTTGCATGAATCATAAAAACTTCGTGGTTGGTTTTTTTTTAATAGACATTATTTTGACAGTTGGGAAAGAGAACGCACGAGTTCGGTAAAGGTAAAGAAAAAGCACGAGTACGTAATAGCCCACATCCCGAACGCTATACGTCCCTGCAATACGCCACTTTTTGAGCAACTGTATTAAAAAGGATTTATTATGCCTTTCTAGGAAGTTGAGTATTGCTTTGCAGTTTAAAATAAGAAAGATCGTTTCGTTATTGATTACGGTAACATGTCGGGCTGTCAAGTCATAAAATAGAAACTTAATGTATTTGTAAGTGGCCCGATAGCTCGTGGTGATTTTTAAATGAGAATAAAACTAAGATATTTCTTTAATAATTAGGAGCAATGTCACAGACAGTCACATTGTGATGCATCAGAAAGGTATCGGTTTCATACAATTAATATGGTTGCGTTCACATTTCTCTGACGCAGTGTGTTATGATGGCTTGTGTTGTGTCGCATCAGAAGCGATCCCGGTCTGCGTCAGAATGGGTGAGGTGCGGGAGGCGGTGCAGCGACACGTCACAACGGGTCGGACTAGTGTGCACGCGCCAGTGTTGTGTTGTGACGCGTCAGATGCGCGTCAGCAAGTATGGACGATGAGAACGACGACGGAACTGATTAAAAAATAGTCATAACGCGTCATATAGATGTGAACAATAGCCATCATGACAGAGAGCATCACGACACAACACGTCAGACAAATGTGAATGCGGCTTAAATCACATAAGTCCTAAGAACCGTACGAAGGAGAGGCAACTTGCTAGTAAACAACTAAACCGATAAAAACAATTCACATTCGTACTTGAAAACTCACAAACCGCTCAGATTGTCAATTCCATTTTCACAATGTGCTGTAATTTCTTCTATAAATTACTTTTATGAAAATGTTGGAAATCCCCTCGATTGCTAGAAATCCTTTGGATGTATCTTTAAATTGCACAGTAATACCAGTGGTTGGATTAAACGAGCTGATAAGTCAAGTAGACGCTCTTGTTAGATATTTGTTATACGTTCTCATTTCATCATCTGCCTAGCCTTATCCCAACTATATTGGGGTCGGCTTCCAGTCTAACCGGATGCAGCTGAATACCAGTATTTTCCATGGAGCGACTGCCTATCTGACCCCCACAACCCAGTTAATACTAGGTAAAACGATACCCTTTGGTAAGACTGGATGTCAGAATTTCAGGTCACTGACTACCTGTAACGACTGCCAAAGATCTATATTTATGGCAGCCGGGACCAACAGCTTAACGTGCTTTCCGAGGCACAGCATTTATGTTGCCTAAATTCAAGATTTAAATCGAAGGGTAAAGACGAGCTCTTGGTTTTATAATATCAGCCAAAAGAGTTGATCTTCAAGGTTAAGCTGCCCTTGCGGAGGACGGTCTGTAGATGGGTGACCATACATTACATAGAGGCCCGAAAGCCTGACAAGCCTCTTTAGCCCAGTTCATGAATGTGTATGTATATAGCCTAATCAGCACATTCGGTTCACATTGGTCAGATAGAGCTCTACTCGTTGGTGATTAGTGTGATTACCACATGTCTTAGGATTTGGTTTTCAGACAGCTTCGTAGAATTTATCCTGCTCTGTTTTGGTGGTCAATAGTGAAGAAATAAATGAGACAAATAACCGATCACCGAACCAAAGTCACCAAGTTTCAGAGCTACAATCAACGACAGTCCAAACATTAATTCCAGTCTAACATTATAAGGAAAAATACAACAAAATAATCTTAACCGGAATACGAACACAAACACATAACTTATTCTATTTTCCAAGAATTAGTTTAAATATGTAGGTATCGCAAAAACTAATGTTCCTTGTATAATTGTTTAAACCAGTTTTATTGTAGGTAGTCTTATTCACTTCTGTTTACAAGTTATAACTTATCTACTAAAATGACTACTAAGAAACGGATAGCAAATATATGCCTTAAAGACACACAACATGTTATTGCTCCGTGAATTCACCCAAATATTGACAATTTATTAAAAAAACATAACATCATCGTGACCGTGACGAAGGAAATGTGACGATCTGGTCTTGTTTACAGGGTGTTGCCTAGTATAGAGACGTTTGGAAGGAGACAGGGCAGGCCTTTACCCAGTGGTAGGAAACAAACAAGCTAACAAAAAAACATAACGTCACGGCTGTAATCCCCGATGGTTTAGATAGAGTTTTAGAGTTTAATGAGAAATAAAACTCAATTATGTTTTTACGTATTTATTTTGAAAACGTGAGCCCTGAGCAGGCATGTCGTCGACGCGGCGCGCGCGCACCTGTATAGCACGGTCCCGAGGCGGTGGAGCAGGCGCACACCTCAGTACGCGGCCGCACTCCGTCTCGGCTGCACGTATGCTCCTATTATGTAGGCCACTACAGAGTTGCACCTAAGAGCACACCCTCATTACGCTAGTTACGTAATAGGGGGTGAGCGTATCGCTATCAACCTACCAGAAATCCAGACCCCGTGGCTGCTACTGGGAATCCCTGATAAAAAAAAACCCACAGCACTTTGCTGACCCAGAACCGAGGACCTCATAATCAGCTATCTTGCTTGTGACCACTAAACCAACGAGGTCGTAACTATTTCCTTGAGCCTATATCTAATTTTTGAAGGACCCCGATTGAACGAGTTATTCCGTTTGGATCCCCAAAAACTGATACCCTAGGGGATCCGTTTTTATAAATTATTTTCTATTCCGGTCTGATCCCCCGTAAAAGATTATAATCTGATCGGATACCCTGACACATTTTTAGGACAGTCAGCAACAAAATATTTGTACAGGTTCTATTAGATTATGTTTATAATATACTAGCTGATGCCCGCGGCTTCACCCGCGTGGATGTCGTTCAAATTATATACTCAAACCTTCCTCTTGAATCACTCTATCTATTAAAAAAACCGCATCAAAATCCGTTGCGTAGTTTTAAAGATTTAAGCATACAGACAAACAGACAGACAAAAATAGCGACTTTGTTTTATACTATGTAAGGATGTAAGGATAAATTAATTGTAAATTCGTTTGTTAGTATTTAGGGAACACTCAGCTGTACTTACACAAGAAACAAAAGAAAAGCGGCGTTACCAGCTAGGAACAAAACACTAGCGAATAATTATGCTTATGTAAGTTATCTCCTGGCAAGGATCTGGAGGTAGACGTTAGCTTTAAGTAGTACTTCAGGCATAATTAAGGATCGTTTGCGGTTTCTTCCTGTAGTTTATTGTTCTAGCCTTTCGAGGTAAGGAAGGAAGTGTTCTAGACATAGATTTATTTTATATTTCTATGGTCCTAGATTGGCTAGATGTGATGTGGTAGAACATTACTTGCCATGTCCTCCTAAACTTCAGTGTAGCTAGAAGCTACACTGAAGTTATCTTTAAGTTTTAGAAATTCCCTTTTTTAAACTAATTTATACGGACTAATACTAGTTTTCATTGACCTATGATAAACTTTTTGTTTTTTTTTGTTAATTCATAATCTGCCTAACCTTTCCCAACTATGTAGGGTCGGGACCAATGGCTTAACGTGCTTTTTAAGGCACGGAGGAAACTCGGTATGTGGTAGAAACCCATCCACGAAACAATTTATGCAAGCATGGCTTAACCTAAAGATCGATCAATTTTACTTTCGTTTATATATCGACCAATTATGGAAAACTCAAAGAAAACAGAAATATCCTCATGTGTCACTCCTTGTCATTTCAAAAAGTATACGACCTATCATAATAATTTACCACAATAAGTTCTCAAAAGTCTTTTAGCCTCGATAAGTGTAATATTTCGCATTCAATTATTACTCTGACTATTTGCCAAAATATCACTTACTACAATAGCTATAAACATACAAATACAATATCTTTCAAAAAACGTTGCATTTTCCAATCACTTTCAATATTTATTATTATAGCCAAAAATAGATTGTACAATCGTAACTTCGTAAGCTATTATCTTTCATCCATACTATTTCATGCATTTTTCACATGCAAAAGTAAGTTTGTTCCACAATAACCTTCCCATTCTTTCCTCTATCCGATTAGACTGGAAGCCGATTCCTACATAATTATGAAAAATGGTGATGGACCATCCCTGGAAACCTTTTTACCCACGACGGAACGGAGACACTATATGCGTTTGGGGTGAGAGGTTGTTTGTTTGTGTGTTTGTGCAAATACATGTTGCCATTTTTCTCCAAAACTACTAGTCCGATTTTGATGCAGTTTTCAGTTATGGGTTCGGGTTTGATTGGTGCATGTTCTTAGATAGGTGTTACGGTGACAACTCACCAGGGTGCGCTGCAGCAAATTTTTTTTGTGCAAATCAAAGTTGCCATTTTTCTCCAAAACTACAAGTCCGATTTTGATGTAGTTTTCAGTTATGGATTTAGGTTTGATTGGTGCATGTTCTTAGTTAAAAAAAATAAAAATAAAAGTGTAAAGTTCAAAATAAAAAACAAAATTAAAAAAATTGAAAAAACCCACGACGGTTAAATATTGAAAAAAGGATAAAATAACATAAAACACCCGCCTTAAAATAACCCAAGAATGTCCGTTGGGAGCTGAACATTGCAAAACTAGTTCATTTAATGGCAGCCCCCGACGGATATTCTTGGGTTTTTTTAAGGCGGGTGTTTTATGTTATTTTATCCTTTTTTCAATTTTTGACCGTCGTGGGTTTTTTCAAAATTTTTAATTTTGATTTTTATAGTTATGGAGGACTTCAAAACACAAATTGGTAATGTTATTCATCACCATCTTACTGCCCTTATCCCATGTCACTTGGGGTCGGGGCAACACGTTTTTTTCTTCCATTCTGCCCTGTCAGTCGCGACGTTATCATTTATTAAATTAGTAATGTTATTACTTTACTTTAATTAGTCGAATCTATAAGATCTGTAATTAACACAATATTTAATTACATTGAGTCCTACCGTAGAACATGAATTTTCACCAAGAAAATGTCGTTTCTAAGAAATGATTTTAGCGTCCTGTTACTTAGTTTGATGTGCAGAATGCTTGGTTGACAGATTTGTGAAGTGTCCGTTCACACCCTAAAATAATCTCCAAACTACACACGGGCGAAACTGCGGTACAAAAGCTAGTAATACTATCTCATTACATATTCACGTTATTGCAATAAAACCTGGGTATTACGCTACAGATTATATCGATGTATCGACCTTTCCAATGCTGAGCTCGCTTATTCATGACTTACGAAGTCATTATATAAAGCACTAGCGGACGTCCCGCGGTTTCACCCGCGTAGATCCCGTTCCCATGGGAATACAGGGATAAAAAGTAGCCTATGACACTCAGCAATAATGTGGCTTTCTATTGGTTAAAGAATTTATAAAATCGGTTCAGTAGATCCCGAGATTACCCCTTACAATTTAACAAATATACAAACACACAAACTTTACTTCTTAGTAGTATAGATAATATATATCTATAGCCTGTCTTTATTTCATTTAAAGATAGATTTTGAGGTTTTGTTTTGTCACTGTAATAAAATCAGAATCAGTTTCTGAAGTCGGTGACTTTTGTTTGTTTGATTTCATTTTTTTGTCACCGACTTCAGAAACTGTTTCTTCTAAAGTTTAGTTTTCACTTTTTTGTGTTTTTTTTTGAAGTCGGTTTTATTTTTTGTTAAAAACTTTTTATTTTTCACTTTTTAGTGGTTCACATGTTCATGGGTCATAATGTGGACAATGTAGATTTTTTTAATGTTTTGTTGATTTTTCAAAAACCACTTGTCCCATTTCGATAATATATATATACACTCCTTTGCAAAAAAAACGGGCACCTTAGGTTTACGTTCTAAGGTCGATTTGAGTTAATTCAATGAAATTTAATTGTTTGACGTAGTCTGTATACCTACTTATAATCGTGTAAATTAATACGCGTGAAGTGAACTGTGGCAATTAAAAAAAAAATCTATGAATTCTTTAAAACCGATGTACACGGCCAAACAATAAGAAGTGGTCGGCAATAAAGACAAGAAGATTTTTTTACTTTGTTTAATTAAATAAAGTTACAAATGTAATAACCTAATAACGAGTGTGACCTCCTCTTGCCAAAATCACAGCTTGAATCCTTCTGGGCATGCTTTCCACGATGTTTTTAATGACGTTTTGAGGAATACGTTCCCACTCTTCTGCAATGATTCTTTTTAGCTCCCTGATGTTTTGTGGAGCATGTTGCACTGATCTTACCCGTCTCTTTAGAACATCCCAGACATGCTCAATTGGATTGAGGTCAGGACTTCGAGCTGGCCAATCTAAACGACGGATCCCAACTTCTTGCATGTACGCTTCCACGTCGCCAGAACGGTGCGGGCGAGCATTGTCGTCCATAAAAATGGAATCTTCCCCAAGTGCAGTCAATGCGGGTTGTGCCTATGGAATTAGGACTTCCATTATGTACCGGTGTGCATTTAATGTTCCATTTTCTATGAGAACTAACTCCGTACGCCCCGTCGAATTAATTGCTGCCCAAAACATAACGGAGCCTCCGCCATAAGGAGTGATTTCTTCGAAACACACTTCCGCATAGCGTTCCCGTGGTCTTCGTAGCACTCGCCGGTGTCGGTCCTCTCCACACAAAGAGATTCTAGCTTCATCAGAAAACAATACTTTATTCCAGTCCTCCAGAGTCCATGAAGCACAGTTTCGAGCAAACTGAAGTCGAGCAACACGGTGCTCACGGAGTAATTTAGGTCCCCGAGCCGGGCGGTAACTCCTGATATTGGCAGCCAAAAGCCTCCTCCTGACGGTCCACAAGCTAACTTCTACTCCTCTTACTTCTTCAAGGCTCTTTTTCAGGTCCACACTTGACGCCTTACGATTCCGCAAGGCCTGACTCACCAAAAAGCGGTCATCTCTTGGTTCTGTGCGTCGTTTTCTTCCCGAACCGGGTCTTCTTTTGACCGAACCGGTCTCTTGATACCGTTGCCAAGTCCTCTGGACAGTTGAACGACTCACATTTAGCCGCTGAGACACGTAAGTTTGCGAACAACCTTCTTCAAGTAGGGCTATAATTTTACCGGCCCTTATCGCTTTATCACTCATGTCAAAAAGTGGTATTTAATGTAAAAAGAAAGATAAAATTGTTTAATTTGCAGAAAATATCCAAAAAGTTTTAAAATTTTAGTAATCAGTAATAAAATCGTTTCAGCAATTCGCGCCATTAGTGAAGCAATTTTACAATAATCTACAATAACCATTATTTTCCTTTTGTTAATTTCAAAATTTAAATTGGGAACGTACAGAATCATGCCAGGATTCTTCAAATAACATGCCAATACATCGTCAAATTATTAAAACCTCTTACTTGTCCTTCTTCATTGAAGTAGAGAAAAAAATATGAAGTGCCCGTTTTTTTTGCAAAAGAGTTTATATATATATATTTGGAAAGTATACCCTTTCCAACAAAAAAAGAATTTTTCAAATCGGTTAGCAAGTGACGGAGTTATGCCCGAACAAACTTTAAAAAAAAAAATATATATAAACATCCGAATTGAGAACCTCCTTCTTTTTTTAGAAGTCGGTTAAAAAATAATTTGCAGTATTGTAAGGGATGTCGGCAAATAAGAAGAGAATTTGTATCATCATCTGCTTGCCTGCCCAACCTAGTTGGGGTAACGAGATGCAGCTGAGTACCAGTTAATATGGTGCGACTAATTTATTAATCCACAAAGTTCTTAGTTTTAAATTTTTGAAATGTGATGTGAAAATAGATATATATTTTTAAACATAGATGGAATTCTGTAACGAGTTCCTCGAAAGTAATTATTTTAAAACCACCGAAGACGTAGTAGAGTAGTTTATTTTCCAATTTACATTCTTATTTAAACAATCATATTGTTATCCTCTATATTTAAAGCATACATTTATATTTACTCTACGAAAACTTCCAGAAAAGCCCGTGCTATTCTCAAGCGAGCAATCTATTTCAGAATTCTGTAGATAACCTGAAAGTGTCAAACCCGCAAAATATCTTACCAAATATAAATTCTTATGAAGCCTCTCTCAACACAAAATATATTCAGAATTTTATATATAACACGATAATACATTTTTTCTGTACAAAAGTAAGTGGGTGGTAAATTATACGAACCCACACAAGATAGAAATAATAACTTAAAAAAAAAACTCCTCTGCGATGTTTTTTTTTTTCATTTCACCCACCTCATCTTGTTTGCTTTTGGCATCTTATAATTAGAAAACCTTTTGTGAAAGCACTAGGTAAATTAAGGAAAGAAGCTCATTGATATCATTTATTAATTTCCTGTATTCATTTAATTAGGTAGGTACGAGTATTCGTGATGACAACGAACCATCTTCTTCTTTTCTCGTGTGGATACCTCGCCTGGGCCTGCTACCTACACTATTAACGACGCTACGAATGTCGCTAAGTCGAAAAATCTAAAACTTTCTTTAATAGATTTTCAACCTTATGTCGTTGAAAAAAAGCTGAAAATCTATTAACGAAATTTGACATCGATACGACTTTGCGACAGATTTTTAACGATATTTAGTGTAGAGACTGCAGGCTCTGGGGGTCTAAAATGGCCACTTTAATAGGACCATAATTTGAATTGCGTTTAAACTCGTAAAATGGTCACTATTGACCTTGGCTTTGACTAGTTTCCTCACGATATTTTCTTTCACCGAAGAAAGTGCCAAGCATACCTAAGCATATGAATCCGGAACAGAATTATAATGCTGTTGATTTATTAAACAAACAATTTTTAGTTACTCGAAATTTGTACCAAATCAACATGTTATTAAATCGTTGTATTAACATCACCGTCAGCCCATCATGCCTACAAGCAGATCACAGTTTCACATTGGTCTCTCAGCTCTCTCTAAGGTCAATTTCCGGCAACTCTCATTATACCTTTTAACTTAGTAGAAACCAAAAACACTTTAACAATCAGCCAGCAAAATCATCTACCAATCTAATTCCAGCCTAGATACTACCACACTGGTTTCCGAAAAGCCGATTAAGCCCCTGAATAGTTGATAATCTCATGAGAAGCAATTGCGATGAGTGGCGGTGGCGGAAATAACAACGGCTATTCAAATCGTTTGACATGAGAACTGACAGCTGCTGATTGACTTGAATAGCCTTTCGAAATAGGGGTGAGCTTTCCTGCAGACCAACTATAATTGAAATTAATTTAAGTAGATAATAGTAGCGTAACTTCGCTCTTGTGATCTACTTAGGCATAGGCAGAGGAAGTTCTTAGTATACGTACATTCATCGCATTTATTTTTATTTTTACATATTGCCATAAAAATCATGTGACACAATTCACATGATTTTTATGGCTTAGTCGATAAATGCCTAATTCTTAAAATAGCATATACTTAAAAGGACTAATTATGGAAATGCCAATTCTTTCAAAGCCCAATTCTCAAAAAGTTTTATATTAAGATTAACACTGATTTTCATTATTATCTGCCTAGCCTTTTCCCTACTATGTTGGGGTTAGCTTTCAGTCTAACCACCAGGTGCAGCTAAGTACTTGCAGTATCTTACGTGGAGGCGACTACCTATCTGACCTCATGTTCGTGTTGGATAATACGATGCTCTTTGGTAACACCTGGTTGTCAGACTCTCCGCCCACTGCCGAATTTTAAATGGGACGACTGCCTATCTGACCTCCACACCCAGTTAGTACTAATACGATACTCCGTCGCCACGGAGTCTTACCAGACTGGTTGTCAGAGCGGGCCACTGACTAACTGTTTCTACTATCGTCACAGATCTACTTGACAAATGACCTGCCGGATCAACGGCTTAACGTGCTTTCCGAGACTCAATTGAGATTAACGTAAGTACATATTGCACCGAAATTCCCATACCCTTTTTCTTGGGGGGGGGGGGGGGAAATCATCAAGTGACTCCTCCCGCTCAGAGCGGTAGGGAGTGTCAGACTTCTACTGACTAAAAACCCATGTTCACCCATGTTCTTAGCCCTTTGTGCCGAGGCCGCGGTATCTCTTTCGATCAAACCGCAGCGCCGTACCCTGTAACTCTGTTCGAAGTCTGTAGTAGTAGGTATACCCAATAAACAAACCCATTTGCGAATCGCAATTCAGTAAGCCAGTCTATAATTCAGTTTAAACCTAGCTTTGTCGTTAAGCTTTATTTCCTTTACTTACGCACGTTTAAATTTCAATCCTGTTCTGGGAGAATCTAATTTTATCAGACATTGTACTAGGCCTTTTGTTATTGAGTGGTCCTCATAATATAATTAAATATGGGGAGACGAAACTGAAATGTATTTACTGAAATAAAAAAGCTTTCTTTAAAGTTTTGGATTGTTAATTAGCGTTGTGTTTATTGAATACTGTATTTATGAATTTATGAGCTCTTGCCTCCCGGTTTGCAATGAAAACAAAGAAAAAAAAGAAAAAATAAAATAAAACAGTATTATGGAGTATTAATAAATATGGGACCAGCCTGCCACATCACTATTCCCAAACCACTATAACTCCTGTAAGCCAAGATCAACAGTGGCGACCACACGAAAAGTGCCGAGACAATGAAGCTCGACGTAGTCCCAGAGAAACGACTTAACTGTCTTGGATCCCGCAACGAAATTAATCAGAAAAGAATAGCGGAGCAGTAGGAAAAAACATAATTTCCATTTTGTAGCTTAAAGGCATAATCAGTCTGTAATGTTGCCTCTGGCTGGGGCACAGGCCTCCTCTTTAAGAGAGTCTATATGTCACATGTCTTCGAATTTTATTTTAAGACAATGCCGGTTTCCTCAAAATGATTTTTTTTTCACGGTTTTAAGAGCAGTGGTGATGAAATAAATTTGGAAAAGTAATGCACCTGTCTGGGTTCGAACCCACGATTACTGGACAAACCCGGGGCTGCCACCACAGGTCTTATAAATAAATGAAAAGTATCTGCATGTTACAATAAAATAATATTTAGAAATGCTGACTTCTTTGTGTGTGACTGTGCTCAAATGGCAGTCTTACCTTGTTCGTATACAAATAGTTTTTGCATAGAAAACCCCACGATGTGTTTAAGCCTCTACAAAATTAAAAATATCGCTTAATTAAAAACATATTGTTTATGGTACCAACATCGTCATTAAAACTTTACATCACAGTGTTTCGCATTATCCGTATTCGTGACCGAAAACCCTCATCCACCTGTCAACTATAGCCACTTCATCTAGAAATTCCACTTTACGTCACTAGCTATAAAGCTCATATTTGAGTGTTACGTTCTGTGACGGCCATACAGCATCCAAAACAGGTGTTCCCGCTCTCAATGAGGTTTATCGACATTCACCGTTCCGTTCAATAATCCTTTGATCAAGCCGCTTATTGCGAAATGACGTTTATTTGGCATGCTGTTTCAGTAGCTCGTAATTCATGGTACCGTGTACCTTATTCGTAATTGGTATGCTGTTATTTAATCAGGTGTGCTCAGGTTATGTTTAATTAAAGTTCATATTTACATGGACTGATTTAAAATGAAATAAGAGGGTATGTCGTGATTGCGATCACCATCATCATCATTTCAAACGAAAGACGTCCACTGCTGGGTCTCCCCAAGTGTTGCCACAATGACCAGCCCTGTCAGTGCGTCTCACATCCAGCGGATCGCGGCAACCTTCACCAGCAGTAATCGTGATACATCGAAAATGATCAAGATTCGTCAAATGCGATGATCACTGAACGCTGTTAGTCTACCTCTCTTCATCCATATGCCTTTATTTTATTTTTTTTGGTGGGTGGAAAATCATCGAATAACCACAGCCCCGACAGGCGTCGGCCCTTGCGGGGGCACCTTCCATATTGATGACATCTCTTTGAGGCGCGCGTGGAACACGTACGCGCCGCCGACACGGTATGTTGCCGTCATGACGACGGCCGGACGGCGAAGCTAGCCCTCCCGCCTGATTCGGTACAGGTACCTCCCGAAACACCCGTGTCCGGTGAGGACCTGCGTCAGACGGTAGGTGAGGGCGCCATGGCGCCTCTCCAGCCACTCCTCAAAGAGGGGACTTACCGCCACTATCGTGGCGTGCCCTTCATCCATATGCCTTGAGTTGAAAATTGGTCGACCAACCGCGAGTGAGACTTCTGCCTCTGTAGTGAAAAAGCTACAGTCGCTAGTCGTTTCAAATTGTATTGTTATTTTTTTTATTTTGTAAAATAGGTAGGCATGGCTCGATAATGTAATCTTTTTATGTAAACAGCCAGCATCATAGACTCAAAATTAAACACAGCCATTAAGTAATACGTTCTGTTTTCAAATAACCCAGCGAATATCACAAAATGGCGTCAATGCGTTAATGAAACAGAACGATTACGTAAGAGGAATTCTCATTAAAGATAGAACGTGTGTTAATAAGACAAAGTAAATACAAATACATTGTACGGTTTCATTACTACAGAGAAAATTAATTTAGTAAATGGAACGTAAACAAAATGAACGCGAATTGAAAAGTTTTGCAGACTAGAAGTTTCTCGCCGACATTCTCCCAACGGGAAGAAACCTCGAATTCTCGAGTGACGAAACTTTAATTTAATTCGATCAATCAATACATTTTCATTCGAGATTCGTGAAAATCAATTAAAACAGTTTGGCGTTGATGACGGCCAGGGGTTGGGAATGGTTTCCCAAATTCATTAGTTGTTATGGAATTCTGTAGTAATCTTTGATCCGTTTAGTAATTTGCTTTTGGGTAAACTTGACGGTTTTTGTTTTAATTATGCAAGTGTTTGTGTGGATCTCGGATGTTAGTTTGTTTGGAAACTTAGCTTCCGTGGCGGTAAGTAATTTGAAATTAGGAACAGACGTTACTGATCTTCTTCTTCTTTTCGAGTCGACAACTCAAATTTTGTCCATCCAGTTCGTAGCAACCTGGACAGCTCTTTCGTTGGCTTCGTTCAAGTCCTTGAACGTGCAAGTAGTTGGGCATGACGGGCAAGAGAGGAGGTGTGGCATGTCCTGTGTTGGGGATCCACACTCACATTCTGTCAGAGATGGGTTGACTATACCCATCTAGCTAGATTGGATCGGCAGCGGCCAACTTGGGTACGCAGTCTATTTAATGATTTCCATATCGGCCACTGCTGTTCGTGGCCAGGGGGTAGTTTTTTTAAAAAAGATTATTAGAAACAGTATCATGCATGTAATCCGAGAAGAGTACGGCAATTCAATAGTTATATTTAAGTGGTACGTAGTAGGGGTGGAGTTTTTGCCTCCAAGTTTTCGTATTAACAGTGAAAGCATAGTGGTGTGATCGTCGGACTGCCCAATCGTTGGTCTTTTTTTCTTTTCTTTTTTTTTTTGGTTGGTGGAAAATCGTCGAATAATCCCCCCAGCTCTTGGGCAGAGCGAAGGGGAGTGTCAAACTTCTACTGACTAAAAACCAAACCCATGTCCCTTCTTCGCACTTGTGCCGAGGCCGCGTTATGCCTTTCGATAATCCGCAGCCCCGACGGGATCCGCAGCCCCGACGGGATCCGCAGCCCCGACGGGATCCGCAGCCCCGACGGGATCCGCAGCCCCGACGGGATCCGCAGCCCCGACGGGATCCGCAGCCCCGACGGGAACTCATTGGTCTTAAGTTCGAACTCAAGTTTAGTTATTCTGATTTTTCGAATTCATGTGCGTACTTATTGTACGATTATCACTGGTTCCGGTGAAGGAAAACATCGCGAGAAAACATTTATACTTCAGAGATCTTTAAAGCCTAAGGGACATTAACCACAAGATAAAAAGACTTATCATTAAAGTGCTCAAACATCGCTTCAGTTCATTCGAAGAGTCCAAACCAAAAATACACATCAACTTCAAATGAAATAGCCCACTTTAAATCAATATTGTCCAAATAGTGAAAGGTAGATGATGAATCAATACACTTTCATGAATAATAAATAAGCTAGATTTGTAGACGTTCAACTACTTACGTTTGCTACTATGGCGTGCGTAGTACCTACAAAGACAAAGATGATACCCACACATGGAGTAGGAGTGGTAATATGAATAATCCTGTCTAATTCCAGGCATTAGTAAACAGCCTGAGTGGGAAAGGAAGATGTTGCATGGTCATTGTGAATCAATCTGTTTCGTACATTACTAACTTACTAAGATTAAGATTCTAATCATCGTTATTCTTCTTATTATGTAAATTATTATTTTAAGTTACTATACCAGATTTTGGAAATAATAATAAATAATAAATTTGTTTTATTTCTCTTCCACAAATAAAATAAAGACAAACAGTACTTAAAAACTAACATATTTATACAGAAAATTTTATTTGTGGGAGACTGGCGCCTAAACTAAGCCGAAGCCTGTATTTCAGGACACCAGGTTCCCACTAAGATATTATTCGAAAATACAACAAAAGTGGTGCCAAAGATTGCAATATTTTATAATTTTGATCAGATATTACTAAAACTACACAGAAATTATTTATGGTAAAGTACAAGACTAAACGAGTGTGTGATAATGTGACAGTATGTGAGTTGTGTTGTAATGTATAAGTGTGTTTGTGAAAGAGTGTACCTACTATGTGTGGTGTGCGGTGATTGTGTGTTGTGTGATGTATGTGTTTAAAATACTAAAAAAATGACTCCTCCCGCTCTGGCAGCATCAGTAGGGAGTGTGACCTGTGTTTCGAGGTCGTGGTATCTCTTTCAAATAACCCGCAGATCCGACGGGATAAGTAACCACCTGTGTTAGCATTCCATTACATAACTACTCCTTGATGCGGAAGTATCGACACACCTCGGACACTCCATACAACGCCCGCAAAATAATTACCTATTACTACTACATAAACAAATAACGTTTGTGCACGACGTGCACGTGCAAATGTGTGCGTGAACTCTAGTAGGGTTGTCGTAGCCTAAAAAATGGCGCGGAAAGTGCAACGGTCTGCGTCGCGAAAACCGAACGACGACTAATACGAGCGCGAGCCATTGCTCAAGTGTCGACGACGAATACCTCGAAGTGCGGGGTGAGGTGCGGTATTTAATATGAGCGCGGGGAAGGAAGTGTCCCTTCTGTACGTAGTACTATTACGTATTCTGTGGTATCGAGTATGAAAAGGAACTATGTGTTACTTTATTATTGATTACAGACTTGGGGGAATTGACCCCAACTTAATTACACTTCTTAGTTAACAAAAACATACCATAACATTTACTTTCTGACAACTTTGGCCCATGGATATATATACCCCCTAAAGACATACATAAATGATAAAATAGACGAACACACATACGCAATAAACACGCACACTGTAACTCGTAATACAGTTCAAGGTAGACTATTGTAAACCTATACAATACCAAGTTACCAACCCTACTATTAAGTATCTAAAAGAAAAGTAAAGTCAGGAATCATAAGTAAAAACTAGGTACCTAACTTGATACATTAGTAATAGTAACAAGAAACTATTGGAAAGGTCGAAACTATCAAAAAAGAAAAAAAATATGTTCATTATCAAAATTACCTAAATCATCATCATCCTCTTGTTTTATCCCAAATCATTTGGGTCCGGTGCAGCATGACTCCTTCTTCAATACTTCTCTATTACTTGTCAGCTTATCACACACCTACTTTTTAGCATACAGAAAAAAAGAAAGAAAAAGTGTTTATTGGTTTCCCAACAGGACAAAACAAATTGACAAAAAATTAATCGTTAACAAAGTAAACATATGAGAAACACTTAAAATTAGGACATACATGTATTATATTTAAATTTGTCCCGATATCACACAGTCAAAACTCAAAATTACCTAAATATCTCTCTATTAATAAAAAGGCACTAATAACCTAAGAATAAACACAAAGAAACAGATCACCACAATTTGTTTGTCGTTACACACAAGAGATTAGGGTTAATAGCAGAGAATTGATAATAATTATTATAGTAAGTATATAAGAGACATGAACAACATTAGCTATTGAAGTGTGGGAGTACAATAATAATGGCTACGAACGAGCGCTCACTTCCCTCATTCATTTTTCATGTCTTGCCCCGAGTCATCTGAAATATCTTATTATTTCAGCAGCTTGCTATTTTTGCGATGCTATAACTGACACATTTGTAGAAACAAAGAGGAAAAAACCATTAAATACTCAAAAAAAAACAATTATTTTATTAGCATTGTTACTCCTCTTTGTCCTCCACTGGTAAAAACAGTTGCAATTATTATAGAAAAAAAAACTGTAGAACTATTTCAAGATGGTTATTTGGAAATAATATAATAGATTATTATTTTTTTAATTATTTGATGATGACATATAAATACATTTTAATATTGTAATTCGATGATTTCTTGTTTTGTAATGTTATTGATTATTATTATTAGATTTTTTTGTGATTATATTATTTTCCAAAATTTAAGTTTAAATTAAAATATTTAAATTAACACATTAAAATAAAAGACACATTGTCTTTTATTTTAATGTGTTAATTTTAATGACCATGTTGTTTTTATGATTTTGTTTTGTATAGATAGAACTTCGAACACAATGAGAATTGTTATCTGAATAAATTGAATTTGAATTGAATAATCGAAAAAATATAACGAAAAGAAAAAAATCGTATTAATTGATGTCAGATTGACCTCATATTAATACGGACGCTAATGGGAAATGAATCCCAGATCGAAATGAACAGATCCTTATCGCCACATCTCACAGTCGTTACAAACTTAGTTTTATTTCAGTTCCATCGAGTTAATAAGAGCGTATGCTACCTCAGATTAGCAACCCTATTTGTGGTGGTTCAAACTTCGCTTGAAATACTGTTAGAATAAAGTTCTAATCAGCTTGCACTACAAAGCGGTTGTTACGTCTTTCGCTGCGGCCGAATAGTGCGAAATTAGTGGTATTTTGCGATTTATAAAAAAACTATTGATTGGACTAAAAAAGTAAAACACTATGACTTTAGTATGTTGCTTGTAGAATTATTTGGCAAAAAAATCAGAACGTTGACATGTATTTTAGTATGGTTTTTACTCGTTATAAGAAATTTTTAGAGGTATCTTCGCGATTTTTTTCTATCGAGCAATGTTAGTTGTATTATGTTTTCAGAACCCTATGGCACTAGCATATATCCTGAAGAATATCATATATTTTTCTGATGTTGATTACTGCAGTGAATCTTATACCTACTTTTACGCATTATAAAACTCGCGTTTGAGGTACCATAAGCTCTTAAACACTAACCAACAAATCATCACCTATGGGTAGTAATGCCTTCAAAACAAGAGTGAACACACATCTTCTGTTCCACATAGACCTAATTCATCGCTTTCCGCCCGTGGCCCGTTTTACAATAAAAAAACTCGAGATGAAAACGTCAACATGAAAACAAAATGTGATAAAAATGTATTTTTCTATTAGTCCTTGTATCAAGACTGTGCAGTTAAAAGCCTCAATTCACTTCTCAGAGTCGTTACAAACTAACTTACATATCCTCCAAGTACTAAAGTAATTAGACATCAACAAACACAATGAACTGAACATTTAAGTCAGTTTTCATTTGCTCAGAGACGTGGCTCTAATAATATATTAATCTATTTCGGAAACAGTTCGAGTCGTCGCTTCAGTTGTTTCAGCGAAGTTGCAAGTAAATGCAAGTTCTTAATTAACTTGTTGAACTGATAACTGCAATGTATGCTTATCTCTGCACTACGTTCATTTTGTTCGAAACGAGGTAAGAGTTTAATTAAATATGAAATGACTTTGAAGAACTATGAAGTTGAATATACAGTTCGGAGCTCTGCTTGGTTGACACAAAACGAGACAAAAAAGAAAATAAGTAAGTAGGTTGTTAGGGTTCCGTACCTCGAAAGGAAAAAACGGAACCATCATAGGATCACTTTGTTGTCCGTCCGTCCGTCTGTTTATGTCAAGAACTCAAGACCCTTTTTCTCAGAAATGCGTGGAGGTATCAAGCTGAAACACTCGCAACTCGCAAAAGAATCACTCAGAATCTTGAAATTTGGTACGTAGCAACGTCTTATAGCACAGATAAAGGAAAAATTGCGATAACCTTAAATTTTAAGTTACATCATTATAATAAAATATTTTTAATAATTTTAAACTTTGTCTGTACGGAACCCTCGGTGAGCGAGTCCTACTTGCATTTGGCCAATTTTTTTTTTAAATATTTTTGAGTATTTTTTGGAAATTTGCTTTATTTGGCCATAAAAGTTTTGGTTTGACAATTTCACTGATAAAATAACACTTTGTCTATATATAGGTACTTTTTCCAATGACCAATAATTAGCATCAATATAATATTTCAGAAAAATGTAAGTAAAACCAAAAACTCGGAGATTTTTGCGAAGCTAAAAAACAATTACAAGTATAATCAACTGCCTAAAAAAATGTATACAATTCTCGGAAACAGCCTATCTTATATAAATACAAGAAGAAAACTCCTAAATTCTTACTTTTACATCGATTTCAGAGGTAGTTAGCTAAAAAAATATTTAAAGTCGGCCATTTTCCTATTCAGTGGGTCTGGGATTACCTTCCTTCCATAATTATCTTGCTCGTTCATTTTCTTTTCTTTTGCTGAAATAAATGTTTTACTGATTGAAGAGCTTACCTAAGTAGGTTTATGGTACTTAATAGATATACGAAGGTATGTAAAGATTGTTTGATTACTTTATAGCGGTTTAAATGGTTGTTTAATCAATCCGCATACATAATATATTATATAAAAATCACTCATCTGTATTGGTTTTTCTGCTCGTACCCTAGCTAAAGACGCTTAAACTATATAGAAAAATCTGCATTGCGAGTTTGCAAAGGCTGCCAGGCACAACTAGTTCATTATTTTCCTGCTCTTATCCAAATTACTTGGGATCGGCGCTTATATAACAAATTCAAAAGTCATTTATTCAAACTAGGCTGATAATTCAGCACTTTTCGAACGTCAAACGGCACGATACTTCATTGTTAGTCATCATCTCATCAGACACCTCTTTTCATGCGATATCATCCTTCAAGCAGTTCATCCACCGTTTCCTTGGTCTTCCTCTACTTTTATACCCATCTACATTCATGCCCATCCCTTTCCTTACATTATAAATCATAAAACAACGTTCCCACCGCTGGGACCGTTTCGAGATTTTTTTTTAAATAATTGTGTTCAAACTATGACATGATATACCACACAACATCATGACATTGACCGTCGAAATCTTTTTACCTAATTCATTCGGCCTTGTGTTCAAATTGGCCTAATTCTCATTTTGAATGCTGAGCCCGCTTGAAACTTTCTGTTGTTATTAAATGGGGACTATTGTTTTTAACTGAATCATATTTGCAAATAATTAATCCTTCGTGCTTTTAACGTTTATAATGTAAAATACCTGCCTGTTGTAGTGCTAAACAAAGGCCTCTTCTCATACTTTATATATTAACTTACTTATCTGGTGAAATGTCCCTATTATTTCTAAACGTGGACGTCATCGTCGTGAAGATCGACGTCTGTTTATTTGTTATTTAATGTATCATGTGTTAATGAGGGTCTACTATAAAGTACACCTCTGCCTAACTCCTCAGAGATAACTGGCTATGGCTATGTTATGTTATTCATTATAAGTCCAGGTGTCCTCACGATATTTACCTTTTTCATGTTAGAGTTAATGGTCCACAATCTTCCACGCGGGTCGTTAATAACACCAACTGAAAAGTGTAAAATGTTTTTCACTCAGAAAATTAAAACCCGTTTACAAAGTTTGAGGTCACACCTCTCAAGTTTCTACTAAAATTTTCAAGAAAAGAAAAACAGTCTCCAATTACACCGAAAAACACAAGTGCCGAAAGAATTAATTACCAAGCAGAAGAAAATGTTCAAAGAAGCGTTCGGACGTAAACCTACCCCCACAGTTTATTAAAACTTTCAAAAGCCTCTTATTGAAATCGGCTTAAAAAGTGGAAAACCGCAGACGTATACCGTAAAATAGGGGTAAAAAACGAAGTCTTAAGAGGAAATCACGACGCTGGAAAATAAACCTTGTTTTTTATTTCCCAGGGTCGGAGTTCCAATGGACCGTTTTAATAGTATTGGACAACAAGGGTAGTTCTTTGCAGGTTTGCCAATTCTGCTAAAAGGACGTTTTGTCGTGGAAAAGGTGCAATGGGAAGTTTCATTGAGAGTTGATTTGACGTCTTGTGTGTTCGCGGTGAATTCCTAAGAGCACTTGTGTGGATTTATTTGAACTATACCCTTTTAGTAACGTTGAGGTAAAACCGGCTAAGGTATTTTTGCGATTCCGGCCTAACTTGTAGAAATAAAGGATGTTTAGTTATAGAGCAAACTATCAAGATATTGATCACGTGCAGCTTATTGTGAGTGACCAGATGTATGGGCGCAAAATATCGTAGCAGTTGACGTTTTGTGGTTTCTGCCTATCCCATCGAAAAAAGGTGTGAGTCTGTGCCTCTGCAATAATCCTCTGAAATAATCTATTTTAGCAGTACCTATTTAGTTTTTTTTATAAGTAAATGGTTGTTGTTTTGAACGTTCGGCGACGGTCAAGGTCTCAGAATAAATAGGCAGACTGATTTTTTTTTCTTTTTTGTCAATGGCTGCTCGCAGTTTATCCTAAAGAGGATGGCTAGTGCTTAACCGGACTTTCCCGCGGATGCCTTGAAATTAAGACCTCCAGCCAGAGATAGCACTAGCTGTTTCGTTTTATACTAACGTATGAACGCAACTGGCGTGCGTGTATGACCCATATGACCCGATGTATGAATGTAGACGAGGTAAGAGGAGTATGTCAGGATCATAGCAGATGGCGCTCTGTTGTTTCTGCCTGAGTTGATGTATGTATACGTAATATTGAATAAGTTATCCGATGTCATTAAAGTCAACTTTCATTATTTAAGATACACTAACCTTTTTATTAGGTGGTACTTTGCAAGTTTACAAGCCATTTAAGAAGAAATTATATGAATATTAAAGAAAAGTAACATTAAAGGCTGTTTATAGTAATATAAACAGCCTTTAATTTTACTTTTCTTTTACGTGAATTTAAAAAACTCTTCATTTCCACTGTTATATCGACACTGTTATAACGAGGTCGTAACTATTTCCTTGAGCCTATATCTAATTTTTGAAGGACCCCGATTGAACGAGTTATTCCGTTCGGATCCCCAAAAACTGATACCCTAGGGGATCCGTTTTATTATAAATTATTTTCTATTCCGGTCTGATCCCCCGTAAAAGATTATAATCTGATCGGATACCCTGACACATTTTTAGGACAGTCAGCAACAAAATATTTGTACTGGTTCTATTAGATTATGTTTATAATATACTAGCTGATACCCGCGGCTTCACCCGCGTGGATGTCGTTCAAATTATATACTAAAACCTTCCTCTTGAATCACTCTATCTATTAAAAAAAACCGCATCAAAATCCGTTGCGTAGTTTTAAAGATTTAAGCATACAGACAAACAGACAAACAAAAATAGCGACTTTGTTTTATACTATGTAAGGATGTAAGAATAAATTAGTTGAAGCTTATGAGGACTTTACTATTTTTAGATGGAAGGATTACCTTTTTTTAGTGCATTCGCTGCTTCGATGCTTTGAAGAGAGAAAGTCGCAGTTAGATTTAAAACGTAATGACATTAAATCTCCTGGTCGGGCTACGGGTTGTTCGAAAGAGATGCCGAGCCCCGGACACAAAGGGCTCAGAAGGAACATGAGTGGTTTTAGTTAGTAGAAGTCTGACATTCCCTTCCGCACCGTCCAGAGTGGGAGGAGTCATTTAATGGTTTCACAACCTCCAGAAAAAAATACCTTAAATCTAGACCACCCACAGCTACACAATGTCGTCACTGGTGTACTGAACCTCTGTCTTCTGTTTCTTCGCTTTGGTCTCAGAGTTTTTCAGCCAAAGTTGGATATGTTAGCCACTTGAGAAAGAGCAGCACACCAAAACTCCCGAGAACCACCCTAGAAAGCCATCGAATGCAGTCGCTGTGGCCGAAATTGGTTAGGTTGTATCATAATGATGCTTTCTTGCTTTTGCTATCTATCTATCTATCTATCTTTCATCATCATCATCAACATTGATACTCATATCGATAATATAGTAAAAAAGGCCTTTCAAATGTATGGAATGGTGATGAGATTTTCAAGTAGCTTTGTGCGACCCTCTACATTCTTAATATTATATAAAACACTGATTCGGTCTCAACTCGAATACGCTGTCCAAATTTGGGATCCTCTATATGATAAGTACAAGGATAGGCTAGAAATTGTTCAGAGAAAGTATTTACGTGCTATGAATTACAGATGTTATCGTTCTAAAGTCTCCTATGAACAATTACTGAACCGATATAATATACTTAGTTTAGAGTCTAGACGATTTCTTCTGGGAGTAATGATGCTGCATGGAATATGCAATAATAGATTCGACTGCATTCCTCTGTCAAATAGTCTACATTATACAGTACCTAGATCTGTCATGCATCGTGGGGTACGTGCGCCTCGCCTATTCCACACGAATTCGTGCAGGACTAACGCTGGGGAGCGCGTACCTCTTCGGCGCCTTGTTGATGCGTACAACGCACACTTTATGGAGCTTGACTTATTTACTCTTTCCAAAGATCGCTTCAAGGCAAGAGCAATAGAATTGCTAAATTCATAAGTTTCATTTTCTTCTTCTTCTTTTCTTTTCTTTCTTACTTCTTACTAATCTTTTATGACAGACACGATTTGTCTGTTTTCTGTAACTATTTTTTTTTGTGAATTCGTGGACAATGTTGTTGGTTACATGTGTAATAACATAAATATGTGAGATTGTGTATTTGTGTATAAATGTATTTCTAAGTTGTGTTATTTTAAGAATCTTTAGTTAAGCTGGCATGTAACTGTTTTTTGTCCCTAACAAATAAAATAAAATAAAAACATTTTAGCCAAATGACGTCCACTGTGGACTGGACATAGGCCTCCTCCAGGTGTCGCCACATTGACCGGTTCCGTACGTCTCAAATCCAGCGGGTCCCCAACCTTCACCAGGTCATCGGTCTACCATGTGGGAGGCCTTCCCAATAATTGGTTCTACTAGCCGGTTCTAGCCGCTTGAATTCCTCACGATGTTTTCCTTCGCCGTTTCGAAAACAGTTGTGATGAAATTTAAAAAAACTATAAAGTTAAGTTTCTGCTTGTTTTTGAACTTCATGACAAACTAATGTAGGTAGGTATATAGTGTGACCAAATAAAAATATAAAAAAGACATTATTTTAACAGAACCACAACCATTATTGAAACTTCCCACTTTTATTTAAATACCGCTGGTCCGTCGACAGCTGTACAAAAGCCATACAAATCAGTTTACACGAATATAATTCGTTAATAGTCGGTTTGTGGTGACTGACAACCGCAGGTGTGGACCGCTGCTGACTTGTTTGTACAGGGAAGGTGCAGAAGTACCAACTTGTTACATGATTGCTCGGGGATTACATAAACCAAGCTATGTTGAACCAGGGTAGGAGTTCAGTAGTAGATCGACCGACCGACCGTGGTGGTCGATCCGTACATATAACTGTACCGTTGATATCATAGTCATAAGCGCAACGACTGGGTGTGAGGTCCTCGGTCCATTTTCAGGTCAGGGGAGGTGCTTTTTCAGAGTAGGTATCAGTCGAGAGTTCGGAAATTGGCGGTATGACACAACACTGCTTCGGAAAGCACGCTTTACCGTTGGTTGGTTGTGATCTCCTTACTTTCGTGTCCAATTGCCGGCCATCGTAGATTGGGATTGTCTGTGTGAGGAAGTGTGTTTGTCGGGGCTACAGGTAGTTCGAAAGAGAACAAAGGGCTAAGAAGGAACATGGTTGGTTTCTAGTCAGTAGAAGTCTGACACTCCCTACCAAACTAAAGCAGGAGGAGTCGTTTGATGACTTCCCAAATTACAAAAAAAAAGTGTTTGTGTGCATAAATACGAGTATAGTATATTTTTGGCCGCTTCATTGGTTTCCATCAAGAATTTCTAAATAGCAGCCATAAAGTTTGAATTTACTTTACTGGTCCGTTATTCCTTCCTGATTATTTTAATGAGGGTGAGGAGGGCTTTCAGGAGTTGCAATAGTCGGGAATACTATGTAGGTATATCGAGCTTGCCTTGAACAAAAAAAACATACACACACATACCATTCATAAATGTAGTTAGCCTTCTGCACTTTGATTGTTTGGTTTAGTCGTTTATGTTACCAATGACGTGTTTGCTTTTAATAAAATTAGTGGCCTTACCCATTGTTTTCATGTTTGCTACAAGTGACCGATTTCTGGGATACTCGTATGTGTGACGTCATGAAGGTATTTGTGGTAATTAACGAGACTAGTGTTGTCTGTCTTTGTTGACCCTTTGTCTGAGGTAGATTAGAAACACCCCAATTTGCAATGTTATGATAAGAGAAAAATTGAGACAAGAGATTTAAAAAAAATGTGTTTGAAATTACATAAAGCAAAACAGTTGTTTGCGTGCTCAAGCTGGCTGCTGTTGATCTTATTTGGCTAAATGGTATAATCGACCAATCTGTAATTTAAAAAGCAGAGCTGACTGACTGAGAATCAACACACAGGCCAAACCCTTACGGCTAGCAACTTATTTCGCACATCGGTATCCGCTAAGAAATAATTTTTCAAAATTCAACTGCCATGGGGGTGAAAAAGGATGGCAAAGTTTGTACGGAAAATCGAAATTTTTGTAGCTTAGATAACCGAGGATGCCGCGGGCATCAGCTAGTCAAGGATACAAGGCAAATGTGGAGCCCCAACGCAGAATATGCTTTCTCGTCGAGGACATCAGAATCTAACTGTACACTCTAGGACTGGAATGAAGTAAAAGAAAAAAAAAGAGAGCTGTCCTGGTTGAGACAATGTAAGCCAGAATCAACAGTGGCGACCACAAGAAAAGCGCCAAGATAATAAAGCCCGACGAAGTCCCAGAGAAACGATTTAACTGTCTTGGATCCCGCAACGAAATTAATCAGAAAGGTCCAGGTAACTACGTACTGGTCGGATAAAGTCTTAGTCATCGATTCGAGAAGAAGACTAAGAGCTAACAGCACCGATGAAAACACGATCACCTAATCTTATCCGTGTTCAAGAGCGTAAACACCGTTTAGGTGTGCTGGCCGCGTTCAGTTTCTTTAGTAAACCCTTAGGATATCCACCAGATTAACCAGGATTTTTCAATTGCGCTAAAAATTCAACCCGTGAGATATCGCGATGAACAATAACTGCCACATTTAACTTTAAACTTGCAAAGCACTAAAAACTTTAATTAACTTATTCACCCGAGAAGACGAAATTATAAAAAACTTTAAAAATTACGTAAAAGAATGGTCTCGAATCATAATTTAAGAAATAAGTTTCTTCGTGACAATGCCTTCTTTATAAAGTTTTGTCATTAATTAGTCCCTTGAGAAACCAACTTTTTATTGCAGTCAGTGGATATTTAAAAGTTCAGACTTCGACGAACGCTTTGGTAGATGAATTGGTAATCGCAATGTCCCCTCTTAGAGAGGAGGCACGAGTCCCTGCTGCTGGAAGATTATAGGCTGATAATGATAATGAATGTTACTGAGAAGTCTACAGCCAATCCTTTTCATGTGAGCCTGCATTACCCTCATGTTTAAAGGTACTTTTGAGGGATTCAAAGGATACTGCTCCATCTCCTAACAAGAATATGGACTGAATATGCCGAAGAATATAATAGAATAATATATCTTAGTCTGAGTTAGATATGCATGATAAACTTATAGGTAGGTACAGGACAGTCGTTGTAAGTGCATGTTCAAGATGACAGCGACATAATTATGTAAGTCACTCAAACAAAGGAAACCAACTTCTTCTCAATGAAAAATTTACATCGACACGTGTTTTTCATTAAATACTTTTGGCCCAAAATTTAGTTATGTGAACTCCGCTCGGTGATGCAGTCATCAGATCGTCAAGTGTGCAGGTGTCAGGCTATGCAGCGCAAGATGGAAGGTGGGTCATTGTCTGTGGAGATACGCCGCATACACGCTTGAAATCAGAGCCGTCTATGAACATAATCTGAAAAGATTGTCTTTGCTACGGCCGACTTGGGTCCAGAGTGAATAAGAGATTCCCAAAAAACCAACAGCAAGCCAGATACGCAGTTAGTGACAATTGTCACAGCCATTATGCAATTTCATACAAGAATTTCGACAATCTGCGACACTTGTCACAAAATTTGATATAGGCGTAATACTAACAAGGACAAAGATAGCTAATCATTCACTGATTACAGAATATTTTAAATAATATCTCGCGTACTTCCCAAGTTCAAGAATTACGACAAAGAATAATTCATGAACCGCGAACATAATAGTTTTACAACTGATTACAATGTGATAAGATAGGCATAATGCCTAACATTGAGATTACGAATGTACGAAAAACAATAATGTCAAAATTGCGAACAATCTCCTAATCTTCCTAATTATAGACGTAGGTATATAAATATAAAATTTGTTAATTTTAATTAGCATATTCGGTCCCGCGGTTAAGCAAAGGCCTCCCTCATTCCTTCCTGGTATTTTGCCTAGGAATGAGTCCAAATCGTCAGGCCAGCGTTTCTTGGGCGAGCCTCTATCATCACTGCGTGATGATTCTGGCCTATCTGTCCTGACCCATCCTAAAAATGTGACCCGCCCAGTCCCATTTTAACCTCGCAGAGTTATCGTAGGGTCCATAATCGGCGATGCCGTAGACTATCTCAAGAACAAAGTGTAACCACCGACGGCCAAAAATTGAATATCTGTCTACCAAATGTAAAGCCTGAAAGCCTGAAGTCGAAGTTCTCTTTCTATCTGACTGAAAATAATACAGGTAAAGTACAGTAAAGTAAAACAGGCTTCTTAAGCTGAAACCCACGTAGCTTACATACAAAGACTTAGCCATTTACATGCCTACTATAATATTCCATTTTCTTGCAGCACAGATTTGCGGAAATTGAATTTTTCACCCGGTGATAAGAGGCTTCTGAGTTTTTTTTATAGCTTGTATCAATCACCTGTCTTATCTTTTACGTACTTGTCGTGTAGAATATTATGTATTAAAATAAGATAACATATCGCCTGTAATCCCCGAAGGGCTAGGTAGAGGTGTATCTAATAGTACACCGATATTTTTAACAGTTGCTTTAAGTTCCATGTAATAGGGGCGAGCCCATTGCCATCAACCGGGCACAAAACCAGACACACAGGCTGCTAATGAGAAATTCCCGATGGAAAAATCCAATTACATTATGGCCGACCCGGGAATCGAAACCAGGACCTTAGGCTCAGCAATTGCGCTTGGAACCACTAGCTCAACGAGGCAGTCGATGTATAAAAATGTGTACGTTTTAATAGCTTCTAAGATGCGGTTTTACCCTCGATTAAAAAAAAATGCCATTTGTATTTTCCTATAGGTATATTCTTGCGGAAAAACGAATTCAAAACACAAGAAATAAATAAAACTTAAGAATAACGACGCATTTGAGATAAACATAATACAGAGGATTTGCGCACTTAATCTTTAGGATTACTTATTCTATTTTTGTACTGATAGTATCGGAAACACTTGATATTATAACAGCGATTATGTCGCCAATAGTTGTTGGTCTAGTAATCTAGTTAGTGGTAGGTTTCCCTGCAGAAATTTTTCAGTAACAGCCCCGAGTCTGGAAAACGTAGTGAGGAAAATGTTGAGTATGAATTTAGGTGGTTATAATAGAAGAGGGCGACCATAGAGACGATGGTTGAAGTGTGTGAAGGATGATATGGCTCGAAAGGAGGTGACTGCTGAGATGACGAGTAAAGGTACAAGTTGGTAGCGGGCGACACGAAGCCGCAGCAGACGACGCGACGTGTCGCGGCGACTCGACTGCTTTCTACGTATTTCTATGAAATTTCCTCCGTAGTTAGCGACATGAAGCTAGCGACGCGTCGTCGAGCGGCAGACGCACGTGTTGTCCGACCGCAGATCCGTAGTGCCCATAGATAACAGAAACAACAGGAGATAATATGTCCTTTAGCCGAAAATGTATTGGAACCTGTGTCTTCAGTTTACACCAACTGGATGCCATCTGCAGTTACCGTCTGCAGTCGGGTTCCAAATCATGACTGCAACGACATGACGCGACGACGTGTCGTGACGACATGAAGCGACGACATGTCGGCTGCTGCTGCTGCGTGCAGTCGGCTACCAACTTGTACCTTAATAGAGAAGTGTAGAAGAAGAAGAAAACATATTGTGCTGACCCCATGCTGGCCCTAAATAAATTGGGATAAGGGCAAGAAAATGAGGATGATGATGAGCCCTGAGTGTGCCCTGTTGATGCCAAACCAGTAGGTTCACCACCAATACATGGATCTTAAACATGAATGGCGTTAAGTGTGATTTTGTCTTACGTACTTAATCGATGAAGCAGCTACCTATTAAATCGATTGAAAGTGAAATCTTCGCGAAGTAGCCTTGACACCTCGACAGGAGACAAACGGTGGAACCCGTCGTGCAAGTATGTACAATTTGTAATATGTCTGTCCTTTTCACACATGGTTAATATTGCCTATATGAAAGAAAGAGGAAGAATTATGCGCAATTTCAATCTTGTAAGTGGTTACACTGTACGTAATGTAATGAAGAGTGATGAGCAGAAATGGAATTATATTGAACTCTTTATTTGTTTTGATCAACACTTCTAAACACGTTGTTCCAAATAGGTTGTTCCTAGGGTTCACGAAGGGTTCCGAACCATTATCGCGTTTGTTGTATGGGAGCCCCTTTTAAATATTTATTTAATTTTGTTTTTAGTAGGTATTTGTTGCTATAGTGGCAACAGAAATACAGAATTTGTGAAAATTTCAACTGTCTAGCTATCACGGTTCTTGAGATACAGAACAATATTGTGTAGGTACTAATGTTAAACATTCAAAGAAATCTAAGGCTACAATTTAAATGCTCACCTAAAAAGATTTTTAGACCCTAGATTAAAGTACAGTAAAGTACTAAATAAAATATTTTAACTTCAAATAAAATAAACCCACTATACTGAGGTGCCTAAAGAACAACGTTTTAAGTTTCAAAATAATTAGACACTCATCAAAATAATTGTACGTGTTGTATTTATATTCTTTTTGCCTACCAAAATGGATAAATGCTCACCAAATCAATTAACCAAAATTATAATACGATCGTCTCGCGACAGTATCCTTTATGGGCAGCATCCGTAGGCCGACGAAGGCCCGGCACTTCGTGGACAGAAGATATTAGTCTTATTTAATATGCGAGCGAAGCGAGCGCGCGTCATGGAGATAAATTGAAAGTCGTGAAATACAATATTGGTGACATCTATTTAGTGATAATAAAAAATATTTGGTCTGCAGTTAACTTTAAAGGCGTTTATAAATCTGTATGGTATAGAATAAAAAGGAAAATAGGTTCATTCCTACAATACTTTAGGAAACACAATTTGGTGAGCATCCATTTTGGCCGGCATTTCGAATTTTTTTGGTAGTAAAATAGGTTCTTTTCTGGTAGGCGTTTAAACACAAGCCGAAATATAGCCGTGGTGGTAAACATATAATTAAGTAATCTCAATCTTATAATATATCCATGATGTATTCGGAGTTTTACTGGTTTCACCCAGCATGTTTCAGAAATAGTTTTTTCCTATACCAAACCAAGTTTTTTTCCGGGTCCTATGGGGCCGAAACCGGTTTCTACGTCCCTAATCACAAAAGTGCGGTTATTATATTAAAGGTGTGTTTCAGAACTTGATAGTGTTTTTTTTGTATGGTACCAACGTCTAAAATTAAAAAAATAATCAGCTTTAATATGGCTTTAATACACATTTGAGTCGAGTAGGCAATGCAGTGTTGTATGAGACAGCTTGTGATTATCTTTTACTATTACGATGTTTTTCTCATGGAGATAGTCAGTTTGATGATCTGAATTCATAGCAAAGTAAAATTGAGATAGGATACTACCAAATATATGTAGTTCTATAAAAGTTGTTTACCCTACCGACATAGACTACCTATGTAATCATACTTATCATGATACAAGGTTAATTGATCCATAATTTTAGCATAAAAAATAACAACTTAGGTCCTACACACAAGTTATTATAATTTGCTACGTGTATGTACGCCAATTATATAGTAATAGTTAGTATCTTTAATATAATGGCGGTATAATTAAGAATTTACTTTAAAGTAAGTAAGAAGTAACTTTAAAGTTATCAGTATCGGCGACCTGAGAGTTATGCTCGAATCAAAATGGAGAAGACGAATTTTCCCAGATATTTGACCTACGTATTGTTTATTTTTCGCCCAAGACAACCCCTGCAGAGACTGTCCCATTGGCCTAGTGATCGCAAGCGCGACTGCTGAACTTGATGTTCTAGGTTCGATGCCTAGGTTGGGCAAAGTGTTATAGGGATTTTCCATCAGGAACTTCTCAGTAGCAGCTACGAAGTCTGAATTTGAGCTCAGTTGATGGCACTGAGCTAGTCCCACATTCATCATCATCATCAGCCTATAATGTTCCCACTGCAGGGACTCAGGCCTCCTCTCTAGGAGAGGGTTGGGCTATAATCCACCACGCGGGCCCAGTGCGGATTGACAGATGTCACATGTCCTCGATTTTTTTGGTTCTAAGACATGCCGGTTTCCTCAAGATGTTTTCCTTCACCGTTTTGAGAGCAGCGGTAATGACATTAATTACACAAAGTAATGCGCCTGCCTGGGTTCCCACGACCTACTGTTCGTAAGTCGGGGCCGACACCACTGGGCCACCGCTGTCCCACATTACATGGGACTTAAACATAACTGTAGAAATGTGGGTGTACTATAAGGTACACATCTGCATAACCGTTCATGGATTATAGTCGTGATTTTATGTATTTTGAACCATAAACTCCAATAGTATTCGCACATACGAACATAATTTAATTTACTCATGATATAATAAATTAATAATGTTTGTGGTTTTCCTTCTTATTGATAAACAATACGCATAGCACGTGCTCATGTAGTGATGAAATTCTTTTTATATCAAAATAATTTTAGCTCTGACTTAAATATGACTAGTAGTGACTGAAAAAGTCAAACTATCTGTAGGTAGCTAATTTGTTATTTTTACCCGACTACGGCGAAGCCAAAAGGAAGTGTAATGATTTTGGCAGTCTATGTATGTATGTATGTTCCACCGTAGCGCCTAAACTACTGAACGGATTTTAATAAATTAGGTGTCAATAGATTCGTAAGAATAGCCCGGGTGTCATAGGCTATACCTATAAATTTTATAAATTACTTTTAGGACGGAATTTAAATGTCAAAATCTTACCTCAAAAAATATTAAATTGAGATAATCATAGCAAGTTTGGTATCAAATGAAAGGTCTTGGCGAGCACATTACAAATATGTAATAAATTATAGTTTAAGTACACACAAAAATAAAATTCAAATAAAAAAATTAAATTCAAAAATCTAACCCGACTACTAACAAAATCGGGGTCTTAAAAGTAGAAAACAAGAAAATAATTCTTGTCTGATATTCTTCGTAGTCACATGCCACCTTGCTAATGGCAATTAGCAGCTGACTTCTGTACCTATCAATGAGAACGCCATGAAGGAGCATCAGGTATCAGTGGCATGCGACTACGAAGAATATCATACAAGAATTATTTTCTTGTTTTCTACTTTTAAGACCGCGATTTTGTTAGTAGTCGGGTTTTAGATTTTTGAACTTAATTTTTTTATTTGTAAATTCTTCATCCGCTTAGCCTTTTCCCAAATATGTTAGGGTCGACTTCCAGTCCAACCGAAAGCTGCTGAATACCAGTATTTTACTTGGCCTAACTGACGACCTCAACCCAGTTAGTAGGTGGGCAAACAGATACCCCTCTTATTAAGACTGGTTGTCACTATTTTGGCCCACCGGTTTTGGTCTCTTTTTAGACTATAGAATTTTTAGGTTTGAAATTATAAACGAGACGAAATATATTTTTAACATTCGTCTTCTTTATAATTCTAAATCTGACCTGAATAACCCGATAGCCCTGTTTCTAATCATCATTTCAGCCAAAAGACGTCCACTGCTGGACATAGGCCTCCAATTTTTAATATCACTCCATAATAATCCCACGAATGACCGCCATAACTCAGTCGTTATGTCATACTATTATTTCGAGCATCGCGGTTGCGTATCAGTGGCTAATTATAGAGCGAATGATGCCTTATTGCAGCGTTACATGATATGTTTGTGTACGCATAACACTAGGATAACATTCACTAATATATTACTGTGTTTCACCACAAAGAATTACGCTCCAAAACACAAATTACTGACATTGCTCTTGCCGCTAGGCTGAAATGGGACTGAACTAGCCGTGTCTTATGTATACCCGACGAGCTGTAGGCCAATGTAACCACGTTGCGTGGCCTTTTTTTTCCATGTTCCTTCTTAGCCCTTGTGCCGAGGCAGCGGTATATATTTCGAACAACCCGCAGCACCGACGGGCGTTACCCTTCCATATTGCTGATATCTCTTTGAGGCGCACGTGGCCACGTGGAAAACGAAAGCGCCATCGACACGGCCTGTCGTCGTCATAAGATGGACGGACGGCGAGCTAGCCCATTACTCACCTTCCACAGGCCCGCGTCTACGGTGGCCGGAACCCATGACATGGCCCCCGACGCCCGGAGCGTCTCCCGCGGTGACGTTGTTGAGCCCTAACTCAGCCAGACGACGACATGGTAGACCTCACAGGAGATGCCAGACGACTTGAGCAGAACCAACGACCAGTGGTCCACATTGACCCTGGGTCGAAAGATTTTGAGGTTAGGCCTCTCTCTCGGTAACTAGAAGGTTCTCAAGTATGGTCCACAAGAAAAACACACCATACATCCATTACAGTAAACTTATAGAACAGTATGTGTTCAGTGTCTTAATGCTTACTGTTAGCCTGTGTCAGCCTTCTGTTGGATAAAGGCCTCTCCAGGCCTCTCCTTGCTTGTGCCAGCCTCAACCAGGATATTCCAGCAATGGCAAAACTGTCGTCTGCCCATCTCGTGGCCGGATGACTAACACTTTCCATTCCTTGGACGCCACTCGGTCACAGCATACTTCCACAGAATACTTACACAAAATCTACCTACGTCATTTCAAGTCTTTATAACATCCTTAGCCTTATAAAACGTCGGTCACGTTGAAAAAACCATGGAAATTTACAGAAATACTTTGAAAGAAAATCATATAACGGATATTTCTAAGAACAAATAAAGTAAACAAGCTATTTTTAGAAAAGGGTAGGGTGCGTCGACTTATGTCATCGCAATGGCAGAACAATATGCCATGGCGGGGGAATAAACAATAGGTACGGGAAACCTTTACTTAAATTACATGGAGGTGAAACGCGAAAATAGCTTTGGTGTAGGTAAATATAGCCTGATTACGTGGCCAAAACATTTTAATTGAATTTACCCGCGACTTCGTCCGCAAAAAATTGTGATAACTCCGTTAATGTTCACGATAATAATACATATAATTAATAGTTAATAGCAGTCAAGAATAATCTGTCTTTCAGTTTCAGTGAAAACATTTTTAGAATAAGATCATTAGTTCCGGAGATTAGCCCCTGCATACAAACTTACAAAAAACTGTTGTACGCGATCAGTTGCATTGGTGAAGTTCGTCGCACTTTTTGAAGAAAACTTGCTATCCGAATACCTTACAGGTATAATACGAATAATGGGCGAGTAAAGTCCACTTTCATCAACAATTACAAAATGTTTTCCGCCACGAGCTATATTTCCATGTCCTGCAAATACTGCGTACAAAAAGATGACGGATAAAAAGTACCGCAAGCCCAAAAGTCATAAAAAACTACCGAAAAGAGTACTTATAAAGTTCAAGGCCCCAAAGGAGATCCAAACATGGCGAAACTGTGTATTAGGCAGGAATTTCCTCAACTTCATACAAGGGAAAAAACCTGACAGAAGACGTACCTGTAGTTTGAAATACTTACCGAAAACGAACTTTTATGTAATAGGTAGGTAAGTTATTTTCAAAAAGTTAAGTTCATTTGAGTTCAAGGACCTATAAACTGTTTAATAGTATTGTGTAAGTAACCTATGTTAGACACTGTTTTAAGCTTTCACGGTTTTAAATAACTATAATAAGGCTGCTAGGCTAAAATGGGATTGGGCGGGTCACGTCAGCCGCATGCACGATGACCGCTGGGCAAAAGCCGCAACACGATGGTTGCCGGCCGGCCCAGAAAGAGGTGGCGAGACGATCTGGACGCACACCACGAGGGCTGGTTCGAGGTGGCTCAGGAAAAAAGAACTTGGAAGGAATTGGGGGAGGCCTTTGCCCAGCAGTGGGACAGTACAGGCTATTAAAAAAAAAAAATAGTCGTTTATGCGACTGTGCATAATGAAGGGCATTACAACACAAGTGTGGGTTTAAGAAACGAGCCGAAGGCGAGTTTCTTAATAGCATCACACAAGTGTTGTAATGCCTAATTATGTATAGTTGCATACACTTATACTTTATCTACCCAAATATCATAAGGGCTCTATGATGGGTTCAGGAACCATAGGGAAGACCAGCATTGTTACCAGTGTAATGCAATAAAAAGATGATTATATGATATAAAAAGATGAGTAGATGTTCAGACCATCAAAAGATGGTCTTAATGTAGATACTAGAATAGCACACTCACTTGAATTTGACACCTGTTCCAAATTTAAACTCATAACCTACTGTTTTCAGTAGGTTAAGAGTTCATTACAGTTCTGTTTATTTCTGCTGGTTGGTAATGCTGGTCATTGCCTATGGTTTTTAAACGCATTAGAGAGGGTTTATGATATTTGGGTAGATAAAAATACTTACACTATCACTTACGGGATAATATTCCGTGATTTTCAACTATTATGTCTGCCGCATTGGTCTAGTGGTCGCAAGTGCGACTGCTGTCCATGTCCACGGTTCGGTTTCCTGGTTGGGTAAAGTGGTATTGATTTTACCCGTACGCAAAATACGCGCATTGGGCGGAGTTGCGGACACCAGCCCGTTGTACTTAAAGTGGTATTGAGTTTTTACCCGACTACGGCAAAGCCAAAGGAGGGTTATGATTTTGACTGGCTATGTATTTCCATCAGGAATTTCTCAGTAGCAGCAGCCAGGGAGTTTGAATTTGTGCACGATTGGCCTCCAATCAAATTCAAACTCCTTGGCTATCACTACATAGTATAAAACAAAGTCGCTTTCTGTAACCCTATGTCCCTTTGTATGCTTAAATCTTTAAAACTACGCAATTTTCCAATTTTTATTTTACCACTTTTTCGGTGTGATTGATACACATATTGGTACCAAATTTCAGCTTTCTAGTGCTAACGGTCACAGAGATTAAGCGAGGATGGACGGACGGACAGACAGACATGGCGAAACTATAAGGGTTCCTTGTTGACTACGGAACCCTAAAAACCACAAAGGCATGAAGATAAAGTTAAAAAAAACCAGCTGGTTGCGTCCTCATAACCCAGATGTGGCTAAAACTTCGCTCACACAAAATTACTTCAACATTATACATGTAATTACTTAGGCTCGTACATACATCCATAGGGACAGTCAGCAACAGAAGTAGCTTAACATTTCGGAAATTAAAATATGTGACGGACAGGTCTCCAGTCTTCTTCCTAGCGTGTCGAAGGCAATCTAAATTGTGTCGGCCCAGAATTGGGTTACTAGTTATTATTTTTAATGTTTCAGAAGATTATTCTTTAAAATATTCCTTACTCTTTAATAACTTGTTAGTAAGGATTAATATCTAACGAATTTTTTTATTAAACAAGCTGCTTTGAAAATTTGAGTAGTGTTAATCTATGTGTGAAAACTTGCAGCACTTACAGTGGAAATTGTGTTTTACCTACTCCCCCGTTATTTTTTTTTTCTTTCATTGTGGGCTCCAAAGCAGTTACATTATTTCTCTGAGATTTCGTCGATTTATTGTCTTGGTAGTCGCCACTATCCCATTTGGACTTTGGACTTTCAGGAGTTGCACTGGTTTGGGAATAGCGTGGCGGGTTTTTCCCATAAAAAAAAATATTATGAACCTACATGGCAAAGTGCAAACGCGAATTTCTCGTGAAATAATTACGATTGCAACTTTGAGATATGACCTGTGAATGGATTCAAAATGTTAGTTTCGTTAAGTAAATTAAATTAAAATTGTAGGCGAAAATTGCTTCTAAACGTTCTTGTTTATCGTGTAGTTTTTGCCTAACCTGGTGTCACAATTTTTATGCGCTTGTGGGCCTTCGAATTGGCTTATCTTGGCTTATTATAGTTATTTTTGTATGGCTACATGCCATAGAAAAATGACTCTCAGGGATGTTGGTTGCCTCACGAATTTTTCCTTCACCAGCAAGTGATTAGAACAAGCACATGAATCCGTAAAATCAGAAATGCGTGTCTTGGGTTCGAACTGGTATACATACATATTAGTGCTGCTAACTGTACCTACCCACTGAGATCAACCTAACGTGACGGACGATAAGCAGCTCTACTTTGTATTTTTCTTTGTTTTTCATTTGTGAAATTGGTTACTGCTCCACTTAGTCTAGAAATAGCTATGTGTTTTCCATATGGGCACGAGATACGTGAACTTTTAACATTGAAACTATTCAGTCAGTAGCTTATTATGAGACGTTTCAAAATGTCGACAAAAAAGCCATCTGCCCAGACGTAGGACATAAAACTGAAAGTTTGTTCGCAATAAGATTTCGGCATCTATTTCTTACAAAGCTATAGTGAAAGCTAAGCCATGCTATTTCGGACCATCTATCTAACGAACCTATGAATTTCCCACAGCTGGGACACAGCCCTGCTACCTGTGAAAGTTAGTGGGCTTTACTCACCAAGCGACTGGTTTAAATTCCATGCACGGAATGATTCTTGAATTATTAGTAATGTTAGTATGACTTGTGGTCAGATTACACACGGAAAAATATTACCTTCCTCAAAAAAGTCACCTTGCAGTGTAATAATAAAAAAGGGAAAAAACCGACCAAAAAGAATTCATAATATCAAACGTAATCAATTTCTCACAAGGAAAACCAGACCGGTACCTACTCTGTAGACAAACATAACCTTTGCCTTACAAATTCAATTAGACACAAATAAAAGGAAAATAAATGGCTTTTATTTAATAATCATATTATATACCTTGATTCTATTTTGGTAGGAAATTATGTAAAAAGAATCTGTTTTTATTTAAAAATGGTTGGAAATTATCTTGTGTTGATATTGTCCTGTTTGAGCCTTCAGTTTCTTTCGATCTGACCAAAATATTGTGTTGTAAATTCTATGTAAGCTTATTGCCACTTGGGGGAAGGGGAGGGCAAACTTTTTTTTTTATTATTTCAATAAAAAGGGCTTTGTCACACATGCGATTATGCCGCCCTGGTTGGTTTTACAAATTTTAACAAATAGTGCTAAAACTAATTAAAATCTATTATTTAGGTAAATCATAGTAGCATAGCTAGTCTGTTAAGTGCTCTGGTTGAGTCAGACAGTGACGCAGCCAGAACACTGTTGCAATAACCTATTTCCCTAAGCCTATAACCTAATCTAAACCTAAATTCTTCGTTCAGAACACACTCCGTCAATATGTGATGAACATCATTTTTCATATTTGTTTTAATGTTTTCATTATTTTTGCCAGTTAATTTATCATCATTTCATCAATTGTGCTTAAGTATGTGTTGTATTAATATGGGTCAATGACCTGAAATAAAGGAATTTTATTTATTTATTATCATCAACGGAATTATTACAAAAATCACACTTATCTGTTGTTGATTTTGCCATAAGGTATAAAAGCTTATTACACGGTATGTGTCCGGAACGAAGTCTGAAAGCAATAACAGTGTCACTTCTATTCAACAACTGGTTATCTATCCACGGTGAGTTCAAGGGATGCGGCTGGATCGTTTTGTACCAGATTCCTTTATCTCGAGGATGGAAACATATTTTTAAAAGGGCAAACTTATTGCCATCAATTGGGTACAAATCCGGACTCCGTGACTGAAGAATGGCTGATGGCAACCCAATAGAAGTGTTATTAAGTTGTGCCATCAGCTCGAGCTGAGAATCGAACCCAGGACCTCGTGCTAAGCAGTCGCGCTTGCAATCACTCAACCAACGAGGCTCGAGCACGAGGCTTCTATAAGTCTTAATAAAAGCCATGGTTTTTAGAGCAAGTAAATATTTTTTTTTTTATTCTTTTATTAACTAAAAGGGGTTTTTATCCACATGGATATGCCAACCCCATCGTGCCTTATGAACTAACTTTACGCATATATTGGAAAATAACTATGTAGTAGAAAGAGAATCACTGATTCGACATCTTCACCAAGCTACACAATCTCTTTGCAATTGATGTAGGGTTTGCTAAAATATTTTGTACTAGTCCAACGTCCAGAGTGTTTAATTTAAATTCTCTAATCATCATCATCATCATTTCAGCCGAAAGACGTCCACTGCTGGACATAGGCCTCCCCTAAGTGTAATTTTTGCTTAGGGGGGTTTGCCATAATCGCCACGCTTGGCAGGCGGGTTGGCGATCGCAGTACGGTCGATACAAAAAGCACAGAGAACGCTGCTGCCCATTCTCTGGGACATCCCTTAGTCGCCTCTTACGACACCCACGGCATGATAGGGGATGGTGCTATTCTTTGCGTCCGACACCATACGGAACAATTCTCTAATCAGTGCTTCCCTTTCATTCTTTGACGAAGTATCTAAAGAGAAAGGCATTTGGTACAAAGTCATTCAGAACGAGCTTCCTCGCGTGTCTTGGTTCGAGGATACAAGTTTGGGTAGAAGCTATATTAAGTTAGCACTAAGGTTACGTTCTGGACACTATCCATCAGCAAAGTTTGCTTTCCTAATGAAAAAGGTCGAATCACCTTATTGTGAAATATGCAACAAAATTGAAGATGTGCAACATTTGCTGATGGAGTGTGTTAGGAGCAAGTATATATACTCTTACGATTTCAACCTATGGCTCCATGAGAATAAAGTCAATGATAGTCCAATTTTGGCAAGTATACACCCTTGACAGTGAATGATTGATAACCCTCTGCAGGAACAGTTTCACGGTGCTGAAATTATAATTCTTTCACTATTAAATAACATTTTTTCCAGCACACGTGGTACCAATATAAAACAAACGTTTGCTCATAACTTGCCAGTATAAACACAATAAAAACTGCTTACAACATGACAACTAAAAAAGCAGGGCACGAGAATCATATGTGGGGGAACTACTACAATTTTAATAGTAACATAAGTCTATATCTCTCCCTCAAGTTAAACAAAACCATAGAAACATCAAGCTAGAGTTTAGTTTTGATTGCCATAAAAATACTAAATGTTTCACGAAGTTTGCTAAACTGTCAACCGTTTGAATTAAGAAGTTGTCGCTTGAGTTGCGAACGCCTATCACGAAAGCTTAGTTCAAATTACTACACGTAAATTTATAAACAATCTGTAGGTATGTGTTAGGTTTTAGTGATAAGACCAGAGACAATTATTATAAGTAGATCTAGAGGAGTGGCGCTGTTTGTCTAAGAAAAGTGACAGCTAAACGTCAAAGTCATTTTATAATTTAGTTCCATTTTTGGCCGTATGTCATATAAGTCATATTCCACTGGTTTATATCAGGGATGTTGCGGATGCCGATTTTTTGACATCCGCGGATGCGGATGCGGATGCGAATGTTTAAGATAATAGATAAATGAAGTAAGAAAAAAATGAAGTAAAATAAAAATGAAGTACCTAGATATATTAAAACATTCTTTAGATTAGGTACTTTGTATCGATGGTGACATTGTTAATTAGCTAAATGCTAGACGCTGAAAAATAAAGAATTTTGTTAAAATAATAATAAACTTTACCTACAATAAAACGTATTACCGGTTTAACATAATGGAATTGACCTGACGATTGAAATAAGCTGAGCTAGGACTAAAGTAGTCTTAGATTAGTGTAACTAATATAAAGTTTTCCCATAAACAATTATTTACACACAATGATCACAATCACAACTCACGACAACACTCGAAATATCAATCTACACGTTAAGTAATCAACAGCGCAAACAAACACGTAATGATTTATTTACCGGAAACAAAAGATGCACCACAACAAACGCGTCGGATCTTGTCACCAATTTCTTCGCTCCCATTGGTCATTGTCATTTGTCACAAGGGAAACGGCACGCGCCATTCGCCGGCCGGCCTCGCCCAATTTCTTTCTTGCCGCAACTTGTATGACATTCGCATCCGCATGAATATCCGCATTGATTATTGCGGATGCGGATGCAGATGTCCAAATCTATGCGGAAGCTCCGCATTTGCGGATGCGGATTCGAATATTCGCAACATCCCTGGTCTATATGAAGAATGCGAGGTGCAGATTGAAATTTATGTAATGAGCTATGTTAATATGTTAGCGGGTGTGTACCGTATTCGCAAGTCACTGTGTTTTATTTGGATCATGTGAGTATGTGTGTGTGCATAGGGGTCGTAACTTTTCCCCTTTGAAGTATGTTTCGGCTTATTGTTGTAGTATATTGCTTTAAGAGTTGTTTTGGTTGTGTGTTGTAACGATTTTCGTTCTTTTTTATGTGTTCAGTAAGTCAAAGAGATGGATTATTCACAGATTTGAGTCTCGTTCTCGAAAGAACTGGTTGCAAGTAGAAGTTTATTAAAAGAAGAATTCTCTTCCGAGTTTGGTTACTATGTCGTTAACAAAATAATCGTAATTTACATCTAAGGTCTCTAAGCTATTTTAAAACAGTAATAATAATTTCAAACACATCGTGAGAAAACAATATGTTCAGAACGAAATATCTTAGAAATGTGACATTTCTCCATACCATTCTGTCGTTTTGTATGGTTTTGTCATAACATACCTCGGAAAGCACGTTAAGCCGTTGGTTCTGGGTGTAATTTGTACATGTTTGACAGTCGGAACGAGTACTCAGAAACCGAAAGTATGTCTTACCAAGGGATATCATGTTACCCACTTACTGAGTTGTGGAGCTCAGATAAGCAGTCGCTTAATGTGAAATACTGGTACTCAACTGCATGCAACATAGTGTGGGCAAAGGTTAGGCAGATGATGTATGATGATGACATTAGTAACCATGCCATGTTTAGACTCATCATAATTCAGACATCACCTACCAACATGTCCTAGGTCACGAAAACGTCAAGAACAACTTTCTACGTCCTTCATTACATATTCTTTACACTTGTTTCTACCTTGATGAATACTAATGCGGATTTTTTGTGGTTGGCAGACTTTTGGTTTTCACAGGGAATAACTGACATAATCATACATTAGGATATAAGTGCAGATTCAGAAAGAAAATAATTTATGTACGTATAATTTTTATCAGCGAGAGTTCGATTGTAATAATATTTATATGTCTAAAAAAAATATATAAAATTACTTAAGGATCGAATGAGTGTTTAGTTGTGTATTTACTTGAAATGAGTTCTAGAAACCCCAATTTGAACTCTAAATTGAACGGGTAAGACTACATATATTACCTATACGCTAAGATACCGAGTAATGATGCTTCAAATCAGTTTCAATTTAAACGTAACACCGTCCAATATGACTTTATCTCAAAATGCCTCAGAGCTCATACAACCGCTTTCTCTAAAGTCTAGCTCGCTTAGGTACAAAATAATGAAACCAATTTAGTAAAGACCATCACTAGTCTAAATAATAATAATCAACACTTATTAAAATCCGAGACCGTGGCCAAGGCGCTTATCCACTCAGTATTTATTACAAAACACTTCATTTTTAACCTTGCAACTCAATTACTTAAAGTGATGATAGTCGTAGAATAATAAACGAGTGCGAATTTATTCGCATTAAAATTCATAAACAGTGTTAAAGCGAATTTAATTTTGCGTGTCGATTTAATAACAAGTTGGTTACCCATTGATTTGGTGCATGTTCACTTTTGGTTTTAGGTTTTTGCTGTGATGTAAATCTATATAAATAATAAAAAGAGAAGGCCTGACTGACTGACTCATTAACGCCCAGCCCAAACCCTTGGACCTAGAAAGCTGAAATTTTGCACAGAGGTTCCCTTTATAATGTAGACAAGGAATAAGGAAGGATTTCGAAATTCAACAGGGAGTTAACCCTTTCGCGGGCAATACTATTTACACCTCCGATTTTGGTTTCATTTATTCCAACCATTGTAAAATAACATGGGTAAAACAATACTAATACATTTCCCCCCCTTGCTAATCCCCCCTTCTTTTTTTGGGCTATGGTAATATCTTTGCCAATGCCCGTTTGTGACTTTTTATTTGGCAAATTAATTGCCAATGCCCAGTTTGATTTTGTAAATTTTTTGTTGCAAGTGCCTTGTTTCACATAATTTCTTAAGTATATTATTTCTCCATCAGGGACATTCACTAATTCAACAATTTCCATACTACTTAGGGGTATTTGACGTTGGATTTTTCCCGGCGGCATCTAAAAGAAAAAATAAAATCGGGCATTGGCAACTATTTATCCACAACAAATAATTTATCGAGCATAGGCAACTATTTTGCCGTCTATTTAGAGCAAACGCAATATCAAGTTTTCTTTATCTTAAAAGGTATTATAAGTGCATAATATAACGAAATATTACATTTATTCAATAAATCAGATCAAGAGCTAATAAAAAACAAGTCGTTACTTACATTTTACACGGTAATTTTCTTGATTATGATGGATTTAGGTTAGAACACCGAAAAACAGCCTCACATTTTGCACGTCGTCACCAATATGTCAAATATTTCTTTTGTCAATTTGATTGATGGATTTCAAATTGTTGTAACAATATTCTAAGAGATGTAGTTAGCTGTCTATAGTTGCACAGCATTAATATACTTCATACATTTTGGCGCAACTTTTAAAAATTGGTTTGGCAACTATTTTGCCAATGCTCGCGAAAGGGTTAAATAGGGGATGAAAGTTTGTATGGAAAATCGTCATTATCACGCGGGCGAAGCCGCTGGCAAAAGCTAGTATAATTTAACACAACGCCTGTAATCCCCGAAGGGCTAGTCAGAGATGTAAGCCCACATTACACCACTTACCTATATTTAAGGCCCACCCATTTCTAAGGGGGCGAACGAATTGCTATCAATTCTGGAACAGATTCAAACTCCTCGACTGCTACTGAGAAATTCCTGATAGGAAACCGAACCCAGGATGTCACAGTGAATCGAACTCAGGATGTCACAGTCACGATTGCGATCACTAGACCAACGAGTCACTCAACGAGTTATGTAAATACATATTATATGACATATTCGGGGGAAATTTATAAATTAATAACATAATACCGGAAGGATCATTGGCAAAACCGGTTACTAATATGTCTGATATTATTAAATGCGCTTGATATTGTGCATTAACATTTTAGTTTCAAACATTTATTAACAAATAATTATGTTTCTGGAAAAAAAATGAACATAAAGTGCACTTATGCTACAACTTTTAATGAAGTTTTTATAAATACCAGCACAAATCATTCTGAAATCATCTTTATTAACAGAAAACTTAAATTGATATTTATTTAAGCGATAGAAACAAGGATTCGTATAGATTGTAGATAATTTGATGATAAACAACTAGCCTGTAGCGGTTGATATTCCCATTAGACAATGGATTATAGCTTGTCGTTAAGATCCTGAAAGTTTAACTACACTATCAACAGCTTTGAGGGTGAAAAGGGCCTTCTGTAGCAAAATTATAAATACGAAATTAAACTTCAAACTTATTAGAACAATTTCAAGTCTCCATAGTTCCATAGGATTCACTGCGCTCCAAGTTTTTATTGACTAAAAATTATATATATACCAAAATGGTTCTAGGTGCTCCAAAATAATATAAGTAGAGTCCGCCTTAAGTTGTTTGTTATGTACCTACCTATATGTTACCAGCCAAACCCGATTTTAGGCAAACTAGTTTGTCCTAGGCGAAACAGTTTTTTCGTGTCAGGAATTCAGGATACACGAACTCAAACAAAGCAATTAAACTACACCTAACCCGGATGATGATGTAACCACCACTGGGCCACTGCTGTTCTCACAAGCGATGAAGCAACAAAATAGCTGTGAAAAGACTGCAGTAACTCTTTGAAAAGGTCAACTATTGTAAGTGGCTTCTTCATAAAAACTAACTTAAACAAACAAACAAATAAGCCACATAGTTCTTCACAAAGTTGCTAAAGAAAACATGTGCAATACCGTCAAACGACCCCTAAGGTCACACAAACAGGTTATGCCGACATCGCATACGATTTCAAAAGTGTTTAAGCAATTCTGCTGAGTTTGGTAGGGCCCTAGTTGCAATGTTTGGCGAAGCTCGGAAGCGACGAATACCTATGCCTATAAATGTCACAGTCAAAACTCTTAATCAGTCACTTTTGACCGGTCAAAACTATTATTAGGTGGTTTCTGTTTTATTTCTCTACTAAACTAAATAACCTAAATGTCGTTAGGAAACTTATTAGGTTTGTTAGGTTTTTTTTTTGACCCTTTGGATAACCTTGTACGATAGCTTTTTTTTTTTGTTGGGTGGAAAATCATCAAATGACCCCCCCCCCCCCCCGCTCTTGGGCAGAGCGAAGGGGAGTGTCAGACTTCTACTGACTAAAAACCGAACCCATGTTCCTTCTTTGCCCTTGCGCCGAGGCCACGTCATCTAGTACAAAAATCCGCGGCCCCGACGGGTTGTACGATAGCTAACATTTACTTCATTAGAATAAACGCGTTTTAGCACAATAAGGGTTTTGACTGAAACCAGTCAAAAGTAGTTTTGACTGATTAACAGTTTTGACTGTGACATGTATATGTAGATAGATGCACATATATGTTTGTATCGCGACGGCACGTGTAAACTCTTCCGTGCACTGGGGTGTGAGAAATAGGGTGGAAAATTCATCGCATTATACTATAGAAAAAGGAGGATTTTTAGAACAGATAGATGTTGTCTGGTAAGCTACTGCACGACATTAATTGTCAGATTACTATCATCCCCGTCGGGGATGCAGGTTGTTCGAAAAAGATACGGGCTCGGTACAAAGGGCTAAGAAGCAACATGGGTGGTTTTTAGTCAGTACAAGTCTGACACTCCCTGCCGCAATGCCCAGAGTGTGAGAGTTCCCAGCCCCATCGTCGTCTGCCCAGTCTTTTCCCAACTATGTTAGGGTCGGCTTCCATTCTAATCGGATACAGTTGAATACCAGTAATTTACATGAAGCGACTGGCTATATATCTGAACTCCACAACCCAGTTAGTTACCCACACAACAACCTATGATTGGTTGTCAGATTTTCGGGCCACTGACTGACTCATCATTCATCATTTCAGCCATAAGACGTCCACTGCTGGACATAGGCCTCCCCCAGGCATTTTTGGGGGGGTTTGCCATAATCGCCACGCTTGGCAGGCGGGTTGGCGATCGCAGTATGGTTGTTACAAAGACACAGAGAACGCTGCTGCCCATTCTCTGGTAAGTCCCTTAGTCGCCTCTTACGACACCCACGGGAAGATATGGGATGGTGCTATTCTTTACGTCCGACACCACACGGAACTGACTACCTTGAAATATTGTAAAGATCTACAAATGATAGGCATGGAGGAAATGGTATGTAATGTATGGTCACCCAGCCACACACCAACCTAGGCAATCGTTGCTTAACCTGAGATTATCAGAGCATCAACTGTTTCGAGCTACTCTTGTAGCTGACAACAAGATAAGTCAGCTGGCTGTCTTTTGTTTTTCTTATCAGTCATCGAATGCACTTTTGAAGCATTGCATTGTCTGCATTGTCTTCATTTTTATGGTTACGTGAAAAAAAAATGTGTCCAATACTTTTGGAAATCTATCTGACGGAATAATTGCATGTCCATGCCACTCCATGCAACGTTGAAATTCAATTTGAAAACTAGTTTAATTCGTTCGCAAAAAACAGTTCGTTGTGTTCATACATAGTCGCAGGCCTGGCCTGCCTGTAGTTACAAAATATAGCTAGTAAGTGCGCCCGACTGTCGCCTAGGCCGACAAATTAACAATTCTATTGCACTCAGACCTTGTCGCGATAGTGATGTGCAATCGTCTGCGACGGAGAATCGTTGATACCGATACCAGGATTTTATTGTTGGTTTTATTATGTTTGACGTCATTATAATCAGAGAAGTTTTATTTATTACAAGACTGTTGATGAATCAAAATGAACTGCTTCGCAGGGCTGGTAAAACATCTAGTATTTTCTTATTTTAATTATTTTTTTCTGGGACCCAAATGGATAATAATAATAATAGACCGAATATATAGCTTGGACCCTGTTCCCAATAATAAAGGGCTTAATTTTTTTTATATTTTTACATGTTTTATTATTGTTTTTATAGGAAATATTTAAAAATGTATGAAATATGTTTACACATGGATAAATGGAATAATAAACGCCTTTTCTGTTCTACTGCTAGGCAAAGGCCTCTCCCTCATTCCTTCCCAATTATCTTGGTGTTTCATGGACCTGCCACTGTGTGGCGTTGCAGTATAATACAATTTTATTTTATTTTATGAACTTAGTAAAAAAACATATAGGTGACATATTAGATAGGTACGCAAATCTTCTAAAAATATACATAAAAGGTCATCTAAACCACTCCGGTCGTAGCAAAATAGACCTACAAGTATCAGCATCATCAACCTATATTACTTTTTTCGTCTCCTAATCTATTCAAGTATGCAGCGAGGAATTTATGCTGACCAAAAACAAAGATTGCTTCACAACATAAAATGTTTTTCGTATTACACAACTTCTAATTATACGTTTTGTTAGTATAAACAACATACATGACCTTGCAATTATTAATATATTAACAAATCGTCGCTCCTTTCGTACTTGTAAATTAGATTTATAATGATGAAATGTACAATTTTGGCGTCGATACCAAAAAAGATATGAGGTTTTTTTCAAGGCATGCAACTGGTTTACAGTTTTTATATGGAAATCGGGTATACGATTTCCATATTTAAAAACTGTTTTTTTTTTCATCAAAAAGGCCTCTAGGCTCATTTTATAAGCAGTATAAATCTTATCTTATCTCTTATCTTCTTTTTTTAAAAAGGCAAACGTCTAGGATCGAATAGGTAAAGTTTCTTTGACGTTTTTAATATTGGTAGACCATAAACTATCAAAAATGCTTACACAGGTGAATTCTATTGCCCATTCTTGTGACAGATGTCTTGTGATACTCGTTGAGATGGATTGGCTGGTTTTATTTATGGATAAACAAAATTCTAATATCGAGATAAAAGAACCGGCCAAGTGCAAGTCGTACTACGTCGTACCATTGCACAGTGGTCTCGGTTCCTAAGAAGGGCTGTCATAGGGGTTGCTGGTCGGATTAAAATTGAAAGAATATTTTTTTTTTACTTTTTTTTATGATTGGTTTAATTTAATTTATTTTTTCGTTTTGTTTTTTTTTGTTTATTTATTTATTTTTTTAGTTTATTTTTTATTTATTGTTTATTGGTTTTTCTTATTTTTTTTTATTGTTTACTGATATTGTCTTCGATCAATAATAGTACTAGATTAAGCATCAGGAACAAAACTAAGTCGCTCAAGTGGCCACGTTTGCACACACGTAAACATCTACATAGCATCTTAGAAAAAAGTTCAATATTATCAACAACTTCAGATGATTATAAACCTTAACACTTAAACATAACGTTTAATTATCATTGTAAAGTATATTTATATACGCCCTTTCATCGGAGAAAGATTAGAAGCAAAACATTTTAAATGTCGCTCCAAAGTAAAAAGTCATCAGTACAAAAATATTCATTCTAAAATGAAACTTAAACTCTAAGCATTTTGTGTACAATGTCGTGCTTATTCTATTGCGGAACTAGCGTTCCCTGTTCAAGAACATGATACAATAGTTGGTGCGTTGTAGCAAACATTGGCCAAACAATTATAATATTCGCTGATTTAATTGTATTTACAGTTTAATTATGTTTAAATATTATGAAAAAGCACATAATGATATTAAATTACCGAAAAAAAGATATTCCTTCCAAAACCTTGGTGTTACGGTGGTTATTTAAGCAGTTTCTGAACGCATACTGCGGTATTTTGACGTCTTAATGTTGGCTATGATTGGACCATACTGATTTGAAATAAGACCACAAATACGTTTGTGGTCTTATATTTCGGGCCGTTTTTGAAGCGCTTAACGGGAATCTAGTACATTATTGATCGAAGGATATTGTAAACTAAATCTCTCAAGTAATGGGTCTGGATATTATCAGTGTCCGGTAAAGAGTCGGCTAGCATTCCAAAGACTTCACTAAATCTCATTTAAATTATCTGCCTCATTTTCATTATTCGTCGCAGATAACCAGGTATTTAGAACAACCAATCGAGGAAAAGAACACTTGTAGGTGGTCCCAGAATAAAAAAAAACAAAATTACCTACAAAAATACCTAAGTTACCTGCATAATAGGTACCTAAATTTACCTGCATACGACCTAGTCCTTTCAATTACCTATAGCAATCCTCGGCGCACTTATTGGCGCACCTAGACGTTAAAGTTTTTGAAACTAGACAAACAAGAGATTATTTTGATATACGTTTCATCTTTGGCAATTCGTTCCTTCCTAAGTAAAAGTCTAATTGAATATGGGAAAGCTACAAAAAACAAAGAAAATGGAAGAGTCTCTTTGATGGTGCTGGTTACCGAAACTGACAGGGTTAAAGTAAACACAACATGATTAAAAAACTCCGACATACCTTCATTTTGAATATACATGGCACAACAATATCATAAACAATCAATTTCCACGAAAAACAACACCTTGAAAAAAATAGAAATTTCGGCGAAAATATAACGCTAGTATGCACTTACCTATGTTATGTTACCACTTTGGGTGCACAAAATTAAATGTTCTATGTATGTTATTGTAATTTCTTTTATACCTGGGGGTAGAAAGGTTATTTGTCTATCCTGTAACGATAAATGACATCATAATTTGAACATCGGCATTCCAGCCCTATGGCCTATGGGCGGGACCACTGTGCATTGTAGTAGATATTGAGAGACTTTCCATGTTATTTAAGCACCATAGACTTCTTATTGGTTTTCCTGTAATCTATAACTGTTGAACTAATTTCTGTACTTTTTTTCAGAATTTTAGGCTCAGTAGTTTCGGAGATAAGGGTGAATGGTCGAACAGACAGACAGAAAGACAGTCAGACACATGAGTGATCTTACAAGAGTTCCGTTTTTTCCTATTGAGGTACGGAACCCTAAAAGCAAAGCACAGCTCTTTATCTGTATCTTAATTTTAATCTTTGACTTAATTTTCCTTGTTTACGATACCCACCACAACCCCACCCCAAACACAAGTTAAATCCTACATTGGGTGCCAGAGTTCATCGAAAACACCCGTTTCCTAGTTGTAAAACTCCTTTGTTAAAATGTTACATAAGTGTTTCTTGTCCAATTGAAGATAATAAATATACTTTTTTTTTTCATTCCCATTTTACGTCTTTCCTTATTTAAACTTAGTTCAGTATTTCTAAACTAGTCCACACATTAAATGCGACAGTAACTCTATTTGTTTGTTTGTTACGCAGTAAATAGCTGATCGGTTCGTATTGAAATTTGGTAAGGAGATAGATTATATCCTGGGGATGGACCTAGGCAAACTTTTAATTCATTCACACAAGAAAATTTCGCGCAGAAGTCACGCAACTATTATATTATAAAGTTTACTAGCGAGCGAAACATGACCTTCTCCAATATTTTCTATTTTTAGCTTGGTTTTAATTTATCACATACATAATCTACTACCTACTCTAAATTAATTAGTAATGCATGCACAAAAACAATATATTTCATAACAAACAACCTACTTTGTTTCACACGTTGTTATTTGCCAATTACCAGTGCTACTGAGTTGGTAATTATGTTTTTAAGTTTATTAGGTAATTGAGTTTATTTTTACGCGATCATTCTTATCTATGTATAAGGTACCTATGTTTAATTGAAACTAAGAATTTAAGAGCTTCATAAAAACATTAGTACTTTTATTTTTGTAACTTGGTTCCTTGTCTGATGGACATCCTACTAGTATTATCGAAACTTTGTGAGGATGTATGGATGTCTGTCACTCTGTCACGTAAAACGTTACGATCCGGATTTGGATGAAATTTGGCACCCAGGTAGTTTATAATATGGATTAACACATAGGTAGGATTATTCTGCGGAACCTCCACGCAGGCAAAACCAGCGGGCATAAGCTAATAGTTGAACGTAATATATATCATATTCATCCTTTGTTGTATATGTTTTTCTCAGATAAATAAATATATTACATAGTTCCGTTCTTAAATCTATGGTTCTATTACTAGGCCTCAGGCGGAGGCTGGCGGAGGTTGGGCCTTCCCACTATCATCATAGAACAAAATTTTACAAACTGGTGGAGGTCACAAAACATTCGTCATTCAGTATTCGACTCTAGGACATAACAGTGTCCTCAAAATATTTTCTGTCACCATTTTAGGATATTAATCACCATAAAACATAATGGAACATTGATCTTCTACAAATTCTTTTGCCCGTCACGTCTTGCTAAGTCGTCGTAATAGATCGATTGAGCTACCAACAATGGGGACCGATTTAAGAAAACCCTACTCATTGTGTTCCGGATACTTTTGTACGAAAATTTGTCATTGCGATCGTGAAATATCGGACGCTTTCATACAAAAATAGATGATTTATCGGTCCAGTGATCTTGATAATCGAATATTGTAATTTTTTTCTTCGCAAAAGCTTGATACGGTCCTCTCTTTTTAGGGAAAAAGTAGCCTCTAACAAGGCACATTCGACTTTTTAAGATATTTTTAGGTAAGCAATACTTTTCCGTTTAATAAACCTACCCTAACGTCACGCCTGTAATCCTGGACGGGTTAGAGTCCAGGGATGGCGAACCATGGCACGCATGCCATTGATGGCCATGTTGCAGAATATTTTAGGCACGCCACTGAATTTTTAACCATATTTTCAATTATGCCTTCGAGTCATTATTTTCAGAGATGTATAACTTAAGATTCGATTAGAAACCGTTTGTTAGAGGAGTCCAGTGCAAGATGAATACCAATGAGAATTACACGTAGAATTGAAACATTTATTACGACATAGGTCAAGTTTTTTCTTTTTGGTAGCAAAGAAAGAGCTTTTAGTTGAAAATATTTATTTTAATTCTCGGCCACTAAAGTGCACTCATTTGACGGCACGTGTAAGGTTTCAATAAACATTTCTTTAGAAAAAATGGCACGTCGATCCATAAAGGTTCGCCATCCCTGGGTTAGACAGTACTTACGCCCGCATTTCGCCAGATATGTTTAAATCCCATGTTATGTAATATGAGACGAGCCTATTGCCATCAAAATCAGCGACCACTATACCAACGAGGAAGACCAAAAAAAAACTAAATAAATTATGGAAAAAAGTAGCCTTGCATGACCCATTCGACTTGTTAAGAGTTTTTTGGTAAGCAATACTTTCTCAGCTTAACTGTATCAATAAATCCTAAAATAAATCTTTGGTAGGTACCAAAACAAGATTTGTAACAATAAGTTAAGGTCAAAAGTAATAGTTTGGGGTGCCCTTGCTGGTGAAATATGCCTCGATGGAAGGTCGCTCGCAACTAATGGAAAATGGTGAAAAGCCTTGACATCGAATAACTTTTGGTGTTGTTAATTAGTGACATATTCGTATGGCACGTGCGTATTGTATTGAAATTGGGGAAATTTTGAAATTAATTGCTTTGTTTGGAGCCTTATTTGTATTGTGATAAGGTTTCCTTTTGGTAGTGGAGTAGGAAACCATACATTCATTACTCGGAAACTACATAGTAGTTTAGTCTTGCGACCATCTACGTAGGAATTAGGATATATAACAACAACAACATTCATTTATTTTCAGGCAACTTTTGCCCACAAATTACGTTCAGCTGCAGGAGGATACAAATGAAACCGATAAAATTTGCCTAAAAGAATTTAATTAATATAATAAAATGATTACAATGAAATCGGTAAAACTAGGATACGCGACAAATTGTTCGATGTGAGAAACCATACACTAAATCAATATCGGTCACTGCTATTGCATAATCTTCGATCCCACGCCATGAGATTGCTGAGTAGGCGATTCGCACGGTCCAGGGCGGGCGCACTGCGGTAGGTCATTGTCAATGCGGTAGGTATTAGTCATTGCCTTAAGATTTTAGGGTTCCGCAATTACGACATAAATACCTTATAGACTAACATACATAATTATGATATAATACAATATTTGTTAGTAAATAGACTACGAATTGCAATCGCTACTTACTATTTGGCTTTCGTACATCTTTCACGGGTGAAACCAGCGCTCTGTGCTGTGGTTAATAGCACCGCTTCATGTTGTGTGGACAGTCCACACAACATGAAGCACACAGCACAGAGCGCTGGTTTCACCAGCAATGCGATTGCAATTCGTAGTCTATTTACTAACAAATATTGTATTATATCATAATTGTGGTAACCTGCTGGTCGGTCACGATGTACAAGCTGATAACTTTGTAGCTTGGTTCCGTCCTGTAGTATATTATTTGTTATGCGTTGTATTTTTTTATTGTTTTTTTTGTATGCACGTCATATTGTATCCACGACAAAAATTATTTCTTTTTTAACTGACTTCAAAAAAGGAGGAGGTTCTATGTTCGTGTGTATGTATTTTTTTTAATGTATGTTACTTGATTTCTCCCCCATTTGTGGACCGATTCTCAAAATTCTTTTTTTATTTTGAAGATTATACTCCTGAGGTGGTCCTATTTTAATTTGGTGAAGATCTGGTGCTGATCTTCAGAGATATACAATGGAACTCTTCAAAAATAGATGGCAAATCTGTCGTAATTGCTGGAACCGCTTGGATGTTTATTGAATATACATTATCATGACGTAACATCACGCCTATATGCTCTGAGGGGGTATGCAGATGTGTACAATACACATTTTTTTTTATGTATGTTCACCGATTTCTCCCCGATTTGTAGAGCGATTCTCAGTTCTTTTTTCTGACACTATACAAGTATTCGCATCTAGCAGCTTCTGAAGTCAGTGGCAAAAAAAGCAAAATTAAAAATGTCCGTCGGGGGCTGCCATTAAATGAACTAGTTTTGCAATGTTCAGCTCCCGACGGACATTCTTGGGTTTTTTAAGGTGGGTGTTTTATGTTATTTTATCCTTTTTTCAATTAATTTTTAACAAACACTGTTTTAAGCTTTCACGGTTCATAACTATATTTAAAATGTCACATAGACATCAAACAAACAAAAAACAAACTCAAAACAAATAAAAATCACGGAAGATATCCCGTAAGTGACATTTTAAATATAATTTTTAACAGTCGTGGGTTTTTTCAAAATTTTTAATTTTGCTTTTTGTTTTAAACTTTTTTTTAACTTTTTATTTTTATTTATTTATCTAAGAACATGCACCAATCAAACCTAAACCCATAACTGAAAACTGAATCAAAATCGGACTTGTAGTTTTGGAGAAAAATGGCAACTTTGATTTGCACAAAAAATGTTTGCTGCAGCGCCCCCTGGTGAGTTGTCACCGTAACACCTGTCATCAAACATGCACCAATCAAACCCAAACCCATAACTGAAAACTGAATCAAAATCGTACTTGTAGTTTTAGAGAAAAATGGCAACTTTGATTTGCACAAAAAATGTTTGCTGCAGCGCCCCCTGGTGAGTTGTCACCGTAACACTTATCTAAAAACATGCACCAATCAAACCCAAACCCATAACAGAAAACTGCATCAAAATCGGACTAGTAGTTTTGGAGAAAAATGGTAACATGTATTTGCACAAACACACAAACAAACAAACAACCTCTCACCCCAAACGCATATACCGTCTCCGTTCCGTCGTGGGTAATAAAAAAACCCAAATCAAACAAACAAATGTCACCGACTTCAGAAGCTGATTTTTCTGCTGAAGTTTATTTTTCACTTTTGGGTGTTTTAGAAGTCGGTTGTTTTTTTTTGCAAAAAAGTTTTTTTTATTCATTCGCTAATAAAACGCGTTCTCAAACCACATCCCACGAGAAAAGCAGTGTCATAATCTCTTATGGAGAGGGCGAAATCTTACATAGCATTGCTCATCATTTATCATTCTGATTTAACAAATAGACAAAGTACGGTAGTAAATTAGTTATTCATGAAATTCTGCGCCATACGATAGAAATGTCATTAAACTTTAATGGTAGATTAGTAATGCAATAAAATGTTTACTAGCATCGTAATTTCAATACTCTGATTTAGAAGAGTGTATGTGTGTACCATCCATCCACCATCGAAAGAGATACCGCGGGCCCGAACACAAAGCGCTAAGAAGGAACATGGGTGGTTTTAAATCAGAACAAGTCTGACGCTACCGCTCCGCCCAAAGCGGAAGGAGTCATTTGATGATTTAACAAACTCCGGAAAAAAAAGGAAATACTTAAATTACTCTTTTTTTAATAATATCCGAAAGTTCAAGCTTAAGATCGAGAGAGGCGTCTACCGTGCCTAGATATACATATTTGCTTTCATCAATATTGGAAACATTACCTACCTTTCAGCCGAAAGGTAACCGTATCTATTTCAGTTTCTTCATACCTTAGCGTGTTCCCTTCGTCTCGATCTAGAGGCACTTAACCCTAATAGAATATCTCATTTTTTTGTAACGTAGGTACCTACAAATAAAAACTGAGTGAAGAATTTGAAGAAGATACTTGTAGGTGTGGTAAATAAGGCTAAGTATCACAATATATTTTTTTTTTTCAAATAACTTGGGAAAAACGTATTTGGTCTAGGTATCTGATGTTTGTTGGGAACTTTTTTTTTGGAGTGTGGTAAATCATGAAATGACTTCTCCCGCTCCAGGCGGAGCGCAGAAAGGAGTGTCAGACTTCTACTGACTAAAAACCACCCACGTTCCTTCTTAGCCCTTTGTGTCCGTAGCCGCGGTATCTCGAACAACCCGCAGCCCCGACATACAGGGTGTTTGTTAGAAACTACTTCGTTGAGCTATTGGTCATTAGCCGCTACTGTGGAGCAATATGTCCTGAATTCGATTCGGAGAGTTAGTCGGGTAAGCTAGTCACACTATTCTCAAACCACTGCAACTCCTGGAAGCCAGAATCAACAGTGGTGACCACTGGAAAAGCGATGAGACAATGAATCGTGTTTTATTGTCTCGGCGCCCAGAGAAACAATGTACTGTCTTGGATCCCGCAACGAAATTAATGAGAAAAGAATAGCGGAGGAGTAGGAAAAGCATAATTTCCACTTCCTTCCATGTCAGCAGGAGATAGAACAAAACAAGGTCAATAGGCACAAGGAGCCTTTTACAACTGGGAAAAACCGAGTTGCCTAGTACCAAGGATAAATACAAAATACTTATCATAAATATTAATGGACCCTAAGTTGTGGGCCGTTATACTTGATCATACCAATAATAAGTAGATCTTTATTCAAATTACAATTCTCATTAAGTTGTGTATTTTGTATTATTTTTCTTGAAAATGGTAACAATATGTAACTTCTAAAAAGATAAAGTAGGTAAGTGTTTCACGTTGATCTTTTTGTGTATTCTATAATAATGTATTTTTTGTAAACGTTTAAAGAACATCAAAACTTTACTTCCACGGTACCAAATCGTCAGTAATTATTTTCCCATCAAAATCAACGCAGTGGAAACTCATTCTAAATAATGTTTTCTATCGTGCTCTTTGTAAAATAAAACAGTTTGTTCACAGTATTTTACTAGGCTTACCATGCGGAATTTGAGTTGTGGAGGTCAGAAAAGCACCATGCTGAAATAGGGGTCTGTTCGCTTCGTACAAGACCTATTATAATTATCATATCAGTTAGTTATACAGTATGATAATATAGAACTGACTTTTATTACCTTTGTTTACTTTATTCATATTATTTTTTTTTATCCTAAACACATTTTCTTTCTTTCTCTCATATTTTACTCCTGGTAATAGTACATTACTGCAGAATCCAGTAAGTAAGCCTTCCTGGCCAAGTATGAGTTAACCGGACCGAACCGCAGGTGAGGTCTGGTTATATACGAGGCCAGGATGGCTTTCTTACTGGTTGAGGTTTGTATAATGCTTTTCTCAAAAATTAAAGAAAGTTTAACAACAAATTCGTTTAATTAATATTGAAGGTTACATTCATATGTGAAAAACACAATTGCACTTTTTGGCCGACCCGGGAATCGAACCCAGGACCTCACGCTCTGCAGTCGAGCTTGCGACCACTAGACCAACGAGGCAGTTTAGGAAACAACTTTAGAAAAATCACATATAGCACTTTTTGGCCGACCCGGGAATCGAACCCAGGACCTCACGCTCTGCAGTCGAGCTTGCGACCACTAGACCAACGAGGCAGTTTAGGAAACAACTTTAGAAAAAACTTTTTAATAAACTGAAATTACTAAATACAATCATAAAATCCCACACTATACTTCTACAACATTACTAAGTACAAAACGCAACGTATAAAATGGCTGTTTAAGGTTCCAAAAATATATGTATCTCATAAAATGTCATACCAAAAAGAGAGATAGATATATATTTGGAACCTCCCTTCTATAACCATGTTATAATGGCTAAACTCTAATCTGTGTCTGGTACTATGTTTTTTTTTCTAAACAGATCTAAAGAGGATGACCTAGTGTCCAGTAAGTAAATTACATACTTACTTACTGGACAGTATGAGATTCCAAGTTTAAAATCTCGCTTCTTACTGGACAGTTGTGAATAAGTCTCCGGTAAAGTTCACTTTCTGGATACTTTTTAGAGATGTTATGACAACATTACATACCATTTTTGAGAAAAATACTTTACTGTTAGCTGTCCCAGCCAGCACACAAACGAAAGTTGGCTATTCCAAAACAAAAGTTATTACTGTGAAAGCAAGCACTCTATTTTACAATTTCTTACTGACCCGTAACTGATACCACCATTAATCAATTAATACCGATACCACCATTCCCGGTATCAATTAACCACACATCAATCACACGTCCCATCCCTACAGAACATGACAACCACACGTCTATTTAAATAGTTTACATCAATATCATATAAACTTTATGTCACAGCAATACAGCATAAATTATTTTAACGAGCATCAATTTACTTGAAGATGGTGCTACAGGACGTAAACCGTGTTTATTGTTAGTCTGTGAATGTTAGTGGGACACACGTTTGCGTTTGGGTTTGGGTTAATCACTTACCTTGAGTGCGATAGAATAAGTAAATAGGTACTAACGATACTGAGTAGACCTTTTGTTGTAGATTAAGATTGACCCGGTTATCGAGAAAGTAGTATCACACCTGGTTGTGTATTAATATTACAAAAACCTAAAAAAGTTGTCTAATGATCACCTCACTAAAAAAAATGTCTACCTGCTAATTACAAAATACGGAGGTCATTCGTGAGTCAAAAAACTAACGAAAGTTTCTTCAAAGAACAGTTTTTGTCAACACCAGCTGCTCAATGTAGAATCATCTCTTTTTACCCGACTGCGGCGAAGCCCAAAAGGAGGGTTACGTGTTTCTCTTCTTTTATATATCTATGCAGTCTGTGTTCTTCCTTGGTAGTGTGGGTGTTTATAGAGAAAATGTCCTGTTGGGCAAAAACCCTCTATGTACACATGGCGACACATCAAGTTATATATATATTACCAATATAACATGGCTTCGCTTTGTATAGACACACTTTACTTTACCTTTTATTTCTGCTACTAAGGGCCGACTTTTGAAAGGAGTCGCTTCCTTATGCAATACAATAACAATACCATGAGTCTTTGATCAACTGGACCCACTGAAAATGGACCCGCAGGATAAGTCAAACAAAACACATTTTAAATTGTTTTTTTTTTTTTCATAGTTTTAATGTGGGTTCAGTAGCAAGCGGGTCCAGTTGACCAAAGACTTGCTAAGTCTGCCGTTTTGTTAAAATTTATCGTAACATGACTATTGCGAAATATACCTCTTAACCTCGACCACGCATGATGAAAAGCGACAGATGAGGTCTATGATGGAACGAGTGTGCCCGGAGGACGTCTGTTCACTCTTCGTTTGAAGGCAGACAGGTTAAATGTGGGATGGGAACACAGATGCCCGAACAGAGAAAAGAAACCCGGAAGAAAAGAGGTTAAATTTTCTTATCAGGTTACTTGAGTGAGATATAAGCAGAAAGACTTAGCAACTGCCAGTATCTATGAGATAAAGCATGATCTTTACACTCCCCACGCTATTGCGACACGCGTGTTCAACAAATCAAGTACCTATTGACACACTTACTTGTATTAATTATTATATTGTTGAGTTATGTGTTTCCGATGCATATTGCACTTGATATACGATTACTTACTTGGTAACAGGAATTATTTATTATTAAGGCATAAAAGCTGTTAGACTCAAAGTAGAGTGCACACGGATAAATCACGGAAGCCCTCAGAAACACAAAGAAAAGTAAGAAAAACCGGCCCGGTGTGCGTCGTCCTCGCTCATGACGGGTTCCGTACCATCGTAGTATCTTTTATTTTTGGTGTTATAGCGGCAACAGAAATACACATTCTGTGAAAACTTCAACTGTCTGCCTGTTACGGATCACCAGATGCAGCCTGCTCACATATAGACGGACGGACGCATAGTAGTAGGGTTCCGTTGGTTATCGTTCGGATATGGAACCCTGAAAAGTCGCCAACCGTGGAATTCATGAGGATGGACGGCTTCACTAAAAAAACGGACCCAGGATAGCTTATGAAAATAAATAGCATTGAAATTAATTCATGCTAATCCATATTATACATCTATCAATTCAATCTTTTTCAAATAGTATCTAATCCAAAGAAAAATCACACAATTTAACAAAGAAATAACTCTTAGATGGCTTCCAGAATAAATCAAGGAGGATTTATTAAAGTACAGTCTGATTCGATAGTCTAGACTCCTTGGGCCACAGATTGAACTGAGAGTTCTTCATCGATCGTCGTCTTGACTACGAGATTGAACTATTAATTCTATTCTTAACTGCATTAAGGGAATTCGTTGGAAATCTCTTTTGTAAAAACCTCTTTTTATGTCAAGATTAATTCTTTATTGAAGACTAGTTGCGTCCCGCGTCCTCTGTCCATTGAAGGTACGCCTTTTTTTTCTAGCCTGCTCTGTCCCACTCCAGGTCAAAGGCCTCCCTCCACTCCTTCCACTTCTCGCGAACCCGCGCGTCCTCCTTCCAATTTTGACGGAACCTTATAACATTAGAAATCATCACCTGCCTAGCCTTTTCTTATAACATTAGAATTATATGTCATTAAAAGTCCCGTCGAAATCGGGTCCGCCTTTTCGAAGATTTTCCGGAACAAACTGACAGACTAGGTTTTTTCTTTGGTTTCGCCCTCGTAGCTATAAAGAAATATCAAAGGAACGTAGGTACTCAACGAAATCTAAAAAACTAAAACCCGACTACGCCAAAAAAACGACGCTGAAAAAGTATGAAACAAGATTTTCAGGATAGAACAAAAAGAAAAGCCGTAGTCACACGGTATTAAAGTGTTTAGGTTGGTACCTATAACGTGTGACTACGGCTTTTCTTTTTGTTCTATCCTGAAAATCTTGTTTCATACTTTTTCAGCGTCGTTTTTTTTGGCGTAGTCGGGTTTTAGTTTTTTACTTTTTTTATTTAAACAATTTTGGTGTTAATTTTTTTTTTTACTTTTGGCCTTTTGTCCGCTAGAGGGCGTAATTTTAAATTTGAACAATATTTTGGAAATGTACAAGTGAGGCCCTTTCAAATGATACCAAACACGGCGTATTTATCTCCATTTTTATTTTTTAAGCCTCACTTTTTGTCCGCTAGAGGGCGCCAAATCGCTTTTTGTGACACGTCACGTAGCCTATGTTCAGCGGAAAATTAAGACGGTTCTAACGATACCTCATATGTCGAGTTCCGTTAAGTAGATTAGAAGCTATGAGGGAACAGATGAAGATACACACATACATACATACATACAAACATACATACATACATACATACATACATACATAGACAAAATCATAACCCTCCTTTGGCTTTGCCGTAGTCGGGTAAAAAATATGCTATGTCGTTGCCCCCGGTAATGATCGACTTCTGTTCCAAATTTTTATAAAATCTGTCTTTAGTTCAGCCATAAAGGTAAAAAACATAGATAGACAGACTTTCTTTCACAGAAAAATTTAGTACGGATCTATAAACTTTTAGTTTTTTTTTTGTTAATCTAAAAGCCTTGTAGAATAGAATAGAATAGAATATGTATTTATTCGCTAATGGACAGCAGCAACACAAAACTGTTCTGTGTCGAGTGCAAACCTAACAAGATTTAATGCTTTTTGATTTGATGAGAAACGTCTACCGTTTAGTTTTGACCTTCACAATATATTAATTGGAACATATCGATACCCTGTCGTTTTAATGACCGACAGGATTTCGGGTTTTCAGATTTCCTAAAACCAAGGATAGAAGCTAGCATTATTTAAAGAATAATTAATTTCAATCTATTAATCATTTATTTATTTATGTGGATCATAGGTGTTGTTATGACAGAAGTGATCAGCAGCGATCGGCATAAGGAGAGCATTTTACCTCAACAGGGAAGCAAGTAAGTCTTGTGGATAAAGCATTCAGTCTTTATCTTAATTCATTATCAACCTCGCATTTTTACAACTATGTTAGGGTCTGCTTCCATTCTAACTTGGTCAATTCCATTGGCAATCGAATTCGAGCAAACGACCAAGCGTAATCGCACAATGATCTTTTAAATATGATTAGCGCTATACACTTATAGAGTGATGCAAGTGAACCTTAACATTGATCGTTAATTAAAACATAACAAGGACATTTCGATAATGCGTCAATTAAAAGAAAATGCGATTAACTATTAATATTTAGTACATTAACATTACAGATACTGATATCTTGCAGCCAAGGGCACGTTATCGACACCGTATCTATTTTAGTTATGTTATTAGCAAATAAATAATATTTTAATATGAAATTATTTACTTTGTTGTCTATATTTGTCTCAGTAGTCAAGTTAAATGTAGCTACACACGTAGCTACTATTAAGTACACCTCTGCCTAACCTTTTGGGGATTACAGGCGTGATGTTATGTTAGTCAAGTTTATTTTAATTAAACTTAAACCTTCGAGAAAACCGGCGCGCAGCGTTGACTATAGCGGAAAATACGAAGACATGTGACATCTCTGGGTCCGCAGCGTAGCTTACACCTCACTTCCTTTAAAGTTTCTAGAGTCTAGACTAAAAATGGGGCATTTTTGTCAGTTTTAACTAATAAGTAAAGAGAATATGTCAGTAGACCGTAGTAGAAAATTTTATGAAAAATTATTGCTCTACCTACAGGCAGTAATCAGGAAGGAAATAGGGGAATCCATTTGTATGAAGAATCACAGCCCCTGTCCATATTAAGAACAAAAAAAATCAGTTTCCTTGTGTTTCGTATTGCATGTGCCTAAACGTGCTGTACGAAAAAGCTCACACTTATCGCTTTCATCATCATCATTTCAGCCAAAATACGTCCACTTCTGGACATAGGCCTCCCCCAGGTGTCGCCACATTGACCGGTTCAGTGCGTCTCGCATCCAGCGGGTCCCCGCAACCTTCAAGTGGTCATCGGCCCACGAAGTGGGAGGCCTTCCAACGCAACGTCTTCCGGTTCGCGGTCGCCACTTCTGAACTTTTCGGCCCCATCGGCCATCCATTCTGCGAGCAATGTGCCCTGCCCATCAGCTCTGCTCATTGCTTTAAATTATAATAATTAATCAATGTGATTTTATACTTATTAGGTACCTACTGCTGCATTTCAACTTCATGGCTTGCATAATCTTTATAATACCTGTTTTGTTTGAACATGAACAAAATTACTCAATTTTACTTGAAGGACTTGTGGTTGCACATTTCGATCTTCTGGGCTAAGCAACGATTGCTGAGGTCGGTCCATGAATGGCGTACTATCCATTACATACCGAGAACCCTCCGAGTCTCGGTAAGCATTTTTTTTATTCTGACCGTCATAGGGTAGTTGACAAAAAATATCGAATTAGTCCATCAGATAGATTTCCAAAAAATATTGGACACATATTTATTCTTTTTTCACGTAAACAAAATGAAGACAATACAGTACTTCGAAAAATCCGGTGACGTCACAGTTTGCTACATTTTTTACCAAAAAGTGACGTCACAAGCCCCAACTTATGATATCTGACACGTTTCATTTTCGTAATTTTTTATTAATTTGATAAAATAAAAAACACGTATCCAATATTTTTCGATAATCTAACAGACAAATTCGATTTTCTTGGTGAAATGCCCTATTACAGTCAGACCAAGACATATCGTGATACCTTGTAACGGTGTCGTGGAGGTCTGGTAATCAGTCTCTCCATGTGTAATACTGGTGTTCAGTTGGATCTAATTAGTCTGGAAGTCGACCAGGATAAATTATGAAAATTGTTATATTTTCCAAGTAGTTTACAATTCATAGTTCACTAGTACGGGTACCTATGCTAAAAAAACACTCTTGCGCCAACTCCATATTAGTGATCTTTGAATACTTATGAGACATTTTCAGAGTAGGCTTAAATCGCACAATTTCATAATTTATTACCGGTACCTATAATTACTTTTTCCGCCAAAACGCAGAACCGGAAAACCCAAATAAGAGAAGAAAGACGAACTAAGGGCGCGACACATGTCAACTACTGACGACGAATATGTCGCTTGTCTGTCAGGGCCCTAATGAGGGTAGACAGGGAAAACGTAAGAAAACAATTGTGGCAAAATATTTTAAGATATCGTAAGAGAAAATATATGAATTGAAGAAGGAGGAGTTATCTTCTGCATTATTGTTTTTCTGAATTTAGTTGTACGTAGGTACTGTTAATAAATTGCAGTGGTGGCCCAGTGGTGGCGGCCTCGACTTACGAACAGTGAGTCGTGGGTTCGAACCCAGTCAGGCGCATTACTTTGTGTAATTTATTTCATCACCACTGATGGGTGGGCGTTTTGGGGGACTGTCTTATAACAATGTAAATAAGTAAAGTAAATTTTGACGTTCGAAAAGTTTGAATAAATGACTTTTGATTTTGATTTTGACTGCTCTCAAAACGGTGAAGGAAAACATTCTGAGGAAACCGGCATGTCTTAGAACCAAAAAATTCGAAGACATGTGACATCTACCAATCCGCACTGGGCCCGCGTGGTGGATTCATAGCCCATCCCTCTCGTAGAGAGGAGGTCTGAGTCCCTGCAGTGGGAAAATTATACGCTGATGATGATGATGACAATAGCATCGTAAGTGAAAATAGATGATTTTAAGAAGGAGGGAAGATATCCTCTGCATCATTGTTTTCCGAATTTATTTCCGAAGGAATTGCATCAGGAATTTCTCAGTAGCAGCCACAGAGTCTGGATTTATGCCCAGTTGATGCCAGTAGGCTCCCCCCTGTTACATAGGAAGAGTAGGAGCACCACCTCTGCCTTATCCTTCTGGGATAATAGGCGTTATGATATTTTGCGAACTTATTATTGAATTATTCAAAAACAATAAGATAAGACTAAATGTATATTATATTCATGCATGAGCTCATTAAATAGCAATAATATTTCTGTGATTCAGACAAAATAATTATATTTGTAGCGGTAATTGTTTTCCGCCAGATGTTTTGAAAGCAGACTTTGATGTAGATTTATTTTTTGATGATAAAAATGAATTGTGTATATAAGTACAGATTATGACATGACTGATCAAAATACAACAAAAGATATCCGGCTTAAAATGTAATTTTTATCTATGATTCATCAATTTTAAATTAATTGCGCTATAAAAAACCGCGAATGAAGTGGATGTTTAATTTTTATGAGTATTCGAAACTTTACTATAAGTACCTAATGAAAGCAGATAAAATACAGAGCACTACACTGCGCCCAAAAACAGTTATTGTAGACGTCAGTGAAAGGGTTCCAAACCGTATTTAAAAAAAAAACGTTGCCCCACTAGGAATTTCTCCTGTATCGTGGGTGCGTTTACTTGCAAAAATTTAAACTCATATACACAAACACCCAGACCCGGAACAACTATCTGTAGGCCATACAAATATATGTTCCGTGCGGGGATCGAACCCGATCGACACGCAACGCAGGAAGTGAGTAAGGATCTTGTCACGACGGGTGCCTTAGGATGGATGGCGTCGCCAAGGCCGACCTAGAAAGAGTGGCCTAGATAATCCGGACGCGCATCACGAAGGGTACCTAGTTCGATATGGCGCAGGAGACGAGGTTCCTATATGGATATGAGGTTAGAAAGCTTTTGCTCAGCCAGAGTGTCATGAAAAACTATTAAAAAACAACTAAACACTAATAATAACTTTCAAAGAGAATTTTCCTCTCACAAAAATATGATAAAGCCAGATATTTCATAAAGACCAAGGAAATAAAGAAGGGCTTTCATTTTTCTTTCATTACGTACATTTATCTGCAACATTCTCTTAGTAATTATTTATCTCTGAGATTTCTCGTTTCTCAGTTATTACAAGGATATTTTTCTTTTATAAAAGAAAAGAAAAAAAGATAAAAGAAAATCCAATAGAAGAACAAAAGCACGGGACACGTAACAGGCACACAAAAGCTTTGCACCATCTCACTTATGTAGGGTGACAAGACATCATTTTTTTATGAGACCGCATTTAAAACATTTAATGACTAAAACAATACTCCTTTTTAAACATTAAAATAAAAACTACTACTGTTTCTAATTTATGTATAACACAATGTTTAAGGTCTAATAAATATTAATACTTAATAAAGTTGAGGTATAAACGAGTGGTTATTGGGAAAGAAAGAAAAGAAAAAATATGAAATTGATGCTACTTTTTTTAAAGTATTTTCAGTCCGATAAAAGATGAAAATTAAATCTTTTAAGAAATTATCAGTTCCTAGTAACAAATTGGTCAGTAACACAAGAGCGACAGACCACTAATCGCCGTCATTACTGTGCCTCACCTTATAATGGTAGGTATCACATTAATGGATCCAATAATCGGGATCGGACTGGGTCAAAATAATATGATTCTGTTTAGTCCGTAAGTTAGATTATCGAAAAATATTGAATACGTGTTTTTTGTTTTATCAAATCAATAAAAAATGACGAAGATAAAACGCGTCAAAGATCATGAGTAGGGCTTGAAACGTCACTTGTAGGTACAAAATGTACTATCATATGACGTCACACGAGTTTTCGAAGCCCTGTATCGTCTTCATTTTTTGTTTACGTGAAAAAAGAAAAAATACGTGTCCAATAATTTTTGGAAATCTATCTGACGGACTAATTAGTTTATTTATGTCCGATCCCCTATTGCCGTATCAATCGTGGGCCGTGGCTTGCATCGAAACGGTCAATCATTGCGTTTAATACAAATACTACGTTTGCGGTGCGATGGTCGCTTGATTCTTTGTAAAGCCCCATTTCCTTGAACGCTGTGAGAATCTAGGATGTTTGAGAAGAAACAGAATATGTAAACAAAAAACAATACAATAAACTTATGATGAATTCGATTCGTTAATGATCTTTCAAGAAGTTTGATTGGAAAAGCTAAACATTGGTAGAGCGTGTCTTCTTAGTAACTATGCACCTTGCATATATTAATATGACAAAATGGAAAGATAAATGTTCTTTCACTTTTCTTTTAAAAACCCAGTGAAGGAGAAATCTTCATCATTATCCCTCTACCTCCATCTGTAGCCTCCATATCATCTCTTTTTCTAGCCAATTCATTTTTCATACTCGTATTATTATAGTCAATGAGAATAGGCTGAAGACGATGATTCTCTTTATCTTATAGTGGTTTCATTTCTTAATGTTTATTGACATTTTAACTTAAGTGCTATTTTTACTTATCTGAGCTACTACTAGTCTGAGCATTCAAACAAAAAGTGAAGTGGTTGACCTATACGCTACACTTCGTTTTGTATTGCGAGGCAAGGTCGAAAAGCGTTTACAACGAGCGTCAGCGAGCGCGAGGTTTGTAGAAAGATGAAACATACCTATATTATGACTATGAGTGGGTAAATAGCACCTACTTTTTAAAGATTAACTTTTATGATTATTATTTAATTATTTTATAGGCTGTTTTATAAAATTGCAAGTGGTTATTTGCATTGTGATTAAATTATTACCTTTTTCAGTAGTTTAAAAAAAAAAACGACTTTCTCGTTTGTAGTACTGGTTAAACTCTCAATTTTCTAGATAAATCTTATTCAACCATTAATTACGTCTAAACTCCATCGATTTTAATATTCTGTATTGCCCGACTACATTTTTTTATTATACAATGAATCATCAAAAAAAACCTAGCTAGACGAAAACCTACTTTTGACTAGCCGGAAAAGTATCATTATAACCCCAAACCCTGGTTCCACTAGCGATCTCCGCCCACACCTCGGGCGAGATGTGTCCCATATACCGGCCGCGTCGTGCTATTTCAGCGAGAACACTCCTTACAGGCCACCGTGCAAAACAAAGTCTTGGCTGGCTTTTGTGCTCAGGTAGAACAATTTACGGAGTTTAAGTTGTTTTGAACAGTTTGAGGTATTTTTAAGTAATAATTGGTTACTGAGTGCATAATTAGCTATCAGTTCACACTTCACAGTAACTATTTCCACAAAAAGCGTAATTTCAATATTAAAACCATTTTTTTTTAACAAATATTAAAATAATAATGTTTCTTATAAACGTTGCTAAATCCGTGCATTCGATTTTGCGTAAAAGAGTAACATACATAACGAAGGTAGTACAACTATTTCGGGTACATCGTTGTCAGAGTGAAAGTTCGGCATGGCGGAGGTACGAAATAATAGTCTCAACACTGATTACAACCGCCTATTTATTTACTTCCGTTAACAAATTAACAAAATCTCAAACGATTAAGCCGATGGAAATGGATTGAAGTACGGAAACGCGGTAAGTTCGATACAGGCGGGCAGAACAACCGTTTGCGCTCGTGTCTCACCAAAAAGTAACGTCAAGTCAAATGCGTCCAATGTCAACGTCATCCGACCACTGACCACTGACATTTGACATATGACAACTGACAGCTGTCAAACCAGACCTGCCACGCTCTGTATCGACCTCACCCAAGCTCACTGCTTGACATTTCCGACAAACGATGATAGATGGCGTTATTCTAAATTGTCAACTCTAAATATTGTGCCTCGGTGTTGAATCTGCGACATACATATACCATCCTCACAAACTTTTGCATTTTATAATACTACTGAGGTTACTCAGTATTTTCTAACTAAAATCATGCGACAATTATGGCAGCCCCCGACAACTGGCAACCACAATGCCGGCCATTATAGGGCCGTTTACGTCACCCAAGAAATTGAATCTACGAGTAATTTGGACTACTCTTCATATCAACTCATGTAAAACGTAGTGTTACCATGAACTTTTCAGATATTAATGAAGCTGCATTGTGAAAAATATATGCATTTTTGATTGTTTCAGGTAAACAAGATTGTCTGGATAGCAGGCCTGTTTCAACACTTAGGGAAACTAACTCAACATTTCTGAAACTGAAAATGTTTTGACTTATTACGTCTTTCCTTCCTTTATTTTTCATACATTATTAATTTAGATTTTTTTCAAATCGAAACAAAAGTGCATTCGCCCATCGGCATCAGGAAAAATGTCCATTATGCAATTTTAAATTTTACTACAAGTGTAAATTCCTACAATACACGACAACAAACTTAATATTTTTTTTATAACAATTATTGTTATTCTAATCTAAGCAAAACATTAAGCGATTATGGTCACCATTTTGCCGGTACCATTTACGATCGCGCGGTGTTCCTCAGAGCCCGAAGTTATTAATATTCATCAATTAGAGAGGATATAATCAAATTATGTGTGAATGGGAATATTTGGGACTAAGAAATTGCTTTCCGACTTGTTCCTGATAAGTTCACACGATTTTATTGTAGAATTCGATTCCCCATGGTACAGACACCAGCCGGCTTAGCATGACCACCGAAGAAACGGGTTTTGTCGACGGAAGAATCGACAAAATGACAGATTGTAGCAAGGTTTCATGCCAAATTGTATGGCAAAATCTTTATCTATTCTTGGTAGAATAGAGATAGAATCGCCATGCTACGGGGGCAGCACTTCAAGCAATCTATTTAATTTCTTAGATTTTCAATTACTTTACACTTTTACATTACACATACATTACATTTACACGCGTGTATGTATGTATTTACACATTTTTTTTACAATTTCGGTCAGTTTGATATTCTAGCGTTTTTACTCAAGACTTACAATTGATATTTGCAATTAACAACATACTTAAGGGTTTTTTTTTATAATAAAACTATTCAGAATGTTTGATTTATATGTTCATATTACTTATAGCTGTTTAGTTGCTTATCATTGTTAAGGCAACCTGATTATCATAGAAGAGAAGACGAAACTGAATAGGAATATTTATTTATTTAAACTTCATAAACATGATTGGTAAATTGGTTGAGTTAATGCCACAAGGCATTCTCTACCTTTAGGTCAACAAATCTAAAATCCGACTACTGTTTGAACGCAATCTAAGCGTAAATCTAGACTAAAACTATAATATGATTTACATATTTGTAATGTGCTCGTCAAGGCCTTTCATTTGATACCAAACATGTTATGATTATCTCAATTTAATACTTTTTGAGTTAAGTTTTTGACATTTAAATTCCGTCCTATAAAGAATTTATAAAATTTATATAGCCTATGTCACCCGGGCTATTCTTACGAATCTATTGACACCTAATTTATTACAATCCATTCAGTGGTGTTGGCGCTATGGTGGAACATACATACACACAAACATACATACATAGACTGCCAAAATCATTACCCTTCCTTTTGGCTTCGCCGTAGTCGGGTTAAAATAGCAGATATTTCTATTATTATTTAAAATTTTAAACATTCAAACAGAATACAAAAGAGTAAATTGAAAAAATATCAAACTTTCTGCTAGAAAGAAATGAATTTTGCAGTAAGAGAACCTGTATGAAAAGTTTGCAGTTAATATTTATTTTTCTTTCAGATTGGCGCCAGTTCTGGAAATAGGTCATCATAATAGAACGAGGAAACTGTGAAAGTTCAGGAAGCACTCTCCCAAAACCAAAATTATAAATTCAATGTACAGTCAGTGCCCAGCACTATCTGACCCCTCTTCTCACACTTCTTCTTTATACGAGGGGTCAGATAATGCTGGGCACTGACTGTACACTTTACGGTTTAGCACATACATAATTACTAGGACACTGTAATTCCTGTCTGCCTCGTCGTTGAGTACGTCTAATCAATGATATCCAAGCAAATAAAACACTGAGATGGGGCTGCGGGTGGTTCGAAAGAGATTCCGCGGCCTCGGACACAAAGTACCAAGAAGAAACATGAATGGTTTTTAGCCAGTAGAAGTCTGACACTTCCTACCGCGTTTTTTTTACCATTTTTTTTTTTAAACGTTGCCCCACACTAGGAATTTCTCCTGTATCGTGGGTGCGTTCACAAACATTTAAACTCACATACACAAATACCCAGACCTGGAACAACTATCTATAGGTCATACAAATATTTGTTCCGTGCGGGGATCGAACCCGCGACACGCAGCGCAGCAGTCCATTGCTTGAGCCACTGCGCCAACCGTGCCGTCCTTGTTGGTCTGAATGATTTCTAAAAGTTTGTCCATCTACTTTAATGGGACCATGAGATTTAACCATAACTGGCGAAATAATAATAATCATATTATTATTCAGCAACTGAGGCCCATTGATGACGGAAGGCGCTCCGGGCGTCGGGGGTCACGCGATGACCTCCGGCCACCGTAGACGCGGGCCTGTGGACGGTGAGTAACGGGCTAGCTCGCCGTCCGGCCGTCGTCATGACGGCAATAGACCGTGTCGGCGGCGCGTACGTGTTCCACGCGCGCCTCAAAGAGATGTCAGCAAGGAGGGGCCCGCAAGGGCCGACGCCCGTCGGGGCTGTGGATTGTCGAAAGGATAACGCGGCTCCGACACAAGGGCGAAGAAGGAACATGGGTTTGGTTTTTAGTCAGTAGAAGTCTGACACTCCCCTTCGCTCTGCCCAAGAGCGGGGGGTTATTCGATGATTTTCCACCCACCAAAAAAAAAAAAGGCCCATTGATGAATGTGGGTATACTGGTAGGTAAACCTCTGCTTAACCTTTCAGGGATGACAGGCGTTATGTTTTGAAATTTCTCTTCAGACCGTTTATTATTTTCATAAACATGTTCCACGTTCGTACCTATTTCCGTTGTACGTTCCAATTTGGTTAAAATTCGGTCTGTCCCAGAAATTAGAGTGACCTCATTTTCACAAACGGAATAGGAATAAACGAAAATAGTCGAGCATTAACTAGTAATAACAAAATGTACGTTTGTTTGTGTGTTTTAATTGCGAAAAATGTTTTGGAAAGTAATCTGTTTGGGTCAGCGTCGGTACCGTACATGCGTACACATAATTAGTTAATGTCAAACATTGATGTCAAAGGTCTGTGTTACCACCAGTGTAAGTTTTCCCTTTTTCAGGAGTGATATTTCATTATTTCGTCCAACTGCAGAAGTCTCGGGTCTATTTGGAGCTTAGTGTCTAATGTTCACCTGGGTGATTCACGCAGGTCATTTAACCCAGGTGAACTGAGGACACAATTTTTTTTAACATTGTTTTAGTGTCCTCAATTCACCTGGGTGAAACTAATATCTCCCAGGTGAATTGAGGACACTACTTTAGTATCTAATGTTCACCCCGTAAAACTTCACTATGAGATTTTTTAAGTAATAGTACGACTTAATGCTATTTAACGGGCAGAAGACTGAACTCCTACCAACCAATTGCAGTTCCTACCGAATAGCTCGGTTGGAAGAGATTTTTTAAAGTAAAAACGACTCGAAAGTCAAAGGATTCGAAATGGAATTTAATAAAGGACCACCGTCCAGCAGTGAGGTAGCAGCAAGTGATTTCCAGATGTCTTTTTTTTAACTTTGGCCCTCAATAGGAATATCTCCTGTTTTGTGGGTGCGCTTACAAATATTTAAACTCACAAATACTCACAATATATTTAAGTGAGTAAATAGGCTTCTTCTGGGTAAGCTCGTTCCATCGTCGACCTCATCTCTGCCCTTAGGGAAAGATTGAGGTCAAGAGCGCCTATTGCAACTAAAAAAATAAAAAATCAATCTGCCAGCCTCAGAACAACTATCTGTTGGCCATAGGAAACAAACGCACAAACGCTGGGCCAACCGTGCCTTTTTATTTTTTCATTGCTTTTATTGAATTCTATTATTTATAAAAGGAGTTTATATGCTTTATCTCTGGCAACACCTTACATCATTTACGCACTCACTGACGCTTGCGCATTGACGGATTGACGTCTGCGCATCGATTACAATGCGCATGACATAAGTATTCCGCTATGTTTTCGCTTGATTACTGTCAATTATCACAAATGTAAGCTCATTACTATAGTTTTATTGTTTTCCATAAACTCAATAATGATGGTGTTGGACTATTTGTTTGGGTTTCGTGTTTTTTTTTTCGTTAAGGAAAAATGCTAGTAGGTACCTACGTATTTAGTTGCATCCGGTTAGATTGCAAGCTGATCTTAAACCGGGAAATGGGCTGGGCAGACGATGATGAGGGAAAACTGAAAAATTATGTTTAAATTGTTTAAATAAGAGCCATTAATTTTCTTTTAACCCTGATTGGTTTGAAAAGTTTATTTAATACTGTCTGATTTGGCACAGTCATAATTTCAATTCTATTTACCTCTAAGTATTTTTTTCCACTTTTCTCAGTTATTGTTGTACCACTTTTCTGACCGTAATGCCTGACAACTTACAAAAACAAAACGCCTTTAATTATAATCACTATAACGAGCAAAAACCAGAATAAAAACAAAACAAACACGAACTGTTACATCATCTTCAATTCGTAGCCAACAGAAAAAACAAATGAATGACATAAGACTACTCCTTTCATTCACATTCATTGAGTGAATGAAACTTCTTGCTCTCATTCATTTAGCTTGGTCAGTAATTTGGCCCCGAAAGAATGTCCTTTAGGGGTATAGTGTCGTAATATAGACTGGAATTTATATTACTATTGTGCTGATCACGCAAAGAACGGATAAACATAATCGGTTTCTTCGGACAATCGGCATAGAGTAAAGGAAATAAGCTGCAATCAAGCGATTGGCAATATGATTTTATATTTTGCAAGGGCCCACTCCTAAGAACAAATGCTTCAATCGTCAAGAAGATTCTTCGTATGCTTTAATCGAGGGAATTTACTTAAGAGCTTTCCCATCAGGAATTCTCGTTAGTAGTTTCGCTGTCTGGATTTGTGCCTTCTTGTGGTTGTGGATGTTAAATATGACTAGCGAAGTGTGGGTTTACTAGTAGGTACGAGCATTTATTCTTAGCGTGTCGCTAAGAATAAATGCTCAAAATCGTTTTGGGCCAGAATTCAGCTATTCGAACTCCACTCGCTGCATGATGCAGTCATAAGGTCGTCAAGTGTGCAGGTGTCAGGGCATGCAGCGCAAGATGGACAAATATGTATACCTACATTTACAAAAAATGAAAAGCGATTTATAATAGTTATGTAACGTATTTCGTAATACGAAATAAACGATACGACTACGTTTACGTAAACGTAAAACGTTAATCAAAACAATGGGAGAAAATCACTTTTAAAGGTTCCTTCGTACAGTCATATCCAGTCTGTAGTAACTGTAGTCTGCCTAACCATTTGGGAATCACAAGGCGTGATGTTGTACCGAGAAAAATAAACATATTCGGTAGGTATGCAACGATACAGTACCAATTACATTTGATATGGAAATTAGATCGTGACATCAGATATTCTAGCAGGTACTTCGAATTAAACTCACCTTGCATAACTAATCAAAGGTCATAAGGGTGAGTTACGTATGTAAGTACATACATAACATATGAATATGCTAATAGACAACAGCACTTAATATTAAACTAAACAAGGGTGATGGTAAATTCCTACAAGACAACCTCTATTTTAAAATGCATAAGGCTAAAAATGCAATCAATCTATATCTATACTAATATTATAAAGAGGTAAAGTTTGTGTATTTGTTAAATTGTAAGGGGTAATCTCGGGATCTACTGAACCGATTTTAAAAAATTCTTTCACCAATAGAAAGCCACATTATTGCTGAGTGTCATAGGCTTTTTATCCCTGTATTCCCACGTGAACGGGATCTATGCGGGTTAAAACGCAGGACGTCCGCTAGTCTTTTATAAATAAACTAGCTGACCCACGCAACTTCGTCTGCGTCACATAAATATAGCTTATAACCTTTCTCGATATATCGACTATCCGACATAAATTAAGCTAAATCGTAACAAATAAAAAATCTTGTCTTTCTTCTTTATTATAATAGTTTAGATGGTTTAGATTAGCTTAGATTATATTAAAGTGTGAATTACTATAGGTATCTCTTACTGTTAAATACATATACGATAACACTCTGTACTTGTAAACATTATGATGCAGTAAATATTTTGAATTTGAATTTCCCGGAAAGAATCTCCCTACATTGCGACGCGCGAATTATTTTGCCGCGCGGATATTTTTACATTGCGATATCTTCTAAGATATTTGTTTAAACTGTTTAGAGTAAAGGGCACAAATATTCTATATTAAATTTTCCTTCTAACAAACACATTTATTTAGATATAGATTAATACCATATGGGTTAAATAAGCTTCGCAAAAAATAATTATTTTTAACCTAACAGTTTAATAGTAAAAAAAGGTTACAGTGAGTCACCCTTAAAAGATAGATATATGCTGTCGCGGACTTTTTTTTAGAAATTTTAAAGAGGAACAATTCCTTCATACATAATATTTGCGTAACTTAAACCGTTTTCGCAGCGCACGCAGCGGAAGCTCTCAAAAAGGAAATACCTTTTCCCGTTTTTGTAACATTTTTCATTTATGCTCCGCTCCTATTAGCCGTAGCGTGATGTTATATAGCCTATAGCCTTCCTCGATAAATGGACTATCCAACACAAAAAGAATTTTAAAATTCCAACCAGCAGTTCCTGAGTTTACCGCGTTCAAACAAACAAACAAACAAACAAACTCTTCAGCTTTATAATATTAGTATAGATTAGGCCTACTCTAGGCGAATGGAAGAAGAAGACGTGTTGCGCCGACCACAAATATGACAAGACAAGGGCAGGTAGTTGATGATGAATTGGGCCTACTCTTGACCTCAATCTTGTCCTGAGCCAACCCAGAAGAAGCCTATTAACTCGTGACTGCCAGTCTAAACCGAGAGTAACTCAATACCAGTATAAAAGACTGTATGTAATAAGGAGCGTCAGATAGTAATCTGACCTCCACAACCCAGTAAATGATCAACACGATACCCCTTGATAAAACTGATTACGACTCTACAGGGTCTATGAATGACACCTGGGTCCAACGGCGGATGATCAATGGTCATCCATCCACGGTTCATCCTCGGTAACTGCAGCCTGACCTACTATCCACCTATACGGCTGTTTCGATCTAAAAGGTCTTAAACGACCAAAGACAACAATTGCAAAATTGGTCAGCAAATAAAAAAGACCCCTTCAAGTGTAGGGGACAAAATTCGGTAATTGGTTCTAACCGATTCTGCATAGGAAATGTTCCAAGTTCATTGGCATGAGTGACCCCAGTAAATGTCCGACCTTACCGCCTGGCCACAAGCTCCACGTTCAAACGACGCGCGTGTTGCGTCAACGACTGCAGATATATATAAAGAAAACAAACTCGCTTTTTGGGCACAATAATGTTTTTTTAAGTTGAACTAAAAATATTTTAATTATATTGCCAATTTTTGTTGTTTAAAACCTATCTAAAGATGAAAGGTTTTTTTATCGTATTTCGTTACTTAATTTAATACTTATCATTAATGACATCCTTGTCGCAAACTAGCGAAATATTATGCGATTGTGTAGCGTGTCCCTTGACACCAGTTGCATCACTGGAGGATGTGAACGGGACGTCAGTCAAGTCGAGTCGTGAATGGGTAACTGACTTTGGTAGGATATCTTAAAAGCTCTTTTATTAGTCTTGGAGTATAAATAGCCAAGATGCAGTTTATATTGTATACAATGTAGAAATGAGAGTTTAATAATAGACCGGTAAAATCAAATTGAAACTGATTTGTTTAGTCTCATGCATGTTTTGATATTACTTTACAATTATTTAACACATAGGATAGTTTCTATCCCGATTTTATCTTCCCGTGGGATAATTTTCGAATTGTAGCGGGCGAAGTCGCTGGCAACAGCTAGTACCTATTTATATCATGCACATTAACCAAGGTTTTTTTTTGCGCAGCAAGTCGCAGGCAAAGTGCTAGTGTTTATAATATGTTACAACAGCCCACTGACAGCGCGCCACACTAGACAGCCAACCCGCCATAGCCAAGCTACCATAGCCGGGCCACCATAGCCAAGCCACTCTAGCCAGCCCGATGACAGCCAAGCCAATGACAGCCGAGTCATGCCACCGCCATAACTACCGGATGTCTCTGGTGGGGATAAAGCTATATAATAGTAGGGCACAAGCTCATTTTGCGGTTTTGTCGCACTCGATTGTAATAGTTGTAAGGGGAAGCTCTGCCCGAATAAAGTTATAAATCAGTTCCTGTTTATTATTTACCACTGTCGTAACAATATTATTATGCGTCAGCTGCATACATCATTCGTATGACACCCACCCCGATATTGCACGTCAGGGCTGCACGAAGATTGATCGGAAAGTAATTGATTGCGCTGGTAACATCGCATAACATGTCGTAAACTGTTTTCCATCATTTTATTATTGAAGCTCTATACAGAAATCTCTCGTACTGCAGACTTATTACTTATTCATTTACTTCTGTAATAAAGTAATGTAGTAACTAGAAAAAAATGTGTCATACTTCTTAGAACTGTATTGCTTGAGAAATCTGTAACACAGATTTTGTTACAATATCAGGTACCCACTCTGACATTTCGCCAGTAATGTTAACTTAATCATATCTGGCGAATTAAAAACCTCTGCCTAACACTTTGGGGATTACAGACGTGATTTTTTTTTTTGAAATGCGCCGAGACAATGAAGCTCGATGAAGTCCCAGAGAAGCGATTTAACTGTCTTGGATCCCGCAACGAAATTAATCAGAAAAGAATAGCGGAGGAGTAGGAAAAAAACATAATTTCCACTTCCCTCCTTAACAGCAGGATACAGAACAGAACAAGGCCAATAGGCACACAGGGACGTATACAACTGGGATAAGCCCAGTTTCCTAGCACCACGGATATTATTGTCATTAATATTACAGACGTGATGTTATGTTATGTTGACTCTAATATAATAAGGGGTGAGATATTCGCTACCAACCTCACACATATAGAGACTGCTACTGAGAAATTCCTGGTGGAAAACCCCAAGAACACTTTGCCCGACCCGGGAATCGAATCCAGCACCTCATGCTCTTGCTCATTAGTCCCGCTTGCGACAACCAGACCAACGAGGCAGTCAATGATTTCTGAAAATCTTCTGATTACGGAGGTATTGATGGTCAAAGTTCCAAATTTTGTTACCATTCTTACGAATATAAGTTTTAAATGTTATTACTGAATAAGCATGACCCCAGTACATTTGCATTTGTACTTTCAGCAGATTACTCAAAACCTTTTACGCCCACACCAGGTCAAACTGCAAAGTGCAAGCTCGTCCCCAAGTACCAGGAGACTATACAAATAGAAGAGCTAAACTTCATCGTCAAAGTGTTCTTTACATCCGTGGGTGTTACTGCCTACACTGCCCAACCCTATGTCCCAGCACAATATTCACTATGTCATAATAATGTAGAAAACAGTGGGCTGATAGTCTGTGAACTACTATTATCTACTATCTCGAGGGATTTTCGCTTTTAATCTGTCGGGGCGATATTTTGTTTAATATTTTTTTGACTTCCACAACTGAGTATCGTCAATATGACCTACATCGTGGTTAGAAATGACTTAAAACTTCCGTTTGAAAGGCCTCCCCTCTTTATTATGAGCACACGTCTATTCTTTGCCATTACTTTGGCATTCAAGATGTATGCTATGGACAGTACAGCAAACCGCAATTCGAACTTACAGCTGATATTGTGTAGCACTGAGTTTCAATAAGGAGCCAGTTTATACTGGTTTTATTATCATGGACGTGCCTCCAAACATTCATTGACTACGCAGTCAATACTTACAATAACTAGTCTAAACCGAACTTCTTACTCTAAAAAAAATGCTGGCAGGCAATTTTCATTAAAAGCGATTACATCATTCAATTCATTGATTAACATTTTGGTCACGTGCTACTGTTTCAGGCTCGAGTGGAGCCCACCAATGGCTCTCTTATTGCCTGCCGAACGAGCACGACTTTGCGTTTAAAATAGGGGCCAGTTTTAAAGTGGGGGAGTAGTTTGGTTAAAATACTGAAGGTATGAATCTTTTGTGCCCCAATATTCACATAGAGCGAATTTCACAACGGTAACTGAAAGCAATCATCATATAAAGGGGGCAACATAATAAATGTAAGACCTCTCGTGTGGTGTCTCAGACTACTGTTCACACTGACACTGTGACACGATTGTTCTATGACTTGGAAATTCATAATATTTTTTTTTGCTTTTGCTATGTTGATCAGCTAATTGTGTCAGTTCCTGTAGAATGCACATTTTTTTGCGAAATTCTGTAACTTTTAGAACAAAAATTGTTTAGGTTTTTTTTGCTTTTGCTATGTTGATCAGCTAATTGTGTCAGTTCCTGTAGAATGCACATTTTTTTGCGAAATTCTGTAACTTTTAGAACAAAAATTATTTAGGTTTTTGGTTTGAGAGACCACACGAGAGGTTTTGCGCTTATTGTGTTATGTCTTGTATCAGCTACTTCCAGGATCAGCCAGTATCACCATTGCTGTGGAATATTGACCTGGACGGCTTTAGAACGCGGCTTAAACATGATGTTAGTATTTAATTCGCCCATAATTAAACTAACGATTAAAAAGCCTTTATTTATGCATCTTCATATCAATCAAGTTATCCTCAACGACAAACTCTGTGAAGACCCTTTTACGGAACACTTAGGGTATTCCCATCATATGGTGTATGCCATCTTTCCTTATTCGTCTTGCAGATTACAATCATACAGGCAAACCGGACCTTCCTTAAAACGAACAATAAAATGCACTTTCCCATGTAATTTGTTCGTCGAACAAAAATTATAAAAAACAATGTCATCATGATAATGACGTCACAGCGATTACGCCGTCATTGTTATGGCGTTCGTGTATTAATGGGAAATTCATTAGTAAGGCTGCGTGCACAGTCACACTGCGCTGTAAGCCGTGCACGCGATCTGTTAAACTCAGTTAAACTGTCAAACCATGCATGTATGTGTTGCACGCTACTTCAGTTTTGAGTTCAGTAATGACGTGATAAGGAATTGAGAATGAATGAAAAGATTATTGGAAAAAATATTTTAAAGATACAATTGATAAATGCGGCAATCGTATCTTTAATACATGACATATCTATGTAGTGAAGACGTGACGTGTAGCTCCGGTTATACATTTAAAGTTGCCGTTTTAGTCACAGATGGGTTTCAGTTTTCAACTTTATTTATATATTTAACCTGCAGTGAGTACGAACCCTAAGATACTCCGGGAATTGTTTCACCACTCCAAATTTTAATAACAGGGAAAAGGCTGTAATAAATGTTGTACCGACTTTTGCTGCTACGTGTTCGAAGTCAGGAAACTTCGAAGATGACGCATTTTAACGAAAGAGATAAGTTTGTTTCACGTCGTTGCTTACACAAATTTTGAGGAACTTTTAAGTTGCTGAAAGTAATTTCTAATAAATATTATGAAGATGATTATGTCGACATAATTCATGAAATGACATGAAAAATAAGGTTGCAAGGCTGCCACAATATTGATTGGTATACAAAGAAGGCATGTGGCTGAGAAGGGCGATCCTTGGGTGAAACTGTTGAGTATGAATGTAGATAAATAAAGGAGTAGAGGAAGACCAAAGAAACGATGGATGGACTGTGTGAAGGATGATACGGGTAGAAAAGAGGTGACTGCTGAGATGACGAGTATTATGGAAAAATAAGATATTTTATCCCGACCCCAAATAAATTGGGTTAGGGGCAAGATAATGATGATAAAGAAGGCTCGTCTTCACTACATAGTATAAAACAAAGTCGCTTTCTCTGTCCCTAAGTCCCTTTGTATGCTTAAATCTTTAAAACTACGCAACGGATTTTGATGCGGTTTTTTTTAATAGATAGAGTGAATAAATAGGAAGGTTTTAGTATATAATTTGACCGACATCCACGCGGGAGAAGCCGCGGGCATCAGCTAGTATTTTATAAAATTGTACATGCATTTGCTATTGGTACCTTGAGTACTGTCGCTGTTGTGTATTTTATCTTCCTTATTATTTAAATAAAATATAGCAACTCGCTTCGTCGGTCGATTCCCAAGTCGGCCAAAGTATTATTGGGTTTTTCATCAGGAATTTCTCTCGGAGTATATAGATTATTCGATACTAGCTCGTGAAAAATCATGATATCTGCCTTTTCTGTAGCACCAATTTCAAGAAATATCCGCTACTTTACATAATTATAGCAATATAAAAGAGAATATGATTCCATAATACAATTTCTCTAGATTATTATAAGATTTACCACTAAATAAATAAAACAGTGCAAAGATAAAATATATTATGTACAAAAGAAAAACAATGGTAAGGGTGGTCCGCCCACGGCAGTAAAAAGAACAAGGGAGGTATTCTCGAACAAAGACAGTTAAGGATAAATATTCACGTTAACTCAATTAGGTATGTGGCGTTTACCTTTATAATTCACTAAAACACCACGTTATTATTAATTTAGAAAACGAAAGAAAAATATGTAGGGTTCATTAATTAGATTAAGTGTCGATGGTTCAACCTTCAGATAAAAATGATTCAGAACAATAAATTCCGTGGTTTCTCGTATCTGACACACAATATTTTTATATTCGTTTTGTCACTTTTGAGTAAATTTGAAGGAGTAATAATAAAATAAATACTGAAGGAGTTAAATTACATTGAAATGGAAAATCGCAACTACTGCTCATAAGCATCTACTTTCCGAAATTGACCTTGTCCCAACCAATCCCAACAAACCTTGTAACACAGTGGTGAAATTGTTTAAAATCAGCCATTTCTCTTAGTAAACACATTGTAAATAACATTCATAACAAACAACAACCAATGAAATATATTTATGTTGCCACCGTCCATGTTTTTGACACCATCTCACAGTCACGTTCAGCCTCACCCACGCAAAGAGAGGGAGTGGTATTCATAGCCAGAATGCACACGACACATGTCTATCCATTCGCTATTTTTACAAGTATTTTTCATTGAAGTTATTTCGCCTGGAAAATTACGGCGAGGAAAACATTAGAAACGTCTTGGGCCATAACTCGCGATCGCCATAACGTAAGCATTTAAACGTCAAAATAAAATATGGCCAGCGGCTAGTTTATTGCGTTTTAAACGCCCATTCAAAGACACTCCCTAATATTGTGGGGCACCTGAAAAAAATAATGGTTGGCTTCATTTACTGTGGTATTTTACGTAATTTTGAAGATGGTTGTATGTTGTTTCTTTAATTTTTATTGTTGGATATTGCTGCTCATAACATAACATCATGCCAGTGTTCAACGAAGGGATAGGCAGTGGTGTACCGAATAGTACCCGGGTAGTGTGGGTACTATACGGTACACACATTTCGCCAGTCATGTTGAAGTCCCAATTATAAGGGGGCGAGCCTATTGCCAACAACTGGGCACAAATCTAAGGCCCATGGCTGCTTCTGAGAATGACCTTATATTAAAAAACCGATGTATTTAGACCTTTATTTGAAGAGATCTAGATTAAAATGATCGGGAAATAGACAAGCCGGCAGTAAATTCCACAGACTGGCAGTTCGCTCAATTATTGTGGAAGCATAGCGAAGACTTTACCAAAAATGTGATGAATAGCCAGACATCGCGTTATTTATGGTAGAACCTATCACACCATACAAATACATAAACTTTGTTACCTAAAATAATGTTCAGCTTAGACTCATCAATTTCCCTTCGGCCAACAACCTTTGTCTTTGCCAAAGAATATGTCGAGACATAAACTTTGTCATGTCGTAAATTATAGCTTTCACATAGGTATTTACTTGAGTGTACCTAAGTGTTTGAAATATTATGATCTTATCTTCTCTAAGTACTAAATATGTTTTATGCTATCAAAAACATGTCGAAACTTTTAGTATGCATGTATAATTTTATTAGTTTCTGTCGGTTTCGCACGCACTCCCCGTGCCCAGACATATTTTTTTTACATGGATTTTCTCGTATGTATCGCAAGAGAGTATCGCATGAGAGCAGTGGTGGCCCAGTGGTGGTGGCCCCGACTTACGAACAGTGAGTCGTGGGTTCGAACCCCGTCAGGCACATTACTTTGTGTAATTTATTTCATCACCACTGTTCTCAAAACGGTGAAGGAAAACATCGTGAGGAAACCGGCATGTCTTTGAACCAAAAAATTCGAAGATATGTGACATCTACCAATCCGCACTGGGCCCGCGTGGTAGATTATAGCCCATCCCTCTCCTAGAGAGGAGGCCTGAGTCCCTGCAGTGGGAACATTATAGGCTGATGATGATGATGATGATCGCAAGTCTTACAAAATTCGAGAACCCGTGCCATGACTTTTAAGTCTACTGCGTGACCTAGACCTCCTCATCCCCACAAATCAATCACAACTCTTATTTTTTTTCATTTTCAGGAACTCTTATCCAGTTACTACCAGCCACCCTGCGAAGATCTTCGCCCCATCAAGCCTGAAACGTAAACGTTGCTAACTTTTAGGCATCGTACAAACCAAGCGTATTGTCCGCCGCCGACTAGCGACTGTGAGTATGCTCACTGTCTCTATGGATCTACGTAATAGTGTATAGTCGGTTCGGTGTGAACAAGAAGATAAATATAATATTGAAAAGCGTTAAACTGCGTAACGCGTGCTCACAGTCAGCGGCGGACAATACGTTTGGTGTGAACGATGCCTTAAAGTTAAAACAAATGCATGATTCAGAGCATTTCGAACCCGGTCTCGTGAACGTTTGACACTCAAAAGGAGCTCAAACCGGCTTAATTTAAATAAATGACATTAATCTACTAGAATGAAGAAGACGAAATAAGAATGAAGATGTATGAATGTGGGGCTTCGGCCGTCTACGAAACCGTAGTTTCGTAACTGGTTTCGATGAAGGAATGATTTGTCCTTGTACGTAACTGGTTTCGATGGAGGACATATTTGTCTTTGTACGAAACCACGGTTATGTATCATGGTTACGTACGAAGAATTTACTGTTAAGGTTTCGATGAAGGAATGATTTGTCCTTGTACGTAACTAGTTTCGATTGAGGTATTATTTTGGTGATTGAAGTAGTTCAGTAGACGCGTTTGCTGTCTACTGAACTGACCTTCATCTTGAAATTATTATTGAAACAAGGTAAGTTGAAATATAGCACCGAACTACTGACACTCTTTAGTCGCAACAGTACGGATTCTTTTTTTTTGTTTTAGAAAATAAGAATAGGTAGTAAAGTAACACAAATTACCAGGAGAACAGAAGTAGGCAGGAGGTATTGGAAATTGGAATCTTGAATTCAAATCTTTATGCCTTTCTAATACCAGGCCGTTTTTTTTTTGTTGAAAATGAGAAACAGGGATAGTAATAGTAAAGTCCCACAAACTACCAGGAGAACAAAAGTAGACAGGAGGTATTAAAATCTTTAAATCAAATCTATACTATGCCTTTCTAATACCATGCATTTTTTTTGTTGGAGATAGGAAACCAGGATAGTAAAGTCCCACAAACTACTAGGAGGCCAGAATGGTAAATTAGTGAGGAAATCACCAAATGCCTCCTCCCAGTCTGGGCATAGCGGTAGGAAGTGTCAGACTTCTACTGACTAAAAGCCACCCATGTTCCTTCTTAGCCCTGTGTCGAGGCCGCGGTATCTTTTTTTTGTAATACAAAACCTCTTTCCTACTTCTGTTCTCCTGTTAGTTTTTGGGACTTTACTACCTATTCTTATTTTCTCAAACAAAAAAAAAAGAAACCGAACTGTTGCCACTAAAGAGTGTCAGTAGTTCGGTGTTATAATTCAACCGGACTAACAACCGGACTACTGCAACTAGCCTGATATTTGCGGCTATGAGATCCTGGACCAATTATCACATAAATCAATAGTTTCGATAAAAGAATTATTATTCCTTGTTCGTAACTAGTAAAATTTCATATTTTTGCAAAAATTCCTTGTACGTAACCGTGGTTTCGTACAAAGACAAATATGTCCTCCATCGAAACCAGTTACGTACAAGGACAAATCATTCCTTCATCGAAACCAGTTACGAAACTCCGGTTTCGTAGACGGCCGAAGCCGAATGTGGACGAGGCAAAAGGAGTATGTAAGGATCGTAACAAGTGGCGTTCTGTGGTTTCTGCCTACCCCCATGGGAAAAGGGCGTGAGTTTATGTATGTATGTAATCTACTAACATGAACGGGAAAATGACAGGGGCGCGAAATTTAATTTTTCTCACAAAAGCGTGTTGCCCCAGCCCCAAGTAACAAGGGCAGGAAGACTTGTATTTTTTGCATTTAAAATGTCAGTATCAGATCGTAATTATGTTAATCAAAAGTAGATTTGACCTTACAAAAAATTAAATACTGACTATAAGTCAATGTGAAAATATTGGAGTTGCCTCACAATTGAACCGTCAGTAAAATTGGACTCACTTTGGCATCCGACGCGAGCTGTCTTCACGACTGACGCCTTCAATTGACGTTTGGGTACGACGGAGTGACGTCGGGGGACTGAATTGAAATGAACATTTGTCAGCTATATATCTTGAATTTAAGTAGGTTTGCTGTAAGAAAACCCAATTCTGGGTTAAGCTCGCCTTTGTACATAAGCTTTATTATTGTAATATGTGTTTATATTTGTTGTTCTATGTGTGCAATAAAGAATAAGAATAGGATCTCGTGTTTAGATAATAACTGTCACTTGTATCAATCTTCAGGTTAAACCGCACTTGCTTAGGTTGGTCTGTGGATGGGTGACCGCCCATTACATACCGAGTTTCCTCCGTGCCTCGGTCGGAAAACACGTTAAGCAGTGGTCCCGGCTATTATTTGTAGCACTTTCAAAGTCTGACAATTAGTCTTACCAAGGGGTTTCTTATTACCTAGATCTAACTGGGTTTTGGAGGTCAAATAGGCAGTCACCACAGAATAGATAAAAGAGGCAGTCACTCCATGTAAATACTGATATTTGGCTTCAGTTTGCCTAGAAGTCGATCCCAACATAGTTGGGAAAAACCTAGGCTGATGACGATCTCGAATTTAAAAGAACTCTGAGTAAAACATTATAAAGATAAAAATCTGTGATACGTACGGTTTTTAATTAACAGTCAACTAAAAGTCGATTGTGATAACTTGATAAGCATGTAATGTCAATTTTCGTGATGATGTTAATTTTATTTGTTTGTAACCGTCGTACTTACTTATTGTACTAACAGTTGACTGCTTTATTGTCTTACAACATTATTATACTTTACTCCCAATAAATAACTAACCATCAAAGTATCTTCCTACCATTTTAGGTGAGAAAGTTTGTGAGGGTGGAATGACGTAGACAATTAATGGATGAATGTTTGTTTCTCTCTCACTCAAACACAACTGAACGAATTTGGATAAAAGTACACACACCGATAGTTTATACCCTGGACCTAACATGGGAAAATATTTGTACCTGCAGTGATACATGAGACTGTGAGCCAACTATCGAGCTCCACGAGGACGCATAAGTTAGTCGCCCGAAAAATAAAACTCATCATCGTAACATGGATGATTATTATTCATCGGCTGATCATAATCAGCCCTTTCATAGGCCGTTTTATTAAAATAACAACTAAAAGGAATGACAGGAACACTGTCCCAGCCGGGAGAACAATATCAGCTGATTGCGATGTAACAAAATTAAAACAAAATAATCTTATCAGCACATAGGTACCTACTATGTTTTTCCATTTTTGTAATTTTTTTTTTTAAATATTATTGTGTGTGTGCTTGATGTACCTACTGACGTCAAATAAACATTTTTTCTTTCTTTCTTTCATCAACCATTTGTTAAAACGATAGCATGAAAAGGTCAGGTGTTAAATAATATTTAATTATCTTGGACAATAACGCCAATAATCATAATTGGTGGTCTGTCATGGCTCACCTTGGCTCACGCGAAACGGTCTAGTTGGAAACAATCAATTTTATATGGACGACTGGGTGAATCGTAAAAATGTTTTCATCATAAAATAAATGAGTAATGGCCGTAATGGCCGGTAAAAGTTTTATCAGGGTAGATATTTTTGGCCCATTTTAGGACTTTAGGCCTGTATCTTGTTGTAGATAAGGGTTTTTACGAATAGACTCGGTCAACAAGGTTAACTGAAAATACAATACGTACATATATAAGAACACAGGTTTTCCCATGAAGTTAGTCTACAAAACTTCACGACCATCTTTCCATACACTTTTTGCTACGTCCACGCCGCGTTCATACATCTGGTCAAATACACAGACTGTTCATTCGTGAACTACAAAAAAGAAGAGTAAGTACTGAGTTTACCTAAAAATATCGAAGCCCTCAAAGTCCTCAAGACAAGTCCCTCAAGAAAAGTCCTCAAGACAGCTCTACCAGCTTTCAAAGTAAACAGTAGTAACAGTACATCAATATATAATCGAAGATCTTGTTGATAGGCGTTGTGACGCACACGCCACGTCAAACCATTCAGTAGTGAGAATTACTATCAATGAACAATTATGAATAAGGAGACTGATCCACGCGAACCAGTTATTATCATCTGAATTTTCTTTTTCTATGATAAGTCATTAGGCTTTTTCTGTGTTAAGGTCGGGTTATAGTCTAACCGGATGCTGCTGATACCGGTATTTTACATGGAGAAATTGGAATTTCTCAGTAGCAGGCGCGGAGTCTAGATTTGTGCGCGGTTGATGCAAAGGCTCGCCCCCTATTACAAGGGACATAAACGTAACTGGCGAAATGTGGGTATACTAATGGGTCTCTCCAAATAACCATTCGGGGATTAGACTTGATGTTGCGTTACATGGAGCGACTGCTTATTCAGATAGGCAGTCGATGCAACTCGGTTGGCAATTGGTTTGTGGAGGTCACTCTCTACAGCCTAGTTACCAAGTACTACGACACCCCTTGGTTCTTACCAGCCAGTCTGCTGGCTGTTAACTTACAGACCACTGACACCTGTAAAGACTCTTACTACGGTACCTACTCAGAGACATTTTATGATTACTTAAACCGTCACTTATTAAATATTTGACATACTTTTATATGGCAAACCTGTCAAAACCTTTATTAAGTGATGGCCTATGTAATCATTAAAGTTCTCTGAGTGCGGCAGAAAGACCTACAAATAAAAGAACCAGCGACTTAACGTGCTTTCCTCGGCACGCAAACCAGTAATTAATTAAACAATACCCTCTTCACCTTAATGAAAACCGCAGAATCTTTTATTTATCTTTCGCCTTCGACGCTCGCCGAGCGGTGAACCGTTCGACGACTTTTTATTCGATTTTCGAATGGACAGCTTCTATCCGGTTTTTGCCCGAACTGGAATTCTTTCTGCCATGTTTTACTGAAATTCTCGATACGTTACCGAGGCACTAGCAATCGTGGGAAACTAGATGTAAATTGGGAACGTTGGTAAAATGGCGGACGCTGCGGAAAAATTTAGGTTTCTATTTTATAGGTCGGCGGCGTTTTGAAACGAGCGAATAGTGTTTTTTTCTACTCTTGTTATATTCATTAAAAACAAAATATTGTTTGTAAATATCGCCTCGTTGGTCATGTGACTGCAAGCACGACTGCTGGTTGACGGCAATAGGGTCGCCCCCTATTATATGAGACTTTAACTTAACTGGCGAAATTTCGGTGCATAATTTGGTAAACCTCTGCCTAACCCTTCGGGGATCACAGGGGAGATGTTATATGATGAATATATGTATTTCACCCTTAACGAAACAAAAATAAAATGTTTTGTTTGCCTTATGATTGAAGTCCTGTTTTTTGTCTAGTTAACGTTTTCTTTTTATGTAACACTTCTAAATCAGAGTGTCACAGCCTACAAAAACTCATTATTTTTTTTATAAATACGACCACAGAGTACAAACAAAAGAAAAGACTTTTCCAGTGTCATAATTCTCCCATGTAACGTGATGAATGTCCTCCGTCTCATCGCGTGTCTATGCTCAGGGGAAATTTTCTCACCTTTATACACTTTCACATACATAATATAGCAGTCAGTCACACTGCGTATATAATGATTTTACAGTAGGATTATACTGTTTATTTCTATTTGAAGAACAAAACAATTTGTTCTTAATTTTATTTTATTAAGTCTTAATTTTGTTTAAAGAGATAGTTACACAAGTATTATATTAATTAGTTACTAGGGTCGTTGCATTCACATTGTAAATTTTTCTGCATTTTTTTAAATTTTCAGACACAATAAACATTTTATAGTCTAGTAAAATTGGTTTTTCTTTTCAGTTCATAAATCCATGAATGTGACAGACATAATATGTGTGTTTACAGTTTATGGATTTATGGTAGCATAGGTAGACTTTTTCATCAAATAATTATGACTTTGATGCCAATATCGAATTCTGTTTTCTGTCTATGTCAGCATTTATCGACTAAGCCATTCTGATGTACTCGTTTAAAATTGTATAATTCTGTCGTCTATAGCGTAATTTAGTATTTATCAATATCATTTATTAAAGATTTCTTTGTGAAGTAACTCTTTGAGGGAAGTGCTATCACTTTATCGCTTTTCGTCGGTAAGCTGCGTTGTATTCGAGGATGCTAGCATACGAGTAAATAGGTTTATAGCATGAGCATATAATTATATACATTTATAGCATAAGCATACAGGCTTCCGCTCTGTAATCCACCACGCGGGCCCAATGCACTTGGTAGATGTCAGATATCTTCAAATGTTTAATTCTCAAGATGTTTCCCTTCACTGTTTTGAGAGCAGATTATTGTGAATGTAAAAATACTCTTTACGGAGCCGAAAGGCACTTTTTTTCCCCGTCATTGCGATACTTATTATTCTGGACCCTACCTGGAAACCTTCTAGTTTCGGAGATATTGGAGGTCAAAGATTTTCTTCTTCTTGATTAATCGTGTATTTAATTTAGTACCTCGCCTGGTGTCTGAGTTTTAATGCCGCACGGGGGCCTCTGACTTGGCTTCACATGCCGTCGAGAAATATCTCTTATGGGCCTACCACACGCTCAAGCTTCACCACACTCTTTGTTCACACTAGTTTAGTACACAGTACATCGCGCGTATGTTTGGTAAAACTGTATTACCATTACCAACCACACGCGCGATGTGTGCACCGTGTAATCGCGCAGGCAAGACTGTGGTGAAGTTTGAGCGTGTGGTAGGCGCATTAGGCATGCGGGTTTCCTCACGATATTTTCCATAACAGAACCCACATCAATTCGAAACATCAGTGGTGCGTGTATTTGGATCTTTGAGTGAGACTTAAGGGCCTATACTACCTCAAATTAGCAACTCTATTTGTGGTGGTTAAAACTTCGTTTAAAATACTGTTAGAATAAAGTTCTTATCAGCTTGCACTACAAAGCGGTTGTTACGTCTTTTATTAAATACTGCCGAATAGTGCGAAATGAGTGGTTTTTTGCGATTTACAAAAAAACTATTGATTGGACTAAAAAAGTAAAACACTGTGATTTTAGTATGTTGCTTGTAGAATTATTTGGTAAAAAATCAGAACGATGACATGTATTTTAGTATGGTTTTTACTCGTTAAAAGATTTTTTTTGAGATATCTTCGTGATTTTTTCTATCGAGCAAAGTTAGTTGTATTATGTTTTCAACACACTATGTTACTAGCATATATCCTGAAGAATATCATATATTTTTCTGATTTTGTTTACTGCAGTGAATCTTATACTTTTACGCATTATATAACTCGCGTTTTACTCCTGTTGGCCTCTTAACAGTCCGACGGTCACAATAGGCTTTCACTACTTACAAACCGTTTAAGAGCCAAGAAACCTGAAAGAATTTTATTCTAAGTCTAGGTGTTACTTTATTTATTGTTTTACGCTAACCATTTGGCGCAGTGTAATGCTTACCTAGGTCCAATTTATTTGGCATTCGGCTTACAAATGTAGAATATGTGAATGTGTTTAGTAGTTTGTTTTGTTTCTAAAGGAATGAGAATTTTTCGTAAAATAAAGTCCTATTTGAATTCAGGACCAATTTAAATTGTTTCATACTGTAATTTATGTTTATTTTAGAGATTGATAACATAACATGACTTTTTTTTTTTGGTGGGTGGAAAATCATCGAATAACCGCTCTTGGGCAGAGCGAAGGGGAGTGTCAGACTTCTACTGACTAAAAACCAAACCCATGTTCCTTCTTCGCCCTTGTGTCGGAGCCGCGTTATCCTTTCGATAATCCACAGCCCCGACGGGCGTCGGCCCTTGCCTCTCGGCCCTCTTTGATGCGCGCGTGGAACACGAACGCGCCGCCGACACGGTACATAATAAGACCTTACGCCTGGAATCTCCGAAGGGTAAGACAGAGGTGTAACTAATAGTACACCCAAATTTCTCCAGTTGTGTTTTAATTCCACACAAGCCTATTGCCATCAACCGGGCACGAATTCAGAGTCCGGGGCTGCTACCGAGAAATTTCTGATGGAAAAAATCAATAATAATTGGATTGATCTAGGAATCGAACACAGGATCTCATGCTGAGCAGTCGGGATGGTGACTACTAGACCCATGAGGCAGAATTTCAAAACAAAACTATCACTACCTTTACAGAAGAGACATTTGAGACATTTGTGGCCTTCAGTAATCTCTCGCTGATTAGCAAGCAGCCTTTTACGACAATTATGCAAAATAACTGAAAACCTTCAAAAATCGCTCAATAAATCCAAGATTTACTTCGCGTCCGAGCCTTGTTTACGAACGTCACACCGCACCGCTAGGTATCATCGGGGCGGGGGTCACGCGGCGCCTGCGCATCGTTCCATCAACGCGTCAACGATCGGTTACTGACCGCCTGTGTGACATTTAGATGCAGAAATGAGAATAGAATTTTGGATCACAATACAACAATGAATCTCTATTGCCTGACTGAGATACCTCCTTGGCAAAATAATTATTTTTCGCATAAACACCTGCAAAATTCACATATACTTTTGCATGAATGAGGGGATCAAATGAATGATGGGACCTGTACCAAATTAATCACCAAAACAATCATCAAATTACCACGAACTGCCAAATAACCTCATTCGATTTCTAACTTAACAGTCAACATTTTAAGGTTTAAAATCATTTGGAGTTCGACAGTTTGTTGTAACTTGATGTGACTGTAACTAAATGTTAATAGAGCAACAAATGTAAGTCGTTCATAAATTCCACATAATCCCAAATTACATAAATAATCTCTTACACAAATACAATCCAGTCTTGCTTTTCATAATTTGTAGGTTACATTCATAATACAATACTAACATTAGGTAGGTAAGTATACATATTCATGAAAATATGGCGTTACTCAGAATTCACATGAAATTGCACCTGGTTTAAATTGTAAGTTAATTAAAGTTAGTGCTCAGTTTCAGGGTTCAACACACAACTGTCAACCATTTATATTATTGTTAGCAGAAAAGACACCGTCAAGACGATGCGTGAAGAGGAACGCACACTCCAGCCACCACGCGGCTATATAAACCGCTGCACGACGCATTTCGCCCTTTTTTCTCCATCGAGTCAACAAGCTACGAGGAATCTCTGCCCGTTAGAACAGCCAATTCTGCCTACCTTCAATTTGATTCTGCCTATTTAGTGTTCTTTTTATTTCCTGTTAATTGAATTGTTTAAAATATAAAACCGTTGGTTGATAGTTGTTTTTATTTTTATCTGTTTAATGCTAGTTTGCTAATATCAGAAGTGGCATTCATTCTCACGTCTCCACTCTGTTGTTAAGGCAAAATTGGTTGTTCGAATTTGAAAAAGGAACCAAGTCACTGTTTTACATCGTAAATAAAATGTTGACTTTTTTCCTGCTATTATCATAATTACTGCGGGTAGATGTGTAACATGGTAAACGAAATGTTGAAAAATCTGGTGAGTACGTTCCAATTTGTTAACTGCATTATTGAAAAGATGACGGTAGTGCGTTTATGATTGCATTTTATAGAATGTTGTTCTGTAGCTTGTTGGTAATTTTGTAACTTTGTTTGTTAGGTTCAGCCTAGTAACGCTAATTAGCTATCCAGCTATCCTTATTAGTGTTTTGTTTAGTGGATAAGCTATTTAAGTACCTCGTACCACGCTTGCGCGTTGAGCGGCATTATGAACATGCTTAATAATAGCCGTAAAAGCAGAAGGCGTTCTAACAACTGTGGTTCTCAATCTAGAAATTCGTGATTATTCGAGTTGTGGTCATCCAGGTCATCGGAACTAGGGCTCTAGTCGTACTCCAAAAGGACGTAGGTCACCTAACAATTTACTAATAGATCAAATCTTAGATCGGTTGACGTCATTGAAAGAGCAGCGTCACAAGACTCCGCCGCGAGCACGTGAGCCGTGTGCGGTCGCGTCCCGTTCGCCGCGGGAGCCAGCCGAGGCGGCTTCGCCCTCCCCGGGTCGTTCCGCGAGCACTGTAACGCCTGTAACAGCTAACCGCGATGCCGCATGGCTGTTACGACCGCACGTCGAACGCATCATTGACGCTATTCGGTCAATCAACACGAAGCGGTGAGATCTAACCAATCTTATTTTTCTAATTTCGATCAAAGTATCAGAGTAGACAATAACATTTAAATTGACGGCACGGTTGGCACAGTGGCTCAGCGATTGGACTGCTGCGCTGCGTGTCGCGGGTTCGATCCCCGCACGGAACAAATATTTGTTTGACCTACAGATAGTAGTTTCGGGTCTGGGTGTTTGTGTATGTGAGTTTAAATGTTTGTAAACGCACCCACGCTAATGGAGAAATTCCTGGCGTGGGGCAACGAAAGAATTATTGGAAGGATAATGAATTAATGACTGTCTGTATCGAATTGTAAATCGCTTAATAAGTGGGTCAGTAGTGACGGTAGATGGAGTAAAAAAAAAAAAAAAAAAAGAATACTGTGCCATAGGAGGCCGGATATTGCAAACATTTTAGATGAGGTCATGAAGACATTAGGTCCTGGGTGTGATTCCCGGGCAAATTGTTATTAGGTTTTTGTGGGTGTACTAGTAGGTAAGTACACCTCTGCCTTACCCTTCGGGGATTGCAAACGTGATCTTATGTTGTGTTATGTTTGGTGAGTGTTTTTGATTTTGATTCTGGAGTTGAATTTTCCTAAATGAAAGAGTAAATGTTGCTTGTAAAAAATGATGAGGAGATTTTAAACAATTTGTTCTCATTTTGGTCTTTGAATCTAATTGAAGCTTTAAATCCTGCACGTGCCTACAAACATGCACATGATTAGCTAAGGAATAAGGTCAGTGGATCATGTACCTGACAATATTCATAAGAATTTTCATGAAGTTAAGTTGTGGTAGAAAGTCGAGTAAGGGATTCCATCGGCTGTATTGTGTTTGACAGTACCAGCTAATTGCGTAGTCGTAGCCCGATTCAAATGAAGGTTTTTTTGAGGAAACTCATGTAGAATGTAGGTGCGCGATGCGCTTTAGCTTTAGTGGACGTCGAGGTCTGGAAAGACCGTATCGTGACGTCAGTGAGTGATGCACATGGGACATCCACTCGATTACTGGTTGTTTTGAGAGCCGTGGCGTTAGAGGTTTAACTCGATGATTTCTATAAATCTGGCATTTTTTTGTCGCAATAGATTTTATAGGATTCGAACTTTTCGAAATTCAGAACGACTATAATTCAGAACGACTAGTAGGACATGACCCAGGATAGTTCATTGTTCTATTTTTGATAATTCCCAGTTTAACCACGTTTGATTCTATCAAAAAGAGTGGGACCCAATGAAAATAAAGTTTGGTCAGGGGTGACCGAGTGGAGCCAAATTCTGTCGTAGATTTGTTTCTTTACAGAGTAACCATTGCACAAGCACAGTGATGTGTTCGGAAGCACCGCAACGCTGCCTGGTCTCACAGCAGTGGTTGCCAGGGCTGCGCTACAGTGACGCCGTGACCGCTGACTGCACGCTATACTGGCGTTGCCGAGCGCGTCGCTGAAGGCCGACTGCGCGCCCTACTGGCGTTGCCGAGCGCGTCGCTGCAGGCCGACTGCGCGCCCTACTGGCGTTGCCGAGCGCGTCGCTGCAGGCCGACTGCGCGCCCTACTGGCGTTGCCGAGCGCGTCGCTGCAGGCCGACTGCGCGCCCTACTGGCGTTGCCGAGCGCGTCGCTGCAGGCCGACTGCGCGCCCTACTGGCGTTGCCGAGCGCGTCGCTGAAGGCCGACTGCGCGCCCTACTGGCGTTGCCGAGCGCGTCGCTGAAGGCCGACTGCGCGCCCTACTGGCGTTGCCGAGCGCGTCGCTGCAGGCCGACTGCGCGCCCTACTGGCGTTGCCGAGCGCGTCGCTGCAGGCCGACTGCGCGCCCTACTGGCGTTGCCGAGCGCGTCGCTGCAGGCCGACTGCGCGCCCTACTGGCGTTGCCGAGCGCGTCGCTGCAGGCCGACTGCGCGCCCTACTGGCGTTGCCGAGCGCGTCGCTGCAGGCCGACTGCGCGCCCTACTGGCGTTGCCGAGCGCGTCGCTGCAGGCCGACTGCGCGCCCTACTGGCGTTGCCGAGCGCGTCGCTGCAGGCCGACTGCGCGCCCTACTGGCGTTGCCGAGCGCGTCGCTGCAGGTTGACTGCGCGCCCTACTGGCGTTGCCGAGCGCGTCGCTGCAGGCCGACTGCGCGCCCTACTGGCGTTGCCGAGCGCGTCGCTGCAGGCCGACTGCGCGCCCTACTGGCGTTGCCGAGCGCGTCGCTGCAGGCCGACTGCGCGCCCTACTGGCGTGTTGAGCGTGTCGCAATGGGCTGCCAGCGCACTACTTGCGTGTTGAGCGCGTCGCTCCGGGCTGCCAGCGCGCTACTTGCGTGTTGAGCGCGTCGCTGCGGGCTGCCAGCGCGCTACTTGCGTGTTGAGCGCGTCGCTACGGGCTGCCAGCGCGCTACTTGCGTGTTGAGCACGTCGCTACGGGCTGCCAGCGCGCTACTTGCGTGTTGAGCGCGTCGCTACGGGCTGCCAGCGAGCTACTTGCGTGTTGAGCGAGTCGCTACGGGCTGCCAGCGCGCTACTTGCGTGTTGAGCGCGAGGCTCCGGGCTGTCAGCACGCTACTGTCGTGTTAAGCGCGTCGCTCCAAGCTGCCAGCGCGCCCTACTGGCGCAGTTGTGTGCGGCACTCCACGGTGCCAGCGCGCCCTACTGGCGCAGTTGTGCTTGGCACTCCACGGTGCCAGCGCGCCCTACTGGCGCAGTTGTGTGCGGCACTCCACGGTGCCAGCGCGCCCTACTGGCGCAGTTGTGTGCGGCACTCCACGGTGCCAGCGCGCCCTACTGGCGCAGTTGTGTGCGGCACTCCACGGTGCCAGCGCGCCCTACTGGCGCAGTTGTGCGTGGCACTTCACGGTGCCAGCGCGCCCTACTGGCCTGGTCGACCGCATCGCTGCTGGCCGACTGCGCGACCTGGCTTGGTCAAGCGCGTGACCTCGGCTGCGTACGTGTGTAGAGACTGTGTGGTAAGCTAACGTCGTGCCTATGCCATACAAGCGCTGAAATCACGTGGTATGCTAACGTCGTGCCTATGCCATGTGAAGTTGTTAGATTGCTGATAAGCTAACGTAGTGCCTCTATCATGCAAGTGTAGAAACTGTTTGGTATGCTAACGACGTGCCTATGCCATACAAGTGTTGAGAGCATGTGGTATGCTAATGTCATGCCATGTGAAGTTGTTAGATTGCTGATAAGCTAACGTAGTGCCTCTATCATGCAAGTGTAGAAACTGTTTGGTATGCTAACGACGTGCCTATGCCATACAAGTTTGAGATCATGTGGTATGCTAACGTCATGCCATGTGAAGTTGTTAGATTGCTGATAAGCTAACGTAGTGCCTCTATCATGCAAGTGTAGAAACTGTTTGGTATGCTAACGACGTGCCTATGCCATACAAGTGTTGAGATCATGTGGTATGCTAACGTCATGCCATGTGAAGTTGTTAGATTGCTGATAAGCTAACGTAGTGCCTCTATCATGCAAGTGTAGAGACTGTTTGGTATGCTAACGACGTGCCTATGCCATACAAGTGTTGAGATCATGTGGTATGCTAATGTCATGCCATGTGAAGTTGTTAGATTGCTGATAAGCTAACGTAGTGCCTCTATCATGCAAGTGTAGAGACTGTTTGGTATGCTAACGACGTGCCTATGCCATACAAGTGTTGAGATCATGTGGTATGCTAATGTCATGCCATGTGAAGTTGTTAGATTGCTGATAAGCTAACGTAGTGCCTCTATCATGCAAGTGTAGAGACTGTTTGGTATGCTAACGACGTGCCTATGCCATACAAGTGTTGAGATCATGGTGGTATGCTAACGTCATGCCATGTGAAGTTGTTAGATTGCTGATAAGCTAACGTCGTGCCTATGTCATGCAAGTGTAGAGACTGTTTGGTATGCTAACGATGTGCCTATGCCATACAAAATGTTGAAATCATGTGGTATGCTAACGTCGTGCCTATGCCGCGTGAAGTTGTTAGGAATATGCTAAAGTTGTGTATATGTTTCTTACACTTATGTTTTTATTAGTGTGAACATTGTTCACTGTGTATAATGGTAATGATGCGACTGAGATGTCTGCATCGTTTCAGTTTCACTGTTACTAAACGTTATTTAAAAAAAAAAATACGGAAATCATGAGTAATGTTTTAAAATCAGAATAGTAATACCAGCTGTTTGTGTTTTCAGACCGTAATGCCGAGGACGTGGAGTCTACGCCTGAGCTGCCAGACACAGTGATGTGCCATCTGGCGTGATGATGCCAGATCCTGTACCAAGCACCTCCAGTGCTGCCGAAGCCCTGCAACCTGAGATATAGGAGTACGGGGACGTCCTCCGGTCAGGAGAGGCCGTGTTAGCAGAAAAGACACCGTCAAGACGATGCGTGAAGAGGAACGCACACTCCAGCCACCACGCGGCTATATAAACCGCTGCACGACGCATTTCGCCCTTTTTTCTCCATCGAGTCAACAAGCTACGAGGAATCTCTGCCCGTTAGAACAGCCAATTCTGCCTACCTTCAATTTGATTCTGCCTATTTAGTGTTCTTTTTATTTCCTGTTAATTGAATTGTTTAAAATATAAAACCGTTGGTTGATAGTTGTTTTTATTTTTATCTGTTTAATGCTAGTTTGCTAATATTATACTAACTTAAGAAGGCGTAACTTCAGCAGTAACCTACCACAAAACAATACAGTATCATTCACGCTATATGCCTCAGTAGGTAAGCAGGGCAGTGTGCGGTACATGAAGGCGTGATTCTCGGCTGACCTTATCGTTTACAACAATTGATAAGCGTGATAGAATAGCCTTATGTATATAAGAATATAGCATCAAATTAATAATCATCGTAAATAAATATCTTGAGAACAGTAAGGTTCTTATTCCGAATAAACCTACATTGTCGTAATAATATTTTATAGCCCGAAGTATTTTATAGAAGTAGTTATTATTGTGGCTTAAAAGACTTGGTTTCCGAACCGAAGATAGCTTTGTGGTATGTAAATAGTTAAATCAAATTAAATGTTTATTTACTTTATATTGCCAATAAATTAAGTAGTAATTATTATATGATACTTACAATGTTTCCTAGATTTTATCTTGCAATTTCAATATATCCAGTTGTTTCTATCTATTCCCGGAACTATCTATTGATGTTCATATTTTATCCGAATAAATGTAAAGATTACAAATAAATACATACTAAATTGCTAAATTACCTAATGGAGTTTTAAAATAGTTCCACTAATTAAGATTAGCTAATTATTGTATGTGTTATTACTTATTTGGCTATAATGTTTGACCATTGCCATTGGCGGGAATCGTTGATGTAATAAGTATGAATTGACGGTTATAAAAGAAAATGTTACCGCCAATTTAGGGTAGTTACGCTGCAACTATTCTACGAGTTAACTAGATAATACGAGTAATATCTGGATCTGTACCCATAGTGTCATATTCCATGTGTATAGAATAAAGTTCACATGTAAACGTCCTACTAATGAACCAAGATTACAAAGTGGAGAAAGCTGTAACCTATTTGTATTGTCCTAAGGATCTACAATGTTTATGTAAGTTAATTGATATTATGCTCTGAATATTACTGATAACTATGTGTTAGAAATATGTACTATAATTTGGTTTATATTGATTGTTGTTTATGTAAACTGATAAATTGCTGTAACTTGAGACAGTCCAAGACTGTTGTCGCCATATACATCGCTTCATCCAAACCTACATACTTTAAATCTTTTTTACCCGACTAACCCAAAAGAAGGGTAAATGTATTTAACTTTATTAGAATGTGGCGGTAGTTTCCCATCACTTCCTTCCTTCCTATTCATTCCTGCAGCGTCTACCATAGGTCAGAGCGAAACAGCAATACAAGGCTGGAAGAAGATTTAACGTATCCGACGCCATATTGAAAAAAAGGTTCGTCTAACTCCGCCGCCGCGAAAGCACCTCTCCAGGGCTTTACAGCAAATAAATCTAGATTTCGTGATAAATCCAGAGTTTTCGGGTCTATAATTCAGTTTAGATCCACCTAAATATCAAGCTACAGTGATTTGAAGTGCTGCAAACAGGAAGGGATCCCTTAACTGTGGAACCACGCTGGCTGCCGCGTGGTTAACCTGTACATCAAGAAAGTGCAAGACCCTTACAGCAGGAAGGCGACTCCAGACTTCTGCAAAAAGGTAAGGCGCTGCATCCTGTGTCTTTCCATTGTTCCTGTTTCTCCATACCAAAAAATTGTCTCCTTCAAAATATATGTATGCTGCCACATAAATTTTATTACAGTCCACAAACCGCCGATTCACATAGCAAAGCTTTGAATCACCGCTCCAGGCTTTTAGAAGCCTGGAAAGAGCTGTTTAGACAGTTCTTCCATTTCATGGTAAATTCCCCGCACCCCCCATGTTAGCGTATAAAGCTTTTTCCAAAAAGCCCACAGCGATAACATTTTGGTCCTACCGAGCCGGATTTATTTTCTATTTTCAATACAGTATTAGACGAGCTTCATTTCATTCCCTAGGGAACCCCGCACTAGGATCTGAATTCTTTTAGATTCGACTGATTAATTACATTCGTGTCATTAAATTAATCTAATCAAAACCATTGAAATTAGTTATAAAAATACGTTAGTTAATTAAGTTTCATTGTTGTATCTTACTAACAGCCGTACCTACATAACTTAACTTCATTCACAATTGCATTGAATTTTAGCACAAAATACCTACGCATTCCTTTATAAAGAACCGGTTTGTTATCAGTTTACTACATCATTAGCATCTTGTTACCGCGCGCGCATTATAGATAGTTATTGAATATAGGTTGTTTACGCTAGTTTTGAGAGCTCACTCTGTGCATTCCGATTTACTTACTTGAACAGTTTTATAACTTACCCACTTCATTGTAATAAATCAAGATGCCTCGACCTACCGCTGATGATAAGGTTTACAAAACTGATGAAGCCGCCTCATCGCATTTAAATTCAGAACTTATTCTTGTAGAAGCAAAACGAAATGCCCTTTTCGAAACAATTCAAATCGTGTTCGGAAAGGCGCAAAAGGCCCGCATTGAAAGCGGAATGGTGGAGAGTTTTCTGGATTCAGTCGAGACTATTGATGAAACTCGATCTGAATTTAGGGATCTCGTCAACGAGCACAATAGGCTACTTTTAGAAATTAATCCATCCGCGAAGCCTAACTATCAAGCATTGATTTCCTTTGATGATCTTTTTTGCCGTATCAAACGTGTGTTGAAGCAGGTTGAGCCATTGCCTTCGCGGGTGAACGCTGACGCTTCTGGTCAGTATGATGATCAGAAAGTCATTAGGTCTAAACGGCCTTCTTTAGCGCCAATCGAAATTGTGTCATTTGACGGTGACATTCGCAATTGGCCCTTATTCTATGAAAGCTACAAGTCTACAATACACGAAAATCCATCGTTGACAGACGCTGAGAGACTGTACTATTTGATAGGAAAGCTTTCTACTAAAGCGCAAGCGGTATTTTCAGGCATCGCGCCGTGTCCTGAAAACTATCAAGTAATCGTGAAGTGTCTCGTGGATAGGTATCAAGACAAACGCACACTTGCTTCTACGTATCTAGATCAAATGATCAATCTTAAAATAAACGGCCCCGCTTCTGCATCTAATATGCAAACTTTTATGGACCAGTATGTCACTGCGGCCAACGCAATTAAAATTCTTGGAATAGGTGATTTGACAGATTTTGTATTTTTGCATATAGCACTCAAAAAATTAGACGGAGAAACGATACGTGCTTTCGAGTCGCAATATCGTGAAGTTTCGTTGCCGACTTTTAGTCAGCTGACCGAGTTCATTAGGAGTCAACATAGGATTTATCAAAACACACAGCCTAGCACAGATTGTGTTTCTAAGCGTAGTTCTGTTAAATCTCGCAATAATGTACCGAACCCGCAGAGTTATGTAGCCATCGCGCCTGCTAGCAAAAAATGCCTATGTGACAACATTGTGCACGATCATTTTTTCAAGTGCCAAAAATTCGCTGACATGTCACCGTCCGCACGTTTTAAATGCGTGAAAGATAACGGTGCATGTATTAATTGTTTAAGCATTAAACATAAGTCTCGCGATTGTAATTCAACACTCAAATGCCGCAACTGTCATCAAAAACACCACTCCTTATTGCATTTCAATAAGGTTCCTAATCAAACCGCCACACAATCTCATAACAGTGGATCGGTGCCGGTGTCCAGATTCGAACCCGCGATACCTAGCGAGTGCGCCACGCCGCCGCAGGCGCCGCCGTCCACACCGGTACCGGCGCCTGCTGTGAGCGAGCCGAGAGTTTCGTCCTTGCACACATCCATTGCTGCGCCTTTGCAGTGTAATAATAGTGAAGGCGACCGCGCCGCGCGATGTATTCGTCCCACAACGATATTACTATCGACCGCTCAAGTTGTTATTCGCGATCGTAACGGACAGAGCCATATCGTAAAATGCCTTTTAGATTCTGGATCGCAGAGTAATTTTATAAGTACAGAATGCTGTAACCGGTTAGGTTTGAATTATAATAAAAATACACAAATGATTGTTCGAGGGTTTGGTGGTTCAGAAAAGCCTATCAAAGGTTCCACTGACTTTAAAATATTTTCTCGCTTTGACAAAAACGTTTCTTTCGATGTATCGGGATTTGTCGTAGATCGCATCACGGATAACCTGCCCACAGTTCCCGTGGACGAAGCTGCCTTTACCCACATCGTATCATTGCCGCTCGCGGACACTACGTTCGCCACTCCCACCGCTGTTGATGTTCTGCTCGGGGCATCTATTTTTCCGCACCTGTTGATGCCGGATACGGTACATAGCAGCATGCATGGAATACCGCCCGCCATACAAACAGTGTTGGGCTACATTATAATGGGTGCCGCGCCCGCACTGCTTTTATCTAAGTCTACCGCCGCATGTTGCGCTATCGGAGAAGGCGATTTAGGACACCTCCTCAAACGTTTTTGGGAACTCGAGGAAGTTTCCGCTCCAACCCCCACCAGTCAAGATGACATTGAATGTGAAATTCATTTCCGCACTACTACTACGCGTGATTCTAGTGGTAGGTACACTGTTGCGTTTCCATTTCGCGACGATGTGTATAAATTGGGAGATTCTTTCTCCACAGCGCGTCGACGTTTTTTGTGTTTAGAAAAGAAGTTGGAGTCATCAAGCTTTCTACGCACTGCCTATGACAATATCATTCGTGAATACATTGAGAAGGGTTATGCAACTGAAGTAGGGCCTATTGACAGTAATAATGTTATATCCACCCACGCCGTTTCCTACTTTGTACCACATCATTGTGTTCAGCGTCTAGATAAGACATCCACAAAGGTCCGCATGGTTTTAGACGCTAGTTGTAAAACTAGCACAGGTTTGTCCTTGAATGATGTTCTTCATTCAGGCCCTAATTTACAGGGTGACTTGAATAACATTCTATTGACTTTTCGGTTATTCAAAATCGCTATTTCAGCAGATTGTAGACAAATGTTTCTTCAAGTGGGAATGTTAGAGCGAGACCGCAACTATCAAAGATTATCGCTTCCATCCGGAAGATAAATTGACGGTTTTTGAATTGGCACGTGTTGCGTTCGGTATGAAGTCGTCCGTATTTCACGCAATCCGCGTTGTTCATCAGCTGATTGCTGATGAAGGTCAGAGATTCCCTACTGCAGCTGCCATAGCATTGGCTTCCACGTACATGGATGACGTCTGTTACAGCATTATGTCAGATGATTCAGCGCAGGAAGACGAGAACGTCGCTATCAATTCATGTATCGAACTTATACAATTATTTAAATGCGGTCAGTTCGACCTCGTGAAATGGACGAGTAACTCGGACACTGTCCTTCGCGCTATTCCCGCCTCGCATCGAGCTTCGTCAGATCTCGAGATTGATAAAGATGTACATGACAAGGTTCTAGGTACACATTGGGACAAATCCGATGACGTTTTCAAATTCAAGGTTGCAAAGCCAGGCTCAAGCTGTACTAAGCGCAGTATCTTGTCCGTCGTTGCACGCTTGTGGGACAATCTCGGGCTGGTGGCCCCCGTCATACTTTATGCCAAGCTCCTGATTCAGGAACTATGGTTATTGAAGTGCGACTGGGACGATGCCCCCCCGCAACGCATCGTAAACCTCTGGAGGCAGTTCTGTAGCGAACTTCCCGCGCTCAACGAGATACGCGTTCCGCGGCATCTCGGGGTAGTGCAGGGTTGTGTAGCAAACCTCTTAGGATTCGCTGATGCAAGTGAGCGTGCTTACGGCGCCGTTGTGTACTTGCATGTCAAAGATAACGCCAATACGACCGTTAGGCTTGTGTGTTCAAAATCGAAAGTTTCGCCGCTTAAAACCATTTCTATTGCTCGCTTAGAATTGTGTGCTACAGTCTTATTATCTACGCTTATGCGTAATGTACTAAACAATTTTGACCCAAGGTACAAAATTTCGAATATCTTCGCGTTTACCGACTCGAAAGTCGTTCTTTGTTGGATCAATTCTTCTCCGCACCGCTGGCAAACTTTTGTGGCAAATCGCGTCGCAAAAGTTGTCGATAATATTCCCGCAAGTTGTTTTCATCACGTGGCAGGCATTGAAAACCCTGCTGATTGTTTATCGCGAGGTTTATCACCCGCGCTACTTGTCAATCACCCTCTGTGGTTTACCGGACCCCCATGGGCGTCTAGGCATCCATCGGAGTGGCCTATTTCTGATTTCGATCGCGAAGACGATAGTGAAGTGCCGGAGCTGAAGGCTTCTGCGCACACTATAACAGTAGGTGAATCAACATCGCCTATTTATGAGCTCGCTCAACGTGTTTCTTCATGGTCGAAGTTACTCCGCATAATTGTCTATATTTACCGCTTTTCAAAATTATTATTGCGCAGATCTTACATAAACAAATATGATTTAGACTTTGCTGAAACTAAAATAATATCCGCATTACAACAAGTTCACTTTATTGACGATATAAATAAATTAAAAAACAGTAAGAACTGTTCCCCCGCTCTGCAAAGACTTAAACCGTTTTTAGACGCAAGTGGTGTTATCCGTGTCGGTGGTCGGTTGACTTACGCAAAAATCAACTACCTACGCACAGAAACACCCCTATGTATTACCTAGGCACGATCACGTGATTGATATCTTAATCGATTATTACCATCGAAAGCATTTACACGCCGGCCCCGAATTGCTCATGTCCATACTTAGGAATCAGTTTTGGATACTGGCAGCGCGACGTGTCATTCGCCATCGTATCCATAAGTGCAATACGTGCTTCAGAGCAAAACCACGCCCATCTTTTCCAATCATGTCAGATCTGCCCGAGTTCCGCGTCACCCAAGTTGACAAGCCATTCACGCATACTGGATGTGATTATGCTGGCCCTCTTCAGTATACACCGGTTTGTAGAAGAGGTATTAAAAGCTGCAAGGCTTGGCTTTGTATTTTTACGTGTCTGACAACTAGGTGTTTGCATATAGAAATCGCTTCGGAGTTAAGTACCGCCAATTTCCTTGCTGCTCTGAAGCGATTCCTAGCGCGTCGCGGCCCTGTGCAGTGTATTTACACTGACAATGGCACTAATTTTGTCGGATGTAGTTCTTACCTTCGCGATCTTTACAAGTTCCTCGATGAGCATCGCGCGCATCTTGAATATGAGCTTTCAGAAAGTCGCATAGAGATGAAACGCATAACACCCCAATCGCCTCATATGGGAGGTTGCTGGGAGAGCATGGTAAAGGTGGTAAAATCTCATTTGTTCAAGATTATCGGGCAACAAATATTATCTTATGAAGAGCTGTTGACGGTGCTAACGCAAATCGAGGCACTTGTAAATTCGCGTCCGCTGACCGCTATGAGTAGCGACCCTTCAGAGCCATCGGCTCTCACGCCGGCTCATTTTCTTAATACTGCGCCCCTCTGCTCTCTGCCAGCTCCCCAAGTAGAGAACGTTAGTTTGCTGGACAGACATTCTCTCTTGCAAAAAATGGTACAGTCTTTCTGGCAGCGATGGCGGGTAGAATATTTGCATCAATTGCAATCTAGATCCAAGTGGAATACTCCATCTACTCCGATCCCACTGGGATCAGTAGTTATATTGATTGTCGATAATGCTCCACCATTTGCTTGGCCTCTAGCTGTGGTGGAGGCTGTTCATACCTCGAAGGATGGCACAACGCGCTCTCTTACCGTTAGAACGTCTAAAGGTAGCCTGGTCCGCCCAGTGGTCCGTGTGTGCCTTTTACCGAGTCAGTGAGAGTGCAACTCTCATACTTTAGGTTAGCTTAGTGATAGGTATATTTAAGTTAAATTCTCTGACTCCTTTTAGAGCAGACAATCCCGCGAATACATTATCAAAACCTGACTCTGTCTGGATCAGATCTTATCGCTTAGTTATATAATAGTATATTTGTATATGTTAGGGTATTACGTCGTTAAAGGCAACCCTTTAAGGTCGGGAGAATGTTGTCGCCATATACATCGCTTCATCCAAACCTACATACTTTAAATCTTTTTTACCCGACTAACCCAAAATAAGGGTAAATGTATTTAACTTTATTAGAATGTGGCGGTAGTTTCCCATCACTTCTTTCCTTCCTATTCATTCCTGCAGCGTCTACCATAGGTCAGAGCGAAACAGCAATACAAGGCTGGAAGAAGATTTAACGTATCCGACGCCATATTGAAAAAAAGGTTCGTCTAACTCCGCCGCCGCGAAAGCACCTCTCCAGGGCTTTACAGCAAATAAATCTAGATTTCGTGATAAATCCAGAGTTTTCGGGTCTATAATTCAGTTTAGATCCACCTAAATATCAAGCTACAGTGATTTGAAGTGCTGCAAACAGGAAGGGATCCCTTAACTGTGGAACCACGCTGGCTGCCGCGTGGTTAACCTGTACATCAAGAAAGTGCAAGACCCTTACAGCAGGAAGGCGACTCCAGACTTCTGCAAAAAGGTAAGGCGCTGCATCCTGTGTCTTTCCATTGTTCCTGTTTCTCCATACCAAAAAATTGTCTCCTTCAAAATATATGTATGCTGCCACATAAATTTTATTACAGTCCACAAACCGCCGATTCACATAGCAAAGCTTTGAATCACCGCTCCAGGCTTTTAGAAGCCTGGAAAGAGCTGTTTAGACAGTTCTTCCATTTCATGGTAAATTCCCCGCACCCCCCATGTTAGCGTATAAAGCTTTTTCCAAAAAGCCCACAGCGATAACAAAGACAATGTCAGGTTGTCTTTGCATAATACTTTAAAATGTGCTCCCGTGGAGTTTCTTGTCCATTCTTCTCCACGAAGACTAGGGACCTAACGAAAAAAAAGTTTGATGTAGTTGACAAGACCAAAAGTAATAAAATGAATAGTCTTGTCTTTTGTGCTTTTACTTCATAAAACCCCTGTTCCCAACACACGTTTTTAAAGAGACTTTCGAACACAGTAAATAACTAGTAATCATCCTGACACTCAAAGTTTATTAATTGGTGGATATTAATACATATATGACGGCGTCGCCGTTGTAAACAGCACGTGCAGCGGGCTAGGTGCGCAGCGCAGGCGTCACTAAGGCCGCACCACTCTCCCCACTGCTCGAGCCAGTCTTTATAAACGACCACTCGGCGTGGAGGGGATCATTCTTGTCGCAGGCTTGGCCCGGTGCACATGCTGTAGCGCTTAGAGTTTTAATATTATATCTGAATTATATAGTTGTGTGTGTATAGTGATTTATTTTAAATATCGTGCTATTGGAGTAAAAGTTGATTACCGCTATATTTCGTAGTTTCATTTAAGATGACAGACCCTCTGCCTTCATCAGAAGTGTGACCGGATCCACCTTCCACTAATGATAGTAATGCAAAGCTATGCTTGTGGCTTTTGATCCTGATCTATCGGAATCCGATATTGTGAATTGGTGTAAACTCAGTGAAACGATAATTGTGAAAATTAATTAGATGGTGTAGTCCGTGTGCGGTGTAGTACTTTGCGAAACTTCACATTGAACAATGAATAATGGGTCATCGTGGCCATGAGTGCCGAAAAAAAACAGAAAGCCTCTTCAAAAAAAAACCTGCTTGCTGCAAAAACTGAAATACCAAAGACAGCCGTTACGGCCATTACGGCCGTTACGTGCTATGTATGCAGTGAGCAGGGGCACACAGCCAATTCCTGCCCAAAGCGATGGAAGAAGGAAGACTCCACACGGAGCACCAGCACTAAGCAAGTGTACCTGTGTTTCAGAGCAGCCCGTGGAGTATTCCAGATAAGTGGTGTAGATTTTCTTTTTGTATTTGACTTTGGTTCGGAATGTAGCCTTATGAAGCAAAAGCAACGGTCGATCCGAGTGGTCATAGATGGCTACTTCTCTGACCTTATTGCTATTGATGCCGGAGCCTCAGGGGTCTGTTCTCTCCGCGACACTTCTCCTGCTGCTTATCAATGACCTCCTTGTGCCTGGCATTATTGGGTACGCAGATGACAGCACTGTCATGGAGAGTTATACAACCAGTGCAAAAGCGGTGATGAAGTACGATCATTGAGAGAGGTCATGGTAAAGCGAACGAGTTTAGCTCTAAGTTTTGTCTCCAAGTGGGGTGACGAGAATATCATTGATTTCAACGCCACCAAAACACAAGTGTGTGTGTTCTCCGCCAAAAGGAGTCCATTCAATCTAATTAAATCTAGCTCCTACTTTTCAGAGTGCATCTGTACAAGTTACTGACAGTCTCGAGCACAAATCTGAACATCAGCACCTACATTGAGTCGAAAGCTAAAACAGCGGCAAAAAAAAAATGCTGGGTATCCTAAAGAGGGTTGAGTGGTACTACAAGCCTGGACAGTTTTCAATATTATGTAAAACTCAAGTCCGGTCCGGCATGGAGTATTGCTTTCACCTTTGGGATGGCTCAGCCAAATACCAACTTGACACACTTTTTTTTCTGTATCTAGTGCAGAGCCAGGAGGCTAATTGGTGACGACGAGAGGCTAATTGGTGGCCAAGCTACGTATCCTGGCCCACCGCCGCAAAGTTGCATGTCTGTCGGTCTTCTGCAGACTGTACTTTGGAGATTATGCAAAGGAGCTCCACGAGCTGATTCCACCTTCTCCCTTCTTCCATCGGGAAACTAGACATACTGCAGGTTATACCTTGTCGATGGTTTTACACATTCGTACGAAGCGCTTTGCTAAATCTTTTTTTTTATGCGCACAGCCAAGGAGTAGAACTCCCTGCCTGCGTCGGTTTTCCCGAGTTCATATCACTTCAATCAAATAGGTTTCTTCTGGGTGAGCCAGTTCCATCTTCGACCTCATCTCTGCCCTTAGGGCATGATTGTGGTAAAGAGTATGCCCATTTCATATAAAAATAGTTATCTCTTTAACGGCGAATATTTTCATGAACAAGTAATCCTTAACGGCATAGGTATGAGCAAAGTAACGTGCCTCATCGTCAGCCATAAGACGTCCCCTGCTGGACAAAGGCCTCCCCCATAGAACGCCATAACGAACGGCAACCTGCCGTTTCAATCCACCGGATACCCGCGACTGTCACGATGTCGTCGGTCCACCTGGTGGGAGGCCTACCAACGCTGCGTCTTCCGGTTCGTGGTCGCCACTCGAGAACCTTTCTTTCCCATCGGCTGTCGGGCGACGTGGCCCACCCATTGCCACTTCAACTTGCATATTTTGAGAGCTATGTCGGTGACCCTGGGTTGTAACGTAACTATTACAGATTAAAATTAATGTCCAACGACTATACAAAACCGCTTTCTTGAAATAACTGTCATGTACTAGTTGTTGCCAGTGGCTTCTTCCGCTACGGCTCGAGAATTGTCCCACGGGTGGATAAACTCGGGATGAAGGCTGTCCCATGTGTTGATCCAGGTTATAAGGTATCTGTGTACTGAATTTTGTCCAGATCCGTTCAGTGGTTTTTGCGTGAAAGAGTGGCAAACGTCCATCCATACTTATAAACTGTCGCGTTTGTAATATTAGTAGGAAGTAGGATAACCGGATGAATGCTTTAGTGAGGAAATACTACCTATTAGGTCGTGATATTTTAGAACATGGGATTTCAGTTAACGTTAGCGATAATGATTTGACCCTCACCAAAACCAAATTTATCAGTTCTTGTTCAGAAGTCCAAACAATTATTACCTTTTAGAGTTGTTAGAGGATAGGTTTCATTAATTTAAAAAGTCGAAAGTATGTTGCTAAACCGATGAAGTGCCTATCTTGAGTAACAGTTCCAGGTGCAAGAACGGAAATATAAGGGACCTTTTTTTTAAAAAAAAAAGCCCGTATTAGAAAATGACCGGTACGAGTTAAGATATATTAACGGAACCAATAGGGTCTATAAATATTCTCACGAATATTTTCGTGTAATGCCTTGTGGTCAAAATTGTCTGGCAGACATCGCGAAAAATCATGATGACGTGACGGCGGATAGTGATGATGACGATATCCTTGTTCATGAAAGTAACCACGAGAACAATATCATGCCTAACAGTAATATAACTTCGGCTAATAGTGATACCGTGTCTGTGAATAGCCGACCCGATACTATATCGATTAACAGTAGTACAATGACTCCTGACTTGTGGAGGAGAGAGATCTTCTGGTTAAGCCGCGTTTACCTCGGTGGGTCTGTGGATGGGTGACCACCCATTTCATGCCGAGTTTCCTCAGTGCCTGTGAAGGCACGTTAATCTGTTGGTCCCAGTGGTCATGTGTGGATTTTTGGCAGTCGTCAATGTCCTGAAGTTCTGACAACCGGTCCTACCAAAGGGTATCATATTATCCAGTATTGGCTGGGTTGTGGGGGTCGGATGGGCAGTCGCTCCGTGTGGAGTACTGATATTCGGCTGCATCCGGTTGGACTGGAGGCCGACCCCAACATAGTTGGGAGGGGGCTGGGCAGATGATGATGACAATATCTGCTGACTCCCATTATTTGAGAGCTACCAGCGATAGTTAAAAAATAAATTATGGTTTACGTTTGAATCAAAAGAGTTTTCTAGCCCATATTCAATTACTTTGATAACTAAAAGAGTCGTACATCGAAAAAATTAATAAGACGATACAAAAATTAAAATTATTAATTTGCAGGAACCTGAAGGATCAGCAATGACTGGTCCAGGGACTTTTGCAGGATCGTTGAGTGAATAATGACTGGGCCAAAAATTTGAAGGTTCACTAATGAGCGGTCCAGAATTAGTAGCAAACTGAAGGGTTAAACTGGACCAGGTTGCTAGTATTATGTCCTGAAGGCTCAGTATCGAGCGGTCCAGGTTACTAGTATATGCCCTGAAGGCTCAAGATCGAGCGGACCAGGCCCTGAAGGCTCAATATCGAGCGGTCCAGGTTGCTAGTGCATGTCCTGAAGGCTCAATAACGAGCGGCCCAGGTTGCTCATGTATTTCCTGAAGGCTCAATATCGAGCGGTCCAGAAGTACAAGCAAAATCTGAAGGGATGCACCGGACCAGATTGTAGTCAGGATGAACGAACATCACTCATAATTATGTTTGATGAGACTCCGCGTACGAGGACGTTCGCACGTCAGTATGGCCGTGACGGCGTCGCCGTTGTAAACAGCACGTGCAGCGGGCTAGGTGCGCAGCGCAGGCGTCACTAAGGCCGCACCACTCTCCCCACTGCTCGAGCCAGTCTTTATAAACGACCACTCGGCGTGGAGGGGATCATTCTTGTCGCAGGCTTGGCCCGGTGCACATGCTGTAGCGCTTAGAGTTTTAATATTATATCTGAATTATATAGTTGTGTGTGTATAGTGATTTATTTTAAATATCGTGCTATTGGAGTAAAAGTTGATTACCGCTATATTTCGTAGTTTCATTTAAGATGACAGACCCTCTGCCTTCATATACATATAGTCTTACATCCACTGATGTAAGAAGCGCTTGTTGTGAGTTTTACTAACATAACAAGATCATATTAACTTGGTGACGGATTATCAAGCGCCTTCTTCTCCCGCATAATATAACATCACGCCTGTAATCCGCGAAGGGATATGCAGAGGTGTACCCATTATACACCGACATTTCGCCAGTTATCTAAGTAATAGGGACAAACATAATGACATCATCCGGGCACAACTCCAGGCTTCGTGACTCCTTTGTGTGTACTTCTCTTTTATATACAGGAATTGGAGAATATCAATTTATTTAATGCACAATGTACACAGCATAGTTACACGCTAGTTTTAAAACTAGTGAGTACATAACCCTGTTAGGGCGCAGCAAGACAACTTAAAACATAAGAATATCCCATGCCATGGCAGGAAATGGGGCTAGCTGACTAGCTGCCCAGCTAGAGACAGTTAGAGTATAGTGAAGCATGCCACACCTGTAACGCTCCCGACTCCAATCCGCACTCCGCTAGACTCTCCAGGTTCCGCTTTCCACTTCTGTTCCACAGTCCTCGTCTTTATGAGCGAGCAGTTCGCAATTCACTATGCAGTACCTACAGCCAGCTACATGGAAGGGGCCGCAAGGGCCGACGCCGTTCGGGGGCTGCGGGATGTTCAAAAGAGATACCGCGGCCTCGACACAAAGGGCTAAGAAGGAACATGGGTGGTTTTTAGTTAGTATAAGCACAGATTAGTATAAGTCTGACACACTGGTTATTTGATGATTTCCCACCACACAAAAAAAAGTATCTACACTGCCTGCTTGGGCTGAAATTCACAACCTACAGTACAACCTGTAAGTCGAAGCTGGTAGAACTAAGCCACCACAGATCTCAAACGATGAGGGGGGATAAGGGATAGAGTACATCTGATAATAACTGCGAACCTATTTTATGTTTGCCACTTAAAGGCACTAAATAATAATAATAATATTCTATTATAAAGAATTTATTATATACTAGCTTTTGCCCACGGCTTCGCCCGCGTGGATGTCGGTTTAACTACAAAAATGACGATTTTCCATACAAACTTTCATCCCCTATTTAACTCCCTTAGGGGTTGAATTTCCAAAAACCCCTTCTTAGTGCTCCCCTACATTATAATAGGAAGCCGTGGGCAAAATTTCACATTCCTAGCCCCAGTAGTTTCGGCTGTACGTTGATATGTCAGTCAGTCAGTTCTCCTTTTATGTATATATGAAAAGAAAACCAGGAAATCTTAAATTAATTTAATTATTTACAAAAAATGGTAAACTAACTAATTAGTTTCTCGAAATGAGCTCCATTCTCTTGGATACACAATTTTTTCTAGTAACCTTTAATAAAGTGTTGTGGTGAATATTATAAATCGTATTCTGAACTTCAACTCTCAACTCGTTGTCATTCGCATAAGATTTCATGTAAATTTGATTTTTTACTTAACCCCACAAAAAAAAATCTAATGGGGTGAGATCTGGCGATCTCGCAGGCAGGTTTTCCTTTCATTTAATTTATCATGTTTGTTAGAGAGATTTCATCCTTATAATTGACCCTAACGATCGATGCAATAAAAGTACAGGGTATAATTTTTTTCAGATTTTAGCCGGTTCGATTCCCGGGTGTGGGAGAAGAGAATTTTCGAAAATCTTTGAATGCAGTTTGCTTTCTATTCAAAAATAAAGGAATGTTTCCTTTGAGTAAATTTTCTATCTGCAGTATTAAGAGTACTTTCCCCCCAGGTGGCATTACAAAATTCCACCCTGTATATATTCAGAAAGCTCCGAACTACTAAGCTATCGGGAGTTACACGTGTTATTGTGAGTCAACCATAAAAGATAGACATATGCTGTTGTGGGATATTTTTTAGATAATTTTATGTAGAACATTTCCGTCATAAATGATTTCTATGTAGCTTTAACCATTAAGGCTGCACACGCGACGGAAGCTTAAAAAATGGAGCAACTTCTCCCGTTTTCCCAACATTTCCCTTCACTGCTCTGCTCCTATTGATTGTAGCGTGATGAAAAGTATACTATAACCTCCCCAGGAGTATGAAGAATAATTGTACCAAGTTTCGTTAAAATCCGTCGAGTAGTTTTTGTTTCTATAAGGAACATACAGACAGGAGGACAGACAGACAGACAGACAGACAGACAGACAGACAGACAGACAAAAATTTTACTGATTGCATTTTTGGCATCAGTATCGATCACTAATTACCCCCTGATAGTTATTTTGAAAATATATATCATGTACAGAATTGACCTCTCTACAGATTTATTATAAGTATAGATATATACATATATTGTATTTTCATTATTATATATATATATTTTTATTTAACCATTTTTGTTAGTAAACAACTTTTGCACTAGACAAGCGCTTAGTAATTAATTAATTTGCCAAATTGTGATAAAAACTTTCTACTTTTCATTCAAGATACTAATTAATCTTTCTTTTGTCAATCAATAGGTAGCAATGATAAGATACTCGTTCTTTTCTTCAGAGTATTTCTCCTTTTGTTTCTGGCTTTCGTAATTATGGTGCAATGTTATTATTAGGCATTCTCTTCCTTATCAGATTACTTAATCTTCACGTCTTGAAATAATGTCATAACTAAACAATTACAAAAATACAATGTCATTCAATTTTTCATTTTTCAAGCGACTATTTCAAGGTTCAAGTTGGAACCTCTTTAGAAGTATCATGCTCATGAATGCTGAACTTATTCATTCACATATTTTTTATATTCAACTAGCTGATGCCCGCGGCTTCACCCGCGTCACGCGTGGATGTCGATCAAATTATATACTCTTCCTCGAGATCTATCCATTGGTGAAAACAGCATTAAAATCGGTGTAAAAGTTATTGTGTTTATCGCGAACAGACAGACCGAGCGAACAACAGACGCGGCGGAGGATTTTGTTTTATATTATGTACCTAGTGATCGGGTTAAAAGAATACATACCAAACATCGACTTCAAAAACACCCAATTATTATGTTTCGTTTATTTTTCTTCTCTCATAAGGGCACTAACTTTAATAATAAATTCACCAAACCGTGTCAAAAAATATTAGACGCCAGTAGCCAGTTGATATGCCAAAATGTAGATACAGTTACTTATCAGATAATCAACCGCTCCAATGTAGGAAGTACTTTCTTTGGATATCTACATACCTGTCGATCATAAGATTGTATGATAAAATGTATGAAAGAAATACTTTTTATTGTGAAATTACCTACCTAGTACCTACTCCTTTTAATCTACCTCCAATCTTGTATGTCCTTCATGAAATACCAGTCCCTTATACCCGGGATACACGAGGCCAGTTTTTTAAGCCAGGACAGCAAGCTAGAACTAGCTTGCTGTCTACGAAACTGTCCTGTCTTACTGCCCTTAAAATAACTAGGCCTCAACACTACCGCAAAACATACTTAAGACACGACCACGGTATACCCGTGAAATCTTGGATTATGCCACAATAGCCGGCCTGTTGATCTCAAAGAGAAAACATAAACGGTCCGAACTTATTTACATATATTACAACAATATTATAATATTGACAATATTATTACCGTGCAAATTGGAGAACGTATGAGTTACTAACTAAGGAGGTTTACGCACCAATGTGTTTGCACGGGGTCCATATTGGCTCACCTAAAGTTGTTTACCCGAAATTGTTCTTCCTAACGATTTGTAATCCGAATGATCACTCTTCCTAAAATTTTTCATCCTAAAGTTTTCATTTATACTATTTGTAGTGCTACCGATGATGTTCATAACACTCATGTTTCCGAAAATTGTAATTCATAATATCATTAGTGTAGATATATTTAAACTCCTACTGTTTTTTATCCTAACGCTTTTATTCCTAAATATAATTACCATAATATAATGATTAACGGTCGTTTCACTGATTTTTGTCTTGAAATGAAATAAATGAATGAAATTCAGGTCAGAGTGTCATCTTGGGGGCACTATGAAAAAAATACTTAGAAAAATTTCGCGACCAATTTCGAGGTAGCGCTCGCCGGCCGCTGCCGCGGCACCGCTCGCTTCGCTCGCTCGGCTCGCGCGTATTTGGTCACAGTTCTAACCTAACCTAACCTATGGATATCTTTGCATAGTATAAATAAGGTCCCATTAAAATAGGTGGACAAATTTTAACACAGCGTTTAGTAAGCCTAACTAAAGATATCTAAACAAAAAAAAAACACTTAATAAAGTGATTTTATTTTGACTTAAAATAATAAATTGCCGGCAATTAGCGGTCTGAATGATTTCTAAAATTTTGTCCACCTATTTTAATGGGACCTTTTATAATACTGATTATTAAGAATAAAAAGGAATATAAACAAAAAAGATATGACTTTGAATAATAGTGTAAAAGATGGTTATGTTGAGAAAATATAGGAAAACAAATATTAGTGTAATAGATGTTTATTGCTACTGACATTATGAAGTTGAATGATTCGGAATTAAAACATTAGAGACAGAGTAGTTAGGAATTGCGATTGTTAGGATGAAAAATGTTAGGAAGAACATTTTCGGATTTCCAATTATCGGAGTTGAAATTTTAGGTGAACTTTGGCGCACCCGTTTGCACGATGATGGTCATCGGGTAATAAAATGTAGCGGAGATGAGAATGTTGAGATGGATGTGTGTGTGTGTGGCAAGAATGGATCAAGTTATAAAGTGACGTCTGTTGCAGAAAAAAACAATATCTATAAATAATAGAAAAAAAAAACATTTGTAAACTCCGCGGGGTTAGGCAGACCGCAGAGGTGTACCTCACAGTACACACACATTCCGCCAACAAACGGGTACAGATCCAGAAAAAAAAAAGTGAAGCGTCAAGGTTGGGAAAAGCATGTACCTAACTAAAAGAGTTTTTAATATTTGAATGTGTTATACGAGGAGAGGGTAAGGAACGCTACTGAAGAGATGTACATATCGGATCCAGTCATTATTACGGACTTAAACATGAAATAAATCTTGACAATCCGACTTATTTATGTGAGGAATGACATGAAAGAAATATAGCAAACTAGTTTTTGCCAGCGGCTACGCCCGCGTGATAATGACGATTTTCCATTCAAACTTTCATCCCCTATTTCACTCCCTTAGGGGTTGAATTTCGAAAAATCCTTCCTTATTCCTTGTCCTATACATTACAAAAGAAACTGCTGTGCAAAATTTCAGCTTTCTAGGTCCAAGGGTTTAGGCTGGGCGTTGATGAGTCAGTCAGTCAGTCAGGACTTCTCTTTATACTATACTAGCTGATGCACGCGGCTTCACCCGCGTGGATGTCGTTCAAATTATATACTAAAACCTTCCTCTTGAATCACTCTATCTATTAGAAAACCGCATCAAAATCCGTTGCGTAGTTTTAAAGATTTAAGCATACAAACAAACAAACAGACAAAAATAGCGACTTTGTTTTATACTATGTAGGTATGTAAGGATAAAGCTAAATTACCACTGACTCTCCCAGATGGTGGATGGGGAGGTGGGTATATTTTGACAGATTCGTAAACAAGTAACTCTCGTGAGTATGGGAAAAGTGCCAAATCCCCCCTTTCCCCCCCCCCGTTCTCCCCCCTCCCTATCGTATCTCGGAAACAAAGAGACTTTACGTGTTTTTTTTTTTGGATTCGTATAGAGGAGGCCCCCCTTCTCCCCCCTTTTAGGCGGATCTCGAAAGTTAAGAGACTTAGAACGATTTTTTTTTTCAGATTCATTTATAAGGGCATTGCGTTAGTCGAAATCATTCTTCGAAACTCCCCCCACCCTCTCCCCTTCAACCCCCCCCCTCTTCACCTCTTTTTTTACTACTGAATTTTTTTTTTATTTTTGCCTAAAAATATTGAGGGGCGTTGAAATTTGTATACCCTCCCCTCCCCTCCCCAACCTCCCCTAAAATTAAAAGGGCTGTAACTTCATAACGGTTAGGGATAGCCATTAGGTGTTTGAACAAATATTATAGTAGGCGTCGAAACCTGTCCGGTGGTGGTACAGCGGTAAAGCGAAGGGGGGAGCGGGCGAGCAAAGCGAGCCGGCGACCCCCGTAGCGTAGGGATAATGTCATGATAGCTTTCCGGTGGTAGGTAGGTCCTGAGCGAAGCGAGCCGGCGACCTCCTTAGCGTAACGAAGGTTTAGTGGGTGAAGCGTAACTCAAGGGCGACGACAAGCAAACTTTAGGGTAATGTTTTTTTAGTGGTAGTAGGAGGTAGTAGGTAGGTAGTAGGTAGGTGGTAGGTAGGTGATAGGTAGGTTGTAAGTAGGTAGTAGGTAGGTGGTAGGTAGGTGATAGGTAGGTTGTAGGTAGGTGTAGGTAGGTGGTAGGTAGGTGTAGGTAGGTAGGTGTAGGTAGGTAGGTAGTAGGTAGGTGTAACCTCACCTTTTTGCCCCGTTTTCCCCTCCTACCTTTTTCAAAGTTGCCCCATTTGCCCCCTTTCTCCCCCTTTAGGCGGATCTCGGAATTTAAGAGACTTGGAACATTTTTTTTTCAGATTCATTGAAAGGGGCAATGCGTTAGTCGAAATAATTTTTCAAAGCTCCCCCTCTCCCCCTCTTCACGCCCCGCGAGCTGCGCGCAGCTCGCGCAGCCACGCAAATACTAGTTTTTTTTATATAGATAGATTATTTATTTTTTTTTTAGACAAGGGCAGGAAGATGATGCTGTCCTCGGACAAACATTTAGAATGTTGTACGACCAGTCAAAAAAGGCGTCGTGCAAAATTCAAAGAGTAATAATTTTGCACGACCCACGTGCATATCGGTTATGATGCTCGTGTACAAGCCGATATGAAAAATTATCTTGAAGAAGAAAGGAGTTTTGCAATCTAAGGATGGATTTAGTAAGATTAAGTATTTATTTTTATGAAAAAATTAAAGTTCAGTCACGCGTTTCGACATGTTTAGTTTATTTTTAATGCCGTTTTAATATTTTGAGCGTCAAGGATTAACTGATATTTTAATATACTTATCAATAATAACAATGTTAGAATGTTGTTACCGGGATTCCCTCATGAAGTATCTAACTAAGTATCTAGGTAGGCGTGCTGAACGAAAATGACCTCTCAGTTCTTCCCATAAAATTTACTTTCCTTTGATGTCAAAAACAAATCATAGTAAGATCAAAATGTTGATAGGCTCTGGTTATATTTTCAATCAAATTTTGCCCACGGTTTGACTTGTGTTATGGTCAAAAATTATCACGAGCACGCTTTGAATATAGTATTATATGACACTTGGGGATAATGTAATGTGGCTTTATTGGAAAGAATTTAAATTAATATTGTTATTTTGTACACTATCGCATTAGGTAAATCTGTAAAGATAGTCGATTTTCGCTGTATTAACTATTGTAGAAGGAAACGAATGTGTTCACATGAAATAATGACGTCAAATCAACCGCTGAAATAATCTCTGAATTAATTGACTGAAGCTTCAGAAAGTTCCACGCATTACAAAAATAAACAGTTGACGATATTGAATGTAACAGAAATATATCTAAACGACTCATAATCTACGCGTGTATCACAACAACAGCAAAACTACATAAATATTTTCAGATAACATAAATAATAATAAACGGAATTAGTTTAATAATCTAGTAGACTTTACTGCTTTATTTATTTAAATGAGTTAAAGACATTTTGATTAACCGTTTCCTCAGATTTATTCCTACTTTTTGGTTTAGCTGGCAGTCTTGCCTATAAAGTTGTTCTGAACGAATTCACTTTTAAAGCATCGATCTCTGCTCGGGTGGAAAAAAGTTATATAAGACCCAGCTACATCGATTTTCGCCCCTGTAAATCCATATATTGTAAATTTAATCGAAATTGTTAGAGCTGTTTTCTTGAACGTGATTACAAATCTTCTTCGTAGAGTCCATTTCACGAAAGAAGTCCCGCAGACGCAGCGCTGTATTCGCGCGACATAATGTTGCTATCTCTCTCTCTCTCGCCATATCTCCCCATCTGTCAAATTTAGTTCCACAATTGTCCGCGGGACTTCTTTCGTGAAATGGACTGTGTCAGAGTGGTCGTGGTCATGGGAGGTCGTCCAGAACTGTGGTCACTGTCTTCGTGATCCTTTTCCACCGGTCTCTAACGCATCGATAAGTTCACAGTGGATCAAGTTCCTCCAGATCTTTCACAAATAAATAAATAATGTAATGTAATGTATCAATATATTTTAATGTAAACAAGCGAGACGCCTCACTCGCACATCTTTCAGATTTAAGATTAAGCGATGTGTGTTTATTCAAAATTTATGAAATGTTTTTTTTTTTTTTTTTGGACTTAAATCTTAATTTTATGTTCTGGCTGGACTAAAAGTCGAGCTAAGTCGAGCGATTACTTCGCGAACACATACCTATATGTATAGTTTTTCAGCCGGCTGTGCTGATAAACAAATTGTGTAGAACCCCCCTTATAAAATTGTGCAAAATGTCCAAGGAATCCAATATTCTGCCAAACTAATTAGGAATGCAAATAGATTGCAACTCAAGAGGTCGAATGGCATCAATCTTAATGCAAGGTCAATAAAGGGCGTCTAATATTAGATAGTTTATGATATTATTAGTTATTTATTTGTTATGCCGAGGTCAGTTCCTAGATGGGTGACCAGCTATTACATTATGAGGCAAGAAGGGGTCTTAGCTTCGAAAAGCCTGGTGTAGGGCAATGTTTAAACAAAAAAGTACGTAACGACTGTCAATTATAAGTAGGTAACTAAGTTGATAAAGTCTGATTGAAAGTCGCTTGATGTAACAAACATATTCAGCTGCACCTTATTAGACTTTTTTACTCTCAAAAACGGTGAAGGAAAACATCGAGAGAAAACCAGCATGTCTTAGAACGAAAAAATTCGAAGACATGTGACAACCCGCCCTGCCATGGTCACGCGTGGTGGATTATAGCCCTTTCCTCTCCTAGAGGAAAGGTCTGAGCACAATATAAATATGGACAGTACGGAAACTGCCTACAAACGCTCGAAACCGCACTCTCACACAAACATGCGCATCGACAGGGCCAGCTAGCGATTGTGGCAGTGCTCTCAGTTGTGCGTGCCGCGCCGAGACGAGTGGTTAGTTTACGTAAAAGTTTTTTTTGAAATATACTCCAATCTTTTTTAAAATGCCGGGAACGTTTAAGGGTGTTTGAACTCGGCTTCATCAAAACCGGAGATATTGTATTATAAACTTCCTACTAATTTTGAAAGGTAAGAATGATTTTTGTTATCGAATTAAGGGCGTTCAGTTTCTGTAAAAAAAAAATGAAATTGAAATATCTCGAAAACGGAGCGTCCTAGACAAAAAAGGACCAAAATTTTGACCCCCCTCTGCCACCCCCGTGATATTTAAGTGCGAATCACATACGCTGGTCCAACTTTACTTAATAATAACATTAATAACATTTTATTTGTCTAAAACTGTGTAGTATGATATGAAGGAAAGTTCATTGATAATAATAATTTAAAACAATATAATAATATATTCGTTCTTAATATTAATAATAATTATGTTAATTATTTAAAGCAGAATTGCACATCACCAGTTGTAGTAAGCTTGTTATTTCAATTCGTTTCATTGATCACAACAGAATAAAAATATTTAAGAAAAAAAAACAATATCATCAATATTAAAAGGGACAAGGACAACCCTATGGCTTCAATGGAGCGTAGGTAGTTATCGCATCAACTAGGCTTAGTTTCGGTACTGTCCATATTTATACTGTGGTCTGAGTCCCTGCAGTGGGAACATTTTAGGCTTATGATGACCTTATTAGACTGGAAGTCGTTCCCAACTTTATTGTCAAAAAGCTAGGCAGATAATAATAGTATTAGCAATTAATAAAGTGATATTCACTGAATGATGCAAACAGTTGTAATACTAGTTAAACAGAAAGCACTAGAATATCGCAGTCCCAGTTTAATTAATCATTTTCATTAATCGTTTACCTATTACCTAAATGGTTCCATTAATTCATAGGGTTAATTGGTATTCGCTCATCACTTACTAATACCCCTGTATTCATCCATCTAAATATCCACTGGTTAGCCTTTGGTGCCCAATCCATTATTGGCTGACTACCTTATTCCTTACCATGAAAGATACTTTTAGAACTCCTTCGCAATCTCCAGTTTTCACCATCGCTATAGGACTCCTAAATGAATACCTACTTACATGACTTGAGTTGAAATTCCAACAGTGTTATAATTTCTCAATTTTAAACTATAACCTATTTAAACCAACCCAAACGGATAACTTTAACTATTTAAATTTTCAGGACTATCCATTTCCTTTATACAGCGTGAAAGGGCCACCGAAGCTTAAACGGTTAAGTACATACGTATTTAGTACAATATTCTGAATTCTCAGAAGTTTATCATCGGGAAATTAAAACAAAGCCAGCTATTTCCCACAAAAAGAGCTATCCAAAACGTCAAAAGATTATCACATTTGATTTTTTTTTTATAACTATTGATAAATGTTGTATGAAGGAGGGTTTAGAACTTCAGAATGCTGTACTGCATACGTGGTAAGCGTTTGTGCGTCGGTGTCCCGTGTGTTATGTAATGCGTATAATGTTTCGATATATGATACTAGCCATTTGGTAAAAGATTCAGAAAGTCAGTCTAATGAAGCTTGGTCCATTCTCTATGGTGAATTATTGAGTATCTTGTGACTAGGGATTTGTGAAGAGTTGAGTTGAAATTTGTCCAATGTGACCCATAGTGTGACCCTAAATCCGGCTCGAAATTTTGCCGAAAAACTCAGTGTTCCTCATAATTATACTGAAGGTATATTATAAGAAAAAAAATATCGTGCCAACTAGAAGATGTTCTATCAGTTTTCTATCATTTACAGTTGGAGAGTGCACTTTGGAATTAAACAATTAAATTCCCCCATCCCCATTCTATCACCGGACGAATAGAGATACGGCGAACAAAGCTCTAGATTCCACATTTATTGTGCGAACCGCCAGTCTGTGGAATTCACTGGATCTCTTCAAAATTTGAGTGAATCGATTTCCTATAGGCCAGCGCCACCCCAAGCCATATGATCGCTTCACATCAGGTGAACTGCAGTGAAACGCAAGCCTATTTAGAAAAACGTACCATATTATACAACAGTTTCATAAATAACAAAGCTGCACATGACTTCACCAAAATGTTGTCCTGAAGTATTTTTCGGATATTCCGTTCTTAGCATCAAGCTACCTTTCTAAAAAATACGAGTATCATAAATCAGCGAATAAGCTGCTAAGCAAATCGAATAAACACACAAACAGCGAAGAATAAGATTAACAAGCACAAATCATTAACAAGAACAAAGCCTACAACATTATTTTGTTTATATCTCAAAAGATAATACAGCCTCCTAACATTCACAAACACCCACGGATCCCTGATTTTATCACAGCAATAGACAATAGACAATAATAAACTTCATAGTCGAGCAAAAAGTTTTACAGCCAAGTCTTTGAGACCATAGATCTTTTCTAACATAGAAATATCTTAGCGTGAATAAACTTTGAAGAAGGTAATGAGTTTCCCTTCTTCAAAGTAGTTCAAAGTATTATATTGTCTGGAAGAATATTTTAGCGAACCTCTGCTGAATTTATAAAGGTTTTACAGATACTTGAGAAAAGTCTAGGATGAAAAATGGTGCCTGAGATGATTTTGGGAAATATGGGTGTTGAAGTGGTCTGCTGAAAGACTAGTATTTTTAAGTAAGGACAGGAATAAGTTCCAAACTACCTTTAGATATTAAGTTGGTCGTCATAGTACCATACTATGACGACCAACTTAATATTTTTAAGTAACGTATAGCAATAAATTTAACCACCAATTTTATTGTTCTAACTAACCTAACGAAATTCAGTAGTCTTTTTTTAAAACAAAAAAAATGGTTTACTGCTCTAAAATTTGAAACAGACGCGCCGTAACAATTTTTAAATTATTTTGAAATGGGTTAATCTGGGGAAAATAACTCAAAAACTACTGGATTTCAGTAGAACATTTAGGCGTTTAAAAAGTGAAAATTAAAAACGTATCAACTTAAAGTGAAAATACATAATGTTGTTTTTAACTGTATTCGATAAAATATCGTTAGCATACTGAACAAGAAAACAACGAAACGAATTCGAAGAAAACCACCACAGCACAGTATTCTCCTGAAACAATGAACACATTCCTGAAATTATTACTACCATTAGAAACTCGGCGCCCAAACCATAACATTCTCTTAGTTAATTTAAAATATCATGCTCACATTGTTTAGTTTTAATTGAAATCTAACTGTATAAATACACTGTATCTACTGTTAATTAATTGTGTATGTATCTACTGAAACTAGAACAAGGTATATTGATAGATAACACTAGAGGACGGGCGGCTATGTTATTGCAAAACCCGATCCAGTTTTCAACGTAGTGTAATAGCAATTAGTTTGAGCGTATACTAAAACTACTCTGTATAATTTTTGGTACTAGTTTTCAGGTTTTCACCATAACAGACTGCCTCGCTGACAAAGAGGTGCGATGAAAATAAACTATGCACGAGATCCAGGGTTGGCCCTGGTCAGGTAAAGCGTTATTGAATTTTTACATCAGGAATTTCTCAGTAGCAGCCACAGAGTATGGAATTGTGACCGGTTAATGGCAATAAGCTCGCCCCCTATTAAATGTGGCTGTACTATTATTAGTACAGCTACAGCCACATTATTTTTTGAATCCTCGAAGGATGTTGTGTTAGTTTTCACCAATTTCAAACTTCATATTAAATAGGAATTGTGGTATTGTCAACCGTGTTTTGTTTTCGACAATTCACTGTCGCGGTCTCTACACACATAGATATACATTTCGCACAACTCTGCGACAAAATCGAATAATAGTGGTACACGATCGGCTTTGCTGTAACACAAATACTGCCGAATCGAATTTCCCAATCCGAATGGGTATACTAACAGGCTGTCGTTTTACATCTTCGTCAAAATCGAGAAGGAATCTATACTTTAATCAGTAATTCTCTTAATTGCTCAAGTCTAGAATCATGAAAAGTGATTTTAAAAATACTACAGGTTATTTACTAGCGTCATAGTGTTTTGGATTTTTAAAATTTGACTGATTCCCTACCCGAATCAATAATACAATAAGGTAAGATATCCCTACCTTCTTTCAAAATTTTCAAGAGAAAGCCTGCAACAATTCAAAAAACTAAAAAATCAGTACCTACTTGATTTTTACACTTTCTCTCCTCATGCTTCATGACAAGAATCCCAGCTGACTTAGCCTTCGCTAGCAACAATAAGTTCAGTAGCCATTATGCAGCAGAACTGCAGAATCACTAATGAACGCCGCAAACTGGAGCAAGGCGAATAATTTAGCGCTAAATAGAGCCGCCATCTTGGATTCTAGGTACATTACTGGATAGTGCTGTACTCGTATTACATGCCAGGGATTTCTTGGAATTTGAAATGATCTGTTAAGAGCTAAGCTGTTGAGCCTGAGATTGAATTTCTATAGGCTGGTATTTGAAATACATTTTTATTTAGAATACATGTATCTCAGAAAAGAGAAGTGTTGGTTCTATTTTATCTGCTTAGTTTTTCCCAAGTGTGTTAAGTACGGGCCTCTGAGTACCTGTAATTACTGTATAAAGATCTACAAGCGACAGCCGGGACCAACGACTTAGGAGTTTTCCGAAACACACGATGGAAACGCGGTATGTTTTTAGGTTTTAAGCTAATGATATTGTGATTCATTGCCAAAATTAAACTGTTGATGATATGGTGCTGACATTTTGGTTGTTGATGTGTTGGTTGTTGATGTTTTGAACCCCATACCCGTAATGGGTAATCAGGGTCACTCATCCCCGACCAAGGTCCAGATTTTGGCAAGCGCGGCAAACCTGAAGATCATGCGTGTGGCTGAACAGAAAAATAAATAAACAATATTTATCATGGGACTACTAAATATGAATATGTACATTAATGTCTTGCTTACAACAGTTTTTTCCCATAAAACAGTCTTCAAGTAGTACTTCGTAGTAGTGTATAGGAAAAAACAAAGTATTTATAATCAGCTGATCATTATCAAAGGATCTTTATGAGTCAGCTGAAACAATAGATATCGTAGCATTGAACCTAAACTTAACAGATGTTAATGTAGATAGGTACTTAATTACTTATGCTAGTAGCATATATATATGACTAGCTTTTGCCAGCGGCTTCGCCCGCGTGAAAATGTCGATTTTCCATACAAACTTTCATCCCCTATTTAAATCCCTTAGGGGTTGAATTTCGAAAAATCCTTCCTTATTCCTTGTCTACATTATAAAGGGAACCTCTGTGCAAAATTTCAGCTTTCTAGGTCCAAGGGTTTGGGCTGGGCGTTGATGAGTCAGTCAGTCAGTCAGTCAGTCAGTCAGTCAGGACTTCTCTCTTTATTTATATAGATGTTTATGAATGAATCATATATACAGACACCAGACATCAAGATACTACAATCTGTCTACTACATTAAATTTCTTTAATCATCATCATCATCATCTTCCTACCATTGTAGCATGTTACTTGGGGTCGGCGCAATATATTTTTAGGGTTCCGTACCTCAAAAGGGAAATACGGAACTGATATAGGATCACTCGTCTGTCTATCCGACCATTCCCCCCCCCCCCCTTATCTCCGAAACTAATAAGCCTTTTGAAAATAATACAGACTTAGTTCAACACTTATAGATTACAGGAAAACCTATAAGAAGTCTATGGTGCTGAAATAGCATAGAAAATCTCTCAATATCTACAACAATGCTACGGAACCCTTCATGTGCAACTCCGACTTGCACTTGGCCAGTTTTTTCTTCCATTTTTCTCTGTCAACCGTCCTATCATCTTCCACTCCCTCTCCATCCATTATTATTCATCGCTCGTTAAAATTAAAATTTCTTTAATACATTTTCAATTTTATCGCATAACTTTCTGCAAATAATTTTAGTGCGCACATGGCCAAAATATTTTAAGGAAAAATATTCTTATTTACAAATTACAGTTTAACTCACGTTTATGTTTCGGGATTGCCCGAAGCTGAGGTCAAAAGGTCAAGCTTGTTAATTCGAATCATGACCTTTATGCTTTATCAGTTCGTGATTACGTCTTGTTTTGAGTACAAACTTGTAAATTGTAGTATTGTGTAATTAATCAAATAAGACGGCCACGCCGACAGCCTCGTGGTCGCAATCTTAACTGCCGAGCATGAAGCCCGGGGCCCGATTTCCTGATCGGGTAAACTGCAACTGGGTTTTTTATCAGGAATTTCGCAGTAGCAGTCATGGAGTCGGCATTAGTGCCCGGTGGATGACAATAGGCTCGCTCCCATACATGGAACTGAAGCATAAGTGGCGAAATGCGGGTGTACTATTATTTGCACTTCTGCCCAACCCTTCAGGATTTACAGTTTAATGTTTTGTTCTGTAATAAAATAAACAAATGAAAGATTATGTTCCCACTGATATCATTTGTACAGGCATCATTTCTGTGACAAATGGGCCTGAACCCTAAACTAACCCGCGAGCTGGGTACGAGCTTGTGGATGGAAAAATGCAGATTTTAATAAAAGTCATGTAAGCCATAAATATCATTGCTCAAGTTTGTTGTTCTCCTTTGGCCAACACGTCTCACATAGGTATTCCTATCTCTTATTCGAGACATGATAAACTTTAATTTATTTAAATAATTGTCTCTACCATAATCAAGGAACAGTTGAGAAAACGTTCTAAAACAAATCCTGCACTTACGAACCTACTGCGCTTAAACCTTAACAATGTTCAGACAACAAGAAAACTGTTTACCCAAAAGCAAAAGAAACACGAAACAAACACGAAACAGCTCAAAAGAAGTAAACTAACGAGCGTACTCGACAATAACAACAGCGCTTCACAAACACCCGAAAAAAGCGGTTCAATCCAGCTAAAACCGGCTCAAACCGGTTATGTTTTGAGTTTAAAACGAGCGCTGCGGCCGCAAACAGACTCCTTTTACGTCCATTCGTATGTCTAATGCGACGGATATTGTGGCTCTTGTTAAAATTTCATACGCGGAGTAATCCTTAGGGAGTTTCAAATGAGTTGAATATGTCGCTGCGAAGCGCTGGAAATGCTAGATAACGCAGGGTTGCTCTTTGTTTTAGAAATGCTTTGTTCTAATGGATAATGTGTTTTCGAAGACGTGTTAGATATTAATGGATATTGTAATGTCTCTCGTATGGAATTTGATTACCAATTTAGAGAACGATTAAACTTTATGTAGTAGGTTATTGTTTTAATAGGTGTATAAACTTTTATTGTCGATAATAAAGATGTATTGTAGAAACGTAGATTAAACAAATGACTAGGTGATATTGAAAACGGTATTATTTTGGCTTTATTTATTTTTATCATCACAAATACACAATTCAGGAAATAGAAAGATACAAACGATACCGTTCACAAAAACGGTTTGTCCCTGAAAACAAGTAAAAGCAATCGACGGCTAACTCGAAATCCCGAAAGCTGTTTCCAAAATGCACCTCTTGAAATTGTATTACAGGCCCCTTTGAGTCTGTGAGGTAACAGGAATATAAAAGCAGTCTAGACAGGATACGAAACAAACGACTGGAGTTTAAGCGTTTATGATTCTACAGAAAGCGTTTGCAAAAGTGTTATTTTTATGGACTGAATAATGTTTGTGTTAGCAGTTTGATATTTAGATCAAGGACTTGTTGCAATAGAAAAGGATCTAAACGTTTGTGAATGGCATTTTCACTTTCTTCTGACTTGTGCCTTTTGTTCGCCTTTCACTCATTCTTTAAACATGGCCACACCATTATAACCAAACTAAAAGATCTAAAAAAAATCAAACATCTAAATTAAAGTGATGACTAAAAAAAATTTGTTTGCCTAAAAATACGCGAATTTCTTCAATTTCAAATTCCATTCAAATTTCCATCTGATGAATCAATCAAAACAACAAGAAATACTGATACCCAAACAAATAGATGAGTAAAAACATACCTGAAATACTTTTTACTATCTTGAACGCTGATTTGTGGTTTACAGATATCGGAATGAATCATACTCTTTCAGTGATGACGTCACGTGTCGGTCAACATTGTTTTGGAGGTAGTCTAAAATCGGCGGACGTCGCTGCATTTCTTTGTTGAATTCAATTTCCTACTATGTATTTGGAAATAGGACAGTAAGCATTTTGAATATAAGTATTTGAATCGGGACTGACATGATAACATCTCGCCTCTACAGTCAAGTACTTGTTACTAAGAAATTAATACCCCATCACAGTTTGTTTAAGACTTCATGCTCATCACAAGCTCCCATATCTTCATCATCATTCATCAATACACAGACTTTCTTCTAGTTTCCTACTTAGAATACAAGTATTTTATTTACATGAAGCGACTGCCTATCTCAGGCCCGCTACCAGTTACTTTTCTATCTACCCTCCAAAATCCAATTTCAAAGAGACACTTTTTGTATCTGACCAAAAAATGTCTGGTCATCGTGCAGTTTCAAATATTGAAAAACAAAACCGCATCTGCAGCGGCCATCTTGTCTGTATAGCGCTTAATAATCGCGTATGTAAGCGGAATATGATTCAGCAGCGTCTGTTAATGTAGGTACCGTCTGCGAAGTACCAAGGATCCCCGGGTGTGGGTTTTATATGCGTCCATACTAGTGCACTCTGGGGCTTTTAAGTGTAAGTAGTGAGGCTTTTGCTATGTCGTATATAATAGCTGAATCGTTCAGTGAATGGTATATTTTTTAGGGTTCCGTAGTCAACAAGGAATAGTTTATAGTTTCGCCATGTCCGTCAGTCCGTCTGTCTGTCTATCCTCACTATAGCTCTCTTAGTACCTACTAGAATGTTGTTATTTGGCATGAATATACAAATGACCCGACAAAGCGGTAAAATAGTATTTTGATTTTTTTAAGGGTAAGTATCTCTTTCACCTACACATTAAAGTGGAGTTGATGCTTAGTCCCAACTAATTTGGAGTCGGTTTTACCGAATTCAGCTGAATACCAGTATTATTAGGAGCGCCGCGCGCCGGTAGGTACTAGGTAGTGAGTGGTCACACAATCACAGACCAACCGAGCGGTTGTTATAATCTAGCTAAGTTGTGTTGTTGCGAGGAAATAGGCTTCTTCTGGGTAAGCTCGTTCCATCGTCGTCCTCATCTCTGCCCTTAGGGCAAGATTGAGGTCAAGAGTAAGCCCATTTCAAATAATAATAAAAAAAACCTTTCTAATCAAATTGACACTAAAATCAGAAACAGCTGATATTTACTCCTTTATCAACAGATCTATATAAAACTATACTGTTGTATTGTACAGTATATGCCCAGCATTAAATGACCTCTCTTCTCACACCACTTGCCCTCTTATTCTTCATACGAGGGGTCAGGTAATACTGGGCACTGACTACTAACGCATCAGAGCATTTGTTTAAGAACGTCAGTCAATGTTTACCGACTCATGATCTTGTGAACATTTACTTTGTCGTATTGTTAGTACTGTAGAGTAACTGACTAGAGGTCGTTTAGAACTAGTTTATTTTTGTTCTACTGTGATTTCTGGTCATTGCTCTTATTTTTATTGGACTTATGAAGATGACTGAGCATGAGGTCTTTTTTTTTTTGTGGTGGGTGGAAAATCATCAAATAACCCCCCCCCCCCCCCCGCTCTTGAGCAGAGTGAAGGGGAATGTCAGACTTCTACTGCATGACTAAAAACCAACCCATGTTCCTTCTTCGCCCTTGTGTCTTGGGTTCGATTCCCGGGTCGGGCAAAGTGTTATTTTATCATCTGCAATTTATTAGTAGCAACCACGGAGTCTAAATTTGTGCCCTGTTGATGGCAATAGGATCGCCCCCTTATAACATAGGACTTAAACATAACTGGTGGAATGTGGGTATATACTCTTAGATACATCTCTACCTACCCCTTCGGAAATTACAGGCGTGATGTTATGTTCTGAAGTTGTCTGTGTAATGTTTAAGGTGGATGTTCACGGTAGCCCGCGAAATTCAAATTTTCTTACGTTTTTAGCGATTTGCAGGCCAGTGCTAGGTTGTATGTTAGTGAAAATATGATTCGCGGCTGTAAGACGTATGCAGTTACAGAATTATAATCATCAAAATCATCATTACAACCCTTAAAGTTCATGTAACTGTCAAGAATGAGTATTTCATCAAAAGGTCATTCTTGAGAGTAAGCAACGTAAGAAAATTTGAATTTCGCGGGCTACAATGGAACATCAACCTTAAGTCTCACTTTTGTATTAAACTAACTAATTGACCATCAAGTGCTAACATCCGGTTGATATGGCTTAATTATTTTTGCAGATGGCGACTGTTAGTCTGTTCTTCGAATCTTCCTTATGAATATTTATAAAACATGTGTCTGACCAACTGATTGAATGCTCCAATTAAGCGAAAATTTGTGTGTGTAATTTATAATTTCAAAGACCTGAGTTTTTCAAAAGCGAATCAAACGAGAGATTGCAGTTTTTATGTAAGAAAATGAAAAGACAGAATTTGCTTTGGGTAATATCGATTATTATCTAGAGTAATATTAGTATGCATTTATTAATCTATCGAATTGTTTAATTAGATATTTCTCGACCGCATCTGAAGCAAGTCACGCAGCAATTCAGAAGCCAATGGGCGGTATAAAAACTAACACCAGGTAAGGCAAAAACCACACGATGATGAAGAAAGAATCGAGCGAATCGCAAACACTAGTTGGTACCTATTTACCAAACAACCTATAATGAATTTATAGAAAAAACTGAGTTTCGTCAAAAAAGGACGAAAAAATTATAGCTTAACTTAATTTTACTGCCCAGAACCAATAAATTGGCATATCATAAAAATATGTACGTAAATAAAAAAACTTCAAATAAAATCTTTTCAACACAAACATTAATTCTTTTCATTTTATTATTGTTTCATTTTGATTGAACAATGAACGCAAAATCTGCGAATAAAATCGGTTTGTCATATCGAGTCGCACAAAATTTCAGTTCGGTAGGTAATTGGCGAGTAGGTATGCCTGTAATTGTGTAAAATATTTCAGTAACAATGGCGCTGAAAATGATGTTTCAGATCGACTGTATTTTGTTCCACAAATCTGCTTTTTCAGCAACGTCCACTGTAAATATTTTTTTGATTGTGACAATTTTTGCGAATCGTCAATAATTGGGCTATTCACTTTTTTTGTGATTCATTTTACTGTCACGCTTAAAGAGCCTGTTAATGGCTTGATTGAAATCAAAATTGACCTCGTTGGTCTAGCAAGAGTGAGGTCCTGGATTGGATTCCCGGGTAGAGCAAAGTTTTATTGGGTTTGTCCATCAGGAGTTTCTCAGTAGCAGCCACAGAATCGGAACTCGTGCCCGGTTGATGGCAATAGGCTCACCCCCTATAACTGGTGTGGATGCACTATCAGGTACACCTCAGTCAAACCATTCGGGGACTATAAGCGTGATGTTATGTCGAATTATGTAATAATAGTATCAGAATTTAAATGTTCGTACCCAGTTACCCTCGAAACCAGTCGCGATTCACTGCTGGATCATGCTAGGCCCATCTCAAGCTGCAGCGTATCAATCTGTCCCGCCCGTTTCGCATTCAATCTGCCTAAACCTCCTTTTGAAGATCGTCGGTCCATTTAGCCAGTATCGTCCCACACTTCATTTGCTGATACACAGTTTTCGTCTGAGGCTCAATTTTCCTTGCTGAAAAAAAAAACAGCGGTGCTTGGTGAAAACCTGAGTGATAAGGAGAAATTATTTTAAAACATTAACAGCTATACAGAGTCGCGTATAATTTTGTAAGGTAATAATATACGAGACTCGCGGTACGCACAATAATTTAAGCCTTACTTTATCTCAATAAGTTTACAGACAAATTATGACCGTTTTGTTAGAACACAGTTTAATCTCAAAACATTTATCTATGTACGTGACAGTGGTATGTAAAATATGAACCACGTAGATACCCATAGGTACCTACTATATTTTTATACACAAATATTACATATCGCTTTTGTATATTTGTGAGTAAGAGATAAGATATTCACAGTTTTCTTTGATGTCCCACGGCTGGGAAAAGTGTTCCCCCATAAAAGATATGGGAACTAGGAACTTTTTTAGTTCACCACCCCGAACCAGCCATCCCAGTGTGCGTCCAGATCATCTCGCCACCATCCACCAACCATCGCCGCAGCCTCTGCGGCAATGTTCATCCTCAGTCACCCGAATTACGAACGAGTCAAGTAGCTTTGTAACTTCTTTCTAACTGATCGACTGTTTGACCATTTAAAAATATCTGTAAATAGCTTCATTGATTGATTTATACATAGTAGATGTTACAATACAATATTTGGTAAGCAACAGGAAGTGAGCGGGCCATATATGCCGTAGACTGGATGAATAGGTGAAGGAAGAAAGTGCTGTAGTGAATACCACGGAAGGGATTGAGAAATGTGGGAAGACAACCGACTAGGTGGACAGACGATCTCATTAAAGTCGCCGGAATAAATTGTAAAACCGGGACACAATACCGCCAAAAGTGATTAAGAGAGAGAGCGCGTATGACGTGTAATAAGATATCTACCTTTTATTAAATCACCAAATGACTCCTCCCGTTCTGGGCAGAGCGGAGTCTCAGACTTCTACTGATTAAAAACCACCCATGTTCCTTCTTAGCCCTTTGTGCCGAGGCCGCGGTATCTCTTTCGAACTACCTCAGCATTGGGTTGTCAAAGGTTGAAAAAGAGAAGAAGAAAAATACAACAGTAAAGAAAAAAAGTACACCACTTTATTTTTAAGCCTATATTTATTTGATCTCTTAGAGCTTTACGGTCATAGCCCCAAAAGCTATAAGATTGATATCTTGGCTTCCAACCAAATGTACGTAATGTAATTCTGATCCCGTTTACAAGTATACAATATGGTAATGGATGTCAAATATTTATAGCTTGATCTGGAAGTATTGAAAGGGCAGTAAACATCTTCTCAAATAATAATATGAGATGTCTGTTTAGTATGTTTGTATGAGTAATGTATCCAGTGATTTATATGATTTGGAGGATTTCTTAGTAGCAGCCTAGGAGCCTGGTTTGGTGCCTAGTTGACGACAAACGGTGAAGGAAAACATCGTGGGGAAACCGTCATGTCCTAGAACCAAAATTCGAAGATGTGACATCTACCAAGTCGCGCTGGGCCCGCGTGGTGAATTTTCGCCCAATCCCTCTCATAGAAAGGAGGCCTGTGTCCCAGCAGAATATTATTGGCTGATAATGATGATAACTGCAATAGGCTCGCTCCATATTACTTAAACATGGGTGTAGGTCCCTATTAAGTACACCTCTGCCTAACCCATCGGGAATGATGGCAGGAAAAAACTTGGAGGGTTAACAGGCTCAGAACTTGGTCTACGTGTCACTTAATACAGTACACAATTTTTTTTACAGTTTCGATGCGAAACCAAGAAATCAATAGCAAGTTGTACACGTTAAAAAAATTAGTACCCAACAGGGAAAAGCAGGGTTCCAGAAAATATGAAAAATGTAATTGTCATGAAGATAAGGAGTATCTACCAAGGATAAATTTTGGCGAATGGTGAAAAACAAATACTTACAGAAAAGGGAAATAGGAAAAATTCCCTTAGCTAGAGCCGGGAGCCCCTGCGGCACACTATTAGAATACATAATATGTGAGACTGTAGTACGCCAACACAAGAAAATGTAACCAAAAAATATCTCGTGAGGTCTACTCAGATCCCGCCGTGTATTAGTGTATTTAAAGGTTAAAACAACTTTCTGATTCTGTCTTAAGTTTCAAGATGATTGAGACAGAATTAACACTAAACACACTAATTAATTTTTGGCTTAAGATTCTAGACTAGAATTATGCTGAAAAACTTTTTGCTTCTACAGACCTGTCGGTTTTGAGTCTTAAACTTTAGCCTAAGATTAACTAACTCATTACTTTTCTTCTTAATTAAGTTAATCCGAACTGTCCAATTTATTAAAATACCTAATTATTTGATTTAAGCAAAAGTTTGAATTTTGTAGAATTTTTAAATTCGTCTATCATTTTACGTTTCTTTGCCGAAGTATTAGTAAAGTAGTAACCACTTTTAAATAAGGTCCCATTAAAATAGGTGGACAAACTTTCAGAAATCATTTAAACCACCAAAATAAGAACGATGGTAAAAAAATATATAAGAAAAACGCATTTAAGTACCTACTCAAGTCATAGAGGATGAGTTTGTTCTAGAGGCAATTTATTAGTTTAAGTAAATAAAAAATCTGTTTATTCAATGTTTTTTTTTTGTTTAGATATGTTTGGTAAGAACTACTGAACGCTGTGTTAAAATTTGTCCACCTATTTTAATGGGACCATTACCCACTAACAAGATTAGAAACTTTATGCTTGTGCGTTATCTTTAGCCATGTAATCTAGTCCTAGTTGAACAATAAATGTTTATTATTATTCATTTTCATAATATTAATTCACACCTTCTCTTTCACCTCCCTAGTCTCATCACCATCTGCATACCTTTCCCCAACTATGTTGGGGTTGGCTTCCAGTCCAACCGAATGCAGCTGAATACCAGTATTTTACGTGGAGCGACTGACTATCTGCAGGCCTCCACAATCCAATTAGTACTGGGTAATACGGTAGAGAGCTTCACATTTAAATCCCAGACTTCGTCCATCTAAAAGCAGTGGTGGCCCAGTGGTGGCGGCCCCGACTTCCGAACAGTAAGTCGTAGGTTCGAACCCAGGCAGGCGCATTACTCTGTATAATTTATTTCATTATCACTGCTCTCAAAACGGTGAAGGAAAACATTGTGAGGAAACCGGCATGTCCTAGAACCAAAAAATCGAAGACATGTGACATCTACCAATCCGCACTGGGCCCGCGTGGTGGATTATAGGCCCATTCCTTCTCATAGAGAGGAGGCCTGTGTCCCAGCAGTGGGAACATTAATAGGCTGATGATGATGATGAACACGATACCCCTTCTTTGGTCTAGTCAGTCTAGTTTGGGGCTCACTATTAACTAACACCACCCTTGTGACCTCACTGTAGGTAATATAAGCCATGTACGTTTCGCCAGTCACTTACATATATTATTACCTAGAAAATAACCCTTTTTTAGGGTTCAGCACCTCAAAAGAAAAGCTCCTAAAGGATCAGTTTCTTGTCCATCTGCCTGCTTGTCAAGACCCTTTTTCTCGGAAACACGTGAAAGGTGGAGGAGGTGAAAAAAAGGGATAGGTACCTCTAGGGTTTAGGGTAGGTTTACCTAGAGTCAAGAAATTAAGCAAATAGCAAAAGAAGCATCTTAAAGAGAAAAAATTTAAAACCACAAATAATCGAGTTTTATTTTCTATCCTAATTCTACTAGGTAGGTACCTTAGAGAGTGCATTACCGAATACAGTCGTTTGCATAGCAGCTTATAATTCATTATGCATTCAACGCCTCCACACCAACTGCATATTTTTCGTACCACAAAGGAATGCTTAGCTAGATGGAGCGAGACTCCGATGGAAATAACAGCGCCAGAAAGAGTCCTTTGAATTCTATTGCTGACGGAATTTACTCTATAGTCTACTTCTGTGGAAGGTGTCTGTAGGTATATTGTAGAAAATAATGATAGATTAGCTACCCTTTAGCTTATTATTTCTTGAAATATAATTGTTTCGACTTACGAGAGCAAACCGTTGGTTTGAACCGCATGCAGACGCAATAGTTATTGCAAGTAATTATTTTCCTGCTCTCAAAACGGTTTCCTTCACCGCTTCACATCGTGAGGAAACTAGCATGTCTTAGAACGAAAAAATCGAAGACTTGTGACATTTACCAACCTCCACTGGACCCGCGTGGTGTGGATTCTAACTCATTCACGCTATATGCCTGTTTACCGGCAGTGAGAACATTATAGGGTGATTAATGTGATTATGCTTGTTGCATCTCAATACTTAACCTATTAAAACAGTTCTATTCGTAATTAAAGTCTTTAGGAAAGAAGTATCGTATCTTTCTTTATAAAATCAGAAATAGCTAAGTGAATATTTAGTCGTCTTTTATTTTACCCCTGAATGGAGTCCCTCAGACTTTGAAGTAAATGAATTAGGGCCAATTGTGGCTCGTTCTATTGATTTCTCACCTAAAAATGAACAGACAATGAAAATAAAATGATGTCTGCTTCTATTGATTTGAAACTATGACACAATTACAAATAAGAAGATGTCATTTGAAAATTTTACCAACGGAAGTCCTTTACAATTCCTTCCGAAATAGTCGCTTGAACATTAAGTACAAATAACGACCAGTATTATGTTCAACTAGCTCCAACCACACATAATTAGCTGTTTACTTACGTCTCATAAACAGACAACACACACCAAAACTTGCTAATTATATCCAAGTTTAATTTATGGAAAGCAAAATGGCTGTCGTAACCCGCCTTTGTTTCAAAGTCGCAGCGCTTGGGGCCATATCCACCGCACATACACAAATGAACAGAAAACAACCAGAACTTGCTTTATTTGTTGATATTTTCGTATTTTTCTTTGTTTTATTCAGATCAAAAACATCGCTTTTGTTAATGGTAAAAAGGGTAATTTTGCGAAAAGGGTTATTTTATAGAAATGTAAACGAAAAATGAAAATGGCACACATTATAAAATTTGATGTTTTGTAGAAAAATAAAACAGTTTGAAAAAGGAACGAAACGACGGCGACGCCATATTCTGGAATATGAAAAACAAAAAAATGAAAACGTGAATGTGTTTTTTAATACAGTTGCTCAAAAAGTGGCGTATTGCAGGGACGTATAGCGTTCGGGATGTAGGCTATTACATACTCGTGCTTTTTCTTTACCATTTCCGAACTCGTGCGTTCTCTTTCCCAACTGTCAAAATAATGTCCATTATAAAAAAACCAACCACGAAGTTTTTACTAAAAAAAATTCATAGAAGTTTTTATGATTCATGCAAATATTTCTAAAGAAGCTATTAATTTGTTTCAATATCAGATTTAATTATTTTCGGGTCGATCTTTAGGTAAAGCTGTGCTTGCCTAGGTCGGTCTGTGGATGGGTGACCGCCCGACATACCGAGTTTCCTCCGTGCCTCGGAAAGCACGTTAAGCTGTTGGTCCCGGCTGCCATTTATATAGATCTTTGGCAGTCGTTACAGGTAGTCAGTGACCTGAAATTCTGACATCCAGTCTTACCAAAGGGTATTGTATTACCTAGTATTAACTGGGTTGTGGAGGTCAGATAGGCAGTCGCTCCATGTAAAATACTGATATTCAGCTGAATCCGGTTAGACTGGAAGCCGACCCCAATATAGTTGGGAAAAGGCTCGGCAGATGATGATCAGATTTAATTATTTGATTCAATGAGTTTGGTTAGGTTTCATTCCATTTCATCTTATTAAAATTCATTTTCATTTCATATCAATAAAAAAAATCTACTGAAGACTTGGCTGCATAGTTCCCTTTGCCTACCCAGAATGGGTGAAGAAAACAAAAGAAAAAAAAAATATCTGCTTAAATTCTTTAACGGTTAGCGCCATTTTCCAAAAATGTTCTTATTTAAATTCCTTCATTTTTTCGCAACTGTATTAAAAATAGTTGTTCAGTACACGTGCGGAACCGTCATTGCAACTTGTTCCCACTGTGCCTCACCTTCGGCTGCGCCTCGGCTCGGGTAGACATTTGTCGGAACTCTTTGCAAAGACAGGCTTTCCGCACTAATAATGAAATATACTATTGCAGAGGTTGTCAGCATCAGAGCAATTGGAACTTGCAATTCGACTTGCTTATAACCAGCAGAGGCTCGGTGATTGGAACTCCAGATATATTTCAACTTGCCCTAGAACCAAAGGTTCCTTCAAAACTGGAAGGAGGACGCGCGGGTTCGTGAAAACTGGAAGTAGTAGAGGGAGGCCTTTGTCCAGTAGTGGTACAGGGCAGGCTAGGAAACAAAAATAAAAAGATTTTTATAGTCACACACAACCTGCTCTTGTTTAGAAGTCACAAAAATGGATGAAGGCCTTTACCCAGGAGTGGGACATAGCAAGCTAGGATTTTTATAGTCATACACGTAAACCTCCTCTGTTTTAAAAGTCAATTAGAAAAATACAAGCACCTTGAAAATGTACGCCTAGGCCACAACTAAATTAGTAACTTGTTAGAAGTAGTTTCCCTAGTCCCGTAATAACATAGTAACACACTTCCTTCCTTCTCAGATCACACTCTCAGCTCTCAGATCACACTCTCAGGCTCATGAAGGAGCGGCGTGAGATGATCCTGCAGTCTTCAGACGAAGCTCGGCAATACCGGCGGCTCAATAGACAGATCTCCAAATCCTTGAAGAGCGACCTCCGCCGCTTTAATACCGAGCGTATTAAAGACGCGATTGAGCGCAACAAAGGCTCCAAGGTATTTGCAAGAGATCTGGCTATTGGGCAGAGCCAGCTCACGAAACTGAAGACCGACGATGGCAGGATCGTGTCCGCCAAACCGGAGCTTCTGAGAGAGATCGAGAGTTTTTATGGGCAGCTGTACACGTCAACTAGTCAACCCGTCGAAAATCTAGCGAAAGACCCCAGAGCTAGATTGACCCGACACTATACCGAAGACATCCCGGACGTCAGCCTGTACGAGATTAGGATGGCTCTGAAACAGCTTAAAAACAACAAGGCGCCGGGTGATGACGGAATTACGGCCGAACTTCTGAAGGCGGGTGGCAAACCGGTCCTTAAGGCCCTACAGAAGCTGTTTGATTCCGTCATACTCGAGGGGAAAACGCCACAGGCTTGGTGCAGGGGTGTGGTGGTGCTCTTCTTCAAAAAGGGTGATAATGCCCGGTTGAAGAACTATAGGCCCATCTCACTTCTAAGCCATGTCTACAAGTTGTTTTCAAGAGTCATCACGAATCGTCTCGCACGCAGGTTTGACGATTTCCAGCCTCCCGAACAAGCCGGATTCCGAAAAGGCTTCAGTACCGTAGACCACATACATACGCTGCGGCAGGTTATACAGAAGACCGAAGAGTATAACCTGCCTCTCTGTTTAGCGTTTGTGGACTACGAGAAAGCCTTCGATTCGATCGAGACTTGGGCTGTGCTGCAGTAGCTCCAACGGTGCCAAATCGACTACCGGTACATCGAGGTGTTGAAGTGTTTGTACAAAAACGCCACCATGTCAGTCCGACTTCAGGACCAGACCTCGGAACCTATCCTTCTGCAGCGCGGTGTGAGACAGGGAGACGTCATATCTCCGAAACTGTTTACCGCTGCATTGGAGGATATCTTCAAGGTTCTGGATTGGAGAGGACTTGGCATCAACGTCAACGGCGAGTACATCACTCACCTTCGGTTTGCCGACGATATAGTGGTCATGGCTGAGACCATGGAAGACCTCAGTGCAATGCTCGATGACCTCAGTAGAGCTTCCGAAAGAGTGGGTCTTAAAATGAACATGGACAAAACCAAGGTTATGTTGAATGTTCATGTAACACCCACTCCTATCAAGATCGGAGACTCTACGCTCGAAGTTGTGGACGATTATGTCTACCTGGGACAAACGGTCCAGTTGGGTAGATCTAACTTCGAGAAAGAGGTCAATCGTCGAATCCGACTCGGCTGGGCAGCGTTCGGGAAGTTGCGCGGTATCTTCTCGTCCAACTTACCCCAGTGTCTCAAGACGAAAGTCTATGACCAGTGTGTGTTGCCAGTGATTACATACGGGACCGAAACGTGGTCGCTCACAATGGGCCTCATCAGAAAGCTCAAAGTCACCCAAAGGGCAATGGAGAGGGCTATGCTCGGAGTTTCCTTGCGTGATCGAATCAGAAATGAGGACATCCGCATGAGAACCAAGGTTACCGACGTAGCCCGAAGAATCGCCAGACTTAAGTGGCAATGGGCAGGGCACATTGCTCGCAGAACGGATGGCCGATGGGGCCGAAAAGTTCTGGAATGGCGACCGCGAACCGGAAGACGTTGCGTTGGAAGGCCTCCCACTAGGTGGACCGATGACCTGGTCAAGGTTGCAGGAACCCGCTGGATGAGAGACGCACGGGACCGGTCAATGTGGCGACGCCTGGGGGAGGCCTATGTCCAGCAGTGGACGTCTTTTGGCTGAAATGATGATGATGATGACACTTCCCTAAGAGCTTATGGTACCTCAAACGCGAGTTTTATAATGCGTAAAAGTATATGATTCACTGCAGTAATCAACATCAGATAAATATATGATATTCTTCAGGATATATGCTAGTGCCATAGTGTTGTGAAAACATAATACAACTAACTTTGCTCGATAGAAAAAAATCGCGAAGATACCTCTAAAAATTTCTTTTAACGATTAAAAACCATACTAAAATACATGTCATCGTTCTGATTTTTTTGCCAAATAATTCTACAAGCAACATACTAAAGTCATAGTGTTTTTTTACTTTTTTAATCCAATCAATATTTTTTTTGTAAATCGCAAAATACCACTAATTTCGTACTTTCGGCCGCAGCGAAAGACGTAACAACCGCTTTGTAGTGCAAGCTGATTAGAACTTTATTCTAACAGAATTTCAAGCGAAGTTTGAACCACCACAAATAGGGTTGCTAATCTGAGGTAGCATACGCTCTTAATCAATATTAAATGCCTGGGAGACTGAGCACCTGCGGAGGGTCGTTTTCTTTGATTTCCTATGTATTTGTACACTTAGGTTTTATTTAAAGTTCGACTACCTCGTTGGTCTAGTGGTCGCAAGCGCGACTGCTGAGCAAAAGGGCTGGGTTCGAATCTCGGGTCGGTAAATTGTGTTTGGGGTAGGTATTCCATCAGGAATATCACAGCCACGAAGTTGGGTTTTGTGCCCAGTTAATGGCCAAAGGCTCGGCCCCTAATTACATGGTACTTACAACATAATATCTAAAACCTTCCTCGAGAACCACTCTATCCTTTGTGAAAACAGCATGAAAATCGGTGCAGTCGTTTTTGAGTTTATCGCGAACAGACGGACAGACAGACGCGGCCGAGGACTGTGTTTTATAATACGTAGTGATATTTTTGACTGGGTATTCTTGACCTGGCAGCCTATGTCTTTGATCCTCTAAAGTCCTAGTCCGAGTCTCCAGACTCAAGTAATACTAAACTAATACTTTTAATGGATAGCCTGAAAGCCTGAGTACATCCAATGTAAGTCGATTACAAACGTCCTAACATTAACATTCTAACCGACCGCAATAATTAACAGTCTCCTATGGGAATGCCACAACGACTGTGCTTGGAAAAGATTTCATGTGAAAAGCGTTAAGTACTTTGTTAGATTAATTGAACCGCCCATCGGGGTCGGGGTGTGGTCTTTCTTCGTGTTTTTATTCCAATTCGTTTTTTCTTTTAGTTTGCTGCTGAGTGCATTTTAGCCATGTTTTTCATTCAGTTGACTAATGGCAAACTTAAATGTAAAATGTAAAGTCATGCGTGATACACACAAAGTTAGGTTACATTTAAAATTATTGCAGTCTCATGCTATTTTTATGTTAATGGCCACCTGAATGGTTAAAATTACTTATACAGCCATCTCGCATGACTTTACCATAATTTCGCTGAGTACGACTAAAGTTATCTCTCTATTATCATCATCATGCCAATTTGTTAATTTATGTACGTACCTGATTAACCCTAATTAAGTTTTAATTTTATTAGTATTATCCAATGTTAACCAAATATTTAATCTTAGTTTCATTAATTTATTATTCTGTTATTGTATTAATTGCCAATCATTTTAATCCATTGAATTTATTACTATTATGTTGATTTGTTTGTTAAATTGATTTTATAATTTATAATTCACAACTTATTGCTATACATATTAAGTGTAATAATATTGTGCATGTGGTGTTAGCCTGTAAATAATTGTTGCGCTCATAAATGTATATTAAGTAATTTTAAACGAAATGCAACGTGTAAACAATTGTAGGCTAACCTAAATAAATAAATAAATAAATAAATCATCATTTCAGCCGAAAGACGTCCACTGTGGACATAGGCCTCCCCTAAGTGTCGCCACATTGACCTGTCCCGTGCGTCTCGTATCCAGCGGATCCCCTATTCATCAATTCACCAGGTAATCCGTCCACCTAGTGGGAGGCCTTCCAACGCAACGTCTTCCACTTCACTCTAGACCCACTTTTCTTTTCTTCTTTCTATTATATTTAAATTAAATTATTTATAGGAATATTACGTTGTTTTAAATAATGCATTCAGTTATTAGTGCAAATAGCTGGCCAATTGTTTTAAAACCTCTTTTGTTTTCAATTAAACCGATAGTTTTGTTACAAATACGAATATATGTTTACAGAATTTCCTTAATATGATAATTAGTACTGTAACAGGTAAATGATGATGCACAAAATTCAAAATTATCCTGTAAAGATAGCAGTATTTGAATAGGTATTAATTACTTTGTCATATATGTATTGTGGTTTCACACCCACTATTGACAACTTTTGTGTGTAAACTAACTCATGGTTCTGCTATGCAAGTCCGTTTCCGTCAAATGATGACAATGACAAACAAAGAGCTTAGTCATGCGTGTAAAAACACATTTTTTCAGTACCTACTATAATTATAGGCCAAGTGCTTATTGACATCCATTACAAGTCTCGTGTGTAATCCAAAGGCATAAAGACACGCTTTACAAATACTAAAATAGTGATATGTTTGATTATATAAATGTTGATGGATGGAGAGGAAGAAGGTGACCTTGGAAACGATGCACGATGGATGGATTGTGCGAGGATTGATAATTATGAAAGAAAAAGAAGTAAATGATGACGTAACGACTGACAGGGAATTATGAAAGAAGTATATACGTGTTGCGCCGATTCCAATTAACATGGGACAAGTGCAGGAAGATTAAGATGACATTGCTGCATAAAACTAAACAGTTCAGAACATAAAATACAACTACACTGGCATACATAAACATAACCTGATCAATTTTCATAGCCCACTCGTTCAGGCACCTCGTTAAAAAGACAAAAAGAAAAAATAAACTACAATTTCAACATTTACTTAATTTCTATAATTCCAAAACCCATTTCAAGTATTTGTCGCCTCACAACAGACCACAACAACGGGATAACTGCAAAACAAAAACGACTAGAATGCTGATTAAAACACCCCATTATGCACAAATACAGTTCGACCATTTTAATTTTGCAGTTCAGGGCGGCGCTGCTTGTCAAGAAAAAACGCATCGATATGTCAAACTTGGTACATTTATTTTAGTTCTGCATTTTCCCGCCTGCGCAGATAAGTTGGTTGAAACGTACATTTATCTGAGACGTAAACAAAAATATATTATTTACCTCTGCCAAAGTTATGAGTGACGTAAATTGGTGCCATTGAACTCAAAAAGTGTTGTGACTGGACAATTGTACAAATGATAAAAAAGTCAAAGAAGGTTTACTTAGAAAATTTGAAGAAAGCACTCGCAGACATTTCATCTGGATCTGGATGGAAAGGAAGTTTCATGGTATGTCTTTACCAACTCATAATAATCTCACAGTATTCTTAAACATACAATTTCAGCTGCACCAGTCACCCTGCGAAGATCATCACTCTACCTAGGCCGCGGCATCCTACCTTACGCTTGCCTCGGTCCAGCCAGCCTTCGCATCAAACTACTACAATCTGTCTTTCTTTAATAGATTTTGAGCTTTATCGCTAAAACATTAGGCTCAAAGTTGATTGGGAAATGACAGTTTCGGGTAGTGCAGTGTGCTGGCGTCTGTACAACCCTCGCGCTGATGACAAGATCAGATCTGAAAAGGGACACTTAAGAAGGTGATGTGCCAAAAGGAGCTAAGCGATATAAATTTTTTATTTGCACTATTTATTAGCATTTTTATTTGTGAATCTTCTGCAAACATATCTGTATTGTACCACAAATTAGAGAGGATTAAAGAATTGAGGCATGTGCGCAATAAATAACAACAAATGTCGCGTTAGAGCCAACAAAATTTTGGCAGCCATCAATGTACAAACTTTAAAATTGCAAAGACATATATTTTTACAGTTTTTGGCTCCTTTTTCGATAATGATAATTATGGAATGTATGTTGATATGTACAGAAATGGGGCGCCAATACGTAATGTTATATAGTAACCAAACAACCAGCATGTCATTTTTACTTATTCGTATACTGTAGTAACATTTATACTGTTTAGTTTATACGATGTGTAATAGATAAACGCAATATCTTCTAGGTGATTCATTCATTCGATTTGAACTTTCTTTTTTGTTGATGGATGGGAAATCATCAAATGACTGCTCCTGCTCTGGACGGAGCCTGAAACTCCCTTCCGAGTGTTCTTTCTTCCGTCCCTTTGTATCCGGGGCCGCGGTATCTCTTTCGAACAACCCGCAGCCCCAGGCATTAGTTTTGGAGGTTAAAAACAACAAAAAACGCGTCGGTTGACGCAATTGCTGTAAAAAGTAGTTTTTTTTTTTTAATGAACGGTGCTGATTGTGAGTATGCTTATAAATACAATTATTCCAATCTATACTGTCCCACTGCAAGTAACATTCTTCTTCTGGTACAAAGAAAACATGAGCATTGACATCATAAAAACCAATGATTTTTCCATATTCCAATTCTTGAGTTAACTTGTTTTCACTTCAGTCTGTCACTATTTCACGCAAAACTACTGAACGGATTTGATAGTTTATAACCTGAATTAAGACATAGGATACTTTTTATCCCGGTAGTATCATCCCGTGGGCCACACGAGTCAATAAACTGAATAAGGCATGAGACTTTTTCAAACTAGTAAATAGATCCAAGGTTGTACAAAATCTTTATAATTCTGTCGACATTTCCCTTCCCTATCTGAAAAGCGGATGAAGGAATCCACTTTCCTTGCTACTACGTAAAAAGCGGATAAGGATTAATACTTGTCTCTGTGTGTGAGCTGAGTGATATCGACGACAAATCCCTATGAACGTATAGACATTGTGACTGCGGGACTGCCTATAACTATTATTATGTCTTCATCTTTATAGCCTTTTCACAACTATGTTGAGGTCGGCTTCCAGTCTAAACGGATGCAGCTGAATATCAGTATTTTACATTTTACATTTTACAACGATTACCTATGTGACCTGCAAAACCCTAACCGCCTTATTACAAAACGTAGTTAAACCTGGTTTAACTTAGACTTGGTTTATCTCGCATGACGTCTCACTTCAATAATATTCAAAAGAAAGTGACAGCATGCGAGATAAACCAGGTCTAAGTTAAACCAGGTTTAACTACCTTTTGTAATAAGGCGGAATTAGTTTAGGGTAATTATGATACTGCTTGGTATTAATACCGGCACGGTTCTTGAGCGCTCGGCGGAAGAGTGGGGATCGCTGTGCGCATCGTACACTATATGACAAATAAAACGCACACCCGTTTATTATTTATTGGTCGTGAGGTAAGTGCAGCAGGAGTAAAGAACAAATCCCGAGTGACGGCTATGACGCGATGCGCTACGGGCCAATCACTGCACTTTCCCCGCCCCGCGTCTCACTTCATACCACCAAAGGGACCCAATAACTCACTTTTGCGTCAGTGCTCAAGAATCGTGCCGATGATTTAGACTGATTGACAGACTTCCGGGTCACTGACTACCTCCTACGTCTGTCAAAATCTACAAATGACAGCCGGAATAAACGACTTTACATGATTTCCACCTTTTCCGAGGCATGGAGGAAAATCAGTATGTAATAGGTCCCCCCCCCCCCCCCCCCCACGGGAACCTTAACCTCTGCCTTACTGTCTTTGGTGAACTTCTAAATAATTTAAAATGTTGACGACCCGTCTCTTTAATATTAAAACAGTTGTTATATGTTTAACAAGACTCAAATTATATGTTACTCGTAACCTATTCTTTATGTATAATATAAAAGCTGCCTACGCATATTAATATTTACAAAGAAATAAATATAGTTTTAAAAGGGATTCAGAGAAACCATCCGATTATTTCAGTAGGCGAAGGCATTACAACATTCTGCCAACTATCTGATGAGTTGTGGGCGAAGTTCGTATAACCTTTATGTTATTTGCCAAACAAGCATAAAAATAATCAGGATACTTGTACAAGTTATTTTTTCTAGGAATAATAACTTAGAAAGGTCAAGCTTGCAATTAAATACAAAATGCCAAAAGATTGTATACTTACCTAGCATTATCAAATGCCATGATGGGAATAAGCATGTTCTAGAACCAACATTTTGAATACTTGTGACATTAACCAAACCAGTCATGTTTCACCACCCAAACACCACCCAGCGTAAGCAACCAACCAGTCATCAATCAGTCCACTCGCATAGAGAGGAGGTATGTTTCACAACAGTGGACATATTCCATAGGCCAAGTGAAAGTCGGACTTGCACATTAAGGGTTCCGTACCATCGTAGTAGGGAAGCCCCCATTTTTTAGATGGTTGGGAAATCATCAATTGACTCCTCCTGCTCTGGGCACAGCGGTAGAGAGTGTAAGACTTCTACTGACTAAAAAATAAATGTGCTAGGTATATCTCAAAAACTATTTACTATACTATATCGTTCAAACCAATTTTGGATGAAAGACAGACTATATTTTTTTTTAATAAAATATAGTCAAATAGAAAATTAAAAATATATATAGTCTGTATAATATCTCTTTTAGATTTTACACTGTCTTATTTTAAAAGTTAGAGGGGTTAGGGTTCCGTTTTTTACCATTAAGCTACGGAACCCTAAAATGGAACTCTTATAAGATCACTCTCTTGTCCATCTGTCCGTCTGTCTGTCTGTGTGTTTCAACAGATTTTTATTTCAGGAACGTGTGACCTTGTTTTTAATGTTCCATAGCTCTAGCTAGGCTATGAGTGAGACCATTTCAAAGAGTCATCCGGCGGCGTATGAATTATTTTTCAATCATCTTTTTTTTTGTTTTAATTTTGCATACAAAATAATTTGACAGTTAAGATTATTAATGTAAAATAGACTTACGTGAAATATGAATGATTGGATTGAATAAATATTAATTATCAATTATAGGTTCATTCAATAAATTATGATTGATGATATCTTCAACACTATTACTCATTTTATCTACCCAAATATCATAAACCCTCTCTAATGCGTTCAAAACCCATAGGCAATGACCAGCATTACCAACCAGCAGAAATAAACAGAACTGTAATGAACTCATAACCATGAAAACAGTAGGTTATGAGTTTAAATTTGGAACAGGTGTCAAATTCAAGTGAGTGTGCCATTCTAGTATCTACATTAAAACAGAAAGACATTTTGATCTTGAGTGACACAAGAATAGTGACTTTGTTCGTTTGCCTATGATATATATATTTAAAATATATATGATAAAAATATTACAGATATCCGAAACGCCGCCATTTCGAGCTGTCATTTGTTCGGTATTTTTTATTGCATTACACTGGTAACAATGCTGGTCATTTCCCTATGGTTCCTGAACCCATCATAGAGCCCTTATGATATTTGGGTAGATAAAGTAGTGAATGCAACTATACATAATTAGGCATTACAACACTCGTGTGATGCTATTAAGAAACTCGCCTTATGCACAGTCGCATAAACTACTATTAGGACCACACATTCTAGAACTTTTTGCATTACCCATGTATTTTAATTTACGGGTTTTTGAGTTATGGGCTGGGATACAAAAAAACACACTGTAAATAACCTAGAAAGGTCAAACTTGCAATTAAAGATAAAAGACTGGCCACCTTGTGTGTTTAGCCTTAATAAAACTGCGAATAGCATAGCATCACACGAGTGTTGTAATGCCTAATTATGTATAGTTGCATTCACTACTTTATCTACCCAAATATCATAAGGGCTCTATGATGGGTTCAGGAACCATAGGGAAATGACCAGCATTGTTACCAGTGTAATGCAATAAAAGGCCAGATATCAACGAGCACATCAAACTATCCGAATAAGCGAGTAAAAAGTTTAAGCGATAAAGTTGAAAATCGATTAAATAATTTGACAGATTGTAGTAGCTTGATGTACTGGCGTCTGGACATTACCTACGGTTCATCATTAAAGGTTCATCAAACAACCTTATTGTCCTAAACTCCTTGGGTGATAATGTCTACCATTATTGATTTGTTACTTAAAATATCTGTCTTGTCTTTTCGTTAATTTTAGTGACCGCATTTATAGGTCAGCTTGAAAATGACCACTGTTTGAACTCTGTTAGCATCCAAAACATTTTATTTTTTATATTTTCTTATTCTTGCAATACTGTCTTGTCATAAATTGGTCTCTTGGAGACTTGGATTTACTCTCTAGCTAGAAGAATAAGATGTGTTTTATTCCCCACTAGTTTTTTCTCTCAATCGCTAGCCCCAGAGGTTCATACAAAAACATAATCTCTAAGAATAAGCCAGTTCCAGAGTAGGACAAAAACCTTGGATACGACTAAAGGTGTCTTGATTTTGATGGTTAAAATACTAATGTTTTCAAGTTTATTGTAACATAACCAGTCTATAGTTAATTGACAGCGTGCACAATGGTATAGTCGCAATCCATTGCTTAGGTGCTATGCAAGATGTACACGTACAGGCCTAGACCCCAGTCGATGTGGTAGGGTAACGCGTATTTTAACTTTCGACGTCTTGTGGCCAAAACTATGATGAAAAAACCTGAATCTTAACAAAATATTAGCTTACTAAATTATTTAGCACCGAAATTAAGATAAAAATCTCGCTAAACTGTATAAAACGCTAACAAAAATTATGTTTCTTCAAATATTTGTGCACATAATAATTATATGATACGTAGGCAAATGCCGAGCCAGTTTACTTTCGGCGATCCTTCGTTATCAGAGATCTGAGTTGATGAGATAACCCTAGTGCCCGAGAGTGCTGAATTACGTGCTGTGTAATACTGATACATCTCATTTGGAGCTGATTATGAAATTGAGAAAGATTCCAAATTTTTCGTGAAAGTCTTTGCTTGTAATAGAAAATAATTTCAGTAGAGTTATCATCATCATTATTTCAGCCGAAAGACGTCCTACTGTTCTACGTCATTACCCAAGTGCCGCTACATTGACCGGTCATGTGCGTCTCGCATCCAGCGGATCCGCAGGATCCTTCACCAGGGCATCGGTTCACCTAAAAATGGAAAGGGTAGGTATACCTTACATGCATAGAATAATCTTTGGTGGGGTACAGACCTCCTCAATATGAGAAGACCACGTCACCCATGACGATTTCCGCTCGAAAAAGGATTAAACTCCATCTATAACAACTTAGTAACAAAAAAAACTGACGAATATAACATCTATTTACTAGTACTAGCCACGATTTTATCACTAGCAAACGCGAACGCCATGTGTAATGCGAGCAGAACACAGCGGTAATCGGAGATTAGCCGATAGCACCGATAAGGCGTGATCAAATCTTTACTGACGTTAACAGACTACGTGATACTCAAATGAAACGTACGTATGTGTTAATAACCTACGTTGACGTCACAATGTCATAGTATAGAAGTGAGATAACAGGTACCTGTGAAGGTTTGCTGATAGGAGTAATATATTGATAGGTAAGTTTTGTTCTGTGGAAATCCTAGATTTGCTCTCAGCCTGCTGTGTTCCTGAACATAGTACTCGGTCACATTAACTAGACGCTTGGCGTTTTCACAATAATGTCAAAAACAATATAACAACAACAGAAAACTAGCCAAATTATCGACGCGCGCATTCCAGAGATGCGTCAAGTTAATGTGACCGTGTAGTACTTTAGCTTAACTTTTTTCAGTAGAGCATTGAAACGTAATTCACTAGTTATTCGCTTTACGTTTTAAAATAGTATTTTGGAAGCCATACTGTTACAGAATAGGTCTTATCTCAGAATAGAACCCGTTTTTTCACGAGAAAATCGCAATTGAATGTTGCTAAGTGCATTTTATGGCTCTTGAGTGTGTACAACTATTATTAAACTACAGTGCACGATGACAGAAATGTGGAACTGGCTAATTAACTAACTTTTATTAAGGATGTACGGAAATAGAAGCAAAGAGGTGCTTGTTTTGTTTTTCCCATCATTGTGATGTTTTTGTTCTCTAATCATACATACCTGGGAACCTTCTATATACGGAGATACTGAAGGTAAATATTACAACTTTTTCACAACTTCATAAACGTTATAACTTCGTTATGACTTCGTTATTAGTCCTACCGTAAAACGCAGCTCGCCGTTGGGCTAGTTAGAGGAGGATTTTCACTGGGTAAGCATGCTAGATGACAAGATCAATTTAATTGGAGAGGCTTACGAAGTCTCCACCTGGATTAAGGAGCAGATTTTGTCAGGCAACTGTATAGATTCCTCTGGATTAAACTGCCACGATGACTGAACAACCCACACTGAGTCTGCGTGGTGGATAATGTGTCATCAACCACAGCCTGAATTTACCTTTATTAGATATAGACCGCTCTTTTCTTGCGCCAATCTCCACGTTCCTGTTAGGCCCGGTATCTACCAAAGCGGAGAGGAGATGTGCCAAATTCGACCAATCACAGGAAGGGCGAAAGACCAGGTAAATTTTAACTAATGTGATTGGCCGATTTCCGCACATCTCCTCTCGTCTCTGCTCCTCTCCGCTTTGGTGGAAACCGGGCCTCATGTGGGCTTTTCACCAAATGTCAACTATGTCGGGAGCCCATCGTGCCACCGGACGACCCAGTTCTTCGACGACGAAGTATTTTTAATACGTTTTTAACTTGCAAAATATTCACTTTCACAGGTAATTTATTTACTTCTATAAATAAAAGTAAACTCCACAATACACTATTATGTATGTATGTAGATTACATGAGCGTAATAAAGTTAAATAAACCGATTCCCGTTGTCTGATTTACGTCACATGCATATTTAGCGGTCCCTAGTTGTTATTATCAACTTCATTGACGCACTCTCTGTCACAGATAGGCTGTTTGCTCCATATAAATTGTTGGTATTCAGATACATCCGGTAAGACTGGGAACTGACCACAATATAGGGAAGGCAAGCAGTCATTGCAACATTGACGACAAGGTTGGTGCAGTGGCTGAGCGATTAGACTGCTGCGCTGCGTGTCGCGAGTTCGATCTCCGCACGGAACAAATATTTGTGGGTCATTGTCAAACCTAGGGATTTTTTTCGCGAAAAAATAAAACACGTGATTTATAAAAATCAAAGGTATATTATGACTCTTAATTTAGTTTACAACAAAAATGAGTATCAGTCTGAGATCAATAATTCGAAATAGGCGATTTATAAGGAAATAACGATATTTCGGTTCCACCGAAAAGACTAAATGTCCATCGAATGGACTAAAATGTTAATTAATGACAAAAATAAAACAAAATGCGATTAAGATCTTGAACAAAAACAATGTTAAATGCTATCTCCACATAATCACAAACAATCAGTCATCTAAAAGTATTCAAAAAGTAAATAAAAAATGTTTTGTGTCTGTCTACCGAAAAGACAATTCATTTCGGTGGTCAAAATATTTCTTCGTCGTCAGAAGACCAGAATTGAAAGCTGGGTCGCTGGCTCATGAAAGTGGGGTTTGGTGGCTCTTCTGGTTTTGACGTTGACGTATCTGAACTGTTAGAATATACATCCGAAAATTTAATTCGTTTTTGGACATTACCTCCAATCAGCAGTGATGGACTACTCTCGCCCACTTTCAATGGTTGCTGCATCGAGCCACTCGCAATTGGACTGGACCATCGGCTTGCCACTGGACTGTGCATAGGAGTCAAGATTAGAGTCGGTGAATTCATCCTCTCGGTGGGAGTTGGTGTGTCATTCCGGGTAGGACTTTGCAGAGGAGTCGTCAGGACTGGACTTGATAGAGTTGGGACATTATTTTGGAGTGGTCTGGGACATGGTGCTATGTCAAGTATTTTGCAACCTAATGTTTTTTCCTGTTTGAACCATATATTTTTTGTGCAGATTTATAAGGGAGTCGTTGAGAAATCTTATCTGTTTCTTTTGTTTATTGCGTGTTATTGTCTCTTTTTTGCCAGATGTAAGACGACTTGATTCATCGCTAAGTAAATATTGCTGTATATTATCTCTTAATTCCTTGACCTTCGTAGAACCTTCATTCCTTTTCTTTCGTTGTGTTTCCTTTGCATCTCTTCGTTTCTTTTTCTGTAATCTGTATAATCTCATTCTGTACTTGACGAGTTTAGAAATACTTTCTAAACTCATCAACTTCTTTTTCAGCAAATCGTTCTCTACTTTCAATCTTCTTCTGTTTCTCACTGCAATACGGGCACCCATTTCAACTCTTGATGATGTTGAAGTTACTGGACTCATAGGCGGTGTTTCGCGTTCAATGTACTTTTCAGCTTCTTTTTGTATCTTGACTTTTTCTCTGCGTCGTCTTGCATCCTCTCTCCATTTCTTCCTCAAAAGCTTTTTTTTCACATCTGGTAAATCTTCTATAGTTTTTCTCTATCCTTTCTTCGCTTTTCTTCCAAGGCTTCTGGATTCTGTTTAAGTTTCTCACGCGCCTTCCTCATCATCATCATCATCATCAGCCTATTAATGTTCCCACTGCTGGGACACAGGCCTCCTCTCTTTGAGAGGGAATGGGCTATAATCTACCACGCGGGCCCAGTGCGGATTGGTAGATGTCACATGTCTTCGAATTTTTGGTTCTAAGACATGCCGGTTTCCTCACGATGTTTTCCTTCACCGTTTTGAGAGCAGCGGAGATGAAATAAATTACACAAAGTAATGTGCCTGCCTGGGTTCGAACCCACGACCTACTGTTCGTAAGTCGGGGCCGCCACCACTGGGCCACCGCTGCTGTCCTCCTTCCTCATACTCAGTGTTTTTTGCTCACGGCGTTGTTTTTTTTTCTGGTTATCAGTTAGTTTACTTCTCGTTTTCGCCATCGCCTGAAAACCCACAACAAGCAATGCACACAAACGTAAAGAGAGTAAAACTGTAGCAGGAGACTGATGTTGTTAGTAAAAAGTTTTACGTAAAGAATAAAAATCAAGCGAAAATGAAACAAAAATAGGTCATTAATAATTTACTGATAAAAACACCAGTAACCAGAAGCAGTTTTACAAGTTACAATAACAAAATAACCCACATTCAATAAAACATTCCACTCTGTGGACATTCTGTCGTTTCGGTGGACAAAAAAGGTCCACCGAAAAGATGTCCACCGAATGGACTTTTTTCGCAAAATCATTCGCACCACCCGCCGTTTATAGGTTATGTCTAAAGCCAAGCTATATTTATAAAGTTCAATTGTTTAACTAGTTAATAAGAATGTTTTATGAATTTATAGTGATTTACTTACAAAAATACAGCAGTAACCGAAAAGACAAGTCAACTTTGACACAACCAAATATTTTTCTTAACACAACAACAACGTTTTCTGCGTATGAGTCACGGCAAAATGGCCGCTGACAGGTATAGAGCGTTATTGGATGCGTTCAATTTTACGTTCCGTTCCATTCATTTGACATTTCCTTAATTTTAGTCAGAATCGAAATTAATGTTCACCGGAAAGACAAAAAATGTTGTGACAAGATTCAATGATGCAAAAAGTGTGTTTAATTTGTATCTATTTTTTAAATACTTTTTATGTTAAATGGAAAACATACGTAGATTGGGAAAATAAATCATTTTTGTACAATAATAAAACACATTTATTTTTAAAGCTACATTCTATTAAAATGGTAGAATCCGAACAGTCCACCGAAGTGGACTTTCAGTTACATTGTGATGTTAAAAAGGAAAAAATATATTTAAAAAAATATTAAATCTGTCACAGTACGATGCAGTACGTTTTTTACTTTATTATTATGGTGTAAAATTAAAACCAATTATTACGTGTCTTAATTTTATGATTTATGAACAGATTTTTTTAGGGTTATGACAATGACCCTTGTATGGCCTACAGATAGTTGTTCCGGGTCTGAGTTTTTGTGTTGTAGTTTAAATGTTTGTAAACGCACCCACGATACAGGAGTCATTCCTAGTGTGAGGAAACGTTTAATAAAAATAGCGATGCTCTCTTTCAGTCTGATAAGCAGATAGTCCGGTCAGACAGTAAGTAAGCCGACCCGTACATAATTGAGAAAAGGCTAAGAGACTTTTTTTTCTTAGCATATCGTGTTGGGGGGTGCAAAGTTGCTCACGTCCGTAGGATTTACCATCTTTCCTAAGACCCACCCTACACGTGCCCCCCGGGTGGTGCTAATCGAGCAACAACGCCGAAAAACAGGCGGCGGTTAAGTAACCTGTCACACACATGGCAACCACAGGCCACGAGGAACTAAATCTCCTCAAAAATTGTGTCAATAGTACCGTGGGAAAGTACTATTCGGACTTCTCCCAACCTCGTAAAAATGGAAATGTCGAATAATAATGAATGTGATATGTCGTGCGCCCCGGCTAACCCCCGGCGCCTTCCAGTACCCGGGCTGGAAGGTGTTAAATTGACTACCGAAGACTCCACGAGGGTGGATACCCAGGCCCCCGTGACAGTGATTGCTACTGGTCAAAGTAAGAAATATGTGCAGCAAGCCTTCCACCCAGGCCTCTTTAATAGACCAAGGAGCGCCTCTACTGGAAGTGTTCAGCCCTCAACCAACAAAGAAAAATCTCCCCAAGACCCTCAACCAGAAAATAACACAAGATCTGTTGAACTACCTGACTGGCAGAGAGTACCAGTCAGTAGAAACCCTAACAAAAAACGAAAGTTATCAAACTCACAGTCTCCCAAAAATGTTCAAGTGTCGAATAGGTTTGATGGACTACCTGTTAATGCTGATACACAAGAAGCAGGCAAGCCTAAGGAAAAAAAGCCTAGCAAACCTCCTCCAATTATCTTATATGGCATTGAGGATGTAAAGAAACTTACTGAATTCTTAGTAACAGTAGCTGCTAGGGAAACATTTAAGTATAAGATCGTAAACAAAAACCAAATGAGAATCATAAGTGAAGATACAGATATCTACAAAAAGCTCATATCAGCTATCAGAGAGAAAGGACTTATTGGCCACACTTTTAATAGAAAAGAAGAAAGAAACTACAGGCTGGTCGTTAAGAATTTACACCATACAACTCCTCATCAAGATATAAAAGATGCCTTTGAAGAAACTGGAAATGCTGTAATTGGTGAAATTATCAATGCCAGATTTGGGCCGGATAAAAAACCTACTTCAACATTTTTTGTAAATCTCCAATCAGGACCTAATAACAAATCTGCCAAGCAAATAAGATATATTTATCACCAAGCTGTTATTGTAGAAGATCCAAAAAAAAAGAATACCATTGCCCAATGTCAAAGGTGTCAACAGTACGGTCACACCAAAAATTACTGTATGAGGCCGGCTCGTTGTCTGAAATGTGCAGAATCACATCTGACCAAAACCTGCCCCAAGGTTGATCGCTCGACACCAGCTACATGTGCTCTTTGCCACGGTCCTCATCCTTCAAATTATAAAGGCTGTGAGGTCTTTAAAGAGATACTGGCCAGAAAAACACAGAAGCATACTTACTTTAGAAGGGAAAGAAATACACCTGAATTTCCCAATATTGTACACAACAAAGGACCAGAAGGGAACACAATCCATAACCCCAACAATACTCAACCATCCAAAGAGTATAGCGAAGTCCTCAAAAACAAACAAACAGATCAATCTTCCAACCCTCAAAACGAGCAAGAAACTTCTCAACAATTATCATATACAAGAATAGAAGGAATATTTATCAAACAATCTCAAAAAATTGATATTATCTTACAACAAATGAGCAACATGTTGGGGCTCTTGACAACACTGGTCAGTAAACTGTCCACGAGCTAAACAAATTAAAAATAGCCACTTGGAACGCAAATGGTCTTACTTCCAACAAAATTGAGGTTGAAATGTTGTTAAAAATGCATGACATAGATATATTACTTATATCTGAGACCCATTTCACCAACAATAGTCAAATAAATATAAGAAATTACAACGTTTACACAACAAACCATCCTGATGGAACTGCACACGGAGGAGCAGGTATCCTAATTAGATCCTCAATAGAACACCATGAGCTTGCTCAGTTCCAAACAGACCATATCCAAGCTGCCACGGTAAATATCCGAGATAGAAATGGACACTTCAATATCTCATCAGCATATTGCCCCCCAAAGCACAGAATAACGGAGGAACAGTTCACTGCATACATCAAAAGCCTTGGACCCCGCTTCGTGGCGGGAGGAGACTGGAACTCTAAGCATCTGCACTGGGGCTCGAGACTTATTACCACGAGAGGCAGGGAACTTAAAAAATGTGTTGATAAAAACCACCTTACAACAATTGCTACACCAGAGCCTACCCACTGGCCGACTGACCCAAATAAATTGCCTGATGTTTTGGACTTCTTCTTAATGAAGGGACTATCTAGACTCTTTTACCAAATTGACTCTTGCCTAGATGGAACCTCAAACCACATCCCTGTTATACTAACAATCAGTGCCAATGTCTTGAAGAACCAGAGAAAACCTAGACTGTATAATAACCAGACCAACTGGAAACTCTTTCGCTGTCTTGTTGAGGATTCCTTACAGCTACGTGTTTCCTTAAAGAGCGAGGACGAAATTGATGATGCAGTCTTTGCGTTCACAGTCGCGGTTCAAAAAGCTTGCTGGAATAGTACAGAAGAGGTAAATCGTAAGAACGTAAGGCAGGCTTATGTACCGCAAGAAATCAAAGAAATGATCATGGAGAAACGGAGACTACGCAGAGTCTGGCACTCAAGCCGGCATCCCCACGATAAAAGAATGTTAAACAATTACAGTAAAGTCCTGAAACAAACTATAAAAGATGCAGAAAATGCCACACTTGAGTCTGAACTATTATCACTTACTGCTACTGCAAACACTGACTACTCCCTCTGGAAAGCATGTAGAAGTATGAACCTTCCAATAAATCCAAAGCCACCTCTACGACTAGAAAGAAACAAGTGGGCCAGAACGAAACAGGAAAAGTTGAATGCTTTCGCTGATCACCTTGCCAAAGTATTTGTTCCTAACGAAGCCAGTCCTGGCTCTAATGAAGATGATATAGACGACGTTCTCCAACAAGACCACCAACTTGATTTGCCTTTAAAAGTAGTGACACCAGGAGAAGTGGCAAGAACCATCCGTCAACTAGACAATAAAAAAGCCCCAGGATTTGATCTCGTAGACAAAAAGATCCTGTCAGAATTGCCACGAAAAGCAATAGTATATCTGACTACGTTATTCAATTGTATCTTCAGAACATCATATTTTCCTGCACTATGGAAGGTCTCACAAGTGATCATGGTCTACAAACCTGGTAAGCCAGCACATGAATTATCATCTTACAGGCCAATAAGTTTATTGCCTATAATATCTAAGGTTCTAGAGAAGATACTACTCCGACGACTCTCATATGCTATGAACGAAAACACCGTTACTCCAGACCACCAATTTGGGTTCAGGCCAGAGCACAGCACCATTGAACAAATACACAGAGTGTGCAGACGCATCAGTGACAGTCTCGAAAAGAAGGAATATTGCTCTTCGGCTTTCCTTGACGTTCAACAGGCCTTTGACCGGGTATGGCATAAGGGATTACTATATAAAATTAAGTTATTGCTTCCTCACAGTTTCTATCATGTACTGGAATCATACCTCAACAATAGAATATTCCAAGTAAAAGAAGATGACTGCTCGTCTGGTTTTCACGAGATACTTGCTGGTGTGCCACAAGGCTCCGTTCTCGGCCCGGTTTTGTACACCATATACACATCAGATCTGCCACTAACACCTGGAGTTACTATTGCTACTTATGCAGATGATACAGCAATATTAGCTTCTAGTAAAGACCCTGCGGAAGCCACTGCGAAACTCCAACAAAGCCTTGATGAAATAAGCAACTGGTTTGACAAATGGCGTTTATACGCCATTTGTCAAACATTTTATTTATTTTATTTAACGTTTGATTTATCAGCACTGACTTTTATAAGTCAGTGCTGATAAATCAGTGCAGGTCACCTTCACACTGCGAAGAGAAACTTGTCCCCCTGCTAACCTTAGTAGAAGGGAGTTGACTCAGAGTGACACAGCTAAATACCTCGGACTACACCTGGACCGCAGGTTGACATGGCGGAAACACTTAGAAACAAAACGTAATCAAGTCAACCTCAAATACAAGGGCCTCTACTGGCTCCTGGGTAGAAACTCAAAACTGTCACTGGACAACAAGCTCCTAATCTACAAGGCTGTCATAAAACCAGTCTGGACCTACGGAATTCAGTTGTGGGGAGCCTGCTGTAATTCCAATATAAATATCATCCAAAGAGTTCAGAACTAGACTACTGGCCCGTGTTGAAAAAATTATGGGTCATGTGAACCACCAGGTGACCTATCTAGAACGATATAGGAGCATAAAATAATAAGATTCAGCACTATGCCGTCACTTGTAAGCTGTCCAACCGAGTGCAGGTGAGAATTCAAAAGTACAGGTAGACTGGGTACATTTTGGTCATATATTTTTGTACGGCATTCTTACCATCGATAGATCCATGAAAAATAATAAGAAAACGCGTAGTGCCGTAAAAAAATGTTGGGCCACAAAGTCGGAATTTTTATTTTATTTTCCGACAATTTCCAGGGTAAATTTGGTCATTTGATTTTGTACGGCATCAGTTTCATACTATTTCAATACTGCTTCTAATCCATTATTCCGCAACGCCGTACAAAAATCATGCGACAAGGGGAAATAATCGAGGGTTGTAACCCCCTCTCTTTCCGCTGGTCCAGGGGGTGATTTGACACAACATAAAATTAATTTATTTTGAAAGTATTTTATGCATAGATAATATTTTTTCTTATGCCGTACATTTTCGTTGGTCCAAAGGGGCAAAAACTGAAAATGAAAAAATTAAAAAGAAAAAATCCATTTAACGAAATGTAAGGTGAAACTCATCTCGATATTTTTTTATACGGCATTTATATAGTTTTTTTGTACTAATTTTCATACTCTTTTCGTGATTCTAGGTTCCTAGTTAGAAACTATGTTAAATATGGGTTTGTATACTATCGATTTATACCAAAATATAGACATGTTGTCACTGATAATTCCAAAATACAACATATTTTTGAGAAGTACTCGCACATTTTCGGTTGAGGCAACTATAAGTCTGTAAGTCTTAAAATAATTAACAAGGAACAGTTGACGTCAACTGTTCCTTGTTAATTATTTTAAGACTTCTCTTAGTCGTGTAGCTCATTTCAATCCCTAGGTAGATCAGTAATTGTTTTGAAAGTAAATCTTATGTGGGAGCTGTAAAATTGAATTTCCTACAAGTCGGCGCACCGTCTAGTAAAGGTGCAATCGTGGCGACACCTGGGAGTCCGGTATTAGCATTTTTTTTTCTTTATAAGCAACAAAACATATTTTTACAAATCTTATATTAGCGTTGACTTAACTTATTGATTTACATCGGTTAATAACTAGGTATGTGCAGTAGGGCTATTGCGTATCTTTTTAATGTCAGTGGCTATCATAAATGTCCATAGATTAACTGTAAATTACATTCTTTTCTTAAAAACTCACCATTTGACAGTTATTTGATAGACACTTTAAGTTATCCACTGTCATCACAAAATGTACGTTTTATCTTAACGTATTGCCGACTAATAATATCATACAAAAAAAAAAACAAAAAAAGCAATTATATATATATATATGTATCAATAATGTTTGAAGTATGTATTAAACCAAAAAGTATACAAAACTATTGATACTGGGATTGGCAGTTTCAATTCTTGGATATAATATAGGTACACACCGTTTCAGTTCAGTTAGACGTCATAGTGTTTTTATCATATTATCAATTGTTCTCTTCAAAAGTATGTTAATGCCGTACTGTATCAGATTGATAATATCTGGGTGCTTACTCTGGAATATAATTCCGATAGATCGACATTGGTCAAACGTCAGTTGGTTGAGTTAAACGTCAGGGATTGGCTAGACTCAGTCAGTCCAGCCAATGCCTGACGTTTGACTGACAATTCCAATGTCGATCTATCGGAATTATATTCGAGAGTAAGCACACAGGAGTAATCACCATACTACGTTTGTATGGAAGAATGACTGGCTTGTGCAACCTTAAAATGGTAGCGTCATTTTCATCAGCCTAAAAGATAATGGTCTGCATTAAAATGTACGGCATCATTTTTTCCTAATTTATTTATGTTAATACTATTTAAAACAAGGGATAAAATTTAGAAAACTGCTATATTTCATTAATCTATGATATTTAAACTTTTGCAATAATTTGCAAAATTTCAGTTTTTGTATTTCTCTATAACTTTTTTTTGAACAGTTTCTTTTGAACGGCAATACTATATAACAATTGTATTTTACAATATCATGTTAAAAAAAAGTTCCCGTACAGGATCAAATGACTTTACAGCTTTAAAAATCAAGGATACGATGAAATTAAGATAATTATTGATATACATTTAAAATGAACAATAATTTTTTGACGGCATTATTTTTAATAGTACTTTTGAGTACTAGATAATGTTTTGGAACCGAAGCCGTACTTTTTCAAATCACCCCCTGGACCAGCGGAAAGAGAGGGGGTTACAACCCTCGATTATTTCCCCTTGTCGCGTGATTTTTGTACGGCGTTGCGGAATAATGGATTAGAAGCAGTATTGAAATAGTATGAAACTGATGCCGTACAAAATCAAATGACCAAATTTACCCTGGAAATTGTCGGAAAATAAAATGAAAATTCCGACTTTGTGGCCTAACATTTTTTTACGGCACTACGCGTTTTCTTATTATTTTTCATGGATCTATCGATGGTAAGAATGCCGTACAAAAATATATGACCAAAATGTACCCAGTCTACCTGTACTTTTGAATTCTCACCTGCACTCGGTTGGACAGCTTACAAGTGACGGCATAGTGCTGAATCTTATTATTTTATGCTCCTATATCGTTCTAGATAGGTCACCTGGTGTTTCACATGACCCATAATTTTTTCAACACGGGCCAGTAGTCTAAACTACATCCTGAAGCAAATCAGCAATGCACCCTGGTTCATTAGAAACAGTGAAGTACACAAATACATGAACATGCCAACAGTGAAGGAAGAGATAAAGACCTTCGCAGGCAAATATAAAACAAGACTGGACAACCATCCTAACCAGCTCGCTGTCCAGCTCACATTACCTGACTGTCTAAATCGCCTGAAAAGGCGCAGAACCTTAGATCTCGGCGGCGGCGACGTTGATTAAGCCAATATATTAATATGGAGGATGTTCCTAATGGGGTACATCTCCTCAAGAATAATATCCATAAAACACATCTGCTCATAGTCAGAAGGACTGATTGCAAGATTGAAGAAAAAGAAAAAAAAAAAAAAAAAAAAAAAAAAAGCATATCGTGTTTTCCTCTTACTGGGGAAAGGCCTCCTATTTTTATTCCTTCCAAACTTCTCTATCTGGTACGATATCTGGCCAGGTTCGCCCCGCAAACAAGATCAGATTGTCACACCACCTTCGCCGCGGTCTACCTCGACGGCGAAGACTATTATTCCTTCTATATTTTTTGAGGTTTTATCGCTCTATCTAGCTGTTAGTCTGTCAACAAGAATAGGGTTGTTGACTAATTTTTGGAATCGCTTTTATTTTATAGATAGACCCTATATATACACAAAAAAAAATATTATCTGAATAAATAAGACATATTTGAATAAGAAAAAACGTAAATAAAAATAGTTTTAAAAATTCCGGCTAAAACGCTCTAAACTGTCAAATGGCTGTGATGACGTCACGGGCCGTTTTGAAAACTTTACGATCTGTCAAATTGCACTGATCTTGATTCAGTTCATACGAATATACTATAAAAAAAACTCTAAAATGAACACGACGATTTACAAATGTTGTACAGTGCCGATGTGCAAAAGTACGTCAATCAGTATGCCACAAAACCTTTTCATAAGCGTTCCAAAAAGGGCAAAAATAAGGAGAAAATGGTTAACAATGGCTAGAAGACATCCATCATCATTGTCAACAACAAGTAGGTACCAGTTATTTTTGTGAAGATCACTTCGATGTAAGTTCTAAATAAACTATAAATATCAAAATTGAATCAATGTATTTGAGTATGTTCCTAAATTGTCGTTTAATACTTGTTTGTTAATGTTATTGTTTGTTTACCGGTCCACTTTTTGGTACTTAACTATTGTTTAATTTAAATCTAATTTCAGCTTTAAAATGATGGAAAATTATATACAATATACTACAATGGGTGTAGTAATAAGTATCTCGAATAATGATGAGACCTGGTTGTTTACCTACAAAGCTTTTTTTTTGTTTTTGCCGTGGTTTGTATAACAACATACCTACTAAAAATAAAAATTTGCACATAACGTAACTTTTTATTTTGTTGATGTTAATGACAAGTTTAAAGTTCTAAATACTTATGTGTATAAAACGAGTAAGTTAGTAAGTCTCTTTATCACTACTATATCACTTTAAAAATACTTACAAAGACTAGGTACTACTACTTACACTTAAACCAACTTATCTATGTAGGTGGCAAAAAACGGAACTAAAATAAATGTACCAAGTTTGACGTATAGATGTAATTTTGCTTGACAAGTAGCGCCACCTTGTACTTCACAATTAAGTTGGTCATACTGTACTTCAAAACTCCGACGCACAAAAAATCGTGTTTGTAGCAAAGAACCATCAAATAATTAATTTCCGGTAAGTTAGAACCATTTCGTTTCATAAATCCAGTCTCCATTGTGATAAATAAAGTAATTTTAATAAGTTATTGAATAAAATCGTTCACAGCTGATACTTTTGCCTTCGATATGACAGATAAATCAGCTAGTCTCGCGGCTCGTGACGTCATCGCGCTCTGATTGGTGTTTGGAGTCACGTGATAGTGAGTATGAAATAACGCAATTAAAAATAATTTTAATTAATTAAAGACAAAAAATTAGTTCCGTAAATTAATAATTTAGGATTCTAAAAACTATCATTGATTTTTACAACATAAATTCATATGAATTTGTAATATGAGTCAACAACCCTATTCTTTTAATTAGGTACATTATTTACACAATTTGTAATCAGTGGTCACATAATGCGAAACTAATGGAAATAAAGTGTGAGTTTTCATTAAATATTATTATAATACCGATGAATATTTAATCACAAGCATCATTAATATCGTTTTAGTTCGTTATTCGATAAGATAACCATTCTATGAAAGTAGTAATTAAATGTAAATTAAACCGTTGTTGCGGTATCCGTACCGAGGCCGTATCTGTAATTAATTTCATTTTCTGTAATTATTTCATTCGCTCACTCGTTCGTAATTCATTCGATTGTTCGCTGCCTGTTTGTTGTTTCCGTTCATCAGGTTATTTACGGTTGAAAATGTTAACTCTTATTTATTTTATACAGATCGACCAACTAACAGTCGAATACCAGTACCCAGTGCTAACTGGGCTGTGGAGGTCATATAGGCAGTCGTGCAAAATACAGGTATTCAGCTCCCTCCTATTAAACTAAAAGCCGACCCTACGGCAGATGATGACCAACTCTAGTCGAATTCGGTTAATCCGGTACGCACAAAGAACCGGCTGGGAACCGGACTCAGATAGATACTTCAGTAAATTTATCTGACGCCAGTCCGGTTTCCGCATCCAGGTCCATGATCAGTCTGTCCATACTGGTTTGGGTGAAGGAAGTTTGGATTTATGTTTGTCACTCGATCTCGTCGGAACGGCTGAACGGATCTGGATAAAATTAGGCACAGAGATAGATCATTCTTTCTTCTTCTTCTTCTAGATTAGAGTCTGGAATAGCACATGACATAGGGTACTCTTTGCACACAAAGGTACACTTCAAAATGTCCACGCGAACAATGTCGCAGGCAGCAGCTAGTAATTTAATATGTTAGAAAAAACCCACCACAAGAAAAAAATGGTTGGTAGCTACGTAGCCTAATAATGAATCTAATGATACATAATTATATTTACAAACAATAGAATAATTTAAAATTTAAATAAGTCTAGATTCTTTTTACCAGCCAGACTTATTACAATAACTAGATTTACAAAAAAAAAATGTTAAGTAGGTAGACTCCCCGGCAAATAACTTGAAAGAAAATGGCGTCGTTCTGCGCAGGTTCCCTACTTGATTTGTATGGGACGTCTAAAAAACGACTACTGCGCATGTTCAACTTATACGCCGCGTGGTATACGATACAGCAAAAAGTTGCGAACACTATTTTTTGTATTCATTTTAATATTGTACTTACAAAAGAAATATTGTAAGGCCAGATAAGTAAACAAACCAAAAAGAATAAATAAGTTTCATATTTTATTCTCAACGTAAATAATATGTTGGCAAAATCGATATGCATATTTAACCCGAACTGTCTTTTCACATGCAATCGAGTCTATTAATATACCGATTCTGATACCGAATTGCCATTTTATTCCAAAACTGTTTTGTATTTCGAATGAAAATGGATAAAAGCGCTTTAAAAATAGAACGTGAACGTTTTTTGTCGTTTCATTGAACTTTTATTTGAGGTGAAAACTGTAGTTCTGATGAGATATCAAATCGATGCTTTGTATTATGAAAAACTTACTGGAAAAAAGTAAAGAAAACTTGCTTATTTGAAGATTGGGCTAGATAAAGTGTATTTGTGTCTATGGTTAATTTGAAAATAACTCTGTCCTTACTAAGAACGCCTGAAAACTAAAAGTGAAAAACTAATTACTACTTTTTTTAACCATTTAATACTATTTTAACCAACTTTTTCAAAAAGCATATCTTTGGTCCAGTGGTCACAAGCGCTATCACTTTGGGCCCAATCAGAATACCAGCGTGCAGCGCTCGTACAGGACCAATTTGCTTTTCTTATGTATATTTTTCGGCTTTTTGTTAATTTTTCATCATTTTGTTTTATCCTGTGTGAGACTAATAAATACTTTTTCTTTACTATTAATATTATAAACGGGATATTTACCATGTTTGATTCGGCGCTGTTACAAGCACCATGATCACGGATAAACTGATCTGTTTATCCGTGATCATGGTGCTTGTAACAGCGCCGAAATATCGGGAACTCGAAACAACAATCAAACATGGTAAATATCCCGTTTATGATATTAATAGTAGTGTCAGTGACCATGTCAGTTTAAAAATACTTTTTCTTTCTTTCTTTGCGATTTAATATGTTAACAAATATCCGTCCGTCATTTCGTCCATTCCTACATCTCGCACGCACACTTTCCCGTGCGACTATTTTGACAATTAGAACAATCGTCGCGTGCCGAGGCCATTAGTTGGATTTTCCTAGTTAAGTCATTGTCACAGTGAATCCGCATTGTTCAGTATTTAGCCGACAAACATTGCTGTGTACGAAACGAACAACAAATCGTCGGATTATCTCGAACATGATTGTAAATAATACTCTAAATAAACTAGCGTGCGTGTATGACTCGATGTTTGTACGTGAACGAAGCAAAACGAGTATGTAAGAATAGATATATTTACTAGGTGTTGCCAGTGGCTTCGCCCGCTACAACTCGAAAATTATCCCACGGGAAGATACAATCGGGATTTAAAAAACTAATCCAGGTTATAAACTATCTGTGTACCAAATTTTATCCAAATCCGTTCAGTAATATTTTTGGGTGAAAGAGTAACAAACATCCATCCATCCATCCATACTTACATACTTACAAACTTTCACGTTTATAATATTAGTAGGATTTTGCAAATATATGTATGTTATACTTAATAGTTGTTATGATTCAGTAAAGCTCAACCATATTCTTCAGTTACATTATTTATTAAATATTAACTACCTTCTAAAAGCGAAGCGGAGGTCAGATGGCAGCCCCTCCATATAAAATACCAGTGTTCAGCTGCATCTGGTTATACTGGAAGTCGTCCCCGACATTATAGTTGGGAAATAGCTAGGCAGATGATTGCCATCCATTGTCACATAAATACCATCACCATCATCATTCTTTGCCCTTATCCCAATTCATTTGGGGTCGGCGCAGCATGTCTTCTTCTTACATACTTTTCTTTTCTCGTCATCGCATGTGTTAGGGTTTTTGAATTTAGAATTTGCTGATTGATTGTTTTAGTCTATATTCAAGCTTTCATTTTAATATTTTACACTGGCAACTTTATCTTTTTATGTAAGTTGTGGTCGCTCTGTGTTCGGTTGAAGCAAAAGGCGGCAACCAATCAGGGAACTCGATTCTTCGGGCTGAAAACAAGGCGGGAAAACACAGAACGTTTTGGCGGGTTGCTCAGCCTCTTGGGTTTGAGGACTGGACACGATAGGTTGTTGAATTAAATAAGTACCTAGTATTAAGGATTGATTTGTATGTGCAGTTCAAGAAATATAATACTGTTCCATATACATCATTGCATCGTTATTTAACTACATCCTGTTCCCGTAAGGCTTCCCGACACATAAGACACCTTTTTGTCATATCATTCTTAACACAGTCATCCATCGTTTTTTGGTCTTCCTCTACTTAAGAGTATCGTGAACCTTATTCACGATTTTAACCTTCCTCACGATATTTTCCTCATTCCTCCGCATCACATCTGCCGTCCTATCACTAGAAAGCAGTTAACCGACAAATGGTCAATTTTTACTTTTTGATACAACGTGATAGAGTTCAAAATTCTCTATCTTTCTGTCTAAGAAACATTTTTATAATATGAATAGTTTCAGAGATACAAAAACTATTCAGGCAGTTAAGTAACATAATTTATGATGATTCCTTCACTTGAAAGCGGCTAACCCGCACTTCTTCGCTAAATATACGTTAAAATACCTTAACTGCCGGATTTGTCTATAATTGTCTGGTCTTTTACTTAACTACAAACACGTTATCTCACTTTTCTTGACTATAAAGAAGCAAAAGGACTATAACTACTTTGTAGTTATAGTCCTTTAAAAAGCTAGCTTAAATGCAGTTATCCGCCTTTAACGGCTGTTTAGCTAAGTATTTAATATTTTACTTGAAAATATTTCGTAGTTGTCTGATGAAAACGGTGGAAAAAAATAAATTATGCTTAGCTACAAAGCAGTTAAGCCCCATTACTTAGCTAAAAGGCAGTTTGCCGACTCTCGCTTTTGATTCACTACGGGGTATTTCAAGTCTTATTCCAGGTCATGGTCTACCAATGTGTCACATTTCTATTAAATCGGATCAGATTTGAGGCGTGACGGAAGAATAAATGCCCTCAATCAAAAATATCAAAGTTAAAGACAAATACAAACAAGCTATTCAGTTGATTTCACCCACAACGACTGCATTTTATGTTTTTTGTAGGAGTTTAGGTGTACTACTTTTTCATATGCTCTCATATTAGTAGCATTTCCAACTTTGGACGAAAAACTTTGTTACAAAGTGGTCATGTCAGGACACCTTTGAAGATTCATAGTTAGGTTTTCTAGGTTTAAGGTCATAACGTTTTAATCTACAGGTGAAAGAGAGCTGGACTCAAAAAGTTACAAATGACAAAGTCGTAAGACGAATATTATAGGCTAAGACCTCAAGTGCATGCAGACCATCAAACAAAGAAAGGTTGCTTAGCTCGGACCCGTTATAAATAGTAGTGGCAGTTGAGATTTAATGCAACAAATTATAATGGCAAAGCACCTAGTGGGAAAACGCCATCGGTCGGAGGAAAACGTCTTGGCTGACAAACATTTTCGAATGAACCGTAATCAGGAGCGTTGCTGAGCTGCTCCATCTCGCAAAAGAGAAGTGGAGTTATTCCTGGCTAACTTTGAGTAAAGGCAGCAAAATAAGTAGAATTCTGAACATCTTTGAAATGCAAAAACTGGCCGACACAGTCCCATTCAGAGTCAAAGATACGCTTAGTCTCTCATCGTGATTTGAGATTTGAGACGTCACACAATAACTTGAGATCATGAGAACGAAAAACTTTGGGTTATAGTTTTACAAATGCTACTGCTGAACCTCAACTCTCTGATTTATTGCGTCGAGATTCCCTTTGAATGTGATGCTGCTGCATATTTCTGTACTGTTGTTGTTACATTTAACTGGAGCTGATTAGAATATTAAGAGCTGGTTGTCTACGTTCATTGCCTTTACATGACGTCCAATAAAAGGTCAAACGTTTCCCTAGTTCATAGTGACCTATGACCCCAACCTATTTAAGTCGCGAGCTAATACCTAAGCTTGTTCTGGGTTAGCACGTTCCAGCGTCAACCTCGTCTCAGTCCTCAGAGCAAGAGTAGGCCCATTTTTAACATTAGTGACATAAAAAAAAAATGACGTGCATCTTAAAACAAATCGTCTTCCATTAGACGTTTCATCAATACCGATATTTGGCTAGTTGGCCAACAGAGAAGATCACTTCAAAAGTTCCACTCTCAGAACGACAACCTAATTATTTTGGGTTTCTGGAACCATTGATTCTGCAACAATTTTTGCAAATACTTTTTAGGGGTCAAGAGCAGCGACTTGCCACGATAAATAAGAGTTGCAGTCTGATCGGTCACATTTTGTTCTTATTATTTATAGTGCGTTCATTCAAGTACTTTAGAAGATTCCACCCACTGTCCCACTCTTCATTCATGACAAAGAGTTTCTTGGTGACTTCATGAATTCTCACACCCCAGGGTGTGATCGGTTACATTTTGTTCTTATTATTTATAGTGCGTTTATTCAAGTATTTTGGAAGTATCCACCCACTCTTCATTCATCACAAAGTGATTCTTGATGACTTCATGAATTCTCACACCCTGGTATATCAATAATCACTCCCCAATTTAAAAAAGTAGAGTTTAATTTTAAGGATCGTCTAGCCCAGTGGCTTCGGGTAGTGTAGGCAATGTGGGTATAAATGTAACTTTATATCATAATATTTTATTTAAAATATTGAAATTTATTTTAGGATTTTACAAGAACATGCCATTAAATCTCACATTTGCCTGATTATTGCTTAACTAAAAAGCAGTTAACCCACAAGCGAAATACTTTTAGCCACCTTTTAGTTAAGTAAGGTAGTTAACATTTTAAAAAGTTTCCATTTATTATTGGCATAATTAGCTTAAAAGCATCTAAAACCCCATAACTGCTCCTAAGGAAAGGTATTGTTACTTTAATCTTGGCAAATACCATGTCTATAAAGCAGTTACGTCACTTAACGACTTTTTAGTTAAGTATTTCTGCATAACTATCAACCAACATACTGAATGTCATAATTTTAAATAAATAACTTAACTAAAAAGCCGCTAAAGTATGGTTAACGGCCTTTTAGTAGAGTAATTAGATGAAAAATGTTAATTAAATGCTTCACTAAAGTATAAAAATCAATTTTTAAAATAATTGGTAAGAGTTTCAGAACAGAAAGAATTCTTGAAACAAGGCAGAATACCATACCAATTGATACGTTCAAGAATGATAATCCTAAGTATCATAGTTTTTTAGAGACAACGATTCGCACCTTTTTTGCCATTATCTCGAAAACAACTTTTGTCACTTAACTGCTTTTTAGTTATAGGACGGCAGACATGCCCATACCACGACAACCGATTTACATAAATACCGATGATCCGAAATTATAGACGATGATATTTTGCACATACATGCCGATTAAGTTACAACCACAAAACACTTTCCAGCTTTTTCTCAGTACATATCTCACTACAATGGCGTGTTCGAACTAAGGTCTACCCTTAACGGAACTAAAAGTAATGTAGGTAAAGCAGAGGTTTCCTTTTCACATTAGGTAGGCTCACACCGTCACACAACAGTGACCATGACTGACCTTTTTTTATAGGTTAGGTTCCAAAAAGGTTAGGTCCCAGTCTTGTGTGCCAGACCTAAAAGTATTTAATAATGCGAACATATACCCACCCATATTTATAGTGCCGACTCAAGTACATTTTTTAATTTGGGTCGACTGTTGTTTTCATGACAACAGGGAGACATCGCCCATCAAATCAATCCCAGACTTTGTCCGCCGCAATTGACGCATCTTCGAATAAGGTACTTCCTCCGTACATGTACGTTGCCTTCTACATCAGCCATCCTTGTCAAACCTATAGTTGCATTCTGCTGTCATATGTCACTGTCATCAAGACATCAACGTTAAAGATATTTAGAAGGTCATTCTATATTGAAAAGTACGCATTTATGGCAATTTATAAACAAACTGTAGCTCTCAATATGTTTAAAGGGGCGGAATGTAGGCGTATCAAGTCGGACTAAAGTTCAGTCCACGACTAACGATACCAGTGTTAGACGCGAGAATTTGAGAAAATATTCTTTTTACGGTCTGTTTATATTACAATATTATATAACAAATAATTATAGCATAATTTTCTATGAATTATTAGAATCTACTTATTATTCACGCAAATTAAATAAGACTAATTGCCCTGAACCGTGAATACTTCAGAAACTTCAGAATTTATTGCCACACCTCATACTGTTATAAATACACAAAGAAGGAATAATAATAATAATGTTTTATTGATCCAAAAACTTAGTTACACACAAGAATTAACCTTAATATTATTTAAAAGTAGGTACATTCGTGATTCCGTGATAAAATACTTCAAATTATTTCACGTATATTAATAACAATGGCTGCTCAGATTTTAACAAACTTGCGTTTACCTAATAAACACAGTTTGTTAGGGGTCCGTAACTTCACTTCGAGAGTCATATGTTCGATTAACGGAAAGTCGACTGAACGATTGTTCGAATGAACTTTATTGCGAAACAACCTTTTATCGCCAAACGTTAGTTCGACTTAACGATTCATCGAATATTTATTAATCGATGGCCTGCTCTTTCGAATGAGTTCTTTTTAACCGACTTCCAAAAAGGAGGAGGTTCTCTATTCGTGCGTATGTTCTCTTTTTATGTATTTCCGCGCATATCTTCGTCAATTGTGGACCGATTTTCAAAATTGTTTTTGTGTTCGGAAATTCCCGAGGTGGTCTCATTGTCATCAAATGAGATTCTGATGATGGATCCCAGGGTAATCGAAGGTAACCCTCAAGTTTTATAGGCACATATGATGTTTTTCATATAATTATTTTCTAAAGCTGTTTATGTATTTGCGTATGATCATCATAATATCATGTGGATTAACTGATGATCAAACAAACAAAATGATGAAGAAAAAACCACCCATGTTTCTTCTTAGCCCTTTGTGCCGAGGCGAGGAAAGGAAACCGGCATGTCTTAGAACCAAAAAATCGAAGACATGTGACATCTACCAATCCGCAAAGAGAGGAGGCCTGTGTCCCAGCAGTGGGAACATGGGCTGTTGATGATGATGCTGAATGAATAATTATTTTTAAAACCAACCACACGATTCAACCCTTCAATTTTAAGGTTCTTCTATTTTCCACCACCTCTGTCTACCCCTTCAATTACAAGCTTCACAATTATATCCCAGACTTCGTCCATCTAAAAATACCTTCACAATCCGGATACGTAGTCCAGACATCCATGCATCTAAATGTGTCCATTTCAAAGGTACAAGTTATTTACGGACACACGGACGGACAGATGTCGCGTTAGATAAATGAAGATTAATTAATTGATAGTAGGAAGCGCTTTAGTTGAGTTGAAAAGATGCTGGGGAAATTATCTGAGGTCGAATTTTTATGTGTTGAATGAGGAACTTAGTTCCTAGTTGAGTTCTTAGTTCTTAGTCCTTAATATATATATATATCTTATCTTATTTATATAAAAATGTTATGTTGGTTTGTGTACGCTTCAAAAACTCTAAAAGTTCTGCACCGATCGAGCTGAAATTTTAGGATGGTATATAATCCGCATCAAGGATTGTTTTTACAGTATCCACGCGGGCGAAGCCGCGGGCATCAGCTAGTTAGGTATATAGATAGGTACACTTACATAAAAAATGCTGTTTCTGTTTTTAAACGACTTCAAGAAAGGAGGTTTTATTTTCAGACGTATGTATTTTTTTTTTCAGACATCAGATCAATTTTTTTCCGTATGGTGTCGGACGCAAAGAATAGCACCACTCCATATCTTCCCGTGGGTGTCGTAAGAGGCGACTAAGGGACTTACCAGAGAATGGGCAGCAGCGTTCTCTTTGCTTTTTGTATCGACCGTACTGCGATCGCCAACCCGCCTGCCAAGCGTGGCGATTATGGCAAACCCCCCTAAGCAAAAATGACACTAGGGGAGGCCTATGTCCAGCAGTGGACGTCTTTCGGCTGAAATGATGAAAATGATGATGAGATCAATTTTTCATTTCGTAGAAGAAGCTCGCGCCGTGGTCACCTACAAAAAAAATACTTTGCTTGGGTAGTTTACGAGTTAGGTTCTACGGGGAGGAAGAGACACCCCGACGCGAAAATTATTGTCTGTCTTTTTTCAGGTAATTTCAATTTCTTCAGTAATAAAAAAAATCTACTCTGCCATACATTTTGGCCGTGTAAGTTTTGCACTTTTGTAGGAAACAGCTGTTTTTTTTTTAATAATTGATGAAAAAATAGTTATCATGCAAGGTGGAAGAGACAAATACGCACAAACGCTCACCCCGTATTCATTACCCGTTCTACTAAGTCAATACAAATACGGTCAAAATTGTATAGAAGGGCTGTTCTTTTTTTTAATTTTAATGTATTTCTATGTACGTATATAATGTGGTTTGTACAATTTAGTTTAGTACATCATTCTGGATGTACTGAATACGTGTTGAGCGTTGGTGCGTCGGTGTCCCTTATAGCTTATCAAACTTCGCTCCAGTAGGTAATCGGCAGCGTTCCTTAGATCATCCAGCTCAACTACAAAAATAAATAAGAAAATGAAAATGATTTAAAACAAAATCAGTAAATAAAACGTCAGACTTAACAAGCATATAAATTTCGTACAATTAACAGCACCATGCTACGGAAATCATCAATCTATCCATCACTGTATGCCAAAATATACGATAAATTACGGTTTTTATACGTCATTGTGTAAAGGGGCTCGCAGCTAAATAAGAACTGACCGATCTGCAAGGTTATGCTGACCTTGTTGCGGTCAGTCTTTGGATGGGTGACACATGGAGTTTAATATTGAATTCCAATTCGTGTTTTGGAAAGCAAGTGGTTGGTTGGTCAAGGTGATCAAATATCTCCATGTGCAAGTTAGATCAATTTACATCTATCTTGTACAAGTAAGAAACCGAGTATTGGATACCCGATTTATCATCATAGGTAGTCGTAACATCACGCATGTAATCCCCGAAGGGTTAGCATCAGAAGTAGATTAAAACTACTCAAAGTTTCAAAGCAGGTTTTAAAAAAAAAATGTTATACAGGGTGTTTGGTGCATCGTGTGCCAAATTGAGATGGTCGACTGGAGGGGTCATCTGCTACCCTTTCCGACACTTCTCATGCTACCATTAATTTCGGTTTGCTAAACCCGATACCACCTGGGCTGCTAAGTTAATTAATGTGAGTGAATGTGGTAGGATAGGGGTGTAAGGTCCACCAATGCGGATACGAGCAGAATGGAGAGGAGATGTGCCAAATTCGACCAATTATAGGAAGGGCGAAAGACCATAAAGATGTAAATTTTAACTAATGTGATTGGCCAATCTCCGCACCCGTGGTGGAAACCGGGCCTTAATGTGGTGCTGTCTCCAAACAATGGGGCACATAATATCGTGTCCTGCTTGCCCTCTTGGTTGTTTATTACAGGAACTGATGGACGTTACCGAGGTCCCGTTACGGGTTGTTCGAAAGACATACCGCGGCCTCGGCACAAGGGCAAAGAAAGAACATGGGTGGTTTTTAATCAGTAGAAGTCTGACACTCCCTACCGCTCTACCCGGAGCGGGAGGAGTCATTTGATGATTTCCCACCACCCCAAAAAAAATTAAAAACGGTTCCATCACAGTTCCTCGCTGGACATAGGTTCTTCCAAGCTGCGCTTTCCGTATCCAGTCTGTCCCAGCCACCAGAGACCCTTAGCCCCATGACATTATGGTCGAAGAAACCAAAATCAAAATATTTTATTTCACATACCTAGCCTACATGGGCACTTAAAAAACGTTGACAAAAAGTCAAATCTTGATAAATCACGGATAGCTGATACTTTTAACCAAAACTTTGTAGGAGCAAAACATAGTATTATGTTAAGAGCTAACAAAAGTTCTAAACAAAAACATTTTGAAGATCGCTCGCTCCAATAAAATTATGAAATGATTTTCGCTTAAAACTTTTTCTAGCTCCAATCCTAAACATCCAATCGTAGAAAACTTAGATGAAAATACAAGAAAAGCTATCAAACTAAACAATACCTAGATGCCAAATGGCAAAAACTTGAAAAGAAGTCAAATGAAAGGAGAAACGATAAAATATAATAGGCATAGATAATGGTGGAATCGTATCCCGGAAGAATTTAATACAGGCTAGCGATTGATCTTGAGAAAGCTTTTCAATTATGGCTGGTGCAACTTGTTTTAACTATTTTCTTCTCCATTATAAACTTTGGAACGTAGTTTTAAAGAAAACTGAATAGGTAAATGAAATACACGAAGACACATTTATCTATTTGCCGCCTATTTGGATCTATTTGGCCCAAATCGACGTTAAATAGGCTGTACGTAAGAATCACAATGTTCTCTTTTTTGTTTAGATTAACAGAAGTTTCTAGGTTTTTTTGGAGCTCGTGGCATGTCCCAAATAAACATGTTTTCTTTATTGCTTTTACCAATCGGCACTGACCCCTCATAATGGTGAATTGCTGTGAGTTTCCTCTCACTGAGAGATGATCTATCTCCCAGTATCATCCGTATAATATTTGAGTAATAATATTGAAGATTATGGTCAATTTATTTTCTGAAGAGTTATTATACATACTTACTTTTTTATTTCCTCAGTCCTCCATAATCAGTCGGAAAAATAACATGTGCTGAGAATAAAATATACATGGACAGCAAGGCTAGCAGTATTCTAAGAATATTTGCCACACAAACCGTTAATTGATAGGACAATATTCATCTACATTCTCGCTTGACCACGACCTCCACGTTTAAGAGATAGGTACGCGTGTTATGATGGGAGCGACTGCTCCGAAAACAAATTAATGATAAGATGTCACGGCACAAGTCAAATTGCGGTCAAACTGAACTGGACTTCGAACTAGACTGTGGAACAGACTTTATCACTTAAATACTAAACTATATGACAAAGCCCGATGTCCGTTAGTCCGATTTCCGTTTGTCATTTATTGATTGCATCTTGAGCTGACACGACTTGCGGAGCAAAGGTTCACATCAAGCTATACGTATCCAGTATAACCAGACCTTACTTTGTATGAACTTCCCCTACAAAGAGAAACCAGCTTAGTTTAGTTTTGGTCGTTGGGAAGAAAACAAAGACGCGCGCGCATTTCGCTTCACACAAATTACATCACTGGAGGCTGTGAATCAGTCTTATTTTGCTCATTAATACCAAAGAAAAACAGCAAAACAAAATCCAGAAATATGTCTAAACAATCAGCAACAACAGGACTCGACCAGAATCTGGAACGAACAAATTAGATTATATTAGATTAGATGTGACTATCACGCTATGCTGACAGGGTCGTTACAGCATCCTAAAGGAATCTAGGTCGCACGTAGGCTTCGCAAAATATTGTTTTGATATTATTAGAATGGGAGAGAGAAAACATACGTGCTGTACAAGGGCAGAAAAGCAATCTATTTGAAGCAGCTCGTGCGAAGAAAATTGCATTTTGACGAGAAAATGATAGAGAAAGAAGGCCGGTTGCGGCGAATGCCAACGGATTGGAGCTCCAATTTTTGAAGGAAAAAAGTAATAGCATTGGGTAGATCATATAGTATTTGTGGTGGCGATTTAGTCACCTGCATTCGTCAAAGACATGATTCTACCCGTCTTAATAACCAACATTCGTAAAGAAACTCTTTTTTAAGATTCAGATATTGAATTGAGTATACATCCTTTTTTTCGTAAATTTCAATAAAAATGGCTGTTCCGTTTGATGGTCTGAGACACCACACGAGAGTTTATTATGTTACACCTTGTAAAGTAACAAGGACCTGGGTTCGATTCCGGGTCGGGCCAAGTATTGGGATTTTTTCCATAAGGATTTTTCTGTAGCAGCCTCCTCGGAGTCTCGATTTGTGCCCGGTGTAATGCCATAGACTCGCCCCGTATTACTTGGGACTTAAATATAACTGGCGAAATGGGAGTACTATTTTAGGTACAGCTCTGTCTAACCTTTTGGGGATTACAAGCTTGATGTAATGTATGTACTTATGTTATGTATTATTTTAAACATCGATTCTATTACAAATCACATAATACTCTCAAAAGAGGTTTCCCTATAAGTTCTAACATCACTCCCTAATCCCCGAGCTCATTTAGAACCTTCAACGTAAAAAGTCGGCAATTTTGCTTTCATAAATGGCGGGAAACACTGCTAATGCATCCAGTATTGATTCCGTTTCAGATCTCAAGAGCTCGCGAGATGCTGCGATCTCTGAGTGCGATGTGTGAGAGCTGAATCCACTAGCTGGAAAACTGTAGACTGTGAATTTTAAAATGTTCGACTAAGAGTCTTTTAAACTCCTGTAAGTACTTAGTTCGTTGTTGGTTTTAGTAAGTATGTTTTACTTGAAGTTTTGGTAACGTCCAAGTAGTTGTTCTCACCAGGCAATAAGCATAATATTATTGGAATCTTGTAAAGTTATTTTTCAGAATGTATAACATAACACAGTCTCTTAAGATACAGAACACCCTACTAGTGTATGGGACAGAGTTTAATCTATTGTGTACAGATTTTTGCAACATTCAAATGTTTGGTGGATGTTCTCTACCGTAAAGCCAAAAAATTTAAAATTACTGTAAGGCCAACTGTATTAACAGTTAAGTATATTTTATTTATTCAATACCTTGGTAAAAATGTTATATCACAGATTCTATCACAAAACCTTTGCAAACTTAGCGTATATTAACGAATGAGAGGATGTGGACAGAGCATGCGGAACCTGGTTTTAGTACCTTTATAAAACCTGGGAAACCACTATTACTATGGGACCGAAACCTGGTTCCGCATGCCCTAAATGGAGATTAGGCCCTATCTAGCTACTATCTGAAAAAACTTTTCTTACACGAGCTGCCCATAAATTCTAAATTAAAAGAATCCATTGTTGCCTATTTCCATCACTTGACTTTTACGACTTCGCGCGAGATGATTAAACCTTTACGCTATTCTTCATGTGTAGATAAGGTAGAAAAAATGTGCACATAGTATTAGAATGTTAACTCGTGGTTTGAAATGGATGCATTTTGGATTGTGGATCTTGCTTTCTAACCCTAAGGTCGAATGTCACTTGCACGTTTTGAAATGTTAAAAGTAACAATTTGGAAGTCGACTGTTACACGCGGCGACTTATCAAGCTATACAAAACCAGTTTATGCAGATCTCTCTTTCTAAGGGAAATCTATACAAAGCAAGACAATCTTATACTAGACATTAAATAGCTTGATGTGTCACTATGTGTACCACCACTACCACGAACGTATTCAACTCATTGTAAGGATCGACTCTACGAAGCCTGTAGTTCTGTGAAAATTCTTTTTACTACTTTAATTACAGGAATTCGTGTAATATCACAAGCATTTGGACAAACCCGCCACACTATTTCCAAACTACTGCAACTCCTGAAAGCCAGAATCAACAGTGGAGACCACCAGAAAAGCGCGACGACGAAGTCCCAGAGAAACAATTAAATGCAAAAAATCAAAGCAATTTCACAAGTATGTCGTTTTTCTTCTTTTTAAAACAATCTTTCCCAAGGTCTTACGTACAATCTTGTCACACTACACGCTGACATAATTTACACCAAGTTATTTATAATTACTTAATGCTAAGTCTCATTAGTTCACATATATAGCATGGTGTGATTGTGTATGTATGTGCTTGCCTTGTAAAGAACTATGCAATCTATGACAAAGATTTCGCTATTGTTTGTGAGTATTTTATAGCACTATAGGTGCTATATTTTCTTCATATTTCCATTTTGCTGCACTATTCTACTTAATATTATTATAAACGAGAAAGTTTGTAAGAATGTATGCATGGATGGATGGATGGATGTTTGTAACTCTTTCACGCAAAAACTACAGAACGGATTTGGATAAGATAACCTGCCTGGTAATCCAATTAACTCATAGGATATTATTTTTATCCCGCTTTTGTCTTCCCGTGGGATAATTTTCTAGTTGTAGCGGGCGAAGCCGCTGGCAACAGCTAGTGGATATATTAATAATAATAGTCCTCCTGACCGTTTTTCGGCCACGGCGGCCAATCTCAGCGGAGATTAGCCATCTGCGCGGGAGATATTATAGTGCACAAGTGTGTGCGCAGGCACAGGTGCACTCTCTGTTCCTGTTTTAGTGGATATATAAAGAAATTGAAGAATTGTAAGTGTTTCCATCATACTCATGAAGTTTAACCATGGGGGTAGACAGAAACCACAGAACGTCACCTGCTATACGATCTTTACATACTCCTTTTATATCAGATATATTCGCTTTCTATTGTATATCTAATCTGTAAACTGATACTTCATGTTTTCACTCAATCACATCAGTCTAAAAGCTCCAGGGAATAGACACGAACGTAAGTTACTTTCTAACGTAAAATAAAGGGTATCTGACAAGACAGCTCGACAGGTTTCAGAAACAGGTTTTGTGTTTCAGTTTGTCTGAGTACCTACAGTCAGAGAAAAATTTATCACCACCTAGTGTCATTGACACTAAAAGCAGGTTGAATATAACATAACATCACGCCTATAATCCCCGAAGGCTTAGACCGAATTCCACTTACATATTGCCACTTATGTTTGTTTAAATCCCCCTTCGACTTCGAGTCTATCTCCATATTAAGACAGACTCGAAGGGAGCGAGTCTTTTGACATCAACTAGGCACAGGCTGCTAGTGTGAGAAATACTTAGCGGAAAAACCATTTAATTTTTATTTATTTTTGAGGTTGGGAAATCATCAAATGACTCCTCCCGCTCTGGGCAGAGCGGTAGGGAGTGTCAGACTCCTACTGACTAAAAACCACCCATGTTCCTTCTTAGCCCTTTGTGTCGAGGCCGCTCTATCTCTTTCGAACAACCCGCTGCCCCGACGGGGAGGGGAAAAACCCTTGAACACTTTGCCTGACCCGGGATTCAGAAGTAGCGCTTCCGACGAGTAGACCAACGGGTAAAGCCAGGGCTCAGAACCGGTTTAAAAAGAGCGGTTAATTTCGGTTAAATACCGGTAAATATATCGTTCCTCCATTTACCAGTTAAACAAGTCAACTGTTTTTTGTAACCCAAATGATAAAGGTTACCGGTTACATAACCACAAACGATTTTAAAACCGTAATTAAACGGTTAATTCAGTAATTCGTTATTTTTATCGACTACATTTTTAACACTTCTAACAAGTTATAGTGTCATTATCGGTAAAATATAACCGGAGAACATGAATGGTGTGGGTAGATTCATGTTTCAACCTGGCGGGGCCCGGGGACCCTATCAAACTTGGTTTTAACCGGTTAATTTCCATAATCAAAACCTAAATTCGTTAAAAACCGGTTAGACGCATTAACCGGTTAAAACGGGTAAAGTGCAACCTTTAACCTAAATCGATTTCGGTTTGGGGTCAATGACCGTAACCGGTTAAGAATTTTAAGCGGTTTCCGAGCCTTGTGTAAAGCAATCAAATAACCCAACATTTTAAAATAATTCCCAATAACGTTGGGTATATAAGACATCGAAAACCACAAATGATTAATGTGTAAAACTATTTAATAGTACTCACGTTCGCCAGCCACTGACTAACAAAACATGGTCCCATTTCAAACCCATTATGATTCACTTAAGGATAGTTTTAATTTAATTTGAGCATATTGTGGTTATATTGCGGAAAATCTGCTTTTACTTTCATCATTGTTGTGATTAAAAAGTGTAACCATTCTTACGAAAGGTGGTATTACCCATTACTAACTGGGTTGTGGAGGTCAGGAGGCACAACATCTTTACAACCAAGAAATCATCGTTGAAACACAGCCGAAAACAGCGTGTTTCAACCAAGAAATTGGTTGTAAAGATGTTGTGCCTTAGTGAATCGCACTCCTGATAGGCAGTCGTTCAACGTAAAATATTGGTATTCAGCTGCATCCAATTAGACTGGAAAACCGAGCTCAACATAATTGGAAAAGGCAGGCACATGATGATTGATGAAATAGTTTAGTTAGATCACAGTCTTTACAAAGAAGGGACCTCAAGAAACAGCAAATGTGATCGATTAGAAGACCTTCGTTATGGAACACACTTTCAATCATATTCCGAAATCTCAATTCTTTTGTAGGAAAACCCTTATGCATTGTTTCATACATACATACATAAGCTCACACCTTTTTCCTTTGGGGGTCGGCAGAAACGACAGAACGCCACCTGCAACGATCTTTACAGTCACTTTTATTTGCACATCACAGAAGCTGATGGAGGCTATTTATTGAAAGTGCCAAACTCAATTTGCCTTGAACACGCTAAGAGAGAGTGAGGGATCCTGGATGTCACATCTCTTCGAATTTGTGGTTTCAGAACATACCAGTTTTCTCAAGAAATCTATCACTTAATATACTCTACTAAACTAAAAAAAAAACTAAGCAAACCGAACAGTTATGCGGCAAATTCCTCTTAGATCTACCGCAACCCTCGTCACTACTTCCTTTTCACTATCTGTCCCTTATCCAATTTTATTCGTCCTTTTCCCTTAGGAGATTGCCCCCAATACTGCATAACTTATTTACTTTATCCTGAACGGAAGAATGCTCAGTCAGGAACTGGAAACTGAGGCCCTAGTACAAGCGTGCGATGAAAATGTATGTGTAACGTCGATTTTAAAATTAAAGATACGCATTCATTATAGGGAGGAGCTCGTGGTTAGATAACAGCCGCTCAGGTCCATCTTCAGGTTAAACTGCGCTAGCCTAGGTTCGTCGGTGGATGGGTTTAACCATTACATACCTACCGAGGCTTCTCCGTGCCTCGGAAAACACTTTAAGCTGATGGTCCCGGCGATCATTTGTAGACCTTTGACAGTCGTAAAAGGTATAGTCAGTGGCTTGAACGTGGCTCTGAAATCTAGTCTTTCCATGGGGTACCGTAATGGACTACTAACCATCCGTAACCTTCCGTATCTTCTATCTTCTATCTATCTATCTATCTATATAAATAAAGAGAGAAGTCCTGACTGACTGACTGACTGATTGACTGACTGACTCATCAACGCCCAGCCCAAACCCTTGGACCTAGAAAGCTGAAATTTTGCACAAAGGTTCCCTTTAAAATGTAGACAAGGAATAAGGAAGGATTTTTCGAAATTCAACCCCTAAGGGAGTTAAATAGGGGATGAAAGTTTGAATGGAAAATCGTAATTTTCACGCGGGCGAAGCCGCTGGCAAAAGCTAGTCTATATAAATAAAAAGAGAAGTCCTGACTGACTGACTGACTGACTCATCAACGCCCAGCCCAAACCCTTGGACCTAGAAAGCTAAAATTTTGCACAGAGGTTCCGATTATAATGAAGACAAGGAACAAGGAAGGATTTTTCGAAATTCATCCCCTAAGGGATTTAAATAGGGGATGAAAGTTTGTATTGAAAATCGTCAATTTTACGCGGGCGAAGCCGCTGGCAAAAGCTAGTGGGGTAATAACTGGATTGTGGAGATCAGGTAGGCAGTCGCTCCATGTGTAATACTGGTATGCAGCTGCATCCAGTTAGACTGGAAGACGACGTTAACATAGTCGGGGAAAGGCTAGGCAGATGATGATGCATTCATTACTGATTGTGCTAGTTGCAAACAATGTAAATAAAATTGCATTTTGGATTCTAAAATCGACGTATTTTCATTACATGAACCCCGCACGTTTGTGCTAAGACCCCCGGCCCTTTAACAAAAAGTTTATGGACCAAGGAGTTTGGAAGGTTAACCCTTTGCTCTCTCGACACGTTTATCGTTAAGTTTAAAAGGATTAAAAGTTTTGTTAAAGTTAAATACTTTTTCAGCTCGCTTCCACGTGGTTCAGAAATTTAGATGAGAGGTGAAGGTTATCTGAATCCCTTCTTTTGAGTAAAGGAGATTTCTGAACTAACAAGCTTGTAGTTTAACAAAAAGAAGAACTAAGAACTATGGCATAAAAATGCTAACTTTGGAAGGAGCAGAGCACCTATAACAAATTACCGTCCTGTTTAAGAAAGCGTATGAAAACCACAAACGACATCATTTTTGTTATTCTCTGAGGTTAACGCAGAGGTGTAGAATCTAGTCTTGTTTACGTCGCAGTGAGGGCAATCTATTGCAATTAACGGGGCACAAGTCCAGAATACGAGATGTTAGGAAAAAAATCCGGAAGAACTCAGACCTAGGAATGAGGCTGCGGGTTGGTCGAAAGAGATACCGCGGCCTCGGACACAAAGGGCTAAGAAGGAACATGGGTGGTTCTAGTCAGTAGAAGTCTGACGCTCCGCCTAGAGCGGGAGGAGTCATTTGATGATTTCCCACCCTCCAAAAAAAAAGACCTAGGAATGAACCTAAGCCGAAGTTGAGTGCAAATCTGAACTTCGGCGCCTACATCGAGTCGAAAGCTCAAACTGCGGCAAAAAAACTGGGTATCCTAAACAGGGTCAAGAGGTACTTCAAGCCTGGACAGCTTTCAATATTGTATAAAGCTCAAGTCCGGTCCGGCATGGAGTACTGCTGTCACCTTTGGGATGGCTCAGCCAAATACCAACTTGCCACACTCGACTCAGTAGAACGCAGAGCCAGGAGGCTGATTGGTGACGCCAAGCTGGTTGCCAAGCTACATAGCCTGGCCCACCGCCGCAAAGTTGCATGTCTGTCGGTCTTCTACAGACTGTACTTCGGAGAGTGTGCGCAAGAGCTCCACGAGCTTATTCCACCATCTCCCTTCTTCCATCGAGAGACTAGGCGTACTGCAGGTTATCACCCATACCTTGTCGATGTTCCACACATTCGTACGAAGCGTTTTGCTAAGACTTTCATTATTCGTACAGCCAAGGAGTGGAACACCCTGCCTGCGTCGGTTTTCCCGAGTTCATATAACCACAATCTATTTAAGTCGCGAGTAAATAGGCTTCTTCTGGGTAAGCTCGTTCCATCGTCGACCTCATCTCTGCCCTTAGGGCAAGATTGAGGTCAAGAGTAAGCCCATATTAAATAAAAATAAAAAAAATAAAAAAAAAGCCTTCACTTGGAAATCCTTATCTATTGCAAACAATAACCAACTCACCTCGTCGCCATTTCTATAAACTTCCCACACAAGGGGAAATTAATGAGACGATGAATCAATAAATAATTAAACAGATGCAAATAACCTTTGAATAGTATCAATAGTTCGGAACTAGATGATTACTCTTTCATCATTTCATCTTTTAATTTGTGTTCAATTGAAGACTTTACATTACGCTTGTGATCCCCAAAAGGGTAAGTCAGAGGAAAAACACAAATTTTTCGCCAGTTTTATCTACTCGACTCAGGAATCGAACCCTCTTGGGCAGGACTGCTGGGCAAGAGCCCTTAGGATGCCGGTTTCGGGGAAAATGTTTTTGGGTTTTATCCATCAGGGATTTCTCAGTAGTAGCCACAAAGTCTGAATTTGCGACCGGTTGTTGTCAATAGGCTTGCTCCCTATTATATGGGACCCTCATAACTGGTAGTATTATTGTTAATAATTCCCAAAGGGTTGGGCAGAAGTGTTCTTAGAGGCATGATGTTATGTTATATTACATTCATGTAACTACATAATTTACGACACTTTCAGGATAAAAACACGATAATACTTATACAATTTCCACTCCAAGGCTACACATAGATTTAATAACATAATAACATTTTGATAAGCTGGCCTTCCAACGCGGCAACGCGTCGAAAGCATTACAACGCGGAAGAGATTCGTACTCTCGGACACGCGGGCATTGTTCCAGAGATATTTAGTTATTTACAGACGTACTGTCTTTGTAAGTGACTTGTAGGATTTATGGGGAATTAGAACAAGTTATCACGCTGTTATAGTTTGGATTATAGAATGGAAATATACTTTATTGATGAAAATCGGTTGAGATTGAGACAGGCTTATAACATAACATAGCAATTATTTATTGAAAGGTAACTCCACGGGACGGCACGGTTGGTGCAGTGGCTGAGCGATTGGACTGCTGCGCTGCGTATTGCGGGTTCGATCCGACAAATTTCAGGAACGTTCTTCGTCGGTGCCGTATAAAATACGCCGTGTGCTAGTCTACCTTGCCAATTTAATGACCATTGACCGTGAAATAAACTAGGTATCTCTCACAAACTGCAATCAACTCCTTCATAAGTATTGCAACGCGACCAGATGTTTCCGTCTGTGCTATGAATAAATAAATACCAACGTTAAAAATAACTCGATTTCTGCACTATCGTGATATTTGCGCAGTTTCAATAAAAACCTACCCATCTAGTTTTAAAATCGAAAATGTCACAAAATTTAAATAAGATAACGAAATAAATGATGTTTTTATACACGGGCTGGGCGTTGCCCGTTTGTCTGCGAAGATTTATTTTGTACGTTAAATAAAAATATGATAAAAATAATGTCTGCTTTGAAGACCACGTTCACGGCTGCTGTTATGAAATCTTGTGCTAATTTAAAAGATGACTTAATTGAAAGATAAATCTATTTATTGCCGCACACAGATGTTTTCAAGTTTTAACAAACTAGCTGATGCCCGCGGTTTTACCCGCGTGCATAAAACCGCGAGCGGAACCACTCTATCCATTAGTGAAAATAGCATGAAAATCGGTGCAGTAGATTTGAGTTTATCGCGAATAGACAGACAGAGGTGGCGGAGGACTTTGTTTTATAATATGTCGTGAATGTCTATAGCCATATTTCACTATTCATATTTTGACAATTAGGAAAAGTGATGGGAAAGAGAAAATATCGACTCTTACCAAAAAATACGGATTTTGTTCCATTTTAATAGAACTCAATTCCTAAAAAAACAACCGCAAAGATTGGAAACATCCACAACCATGTTATTTTTCTTTGTCTAACACTAAAATGTTTACTACCCACATCAAATTCAATTATGTCTGAATACTCTTCCCCTCCATTAATCCTAAACCATCGCAGGATACTATTTGCATCCAATAAATCACATTACCATACGAGACTGGTCTAAAAATGGCGCCGGCTTCGTTCGCTAAGGGGTGCTGTATACATGTTCGCGAAGGCATGAAGACCGATTCCTACAAAGCGGAGTGATTCAAATCTTTCGCATCTTGACACAGCTCCGCTGTCTCCGATTTGCTGAAAACCGGGTCTGATCTGGCACAGCTGGGCGGTAATAACGAATAAAAATTTATGTAGGATATACACAAAATAATTCCAGAAAAAGCCGTTCCAATTGTACTGTACCGACCCGAACTTGACTCGGCAACAGACTAGAATTTACCGATTCGATCGGCACTAACCGAATTCTTCTATATCGTGTGGTTATTGCCTAATCTGGTGTCAGATATTATATGCTGCCTATGGGCCGCTGACTTGAGTTAAATAAGCTGAATTAAAGTCAAATAATAATATGTAGTGTAAAGAACGAAAATAATTATTAATTGGTTGCAGATACGTGACGTGCACTGAAAATTACAAAAAAAATACAACGCATAACAAAAATGTTAACAGTTTGCACGTCGTGACTGCAACAAGCAGGTTTATACCACTATGCATGATGCTGTAGTACAGTCGAACAAGCTAATAAGTATACAGGGTAGAGATCTTTATAATTCTATAACACTGAAAATATTAATTGTAATTTTGTTTTATCAAGTGTTTTGCATTAAGCGACTGATGTCATACGCTGTATCGTTTGACATCAGTCTCTAAATGTATCTGTATAATCTTAAAAGTAAAAACAAGTTAGTTGGCTGTATACTTATTAGCTTGTTCGACTGTACTAATTTCAACTCGGTTTGGTTGTTCCAAAAATACCGAATGCCGACCCGAAGTAGTACGTAGCAACCCTTAATGAAATTACTTGGCATGACTTGCATAACATGATAATAACGTGTCGAGACAGCGGAGCCGACTGACGGCGGAATGAAAACTTGGAGCGACAAGATAAAGTTATATTGACAGTAACAATAGCGCTAGGTAAATGGAGTTTACTACGGAATATTACAAATTATGTAGGAAAATTAACATATTGGGACGTAGTTTGTGGGTGCTTTTAGTACTAGACTTTGTAAATAGAGTCCCTTTTTCTGGCTAACCTCGTTGACAGCCTCGTTCATCTAGTGTTCGTAAGTGCGACTGCTGAGTACGAGGTCCTGTGTTCGATTCCCAGGTCTGGCAAAGTGTTATTGGCTTTTTCCATTTGAAATTTAAATTAAATTTTGTAGCAGCCACGAAGTCTGGTTGATGGCAACAGACTTGCCCCCTATTACATGGAACTTAAACTTAACTGGCGAAATGTGTGTGTTGTGTAAGTACACCTTTTTTTTTTTTTTTTGGTGTGTGTAAAATCATCAAATGACCCCCCCCCCCCCCCCCCCCCGCTCTTGGGCAGAGCGAAGGGGAGTGTCAGACTTCTACTGACTAAAAACCCAACCCATGTTCCTTCTTTGCCCTTGTGCCGAGGCCACGTCATCTAGTACTAAAATCCGCGGCCCCGACGGGTGTGTAGTACACCTTTGTCTAACTTGTCGGGGATGCTTTTATGTTATGTTTTGCTGGTTATGTGCTATACTTTTTTTGCCACGAAGTAGCTTCGCTGTCATGCTGCTATGCAGTTTGAAGCAATTATTGGTGACTATAGTTAGGTATTGTCTCTAAAATAAATGCACAGTCTACAGTCCTTATGTTGACCAGCTGACCACTTACCATTAGATACCAAACTCGTCTTCTTACTACTTAAAAAAACTTATCTAAACAAGGGAAGACAGATGACAAGGCAGATGGGAAATGCAGTGCAAATGGGACCTTTAATACTAACATGTTTCTCATTCAACATTACCATTTTAGTAAAGGTAAGTATGATGCACCATTTTCGAGCTCTGTACCTACTCCTAGCCTTGTATGGGACGTAATTAGGTATTATATTTATTACTAATAAGGTCAGCGTGTCTTTGACCCCTCATTGATCTATACCTAATAATCGCAAACACAGCAGTTGAGTGTAGAACTCTTTAATTGTTTTAGAGTTTTGTAATTATAAACTATTTACAGGTTTAGGACGAAGTAACTACTTTTCGGAACCTACAATTAAGAACCTCTTAGCTCCTACTACCAGCCTGGTAAGTATAGGTAGGTAATAAGGTATATATGAAAGACAGTATAATATAAGGATGGAAAAGGTCAAAGAAAAAATAGATGGATTGAGTGAAGAAAAAAATGTGTGCGGCGGCCCCAAGGTAAGGGGGACAAAGCCAGGAAGATGATGATATTATAATAGCTCATATAACCATGTTTTAAATAGAGCTCGCAATTGAACTGAGAACTGATCATTTATTTAAAAAATAAAGTCAATTGTCTGGAATACTCTCAAGAACATTTCCAACAGTCCACTTATTCAAAACATCTCCATATCACAACATTACATAAAACAATGAAATTACGTAATAATTGCTGTCTCACCTCGCGTTACTTTTCTTATCTATACAATATAGGTACATATGTACATGTAGATAACAACATCAAACTCTAAATATTTATACTTGGCCTTTCCAAACACCTTTGTATCGTATGTTCAATGCAGACAAACGATGGAAACACCGGTTCGTAATTATCGATGAATGTGAGTATCGACGTCAGTACATCACTAGGGTTGACCACAGACTTGCGGAATTTGGTCCAAAGAGTTATTGCGGCCCTGGAACGCAAAGGCATTAGAAGGAGCACGAATGGGTTTGATTTAGTCACTAACTGTCTGACACTCCTTTTTGCACCATCCTGATCGGGATGATTTCCCATGATCCTTTCAAAAAAAAAGATAAAATGTATGAACTACTTATTTATCGTAATTAAATGGCTCCATATTTATTTCCGAATGGTATCTTTCGGAAAACATGACTGCACAAAGGCTCAGAAAAAAAAGAATAACCAATGTTTATTTTAGGAAACATTACTACAGACGAATATCAACAGCTACTACATTCTGTCAAACTTTAATAGATTCTCAATGTTGTGGTTAACGGTTCAAGGTTGATTGGAAAAATTCCTCATAGCCCTGGGGACTATTCCTAACTACTGGGAACCAGGGGGTCTAAAACGGCCACTTTAGCAGATCATAATAGGAATTGCGTCAAAAAGCGTAAATGACCTTTCATAATAGTAACAGCGTCTGGGACCATTAAGGAAAATAGATCATAGGTAAGTAATAATAGGAAAACAATATGAATTGCGTTAAATTCGTAAAATGGTCACAGACGCAGTTATTATTTTGAAAGGTCAATTCATATTCTGATCTGCTAAAGTGGCCATTTTAAACCCCTAGGACTCTATCCGACATTGACACGAAATTCCGCTAATACGCAAACAGAAGGATAGACAACTGACAACCTTGCAGAACACCCACCTTGAGATTTCATTGGAACAAAACACGCACTAACCAGGATCAAAGATTATAATACTGTACCAATTAAAATTATGGCGTATTGTGAGTCGAACGCCTACGAGAGTTGCATTCGTACGACGGGTTTGTTGAATCTAGATTCGATTGAATGGATATATGTATTATATTCAATTGATTGATTTGCACAAAAACGCCTTTAGTCTTTCAATTGATTTTTTTATTTGGACATCTCCCAAAATGGAGAAAATATGTCAACTATAGTTTTTGAAGATCCAAATTTGAGTTTTGAGTTGAAAATTGCACGTCTAAAATTAAAGTTTCAAAGTTTGGGTGCAAAATCGTTATTATCCAATTTAGAGTCGGCTTCTTTCGTCACCCAAGCGTTTATAAAGACTATCTGCACAATCTTCAGTATTGTCTTCGTAAAATCTAATTGTAGAGCAATTCAGCTCGAATGTTTACCGACAACGTTCATCGACAAATTCCTGCAGTTACGTGATTACGTCAAGCCTTTCCCTCAGGCAACGTTTACGACTTGGCAACAAGTTTTGGAAACAATAAATATAAAAGTAAACATTGTTTGGATGTTTCGCAACAGTGCACAAGCTGCATTTTGTTCACCGCTCACAAAATAAATATTTATAGTGAATTGTTCTGGCTTTGATGTTGATTAACAAAGCCAGTTGCATCAACAAATTCAACAATCAATCGATTCTTGTTCATCTGCAAAGAAATTAAAAACGTAATAATTGAAAAGATGGTAAATAAACAGAGATACCGAAACATCTTCCTCGAGCGTTACGTCAGACTGAAGCAGAAGTTTAAAATTATCGTGTATCAAATGCTTATTAATACAAGAGCACGGCCATGCTGTCCTTGTAGTGGCCTAACACCAAGAGCAATGTCAGCCAGGAATAGACAGCGGCCCGTCATTGAAGCACCGTTGAATTGGTGCCAAACACTCCACGAAGACAGACGGATAAAAATATATCAACAATGTCAGGCCACCGTATTGCCAGTTTGTGAAAAAAATTGCTAATTCGCTCTTATGTAAAACTTGGCAACACTGCACGCTTGTTCATTTAGCTTTTTTTGTATGTGTATTTATGTTGGTTTTTGTTTACTGTCCGGCGTTTACGTAAGTGACGCGTGACGGTATGGATATTGATTCAATTGATTGGTTGATAACTGCATACCATTATATTACTTATACTTATATTTACCGATATCTACATAGAAATATAGACCTTAGATACAATGAGGATATTCACGTGGTACTAAAGCAGAGATACGAGACATACAATACAAAAGGTGGCAGTCATTAAATGCAGACCTGTATATTCTGACATAGATTTCTATGAAGAAGAACGTTGTGCACGAGACATTTACTGAGGTTACATCATTGCATCATTGCATACTGTAAGTAGGTGCTAGGTTATCAACCTATCAGTGCTGCCACATAACACAACCTGCTTGATACTGCTCGGTTATATTCCATCCGTAAAGGAAAAGAACATGAAAGTATCTATGTACAAATTACATATACATTCACCGATATAAAGGTGCTTATGTATATGTCTATTACCTATGTACATCCAACCAATGTTGATTACGTCAACCGCGCTGTTTACAAAAGCGACTAACAAATTATCCGGTGGTGCTAATTCTGGCTACATGTTGACCCCTCTATCCCGGTTATTTATGCCGGGAACCCTTGTTCTATGGCGTGAAACAATATATTAATATCCCCTGACGTCATCTCACTATAACGCACCTACGAGCTACGGCTGTTCTAATTATCAAATGATGGATAGATAACAACTAACAGAAAATTCCGTGTCATTTTTCTAATCAAAATAATTTTAGTAGTTTTGTTTTTCTAATTGCGAAACGAGTTTCATTTTAGTAAGAGTGTTGTTGTCTCTTTTACTCGCTCACACGACACGAAAGGAAATGTGTGCCGAGTTAATTGAGTTTATGGCGTCACATAAAGTCACATTACGCTGGCGCTAATAAAACGCGTGCGACGTCAAGCGAGTCCCTTCAAGTACTTCATACGTTAAAAAAATGAAAGCATTTACAATTTTACATACGAAATTAGTATGCCGGCAATTTGGACTGGACATGACCTTTTATTTCGTGAATCGTAACACAAAATTAGGGGTTAAGTGCAAACATTACCTACCTGCTTGGGTTTAATTTAGTCGTTCATGTTTTTGAAAAATGCTTGGAATCAATGCTTTTGAACGCATAATTTTTGTTTCGCCGTTGGGCATAATAAAGAGTCTTCTGTGTGTTAATCGAACATTACTGATTGCAAGCAGTAATTAACTTATTCCGATATCAGATTGAACTTTTAATGAGATATCGCTCCAATCATTGGTCACTGACATATCAACATAAAGACCTTTGCTACAGCACGTCTGCACAACCTTCAATAAATCCGAACTCGCAACAATTTAATTCGATATTAAGTATTTGGCAGACACAAAATGTATTTAGGACTTAATAATTATAAATTCAAATTAACATCCGTAGTCTCATTAAGGTTGCCAAAAATATCGATACCGTTTTGGCAAGAGTAAAACAGCATTACTACGAACTCGTTCTGCCATTTAGGGCATTCGAGCAGTGGGTGGTACTTTTAACGGGATTTTTTTTAATTGGTAAAATGTATTTGAGACAGGACTGGATGGACTGTGTGAACGATATGGCAAAAAAGGAGATTACTGCTGAGATGACGCGTAATAGAGAAGTATGGTAGAAGAGGACATGTTGCGCCGACCCCAAATAGATTAGGATAAGGACAGGAGAATGAAGATGATTTGAGACAGCGATGACAAGCTAGTAAGTTAATCTATAGCTGTTCGTTAGTCTCGCTAAAACTCGAGAACGGCTGAACCGATTTGGCTAATTTTAGTCTTGAAATATTCGTGGAAGTCCAGGGAAGGTTTAAACGGTGAGAAAGTGGTAGATAGGTAGGTAGAGTAGTCGGTAGGTAGGGTAGTAGGTAGGTAGGGTAGTAGGTAGGTAGAGTAGTAGGTAGGTAGGGTAGTAGGTAGGTAGAGTAGGAAAAATAGCATTGCAACGCATGCTGGGAATACCTAGTCTCAGTAATAAAAGGTAAGTCTAGGAGTGATAAATGATATCGGTGACATTTGCAAGTCGAGTGCAAACTGCTCGGTAACCCATATCTCTAGTAGCTAGTAGATAACACAGATTAGCATGTCATAGACTGATTTGAACATGTTTCGTCTTACTCCTAAAGTCCATGAAAAATTAATAAAAGATATCTATGAATCTACCGACTGTATACTGTGCGAAATTCAAATTTTCTTTTAAGCTATTGCATAGCTTCTATCGCGGGCCTTGAGCGTGGAGAGTGAATCCAGAAACTCCCTAACGAAAATATTCAAGATTCAGTATTCAACCAGGTTGCTATGGTTACGGAAAATAACAAGGTTGTCAACTGAGGTTGTCAAATTAAATAATTTATAACCTCACGTTGTAAAGGTGTAAAGATTTTCTGTTTTGTCTCTCTGCTTTCTCCTTCTAAAATATTCTTACTCGTATAATTTGTGTACAAAGTGTTTTAAATATGAATAAACAAAGTGCATTTATTAATGAAGAAAGTCACGAAAAAATAGTGAAAGATAATGAGTGAGTACTCCTCGAGTAGGTACTCTATATACATTCACTTTATTATTATTACGCATCTATCATACGTTTTATTGGTTTTTGCATTACTATTCTGCGAATCGGTCTTAGAAAACGATTCGTTTTCTTATAAAATATCTAAAAAAAAAAAAAAAAAAAACATATTTTTCAATGTTATGACACTTACGTCAGGCTGACAAGCTGTCAATACTTTTTCTTTTAAATTTTCTGTCATAGAGTTTCTTACTAGCTTAGTCTATGAAGGTTACTTTTGATTTACTTAAATAATTTAAATTCTTTTTAAAAAATACTGCATAAAAAAATAAATAAATAATTCTGTACCTTTAGTGAAAAGTGATATAACTCGACTTGTAGCAGTTTTGAGTTCTGTATACAATCTTGAAGCTTGAATTTTATTTGATTTTTCTATCTAATCGGTATAACTCTATCTCTTATAGAAAGGGAAATAAGTTTCGTGTTTAATGATACAAGTGGCATTCTTGGTTAATTTTGATGATATTTTTTGTGTATACTGATATGTCTTTAGTTATATTAAATTGAACTAAAGCTTAAATTTAAACAAGTACGTGTAAATAAGGCTATCTCGATTTATATTACTTGACACATTTAATATTAATGACACGAGTTTTGTGCGTATTAATACAATACAATTTGTATTAAGTGACACTAAAAAACCCTACAATTATCAATTGTGAATGATGATATAACTCAAATTGTATCTCATAAGTATAAGCACCATAAAACATCACCAACGTGTCAAGTGATACAACTAAACCTGTATCAAACTACACGTGAAATATTTTAAGTAACGCGTTTAGTTCTCAATAATATAAATTGATTTATATCGCTGTAGTATAGGATTTTTAGAAACCGATCGATAGTGATTATTGTGTAAAGTGATCTATGTAGTAAGCGAGAAAAGCCATGATGGCGGGGGATGTAATCACGCTCAAACTACGTTGCCAGATGTACGAGAAATCTCGTACATTTGCGAGATGTAGCACTCTCTGTACGAGAAGCGAGAAAAAACACTCGTACTCCCTTTTACGAGAATTTAATAATGTTGCTAATACAAACCAAAAACATTTAAAGAAAAGAATAGTCGCAAACTTCGATCAATAGTACTATTATTGATCGAAGGTCGCAAACGATTAACTTAGCAAATCACTTGATTCATTAGCTTATCACTAAAATGCATCTTTAGTTGTTGACGGATAATGTCCGCTGGGTGTATTTTTTGTTATTGTCCTTATTGCACTCATGATTATGTTGATTTCTTATTTCTTTTGCACTGACTGAAACGTGAATAGAGCAATGTATTTTAGAAGTGACAGTGAATTTTCATCCACTCCATCATAAAATAACAAAAAACTGACCAAGTGCGAGTCCGACTCGCACATGAACGGTTCCGTACCATCGTAATAGTTTGTATCATCACCTTTAATTTGTATTTGTTGTTGTTATAGTGTCAACAGAAATACACATTTTGTGATAATTTTGTTTTTCATAGTGTTTATATGAATGACAAAGTCTTCTTCTTCTTCTTCTTACGTTCAAACTATTAAACAACAGTATTTCTTTAACTCTATTTAAAAGTTGGAGGGGGGGAACTTTTGTGTGTGTGTGTCTTTCGTTCAAACGATTGACTTTGAGAAATAATGTTTTTAGAAACCTTAATGTCATTTTGAAAAATCTATCTATAGACACCCCATACCCTTAGGATTGACTTTGTTTATAGTTTAATTTCCTTGTAAGGGAGGGGGGGGGGGGCTCCCCATACAAGGAAATCAAACTAAAACCCTTAATCTTTTATTTTTGTATAAAAATCGTAAAGCGTTTCACAGAACACATCTACCTTGTACCAAGTTTCTACTGTGTAGTCTTAATAGTTTCGGAATAAAGTGGCAGTACAGCAGACGGAATTACGGACTGACGGACTGGCGGACTGACGGACAGACAGACATGACGAATTTGTAAGGGTTCAGTTTTTTTGGCATGCGGCTACGGAACCCTAAAACGGTAACAAGATTTGAGAAACAAACCTGGTTCATCGGCTCTACAATCACAAAAGTTAACTTTATTTGGTTCATCATCATTATTCATAATTTTAGCCGAAAGACGTCCGCTACTGGACATAAACCTCCCCTAAGTGTCGCTATATTGACCGGTCCCGTTGGTCTCGCATTCAGCGGATCCCCGAAACCTTCACCAGGTCATGGGTCCACCTAGTGGAAGGCCTTCCAATTCAACGTCTTGTGGTTCGTGGTCGCCACTCCAGAACTTTTCGGCCCCATCGGCCATCTGTTCTGCGAGCAATGTACCCTGCCCATTGCCACTTAAGTCTGGCAATTTTTCGGGCTATGACGGTAACCTTGGTTTTATTTGGATGTCTTCATTTCTGATTCAATCACGCAAGGAAACTCCGAGCATAGCCCTCTCCATTGCCCTTTGTTTGACTTTTTACCTTCTGATAAGGCTGATCGTGAGCAAACACGTTACGGTCCCATAATTATGTAATCACTGGCAACACACTGGTCATTGACTTTCATCTTGAGACACTGAGGTAAGTTGGACAAGAAGATACTACTCAGCTTTCCAAACGCTGCCCAGCCGAGTCGGATTCGACGATTGACCTCTTTCTCAAAGTTGAACCTACCTAACTGGACAGTTTGTCCCAGGTAGACACATAATCGTCTACAACTTCAAGTGTAGAGTCTTAGATCTTGATAGAAATTTGGTTGCTGAAAATCAAACAAGCTCCATTCGACCGAAGCGTGGTTCCTCACAATGGGCCTGATAAGAAAGCTCAAAGTCACCCAAAAGGCAATGCAACCGATGGGGCTGAAAACTTCTAGTGGCGAATGCAAACCGGAAGTCGTTGCGTTGGAAGGCCTTCCACTAGTTGAACCGATGACCTAGTGAAGGTGGCCACCGCTGGATGCGAGGTGCACGGGAGCGGTCAATGTGGCGACACCTGGTGTAGGCCTATGTCCAGCAGTTAACGTCTTTTGGGTGAAATGATGATAATGATAAGGGCAGTAGGCACTAGGCCCCACAATAGAAATTAAATTAAACTTATATTACTTTACACCTCAGCTCATTTGATATAAATAAAGATAAATCGAAATACACCACATCTTCTATTGTGTTCATTGTGTGTAAATTGATATAATTTAGATTTTGTCATAGCACACTAAAAAGACACGGTACCCATGAAATCTCGATGCTTTCGAAACAAAATTGGTTCCAGTGTTTTATTATTTATAACTCCGTTACTATTAAAAAGATGTTTCAAAAATACTTGTAACATTGAACACAAGTGCATTTTATATTAGGTAAAATGATATAATTGAAATTGTATCATTATACATATAGGAAAATAAATGTGGCTAATGATATAAGTCTAGTTTTTTTTAAATATCTCAAATTCTAATAATTTTTTAACAAAATCAAAACATATACGATATAATAAAAACAATTACCAATTGATAAAAGTTAATACGTCAAAAAAATATACAGAAATAAAAAAGTTGTATCCGTTTAAAAAATGCAAAACTTATTATCTGTTTTTCTCAAAACGAGGATTTGTGACTTGTGTCACTTTTCACTAAAGGTACAGAATTATTTGCCTAAGTTGATAAAAAATGCTATGCAATAGCTTTACCGCGGCAGTCTCCGAGTGCCACATCAACTTTTTTTTTTTTTTGTAATCTGCTGGATGTATAAGTTGAACAAAATGTGATTCGAGACCGTAACACGTGTGTAGTTACAGAGTTAAAATCAATAACACAACCATCTTTATCATTTAATCGCCTTCAACGACTATTTCATGAAAAAGTACTTAATTCAATGGGATCAAATAAACAAAGAGGGTATGTGTAAAGCCTTACTTGTTGCGGTCGCAAATCATATTTTAATCAACATACAACCTGAGTTAACCTGACACCTGCAAGTTGCAAAAAAAATAAGAAAATTTGATTTCGCAGGCTACCCTGGCGATTCCACCTGAAAAGGTAGAGAGCATGATTACTAGCACTGACTGACCAGCCCTCTTCACAATAGTAGCACACGGCCAAAGCGTGCTAAGATTCAAAAGACCACTTCACAAAGGACACACCCCCCCCACTCTAAGAACAATGTTATCACAAAACACTAGTGTTTAATTCACTCAAATCGAAGCAAACGGTGACTTTATCGCGTTTATCAACAAACAAAATCCACATGTTTTCTTTGATAACCTCTTGCTAAAATAACATTGTTTTTTAAGACTCAACTGTTTGTATGTTTGATCCGATTTAAGAGATGCCTCAACACGAAGATAGATGTACCTTATAACACGTCCAGTAATAGAACGGCGTTATTTTTCGCTCATGACGTCATAGCCGGTCCCGCCATCCGCCACGCCCCGCCTGCAATTGATGGACCTGGCAGTCCTGAGTTTACTTTCTCATAATAATTAGAGTGGGTTGGAGGAAAATATAACTCTGAATCAGGGGAATGACATCATCTGTAGCAACAGAAGAGTATCCTTCCTATCTAGGTGTCCAATTACGTTACTTTCTTTTCCTGCAATTAATTACTGTTTTTCCCCTGTTTGTCTTAGTTTCTGAGGAAATTCCTTTGTTTTTCCTCTTGATGTATGTACCTTCCTAATCCTATCAGCATATCTCCAACACATGCATAAGCAACTATTTATTTACCAAACTAATCAATTATGTTTCACATGACAGATTAGCAAGTTTCAGAGGGTAAGGGCACTCATAAAGATTAAAGCAAGCAAAGTCCCGACCTCGCCATACACCTTCCGAAAGCGACTGTTCAGCGTATTATCGTCCACGATAAGATACGCAGTCTTTAGACAAGGAGCCAAAGATAATTTTTAGAGTTTCGTACGCTTATCTGACGTTCGTACGTTCAACTTGAATCCTCAGAAATTTACATAGCTGCAAAGCAAGGACAAGACGAGGTTCCATTCCTATGATGAGTAATGTTTGTTGAAACGGAAAATCATTGGTGAACTTGAAAATGAAATCTGTTTATTACATTTCTGAACGAAAGAAAACATGTGTTTCATTTTTCGGTTGTACCAATTTATGTTCAAACATCGTTTGAATGAAACATTCATCGGTATGCATGAAGCGACTGTAAACTACATTATTCGTTGCTATGGAAATGTCACCGTTGATTTTCCATTGTTTATTCGTTTCCGATCAAATTAGTTCACAAATAAATACTGTTCGTACGTGGTTCGTACCAATTTAAACTGGTTATTTAAATGCACTCCATCGCTTTCCATTGCGCGGTACATATTTGTGTATTCTGAACGGTTTCCGCTCATTGTTTATAATTTATCACTTTCAGCATTTATTCACTTTGTTAAAACATAATAGTATTAGACACGTGTAAATAGAACAAGAAAATTAACATTAATTTGATATGTGTCTCGTCATATACCTACGCACGTATATTGACTTGACATATCAGGTTAATGTGGAGGTACATGCCGTCATCTGATAATCTTTGACAGTCGTTACAGGTAGTCAGAAATCTGACCACCAGGATTACCAAAGAGTACCTATACCCAGTAACCCGGTAGGGGAGGTCAGATAACTATCCACTCCTTGTAAAATACTGGTAAGATTTCAGCTGCATCCGGTTAGACTGAAAGCCGACCCCAACATTGTTTGGAAAAAGGCAAAGCAGCTGATGATGACGCACGTAGACCGTATCTACTAGATAATAGAATTGGATATGCAAAGGAAACGTTAATAGAGATAATATTATGCGAAACAGAATAAAAAGAACAAAGAAACTAACAACAAATGTATAAAAACGTACTCACCTGTTTATGCTTTCGGGAGGAAATTAGTTACTTGGATGTTTTCAATTCCATTCTTGTGATCCGTAGTCTTACTCATTTATTTGCTGTAAACGTTGATAGAAATAGTCAAATAGGGGCACAACATTTTTCTTTATTTTGCAGTGCTTTCCCACAATTCCCACTCTTTTTCTTGTTTTGTAGGGTAGCACTTGATTAGGCTCTGGTGGTGGCCACACAGTCGTGACACAGTGGTGTTGCTGTGGTGTAGGTATGAACACGGATCCGTTAACTAAACTTATGGAAAAAATCACGGGATGTGGTTTTGTCGTGGATCTGCGTTCCCACAGTGTAAAGGAATAGCACGGATCCACGTTCTCCGCATAATTACATGATAAAAGTAGACCTAATATTTAGGCCCCTAGGCATTAATTTGGGTATCACAAAATCGCAAATGTTATTAAAAATAGCAATAGTCTAACCTAGCTGCATACTCGCACTGGGTGTTAGAAACAACGAAGAAACGTCGATTTAATCTTGCTAGGAAAATGATGATGATAGAAGAAAAGATAAAGAAATTGAAACCCGACAGCTCAGATATTAAATCTCCCAAACGATCTCCAGCTGACACAAGTTCGGCGCCACACTCTCACTATTCGCAACTAAAGATTAATTGAACCAATAAAGCTCGACTACCAATCATCATAACTTTAATTCGCCTCCTAAATTATGCGTCGCCAATAGAACGGTTTTATTACATACGTCCTTACTTTATTACTAAATCTTATCGGGGATTCAAAGGTGTTACATTGGTTAAGTACAAGTGTTTTATGAGTAGGAAGTCGTTTAATCGAGATAGACTGATTAACAACCTCGACTTCATGTCCTGAGATCCTTGTTTACAGGCTAACTCTCGATTTCAGCAAGAATTACTAATTGAACGCGTTAGGCGGTTATGCGCCACTGCGTACATGAACTGTCTATATTCCAAAGCATTCTACCCTCGAATAAGTACGATTAATTGACATTTAACTAATATATTTTTCTTTTTACACGACTGCCCCAAAAAAAAGAGTGTTATTTATTGTTCTTTGAGCCCGAGATATTTCTCGACGGGCATGTAAAGCCAAATCAGAGGTCCCTGGGCGGGATAAGGGCTGTTACACCAGATTTGGCACTAACCACACGACAAAGAAAGAAGATACGAGTCAATTAGCATTCAAATACTGACAGCTTTTGAACTCCGTTTGATGCATTGATCGTCGTCAGATTGATCTGCTCCTACATCATGATTTGTAATGGGTGAAAAAAAAACAAATAATTACTTCTTATAGAGAGGAGTCCCGCATTCCTGCAGTGGGTATGAATAAAGGTTCATACCCACTGCAGGGATCGTGTGGTTGTAGAAAGTACACACCTTCGATTTAGATGACAACGGTTTGCTAAGGTAACAAAGGAATAATGAGAGGTTTCTACAATAACATTTGAAACATTAGTTACACCTACATCTCCTATACGGTCCTGGGAATAGGTACTTCTAGTTTCTTCAAATAAGCAAAGGGTTCTTAAGCTTTGACGAGGGCTCCTTATGGAAAGGGTAATGAGTTTCACGTGACATTGTGGAGTGAAAAGAGACATTATAGATGAGGTTATTGAACGAGGTTGCTACCATGAGTAGTTATTTTTGGTTTACAAACAGGCAGCGAAATTAAAAGTGTTAATTTATTCCGGCCATAGATGTACTTTCCACGCGTTTGTAGTTATACTTTGACCTTCAGCTGAGCTAGAGTAATAAGGAGATACGGTAGAAAGCGAGGTCAGTTTTTATTGGTTTTACAGCCACTGACGTGCGGCCTACTGTACGAAGTTCTTCCCAGATTTAGAAAGATAATCTGACGGATACAGATTCCGAATCCTAAAAAAGAACCTAAGATAAATATTTACCATATTACACGAGCATTTACTAGTGGCCATAAAAAGCTTCAAAGGCCGGAATGATTGAAACGGAAACTATCTGTCCTATCAGAGGCAAGGCAAAATTCAAAGGTGATCCCACATTAAAAGAATCTGAATTATAAAGAGAACGCTGACACAAAACATTCTTAGACCGTTTCCTATAAACCTTGAACGGGTCTGCCGACCTTACCGTCGTAAAACGGTCGCTTTGTGAGCACTCCGCATTACGGCTATGAATATTATGGAAAATAAATTACACCCGCCAATTTTCTAATAGACGACTGAAGCCAACATTGCCAAGTCGAGCCCTTTTACAACTCGCCAAACAAAAAGTCGTTATCTCCCAAACTCGCTTTTATCTTGACTGGAATTTAATACACTTTTTATAAGTGTAGCACGCACGTAACTAAAAGACAAGTTGTTACTTCATGAAAAATTCAAGTGTGTGCACAGTTTATTATATTATTAGTTCGTGTCTTGCACACAAGGATAAATTGTTATTGACAAATGTTTTCGAACTTTTTGAAAACATTGCGTTGTTCGCAATGTTTTCAAGAGAGCAAAAACTTGGTAATTACGAAAAAATTCGCCATCTTAGAAGAATAAAAAACAAACAACGTGGGAAAACCCAGCAAACACGTGACTACAACTGCTATCTATTAAAGCGACAAGAGCGAGATGAAACTAGAACGCCTCTCAAACCTTGGATGATATTGCCGTTTGAATGTGAAAATTAGCATGAGTGTAGTGCCGATGACGTTACAAACTTTGTCGAGTGGAAAACGGACATCTGGCGAACAAATACGAGTGGATTTGATCCCTAGGTTTAACTATGTCGAGCAAACAGGGATAACTACGGTACACGGACCCCTACTGCAAATAAGTGGCGATCACAAAGTGGGCAACGGAATGGCAACGGACCGTTCCACACTGCCCACCAGTCGTCGTCCCCTATTAGAAAACACAAGCTGTTCACGACGTTAATCAAGTCAAATCAATTCGTAACAGCGTGAGAGTACGTGTTGACTGATAATAAAATAACATACCTATTTAAATTCAAGGATATATTTCGTCGACATGCGCTGTACCAAACTGGTTGCTGGTTTTAAATATAGAAAAGTTGACATTTACCTCAAAAAACTAACGCGCGTTATCGAAATTAAAGAGGATGTTGTAATTGTGAGCGACGTTCGTAAGCAAAGATTATTCCGCAATGTCGGGCCGCGTATACACTGGTGGGGTATACGTAACATGTGCTTTCTCAGGCTCCAAGGTTGCGACAGTCGGTTGCGAGAACGAACCAGCCTTATAAGCAACACACCTACTTATTCGCAAGCGCAAAATGCTACATGAGTGCCGACAGGTCTAATAATTATGTATGTTCCACTTAGGGACCGAACAATATTTGACATATTAAAGCAAGTTTAGCAAAGCAACTCCAGGCTTCTGAGGTAATGGGGACTGTTTAGTTGATAGTGCATACTATGAAATATCGGCTGTACCCAAGCCATTTGTATCTGATGGGACTTAGCCATATTGTTTGAAGAAAACACTACATTGGTATTTGGAAGCTTTGCACGAAACTGACCCAATTCTGGAATGTTTTGCAAACGACATTTTTTAAGTAGGTACCAAATACCATAGACCACCAAAACCACCATACCATACAAACCACCATACCATTGCAAATACGGTAGAGTATTCTGAATGTTGGCACCGCATACACGTCAGAGACAATGCATATTCAACTCAACGGCAAAGATAATAACGGGTCGGTCCATTTGCAAGTAGAGAATTAATCGTTTCTGGTCAGAGCTCGTTTGGCACGTGTTGCCAAGTCCATGTTTCCAACAAAACATCTATTGTGTGGATTGATAATGATCCTACTTCCCACAAAGCGGATCGCGTGTCAAATCAAAACATATCCTACTATACCAACGTTGTTACATAGATGATTTTACTGTATCTTTACTTATTATTTATGAAAGTAGAAGTACTCAGTGTGGATATGTAAAACTATAGACAAAGAGCATTACATTACATTTCTTGAGCATGTTACACGTAAATGTGAAAAATATGGCTCGAAATCACTGCGTTTTTTAAATATCTTAAATACCCATTTAAAAAAGGGACGAAACTACAGAGATTCTATTTACACTATGAGTAGTTGTATGAGTACCTAACTAAGAATAAGTTTTATGTACCTATTCATGCCAAATTGGTAATGTAATCTAAAGGTTATCGAACGCTACACACATGGATAGGGCCGGAAGATAATAGGTACATAATAATAGCAAACATCAAAATAGAGTAGTTTTTTAGAAAACACAATATTAAACCGTTCTAACAAGTAAACAGTTAAACCACAAGTTTCAGTGTTTTACTTCAATATCAACGAAGAGGCGTGATTCAAAACTACTTATGTACATGTTCGTATGAATCAGTCATCAGTAACCACACCACATATGCACCCATTACGATGGAATTTCATGAAGTTACCTTATTACAGGTAAGTATAAAGTTTTAATAGTAATATCGTAACTCATTCATTATGTTAAAATATTTGTTTGCGTCACATCACAGTAGCATTCGCAACAGAATTTCAAACAATCGTAAAATGTGAATTTTTAGCACATTTTGTTTAGACTGAATGTTCGAATATTGCGCTGGAACAAACATGAGCGTGGGCGAAAAATGGAAAATTCGTTTTAGTCGAGCGAATGTGTGGGATACTTTTCAAAGGTTGTCCGTTGACTCCTGCCTATATAATTACACAGAATAGATTTTGTTTTTGCAAAAACGTGACTTGTTAATTACGATTACAGTTTTAAATATGTTTGATATATATTATTTCAAGCACGTTTTAAAGATTTAATCGTGCAGAAATAAAAACATGGGCACATCAGTGCTGAATCAAAAATAATATGAAGTAAACAATACAAGAGAGTAGAGACAACATAATAATAACATGATCGATAAAATAACAGACGAAAAATCTGGGAGGCGTTAATTAGTGAGAATTGGTTGTAACATGGCAGCAGTACGAAAATAATAGTGAAATATTGCATCTAGTCTAATAACAGTGAGCTATAAAACAAATCTTTATCTGTCTGGCAATGATGAAGAGCGTACGGGCGGCGGAGCATTCCGCTTTATTAGGAAGCCACGTATTAAACCGGCTCGTTCGCCCCACGTGCTACAGCCGTGCTCCTCCAAACGTGCGAACAACGTCAAAGAATACAACATACGTACACCTCGTCGGATATTTAATCTTCGACGTACAGCTCGTCGGCTACCAAGCCAACATAGACATACGTCGGAAAACATGTGCCAAATACACCCATATGATAGTATACCCAACACTGAAATAGAACACCTTTACGACATTAACATAAAATCAAACTATTGTTTACTGTTACATCGATATTTTAATTTCATCGTAATTTTATGGAAGATCAATACATGGTGACAAATAATTACTGAAATTAACTGACTTTTTACACTTGAACTTTCAATGCTATAGGCACTCGATATAATAGATCTAGATGTGAACATTTGAATATTTAATACGCACAGATATAAAAAGACGACGGTTCGCAAATACACATACGGTCACACTAATGTTTATAATATCCAAAATGGCTTAAAATGTTCACATTAGACGTAAGAACGTTCATATTGTGTCGATGAGCGTTGTGAAGCTAATTGGAATGAAAGACCGCGGTTATCAAAGCTGACACCGAATCTCCTAATTACTGGGGATACGATCACTCTACAGTTATATACAATGACTGTAACGAAGGGTACACATCAGATACTCCTATTAATCAATACAATATTTTAAAAATTAAACGCTGCGTCGATACTACAAAACTGCACGATTTAGATTACGCGATTTTTTTAAACAACTTTAGAATCTTTAAACAATGTCTAATTGGTGAATGTCGCTGTCTCACAAAGTGGCAAATAATTCCTTAGTCCACAGGCAGACTGCTCAGACAATAGAAAATAGATAAAACATCTCGCGCTGAAAATAACTGTCGCTCAGAACAATGTCTCGAAAGCAATCTGAGAACTATTAATTATTAGTTTGCTTTCGACTCAATGGCGTCAGTTAGTAACGTAGCGTGGTTTTTACTTAGACTTGGTATACTCTCACATTAAAAACTCTGAAATTAACTATTCTATAAATTCTACTAGCTAACTCTTAATAAATATCTAAGTGTTTGGACACCAAGCGTTCAACATTGCCACCTCAGAAATGGTGTTTAGTTTACAAAATTAACAAGTATGAAGTGACTAGCTACATAAGTATTGTTCCACTATTCACTGATACTTCGAGACTTACTTTATGACTTACTTAAAAGGTGCAAAGTTTAATACTGACATAATATGCAATAAGAGTACCGATTTAGCACAGCAATATTGTTGTAAGAAGTAGGCAATGAATTTGATTATAGAGAATAAAAATATTAACAATTTAATCTAAATATTTACACAGCAGGACCATTTTCAAAATAATAATTATGGCACCAAATGAAATAATAGGTCTTTATATAATATTTAATTCAGTTCCTTTGCGTAGTCTGTAGCGTGTAGCTCAGTAGAACTAGAACACACACACCCTTCCTGAAGGAATATAAAAAACTAAATTATTAGAGTAATAGAAAATAATATATTATTTCAAGGATTAAAGATTTGTCAATGGACATTTCACCACAAGACATTGTTTTTAAAGCATAGTGCTTGGTAAAAAAAGTATAAATAAGCTATTTGAATTTTGAAATTGATTGATCATAGAAAAGATTGAGAATGCATCATTTACAATATACATTGGCTCAAAACGATTAATTTAGTGTACAATTTGATATGATTTTACAAGTAGTTATTATCATAACTTGACCAGTTCCAATTGCAAGAACGAGGACAGTACTAACTCAAAGACGACATCATACGCATGCATCAGACATAGCTCAAGTCACATCAGTAAGGTTTTATAATAAATATGAATGTGCACAGAGCGGTTAAGTAACCTTCCCATGATTCCAACCTAATAACTATTACCACAGACGCTCACAATGTACACAATGTAAAATGCACTACGAATTACTAGATATTTATTTGTACAGCCTGGATTCAAAGTCCTACATCTAATTGCTAACAAACTTTATAGTAAACATTGCCAATTAAACATTGCTGTTACATCACGCACTCCAGAGAATGGTGGGACCGAAACTAATAGCTGAACCTGTTTATAATGATATCTTTCTCATTATACACATGCTTATTGATAACATCAGTCTCAATGACAAGATATCAACGCGACTCGACGCCGCGCTTCAATGATCTAACACTAGGTACCTTTAAACATATTCTTATTGAAAACAATATCTCATATATAAAAATTCTCTCATGTCTTATTTTGTGCTGAATACCAAGTTGTAATGTATAAAACTATAAACATTTAACAGGACAGAAATATTGTTGCAAATTGGAATATGTTTAAATGAACAATATTTATTGCTTTTAGTATATAAACTGATGCTAGCAATAAGGCCAGGTCACATAGCACAGTTTGTTGAGAGGCTGGCTTTAGAATATTTAGATGTATTCATGCACATTCTGTATGTTTGACTCCACAAGTAACATAACTACACTTTAACCTACAAAATAAGGAACTAATACAAATTACACTTAAACTCAAATGAAACCTCACATCAGATCACAAACACAGGTCAAATTGCACATGTGAACACAACTACAATGAATACATATACAATAAATTAATCTCTTCAATAGCTTGATGTAGTTATAAGTTCCTTAGTTAAAAATATCAACTGATACAACAATATTAACACTATAAATAAAACCAATAACGAAATGTCAATTAATTAGAACCTATACATAATTAATGATAACATTCCATCAAGATAAGTAATACATAGTTTTAGGAAATTCAATTCAGTAATCTACTAAAGTATTAGTGATGGTTGTTGAAATTGCTATAAGTTGATGGTTTAGTGATGTAATAGATAAAATCGAAATTGAGAAGTTCAACCGTGAAATCTTAAAAGCAACAAGAAAAATTTGATCAATTTCATATTACAAAATTGTATTATTGACTTCGTAAAAACAATAAAAAATATTATATAATAATAAAGCTCACCACATCCCAATGCTACCAACAGCAAACTACCACGTACCATATGAACAACCAGGTAGCAAGACATTGAGTGCTGAGCGAGACGCTGCGGGTACAGGGTGTCAGTGGTAACACTCAGGATATCACCAGAACAAGGATCACTTAGCTCGTCTACCTGCTCTATGTTATGTCAACTTGAAAGGGCACTAAGCAAATGAACGCCACCGAAATATCGGAAATCAGTTCTACTATCATCTTGCCTACACTCCAAATTTGATCCACATGGGGTGCCAGCCAGGGGCCGCCTCAGCGTCTATAATCACCCAAAGCTGTGGCAAAGAGACGCACACTTCACCGTTCCACGACCACAATGTCACGGAAGATTCACTAAAAACACCTACTCACGGGAGTGTCCGCTCGCAGGCACCAATTACGCGCTCAGAACTCGGCAAACTCCCTCGCACACTTCTCAGTCGATGAGATACGTAAAGCCTCCTCCTCGTAGTCGTCGAAATTGCTGGTGTCGCCCGGGCCCTTGCAGCGCGGAATGAAAGGCGCCTCGATCTTCTTCTGGAAGACGGCGATCCAGTCGGTGCTCGCGAACCACTTGTGGCCCTTAATGTCGTTCACGCCAGCCTTTAGGTTGCCGTAGCGCTTAGTCAGATCGACTTGCAATAGATTACGGAGCAGATCCTTCAGATCGGAACCGAAGTGTGAGGGGAAACGGACCTTACCCGAAACGATTTTTTCGTAAATCTGGATGGGCTGGTCGGCGAAGAACGGCGGGTAGCCAGCCGCCATTTCGTATACTAGGACTCCGAGCGCCCACCAGTCGACGGCTTTGTTGTATCCTTTAGAGAGGATGATTTCCGGCGCCAGGTACTCGGGCGTGCCGCACAGCGTCCACGTACGGCCCTTCACCCGCTTCGCGAAACCAAAATCTGTGACTTTGAGGTAGCCTTGCGAGTCGATGAGCAGGTTCTCTGGCTTGAGATCCCTGTAGATAAGGTCCAGGTAGTGAAGGTACTCGAAGGCGAGCACAATCTGTGCAGCATAGAAGCGCGAGTGGGGCTCCGAGAAGCGCCCCACCTTGCGCAGATGCGAGAACATCTCACCGCCTGGCACATACTCCAACACCATATACAAGTTCGAGTTGTCCTTGAAATGGAACTTCAGGCTCACCAGGAAGGGGAAGTTGATAGCTTGAAGGATTCTCTTTTCATTTAACGTATGCTCAACCTGCTTCAATTTAACCACTTTCTGTTTATCTAATATTTTCATAGCATAATATTCTTTTGTAGGTTTATGTTGAACTATCATGACTCGACCGAACGAGCCAGTACCTAAGGTTTTAATTCGCTCGAAATCGTTCAATCCGGCGGTGTTGGTAGGATTCTTCTTCCATTTCTCCTCGAAATCCTCTTTGGCCTGATCGAGGAACTCCTTGACGCTTTCGGCGGCGTCCACCTTCTTATTGGCGGTGGCAGCATTGTTGCCCATGGCGCACCCCACAAACTGGTCCTACACCCTCGATTCGCCGTTATTAGAGGCCGCCTTGCTGCACTAATCGATGCCTGCTGTGCGACCGCGTAAGAAACGGGGCAGGTCAACACAAACCAATTTGAAACACGTACATTCTCAATTTTGATTTCACGATCACACGTCACGAAATACACTCAATGCAGGTACACATTGACACGATTCCTTGTACGGAAAATCACAAAAAAATACTTTGTCACATTCACAAGAATAAAATGGCTTCCACAACCGGACTCGATCGACAGAGCGAGATCGAGCGACGATTCGCTCACGGGTGGCGGTCAATTAAAATTATGTTGCCAGCTTACAACGAAAAATCTCCTAATGTGTGTGAAAAGCTACTATTTTAAAAACCTACCATTATTTACGGTTTAATTTCAGAAAAAAATCACAATAACGTTATTCGATAGTATACATTTTATTCAAACTACTGTTAATCACAAGCAGACAATGTTATATGTGACAAGCACTCAGCGAGCCGGATATCCTATTATTTTACATACACATTACACACACGGCTGTAAAGAATGAAGTTAAGTTACGACCAAAACTTCAAATTTAAATCTTTAAAAGTGAAACTTTATCATTACCAAAAATTTTACAACATATGATTGTCCGGAACCGTGACTTGGGTTTCATAATTAAGTATCTATGTACCTCGGAATCGCTAATCTAAGAAAACAAAAATACACTTATCTGGAATACATTCCAAAATGCCAGAGGTAGTCTGGACAGCGAGCCATGTTATGTAGCACTAAAATACAATCCAGAAAAGTAAAATTCGGGGAAGAAGACTAGTGTCGGAAAACGGGTCACAACCTCACAAGACATTAGCTTTTTTGCAGGCATTCATGAGAGCACAGATATTATAATACTTCGTACAGATACCCAATCCCATACAAAGAAATGACACCTCCCTAAGTCATCTTATTGCTCGTTTTATATTCTTTCCTCCATTATTTCAACAGATGGCAGCACCAGCGTCGCACTAATTGCCACAGACTGGAGTTTTACAACGCCATCTACGAGTTCACGTTTCGTGTTAAGTAGTTCCGGAACTTTCGGGTTCAGTAAAATGAGAAAAATATGTAATTATTTCGCTTAGAAATGTTAAAAGATGTGTTATATTTCTATAAACAGTAATACATATGCTTTTTAATGGTTAAATTTAATTAAAATTATACAGCAGTTACGATTATTGTATGTGGCAAATTGAGTAAAACGCCATCTATTGCAAACAGCTCTAGAGAAAATGATTTACAGATGGCTTACTTTTGACAACTTTAACAATCTATGGGTACGAATTGAAGTAAAAGTCCTCCTTTAACCTTTTTTGTTGAAATAACGTGATAAATGAGTGTAAATAGATAAATAAGCGTTAAACATGGAACTTTTGATTTTTGCAAATCTTATTTCGGCCGAAATCTACCGTATAACGCATTTAAGCGATTGTTAATTTCATTACTGCTACCTATGCTGCTATCTATTGTGTTTTTTTCAAGTTTAATTATAATTTGTTCGAGTTGTGACCCCATGATGAGAGTAACGTTTAGTACTATATAACGTCCTTTGTTTCTACCCTAACCGCTCTTCGACTGGTTAATCTGTAATCCACCACCAGCTACCAGCTCGACCGTGATGACATAAGAAGTAATTAAAATAATAATAATAATATTCCACAACTATTCGACTCCTTATTATTTATTCTTTATAGAAAACTACTCAAAACTACTTTCACTTATGTTTTACTCTAGCATGCTCTGCTCTGTCCCAAACTCCAAATGAATGCCATTTAATTTCACTTTCACATTATTAGGGCTGGTTATTCATTATTCAGTTATCATTTCACCATCATCCTCTTCCTGACCTTGTCCCATTCTATTTGGGGTCAGCGTAACATGTTTTCCTTCTTCCGTTCTCTCCTGTCAGACGCCACGGCATTATTTACTCCTTTCTCTTTTATATTTGTCACACAATCTTTCTCTTTAACCTTCCAGTCGTCATGATTGTGATTGTTAGATTTCTTGTACCTGAAGAATAGAAAAACTATGAAGAGTAAAATGTATTTAACAAAAAAGTTATCTAAATTGCAAATACTTTGAATAGCATTTTATTATATTTTAGATATGTTGAAAATTTCTACCATTTCGTTAAATATGTTTTTATGTAGCAACACAGTAAGAACTTCCACACGTTTGCTGAGAGGTGGCAGCACATTCTTTGCCATTCAAAAATGCGGTATACAATTTTTGTATTGTACTGTTTCAAGATCGTGCTGCCAAAGTCTGCCACAGCGGCATGTTGCATAACTAAATTGAATCGATATTTTTTCCTCGGAAATCGGAATATTTTTGTGAGTTTAGCAAACCGTGTGATGCTTGTTTTTTTTCCGTATAGTTCCGGTTTTTTTTTGTACTTAAATAAAAAAGAATGATCAAATGCCATGTTAGTAATTCGCTTATATGCGAATTTAATGAGAATAAACAGCCTTTTCAATGGAAAACAAAAGAGCGTGATACGTTTACGCGTTATAATAATTATTATGCGATACATGATACATGCCAAGGATGAAACAACAAACAAATTATTGTGTGCATGAAATAACCATGTTATTTATTTTCCCTATCGATAGGGAGTTGCCTGTACGCCTACCTAGTTATAGTCAATAGTTCAAAAATAATTGGTCGACTTAATTTACGTAGGTAAATACTATTAGAAAAGTTATAATTATCCAATAGCTGGCCAAATAAAACGATTCATTTTACGTAACAACAAGATTCGATTCGGTAACCCTAAGTTATTTTCCTTAAAATCGACTGATATGAGTTTGCAGTCTCTGGTCAGTTGCAAAATTATTTTTATTATTATTACAGCCACGAGAGCAGACAGCCTTGACGAAGCGACGTAGCAACCGGAATACATGAAATAATATAATTAGTGCTTCATAAATACAACATAACGCATTTAAATAACGTTTTTATTACAAAAATATTCAAAAGCGGTTATTTTTTCTTCATGTTCGTAATTTTTTTGTTGGAATGTTTGCTGCACTGTGCACTTACAGAGTGTTTTGACCCCAGTTACGTCTTGTGGTTGTGGTTTCATTTCCTTTACATTTTGAATATGGTTGATGCGACGAGGTAGCCCGCGAAATTCGAATTTTCTTACGTTTTTTACAATTTGCCGGTCAGTGTCAACTGTCAAGTCGTTAGGTTAAATAAAATAAAATTCGCGGCAGTAACAAATGTTTATTTACTGAGTAATAATGATTAAAATCACCAATACGACCGTCTTAGTTCATATAAGTCTCTTGAGTGACTATTTGATGAAAAAGGCATTCTTAAGATAAGTCTCACGGAGTCACGGTTATAAAATTAGACCTCTGCCTATCTCTTTAGGGATAACAGGCGTTACAAATCTCAGCGGCTTTTATTTAGGCACTTAGTTACCTACCACCAATGAGGTTTTAATATCATTGCCTACCACTAACTTTTTACTTAGGTGTTGTCTTTACTTAGTGAAAGCGTGTTATAGTACCAATCGTGTAAACAGAATAGAATCGCAGTTATCAGATAACCTTACGGTGTTTCTTCCCCCCATGGACAGGTATGACCGTTAATAGACTGATTCCAATGCCCAGCCAAGTATGACTGTTTCAATGCACCTCTTTTGTACTACAGTCGCCAGCACATCAAGTTACCACAATCTGTCAAATTTCGCCAGATACAAACAAACTTAAACCAACTGCCAAAGACTAAATAACCACATGGCTACTGCCCATAGAAATACGACACGCACTGAAGAAAAGAGGGTTCCCTGTCCTTTTCATTCAATCAAACAATACATGTATTGAATACTCGACAATCTCCACGGGTATATAGAACCCTATCAATTCAAACACATGCTTGGAGCGAACCAGCCAGCATAGCTAAGAAGAAGGAGGGTGGCATCATTATACTTAAAAAAATAAATTTCGATGTTGAAAGAGCGCCATGTTTGCCTTTTTGAATTTAGAAATACAATAACGATTTTAGGAACGTAAGTTGTGACTAAAAGATTGATGGATATTATAAATGTTGATGGATGAAGAGGGAGAGGTAGGCCAAAGAAAAGATGGATGGATTGTGCGAAGAATGATATGAACGAGAAAGGAGTAAAGTAAGGTGCCATGACGGTCTGATAGGGGAGAATGGGAGAACAAAACGTGTTGTGCCGACACCAAGTAGAATGGGACAAGGGCCGCAAGATAAAGATTTACGGGCTACATAGCCCCTGCAGCTAATTCTGCACTTGCTGATAATAACGTAGGTCTAAAAGATATACTTCGTATTTTGTTCTAACTGGCAGCAACATATCAAACAAAAAGTAAGGAAGTAATAGAGCACTCAATGCTTAAAAAAAAAAGCCGGCGCGCGGCGCATAGACAGGTTTTCGTTATCGTTACATTGAACGTTTTTTTGCGGCTCCATTACAAACAGCCAGTTACTATAGTGGGCCATGAGTGGGCCATGCGGCACGCCATTGATATCCATTGTATTGTAGCGCCCCCGACTTTTTTTATGTAGAATATTGCCATGGCTACTTCTTAAAAAGTTTTGACATGATTTTTATCAGTGGAAACTTGGAATTTGGTCTTCAAATGCATATTGTTTAATACAGTTACAGTCAGCTTTAAATATAATACTAATAATTTTACCCGACAAACATTAAAACCTTCAAAGATGGGTTTTCAAAAACAAGCCAAGCATTACCAAAGTGCCAATCGACCCATAAAGTCGACAAGCGCGGCACGGCGCGCGGCGGCGAACGGCCGCGGCGGTATCCGTCGAAGCGCGGGCTGCAGGCGGCCCTCGCGTTCGTTCAGTCACTCACTGTAAGTACAGTGTGCTTAGTATGTATTAGCAGGCGGTGAAATATGGAACTAAATCGTAGTGTACTGAAATTCTCGTTTATACAAAGAACTCAGCCTGCAAAACTTATAGCCTTCCGATGGCCTTCCGAGATAAATTTATATAAGTAAGAGGAGAGTAAAAACGACATTTAAATCGTAGAAAAATTTTACGTTGCCTGTTTTATTATTATTTATTACCGACGTTTACAGTTTCCTTCCTATATTATCCCATCCCATCTTCACAATTTTCAAAATTACGCGAAAATAACATTATTCAGCGCTTAATAAATTATTATAAAAAGTCACTATGTCAGTGTCACAGCATGACAGCACAGCTATTATTTCAATCAGCACACAACTAAAGATAGACTAACTAAAGATAGACAAGGTAACCGCCCTTTTCAAGCGTGAGAGATTTTATAACCAAGCGAAATTCAATCGTAAGTTGTAAGCCATAGGGTTAAATTTTCTAGTAATGCTAACTGTGGTAGAACCATTGAAATTGTAAACGCGATACTTAGACTCTCAGACTATACTATGTTGGATAGGTATGTCGTGACGTGAAGCAACGTTGGTGGCTGGTGCTTACATTAATGTAATTAGCTAAGTAAATGTATAATCAGGAGCACAAGGGTATACATGTGACAAATTCCCCGTATTTTTACTGCTATTCAGTTGTGATAGGTACCTAGGACCTTTTTTTTTCGAGAGGAAACCTTCAAAAGGCAAATAACCGGTCTTTAGGGAGAAGACCGGGTTGTGGAGACCTGATACGGTCTACTACTTTTAAAAGGACTTTCGTTGAGGGTGACTCCTACCTAGGATAATTATCTTTATTTTTGCGCATCAATGTGATATGTGACCTACTTGCAGAAGGCTGAATTTGACCTAGTACGCACGAAGACCCAATCAAGCTATGCAAAACCAAATAAAGCTGATCTCTCATTGTACGGGACGCTCATACAAAGTGAGGTCTAGTTATACTGTATTGTAAAAGAGTATCCATGGAGTTTTTGCCGATTCTTCTCCATAGGAAACGACCAACCCGAATCGTGCACCTTTTCTCGACGTTTTATTAATGCATGTAGGCCTATGTGAAATGAAATATTTTGATTTTGACTGGAAAAGTATAGTTTGCACAATGCCGTGTGTAGGGTGTGTAGTGTACCTACTGAGTTTTTTGTTTTGAAAATAGTTACATGCGAGCTACATAAAAAAATAGTCCTCCTTTTTTTTCGTCGGTTAAAAAAGCTGACGCTTAGTGCCGACTGCCATGCCATCTCGCGGAAAATAACGTAAACTATTATACAGCTGGATTTCCTGGTACTTATCTCGGTTAAAAATAAACCTATGCACAATACACATTTAAATATTTAATTATTACAAAATACAAATAAGTACCTAATTCTACTAGTGTAGGTAAACTACATTTTGATAACGATGTTTTACTGATAGGATATTAAAATATTGAAAAATATCGCCTAGATAATGTAGGTAGATAGATGTTTTATTTTGAGAAATAATTAATCGAGCCACAGTTTTTTTAATTGGCCACAGGATCATACTTCTAATTTTATAACTCAGCCTCGGGAAAATTATATAGCCTCTAATATACTAATTCGTCTTCTTTACAACGCCCACTAAATATTCTATAGAAAGCATCAAGTGACGATCAACATTTATATTTTACTAACTCAGCCACGGAATTTATATCTCACCACCATTTTACATTTTACAGCTTCAACACAAGGCCCTCAAAAAAATATAAATGAAGCGACCGTAGTCAACATCATTTATTATAACTTCGCATGTAAAATAATACATCACATTCTTTTATCGTGAAAATAGCAACAAAAAGATTAGGCGCGAGCGCACGAGACGACAGCGACCGGCCATTTGCACCAATCAGAGAGCGCCCACGTATAATATATATGAAATGTCAACTTTTGATATACTTAAGATTATTATATTTACGTTAAAAATACCTATTAGTTACAGAAATGTTTTTACCATTGTCTAATTGACTAGTCACAGGCAGACTGTATGATTCGTTATTGTAAACTGAGGGAAATAGGTTAGGTTAGGTTAAAACTGTGACCAAACGCGCGCGAGCCGAGCGAGCGAAGCGAGCGGTGCCGCGGCAGCGGCCGGCGAGCGTTACTTCCAAGTTGCTTGCAGAAATGTTTTCACAATTTCTTGTCTAGTTTTCCAATAAAAATGAAGTTCTGAAGCGATTCTGTCGATAATTTTTGTAGCACAACATGTAGGTAAATAAAATCGATCTTTAGTACATTCGATACTCTGAACTTCAATATTTAGGTCATTAAGTACTCTGAACTTCTGTAATTAATCCTTTCGATGACACGACAGGAGTTTATATTAAGTTGTTTTTTTTTTTTTTTTTACGTACTATTAGTGGCTATAATATAATATTTGATGACAATTTTAATTAAATTTTGATGCTCAGTTAATGTGTCATGAGTTATAATTTAAACGTACTGAGTTAATAAATTAGAAGCTAATAGGGTATTTTACCAAAAAATTCTAATTAGTCCGTCTGTAGATTATCTAAAAATATCGGATACGTGTTTTTTGTTTTCTCAAATTAATAAAAATTGACGAAGATGAAACCTGTCAAAGATCATGAGTGGGGGTTTTTCACGTCACTTTGTGGGTAAAAAAGTACTATCCTTGTGACGTCACACGACTTGACACGACTTTTCGAAGCACTGTATCGTCTTTATTTTTTGTTTACGTGAAAAAAGAAAAAATACGTGTCCATTATTTTTTGGAAATCTATCTGACGGACTAATTAGATTTTTTGGGTGAAATACCCTATTGAATATTTTTTTGATGCCATATAATAATATTTTAGAAGTTTACTGTTTGAATTCATGTTACAAATTTAGATGCTAAAAAATAATCACGATGCTGAGTTGTATTTAGAGTGGCTTTAAAAAAGATAACTTGTGGCTAAGATAGTATTATTTAGATGCTCGTTAATTGTGGCTGACTTAGTAATTTAGAAGGCAAGTTAGATTTTTAGATGCAAATAATGCTATTATAAAGAAGCTGGTTTAATTAGCACCCTTTTATTTTTAGACCATTAACATAATTATTTTATAAATTAACTTGTAAGTAAGATATTAAATGAGGTAGGTAGACCTACGCTTCTGATATTGGACTGCCACGTTGCTCTAATAAGCATGAGGTTCTGGGTACGATTACCGGGTCGGGCAGTATTATTATTGGTTTTTACATCAGGTATTTCTCAGTAGCAGCAACAGAGTCTAGATGTGTGCCCGGTTTATGGCAATAGGCTCGCCCCCTATTAAACTGGCGAAATGTGGGTGTACCTACCTATAAGGTACACCTCTGCCCAACACTTCGGTGATTGCGTGATGTAATATTATGTAAGTAAAGAAAAAAACCGCAGACCACCCAGTTATAGTCTAGCTAGAGGATGACATAATAAGTAATAATAATATTAACGATGACGTGAAAAGGACATAAACTTAAATAGCAATGACTGCTATAAATATCAAGTCAATATGGTTTTTGAATTAGGTATGTAGTCGTCATGTGATAGGCCAGTCGGTAATTTTGACTGGCCTGTTGGTCTAGTGGTTAGTGACCCTAACTGCTATGCCGGAGGTCGTGGGTTCGATTCCCACCCAGGACAAATGTTTGTGTGATGAGCACGATCATTTGTTCTGTGTCTGGGTGTAATTTATCTATAATATGTATGTATTTAGAAATATATAAGTATGTTTATCAGTTGTCTAGTACCCATAACACAAGCTCTGCTTAGCTTGGGACTAGATGGCGTTGTGTGATAGTTGTGGAATATTATTATTATTATTATTATTTATAATTAGCACTTACGCACTATTTCCACATAACGTTACAAACAACTATCCATCACATGTGTACAGTCACCAGCAATAATAATGTACCACTTAATCCTACCTTCGGATACACGCGACTGATTGTGATTTAACAGTTTCACTTCGATAGATTGTAATAGACCGAAAAATATTACTTCGATTTTTAAGTCACATTTGTAAAGTCGCAATTTCGCGAAACTGACTGACACTGATCGGCAAATTGCAAAAAACGTTTAAAATAATCGAATTTCGCGGGCTACCCTGAAGCATGTAAGCAGTATGTTACGATTCACAAATCACAATCACAAATCACAATCTTTCGGTTTCAATAGTTTACAACTTTACAATCTCGCGAGATAGATTATAATCTAGCGGTACCTATTTAGAATTTTACGGTGACATAAACACGTGGGAAAATTTAAACGCGACATATCTCGTGAAATAATGATTGCAACTTTGAGATACGACCTAGTTTATGAAAATATAGGTTTCAGAATATTAAGTTTCCTTTACATACAGTCGCCAGTATTATCAAACTACTACAATCCGTAACATTTCTTTATTAGATTTTGAACTTAAAGATTAAAGCGGCAGGGTTCAAAGTTGCTTGGAAAAAATTACTGGCATCTGTACATGAAAATGAAGATCAATGCGGCGAAAATTGCTTTTAAAGGTTGAGTGGACACATAGTTGTGCTCCTGACTGTACGCACGGCTACACATCAAGCTATACAAAACCAGTTAATCTTGGCCTCACTTTACTAGATCTTTTCGCACAATGAACGATCAGATTCTACTGGTTTTGTATAGCTTGATGTGTAGCCGTGTGTACTTAAATACCTAGATAAAATAGTAGTATTGTTATTTGCGTTACCATGTCACACGCGCAGGTGTCAAGGCACACCATATTGGTTTAAATTACGCTTATCCTGTACGAATAACTACATCCAGTGTCCCGTTGATGTAACTATTTGTTTTTTAAGTTTTATTTACAGTTCGATAGCAGTTATTATATAATTTTACCATGATATTAATAATTATGTAATAAAACGTTTATTTCAGATTTATAGTAATAAATTAACGTACAAACTATTAAAAATTAACAAAATAAAAAGGCGTCTCTGTTAAAATATAATGAACTTTATTTTTGTTAAAATAAAGTTGCTGTCCGGACATTGATAGATGGAGAAAGAGAGAAAGGCATAATATTAAGATAGGATAAGGTTGCCTTTGAGTTGTTACCGCTTGACAATTCTGCTAAAATTAAAGTGATCTATATTCTGTATAGGAATAAGGTTGCTATTGTAAGATGTAAAAATGACCGTGAAAGGACAGGTCCTGTATACCCAACACGTGTTATTTCATCAACAAACCGCTTAAAAAAAAACCGCTATTGTATTAGTACAAACACCAAGCTACCCGAAACTGTAAAATGTTCCCAATCATTATCGAACCTAATGCTTCAGTCATAAAGTTAAAAATCGATTAAAGAAATTTGAGGGATTGTAGTTTCTTAATGTGCTGGCGTCTGTACTGTAGGTATATAATCTTTATCCTGATAAAAGCAAACTTATTCCAATGATTCATAGATCTTTTTAATTTTGACAGACTTGTCTGGCGGTAGGTACCTATTAAGTAAGTACCTACTACTCAACCAAAATCATAATCAAAATATGCCTACATGGGCATTTGTAAAACGTCGACAGAAAGGTCCACGGTTCGGTGCATTGGTCGATTCCTATGGAGAAGAACCGGCAAGAAACTACAAGGTTACTCTTATAAAATGGTTTGGTCTAACCCGCGAGCACTCGCGCTATGAGCATTTTGCTCACAGTAAATTTAAAACACGCGTCATTTTGTCAAAATTATGCGTACGGACGTTAGAAAGTTTTTAAAATATATTTTCTAGAATAAATAAAAATAAAGTGTAATTTATTTAATAAAATTTTAAAATGATATATATTTTTTTTTGTAAAACTTGCATTTAATGACATTCATAGACATGAGCAAAATGCTCTACACGCGAGTGACCGCGTGATTTCTGTAAGCGAGAGTGCGAATACGGCAACCTTATCCTATGATAGAAATGATAGAATACAGGACGGGCATTTATAATGGTTTGCAATCTGTCGTTTACAGCCCTCTGCCCTTATTCGCACGTCCGTGACGTCACACGCACCCTTTATAGCGGGTCTAAATGTTGTGGGGTGGGGAGGGCTGGGACGTATACGAATTTTAGGGTCCCGGCCGCGGCACTCAAATGACGTCATGCATGGCTACAGATTACAGAAGTGTCAGAAGTACAGAACCAGTAGCCCTTTTTTGTCCCATTCAAGCATTAGTGTTACCTACTCAATACGATTTTATTTAGTAGGTAGAAAGTTTTTTTTTTAATTATAGCTTTACTCCACAGTCCCACACTAGGAATAAAATCGTGGGTGCGTTTACAAACATTTAAACTCACATACACAAACCAAATAAGTACCTACCCAGACCCGAAACAAGTATCTGTAGGACATACAAATATTTGTTCCGTGCAAGGATCGAACCCGCGACAAGCAATCGCTCAGCCACTGCGCCAACCGTGCCGATAAGTACCTACTAAACAAGGTGACCGCGAGAGGCGCGAGAACAAGCTTCCAGAAAGTTCTAAACTTCTGACACATTTCTTATTAAGCGAAGCGGTGCGCAACGCAATGCCTCTGTGGCAAGTGTGGCAACGCTTCAAAAGTTCGAAAACGCGGCGTTTTTGCACTCGACAGTAAACCACTGCCGACTGCCGTCCGCTACAGTGAAAACGGTCGTGAACGTACCGACGCCGACGATGGCAACGGAAATTTAAAATGCCGTATGGAACATTAAACATGTGATGAATTATCTACCTTCAACTTAGTAGCGAAGGTTGAAAATTGTATAAACCCCCAATGCTCTTACGTTATTTCTCTACGTCATTGATAAAATGAGTCACCTCGCCTCGAACAATATTCGTATCAAGGAGTGATTGACAACGATTGCCAACACCTCCGCGAGTACGGTCATCCAATTGTCAGAAGTCTTGAACAACGAAAATCAACCTTACTGCTACGGAATAAGAAAGCCGATTCCCAACGCTTCCGCGAGGTCGGTCAACCAACTGTCAGACAGAAGTCAGTAGAACAACGAAAAGCAACCTTACTGCTACGGAATAAGGTAGGGCGAGGCAAAGTCGTGCGTGCGGTTTACCGTACCTATTATGACTTCACGAGTACGTAACGTAATACTACTTTCCTATCTATCTAGGTAGAGGTACTAGGTAGGCAGATGTCTACCGACAGCAGTAGCAGTACGTCAATCAGCCGATTTGTGTAAATCGATTTTCATCTTTATCACCAAAGCATTAGGTTCAAGGTTGATTGGGAAAATTTGACAGTTGTGGGTAGCTTGATATGCTAGCGTCTGTCTGTACTACCAAAGTATTTATGACTAACAGGTACATAAGAACTCCATCAAATATAACTTATTACCTATACCTTAGTTAGATAATTGTCCCTATAAATAGAATTGATAGAGTTGAGTGTGATCGTTCGAATGTGTTGAGGTAGCGCGCGTGCATAGAATCTGCCTACCCAAAAAGATAGGAAAAGCAGTTGGTAAATTATAGTGTTGCGTTACAATCAAATAGATTGTCCTATCTGGGCGTTTTTCAAAAAATTTGTCCACCCGAAAATGACGTGTCCCACTGTCCCATGACTTTAGACTATTATTCTGTGAGCTACGTGTTTCATAACACACAATAACTTCAAAACTGTTTATTGATGTCGTCAAAACTACTTAAATCAACATATATTTAAATTATTACAATCAATAAAAGAAATTAAAAAGGTGATTTTTGTAGGTACTGTCCCACCCTCGTTTCGTAAAGTTCCGAACGAAAAATATCAGTATTTTCCTACCTTTATCTTCAACATAGTTTGTAATTTGGTAGGATAATCTATATACTTATAATAAATCTGTAGAGAGGTCAATTCTGTACATGATATATATTTTCAAAATAACTATCAGGGGGTAATTAGTGATCGATACTGATGCCAAAAATGCAATCAGTAAAATTTTTGTCTGTCTGTCTGTCTGTCTGTCTGTCTGTCCTCCTGTCTGTATGTTCCTTATAGAAACAAAAACTACTCGACGGATTTTAACGAAACTTGGTACAATTATTCTTCATACTCCTGGGGAGGTTATAGTATACTTTTCATCACGCTACAATCAATAGGAGCAGAGCAGTGAAGGGAAATGTTGGGAAAACGGGAGAAGTTGCTCCATTTTTTAAGCTTCCGTCGCGTGTGCAGCCTTAATGGTTAAAGCTACATAGAAATCATTTATGACGGAAATGTTCTACATAAAATTATCTAAAAAATATTGCATAACAGCATATGTCTATCTTTTATGGTTGACTCACAATAACACGTGTAACTCCCGATAGCTTAGCAGTTCGGAGCTTTCTGATTATATTTGTTTACTCTTACGTTTATAATAATACTCTCACTCATCCCTAATTAAAAGAAGTTAATATTATTACCTATTCAATAAAAAAATAATCATACGCTATAATAAAATACGCTAATAAGCCATTGCGCGGGGCGTCTGAATCATGCCATAAGGATTATTTTTGTGTAACGGTTGCCGCGCTCGACGCGGGTCGTGGCTGTTGATGCGTTCAGAGCGTTCGACCTTATTGACAGACAATAATTGATTTTAACAAACAATGCTTATCAGCGCGACTTTTAGTCTATTTGAATTTCTTTTGTTGTTATTTTATAAAATAGGTATTAGTTGTTTTGGTAGTGTTTCAATATTCGTTCAAATTACAAATTATTAATAGTTTGCATTTTATTTCCTTTTATGTGAAGGTAGTAGAAGTAGAAGTAGAACGCATAGATTTTAAGATACCGATGGGTAAGTTTTGGCTAATTTATGTTCAATTTTATTTTTGTATTATGTAGGTAAAAGCGTAGATACTTTTATTAGCCCGTCGGGGCCGCGGATTTTAGTACTAGAACTACTAGATGACGTGGCCTCGGCACAAGGGCAAAGAAGGAACATGGGTTCGGTTTTTAGTCAGTAGAAGTCTGACACTCCCCTTCACTCTGCCCAAGAGCGGGGGGGGGGGGTCTTTGATGATTTTCCACCAACCAAAAAAAAAAAATACTTTTATTAATTATAGTAGTTATAGGTAGTAGTAGTTGTAAGTGAAGTAGGTATAGGTAGATGGTATTGCACAGGCGTTTCAGCTTTATTTTCATTTCTTTTTTTGTTGTAAGTTGTACATATTTCTGGGTATAATTCTATTAGAATATTTTAGTTTAAATAAGCACTTAGATTTTAAGTGTAAGGTAGCTATAGTTAGGACCTCTATCGTAGGTTATTTTGTTACCTAGGTAACTGACAGCCTTTCCGTTACCGTCGATTAAAAATAAAATACACAATGCCACCTAAAAAACGCCACTGAACCGTGAAGAAGGACATATGGTACCTACTTTTTTACGAAAAACGACGGAAACGCGGACGAAGTCGCGGGCAAAAGCTAGTGTGATCTAAATTCGATAAAATGCCTTATTTATTGGGTTTTAGACCTCTAGTGGAGTGCCGTAAGATTTATACCTCGGAATCCAGGGCCGGTCAATGAATCTTCTTAAAAACTTTTGAACTGCATTGTTAAAGCCCAAATAAAAAAGATAAAATAAAAATTTGCGCGCTCGTCATTTTTTTTTTTTGTACCACAATGTACACACGGCTACACATCAAGCTATACATTTCCAGTATAAGCTGGTCTCGCATTGTATAGGATTTCCGTACAGTGCGAGATCAGCGTAAACTGGAAATGTATAGCTTGATGTGTAGCCGTGTGTACTGAAAAACTAGCTTGTGCCAGCGGCTTAACATGCTACAACTCGAAAATTATCCCACGAAAAGAAAAAATCCTATGTGTTAATCCAGGTTATGAACTATCTGTACACCAAATATCCAAATTGGGCAAAATGGTCGGGTGAATTTTTCTTTTGATTTTTTGATTCCGAGGTTTTACAATATTTACGTCTTACGGCACTCCACTACTCAAAATAGTTTAAAATAATCATTTTAACTTGTCCTTTAATATCGTCATTGGTGGAAAGTTCTACGCAACGTCGAATTTCCACTTAAAATGCATAAAAATAATAAACTGAGTTTTGTTTTTGTCCTAAGGCAGCATTTAAACGTGCAAACGGTCGTTATATATTTTTTTTTTTATTAGTTATTTGACAGCTGTAGCGTTCGCAAAGTATGTTTAGGTGAGTGGTTGGGCGTCACGTTGTCTTGTTTCGTCGTTCCACTACGAACTTTATTATTTGAGGAAAGTAACGTCATTTTAAGTTAAAAATTTCGACAATTAATTAAAAAAAGTGTTAACGAATCTAAATTGAAAGTAAAATCAACTAAAATTACATCGAAACTATTGAATTTTACTGTTTGTTTCTGTGCTGGCGTCATCCGTCACGTCCTCTAAGCAACGTATCGTATAAGCGGAACAACAAATGTGACGTAGTGGAATTCTTAAGCATGGCTTACATTGTTCCTTCTTTATTTTGAAGTTTTTGTCAAAGTGATTATGCATGTATGATGATTTTGGGGTCTAAATTAATATTTTGTCAAATAGATTTTATTAACTAGATAATAAAAATGTAGTTGTTCATTCAAACTTACAATATAAAGGGTGTAACAGTACCCTTAACGAAGCTGAAAAGTACTAGTTCTCCCAGTCATTACGATAATTTTTTGTTCTACACCATTCCCGGGAACCTTCTAGTTATGTAGATATTGAAAGTTTCCGAATTTTTCACATGTTTTTGTTTAAATTTCAGTTTTTACAGTAATTACTTTACTTTAATTGCCTCACTATTCAAAGCATCCATTAGCACAATGTTTTAAGTGTACTACATGCAATAACACGTGATTTTTACTCCAAAAAAAGTTGTTTCCTAGCAATATTTTTTGCGTAGGGTTGCTTATTTTGATGTACCTACATAATGCTTGCACCCTGTACATTATAGATTCAAATTTCAATTCAAAGCTTTAATTTGATTACTTAAATATAATTTATGTGAGCCATGCCTTATAGTTCCTCAACGCGACGTAACGTAACGTGTCCTATTATTTTTGTGATATTAAGATTTAATTTCATAATGCTGGGTACCAATATTGTCTCAATTAAATTAAAAATAAATATATACATTAAGGGTTTTCTAAAATTAATTTGAATAGCATAATAAAACATAAAATTCCAAAGTAATGTAAAGATTGTGCAATAAAACGTACCATAAAGTAACGTATAGGAATCGTTTCATCATCATCATCATCAGCCTATATTGTTCCCACTGCAGGGACTCAGGCCTCCTCTGTAGGAGAGGGATGGGCTATAATCCACCACGCGGGCCCAGTGCGAATTGGTAGATGTCGCATATCTTCGAATTTTTGGTTCTAAGATATTTTTTGTTTCCTCACGATGTTTTCCTTCACCGTTTTGAGAGCAGTGCTGATAAAATAATTTACACAAAGTAATGCGCCTGCCTGGGTTCGAACCCACGACCAACTGATCGTAAGTCGGGGCCGCCACCACTGGGCCACCACTGCTCTCTTAGGAATCGTTTAATTACATAGAAAAAACCTTATTATATTTGAAAATTACTAATTATAAGCTTGTGATTAAGAAGACTGATTATGTTGAAAAATGTTTTGATAATAATTATAATGTTCTTGGAAGACCTTTATGTTTTAATAGTTATCCAAACTTCGTGATGTAATGGAACTTTTCAGCTGACCTATCCTATGAAAACATAAATTTCTCGTTAAATATACGATACAATTTTTTTATTTTTTGTAAATATTAATTATGACATCTAATAAACACATATGTATTTATAATTAAATAATTTATTTTCTCGGTGGAAATCCACTTCGCAACGGACACTTTTTTTGAAAAACACCCATCTAGCCCTCAGACCAAGAGGTCTGAGATCTAGCCATAGACACACCCGAGCTCCCGATTTCTCTTCTATAAATAAGGGAGTTGAAGAGCCATTGCATTTACGAACAAAAATATTTCAAACGGCTATACAGCTTGTGTGTTTAAAAATAAGGGATACAACAATGTATATGTACCAAATTCTACCCACAAGGTACACACGGCTACACATCAAGCTATACATTTCCAGTATAAGCTGGTCTCGCATTGTATAGGATTTCCGTACAGTGCGAGATCAGGGTAAACTGGAAATGTATAGCTTGATGTGTAGCCGTGTGTACATAAGCATACCATGTTACATAGGGACGAACCTACTTTGTTTTAGAAGTTCTGAATATATCCTAAACAAAACTCATACAATTTTAAACTTTACTCCGTTGAAATAAGATTGAAAAGACTAAATAACAATTCTAGATCGATAAACCAATAGCTGCTCGCCAGAACGTTTTATCCCAAAAACTCGGCCAAATTAATCTAAGCTTTAATCCTACGGAATAAAGGTTACAATAGTACAGACTACGAAACCCTTGAACTAATCAGAAAAATAAACGAAGCTTGTGTCAAAAAAGTCTAAGTTTTTAAATTCTAAGTAATCTATTCAAAAATAATTTATGGCCATGATTAAAAACACCGGTACCTATTGAACTATGCCCCATAACTACCGGTAATGACGTCACAGGACCAAAGAACCGAATTTTGTGTTTTTCCTACCATACTCATTGGTGAATGATGGGCCATACATGATGCATAGACAATGCCAGACTATTTTTTGTTGAATTCTATGATGGTTTTAATTTTAAAATAGTAAGTAGACGTAGGCAGGCAGTCTGATGACCTAGGTAGGTATCATGAAGGCACGTGGATACCTACCTCGAACAGTTCTGCTTGACGAATTCATATTCTGACGAAATCACCAACTAGTGCCAAGATTTCTTTTAAAAGCCATCGACCTATCACGGGACTACGTTATGTTTTGCGTCCGGCTAAAAACATAATAGACCTTATCCAATTGAAATAAAGAATAGAACACCAAAGCACAAAGTTTTGTAATTTCTTTCTTACGTTAGCTTTAGGAGTCATTCGGACAAGACTCGGACTTACGCTTTTTTGGCACAAGCAGTGTGGTTGGCGGGAAATAAATGCGTTCTCATTGCAACGTGGTGAATTGATCACGTAATTAGGAGATTCTTTAATTAAAATGCGCGTAAATTCTAATAAAATTAACACGCACTTACCTAGGTAGGTACTAAACCATTATCTTTCGTTAAATTCCTAGGTAGGTACCTAACTACCTAGTTACCTAGGTAGTAAGTATCTACTTATACTACCTAGGTAGGTACTTACTTTAGTAAAAACAGGACGAGACAATCGGGCATTGAACTCTTTAAAACCACACGCGCCAATTGTGGGTATTTCACGGACACATAATTTACAGAAACTCCTACTCCTACCTCTTTGTAAAATCTACCGTTTTTATAAATAGGTACTGCCAAAGTGCTTAGGTACGAAAGCCGTACCTACAGCCTATTATAAAAAAAGGTCACTAAATATTGCAGGAACCTATCATCAAAAGGTAAAGCTACCTCATAACTTTGTAGTAGTTACGCTGTAGTCCCTTCACTACCTGAATAATTAATTAAATAGCAACAAAGAAGGTTATTCATCAGTACTTGATAGCATTTTATGTAGGTACCTACAAAGTAAGTCCATATGCGCTACTATTTTACTACACTCTTGAATGAAAAAATAGGTACCAATGCCTTTCATAGATAAGCGTAGTACACTAAACTTACAGTCATAAATTACCTACTCTGCTGTTCCCTATACATTATTACATTCAATCGACCTGTGCATGTAAGTAGGTACCTACGCATGTAATAAAACACGTAAGGTGCGTGTTGTAACGACTGAAACAATGAATAGTACCTATTGAATAGTGTTCATTCGACATTAAAAAGTTACCTTTAATGCAATTTGTGCGGAAAATACATGAGCTACATCCAAGATAGGTTGGCTAAAGTCACATTCGTAGCTAATCTAGAAATATTTACGTTTGAAATAGGTAGGTGCACTTGTAGGTTGTATTGTAAGCGAAGTGCTGTCATTTAAAAGTTCGTTTACTGGTAATAATAGTAAAAGAGTCTACGCTATTGTATTATTCACGGTCTAGACGTAAAATCGGCTATATTGTTCTATTAATTTTCCAGGAGAAAACCCATTTATTATTTTGTCTTGTTGGAACATTAACGATTGTATTTTTTTAAACAGGCAAGAAAGAGAAGGATATAGTGTTGCTTGCCTGTGTTGAATCTAGCATCATTTCAAGGTTATCTGAAGATGAAGTAATCTCTATATCTGTCTCGCTCTGGCAAGTGTAAATCCCGGTGGGTTGTTTCACCGTCTTGAAGTAGACGCAGCTAGCTTCACATCGATGATCGAGTACGAGTCCCCCGCGCGACGCGTCGCGCATTATATTTTTTCCTTCTTCCTCCTTCATTTGGACGTCGGTGTTTGTGCGGTGAACATTGTAGTACGTTGTGCGTAACACGTGCTTATAATTATTTCTTTATAATTTAAAACTATCTCCTAAAACTAAAAACATAATGGCAGACGCAGCCGTCGAAAAGAAGTAAGTTTTTTTTGTTGAATTCATTCAGATTTAGTAAGTTTTCGGTTTAATCGTTTTGGCGGCTTCGAAAACGTGATCAAAATGGCTACCTATCTAAGTGTGAAATACGTGTTTTCTGTGAATTTACAGTGATTCGTTAGTGTTTTAACGTAGGTAACAGTTCGTTTTATATGTGCGTTAGTTACGAAAAATTGTTTTCAAATAGATTGATAGTTTGGTGATGCTTATTTTGTAAACGCCGCCAAAGATAAGACGCGGGAAAATGTTATTTTACTGATAACCGATTATAGTTGATTCCTGAACCAAAGAATGGATGTTTCTAGGCGCATTATGTGTTGGAGAATGCGAAGTGTCGATTAGATTTGATTGTTTTTCCTGTTATAGCGTATTATAATGAAGTGGAAAAGTTAAAAGCACGCCGGGGTGGCGGGCGCGGGGCCGCCGCCGCTTGTTTTATCCAAGATGGCGCTGCGTGCGCGGCGTGCCGGCGCGTAGCGTCGCCGGACGCCGGCGCGCGCTCGTTTGAATTTGCCGAGACCTCGAGTTTTGCAACTCAGGCAGGTTGCTGTTCGGTTACGTTATCGCGGTCGAAGCGTGTTGTCATTAGTTATTTTTAAAGCTTTACGACTCGCCGTGAAGTGTAGCCCACTGGAGCGAGTAACGTATTCATTCAGCAAAGGTGATCACGGTTACGTTCAGTTTCCTATGTTGCAACTTTCCCACATGCAGCCTTGCGCAACAACCACTTGTTTTTGTTCCGGCAGACTTTTCCTTTTACGCCGCCCCACTTAGCCGCTGAGCATTGCCCGCGTTTGTATTGTTATGTTGTTGCATTGTTATGTTCCGTTACTGACTCGCGCACTTCGCATTAAATTAGCCACGGTGCGTAGGTATTTAGATTGAAGATTTTACGACATGTAGTGCAGTTAGAACAATACAAGTACTTAAAACACGCTTCTCTTTTTATGTACTCTAGTAAACATCCTATCACTAAAAAGCTTATCAGTTTGTACCTATTTGACTTTTCGGCAAATGAATTAGCTTCGTATAAATTAACACTAAAACTTTAATGATTTCAGGGACGTCGTAGCTGAGGAGGTCACCTCAACCGAGGCGAAAGAGTCTCCAGTGAAGAGGTCTCCCGCCAAAAAAGTCGCGGAAGTGCCCGAGAGCAATGGCAACGGCAAGGAGGAGAACGGCAGCGAAGCTGTGGCCGAGGACGACGCGCCCGCTGAGAACGGCGACGCTGAGGAGAGCAATGACGCCACCGAGAACGGTGATGCCACAGGTAAACACTTTCCACACGTTTAATTTTCGTACATTTTACAATAATAATGTATAACATTTCTGCTCCTAACACTAGCTAAATTCGTCAATAGTTTCCCTAACATTCGAACTTTTGTTTTACAGATAAGAAAGAAGTTGCTGTGAAGAGGAAATCCGTCTCCGTGGACAACGGTGATGCAGAGAAGACCACGCCAGAGAAGAAGGCGAAAGTAGCAGAAGAGGCGCCCCCTGCAGAAGCAGAGGAGGCGGCTGCTTAAAATTTCTTACCGAACTACCTCGCTTGGTTTACTGCAATGCAACCATGTTCATTAGGGCTCAACTCAACCCAGATACATATCTACATTAATAATACAAAACTCAAACTATTCGGACTTCCTAACATGCCAAAATTTACAGACAATAGATGACATACAATAGAACTTGCCCAAACACACATACAGGTATTAAGTTGTGTGTAGATAGTTACAAACTTTTAGATACCCCAACACTTAGGAAGTCTTGGTAGTTCATATTTACAGTTTATATTCTGCGTGTACAATATAGAGTTGAGCTCTTTTGTGACCGCACTTATGTTTAGGTTTATAATACATTGTTGTATTAAATCTTACCTGTGAAGTACCTGTAAATTGTAAATTTAATGTTACTGTCAATGGCGACCAGTGTGCATCGCAGTGAACTGAACATTATTGCACGAGCCGGTTTTGGTGTTGTATGCTGTTTTTGAGTATTGGTGTCTATCTCAACGGACTAGTAGCGGTGGATTATTGAATTGATGAAAGTAACGTGTATCGGTTTCCAGATAACGCCAGTAATGTACTGCCAAAGTAATTCACAAAGTGTGAAATCAATTCACAATCCGTTCTGTGAACGACGCGTTTTATAAAACAGCTTCCGAAAAACATGGATTTTAGATAAAGATTAAGATTAATTAAAAGTTTAGATAATTAATTCAGTTGTAAATTTAAGTTAGCAGATATAACGCACATTTTTGTATTTCATAGGCATTATTACTTAACCATTTGAACATTCCTTTGACATTTTGGTTACGGTTTGCATTGTGAACGAGTAACTTCCGCACGAGTTGGCTGGAGTGGAGTTTGCGTTGACCCTACACACAACTGATTTATGTGACAGTATTGTTTTACGCTTAAGAATTCCAACCGGCGCGCTGGGAGGTCCGTTATTTGAAATAATTGTTCACATTGTAACACTAATTTTAAGAATTTGGAATTTAATTAAAGTTCAAAGTTGACAAATAAGGTGATAGTTCATATTGACATAACTAACTTGTGTGCTATTTTTTTTTTGTTTGTAATTCTATGGACAACTTTATTTTTCTTATATCCTGTTTTTCTAATTTATTTTCTTATAATGTGATAGTAACAGACCTCGAATGTAAGATAACCCTTGTGGAAACGAATCTTTACTAATATTGTCGAGTAAGTTACACTTGTGTGTTCTTGCTATCTATGGTATAATATTGTATTAAAGTTGTGACTAACTCTTTCAGATGATTGTATCTTACAATTTAAATAATATTTGATTCAAAGTACATTTAGTATTAGATTTAAAGTAGTGTACAGTTTACACTTTACTTCTCTCAACCGTGGAGTTAGTGTTTGTAAAACATTTCTGGCAATAAAATAGTCCAATCAAATAATACATTCGTTTTGTTTTCGCTATACCTACCTCAATGTAAACATCCGAATATTCGCTTTATCTACGTTCAGAATAAAACTTGAAAACAAGATTATGTTTGTGAAATATTAGCCGTCTGTTGCATAGTTTATATATCAACTTCTTTATCTGTTTGTTTTTATTCTAAAGCTAGTTTTGATTCAACTGACGCATTTTCTTAGGTAACCTATTTAATATACCTACATAGAGTCCTCGCACAGAACAGGCAGGAAACGTCGAAACATTCTTAAGTACTAGTTTAGTACACACGGCTACACATCAAGCTATACAAAACCAGTATAATCTGATCGTTCATTGTGCGAAAAGATCTAGTAAAGTGAGGCCAAGATTAACTGGTTTTGTATAGCTTGATGTGTAGCCGTGTGTACATGAATGTTTCGACGTTTCGATGCAGTTATGTGCCTATGCCTACTAAATAGTATAGTTACTATACTATTTAGTAGGCATAGGCACATAACTGCATACGTAGGTACCTACGTAGGATGTAGTCATGATGGGTAAGTACCTACAGTATTTTTGGGGCTCTTATTATCTTTAGCCAAGGAACTTATGAGTGAACTTATGTTTGCACAGCGGGTGATATCACGCTGTTTTCGTATTCCTTGTTTCATGTGACTACATTTTATAGCACACTAGCTGATGCCCGCCGCGGTTTCAACCGCGCGGATGTCGGTTATCGCTACCGATGCCGGTTATCGCGACCAAAAGTAATATTTTCGTACCCCCCTTTCAACCCCTTGAATAAAGTTTTTTTTTCTCGGGTATCAAAATATCTCCATACCAAATTTCATGCAAATTGGTTCAGTAGTTTAGGCGTGATTGAGTAACAGAGTTACTTTGGCATTTATAATATTAGTATGGATAGTGCTGAATGCTGATTATTAGTATTTATAGGCTTCCTACTTTGCCACCAAGGATAATTGTTTAAAGGGCATGTCGCATAAACGTCTGCTATGACGTAATCAGGCACTTAAGTGGTATTAGACGATGAGACAACCTAATGACTAGGTCTGCATCAAAGAACGTATAATCTACCTAGTAAATAGGTACCTATACTACCTATGTTGTCTATGTTCTTGGACAAACATTTATTACTGATAGATGACCAGTACATCAATAGGGCAAGCCGATTCAAGGTCGGGCATTGCCGTGGAAACTATACGGTACACAGAATAAGTGGGTGAACCACCCTCAGTCGATGGACAGATAGCTTGGCGATCAGTGGGTTATTGGGAGGGAGGAGTTACGATGCGCGACACGACATAGTGATGGGAACAAACATGTCTGCGTTGACAATTTTTCTTCTTTTCTATTTATTTTGCGACGCTTTTGGACAAACTACGCAAAATATCAATGTTTGTAAGTAACGTGTTTCAAAATATTTTCGTAGTGGCAATAATACAACTTCATTTGATTTGGCACAAGCAGCTCCATAGTTTTCGTTGTGCCGTTTTTGGCCGCCAAATTGTACGATCTTTTAAACTTGTGTATGGGTGGTATGCGTCATACAACTTTATACTAACAAATTGATGCAGCAGTAAGGAATTCATACATTGCAGAGAGACGTATGAAAATAAATGTTGCGTTTACAGTACTGATTAACGAGGAGAGTAATGCGTTGGCTGAAAAGGCTTTTGAAGTAGCGAAGGAGTACGTGAGGCGTAACCCGAGCTTGGGTCTGGCTGTAGATCCTGTTATTGTTGTGGGGAACAGAACAGATGCAAAGGCTTTTTTGGAAAATGGTAAATAGTTTTTCTAAATTCTGGTAGTTTTTAAAGACACTTTAAGATTGTGTTTTTATTATGTTTTAACCTGCAGATACCAACGTATTTGTTGTGTTGCGCTAGCTACAGTAGCATTCATGGAGTAAAAATTGCCGTATCGTGATAAACTCGTGAAAATCTGTGCTTCACAAATACATAAGTTTATCTCGTCAGTTACAACTGGTTACAAAACATTATGAAATAACCGATAAACAATCTTAGATTAAAGAGAGAGATTATGTTTGATTCAACCATTTTTAGTTTGCAGAAAGTACAATGACATGCTCTTGGCGAAAAAGACTCCGCACGTTGTTCTTGACTTTACGATGACCGGTGTGGGCTCCGAAACCATTAAATCGTTCACAGAAGCTTTGGGCTTGCCAACCATATCCGGGTCATTTGGTCAAGTCGGCGACCTGAGGCAATGGAGGACTCTGAATGCTAATCAAACAAGGTTCCTTCTGCAAGTTATGCCCCCAGCTGATATTCTACCAGAAGCTATAAGAGCTGTCGTCACCAAACAAGACATTACGAACGCTGCTATTATTTTCGACGAATTCTTCGGTGGGTTGAAGCAAAAATGTTTACAAACGTTCAGTATTATCGTATCAATTAATAATGACATGTTTTCCATGTCAAGCGTGAAATTCGAGCTAATATTATAGCGTATATGCCAAAGCTTTCAAGGCCCCAGTTAAAAACTGTTTAGATAGCGCCCGCATAACTTTATCCGTTAATTAAATTTATTGTTGGTTACCAAGTCATTTTAACTGTTCTTGATAATAAAATCTGTTTGTTTACAGTTATGGACCACAAATATAAGTCTCTGCTACAAAACATACCGACGCGACACGTAATCACACCCGTGAAGAGTTTTGAGGCGAACGAAATTAAAACCCAACTGGAAAGTCTTCGGAACTTAGATATCGTGAATTTCTTTATCTTGGGGAGTCTACGAACAATAAAGAATGTTCTAGATGCTGCAGATAAGAACCAATATTTTGGAAGAAAAACTTCATGGTTTGCTTTATCATTGGAGAAGGGCGATATTAGCTGCGGTTGTAAAAACGCTACGATCGTGCACATGAGGCCGACACCCGACGCTAACAGCAGAGACCGATTGGGAAAGATTAAAACCACATATAGCATGAACGGCGAACCAGAAATCACATCCGCCTTCTACTTCGACCTGTCTTTGAGAACATTTCTAGCGATCAAGTAATGACCTTTAATATTCCTGTTCTAGTGTACCAGTTTCTACTTTAGTACACCACGTGCGATGTGTTTTGTCTAAATATATCCTGGCTTATTCCATGAGAGTTCACGCTTATGAATTTCCAGATCACTACTGGACTCTGGCAAGTGGCCAAACGACATGAAATATATTACATGCGACGACTACGACGGCAAGAATACACCAAACAGGACCTTGGATCTCAAAACGGCGTTCCAAGAGGTGCGTTGACACATTTAGGCTGAAGCGATTATTTAGATGTAATCACCCAAAGCATTTACTACCGGTTACGCTATGAGTGTCTGTTTTTTTTTACAGATAAAAGAGACGCCTACTTATGCTCCGTTTTTTATTCCGCAAGATGACCCCATGAACGGCAGAAGCTACATGGAATTCAGCACAGATCTGCTCGCGATCACTGTCAAAGATGGTGCATCTATTAGTAGCCACTCTTTGGGTTCCTGGAAAGCCGGCCTCTCCTCGAACCTAACCTTGACTGACCCCAATAACATGAGTAATTACTCCGCGCAGCTAGTGTACAGAATCGTCACAGTCGAGGTAGGTAAATGAACTCCGCTATTGTTTAAAATTCTGTTGGCAACTTGATAAAAGTTTGTCAGTTTACTTAACAACAAACTGTTCAAACAACACTGTCAGTCGCGTCTTTTGGTTCGTCTGGAATTTTGATAAGAAGCGCACAATTTTGATAGCAATGCTTATGAAATCCATTTTGTTCTAGCAAAAGCCATTTATCATACGAGACGACAAATCGCCTAAAGGCTTCAAAGGCTATTGTATCGACCTCATTGAGGAGATTCGGCAAATCGTTAAATTCGATTACGAAATATCTTTGGCGCCGGACGGTAACTTCGGCATAATGGACGAGAACGGAAACTGGAACGGGATTATAAAAGAGCTGGTTGACAAGAAAGCAGACATAGGCCTGTCTTCGCTCTCCGTTATGGCTGAAAGAGAAAATGTCGTTGACTTCACTGTGCCGTACTACGATTTGGTCGGGATTACAATAATGATGAAACTGCCGAGAACACCGACATCCCTGTTTAAATTCCTAACTGTTCTGGAGAATGACGTTTGGCTATCGATACTGGCAGCCTATTTCTTTACCAGGTAATCCATGACATCATTCGACCAGCTTTAGCGTTGCAGAAACCAGTTCCCAGCACAACTGTGCTCCACAACATTTTATAATTTCCGAATTCTTTGCAGGTGACCTTATTTTATATCCCTGTCCATTTTTGTATGTAAGAGTGAGATGGTGTGCGAATTTAGTTAGAAACCAGTATTTTAATGTAGCGGTTATAAAGCGGTGTGGCGTACATAATCTGAAAACGGGCGTTCATCCGTGACTTTTTGACATTTATTACGATACATAACGCGATCGATGGGGCAGTGCCCACCTGCTTCCATTATTTCTTATCTGATTTTATGGAACGAGGTCAAACGATGGACCTAACACCTCATGTTCGCCGAACGTTACTATTATTTATGAATATGGCTACTACTGCACGTGCCAACAAGGGTATCCTTGATAGTTAGACCTTTGGTCTAGTAGCATTGGGGATTTACTTTGTAAGTCTAGGATTCTAGATTAATAAGTAGTACTTAGGTGGTTGTAGGTTGTTAAGTTGAACACTTGTTTAAGTACATAGTATTCTAGAATGTTCTGTTGAAAAGCTAAAGCATGAAGCGTAAACGTGAACTACCTTATTATAGAAAAGTCTTGCTTGAGGAGTGAGCTAAGTAGCTTAGGTAGACTGCTGCGGTCCAAACATAAATTATTATCTGGATAACTTTTACTCAGTAATTGACACTTAAACAGACCTGAACAATAAAGTAAGTACAAACTAAATGGTACCTAAGACCTGAAAAATTATTCAGGAGTCTTATACCTACCTTCAGTGAACACAATAAAAAAGTCTTAAGAAATAAAACAAGGATCTTTACGACCGCTCTTACAGACAAATACTTAAATTCGTAAGATAATTGAATTTCCGAAGCGCAACATTCTTTTTTGTTTTTGTCGATAAGCGTCCAAAAATTAGTCACAGTTTCAATGAAAAGACTAAAGTAGAATGAATACGCATAGCAACAGCGTATTTCCTAAAATCCAGCATTAAGATTTTCAACCTTAAAACTCTTGTGTAAGGATTGAAGTTAGTGTTTTAACACGAATTTACCAGCTTTACGTATGTATCTTCGTAATGCTGAAACATTTTGTAAGTAGGATGTAGGTATGTTATTCGTACATAATGAGGCGCATTACACTGATATTCTGAATATCAATGTTTTCCAACTAAACAAAAAATAAAACGACTAAGTAAATGGTGACAAACGTTTTCATTGAAAGACAGTATTTATATACCTATCTATCATTGTTTTTATTTCGAACAACTAACTGCATCATTGAATTTGAAATAAGAACATCAATTTGAACAATGAAAACTTCGAAAATACTTATCAACATTTAAAATCATCTTTTATTCTTTTAAAATTCAAAAAGAGGACTACAGCATGAAATAGGTTAAGTAGGTACTGGCCAGTACATAAGCAAACGTTCTGCATACGTAATCTGTGATAATACGAGGCCCGTGTCATGCCATAACGAAGTAATCTGTGCTTGTTCAACGAGGAAAAGTCGACCTAAATATTTGCTATTTTTGTCCCCATATATGATCCCATACGAACTTAACGGGACTGATAACCACGCAGACACAAACGCAGACTTGTATGGCTCATAAATACTCATTCTGAATTGAATAATAATCCTACTACTTATTATATTTTGATGCAAAAGTTTGTGACGATGGATGGATGTTTGTTTCTCTTTCATGCAAAAACTAAGTACTGACCGGATTATGATGAAAGACACAGATAGTTTATAACCTGTAGAATACTTTTTATCCCAGTAGAACGATCCCGAGGGACAATTACCGAACACAACGCGGGCGAAGCCGCGAACATAGGCTAGTCATTCTAAAATCTAACACAAATTAGTATAACTTTACTGGCAAGCGGATGTGTATATTATTTGTACAGTCACGTTTGTTTAGGCTAGCAACATTATTTTTTTTTCTGAATTTATTTGAATTACGTTTACGCATGCATTATTGTTTAAACTAATCAATTTCAAGAATGAATTTAAGCTTCTAAAATGATGTCTTGACTTGAATAACGTAGTAAATGAAATATTACGTACTTTTTCTGCATTAAATTATAAACTTTCTTTACCAATTTTCTTATTTTCAAATAAAGATTTCACTATGTTTTCATTGCGAATAGGCCCGAAAGTTAAACAACCAGTCTTTCCATAAGATACCCATCTTATTGCTCGATAATTGGGTTGTAGAGCTCAGATAGGCTCTTGCTCTATGTAAAATACTGGTATACAGCTGCATCTGGTTACATTGGAGCACTGGAAGTTGGGAAATGGCTAACCATTTCCCGCTGCTTCTGTCATTAATGGCAAATCGGATGCGTCGCAACATAAGCGACAAACCAACATTGGGGAAAAAAGGGTACTCAACCTACCCCGCCTGCGGTCAGTAACAGCATGCCAAGTACGGACCAGGTTGATGACGAGGGCTTCACTAAGGTGGTGAAGAAGAAGAAGCCCTGTTCCGTAACTTGTGCGGTACCGCACCGACTGGGCCCAACATGCTGCTGCGCCCTGCTGTGCCTACGACGCAGCTGTACATTTCGCGTCTGCATCACACCACAAAGATTGAGGAAGTGGTGCAGTACCTCAAAGTGAAGACCAACTGGACTCTGAGGGTCGAAAGGTTGGAATCACGCCACAACATGCTTTTGGCCGAAAGGTGTCGTTTTCCGTCGTTTCCGAGGACGGTTACGCGACACCTCGCAGCGAAACACGACGCCGACGTAACGTGTTTAGTTAAAATTTTTAGTTATTGTTTTACTGTTTTATAAGTATTAGTTTGTTATTATTGTTTTAAATTATTGTGTGTATTTTATGTGCCTTAGATGCCTGAAATAAAATGATTATTATTATTATTATTTCCCAACTTCCAGTGCAGATGATGATGTTTTAATTACGAGTTAAGGGTCATATTAAATTAGTTAAAACCTTACCTACAGACCTGCCTGCCCCGTATTCACAACCGCTTCGTTTTGGGAAGTCGTATGATGGATATCGATAGGAATCTAAGACGACAAACGAAAACAATTGAAAAAGAAAACAAAAAATATAGACTGCTAAAATAATTACTTTAAATAAAAAGTGAATTAAGAATAAATTCAAGTTCGAAAACTCTAATGCGGATCACAGTAACTAGGACCCATTAAAAATCTAATCCCACACAAATCTTCATAATGATGGGTCCTACTTCTGGTGCAGTCGAGTAAAAAGATTTTTTATAAACTCCAGTATCTACCCTGAAGTTTCGCTAATTTATTTTTGGCTTGTAAGTATTCGAAATATTTAAGTTACGTTTCCTTTCAGTTTCCTAATGTGGGTCTTCGACAAATGGAGTCCATATAGCTATCAGAATAACAGAGAGAAGTACAAGGAGGATGAAGAAAAGAGGGAGTTCACTCTGAAGGAGTGTCTATGGTTCTGTATGACGTCACTGACTCCCCAAGGAGGTGGTGAGGCGCCAAAGAACTTGTCGGGACGACTGTTGGCTGCTACTTGGTGGTTATTTGGGTAAGATAGGTACTCGTATTATGTTTCTGAGAGGCTTGAGAACGGCTAACTTGAAAATCACTGGACTGACTCTAATAAGCTGATTAGATAAATTGATTAATTATTTTAAGCAAAGGGACTTGAAGTTACTCCTTGGGAACCCAAAAGTTTACGCGAGCAAAGACCCAAACCTCGTAGGTAATATTAAAAACACACAATTGTTGACAATGTGTTTCTGCATAAGTGCTTATTTTTTGTTTCTGCGTCATAGGCTCATAGCGTCTCGACGGCATTACGGCAATCTAAATTGATGAGCACAAAACTTGGGCACGAGTTTGTCTCCATCAGTATCGTCCATCAGCTCCTTTAGTAAGCAAACTACAGGACACTACGTTAAACGTCACATCGCTTGTGGAACAGCACTAGATTTTCTTGATCTTCTTTCTTTATAGAGTGGTTAGTGCCTAGCCTGGTGTCATAGTTTTTATGTCGCCCATGGGCTGCTGACTTGGTCTTCATGCTGTCAAGATATATGTCTCGGGCATGTTGGTTTCCTCACGATGTTTTTCTTTGTTTTGTTTATTTTTCTTGATAAAATCAGTTTATCTATGTACTTCTTCTACAGTTTCATCATCATCGCATCATACACGGCAAACTTAGCGGCGTTCCTGACGGTCTCCCGCCTGGATACTCCTATCGAGTCCCTGGACGACCTGTCGAAACAATACAAGATACAGTATGCTCCTCTCAATGGGTCCGCAGCCATGACATACTTTCAGAGGATGGCTAATATCGAAGAGAAGTTCTATGAGTGAGTATTGGTGTTATCATTATAATCATTTTGTAACGCTCGCCTCCTCGACCGACGCTCAGGCCTCCTGTTTATGAGGTGTGGGTCATGATCCATCACGTGGATCCAGGGCGAATTGGTTGATTGTATTCGGTCCACGATTCATCATTTCAGCCAAAAGACGTCCACTGCTGGACATAGGCCTCCTCCTCGGTCCACACTCCACGATTAGGATTTTACATTTTCAGAAAAATACTTGGTGTAAGGTGGTTCTGGAGCTGAAAGTCCTGAATAATAATAGTCTTATCTATACATATAATAAAATGGTAGGAAAGTCAAAACTGTACATTTAATATTTTTAAAAAAGAATACTTGGGATGTGATCTACAATCGATACCGAAGCCAAAAATATAGTTTTTAGAATTTCTGTCTGTTTGTCTGTTTGTCTGTATGTATGTCCGGGATAAACTCAAAAAGTACTGCATGGATTTACTTCAAATTTGGCACGAATATTACTTAGGAGTCGGGTCTACATATAGGCTACATATTATCACGCTATCACCTACGGGGAACGAGCAGTGAACCTTTATTTCTTCAACGCATTCTGTAAGAACGTGTAATCTAACGACGCATATTTAAATGTTGTTATTATGTTAACCATGCTATAAGCTAGCTTCACACTATAAAAAACACGTAATAAAAGTAACTTAGGCCGATAAACATAATTAAATGAATGTAAGTAGTACCAAGAAATTTTTAAAGCAGCGCCATCTATGAGATTTCGAAAACATCAAGTCGAATTACATGTGTAAGCCTTTTTGGGTATAAATAATTTAAATTTGATCATGTTGGCGAGCTTAATAGTTGTTTTTAAAAGTCATAGATGGAGTTGTGTATGTTCTTAGACGTCCACCTGGAGAACAGCCAGCGCATATATTTTGATCCCGACAACGTTGCTGAGCGCTTGGAAAATCCGCGCCAAAAAACTGTCTTGGCATTTTTCAGGCTCTGTGAAATCGACCAGTTTGCGAGGTTCCTTACGTATGACGAAGTGCCTTCATATTACACATACGACAAGCAAAGGGGTGTAATAGTAATAGTCCTCCTGACCGTTTTCGGCCACGGCGGCCAATCTTAGCAGAGATTAGCCAACTGCTCGGGAGATATTATAGTGCACAAGTGTGTGCGCAGGCACAGGTGCACTCTCTGTTCCTTTCCTCTCATAGTCCGATGGGACGGCAATCCGACACGACCGGAGAGAGATCAGGCGCAGGACCAACGGCTTAACGTGCTTTCCGAGGCACGGGGGTACTATACCGCCAACTTCCAAACTCCGGCCTACTACTGGGAAATTTCTAATGAAAAACCCAATAGCACTTTTTGTCCGACCCGGGAATCGAACCCAGGACCTCACGCACAGCAGTCGCGCTTACGACCACTAGACCAACGAGACAGTTCAAAAAAAAAAAAGGGGTGCATTTAACCGACATCGACGAAGACGTGCTGTGGAAGGTTTTCCGGGAATTTTCAAGGATACCGCATTGGGTAGAGTTTATACCGTGCACCTGAATAATGGTGAATGCTATTTTCTGCGGTTGTTACTTCACACGGTCCGAGGCCCAACGTCTTTCGCCTTTCTGAGGACATTTGATGGCGTGGAGTTTCCCACTTACCGCGCAGCCTCGAAGTTACCTTCTCGACGGTGACCAAAACTGGGATGACACCTTCGCGGAGGCGAGCGTCAGTAACAGTCCCAGCCGCATGCGTCATCTGTTTGTCGTCATCTTGGTGTTTTGTGGAGTCGCAAACCCGGTAGCATTGTGGGAGAAGTATCGCCATCATCTGTCTGAAGATATTCTCCGAGCTTTTGAGGTGTGCTACTAGAGACGAAGTCGAAGTAACTGATGAACGCGTGCTGAACATCTGTCGTAGTTCACTTCAACACGTGGTCATTTCTATCGGCGGCAATCCACTGGTCGAATATGGGTTACCAGCTCCCCAATCATCACCGCATCAAGACAGCGGAAATCAGAAGTAAAACGCTGAGGCATTTTACGATCCGGGTGTAATGACTACCATACGAAATGACCATGTCGCTTTGTTCTCTTCAGAGCGAAAACAAATTTATGACACCGTCCTTGAAAGCGTTGGGCAAACCAGGGTAAAATGTTTTTCTTGGATGCTCCTGGTGGAACAGAAAAAAACATTTGTTACAACTGGCATACTTGCAGAGGTCAGGAGACAAGGCAAAATTGCCATTGCTGTAGTGTCGTCGGGAGTCGCTGCCACACTGCTTCCGGGTGGCAAGACAGCACATGCCATGTTTAAAATTTCTGCGATTTCCGACAAACGCTTCCCGTGGTGACGCGAGGATTGAGGGCTGACGAGGTGAATGCTTCATTGAAACGATCTTCGTTGTGATCACGAGATCGCACTCTGCGCTTGACCATTAATATGAGAGCTCGGCTCGGCGGCAATGCACGTGCTCAAGAATTCTTCGATGTCTTTCTAAGTCTTGGCGAAGGCACTCTACCAGAGAAGAGAGGTGGACAGGTGGTGCTTCCAGAATCTCTCATTATAGTTGTATCCATCTAAGAAGAACCCATTCGCTGTGTGTACGGGGACATCAGTCGTATACCGCACCAACAGAATTGTTGGGTGTGTGAGCGGGCTATTTTGACGCCCAAAAATGATCAGGCTGCAGCAATTAACGAATGCATTCTCTCGGAAATTGAGCGGAATGAAGTGGTCTACACCTCTATATATAGACATTGTGGTCGAGCAAGATGACACCACACATTATCCCGTGGAATTTCTGAACTCCCTGTCAGCAAGTGGACTTCCAGCGCATACCATCAAGCTGAAGGTCGGTGTCCCGATTATGCTTCTTCGGAACCTATCTGCAAACCGACCTCTAGATGAACTGCTTCTCACACGGGCATTGTACTTCGCTTGCTCCTGCGTCACCAGTCCTGACTCTCTATACATTTTGACTGCGGAGAGCCAAACCACTACTATGGTTTATCGAGAAGTCCTCTAAGTATGTATTTTTACCCCATTCTGTATTCCTAATTCATTTTTTTCTCCATCTGCTTCAGTCACAACTTATGACTAAAGCAGGCTGAAAATCAGCACTTTTTGAAGGTCAATTTTACAAAAGACAGTCTCCCTCTGTTACTGCACTTTCTGTAGATATGAAATGTAAAGAAGAAACGGGTAAATGGAAAGGTATTTTTGGTGCTTTAAAGCGTTCACGCAGACGACGTCGCGGGCAGCAGCTAGTAGGCAATACAGGTTGACAATAAAAACATTGCTTTAGTCAAAGGTATTAGATTGATGTGATTGTATTAGATAAACAGGTGTGTGGTTTGGTATAAAATTAAAAACAAACATCCTATCTGTCATTTTGATTTTTACAATTCAATATCACGGGTATAAGTTTTATCAGATATCGGAATGTGGGAAATCCCTATTTCATAACATAATTCAATTTTCTACTAAGTAGGTACACGAAAACAAGAAAAAAGGGGTTAAAAATCATGCGTGTTTTAATTATCTTATTCAAAATTGTGTTACGCACATACGATATACAGTTAATTTATTATCACAATGACATGACAACGGCCCACTGCCCAAATTAGATTTTAGGTTACCTTGTTAGGTAACCTAAAATGCTGGAATGAGAATACCTAGTAGGTCTACAATGATTCACTATCCAGTACAATAGTGTTTGTACAAGTTTAAAAGAAAAAAGAAAATTTTAATGCATTTTAATGCGAGTGCGACCTCATTCGATGTGGAGCTGTAATTCAATTTTCAGTGACCGTTAGTACGGAAAAGGAAATACGTTTAGGTATTTCTCTTGGCGTGATGAAGAGAACAGTTTTCTTTCTTTAAAGAGACGTTGTTTTTATTTGATAAAAATAAAGAGCAATGCGGGGTTATATCAGGAAAGATTATTTCAGTGAGTAATTCCCGTAGAAGACACATCTCGGTCAGGATTCCACATTTCTCCCAAAAGTCCCAAAGAACACAGTTCTTTCAGTCTTTTCAGTTTCCTTCTCTTCAAAACAACATTAGAACACCCATACGAAAAAAAACGTAAAAAATATTCCCATTATACGCTAGAACCAACGGAGACATCTATCAACGAGCACTGGGGCCCGGCCGTGTGGTGGATTTATGGCCCACTTCCTCTGATAGAGAGAACTAAGGCATGTGTCCCAGCAGTGGGAATATTATAGGCTTCTTAAGCTTTTTGTATACCCTAGCAGTAGCTACATAGAATACATGCAATGATGCAAATGAAAGACGTTTCCGTTAAAACTTCACAATCTTTTATTTGTCCAGTCGTACGCACAACATACCAAACGTTATCATTTCTTATCGGTCAAACGGCACAGGCACTTTCATTTAATTTGATAAGGGGCGTCTTTTTATTATCATTGTTTTTAGGATCTCAATCTGCGATCAAATACAAAAATGTCATTCAACTCGATTGTTAAAATTAGCAACTTTTATTTGTTTGTGGCGAAAATTAACGTGTTTTTTTGGCAGTGTTGGGATGTTGATTTCCTCAAGCTGATTTTTGAACGTGGATAAAATAATGCCGTGTTGACTTAAGGTGGATGTTCACGGTAGCCCGCGAAATTCAAATTTTCTTACGTTATTAGCGATTTGCAGGCACTGGCCTGGCTAAGTTGTATGTTAGTGAAAATATGATTCGCGGCTGTAAGACGTATGCAGTTACAGAATTATAATCATCAAAATCATCATTACAACCCTCCAAGTTCATGTAACTGTCAAGAATGAGTATTTCATCAAAAGGTCATTCACGTAAGAAAATTTGAATTTCGCGGGCTACCCTGGATCATCAACCTTAAGGCGAATTTCTTAAGGAAACTCATTTCCATGGAATTTTGAAACTGGCAGCTCTTTAGACCTGTGCTGATTGCGTTCACCTATTTTAATTTTCCGCTTTCTAATCGGTCAGGTTTTATGCACTTTTCCTTATCAGGTTAAAAAGACAACACGATAAGCACATTTTTGATAGATCGAGATTTGCTGAGTACGTCATACAATTAGAATTCAAAAACTTGTCTTTTAACTGGAAGTTTGGGGGGAGATCTTATTGTGTTTTAATTGCCAGTTAGTTAACTCTATCAAGGTTCTAATTGTGTATGAATACTTTTATAATTATAACCTGCGTCCATCAACTGCCTAGTAATCTCGTAATTAGAACTTATTCATAAGACCTTCAGCCTGTGCGGACTTGACGTAGGCTCATCAAAATAATGATCACCACGACTCAACAAAAAATTATCTTCGGAGCTAGATTAGAAATTAATACTGCGCAAAACAAACTTGAATATTTCTACTAAATAGCACTGAAATTTTTAAGATGCAACATTAATTCAGACGCCATTTTGATATAATCCCGCGCTTTCAAAGTTTCAAGAAAATTTTAAATTCAGAACCTATTTAACCTAATGCACCAAGTTTATGTTGCAGCATTTTTTGCATAGCTGCATACTCGATTACCGGTTGCACTAGGTGACACGAAGGTCAAACGGCACTCGCTGCGCGTAACACCAAAAATGATAGTCAGGTCACGGACTCACGGCTAAAGGAACCGGTCATGCGCTCATTAGCAACCGGACATTCTCAATACACGAAGAAAATTATAGGATGTTGCTATGTTGGACTAAAGGCAGGAGCAAACAGGTCTGTAATGTCCACTAAAATTAGGTGGCTACCTACATAAAAAGGTATAATTAGGTGACACAGGACAATGATAGATATTATGCTGAAGTATTGCCAAATTCGCAAGTCCGCAGGCTCTATTCCAGCGTCCGATCCGGTCGGTTGGACCGCACCTGAAAAGTAACTATACTCTGATCTAAATAAAAAAGCCAAACAAAGTTTTGACTACCAAATCGAATTCGATCTCTGAATTTCGCAATTTCGCTCTGAATAACATTGTTTGACCGCTTCAAAAGTTTGCTATCCAGTTTAACTCTAAACCTAAAACAAGTTTTAGGGAATGTGGCCAATGTGGGATAAAACTTCAGAACGTACGAAAAAAAAATATTCCAAGTTTTCCCAAGGTTCATAATCATATGTTAGAAACCAGCCCTACTAACTAAACAAATACAGAAGCAAAAGTAAATAAGCCCAATGATGTAACATTCACTGATTACGATAGACCACAAGTAGTGATACGGGTTAGTTTATCGCTCACGTATGTACTATGTAGGCATAGAGTAGTACTAGTGACCTACTTCCCTTGTTCTTAACGCTCGCGAGAATGATAAGCGACTGAGTCCGTTTCTATTATTCTTTTGAGAGAAAATAGCTGTAGTTAATGAAGAAAATGCTCTTACTGGCCTTTGTGAAGGATTTACTAGACAATGTGATTCTTCGAATTCTTTAGATTTCATTTTAGTTCTACATTCAATATCGTTGGTTCCTTCGTTCGTTGATTAGAGCTGAAGAGCTCAACAGATATACTCTTATAATGTGCTGGTTAACTAGGTAAACCCCAGAAATTAATAGGCAGAAACTCTCAATTTTAACTTCGAAACTGATCTTGAACCAAAAATATTCCGTGAAACAGGATTATAGAGTGGGCAAGCGATTACCTTGGTCGATTAATTTATACTCAGGCTTGTATTATCTCTATCATCATTTCTCAGCCTTTTTTTGGGTATAGGCCTCCCCTTTTTTCTGCCGTTCTCTTCTGATCTGTGCGTCCCTCTTTCATACGTTTCCCGCGCTCCTGATATCGCCGACCCAACGCGCTTTTGGACGGCCCTATGGCGGTATTATCTCTATAATCTTTTAAAACAATTTTAATGCAGGCTAACGATTAAATCCTTATAAAAATATTGTGATTACGGAGTCATCAATCGATGCTTGCTTGACAATCTTTAAATGACCCACTTCAGCCACTTTTTGACAGTCAAGGTGGACATTGAACTGTGGATTACCTTGGCCTTTGTTTACGAAATCCTTAAGATATCAACTTGGGTTACAACTTACAACCAAGGTAATCTTATTTCAAGTTCTGCTCATCAGAAAAAGAAAACAAGCGTGCAACATAATTATGAATAAACATGTCGTTCTGACAGCCATTATAATACTACTCGCCACAAATAAGTTATGTATTTACGTCACTGAAAAGAAATAAATATGTATCTACTTACAAAGCGGAATACCTGATCAAAATGGCGTTAACATGCAAACTAATATAAGGTGTCCGATACGCTCGTTTCGTTTTCGTCGATGTTTCAATTCAACTGACAGACTAACTTCAGTTGAATCGCGTTTAAAAATACTATTTTAGAACGTGCATACTCATTCTCATCTAAGTCTTAAATCTTAAGTGAAGTTGTTCAGGTCCCGGTCAAGGTCCCCCTATTCCTATTCTTATCTTGAATGCATAGAACAATCCTAAATATAGGTGGTGCTCGAACCAATCCCATGTCGACACCTCACTGCGTTTTACGAGAAGCTATACTGGCTGATTAGTTTATTAGCACGCTGACCTCGTCCTCTTGCCTTTGTCCCAATTTATTTGGGTTAGCGCAGTTTCATAAAATCTTTGTTGCACTCGAAAATTTTAAAATCCCATCAAAATATTTTATTTTGCGTAGGCCTACATGGGCACGTCTATCGTTTGACGTCGACAAAAGGTGCACGGTTCGGGTTGGTCGTTTCCTAACGAGAAGAACCGGCAACAAATTCCGTGGTTACTCTATTAAAATGGTTCATTCTGAATCTGAAATAAACTTCTGTATTCAGTCCGAAATAAAGAGCACGCAGTGACCGCTTATGAGATTGCTTAAAATTACCAAACCGTGCGATTTACCAAATGACGTAGCCATCGTCACGAGGTTATTACCTGCCTTATTTTTTACATAGAAATACTCATTGTGAGTTTTTTCAAAAGCCTTGAACATTTTGAGATAATCATTATAATGCGAAACTGCTTCCGCGTCACTAAGAAAAGACTAATGACTCGATTTCGAGTTCCATTGAAAGATATTGTGTTTCTTTCAGTTTTTTTTCGTACAAAAATGGTGCAATGAATATTAATGTGGGTTTAACGAGCTATTGTCTCATAGCGCAGTGTCATTTTGTGCTGAGACGTACCTATCCTATTCGATCAGGTGTAACGAACTATAATAATGATATTGAGTCAACGTAGACCACTAAGCACTTTGTCATATTAATCAAACACGTCACTGTTGCAAGTGACTTCAAACAGTGCACATACCGTGGTAGTGAGGTTATCGAAATAATTTATTCAGTGTCCATCAAATAAAGACCCAAATAAAGTCTGCAAAACATGTGTGTAATAATAATGATCTACATTTTCCTGTTATGTTTTTAACGCTGCAGGCAACAATTTTATCTGCCGGAATTTTTAATATAACATTATAATTCCAGAATATGGAAAGAAATGAGCCTAAACGACAGTCTAAAAGAAGTGGAACGCGCAAAACTAGCAGTATGGGACTACCCAGTCAGCGACAAGTACTCCAAAATGTGGCAAGCAATGGAAGAGGCAGTTCTGCCCAACACGATTGAAGAAGCGATACAAAGAGTGCGGGATTCCAAGAGTTCCAGCGAAGGTTTCGCCTGGTTGGGAGACGCGACTGATGTGAAGTACCATGTAATGACCAGCTGTGATCTTCAGTCAGTTGGAGACGAGTTCTCGAGGAAACCGTATGCGATAGCCGTTCAACAAGGTTCGCCCTTGAAAGACCAGTTTAATAATGCGTGAGTATTCTGTGTTTCTGTAGTACCTACCTATTTCTGGATCCTTTTACTCGTGTGTAGAAAGGATGTAGAATTAATCATGAACCTATATTAAGCTTTAAATAAGTAAGTAGGTACGTAGATAAAAACCTGAAAACACTGACTGTTTTCAACAAAGTAAGGTGTAGTTTAAGTATTAAAAATATGTGCATGTGCAAATAAGGAAAATTACAGTCCCATTAATATGGTGTACCTACGTTTAATTCCACTGTAGGTAACGCTTTATTAGTTAATCTATAAATTACCATTAAATGTCCAGTACTTAATTGCACAAATTTTATCGTACCTACACGTTTCTTAGTGTTGTCCGTTGAACCATATTTCGACTAAATACACAGACTTCAGTTTCTTTACAGAACGTATCTGAGTTCAGTTTACATATCCTAGACACAAGTTTAAATTGTCGGTCATTGAACTTTATTTCACGACTTCCCGCCATTTTTTCGTCCATAGACAATATTTATGTGAACTCGCGGCTTCCTTACGATCGTAGGCAGAAGCGTGACTGAAATAATGTTCATAAAAATTCTTTCTGATGAAATTATGCGTAGAATTGAGAAATTTTCCGTAATTCTGTGTACGCAATGATATTTTTTACGCGGGAACTAAAATGCGATAGCGACGCTTCGTGTAATTCATAAAAATAATTAGAAACAAAAGGTAGGTACGTGGGAAGATTTCGAAAAATAATAATTAGACATTGATTACAGGGTTTTGCCCTAATAAAAGCTGTTAATAAATAAATACAAGGTTCTGATGAGGGTCGCCCCGGTTTTGAGCAGACCTACTTTACAAATTGGGTCATTGCTGACACAAGTGAATAAAAGAGAATTGATCTGATAAGGATAAAAAGGAGTGCAAGCCATGCTTCCTTCCTTTTTTAAATTAATGAAATTAAGTACATAAAAGTATTGATTTTCCTCAATTTTTCCCACTTTTTAGTTGTAAGTCCTGATGACTCCTTATAATGTGTAGTACTTTCATGTATTGAGCTCTACCCTCTACGTCATAAAGGAACTGGCTGCAAGAATCTCATATCATCTTTGAACGATTCCTCAGATTGATTTCATCACATTAATGATGAAGAATTCATCGCTGCCTCTAGCATGGGGCAAAGTGTAGCTGGGTTTTTTCGTCAGGTATTTCTCTGGTCAGTGGTAGCCCCGGTAGCTTTAGGCTTGCCCCCTAATACTTGTTTGTACACCTCTGCCTAACCCTTCGGGGATTACAACGGGTGATGTTATGAATTCATCGAAAAAAAAAGTAGATTTCGCTGCTAGATTAGAACTAAGCTGATATAAATACTATAAGCGGGTAACGTCCTATGCAAATGGTAGCTAAAGGTGACCGTTTTGACATTTTCCGATTCCCCGTATAAATTGTTTATACCTAATACCAATACCTAATGCAGCTTGCCTAAGGCGTATTTCTATTTGCGAATTTAAGTATCGGTCAATACTGTTTTCATTCTTGAAACTCTTTAATATCTTCGTATTATCGTACAATTTAAGTCAACACTTTAGTCCTAATCTCGGAGTTCATTTTCTTTACAATTTCAATTGACTGTAAAAAAGTTGTTACAGATTGGCTTAAAACCAAAACTTACGATGATGTTGAGACTATTGTATCTACATTGCAATAGCCAAATTGGTTACATTTATATTGTTGTGCGCATGGTTAGTGAAAGAAGACTTATTCTTTCTTTCGATCCCAAGACATTGTCGCAGGGCTAATCCGATTAAATCCGATTAAAGTAGTAGTATTAGTAAATTTAATTTGGTTCACTTGAAGTTTACTTAGCGATCATTATTAAGATTCACACACCACACCAACTCACTACTCACACTCAAACCCATACTCACTCACCACACACACACTCACCACACACTCACTCGGGACACACTTATCACACATACACGCGCGTTTTGGCTTTTTCTGGCTATTTTTATTTTATTTTCTCTACATAACGCTCATTAATTTGCAGAGCCATTTGTATTAATTTTAAATTACCCTTTCTTTTATTTTATTTTTATTTTTTGTCTTCTTTAGTTTTAGTCTTGCATGTTTACATTGTCTACATATTTTCAATTGCATAAAAATTATAAGTGGAAGTGCGGAGTCTCCTAATACAAGCAATTCCTTGCTTAAAAGGTGATCTCCAATTATTTGTATTGAAATGCCAATTTTGTAATTGAAATAAATATTTTTAATTTAATTTTTTTTAAATTCCAGTTCAACTTCTTACATGACAATATCCATAGTTATTAGGTATATAGGTACCTATATGTTTATTGTTTAAGTACATTGTCTCTTGTTTAAGTGTATGTTGTTGTAGTAGCTGTAAGTTTCCCAAAAAGAATAAAATAAATAAAATAAAATAGCCATAACCTAACTTGAACGTATACAATTATCATGCCACTGGGATACATGATTATCGTGTCCTGTCTGCCCGGTTGCTTGCACTTTGCACATGACAGGAGCAGATGGACTTTACTGAAAGTGCCAAATTCGTCGCCAAATTTTGGGCTGACTCAATTTAAATAGTCATCGACACGCTAAGAGGAAGAAGTTCTTTTTTTTTTCCTAGCCTGTTCCGTATCCCACTGTGCAAACCGCTCAGCAGTGAGAAAGATTCTAATGAAAGTAAGTCAACATGAACTGATAGCTTATGTTGAAGCTCTGAAAACAGAACAGTAATTTTTAATATTTTTCATTACTCATACTCTGAAAGTAGGTCATAACATGCCTGGGGAGCGGGTTGAAAGTACTACTTTACAGCCCTAGGGAGAATCGCTTTCAACTGACAACTGTCAAATTATTAAAAAAAAACTAGGTCTTTTTTCACATTTTTATTGAACCATGTTCCAACTTTTAATACAGAGATACTTAATTACAGTGCGATTTAAAATTAAAATAACATAAAGTTAACTTAAGAATATAATTATATTATGTCTTTAATATAATTTAGATTTAACTATTTCTCTAAAATAGATTTCGACAAAATCTTTGCCATTTTTTTAAATTATGAACATGAGAAATACTGGCGGGACGACCAGAGGAAAAAAAAAAAAACAAAATAAGCAGGATAGCGAGAATCCGATCAACACTCATTTTTTCTTTAGCTAATAATTTATGTTCTTATTTTTACTCTCCTCGTATTCGTAATGAAAAGCACAGCGTTTACCTCGGGTAAATTACTTATTTAGTCCCTCAACTCAAACTATTAGCGCCCTCACTACGTTACGGGCGCCAAACAACGTAATCTGTGGCCAAACCCCGTCTCGGGACTAAATAAGTAACTTTCACTCCTTGGATAACAATGTACTATTTTAGTTCTGCATAGGTATGTATTTGTTAAACATAATTTGTCGTCATGACTATTTTCAAGAAGCCATTTTCTCCGTTTATTCCTTCGGTTTATTCAAAGAAAATTATTACTTTGATGTGTCATACTTTGACATGTTTATTTACCAACATAGCATGCCTTTCGATATTAAAGTAAGATATAATTCTGTTTACTTGAATTTGTTTAGATCGATCGCCGTTCTATTGACCAAAGAAAAGTAAGGTAACATTAAAAATGTATGGGATGAAAGTTCTTTCAAGTTCCAATCGATAAAAGGGGTTTTATGATATCGATATACATATTTGATATAGATGTATCAATAGATAGGTACAGTAGCGATCCCCTTTTCGATCGCCTTGCATTTTGTTGTTTTTTTCTCATCTACTGAAGCGGCAACATACATCTGTTGTTAAATGGATCTGCCTAGCCTTTCCCAACTATTTTGGGGTGGGTTTCCAGTCTAACTGAATTCACCTGAATACTGGTAATTTATCTGACCTCTACAATCCAGTCAGTAGGTTCTCGGTATTTCGGTAATACAATATTCTTTGGTAAGAGTGGTTGTAAGACCTTCGGGCCACTGATTACCAGTAACTTATATTGTCATCTATATAAATAAAAAGAGAAGTCCTGACTGACTGACTGATTCATCAACGCCCAGCCCAAACTCTTGGACCTAGAAAGCTGAAATTTTGCACAGAGGTTCCCTTTAAGTGTAGACAAGGAATAAGGAAGGATTTTTCGAAATTCAACCCCTAAGGGATTTAAATAGGGGATGAAAGTTTGTATGGAAAATCGTCATTTTCACGCGGGCGAAGCCGCTGGCAAAAGCTAGTAGATCTATAAATACCTACCGGGACTAAAGCACACTAAAGGCTTAACGTGCTTTCCAAAGAATTAAGGAAACTCGGCATTTGTAATGGGTGGTCCATCCCATCCACGGACCAAATTGAAATCCACTATTGAGAAGTAATCAGCGATATTGCGGCAACGAAAAGTAACATTTTACTATTTATAGAAAAGAAACAAAATTAATGCACAGATCATACATGTCAGGGGAAACAAGTGAAACGGTAGGAAACTACGAACGCATTTAAAGCATTAGGTACCGACTCTTGGCCTTAAAATTATAAATGTCTAGTTCATTTGCTATAATAATTTATTCCGGTTTAACTGAAAGCAATATATTACAGAAGGATCATATTACAAGGAGAAGGCAACATCTAGTCATTCATAATTCTAGTATTATGCACTTATATCCAATCTAGTCGTCTAAGGTCATAAAACGCCCACGCAACTGCGAAATATAAAATATGTACCATTGCGTAGTTTTCGTTGTATTTTTAAATGTAAAAGTCAGACCAATAAGTGTAATGAATGGATAATGATATGGGAAAATACCAAACGGCCTGTAGATTTAAATCGACAGGTTACAGATGGCAAGCGACAATCCAACAATTTCACAAGTTAATAGCAGCACCTGCCGAAAAAGTGTCAGTTTTGTGTTTATTTGACAACGTTTAATATTCACAATGTCTGGCGTTCCTATTCTGCCACTAGGTACCTATAGTAAATTATAATCCCATCTATGAGATAAAATTGAATTAAATGCTGAAGAAACTACTAGCTAGAGAACTGCTGCTCACACATAATTTAATATTGATATGCTCATCCTATACGTAAGGTAATTAATTAATTATACTATCACTCTAGTTAAATAAACTACTAATTCACATTCCAGAATTCTGCAACTCCTAAACAAGCGAAAACTGGAGAAGCTCAAAGAAATCTGGTGGAACAACAACCCAGAGTCGATGAAATGCGAGAAGCAGGATGACCAGTCTGACGGGATCTCAATCCAGAACATCGGAGGAGTGTTCATCGTCATATTCATGGGCATCGGACTGGCTTGTGTGACCCTGGGCGTGGAGTACTGGTGGTATAAGTGGAGGAAGAGGCCCGTGGTGGGCGATGTTGTTCATGTTACTCAGGTATGTTTGGGGTCGGCTTCCAAGTTGACTTAATTGGGAAATATGCTGTTGTCCAAGTGGAAATTAGGCTTTTCCTACTCCTCCGCTATTCTCATCTGATTCATTTCGTTGCGGGATCCAAGACAGTTAAATTGTTTCTCTGGGACTTCGTCGAGCGTTGTTGTCTCGGCGTTTTTCTGGTGGTCGCCTCTGTTTCTCAGTCATTTCGGAAAAGTGTTAGCTGCGGCGGGCTTGTCCCAATAAAACAAATAGAGGCTAACCAAATACCTACAGCAGAATACCTAAAGCGACTGTGCCTGATCTGACTTTCTCAACCATTCAGTTACTGAATAAATCAGTTCATAATGCAGCAATAGTTCACAACCTGCAGTCAAGATGGTGGTAGATAGGGTAAATAGCTGCAATGGTTATCATTAAAAGAGCCTATACGAATGGCGGTGGCCATGTTTGAGTACTCTTACAAATTCGTATTCTTATTCTTATCCAAATTCCAATTCAGGTCGTGATGAATAAGATACCAATTTTACAAGACCTTTTCAAAACTTATGAGCTTACACGCAATCTAGCGTAAGCTGTTTGTGCTTATTATCAGACACATGAACATCGACATTTAGGTTTTTAGATAGGTAGGTAGTGGTTATAAATATAATTTAATGAAAAGTGCGTAACATTTCAATATTATTTTCAGGTGGAACCAGCGAAATCGTCAAGACAGAACGTTGACAAACTAGGCGATGGTTTCAACTTCCGCGGAAGAAACTTAGGTCTTAGCTTTAAACCTAAGTTTTAAAAAGAAGTTCCTTTTGCTCTAGGTATTTTCCATGTGCTCATTGATCTCATTTTTTGTTAGGAATATTTGAATAGTTCTGCCCCAATGTATGCAAGTGTGTCTGCAATAAACACGTGGCACTTTTTTAAGAAGTTTTTTTTTTAACTAAAGCAAACCTTTTCACCTAATACCTACATAAGAATTGGAGAAATATCGAGTCTTACTTCTCAAGTCCTCATTTAGATATTGTATGAAATATTAACGACAGCCATTTTCATTCTGATTCTGCATGACGAATCATACTTTGAAACTTCTAGAGAATCCCAAGGTAAACTGTTGTTTCCGGAAAAAATCAATAGATGGCGTTACCAGTAGCGTTTGAATCGTTGAAATGGAAAACTGCACAAATAGAGGAGAGATGGAGACTGTATGTAGGCTAGAATATTAAAGATATTAGCGGATAATAAACAAAACAAAAAAGAAGATAATATTTCAAAGAAGTTTATTACTTAATAACTTAACTCTCTACGTTACAAAAGTACGATCAACATAACTCTAATACAATGTACAATGGACTGTGGGAGTGTGAACCAATTGTCTGGTATTTGTATAATCGTTCATTAATACTTAAATGAGCTGTTAGTCAATGACGCACGCACGACGTGGGTGAGATTAAGATCGTGACGTTTTTACTTTTTAGAATAGTTAGCGACATCTGTTGACGTTTACAGACATTAAATTATTATTTTGATGCTCGCAATTTCAGTTTTAGTTTACTCCAGGATTTTTTATACGAAAATGAAGGCATTTGTATATTGGCATTTGCTCCCCGTTTAGACAATTTACTAAAGTAATTTTGAAGACATTAAATAGTTGATGAAACTAGCGATTCTACGTTATTTGCTCGGCAGGTACTTTTATATAAGGCGACGGTTATCGTCCAAGCAATTTTAACTTTCCTATCGACATATTAAAATATACTTACATAGTTTCATAAATCAATTCATCGATTGCGTAAACGAGCTTGACAAGAGTACATTTGTCTCGACAACAATTGGTTCACACACTCGTCCCTCCCCTAATTCTGCTAGTTGAGTATTATGACGGCAAAAATCTAACATAACTTTGATAAACTCAACTACAGTATTATATTGTCATATATAGGCAAGAAATCGTCATAGTTTACTTTCCTCAAACCACGATCTGCCATACTTTGATTAATATCATCTTCCACTTCGATCACTCTCTTCATCACTTGTATTTGTGACCTTGTTAACATTAGTATCTAACAAGCCATCTCGCCTTTTTTCTTAATTTATATTTACATTAGAAAAATAGCCATTTAAATATAAATATTAAATTATTGAATTTGGTAATGTTTATAGCTCGATAGTCTTGCCATGTTTGTTCAGGTTTTTCATGTTCTTGTTGCATAATTCTAGTTCTAATCTGAGGCCGTCGACTTCTGCCTCTAAAGTGCGAGATCTCTTGAACATTTGGACGTAGTTCAGTTGTAACTGTTTCTGGTATCGGAGTACTTTGTCCTTTTCTTCGGACCATTTTCTCCTTTCGCTGTTGAACTGGGTTTCCTTAGCTTCGAGCTCGCACTTCAGTCTGTCGACAATGGCGGTGGCGGCGCAAGGTTCGTTGCAAGAATCGGGGAGTTCTCCATTCAGTCTTTGAACTTCGGCGTCTTCTAGCGCACTATCGCTGGAGTTCCAATGGTACTCGTTTGTCTTACAGACGTCGTAGATGCCTCGCATGGTCCTCCCGCACTCGATGCCTTCGTACCCGCTGAGGGAGATATCTGACAGTTCTTGTCGTAACTCCTTCAGTTCAGTTTTTAGTCTTTCGATTTCATTCTTGCTGGACTCCTTGGTCTTGGTGAGGTCTGCGACGCTTTCCATGAGGTCGTTGGAGAGCCTGTCCACTTCTGATTGCAGTCGGTTGATGGATTTCTCCTTTTCTTCCGTTTCTGCTCGGAGCCTCATGATTTCTTTCTCTTTCTTGTCGAGGACTTCCCGCAGTTGGCGGCAGTCAGCCTTCAGTGTCAAGTACTCGTGTCCCTTTGCTGTTTGTTCATTCTGGAATCAAAGACAAGAACATGATAATAAGGTTTTGTGTGAAACAAAACGATGCTATTATTAAAAAGGCTTTGCAGAAATCGGATGACAATACATACTTAGATACTCAATTTTGTGACCAGTATAATACCATTATTATGAGCATTGTCTTTAATATCTTTTGTCTGTAGTTTTTGATAAAATTGAGTCTATCTCTTGTCAAGTTCTACATATGGATATTTAGATGGAAAATAAACTACTACTAAGGTCCATACTACTGTGTCCAAAGTGTTCTGAGGTAAATCACACCTTGGCATGCATTACCTAACTCAATTTTTTAAAAGCTCTCAACCAACCTGAGCATCTTTAAGCTGCGTCTTCAACAAGGCGATCTCCCCAGCCCTCTGACACAGACTCCACTCGGTGTCCTCGAGCCGCTGTCGCAGCAGCGCGCGGTCACGACGCACTCGCGCCAACTCTGCGTCACGTTCATCCCGAGAGCGTCCGAAACTCTGCATCATCAGACCTCGCGCGGCGCGGACGCGGACCTCGTGACTGCGGACGCGTTCTGTTGTGCTGGAATTTACAAAGAGGTTTGAATTAGAATCGTTGTAAAAGGTATCATTAGACGAGTTTGTACAAAGGCATTTAAAGATCCGCCTTTGTAGGAGTCAGGAGATGAATGATTTTGTTCTTTATTTAGCCGGAAGATGTTGATTGCTGGACAATGGCCTATTCCATGCATGGTCACATCGACCGGTCTTGTGCCTCCCACATAACCAAGATTCACCAGGTCTCTACCTTTAATTCAATTAACAGATCATTATGACGACGTCGAGTTCAGAAAGTATGAATGAGTTTCTCAAAGTCAAAACTTATATCTGTTAAAACTGTGAATCGACTCCTAGTTTTGTCTTACTCTTAAACCTAGCTATAGTATTAGAAAGTATATTCCTTTCTCAGATGTACGGATCTGCACAATTTTATAGCGGTTCACCGTACAACCTCCTAACCCAACCTACTAAAATACTCGAGAGTTGAATATTTATAGACTCAAGATTTTCTGTCAGATGAAGAATGGATATAATGATGGTTAGGCTATTTATTGCCTATTGTTTCCTCTATTAGAAAATTAGCTTTGGCGCCTAGGAAATAGAAAATGTCTGTGATGATATTTGTGCTTCCAACATATAAGTGGCTTGTTAGTTACTACACTTTGGAAAATAACAGCCTTAACATCTGGTTTCTAGAGCGAAACTGATCGACATGTCAAAATTAATCACAAGTCAGAACTCAGATGGTAAGACTGGCTACCAATAATTCATTTACCGGGCATTTAACAAAATTATAGCAAAATGTTTTAGAAACCGGACGTTATTCATTTAGATAACTGTGAAATCTTATTGTCCTAACTCTTCAGATGTTGATGTAATTTGGGATAGACTTCAAACGCCACAGTGCGGTTGATATGTGTGACGACAATCATACGGTGGTTGCCACTGGTTATGGCTGGTTGAGCCTAACTGTGCATAATCTACGTTTGCCCTACAAACAGCCGCAACCTCTACTCTATGGAAACCAGGTTCTTGTGGTTAGATAGTTTAAAATCATGAATGTCAGCTTATAAAACTTCACTTTGTAATCTAAGTTGTCTTTGATGAAACTTGAAGAGAGAGCGCTAGACGAGGAGGTAGCATCATGGAAGACCATTCTGAGCGTGTCGAAAATTGGTAGTTTATTTATTTTCCGAATATCCAGTTAATATCTAGGTCAATCAGTATTACACGGTTAGTTTATATTTAACCATCATCATCATTCAATCCTGATCAAAGTATCGGATCAAATTGATACCAAATTAAATAATAAATAATAATAAATTTATTTACTCAAACAGACAGATTGTAGTAGGTATCATTATTATTTAAATTGATGTTATGACCTCTTCAAGACTTTTCCCTTCTGTTCACAACATCTCTATTTAACAATCAGGTACACTTTAGCTATTTGTATATATAGCCGCCGTATGCTATCATCATCATCATCATTTATTAGCCTACTTTTTTTTCTGGCTCACTTTCCGGGTCTGTGCGTCCTTTATCCAGGTGTTCTCGTTCCGCTTCTTTGACACTATCGTCGATCCAATGAGCTTTGGTATTTTTGGCCTTACTTTGGTCAAAACCTTGTAAGGTATAGGCCCTATAGTGTTACGATAACGAACCCCATAGGTAACGGTGATGCTTACCTATAATCATGATGATCTCTCTCCAGCTCAGCGACTCCGGAGTCTGCAGGTGAGGGCGCCGGCACAGGTTCCTTGTCAGCGCCGCTCAGGACCGAACTCGACTTTGTGCTGGAAAAGATAAAAGAAAATATTGTAGTAAGGTGTTAGGTTCATATTGATGGGTAAAATATTTAGGAACCTGTTGATGTGAGAGCGTCAGGAATTATAAAATACGGTAGAAGTTGTCTTTGTGTCACGATGAACTAAAACAGGTCAGATCTGTTCAGGATTGTTTCGTAGAATCTAGCGAATACGATTAGACATTGAAAAAGCTTAGTGGTTCATAGGAATGGTCATGTACTACATAATTTCATTTCATGATGAACTGAAATATAATTGATTACAGTGTAGTTCCCAATTCGCTAGTATTTGGCATCGCAGTTTTAGAGAAAATAAAACAAAACTTTTTCTCTATAAATTGGCAACACAGATTTGACACTTCTTTTTCGCGCGTTGAACGGCATCGCAAGTAAAAATGGTTTCTGAAGAAAAACTTATTGGAAAAATGTGGAAATACTGTTTACCGTGTTAGTACGAGTTACCAAACACGAAGATCAACTTTGATACGAGTTATCGACTTTGATGACAAACGGCACGAGCTGCCAATTTGATCTAAACCAGCATGTGCTTATAGTACGAGATACTGTTCAGTGCTATTCTAATGCTGTTGAGAAACCTTACAATATACAGTGTTTACAAACACTACAAGATATCAACTTGGATGTCAGATTTCTATTATATCGGCACGTGATGCCACTTGATCAAAACCAGCATATGCGACAGTACGAGATACTGTGTAGTGCAAGTCAAATGCTATTGAGAAACCTTAAGGGACCAAGTAAGGTATTTTTTCATCATTTTTTGAGAAAAAAATCATTAAAAGGTGTGAAATTTGTCAAACATCAGGCCCTGATGAATAACGTGACACTCATTTTGTTGAAATCCCAGATATTGAATCCTTATCATCACCAAAGTAAAGCTAGTGATCTCTAAAATGGGAATAACTAGAAATAAGTGTATCGCTCACCAGCAAAGACAGGTGGGCACAGCACTTACAATAATAGACAAAATCAGGTCTCTTATAATAAAAATCCTACTAGATAAAATAACTATTTTAAAATCACTTGGTGAAGCAACAAGTTGGTGTGTGAACTCTATCATTAAGAAACTAAAAACAAGGTCTGTAGTGGCTCTGCACAAGCATTTCATAGAAATTACTCATAAAACTATTTTTAAATGGTGGCAATTTATCAAAGAATTGCGGTAAATAAGATGCCTAATACAACAGAGTTCAAATTCTATTAAGAAAACTGCACCAAGCCAGCAATTTCTGCTTAAAACATAAGTAACAAATATATGGGAAACAGAAAGAGTCAACCACAACAGTTGAAAGCATCAACCAACCAAGGAGATGGTATGAGATGGACCACAGACTCGACCACAGCCATCACACCGCAGAACATCCTTGAACCCACAGCGTTCCGAGAGAACCCGGGATGTCTACCACAACAGCAGGAAATAAACAAGGTACATATTTTGTTTGTTGGTTGTAATCAACAAATGACCCCATTATATTGCAGTGGATTAAGGATTTCATGTCCCTTTCATGTCTCAGTCCTAAAAATAATTTACCTGATTGTGAAATTACACATATGCAGGAAGCTTTTGTTCATAATTGTTCACCTTTTACAATTAAGAGCTATAACACCATATTGTCATCCAAAGGGAGAATACATCTCAAAAGATTTTCCTTGTTTCAAAACCTGATGGCAAACAGGTTAATTTTAAATCTAAAACCTTTGAACAAGTATGTAAAAGTCAGCACTGCAGTAAGGTTAATTGCTGATCATTAATAAGTGTGTTGCATAGACATAAGGAAGTCATATTTATGATTTAAAGTTCCTTTGTTTTGAATTCAATGGAACCTTATATGAATTTACAGCATTGCCATATGGACTATTTGTACTGCACCTAGTTTGTTCATCAAATTGTTAATACCTGTGGTTGTTTATGCAAGAAATTTAGGCCACTTATTCATAATCTACATTAATGATATTTTATATATTGACCAAGCATATTACAAGGAGTGTTTACAAAACATGAAAACAACAATTAGTGTGTTAAAGTTCATATGCTATTATTAGGGTTCCGTAGTCAACTAGGAACCCTTATTAATTATGACAAAAGTACCCTAGTACCTTGTTAATGTTGTAAACTGGGATTCATGATTAACTCCAAATCATTGTGCCTACCTACCAACCATACCTTTTGAAAAAAAGAAATACAATGAAGAGTAGGTATGTTAAATTCTAAAATTTAAAATAAGAGAATTTTGCCTTGTTTTTAGGCACATTAGTAGCAGCATGGCCAGCTTTATCATAATATGGCATAGTACATACAAAACAAATGGAAATGGAATACCATTACTGAAATCAAACCATCTTTTTATCAGACAATCAATCAATTATTTTATTAATTATGATGCATCCATGACATTACCTATGGTTTACTTTTTCAATGGTCATCATCATCATCATTTCAGCCGAAAGACGTCCACTGCTGGACATAGGCCTCCCCTAAGCCCCCCTCGCCACATTGACCATGACCAATAATTGACCGTTGACTTTCAATGGAGAAGGAATATAATTATGTTATTCCTCCACCAATGACACCATGCTTATCAGCAAAACTTAGAAGCATAGCAGTGAAGAAAATTTGATTTACAAGTTTATACAGACCTGACAGGTTGGGATACTCATTGCTATGGTGAAAATGTTGGAGGCCTGTGGTCACAATCAGAGCAAATATATCACATAAACCAGGTTAAGGGCAATATTTTCTGGTTTAAAACGCTTTGTAAATTCAAAAAATAATTGTGATATTCTTCTTCAGATTGATAACACTACTGCCATTGCTTGCATTAACAAGATGGGTAGTGTTCAATGTCTAACCTAAATGATGGTAGTAGAAGGATATGGGTTTGGTGTGAAGCTAGGTGTATTAATCTCCAAGCATCTTACATAAAATCTAAATATAACTTGTCAGATGAGGAACCAAGGCATACTAACATTGCCACAGAGTTGGAATTATCATTTATGATTTATTAGCCTTACATAAAATCTAAATATAACTTGTCATATGAGGAATCAAGGCATACTAACATTGCCACAGAGTGGGAATTATCAATTATGATTTACTAGCTACCGGAGTTAATTCAAATTGTAAAGCATATGTGTCATGAACTTGATATAGAGACCCATATGCATTTCAGATAGATGCCTTCTCATTTAAATAGAGCTCCTATTTTTTTTATACACATTCATACCATTGACATTAATTACGAATTGTCTTCAAAAATTAAAAAAAGGGGGGGGGGGGGCAAGGAAATATGAGTAGGTGTAGGTACCCACCGTGGACTTGTCAGATATCCTTTGGTAAAAATGACGATGGTTATAAAACCAATCATATTCTATTCTAATAATAATTTATTACAATCTCCTTTCAGTACCAAACACCCATAAAGCAACCAGCTTACTCCGGCAGCGACCATCTTTTGCAAAATGCATTCACTTAAAGAGTTGGTACTTATTCTGCCAAAATCACAGTGTGATTCAATACCAGATCTAATACAATACCTCACTGAAATACATTATACATAAACCAAAATAATGTTGGCTACAGCTTGTTACATTAGGCTAGATCAATACTTTCGCTTCTCTGTTAAATGAATGAATTGACAGGGATGATCACATCAAGCGTTTTCTCATGGGTCTTTAAAGAATTCAACCCGCTTTATACAAGTATGGGAATACTTGTGATCCTACAATAGTAGTGTAGTAGTAATCACTGTCTAATTGGGGATAATCTGAATTTTAATTTAAAAAATTAAGTAAAAAGCTTGTCACCTTATTAGCTCTTGCTACTGCTCAAAGAGTGCAGACTCTATCAGTTATTAAAAGACAATATGTCCATGTCACAAGACATAATACATTAGGTACATTACTATTCTTATAAAAATATCACTGTCATCAAAAACTGAAACCTGCTTTCCTTTTATAACAGGCATCCAAACAAACAATTAGTAGAAGAATTAAATTATTAATGAAGGGAAGTGGGATTGACTGATATATTATGTACCACACATAACACACTTTATGCAGACACATATTTTGCTAAACAGGCAGGGGTGTCATTAGATGTCATTAGGAAAACTATTGGCTAGCCAGATAGTTCTATTACATTGACAAGGTTTATGATGTATCAGTGAATGTTAATGGTTTATGTCTGTTTGACGGCACGGTTGGCGCAGTGGCTAAGCGGTTGGACTGCTGAGCTGCGTGTCGCGGGTTCGATTCCCGCACGGAACAAATATTTGTATGACCTGCAGATAGTTGTTTCGGGTCTGGGTATTTGTGTATGTGACTTTATATGTTTGTGCACGCACCCACGATACAGGGAAAATCCCTAGTGTGGGGCAAATACCGTCTTAAATACCAACTTGAAGATGTAAATCATATTTACATTCCTTTATTTATCTTTACACAAACTTAATAAGTTAAAATTTAAACATTCAGTTTTAAGTTTTATTCAAACATTCCTTATTATTAATGATTATTTATTTTATTTGTACACTGTCATTAATAGTGTTTTAATTTAGTAATATGGCATTATTAGCTATACATACTTATAGCATTTATTGTTTCATATTGTATCTGATTATGAGACAGGACTGATAGTATTTTATTAGCATGAAATAAAGATGAGATCAGCAGTGGGACAGCACAGTATATTCATTCGTGGTTAATATTTTACAAGCAAGTTACAAAGTACAATAGAATATAAACAACCCGTAACTAAGCTTATTTAAATCAATGACAGCAATGTGTTACATATGATTATTTCTCGCAGGCCAGTATATACATATAAATTTACGACCTCCAATAGCCAATTATCATTGGTTTGTCTTTAATGACGCCCTAGTTATGTAAGCCACATAATGGCTATTTTGTCTTTTTACACATACATACTTATTATATAATACCTTAAGATTGATGATTATGAATCATACCTACCTAAGATATACAAGCATAGGACTACATTACGATATTGGTCTCAAATAAATTTGATTCATGTAACAATAAGATTGATTTGGTAAGTCTTGTATATTTCCAAAAGAGTGGCCCATGTCGACTTAGACTCTAAACAGCTACACTGTAATCAATTATATTTCAGTTCATCATGAAATGAAATTGATTAATCAGACGAACTTACCTTAAGTGAAGTCCGATTACAATTTCATGAAGGATGAACTGAAATATAATTACCCACCCAACCCATCCTTTTTAGGATTAGTCCCTTGTCGAATGGGCTAATAGAGCATTGCTATCTCTAAAGAGTGTCAAATCTGTGTTGCCAATTTATAGAGAAAAAGTTTTGTTTTATTTTCTCTAAAACTGCGATGCCAAATACTAGCGAATTGGGAACTACACTGTAATCAATTATATTTCAGTTCATCCTTCATGAAATTGTAATCGGACTTCACTTAAGGTAAGTTCGTCTGATTAATCAATTATTCTTTCGCAGTTACCAGTGATGAAGTGGTGCTTTATATCCCACACATATTAAACATAACACAATAATAACGAGTCTTTGATTTACGTTTACAGTATTATTATGATTTCTATGAAACTATTCATCATTTCAGCCAAAAGACGTCCACTGCTGGACATAGGCCTCCCCATGGCATTTTTGGGGGGGTTTGCCATAATCGCCACGCTTGGCAGGCGGGTTGGCGATCGCAGTATGGTTGTTACAAAGACACAGAGAACGCTGCTGCCCATTCTCTGGTAAGTCCCTTAGTCGCCTCTTACGACACCCACGGGAAGATATGGGATGGTGCTATTCTTTACGTCCGACACCACACGGAACACATAATATTTATTACCTACATGATTATAGTACTCCATACATTTATGTCAGTGACGACATCAATTACAAATTCAAATCTCAATCATTAAACCCTAGATTTTATAGTCGGCGTCATAATGTAACACATTTAACATGCATTTATCATTTTATGTATGTTATTAGCTCGGACTTGTGTACCGCAAATGGCTTAATAATTCCTCAATTACCACTTTTTGACTGTTAATTGCAAAATGCATTTAGCTTTAAACTGCATGCCTGAGCTTACTCAACGTCTTGACTCTACAATTTATACTTCTAAACACTGAAAACGGGACATTTCATCCTATGTTTACTTTTCGTTTCGTGTTCCTGATTTTCAGTGCGTGTGATAGAGTTAGTCAGATTAAAAACTTGTTTAAATACTTTAACCCGCGTTGAAATTTAGGTCCCACGGGAACGTACTGCCAGTATAAAATGTAACCTAAATATCCTAATACAGGTCATAGTCCACCGTCTTTCTTTCATCACCCAAAATTCCATACTTTCAAAAAATATATAGGTATAAAAATATATATGTACGGGTACCTATACAATCCATAGTTCAGTTTGTTATAGTATAGTAGCACAAGTTATTTTAAGCAAAGCTTCTAAGTTTCGTCGTACTGTTTCTAAGATTCTGCGCAGAGATACAGCAATTGGCATCGAACGGTAAACCCGTAAAGGCGTTTGATATTTTATTACTTTGTTTACAACCTGCTCGATCTGTTGCCGTTGCCTGAATACCTAGTTTCGTTATCTGGTCAATTAGGACCGGATTGTGGTTATGTTCTTCGTAAAAGAGGTGTTAGGTTGTAATTTGTTTATCTGTTGGCGTATAAACATTAAAGTCAATCAATTAACTCGGCCTATCGTCCGCTGGACAGAAGCCTCTCCCAATCTTCGCTACAACACTAGAACATTCAGTCTTTCTTCTCCTGCATCCAGTCTATTCCAGCACCTTTCAGTCCGTCGGCCTAAGTACCTGAGGGACGACCCTCGCTACGTCTGCTGATGAGAGGCCTTCAATTCAGGATTCGCTGATTTACACATTTATTTAGTGTATAATGTTCCCATTGCTAGAACATAGTTCTCTTATCTGAGAATGTGTGGTCCATAACTCCATATCACGCTGGCACAGTGGTCTTTGCTTTTAAACTGCCTCGTTCACGCGTTGAAGCGTGACTGTTGTGCATGAGGACCTGGGTTCGATTACCGGATCGGGTAAACTGTTATTGGGTACTTCCATCAGGAATTTCTCAGTAGTAGCCATGAAGCGATTAGCTATTAGCTGGGCTCACCCCTTCTAGGCGACCTATAATATATCTGGAGATATGTGGGTGTACTTATGTACAATTAGGTACCTACACCTCTGCCCAACCCTTAAGGGATTACAGGTGTGACGTTATGTAAGGCAATAAAGTCAAAGTTTATTTACCTATTGCCTCAATAAAACCTATCAACAACTTTCAAAGTAAATGCCGCTACGTTTTATGTAACAATAATTTTGCTATTGCGATCGTATGAATGAAGTTGTACTAACGAAGATTGATGCATTTTGATTATTACTATTGTTGATTTTTTATGGATATTTGTGTTATGTAAGTCTTTGATTGATATTATGTACCGTAGTCAAATATGGATATGTGTATTCGGACAATAATAGATTGTTACTTTCCTTTTGAACTGTTTTCTCTTTATAGTTTTAGTCGTACGCCGCGCGCCGCCGTGGAGTAAGCAATTTTGTTGGATACCACAGTTGGTTCAACCATAAATAGGAGACCATAGGTAACGGGAAGACGCCTCATAAAGGACGCAACCTGAACCTTAGATCCAGTCTTAACCATCATCTGCCTAGCTTTTTCCCAATTTTTTTGAGGTCAGTTATCGGATGCAGCTTGAATACCAGTATTTTACATGGAGCGACTGCCTATCTGACCTCCACAACCCAATTAGTGCTGGGTAATACGGTACCCCTTGGTAAGACTGGTTCTCAGACTTTCGGGCCACTTACTATCCGTAATGACTGTCAAACATCTTCAAAATAATGACAGCCACGACCAACGGCTTAACATGCTTTCCGAAGCACAGAGGAAACTCGAATCCGAAACAAGGATCCAGTCTAAACCCTTCCTGATAATATTCCTAAAGGGCGCATTACTTTAATAACAGCTAACTTTAACTCAGAACAAGTGCACAAGCGATGTTCATAATATGAAAGGCAGGTCGCGCTCCGTGGCACGTCTTGCATCACTGCTCGAGCGTTACTCTATGGCTGCGCGCAGTCGCGCACCTTATGAATCTATTGTTGCTTGCTTTAATTATGGATGTGACGTGCCAATGTCAGGAGTGATGCGGTTATGATGACCGGTAAATGGTAACGGACTTAAGTGAAAAAGGTGAGGGTTTAAGGTTGATGTTCCAGGGTAGCCCGCGAAATTCAAATTTTCTTACGTTTTTAGCGATTTGCAGGCCAGTGCTAGGTTGTATGTTAGTGAAAATATGATTCGCGGCTGTAAGACGTATGCAGTTACAGAATTATAATCATCAAAATCCTCATTACAACCCTCCAAGTTCATGTAACTGGCAAGAATGCCTTTTGATGAAATACTCATTCTTGACAGTTACATGAACTGTAAGTCGCTAAAAACGTAAGAAAATTTGAATTTCGCGGGCTACCCTGGAACATCCATCTTAATATAGGTCACTAGCGGACGTCCCGCGGTTTCACCCGCGTAGATCCCGTTCCCGTGGGAATACAGGGATAAAAAGTAGCCTATGTTACTCAGGGTGAATCCCAAGGGTGAAAGAATTTTTGAAATCGGCCCAGTACTTTTTGAGCCTATTCATTACAAACATACAAAAATAGGTACAAATCTTTCCTCTTTATAATATTAGTGTAGATTACTAGTATAGGGTATGTGGAACAGGGTGAGAAGTTCCTAAATACTCTATCGAAAAGGGAGGATCCTTCGACAAGACAGGTGTTGTGTCTGGTGGGTTACTGCCCGACAGTTGTTGTCAGGTTTTTCTATATGATCTAAGTCCCGGAGAAAATAGTTCTTCATTGTTTGGTGAGTTCAACATTTATGACATATTTGGCGCCGTACCTACCTATCACTTTTGTTCTGTCGCTGTAGTACTTTTTGTAGCGCCACTACACTAGGTTTTCATATGGTGTTGTAAAAGGTGACAGAGAAAAGGGGGAGGGATAAGATAATCACCATGCCCACACCAGAGGATCACGAAAGCATAGCCCTTTATTAAGATAGAGATAGGGTAATCGGATAAAGGGAGAAATGGTGGCCCTTGCCCTCCACTAAAGATTATATCAAATCAGATACCTAATAAACACATGATAGGTCCAACGTTAAAAATGCAAGCCAGCTCTGTCAAATCTTCTTCCCAAGTCGACTCCATCATAGTTGACCCTAGAATATAAGGCTTGATTACCTACATGAGACTGTTTGATTTAACAGTCATGCGTAGGTGTGCTATTAGCTTAAATCCATTCTGGTATACGAAGGTAATCACAGTCATCAACTTTATGGTAGATTCATTAGTAAATAATTGAAAAATAACGTACCTATAATCTGTATATAAATATTTAACGCAAATGTTTGCTAATGTTAATTGATAAAATATTGATTTATGTTATTGACTGATTCAACGCTGAATGCTGATGACCGTGGCATAAGATACGCGTCGTAGTTTTTATGTTCTAGGTAGGGCAGATTTTTATTACGTGCAATAATGTTTCACACCTGTCTCCTTGTTCATTAATATTTGTGCCGGTCATACTACATATACTAATGCATAGCTGTTTGTATTGTGCGACAAAGTAAACTTGATTTTTTAGAAGGACTACCTAGTTACAGTCGGTGAGAAGATCCCAGAATAAAGCTTACTTTAGAAGCATATTTGGTGACTCTGTGTCAAGATTGGGCAGATATCCTTGATGATGAATACTTATACATGCAGAGTGGAACGGACACCGATGTACAAAAGCTGGCCTCGTGTTCAGTACATCATTCTGAGCCCCATATAGAAAATATCTTCATCATCATCATCATCAGCCTATATTGTTCCCACTGCAGGGACTCAGGCCTCCTCTCTAGGAGAGGGATAGGCTATAATCCACCACGCGGGCCCAGTGCGGATTGGTAGATGTCGCATATTTTCGAATTTTTGGTTCTAAGTAAAATATCTATTCGGGTATAAAAAATAATCAGCTGTTTCCTACAACCTTGACATCAAAATAAGCAGCAGAGATATTTTTTTAAATTAATAGTCCTCCTGACCGTTTTCCAACTGCGAGGGAGATATTATAGTGCACAAGTGTGTGCGCAGGCACAAGTGCACTCTCCGTTCCTTTTCTCTCATAGTCCGATGGGACGGCAATCCGACGCAACCGGAGAGAGATCAGGCGCAGGACCAACGGCTTAACGTGCTTTCCGAGGCACGGGGGTACTATACCGCCAACTTCCAAACTCCGGGCTACTGCTGGGAAATTTGTAATGAATAACCCAATAGCACCCACCACACCCAAATTACCCACCGATGAAACAGATGAACTGAATGCGTGGTAACTGTTATTGTGTCGGCGTCCCTTTCAACTTGTTTAATCAAACAGACTTGTTACGTACTTGTCTTATGCTCGTCGTAAAGGCCAAAACATTGTCCAAGTGACTAAAGAACGAAGGAACTTCTGTTAATGTATGTCTTCAATAGTTTTTTTTTTTGTGATTTACCCAATGATAACTCTTGGTGTAGATTTCTGCCCCAGAAATTGCTAATTTGAATTAAGGGCAATTATGTCTAATTTACTTTTGCAGAAAATCCCTTGAAAGTAGAGCGTTACGGTCAACGAACGCGTTTTGTAAACATTGTAGTTAACTCTGACGAATAGAAGATATTCATGACGAACATTATTTAGGAAGATAAAGTAGACAGTGTATTGTTTGTTATGACCTCACAGGACAAATAAAGAAAGATACAATCTGTACGATCTATTGCGATGTCGGAAAAGTAAGGAAAAAATAAAGAGTAGGTATTGGATTTACAAGCGCTACTCGGAGACAGTCTAGACTCTAGTTGGTCAAATGGTCATAATTAGGACTTAACAAACATAACCGGCGAAATGTGGTTGTACTATTAGGTACACCTTGGCCTAATCCTTCGGGAATTATTATTATAGGCGTGATATTATGTCAACTACCAAAAATGGCGCCAACCATAGTGGAAATCTTTGCAGAAATACAATGCACTTTTCTACGTCTTCTGGTATTAATTAAACTTGCATATATAATTTTCGGGTAGTGAGCGCCCGCCCGCGTTTTTAAAAACCTTCGGGCGGAAATACGCACTTTGATCGTTAATATCTCAGTCATTTTTTAAGATATGAAAAAAGTAAAAACACAGTTCTTCTTGTAATTTTTTGTAGATTTATTTGGCGTGTAAAGTAAAATTTTTGGGGAAGAGGGCGCCACGGTGCCACTGTTTACATCGGCTCCACAAACAAAGTGTAATTAAAATTGGAAATAGTGCTCCTACATAGTGAAAAACTGTTAATCTTTGCTAATCTGAGTGAACTTTAGCGAAATCCTATATAAAAACGTAGCAGCAACTCCGTGCAGTGTTAAAACCCTCACCAAAGTGCAAAACTATAGACAACCGTGTTCGGTGAAATTACTTATCTAAAACCGAAGAATAAACAATACAAAGGCTAATTTATAATGGAAGAACAGTGCACCAGGCTGTAGTGAGTGTATTACGCGCAAAAACATAAGTGCCAAAGAAAGCAAATCTTTCATAACCTCAACATATTGAACATAAGTGACTCAGCAGAGCACAGATCGCGCTCAACAATCAGCGCCATCTAGCGATTTCTGTCGATACCACTGGCACAACGTACACTGTGAACTACTGTAGCCCACAACGTACCTGAGATCGATAAATTCGACCGCACATAACGTTTCTTCAGATAATCGAAAGAGGGCGCTGTGTGCACTGTTTACAAGCTCAACCACACCACAGAAGACTTGCAAAAATGGATGATATAAAGAGGCTGCTGTTAGACATGCAGCAAGAAATGAAACAACAAAAATCAGAAATGATGGAAATGAAAGAAGACATAAAGAGCACTATTAACAACAACATAAACGAAAAATTTAAAAACTTGGAAATAAAAAATGAAATACTTGAGAAAAAAATCGAAACACAAAACATAGCTATCAACAATCTGGAGAGACACATAAGACGCAAAAACTTAATCATGTTTGGAGTCCAAGAAGGAGAAAAATCTTATCACGAACTTGAAAAAAATATAATTAACATAATTAATACCCACTTCAACCTCCAATACGAAAACACCTGCATAGAATCTGTTAGAAGACTTGGAAAAAAGGGCGAAAAAGTCAGACCAGTAATCATTACGTTCACTACATTAGGATTAAAACTTAATATACAGAAAAACAGTAAATGCCTTGAAAAAACACCGTATTACGTCAAACAGGACTACCCTTTGGAAATACTTAACAAACGCAAGGAATTACAAATCGAATTAAAAAAAGAAAAAGACTTGGGGAAAAAGGCATTCATTAAATATGATAGACTTATTGTTTTGGAAAATAAAGAAAACAGGACATCTACTAGTCAAACAAACAAAAGAAACTTGTCAGAATCCCCCGAGTCAACAGAAAATAGCAGGCAGAATACAGAATGCAATAAAAAACAACAACCATCAAAGAAAAATAAAACAGCCGATATGAAGAATTTTCTAATACAAAAACCAAAACTATTATACAACCGAGAAAACAACCCTAAAGAAAAATCAAATAGTACACAAGTAGATACCGAATAGCAACCACTAACGCGCCCCCCTCGCGTTCTCCCAGTACGGCTAGTCACCGCGGGAGAACTAGACTACAACCCTCCAAGACATCATGAAAATAATCTACAAAAGAACAAGCACAACACAACTGGACGCTCACCTACAGCAAATCAAAGCAATTATTTTATCTGTACCCTCAATGCTAAAACACTATCATCAACAGAAAAACTTATCGAGCTCAAAACAGCGCTACAAAATATTAACCACGACTTAGTAGGATTAAGCGAAGTCCGCCGACTAGGAGAAAACATTATCGAAGATGATGATTACATAATGTACCACATAGGAAAAACTAAAGGCCTATACGGTGTAGGCTTCCTAGTCAAGAAAAAACACAAAGAAAATATAAAAGCATTTAAGGGAATATCGGAGAGAGTCTGCATATTGGAAATAGAACTCGAAGGCTTTCTTTTTGCAGTAATACAGGCATACGCACCTACAGAGAGCGCATCTCAGGAAGACATAGACAAATTTTACGAAGACCTGGCAAAAGCTCACGACTCTATATCCACAAAGTACATAATCTCCATGGGAGATTTCAACGCGCAAATTGGGGTACCCAAAAAACATGAGCATTCAGTAACCGGTGCACATGGCTTTGGGAAAAGAAGCAGTCGTGGTGAACGTCTTATCCAATACGCATACGAATACAACCTGAAAATAATCAACACAATGTTCAAATTAAAAAATACCAACAGATGGACATGGATCTCTCCCGACAGAAATACTAGAAACGAGATCGATTTCATTATGTCCACAAAACCCAACCTATTTTCTAAGTACGAAGTACTCTCCTCATTCAACTTCGGATCAGATCACAGACTACTGAGAACCACCGTTAACCTGAAATCAACAACAAAAAGTAGACGAAACTTTTCCAACGCGTCAACAACGTTGAAAACAATAAAAGATCAAGAAGCATACCTTGAAAAATTAAACAACTATTTACCAGACCTCGTATCGTCAGCTGCATATCACAATGTCGACGAATACAGTCAAAGAATCACGGACTCAATAGTAGCAAGTATAAAAAACTCGAAATCAATAAGAAAACGCACAATCTTGTCAGACGAAGCACTAAAACTCATGAAGGAAAGAAACACTCTACAAAATAAGCCTAAACTGGACAAGTTCGATAAAGAAAACCTGAAAAATCTCTATAAACTAACAAATAAAGAAATAAAAAGATGCTATGACACATATAGAATTAACACTATACAAAAACACCTCGAAAAATTTAGATCTGCCAAAAAAGCATACAAAGAACTGAATAGATCAAAGAAATGGATTCCTTCACTCCAACCAGGTTCTACAAAATGTAAGTCGCGTACGGAGATCATAAATATTGCCACTGACTTCTATACTAAACTGTACAGCTACCCGGACTCGTTAAAACAAGAAATAACCACTTCCGAATGCAGGGACGTCTTGCCGGTTGAAGAATTCACGGGTCCGGAAATCCTAAAACAAATAATGAAGCTGAAATCGGAGAAAAGCCCGGGACCCGACGGGCTAACAAACGAATGCATCAAATTGGCAAGGACTGTACTACTGACACCTATCACCTTACTATGGAACAAGATCCTAAACGAAGAAATAGTACCGCATCCGTGGACGGTATCCGAAATAATTCTGCTCTACAAAAAAGGCGACCCAGCAGACATAGGAAATTACCGCCCCATAAGCCTGATGTCCTGTCTCTATAAATTATTCGCCTCCTGCCTGCTTGAAAGAATATCCTCTGACATTGACCTTCACCAACCGATCGAACAAGCAGGATTCAGAAGCGGATTCAGCACAGTTGACCATATCCAGGTAGTTGACCAAGTTATAGAGAAATACTTAGAATATAACAGACCACTATATGTAGCTTTCATCGACTACAAAAAAGCTTTCGACTCTATATCACACGACAGTATCTGGGAAGCATTACAAAACCAAAACATAAACGAGAAATATATAAATATTCTAAAAAATATCTATGCCAACAGCTCGAGTAGAGTCAAGCTAGACAGAACAGGAACAAAAATCAACATCAAGAGAGGCGTGAGACAAGGCGACCCACTCTCACCAAAATTGTTTATTGCGGTCTTACAACATGTAATGGAAGGTCTACCATGGGCAAAGCAAGGCATAAATATAAACGGAAAGTTTCTAAGTCACCTGAGGTTCGCGGATGACATTATCCTGTTCTCGGAAAATCCACAACAGCTGAATAATATGTTAAACGATTTACACCGAGCCAGTATAAAAGTTGGTTTAGAAATGAATCTCGACAAAACAAAAGTCACCACTAACCACCTAACCACACCCATCTTGGTTAACAACATACCTCTCGAGTTTGTCCAAAAATATGTCTATTTAGGCAAGCAAATCTCTTTCAGCAAAGAAAGAAATTTAGAAGAAGTGGACAGAAGAATTGCGATTACCTGGAAAAAGTACTGGTGCCACAAGGAAGTTTTCAAATCGCAGCTTCCACTACCGACCAAAAAAATAGTCATGGATTCCGAAATACTGCCATGCCTCACCTACGGCTGCCAGACTTGGACATTCGATCGAAAAATAAGAAACAAAATCCAGACCACGCAAAGAAGAATGGAGAGAAGTTGCCTAGGCATAAAATTAAAAGACAGAGTGAGGAATGTTGAAATTCGAAATAAAACCAAAGTAACAGATGCCTTAACCTTCTCACTTCAAAGAAAATGGAAGTGGGCAGGCCACGTGGCCAGGCTCAAAGACGACAGATGGACGACGAGAGTGCTAAAATGGTCTGGTCCACGAGGCACTAGAAGCAGAGGCAGGCCTACCGCTAGATGGGCGGACGAGATATTGGAGATGGCAGGCCAAAGCTGGCTAAACTCAGCCAGCAACAAAGATTACTGGCACTCCTTGGAGGAGGCTTTTACCCGAAGGGGGTCCGTACAAACGACATAAATATTTTATACTGTATTTAAAAAAAAAAAAAAACTTTAACTTTGAAACTTTGTTACTTATCTTTATTTTCTTATTTAGTTTTTAAGCCATTAGATTGTAATTTTGTACGGAATTTAATAAAGCTTTATTATTATTATTATTATTATTATTATATAATTTTCTCCTACCGTTTCCTAATCTTTGTTTCGTTCCTAATCTGATTCCTAGGAATACGCGTAGTAGATAGCGCGGCAAATCCGTAATAACAATGTATTAGATTAGCTGAATACCATATTGCTGGCAGACTAGAAAGTGGATGATGAAAGCTGTCTGTGGGCTATATTTTATAGTTCGGCATATGTACGGGAAAGCGAATTATGGGTTAGAAACTGTAAGTATAGGTAGAGGAACATACATTGGAAAATGCCATAGACCACAACTACCTCTTGAAGAGGTCACTAACTTTTCCTACTCCTCCGCTATTGTTTCCTGATTAATTTTGTTGTGGGATTCAAGACAGTTAAAATGTTTATCTGGGACTTCGTCGAGCTTCATTGTCTTTGTGCTTTTTTCGGCGGTCGACATGGTTGATTCTGGCTTTTAAGAGTTGCAGTGGTTTGGGAATAGTGTGGCGGGGAAAAAGGCAATTAACTCTTAAAGAGAAGTTGCCTTTTTCCCTGCCGCACTAAAGAAAACGAAGTGTACTAAACTCATCATAATATGCACGTTTAATCGTAGCCTAATTATTGTTATATCAACCTATACTGTCCCACTGATGGATCAAGATCTTTCTCCAACCTTCCTGTTTCTAACAGCTGGAAGCTGTTGTGAACACACTTCACCTGGATCTGCCACGGTTAGAATTTTATTGGTTATTTGGCAACTGTTTTGATGTCAATTTTCCTCACTGATTAATTTTTAGTTAATGGGATGTTAATGGGCGAAAAGTTTGTCAAGCTTAAATACCCGTGGGTGTTCATTGCCCGCTTTACACCGGAAACTGTTGTAGGTATAAATAAACAGCAATGTGTAGATATTATTGTTGGAACAATAAATAATGAAAAGCGGAAACGGTGCGTCAAATTTCACAGTTGCTGCTAAAATTTCGACACTCTACGCAGAACAATTAAATACACTATTTCGAAAGGTTTCAATGGTTTTATCGGATTAAGCAGCATAAGCGTATAAGTTTCTAAACAATTAAAAGTTACAAACAATAATGAACAAAATCTAGATATTAAAGAAACTACGTTTCTAATCATCTAACAAACACATAACCCTCCTTATAGGCTTCACCGCAGTCGGGTAAAAAAGGGGAAACCGACTACCATAACTCCAGCTACATCCGACTTAAGCCAACCCTTCCTCATACCACCAGTTTCCGTACCAGCAAACGTTAGATTTATGAAATAAAGCTACTTAACACGCACACCACCACGTAGCCATTCAATTATGTACCTTATGTACCTACCAATTATGATCATTTGTGTAGTACCTACCTACCTAACTACACGTAAATGAGATGGATGTGAGCGCGACGGCGCGTAGTTCCTGGCTTCATCTCCGCAAACCTATTGTTATGGGATTCATGAAGGTTATACCGAACTACTTTTATTTTTTTGATTTTAAAAATGAGTGGTGAAATTTTTTCACATATTTTAGTTCAGATTATGTTCTCATTTTTAACGTGACAGTGACACAGACTATTTTATTCGAATCATCAGGTTTCGATTCTTCTTCTTTTTAGCGTGTCGATGACGATTCAAATTGACTCAGCACAAAATTTTATGAAAACTTATCAGCAAATGGGCTTTTTCAGTACCTAGCTTCCGGGTTCTGTTATGTGCAACAGGACTGAGGACATGCACACGATATCAAGTGTCCCATAGTTTCTGGGGTAACACCACCTTTACACTCCAGGGCTGAGTCACCTACGAATCTCCACTTGAACAAGTTTTCCTTGCTTCGGCCAACCAGTCTCCGGGTTGGGTTTAAAAATTCTTTAAAAGATTCTCTTGAACATGAGCGTCATGATCTTTTAAAAGTATTTATCCGTAGTACTTTCCCATGACAAGTTACGTTAATTAAACCAGTAAAAAATGTTTACTGAAGCTAACCAAAAAAGACTGAAATAAATAAAAATAAGGTCAGCTTTGCGTAAAAAAACCAATTCAGGTCATTGCCGACTCAGCGTCGATTATGAGGCTTCATCTAAATCGGTTCAGTCGTTAGAGAGGTTATGCTAACACATGCATACTAACATTACAAGGTCGTTTTTAGTAACCAAACTCTTAAGCCAGTGAACCATGTTCTTGTTTTTATAGCATCTATTGTGAATGAGAGGCTAATTGAAGGCGAATGCTTACGAGTAGTGATGTCATTCTTAAGACAGTCATGAATGAACGTTACTTAACTTTTGTAGATGTTATCTTAACTAATGGAGGGGTGTACATGTTTGATATTTCATTTTTATTTGGTTAGGGACACTTTCAAGAATTCCACAATTTAAAAAAAAACTGTGCTCTATTGGGAACTAAGTAGATGAATTGATGACCCTAACTTGGTTAGGTTTAGTTTTCTATGTATGGGCCCCGTTAGTAGACACATTAAAAAAAACAATAAAGAATCATCGGGCTGTTTTACTCTCCTAGTTTACGACAGTATCCATGGGGATACTGTAAAAAAGGGTCTTCGTTACCTTCGTATACCTTCGATCAATAATAGTACGTATACGAAGAACTTTTTTCACAGTATCCCCATGGATACTGTCGTAAACTAGGAGAGTAAAACAGCCCGATGATTCTTAGTCGTATACGTGCAAATTAGATGTTGGGGTATACCTATGGATACCTAACATCTAATTTTCACGGACACGAAGACCCATTTTCCATCCAACTAACACATATGAAACATCTATTCACGCAGTAATTGTACCAAGACATTAAGTATTTACACTAGAAGGTTAAAACAATCTTACTAACAAAGTACAAACTCATCTTAACCACAACAATAATAGCACGTTTATTATACCAACGATTAAACGTTTCATAACAGCTCTCAATCTCCATTATCTAGAAAATCTAAGGTCGTATATTTCTAGACTAACCACGGAAACTGGCCATTATAGGAAAACTTAGTTAAGACTGCTGAACACGTAAACGCTGCTGCGTGGTTGGTGATCAATTGATCATGCATGAAGTTGCTTGTTTTATGCCAACTGGCATTAGCATCAATAGAATCAGCATTATGCTGGCATAAAGTGGCATAATCGCCAGGCAACAACGCATCTGAGCTGTTGATTATGGATTGAAACATGGAATCAGCCAAATGGACAAGGATCAGAAGAATAGTTGGAATTGAGCAAGATGGACACATACGGAGAAGATAAAGGTAAATTCATTCACTCAAAAGACAGGCTGATACTAAGAGTGAATTGCAGTTTTTTTTTGGATAAAAGATGAGTGATGGAACAGCGTAGGTTTAGCAAGGAGTATCATATTACCCAGTATTAACTGGGTTGTGGAGGTCAAATAGGCATGTCGCTTCATGTAAAATACAGTATTGAGCAGTATCTGGTTAAACTGGAAGCCGACCCCAACATGTTTGGAAAACGCTAGACAGATGATGATGACACGGCATCGGAATGAGAAGAATGGAGATTCCTACTTCTACGAACACAAAATAATTACGACGAAAGTAATTATCCGGTGTAAGAGATTAACTAACTGTTGCGAGGGTAGTTACGCCAGGTTATTTGTCACGGATCTTGATAGATGATACTGATACGTGGTTACCAAACGTAGAACGTAACAACGGTTTACGTGGTTAATGTTACTGTGGTTCGAGTTATGTGTTTGGTTAGGAATTTATGAGTTGTTGAGATGCAATTTATAATTGCAGTAAAATGTAGTCTATGGTCCATAAATTGACCATCATGCGGGAAAATAAGATTTAAGTATAATTAAATCTTATTTTCCTGCATGATGGTCAGATTCACAAAAAAGATACTTACGAAATATTTTTTGGAAAGAATTGAAAATAAATCGTCAAGCGCGTGTTGCAAATCTATTTAGTGTCTCATTATGGAACTACAAATTAAATAACTAGCCATGAGTTTAACTTTGACAAGTCTTTATTATTGTTCCAATAACCTGTTGGGTGTACCATAATACCTATTAGTTATAGTTTATTTATTAATAATTATAAAAATTACATGTCAGTTTGAATAAAAAATAAGAGTACAAATCATTATCCGCTTCAACGAGCATCAAACACAAAATAATCATACATAATAATAAAATTAACCATGTCATAATAATAATTGAGAATAACTATAATATTAATAATTGAGAATAACTATAATATTAATAATTGAGAATAAAATAATAATTACTAGTAGATACACCTCTGTCTAACCTTTCGGGGATTACAGAAGTGATGTTTTGATATGGTATGGTATGTAAACCATAAAGCCACTAATAGTGCCATAAAAATCATAGCGCCTAAGGAACAAATTTCTATTTTTAGATTTTTAGTAAGCTGCAATGCAAATTTGAATTTTCTAAATAATGATAAATTTAGAATGCTTACGGCTCATTCACACTAATCCGTCAAAGACGATTCGTGTTTTTTGACGAATCGTCTTTTTTCACGAATCGTTACTTTGATTTGTATGGGCGGCTATACATTTTAATCGCCCGTGTTCACACTATTTACGGAAACGTGAAAAATGACGGATACGTCTTAAATGACGTATCGTCTTTTTCAAAAAAGTTCAGTTTTAAATCACGAATCGCTATGACGTTATGACGTTCATAGTTCGTCCAAGACTGAAGTCTGAATCACGAATTCAGTGTGAACATCTATTCGAATATTTTGATGAATCGTGAAAAAACTCCATTTCGTATGCAATGTGAACGTTCATCCGTCATTACGTATCGTCTTTTTTGACGAATCGTCGTTGACGAACCCAGTGTGAATGATGAATGAATTATTCATAATAAATAAAATTGATAATTAATTAAGTATCCTACTTCTGGTATCGAGAAGCCGATGACTGTAAAGGATGTTGATAGTATTCCTAGGAAATAGTTGACTGATTGCGAATATGTTGATAAAGCAATGTTTTGTTATCAAATTACATATTTAGATGGGTAACGGGATCCGTCTGTTGGTCATAGATGTTTATTGTTTTGTTTTATTTACCAACATTTTAACACATCCCTCAAGTCAGATCTACATATTTCATGACCAGTCATTGTGATGACTGGTCATGAAATATGTAGAAAATATAATAATACTTAATTGAATATGTGTGTGTGTTCCTGAATGCGAAAAGTAGGTCGTATGAGGACTGGGAAACACGTTGGACATGCACAATTTATATGTAAACCATGCTTTGATGTGAGAAGAATTTTCCTTATTTATTCGATTTACTTGTATCGATGCTTGCTTGTTTGAGATATAATTCTTAAATAAAACACGATTAGGTTTTTATTTTAATAATAAAATTAAAGTAGCCATAACCAATCAAAAGTATTACCAGCATGACCCATTCTAAAGCTACTCCTAAAACCTATACATACAGAAAACTCAAACCAACTAAAATACTAAATAACAAAACTTTCGCTTTTATTGATTGGGCCAGTGCAAGCTGTGCATAGTGCACTAAGCAATAGGCACTACACTATGGTCCATTCATTCACTAGTAAGTACTAATAGTACTGCAGCTGTAGTGACCCACTTCTAACTATAGTTTGAAGGGAAGCTGATAAAGAGCTGTTTAGTTCAACGGTTTTAGTTACAAAAGGGTTGTATTTTACAGGGTAAATAAAATAATGTTTATATTTGAAGGGGAGATTTTCGACAATAAAAGCATTTTTTTGGAACGAGTTCCTTATCGCACGTTATCGTTTATATTTGTTTGCGGGCAGAGGGGCTAGAACAAAACTTCACCAAAACCGACATGTTTTTGGAGGCACTTCCCGATCACCTAGGAAAATGAAACTCTTCAATCGATTTGTGTTCATAAGAAAATATTTATTCAAACACACCAAAATATTTATTAAGGTTCTGGATTTACTCACGTTTGTTTCGAATTTGCTTGAATTTCCAACTACAACGGATTCACTATTAAAATGTTTTTAATTGTCGACATCTAGGAAACCTTTTGATTTTGAAATATCGCTATACATATTTACTACCACAGGTACATCGAATTCTATACTTTAGTTACTGATCAACCGTATTTACAGGTTCCGTAGAGCCGACTAACCATGGATGAATAATATCGGCAAAATGGTCCCCTTTAAAGTCTTATTAACAATACTTATGACCTCATTCAGTAATTGTGAATCTATTGACCTCTGACTAGCGTGACCAGCGAACATTATTCTTAAAGGATTGTTTATTCAGATGATGAATCGATGATATTCTTCTTTTTTTATAGTCTTGAGTAAATACCGATTTATTATGGCCATGATCTAATTAGAAGATTCATAATCTAATATTGACAGCAAAGTAAATTGGAAGTCACATATTCAGCAAGTCTGCAAAAGGCTTAGTCAGAGCTCTTATGCTCTTTACAGACTAAGGAACACTGTCAGTCAGTCTGCACTACTAACTGCCTACCATGGATATGTTGCTTCAATCATACGCTACGGCATCATATTCTGGGGCAACTCTGTAGAGAAAGAGCATGCTTTTAGAGCTCAAAAACGGTGTATCAGATCGATGTGCAATATACACCAAGTAGATTCATGCAGACCACACTTCATAAATTTAAAAATATTAACTCTCCCTTGTGTATATATATATGAAGCTGTAATGTTTATAAAATCAAACCCAAACTTGTTTGATTTTTGCACTAGGGCCAGACACAAAGACAAGCTGCGCATCGTAGCCAGTAAAACAAAGCTTTTACACCAAAGCATCTTTTGTATGGGTCCACGTATCTATAATAATCTGCCACCTTTTCTCAGAACTATGAGCGATATAATATACCTTAAAAAAAAACTACTTGAATTATTGATAGATAAATGTTATTACTCCGTAAGGGAATTTCTAGATGACAATACATTGAAGCAAATCCATTGAATGAATAATTTGTTAATTTGACTTAGATATTGTACTAGTTTAATCATAGTGTATTAAATGACAATTAGAATGGATGTACTTATTGTAATTTAATTTAAATATATATTTACCAAACTTATGACCTATGATAAAAAATGAATTATTTAAATTTGAAGTCCATATTTTATAATGATTTGTTAATCTGACATAAATATTCTAATAATTTGCCAATTTAATCAAAATGACAGATTTGATGTATTGTAATTTGTACCTATCTTAATTTTATTGTTGTTTGATCTCAATTTTATTCTATTAATTAATTTCTAGATATTGTATTGTTTTTGCCGAACTGTTACATAAACTTTGTATGCCTCAATGGCGGGACATAGCTGAAACCTGTATTTAACACAACATCTTATGAACCTATGATCCACAATAAATTATTTGAATTTGAATCAAAACAGTGCAGTGCAGTGCAGAAAAAACTGACCAAACTTAAAATATATTTTCACTGTAACTACTATAGCGAAAATGGGAGGAAAAATTATGCATATCCCCCTTTATGATTGTACAGTATGTTGCCAACAAGGTTTATATGACTTAGTAAATAAAATAGAGTAGGTTGGTTGGTAACATAATTATCATATGAATTCAATGTTACAATCCTTTTCAAAGTTTTATCACGATTCAGACCTGCATCCCTATTAACCCCGTTTTATTCTTCTCTCAAAACAATGAAGCAAAACTTCATAAGAAAAATTCGCAGATGAGTGATATAATATTATATTATAATTACCCGCTGGAAGTCTGAGTCCCAGTTGTGGGAACTCTATAGACTAATTAGGAAGGTACATCAATTAGCAATACTATTTTTCTTTTTAATTACGTTCACTGTGCTAACACTAACAACCGAAATAATTGTAAGACCAATTAATACGTCCATCGAAATAATGGCATCTAGACGGTAAAGAAACCGTCTGTACTACTATTTTGTAAGAACGTTCCTAGATTTATTACTGTAAGGATCGAAAATATTTCAATTAGAATCGTCCAAGAATCGTTCTAAAGTTTTTTGTAGTAAAAAAGGTGCCTCTTTTTAGCTCACAGTCATTGCGAAACAGTGTACCGTGACTAGGTATGAAAAAGCAAAAAAACAAATACCTAGATTCGAAAGAAATACTAAGAACTTGTTTTTGTTTTAATGAAAGCTAGTTGGGTACTAGATAACTAGACCAATGGGTTCTCGTCAAGTGCTTACCGGTTAAGAAAATAGAAGCCATTATTTTTAAATCACGTTAATAAGTACCATGCTCCATCGCCTTTATTAAAGCTATGGATTTAGAAAACTCATTAAATCCTACAAAAAAAATGAGGTTAGGATGTACTGTACTTTATGTTACTTTAAATCATCGGTTACTTGATTTGTATAACATACAATCAAAGGTCACAACAAGACTACATACACTTCAAGGCATAATTACCGACCCATCAACAAAAAAACACAAATACATTAATCCACTTTTCTCCCTTATAACTCACCTAAACATGTCACAAAACTCTCACTTTTCAGCACATTACACCATTTTATTCACTAGAACACGTATACGCGTATAAAATCACCATTTGATAAATAAACACTGTATACTTGCGTACGCGCAACGCCTGGCCACTACTCTGTTCAACACACGAATGTCTGCGCGTGCCGCTCGCGCCGCTAAAATGCTGCTACCACAGTAATTGCTGAATAAACCGAGCAAATGAGTAAATACTGAATTACGATGAAGTTTTTGCTTGATATTAATGAATGCTAAACGAGATGGTTTAAAAGAAAGGTGAATTTAAATGCAACTAAGTGCAGTGTTTGGTATGTCAGTTTTTGTGCAGCGATTTTATCGGAATGAAAAAGTTTGTAACTTTCTTTGAAAGTTTGGGATACTTTTTCCTTGATTATTTGGATTTCAACAAGTATCCGTATTTTTTGTTGAAAAAGGAAACCACAAAAGAAATACCTACCTACTTAAATTAGTTAAAGTATGTGTATAAGAAACCACTAAAACCCACGCAGTAGTTTTATTTTCCAAACACTCTGTATTTAACTTTTACTCTATGAACAAAAAACTTTCTTAAAAAACCCGGACGCGTAACGTGTATTTATTTACTGTTTTATTAAATTATACGTTGTTCTTTCTGGTGAATGAACACGGAGTAGTGATTCAGTAACATTTTACGGCTCCTAACTCATTCACTAGCATAAAGTTAAAGTGTGTTTATGTCGTAGTTATGTAGGCGAAGCTGTCAATTTACTAAACTCCTAAAAAAGTGCATACTTAAAACCTATAATTAAGGGGTCTAAAATGGCCGCTTGACCAGAATCATAAAGGAATAATAACATGCATTACGTTTGAATTCGTAACGACCATAATAATATAGCGACAATTCAAATATTTACTGAATCTGTGATCATTTTAGAATTTTTTACGTGATTAGCACTATCAAATGTCTGAATGTTTGTTAGATAGCAACATGCACAAGCACTGTCGTCAGTTAGATATTGACTTGCAAATTAAATAGTGTCGGGCAGTTTATCAGACATTTTTCACAGATAATTTCTTATAGACAGTAAGATATCGATACATAACGATTTGTACAAACATTAAGTAAAGGGGTCCAAAAGTGTACCTGTCTGTGTAACATTACTTACTAGTCACTTTTCCAAATGCCCTATACATCGTTTGCTCAACAACATACACATCACGCCACAGTCATGTTAACAGTATTAATTAGTCAGTTTAATGAACAGATGCAACGTCTTATGTGTCATTGACTGACATGTCAATTGAGCGGTACACACGGCTACACATCAAGCTATACAAAACCAGTATAATCTGATCGTTCATTGTGCGAAAAGATCTAGTAAAGTGAGGCCAAGATTAACTGGTTTTGTATAGCTTGATGTGTAGCCGTGTGTACATTATAGACAGTACAAATGTACAAGAAAAAGTATGCGCGTCGGAAATGATCGTCCATCTTCGAATATTTGAACACTTAGTGATATGTAAAAAACGTGAAAATATTTGTTTTTTTCTATTACCGTGAGGAAACCTACCTACTTCTGTCCCACTGGCCCCACTGCTGAGCAAAGGCCTCTCCACATAAGAAACGAGACACGAACAGTGATCACCAATTCACCACGCTTGTTCAAGACGGGCTGACGTTTTCATAGATTCTATAATCATCATCATCATCATCATTTCAGCCGAAAGACGTCCACTGCTGGACATAGGCCTCCCCTAAGTGTAATTTTTGCTTAGGGGGGGTTTGCCATAATCGCCACGCTTGGCAGGCGGGTTGGCGATCGCAGTACGGTCGATACAAAAAGCACAGAGAACGCTGCTGCCCATTCTCTGGTACATCCCTTAGTCGCCTCTTACGACACCCACGGGAAGATATGGGATGGTGCAATTCTTTGCGTCCGACACCATACGGAACTATAATATTAATTTATAATTAGTTCAAGTTTCCTCACGATGTTTTTCTTTACCGATGTCACGATACCTAATCTTAGAAAGTACATACATAAACGTATAACGTACGTAATTGAAAAGTCACATTTGCCCGGATTTGACCCCACAACCTCATACATGAGAGGTGAGGCTATTGAGTTACAGGTGACGAGCTGAAATCAGAGTTGGTAAACTTACAATGTTAGTAGCAATACAAACCTCACTTCGACAAAAAATACAAACTGCCTCTGTGGGCTACCTATGGCACAACTTTCTGGAAATTCGAACATCACAGAAGCGCAAACCTTTACTGGTTTAACTGTGAGTTACTTGTGATCTATTCTCGTACGATCTTTATTAGGAGTTAGGAGGGTGCTTAGAGTGAAGTCATCGCCTTTATTGGCAGTTACTGAGGCTATTTTAAGAATGGGGGCATATGGGTGCCGGTTTAGAAGTGTGAGGGATTAGAAGTATTTAGAAGGGCCATCTTGTGAATGTTGCTTGCTGAGGAAGAGATGCATAGGTACAGTATGGAAAAAGGTACATTTAACTGTTAGATGAATCTGTAATTAAATATGAATATGATGGTTAGTAAGATTTAAGCAGTTTCACTGTTGTTATTTTGAAAACATTGACTGTCTTCTAGGAGCTGAAAGTCTTGAAAGCCATCATAATTTATCTAGTACTTTGAATACTAAGTTTCAGTAGCAGATGTCCGGCCTGTTCTGTTATTTGCACATCACAGAAACTTATGGACGCTACTGAATTCCAAACTCATAGCTAAATTTTAGGCTTTGACAATTTGAATTGTCATCGACAAGCTGAGAAGAAGTAGCAGATTAACACCGCTACGACGTCCTCAACGACAAAGTAAATAAAAATCACTTTTACTGGAAAGTAAACGCATGTAGGTATGTACTTGTTTTAAAACAGATTTCATTTCACGGAACGATTACGTACACGAAAATGCGTGATCATGATCATACAACGACTTTCTGTCAGAGACGTTGAAATAACTTCATTACTTATGATGACGATGTTATTCCATGTCTATTTCAAACAATAAAACATAATTAACAATTAAGATAATCCTTTGATAATTAGGGATATTCTAATTGTATTGCGGTGGTGATCACTTGACTATGCCCTAATTACCCGACTGCGGTGAAGCCCAAAACGACGGATATTTTGTTTTTTTTTATTGCAAATGGGCCTGCTCTTGACCTCGATGCGATGAGCGATGGACGAAGTCTATGATGGAACGAGCGAGCCAGAAGATGCCTGTTCACAGTTGTGGCAGGCAGGTTAAATGTGGGAGGCAACACAGCCGCACTCCTTAAACATTTTTTCTCATTCTGGCTCCTGCAAGCTATTGTTTGTTTATCCAAGGAAACTACTATTGTGTATGTTAACACGTTGTTTGTAAGCAAGATATTTTGTTATTGTGTCAATATCAGCACATTCAATTTCAATTGTTATGAAAAAGTTATGCACCCAATCATCATCATCATCATCATCTGCGTAACTTTACCAACCGTACGCAAAATACACACTTTGCACGTGGAGTTGCGGACACCAGCTCATTATGCAATACACTACAACCTTTTCATCTATGCTGGCCACCATCATCTATGTTTTATTTGGGCAATTACGCTATTGGCAAAAATACAACGTTCCGGTATGCAGTTTAGGAACACAATGTAAACAGACACAATAGACCTCACATTATGTACCTAGTTCCTATGTAACGTAGCTACAATTCAATAGTACAATTCCGATACGATCAAAATATACCTAAATAGGGTAGATTTAGAGTGCGTCTAATGTCTGTATGATACAATTGGGACCTAGTTCTAACAATTGAGCTGATTCGTACAATGCAGTGATGTCATTGGTTTATCGGAGCGAAGAACTTACCGGATACGACACAATCCCATTCTACTGGTGTTTTACATATAATTTTATTTATAAGAGACTGTATCCAGATAATGATGAGATTATAATACGAGTAGGTATATAGCGATTACTTTCATAGCATAGCATGCTATTTAAGTTACAACACAAGTCTGTCGAAAAGTTTTCTGTACGCCTTTAACAGCTAAAATAATTTTAATGAAATATGGCAATTTGATAAACCATAGGTTCTAGATAAAAAGAATCCTATGTTCTAGCACCACCATGCCCTATACTTTTATCTCGGTAATGCGTGTCTGTGGGAATATCGCCAAGATCGACGCGGGTGAAGTCGTGGATAATAAACTTTATTGTTACCTTTGTCCGTATCCAACCTTATTCCTATTGGGATAATTGTACTGCTTCTTATGTCGTTGTTAATCCTCTTCAATTATCTTAGTCAATCACTCAATCCTCCCAAAAGCACTTACTTATAACTAGCACGATACAACCACTGATGACTGTTGTATAATATTGACAATCTCCATCCTCATCCTACAGAAAATAAACCCATAAAAAACTCACACAATAGCAGAGTGGTGCCTCTGGTGTAGCGGAACTGACGGCGTTGCAGGAGGCAGGGCAGATAAGGAGGCTGGCTGAGGAGAGCCACACCATCGGCCCTCTCGCACGTCTGATGAGCCTGCCAATAAGACAGACGGTGGTAAGTTAATGGCCTATGTAGATGTTGGTAAGGCCGTAGATCCGTAAATAAGTAGATGCGGCTCAGCTGATGGGAAGGTGTGGAAACTGCTGATAGATAAGAACCTTCAAAAACAAAGAGTCATTTGAATCGTTGCAAACGCTTGAACGAATTTCACCAAAGAAACAACGCACTCGCACATTGTTTTATTTTATTTATTTTAAGGAAACTTACAGCTAAAACATTTGTAGTCAAATTACCATGTAGAAGAAGGCCAATTACAAGTTTCCACACATAAACTTAAAACTAAAATTAAAAAGATACGGTAATATATAAACAACATGAGAGTTGTTACATAAAAATATGAGTAACCTCGTTCAAGAACTGTCAGTATCATATTCTTCATGAAATATTGACATTGTTAAGATACAGTAAACGAGTTCCATTCGTTGGTAAAATCGACTCTTAGAAGCAAAAGAGCCCCATTTGACTTTGTGCACTTCCCAATAAGCCAAAGACCAATAAGCCATGGAACATTAACTGTACTGCGATCGTTTTGCACTAACTACCCAATGCACTAACTGGCAGAATCTATTATTTCTTAGAACTTTTCATGGTAATTTTTTTTGTTATTGATTATTTATTTCTGTGGTTTATTAGGATTCATTCTTTGTTTGGTGCTGTAATGCTGTAATACTCACTGCCATAGAGCGTCAGGTGGGATGGTGGTCTGCTGGCGAGCACCGGAGTGGAGCCATACCTCTCCCCGCCCGCAGACAAGCGCCCCCCGAGCGGCTTGAACGCTATCGGACGGATCACTGATTTGCCCTGGAACAAGAAAACATTCACGTTAGATGAATCGAAATATAACTTGGAAAATAACGATAATGATTGCTGGTGAAGTTATGGTGCTGTAGTCATCATTAATTTAATTTTGAATGCATAAGAACTAGGCGATAAGGCCTCTATCTAGTGTTATCTAAAAGATCATGGTAAACGGTCATATCAGGTAAAATGCAAAGAGACCACCTCAAAAATTAAGATGATACAATTTTGCGTAACTAATGCCAGAATACGGTACCGCCAAATAATCATGCATTTCTAAGGCCTAGTTTCCACTAAAGCGGAGACGAGTGCATCGGTTTTTTTTTAAATTATAAATGGGCTTGCTCTTGACTTCAATCTTGCCCTAAGGGCAGAGATTCTACCAATCACATTGTATTAAATACCACTGTGTGCTTGCTTTGCCGGACTTAATTTGGAATTTGAAAGAAGACATGAACAAAAAAATCCGTTTAAAGCAGTAGGTCAACCGTAAACTACCGATAAAGCTAATTCACATTGACATTTCCTAAAGACTGATTGTCTAGCTAACCGATTTACCGACCATTATCTCAAGGACCCAAACAGATTGTTTTTTAAACGCATTCGTTGGTTAATAAGTCCGTGCATTTATCTGAGCACGGATTTGACATTTCGTACGCAACAACGCATCGAAATGTCACGACGAAAAAGGTCAAACTTGGTATATTCGGTGTTCATCAATGTGTGTTACCGTTACAATGATATATGGGGAAAATATATGGATTTCGTGACGACATTAATCAGGGCTTAACGTTTTAAATTAGGCCACAGCTTTAATAAAGTCGTGTCGGCTCTTATGGAATTCCATCGGTTGTGTAATATAAGTATTTCTATATCTCTGCTTGTCTTAACATATTCTTGTACATTTCACGGTAGTGTTTGTTTACGTATAAATTGTTTTTTGAAATATATTTTGTAAGTATTTCTTCACTAGGTGTATTTAACATTTCATCAACCTTCTCTTGATAAGGCACTCTGTTTCTGCTGCCATGTTGAAATACACCCTAACAAACACATCAATGCCCCTATTACAGCAATTTGATCTTATCAATCTCTTCGAACAATAGAAATTAATTTATGTACTTCTAATTAGTACTTAGATATTGCGTATGAATCATTTGATTCATAATTAAGTTGTTATTCATGTACTTATTCATCTTGAGAAATATTGCGGAGGTTGTAAACTCCCAGTTATTTGCATTCTACGAAAAGTATCATCATTCTCTTGCACTCTTCCTAATTCATTTGGGGACGGCGCGCATGTCTTTATCTTCCATACTTATTTATTCCCCCTCTTTTATACCCCTCCACATTCATACTCAAAACTCTTCTCACGACATTTTCCTCTATTTTCTGCATCACATGTCCACACTACGATAACCGATAAGAGGGCTGGCTTGCTAGCTTTAAGTAAACTAAAATGATCAGTAAGCCCGCCTAGTCTATTTACAGCACTTTTTACTAGTCCTTTTTTATAAATAAATGAAAAAAGGTTTTCCGATTGTTGAAAAATGTAGAAACCGGAATAAAAACCTTTCGTCGCAAACAGACCAGTGCAAGTGGAACAACGCATTTGCGTCGCACACAAAAACTTTCAGCCGAACTTTTCTGATGAAGTAATTAAAAAATATACAAATTAAACTTGTATAACGTGCCAACGAATCAATCAGGCGGAATGACGAATGACGTGAATTGGTGATAAAAAACGCGTGCCTTACGACCATCGAAGACGAACGGAGTACGGGCAGAGACGCGGGAATGTCCAGTATGTCCATCGGGACAAAAACTTGAACGCTTGGCAGTCTTGGCATTGCTGCATACGGCACTGTTTGGTTAACGTTTCCTCTGAAGTGGAGTGTATGAATATCCTGTTCTTTCTGTTCCGTGATGAATATAGTATGGACTTGCTTGCATATGAGACAGAGTAGGAAATGTAGTGGGACCTTATTGGTCTTCGATCAATAATCGAAGATCGAAGTTATTGGTATTGTAATTTTGTTAATTTGAATATTTTTTAATCATCGATCTGCAATTATGAGCGAAGGCTGCATCTGTCATTGTTGACAATTTATTTAATATTCATTACTTTTAAATCTTCATAAAATTTGGCAATTAGGCATTTGCTCGACTACCAACTTTCAGTACTACAACAATAGTAACTTGGTGCGGTTAGTAATGGTGTGTAATGCAATCATCGTGTGTATGCATTGGACATTATTTTGAAACTGTATTCAACTAAAGCAATTTATGTTTTAAATGCATATTATTATGTGGTAACAGTTTTCGCGTCGGTGACTCTTCCACTCTGAAGAAATAGGTAAGTTTCGGGAAATGTTATTGTAGCGGATAGTGACGCGATATAAACATACTAGTATATCTTCGATCAATAATAGTACTAGATTAAGCATCAGGAACAAAAGTAAGTCGCTCAAGTGGCCACGTTTGCACACACGTAAACATCTACATAGCATCTTAGAAAAAAGTTTAATATTATTGACAACTTCAGATGATTATAAACCTTAACACTTAAACATAAGGTTTAATTATCATTGTAAAGTATATTTATTTAAGCCCTTTCATCGGAGAAAGATTAGAAGTAAAACATTTTAAATGTCGCTCCAAAGTAAAAAGTCATCAGTACAAAAATATTCATTCTAAAATGAAACTTAAACTCTAAGCAATACGGTTAAAAGCATTTTGTGTACAATGTCGTGCTTATTCTATTGCGGAACTAGCGTTCCCTGTTCAAGAACATGATACAATAGTTGGTGCGTTGTAGCAAACATTGGCCAAACAATTATAATATTCGCTGATTTAATTATATTTACAGTTTAATTATGTTTAAATATTATGAAAAAGCACATAATGATATTAAATTACCGAAAAAAAGATATTCCTTCCAAAACCTTGGTGTTACGGTGGTTATTTACGCAGTTTTTGAACGCATACTGCGGTATTTTGACGTCTTAATGTTGGCTATGATTGGACCATACTAATTTGAATTATGACCACAAATACGTTTGTGGTCTTATATTTCGGGCCGTTTTTGAAGCGCTTATCGGGAATCTAGTACATTATTGATCGAAGTAGTATATAGTAGTACGGTATCAAACCTGTTACTTAGACGGATACCTGTTATTATGGGTGTGAAAATGTGAAACTGGATTGCAACCTCATTAGCATTGCAAAATACTTTCGCAGGAAGTTTTCACGTCAGAATTATGTTCCATGTTCTTGTTACTGGTATATTTTATGAGTTTTCCTCGGCTTATGCACATTAAATTACGATTGTTATGGTATCTGAGTTTTAATTAGTACTGAACTGAGTGAACTGCTACTTGATGGCTCATTTGGTTTGATTTATAGTTTTAGATTTTTTTTTGTTTATAAATCTATGGAGCTCTTTCAACATAGAAGTTAAGACTGATATTTAAATGTTACTTAGTACGAACTTTGGCTAAGCTAGCGTTATTTGGAACGGGGAGATGTAGCAAAAATATTTGTCAAGATTAAGGAGTCCGAATTTCTTACGTTACAACAATATCCGGAATTATTTTTAGAGACACAAAATTACCTTTGTAAAATACCAGTTATATTTATTTAATGATAACACGACTACAAAGGCACTGAAAATAACTTCAGAAAACGAATCAAGAACAAAACAGACCACAGTGCCAGTCGGTCAAACACTCAGAGACAACAGGCAAAACCAACACAAACAAACGCTTATTTGTACAGGAAGACAAGTTTATGGGCTACAAGACAAGGCGACTTCGAGGAAACCTTCTAAACGCCACATTATAGCCGCATAAAGTACGATAATGGCAATATTATACGTACATGACGGACTTTCGGTCGTAAATTTGCGATGGGCATACCGTCACTATTGATAGGAGTCCCACACTGATGGGTTAATCGTGACACGACAGCCATTCACAGATCTATGAATGGCTTATATTATGTGTCTATAATGTTTTGATACATTGCTATAAAGAGAAGGCACAAGTTAAGATGGTTGTCACAAAGGAGCCTATACGCATGCAATCTGGCACTATACCTAACATATTCAAGTTGTAAGATTTCAACAGGCCTAAAATCAATAAATAAATATGAATACCAAGGATAGCTAAGTGAAAAGAAAGGTCTGAAAGTTGAACCCACAACCAAGTCAGGGTGAAAGATATAGAGAATAATTCTTGTGTTGCGATGATAACACATTCTTAGGTGACAAATTAAGTACATTTGAAGTTAGCTTCTCAACAGATCCTGGTATCATCTTCCTGCCCTTGTTCTATTCCACTGGGTGTCGGCGCAACACGTTTTCTATTTCCACTCTCCCCTGTCAGACGTCACGGCATCAATTACTCCTTCCTCTTTCATATCAATCCTCACACAAACCATCTTTTCTTTGGCTTTCCTCTCTTTCTCCAGACACACGTGTATCTAGGCTATAAAATATTGACGACAGATAAATATTAACATCATGGTATTTTATGTTTGAACTACGAAAAACAGGTATATTGTATTCAAGAAAACAATTTCAAACGTCCAGAGGCGTCTAGGTTTGTGGGTTAACTGTGACAAGGCCAGGCCGACGACCAGTCTGTGGCTTTGTGTGGTCCAAGTTATAAACGTCACCAAAGGTTGCAATTACAGTGTCCTCCTGAACACTGGCATTGCAAAAATTGAAATCTCTGAATTATTTGGAAAAGGGTAAGTAGTTTTTAGATGTAATTGGGGTAATTATTATTTACTTGGTTATTCTCGAGGTATACGAAGTTTGAATTGTTATTTCTGGCAATGAGCGGATAGTTTAAATGTAATCAATCTCGAAATTCAATTAAGACGTGTAATCTTTTTTCTTTCAAGCAAGTCAGATAAGGCCCTAAGCCGGGCCTAAGCTATAAAGAAGAAGACCGTCCTTTCAAGATTTAATTGTATTTGACTGAAGGTAGATACTGTGTCTGTTAATGGAAAATGTGTCACTTCATGCTTAGGCAATGAATTAGCGACAGTTCTTATTTACCCTTTCCATTCGCATAATCTTCTCACTCACACCACCTCCTAACTGTTTGTCTTGTTGCCACCCGGAACCTACAAGTGATTTGTCTCCCGTTTACAGGACCGGATAGTCTTTATCGATACTTTTGACTCGATCACTCGTTTAAGAATCGATATCGATAATCGTGTCGTTAATTTAACGATTATGTGCCCTCTTTCAAATAGGTTCTATTAGTTTTATAGCAAGTGAATGGGTTGATTGACACAGTTATATAAATACATTGTAATTTCTAGACTAACATTCCAGTCTAGGTCCGTCTGAGCACGGAAAGTGGTTCACTTATGGGCCATCAGTCCATCACAGTTAGGATGGGATTTAGCAAGTTTAAATAGGTACTGTAGGAGAAATGTGGAGTCGTTTAAACTTAAAGGCGAAAGATCTAGTTCCCTTTGAGGTGATAATTATTCTGATATTTACATAATTACTGGAAAATAAGATAAAATTGCAAGCTTACAAGCTTTGCAGCCATTTTGACATCATATGGCCCTGTTTTATAATCTTGTATCGTGAAATGTATGTCTGCGCCAGATCGACAAACTGTCTGATAGCTCGTGCCTGGCCTGGGACTGGTTTTCCTGTGGACCTTATGTCATTTAATGATAAAGGTAAGTCTAATGTTTCCTCATTAATGACATCTAGCTCTTATATCTATTCTGTGGTAGTTCAAACATGGAATCTATTCTAAAACGTTGTTATATGAAAGAGCGTAGGTATACCACTAAAGCAACAAAAGCACACCCATCCGCATCAAACCCAACCAAACCACCTATTTCCTTCCACAGATCCGAACCACTTACGTTCATTAAGCGACGACATTATATATTACATAAAGTTTCCTCTGCAGCCGGGGGTTACAACACTTACAACATAACCAGTTGATCTAGTATCCGACGGAAGATTGCGCATTACTCATTACAGTGCCGTATTGGATAGGACAGATAATTTCCGCCATCGCGTCGTTACGAGGATAGACTAGTTCCAATTACTACAGAAAATGTCGGCAAAAAATTGGAACTGAGAAATGGATGGATAGTAAACTGCTAGTTAGTGTAATAGTGGAGATTCTATTGGTATAATGTGGGGAAGTTCATGCTGATGGATTTGCATTATTGCATATTCAGCTAGCATATATCCACTTTTTGGATAGGTACTCGTGGTTTATGGAACCGTTATATTGGATTGATTGTGATGGGCACTTCCCGAAGAAATGAGAGCAGAAACTAGCTGTGAGTAAATTAGGTAAGTACACACGGCTACACATCAAGCTATACATTTCCAGTATAAGCTGGTCTCGCATTGTATAGGATTACTGTACAGTGCGAGATCAGCGTAAACTGGAAATGTATAGCTTGATGTGTAGCCGTCTGTACATGCAGAGACTGTTATCTGATCACCACAACACAGTTAGTACTAGGGAAAACGATATCTTTTGGTAAGACTGGTTCTGTGAGTATAAAAGGCAACAACGATTCAAAATGTTAGAAGAGCTAGAAGTTAATAAATTATTACATCATCCCAAGAATGATTGATTTATCACGCCAATAACAATGCCTTAGCACTAAAACATAACAATATTATAATCACACAATCTAACAGTAATTGCTAATAAAGCAATAAATAGCTTCGTTTATAAGCCAGTAACAAGTAGGTACTGGCGTGGTCGGTGTGTCTCTCTATAAATCATGGAGCACATCGCCACCCAGAGAGTGAATGTTGGACGCTAAGTCTAAGCTAAAGATGCGCTTACATGGGCAATAGGTATATCGATCAATTATTGTCCGAAGTAGTGGAACAATATCAAGCAATGTTGCTCTACTGGTGTATTTTGGAGTAAAGCTTGTAGTTTACTGCTTTTAGAGACGACTCTGTCATGTGAAGATACATATATTATGGAGAAACGATAGTGATATGATGCTTCATATCACTATTGTTTCTCCAATTAGCAATTTAAGGGGTATAGTGTTGTAGTTCTTCATCCCCTATAGAAAAGGGAGGGTCCTCCGACCAGACGGGTGTCGTGTGTCTGGTGGGACAGTTGTTGGATAATTTTAACGGCGCGATTCAGAATTTCGATGTTTGTTCTTCCTTTTTGTCATAGATGGCGCTGTAGTTCTCTTGTAGGTACTATGTTACTGTAATTCTTTTTGTACTAAGTACTAGTGACGCTAGACAATTTACCTTCATAAATTACGTATAATGTAAGGTAATGTACGTATTTATTTACCCACAAAGTATTAAGGTTCAGCCCATTGCCAGTAATAAAAGCAGTGAAAATTGCTCATGTAAATATAGTTTTAAATATATACATCAGAAGCTGAACAAGTCCAGTCAAGTCCTGACTTGTGACTACAACATTAGTGCGTCAAGCAGTAGCTACGGATTGTCACCACTAGAATAATATTAATTCTATTTTATGTCGTTGATCTTATTAATTATTATTCAGATTAAATTATGTTTGCCAATTTAAAGATTTTATCTTGATCTAATCGGATGATCAAATGACGAAAGATGAGGTAAAATTAAATTTTAAATATTTTGTTTTATTTATCGCTCATCTAATTAATAAATCGTAGGAAGCCTAAAATGTTTTGTCTTTTTTAGATATTCAAATTACTACAACTTACTACGAATAATTTTGGATTCTCAAACCGCCAACTAGAAATAAAATTTTTAGAACTTCGTCCTCCGGAAATACCCCGATCGGACAAAAAAAAACTAATTAGTCCGTCAGATAGATTTCCAAAAATTATTGGACACGTATTTTTTCTTTTTTCACGTAAACTTAAAATGAAGACGATACAGTGCTTCGAAAACTCGTGTGACGTCAAATGATAGTACATTTTGACGACACAAGTGACGTTTCAAGCCCCACTCCAAGATCTTTGACGCGTTTTATCTTCGTCATTTTTTATTGATTTTATAAAACAAAAAACACGTATTCAATATTTTTCGATAATCTAACTTACGGACTAAACAGAATCATATTATTATGACCCAGTCCGATTTGTAAGCTGTACAAGGATCATTTAGGGCCGCGCGGCATTCAAATTTAGAACTAACGCAGCCATCTTGTTTTTTCATACAATTGACGACGTCACAAAAAAAAACAATTCATGTTTACCAACTGCCAGTCATCATTTCAGCCGAAAGACGTCCACTGCTGGACATAGGCCTTCCCTAAGTGTAATTTTTGCTTAGGGGGGGTTTGCCATAATCGCCACGCTTGGCAGGCGGGTTGGCGATCGCAGTACGGTCGATACAAAAAGCACAGAGAACGCTGCTGCCCATTCTCTGGTACATCCCTTAGTCGCCTCTTACGACACCCACGGGAAGATAGGGGATGGTGCTATTCTTTTTCGTCCGACACCATACGGAACTACCGAACCAACTGTCAGTAATCAACGTCAATTCTCAACTTCATTCAGGCGCCAAAAAATTGTTGTAGGTACAGTCGAACAAGCTAATAAGTATACAGTCAGCTAAGTTGTTTTTACTTTTAAGATTATACAGGTACATTTAGAGACTGATGTCAAACGATACAGCGTTCGACATCAGTCGCTTAATGCGAAACACTTGATAAAACAAAATTACTATCAATATTTTCAGTGTTGTAGAATTATAAAGATCTCTACCCTGTATAGGTACTTATTAGCTTGTTCGACTGTACCAATATATTTTCAACGCGCCTACTGCTTTAAGTAAAGCTAATTATTCTCCTACGCGTCTATAAGCAATCTTGTAGGTGCTTATACCAATGTTTATTAACTTGTAAGACGTTAACAAATCGATGTTATAATGAATTGTGTGCCTATTCTCAATACTACTTAATAACGGTAAAACAGGTGATTATGGATTGCAAATAACGTTGATAAATAGGCTAAATGATGGCGAAGACCGTGAGATTCTTTAATCACTATTCAATAGCGCTAGTTGTTTATCCTAATTCAGAAAAAAAAATGAAACGTCATCATTCTGCCCACGTACCTACCAAGCGCGAATATTATTTATTTTATTTAACAAACATTCAAAAAACGGATATAAACTTAGAAATGGAATGCCGATCAAAATAGAATGAAATCTTTTAATAACAGACTACAACATTAGAACATCTTAGGACCATTATATTTTATAAAAAATAGCTTCGTGACATAAAAATAATATCAATTTGAAATATGGATATAACATTATTATTATACCAATGATTTCACGCCATGAATTGGCTACTGAATATTAAACTCATTCATCTACTACCTTATATAAATTGCCTCTCATTTCATATCAATGAATGTCTATAACAGGCATATGAAATGATTGTAAAGGTATGCGTTCGTTAAATTAACATAAACATTCATTCTTACATCACTGAATGTATGAAAAGAATACCTGTGCCATTAAATCACGCCTACGACTAATCAGCCGGGTTGCAAAAATCAAAATTTGCATGACACTAAACAATAACGTATAGCAATTTGCTATAACAAATATGGCAGGACCGGTACCACGGTGCGTCGATGAAGTGTGCGGGAAAACTCACAATAATTACGAACAAGGATTTGAAGATATTTCATATTGCCTTGATGTAATCGAGAAAAACAAAAAGGATAAGATAAGAACAGAGGATTGAGTCACTGAATGAAATAAGGATAAAGCTGTGTTAAACACGAACTGTAACACGGTCACTGCCAAAAGATTCCCACCATTACCAAAATTTCAAACAAATCCCATTACATTTTCTTAAACACTCAAAGCCATCCAAATTATTGGTCAAATACAAATTATAATGACGAAGACGATTTTGGTGCGAGTAACAGAAGTATTCGCGAAACATTTGCGAAACCCCAGGCGTTCTCCCACGTTCGGGCACGCGAGTTAGAAACACGTGTACACCTCAAACCGGTCATTCCTTTCTCTAACATCATAATAACCGTAAGCGACAGGCAGAAACAGCCCCCAGCTAAATCCCAGGCTGTCTGCCAGTTACAACAAATTTTGGAATTCCTCCTCTTTAGTTAGGTAATTGTTGGGAAGCCCGAGGGCTTCTGCCCAAGCGTAAAAGGTCCAGTTTCGACTCTAAATAGCGTCCCACGTTTTAATGGTAATAATGTTTTAATAGCTCCTTTAAAGGCTTAAAATGCCACTGTCTTATTAAAACAGAATTGGAGCAAAGCACGCGATTTAAATAATCTGGGAATGCGCTAACAGCTTAAGGACCATGTAAACGTTTTCAAGAATTCAGATATGAATTTGAAAATCCATGTCATGTTTCGCATTGGTAATACAATCTCAATGACAAGCAATACAAACCAACAGATTTAATTTCACAATATATTCGAACTGAGTCTCGGTTACTGGAACATTTGCGCACAATACAATTTCTTCACTCCTTTAATACACCTATAAAAATTTGACGGCGGTATAAACCCTATCGTAAAGGACAAGATCGGAGCGTCGGCGTTTGATTGTGGCATTACGAACATGCTCATAAATTAGGCGATAGTGATCTTTACAGGACACGTTACAACGACATACGGACCGCCGAGAAGCATAAAGACATGTAAGAAGTACAGCCGTTGCAAATATTGGATTAGTGCCAATGGGATGTAAAATAAATGCAATTCTTATTATTATTTAGAGAATAATAGTGAATAGCAATGTGTAATGCATTTACAATTTGCCAGGTTCAATCCCCTCAGACTTTATTTGTAGTTTGACCGTAATGGTACATTATAATTTGCTGGTATATTTATAGCAAGGGGAAACGTATATCATTCTAAAAATCTGTTCGTCATTGTTGAAATCCTTTACAAAGCAAAAATGTAAAGCGTTTTATCTGATCATGTTAACGAATACCGAAATTGGATATCCCAATCAAACGTATATAATTATTTATGACAATAAAACTACCGTTACAGGCGTTGATTTCGAGGTGTCAGATTAAGTTTCAATGGTAATACGATGGCTGTAACCGGATCAATAGGCTCCTTTTATTAGGAGTTGAATAACATGTTAATAAAGAAACGAATGACAATCAGTTGCACGAATGGGCATATTATATTAGGTTTTATCTATTTCTTGTTAGACTGGACCTAGTTTTATTAATTTAATAGCTATCATTAAGGCGTCATCAACCCAGTCTTTTCCAAGTGTGTTAGGGTCAGCTGCCAGTTCGACCAGCTGCGTTTGAAACCGCTTTTTAGCAATGATCATTAAGTTTATACAAATCAAACTTTAAATAGACACAGATTCATAAATACCGCTATTTTTTACTTTAATTCTAAAAGTCTTTGTGATGGATTCTCCATACAAAGGCTTACACACGTGCCAAGCAGATGTTTGGGCGGAATCCATCTGCTATTTATGCACCCTCGGGGAATGTCAATGCAATTTACTGAAGCGTTTCGAAATGCAGAGGCATCTAAAGGGGATGTTTTCGAATTTATGATAAAGGTATTATTGTTGGATTAAAAAATACGGACGAAATTCAATTCGTTTTAGGAGTGAATGCAGTTTCCGATGAATGTGTATGAATAGAAGAGGAGCTTAACAATAATAAAAATAGTTCATAATATTATTGTGTCAAATCATCAAATGCTTCTAAAAGCTTGTAGTATTGGAAAGAGAGAGCAAAACATTTTTTTAAATGAGGGCCATAACAAAGTAATTTATTTTAAATAATAAGATTCTTTTGTATATTATTGCATCTTTACAAAACAAAGTCAACAATCATTAAGATAAAATAGCATTCGAGCAAGTTACTGCAACTTCCAACTGACACACCAAAGAATATAAAAAAGCAGAAAGCGGCCGACGACAGTAGCAAGGAGATAACTCAAAAAGGAGTTTAATTTGATACTTCAACTGAATTCAAAAGCATGCCCTTGCGAAGTAAGCACAAAGCGTTTGCCATTTTATTGCACATTCATCCATATAAAGAATGCTGACGATGTAGAATAAGGTAATGTAGGGTGCGGCAGCTATAAAGAATTGCGACAAAGAAATAAACTTGATAGATGCTAATAGATGTTATTCATCAACAATGACAATGAATCAACAATATGTTTGCAATAAACTGAAGAATTGTTTATGAGGAATTGTCGAAATTGAAAAAAAAATGTAGTTCGAAACTGTAATGCAGTGTCCCTTTGCCTGCTTAGTTCTGGTAAACTAAGATAATAAAATTATCGTTATCTAGCTTCGAAATACAGGAGTTGATTATGACGTTTATTGCTTTGAGTATTTCCACCTTTATGACTACTTCTTTTGGCTATAAATCTTTCGGTATCTCTTCACCCATCAAAATTGCAATCTTCAGTTGGTTTTCACCATCGTCGTAACTGATGCGATCTTTAGGTTGTCAGTCTACTTCGCTTTCTTCCTCCGTACTTTCAGAGCGCATATCTTAACCGTCAATCTCAACACTGTACACCAAATGTCTTTTAATTTCAATATTCCCAACAAAAGAAATTTCACTTTTACGACTACAAAACCTTTTATCTTTAGACCTTTGTAGCTCCTTTCTGTCTATGACTTGATTGATGTTATGACGTACAATACATAGACGAATTATTTCAAGACGATAATATGATGAACCTTACCCTTTGATAGACGGATTGACAGTGAAACAACATCCGGTTGTAAAACTTTCATACCTGCCTAAGATTTGAACAAAAAACTAACCACACAACTACGAAGCTGTTGAACTTGCAAAATTTTAATCGTACCTACACGATTTGAAACTTTATTTATTTGACAGTAGAAGTCAATTCAACAGGTGTTTGTAAATTGAATGGTTAAAAAACACTTTTGCTGCATTGAAAACCGATATTAATATCGAGAGCAAAAGTATCAATTAATATTCGACAGAGGTTTGATAGCCATCATAATTACCCGCAGACTTTGATGGAAGACTGTCGATTCGAGATACAGTTTTTCAATCGCATAATTAATATAATCAGTATCTAAATTACAGGTTCGCAAAATAAACTGTTGTTTAAGTTAATAGTAGGTTATCGTCTTTGGATATTGAAGAATTAGCAAAAAATCTATTAGATTAGTCTGGGGCGTCTATTCAGATAATAATCGAAATTTGATTCATGGATAAAATCAAACACAAATCGATACTACATAGCCTGTAGCGATTGGTGCGTAATGCGAGCCATGTAGAGGTGTGTATAATTTTACAAGCAGCACAATAACAATCAATAGATGGGCAGAACAGGTCCCACACTTGCGTATCAACTTTTTTGTAGGCTGGAGAAAGCGAGTCGCCGAAACGAGCCAGCGAGACGCCAACGTATCGGAAAGATTATCGATTAAGATTTATGTCGAATTTCGATATCGGAAAAGTCACGATTGGAAATGGGACGACTTGAAAGCCGTACTCGAAAGATGATTGTTGCAATTGTTATCGTGAAGTTAGATTTAATAATAATAATAATAAATCATTTTATTTCGGACAACAAAGAGATCCATAACTTGTTAGTAACAGGTTTGCACTTAAAAACTATTGTTAGTAACTTAACTAAAGACGAGTTAATGAGAAGACCACCCACAGCTACACACACACACACACATAACTACTAAAACAATGAAATACTCGTACTAAGGTATTAGTCTTCTCACCAATTGCCTTATTATGGTGGAGGAAGAATCAGACGCTATCGCTTTCAGGATACTGTTGCGACTGCCCCTTATTCTGCTCAGGAGTGAGGCCGTTTTCTTGCGGATGATCGCATGAAACCCATCGGTATGGTTAACCGCGAACATTCCAGAGGCACTGCAAAAACGAGGCAATCGCAACAGCATCCTAAAAACATTGTTGTATTGGACGCGCAGGACATCCAGCGATCTTTTCGAATAGCTGACCCAAAGATTCCCGGTGTAAAAGCTCTGACAATATGCTTTGAAAAGCGTTACCTTTACTTGGTCAGTACACCGAGCAAATCTTCGTGCCAACATATTACCCCTGACCGCCAGAGCCCTACGCTCCCGTTCAATGTCCACATGGTCACTGAGGTCGTCGGTAAGAAAATGCCCAAGATATTTAAACATTTTCACTCTACGAATTGACTGAATAGATTTGATGGACACGATACAGGTCATCAACCGGCAGTTTTTTGTCAAATAAAGTCGTGCCTATTTACTGAATTTTACGTAGATATGTGAAGATATAATTAATATGGAAAGAGTCACGCACATAATCCACGAAATCATAAACACGCAGACAAAGCACTATGGAACATTACGTCACATAGTCATAGTCCACATTAGTGAAACAATCGGGACCTTGGCACGAATGTGGTACAGCTCGTGACGGGAGCACGAAGTAATCCGATTTAACTAGCTCACGATGTACGTACATTATGTTATGACTGCCGCAAATTGGTAAGACCCCAAATATGAAGCCGTTAAAGTAAGCGGCCTAAATATGAACGTTTTGACACAAGGTGTTTATGAAGTAAATGAGCGAAACGTACTGGTGAATGAATAGAAGAAAATAAATGAATGCAATATGTAGGCGAGTGTCAGTAAGCAAAACACCTAGAACTGCTAAAGACAGAAAAACTCTAATGAGGGAGAGTGATCGTAAGGGATTCAGTGTCTCAAGACGAAAGTCTATGACCAGTGTGTTGCCAGTGATTACATACGGGACCGAAACGTGGTCGCTCACAATGGGCCTCATCAGAAAGCTCAAAGTCACCCAAAGGGCAATGGAGAGGGCTATGCTCGGAGTTTCCTTGCGTGATCGAATCAGAAATGAGGACATCCGCATGAGAACCAAGGTTACCGACGTAGCCCGAAGAATCGCCAGACTTAAGTGGCAATGGGCAGGGCACATTGCTCGCAGAACGGATGGCCGATGGGGCCGAAAAGTTCTGGAATGGCGACCGCGAACCGGAAGACGTTGCGTTGGAAGGCCTCCCACTAGGTGGACCGATGACCTGGTCAAGGTTGCAGGAACCCGCTGGATGAGAGACGCACGGGACCGGTCAATGTGGCGACGCCTGGGGGAGGCCTATGTCCAGCAGTGGACGTCTTTTGGCTGAAATGATGATGATGATGATCGTAAGGGTGAAGAAGGAAAAGGACATCAGAAGACTAATTTACATAAATCTAATGCTAATTTTACGTAGCTAAAGATACACCGTCCTTCAAGCAAAGCTTACTTGACAAATGGCGTACAAAACACACTGTTCAAAAAACAGCTCATTACCAATGTCACTAATTACTGCTCTATAATCAGTAGGTGAAGGTTACTATTTAATAAACATAACAAGATGTAATTATTACACTAGTTTCTATTAGTAATTGCAGTTTCGAGCCATGTTTGGCCTCCTGCGGACTACAATTTGGCGACTAGGCGAAGACTTTTACTGTAATTCCTTGGATTATTATAACAAAAACTCTGCCACACATAATGCCACTGAGGTTTACTTTTAGTCCTTTCGTTGGAATAAAATAAAGCTTTTAATGACCCACAACTTTTAGCATCTGGAGGACGCATTAGATGACCCACAGATGTGATACTGACTCTGGGGAAAAACGTTAGTCAGTTCTACACATGTTGCTTTATAGTCAGGATGTTTGTTCACATGTTGCAGTATTGTGTGTGTTCAAAGAATTGTAAATTATTGCATGGAGGCTGACAGTTTCACTGTTCTATGAATTCTAATTTTTTGGCACAAGTTCATTTACCTTATAGGATAAAATTAAAATTAGCAAGAAATTTACTCACTTACGACGGTTAACAGTGGGTGCCTGACGTTCATAATAAAACAATCTAAAAATAATTTATAACCTAAAATGCGTGTCAGCTGTAGGCATAGAGACCAAAACAAACATACCTACCAAACTCTTGAGGTGTAGAGAATTAAAAATTTAACAAAAAAAGTAACAATCCCCTTTATTATCATTACATTATCAACCAAGAAATCTAAATAGCATCAGCCATTAAAACAGGCATTTAGACAACAAAGACGCATATAGTCCTTGATGCAAAGATAGCTATAATTTAAGGCTAGTTAAAACGCATACGGGTAAAGATTGTCGTAAAATCGATAACCTTTAGATTTCCAGCCCATGAGATAGGAGGGTAGTGACGAAGGCGGGCCCTTCCGGACCCCAGGCTATAAGCACAAGATAGCCATCTATTTGATAGCATACGGTATCTTTTATTTTCTTTGCTGTAAGGTTTAATGGCATCAAGGAATTTTCATTCTGTATTGTCATTGTCTCGTACAAGCTTTTTACTTTGACCTTTTCAAAAGTAATTACGTGATCCAATCAGCTGTAAGTGAATAATTAATGTATTGTCGATACTATCTCTTGCGTATCATAATGAGATAGAGTTTCTTATTTTGAAAAATAATACGGTTTTCACAGACCAAACGTGCAAGCATAAACAAAATTATCCAGAAAATTTATGTAGAGTGGACGACGAGGGAGATTTTTTTTCATAAAAATAATCTTATCTAGAAGACCAGCAAACAATGTGGAATCAATTTTAAAATAAAATGTATTTGCTGCGCTTGATTTCTTCATCTTTTAGCCAAATAATACTTTATTTACTTAAGTAAAGTTATTACGTGCATTACATTACCTACATATTATAAACAACGACAACAATAGGACACTTAAGCGTCAGAGTACTCCTCCGCATCGCTGTCATCCGGGAACGTGTCATAAAATGTCTTCTAATCTCAAGGATCGATCTTCGGGTAAAGTACTTCGGTACTATTGCAAAACAGTGCAAACGACTATAATAGAGTAACTGTCCGTTAAAATTGATTTCTTAAACTACATAGTGCTGAGACATATGATTACCAGTTCGCGATCACCTAGCCTAGCGTTAGAGTGCTAATCATTTTCTACAATAAGCACTTCAGCTATAATAAGTATAATATTAGCACTATAGAAGATCTAACCGCATTGTGAAATGTTAGTAGGTACATGGATTCTAAGAACCGAGTGAACTATGGAAATCAAGTCTCAAACACAATCATTTCTTGTAGATATTATGAGAATTGGATATAAGATCTGGAGATATTTACTAAATATAAGTTAAAGAGATCAAAGAAAAGAATGGGTTGTGTGAAATACGATATTATTATGAAGAAAAATAGAATGAACTACGAAAGAGCTATGAGAGCCATGAAAATTAAAACATTCAGAATGAACAATAAGGACAAAATATAGCAAGTGCAAGAAGAAAAAATAGAGATATTTAGATACGCAACAGAGTGAATTACAAAATTGAAGATAACATAAGGCTAAAAACAGAATAGCTACTAAAAGGAGCAAGAAAAATCAAATTTGGATAAACAATTGTACAGCCAAATCCTTAACATGCCATAGAGAAATATCTCTAAGGCATGCTGGTTTTGCATGTTGGTACAAATACCGGCTCTTTTACTAACGAATTCCGATTAAAAACTGTTATTAACAGTGAGATCAATCATAGTAAACAACAAAACAGCATTGCACAAACTGACATTAAAGCCCAACAGTAAATAAGCTCTTATTAGACAAACATAAACTGATTTAACAATAGCTCGATTCGAAGCTAATGATGGCAACGCAACCGCATCGTTTTGCACAACGGAGCATCATCGATCATTTATTGTTTAGAAATAGTAGGCGTTTATCTGATAGCTATCTCATCTCCACTCCAAGGCATCGTGTAGACTCCCACGAGAGATGGGAAAGTGAAGAGGAGGTGGATTCAAGTTAGAAGAGGATTTAGTATTTGCTAGAACAATAAATAGTCTTTTAACAATTGTAATGGAAAAGGGAATTTGTCTATCAAAATGTAGAGATAAGTGACCGAATGGTAAGACGACGCCCCGTGTTGATAGTAACTTTTTTTCAACTTAAGCTAGCCTAGGTTAGAATGATTTTTTGATTAAATAAGGTAAAGGATAAGGTAAAGATAAGGTATATAAGGGTGAGGATTGAAAACTAAACCATAAAAACTAGTTTTGTTGCTACTAACATACAGTCTTTCTTTCAACAGTATGGGACAGTGTTTGTGTTTGTGAGTGTAGAGTAGGATGCTCAGTTCTGAGTGGGTCGCTTATGTTTTCCCTTATCATTAAATTACATGATTTTGTCCTTAAAAATCTGAATATCTTATTACAAAATCGCTGCCACCTATTGTTATGTTATGCAACACCAATGTCATCTTTGGAAAAAGACATTTTTATTTCCTCGAAACCTTATACTCGAAGGTCAACAAGCCCTTTTACAGAAATCTTTCCAAAAATATTTTTGTCATTTTGTTAACCGCTTGTAACTTTAGCCATAGCCTCTTTAATTTAAAAGATTATGAAGTTAATTGCATTTCATTTAGTCAATAAGGCAACAATAGTTCTTAACCCTGACAAAACATACATACGTTGTTTAAGAACAACGGACCGATGACTAATAGATCTTCAATTTTATTTTCAAAACACTGATCAACATTTTACATACACTATGTGTTTAGAACTATAATATTGTGTGTTGGGATGACTGTTTTAGTGAGTCGTGAAATACAACAATCATTGACAATGGTAAAGATAATTTAAATTAAGAAACCAAATATATTTAATAATTGATTAGGAACAATGAAGCTTATCAATTAAAATATAAAAACGATGCAAATAATTGATTAAACGAAGCAAGACGAAACCTCAAATGAATGATTCAAAACAGTGAAACTTAAGGAGTTATCGCATAATTTCAAATCTTTCAAATTATAAATGTACTGCATTCGGAAAGCCAACAAATCAAAAAAACGTGGATGCTCAAAATTTCAATTAACATCCAAACTCGTTAAGGCTCCTTCCACGAAATCATCTCATTTTGATCAATTTTGATCGGTTCGTGTGGGAAATCTATGAAGAATTTGAAGCTTCGTTTTGGCTATTATAAGAGACGAGTTCTTTTTCTGGTGAATAGTGAACAAGAATTTTCAAAATAATGTTTATATTAATGGCAATCACCCGTATTCAAAAGCCCTTTTCCGCAAAAATACCGATCGAGTTACGTTTGGCTTAGCCGAACATAACACTACAAACGATTCTAAACATTAAAAAAAATATAAATAACATCACCATATGGTCTACTGGTGTACCAAGGAGTCACATTTTCGACTTCAATACAAAAAATAGCAGAAAAAAAATGTTAAAACATCGCAATTTTTACAAAATGTCTCGACAACTAAGATTTTTTTTCTATACCTTAGAATCACTTTAGAGAAAATTCAAAAACTACGTATTAATTTTAAGGTAACCTTCTAATAGAATCGTATTTTTATTTTATCAATAAACTATAATTTCATTTCGTAAATTAAATCCAAAGTTAACTATAATATCGACCGCGCAAACTCTACCTCGCCAGTACGAATCGGCCACTGCCAAAGGACGGACGTATCGCTTTGTGTCACAAACGCTCTCGTGTTTTTCGTAAACATATTTTCGAGATTGTAAGCCGATTACCACAATTTGATACACTTATTAATTTTGATCAAACATGTTTTTTTTGCTAGTTTGTAAAGATTACTAAATTTTTTTTCATCTTCAAATCGAAGTCGAATTTCAAGATCGATTGTTATTGTCGATTGTACTTCGATATATATTTTTAACCGACCTCCAAAAAAGAGGAGGTTCTCTATTCGTGTTTGTATGTCCGCGAATATCTCCGTCAATTGTGGACTGATTTTCAAAATTCTTTTTGTTTTGGAAAGGGTATACTCCCGAGGTGGTCCCATTGTCACCAAGTCAGTTTCTGATGATGGGGGCTCTGAGAAATTGAGGGCAACCCTCGAATGTCATAGGCGCACATAACGTTTTCCATACATTTTCAGAAGCTGTTCAAGTATTTGCGTCTGATAATCATAATTTCATAAGGCTGCGCTGATGACGGAAGGTGCAACTCCTCAACGGTCAGGACTTGAAAGAAAATTCCTTCAAAATTATACGTACTTATGGATCGATAGTTGTATTCTTTCAGGCTATTAGGTTGAACTGATGATAGACGGTACATCTCATTAACCGACTTAAAAAAGGAGGTTATCAATTCGTCGGCTAGGAAAATTTTAGGTCATGGGTGTCGTTTTCATGGTTTTTGGGGTCGCTGATTACGAAAATGAGGTCAAAATGAAAATTCAAGATGGCGGTCAGGAATTTTTTTGGTTTTCCGTCATGGGTGTCGTTTTCATGTTTTTTGGGGTCGCTGATTACGAAAATGAGGTTAGAATGAAAATTCAAGATGGCGGCCAGGAAAATTTTTGGTTTTTCCGTCATGGGTGTCGTTTTCATGGTTTTTGGGGTCGCTGATTACGAAAATGAGGTCAAAATGAAAATCCAAGATGGTAGCCAGGAAATTGTTTGGTTTGTCCGTCATGGGTGTCGTTTTGATTGTTTTTGGGGTCGCTGATTACGAAAATAAGGTCAAAATGAAAATCAAGATGGCGCCGACGAAAATTTTTGGTTTTTCCGTCATGGGTGTCGTTTTCATGGTTTTCGGGGTCGCTGATTACGAAAATGAAGCCAAAATGAAAATCCAAGATGGCGGCCAGGAAAATTTTTAGTTTTTCCGTCATGGGTGTCGTTTTCATGGTTTTTGGGGTCGCTGATTACGAAAATGAGGTCAAAATGAAAATCCAAGATGGTAGCCAGGAAATTTTTTGATTTGTCCGTCATGGGTGTCGTTTTGATGGTTTTTGGGGTCGTTGATTACGAAAATAAGGTCAAAATGAAAATCAAGATGGCGCCGACGAAAATTTTTGGATTTTCCGTCATGGGTGTCGTTTTCATGGTTTTCGGGGTCGCTCGATACGAAAATGAAGCCAAAATGAAAATCCAAGATGGCGGCTAGGAAAATTTTAGGTTTTTCCGTCATGGGTGTCGTTTTCATGGTTTTTGGGGTCGCTTATCACGAAAATGAGCTCAAAATTTAGTAGTACATAAAACAGGTTTGTTAAACATGAAATCGAAATTAATATTAATTTAGTGATACTAGACAAAATGTTAAATAACATGAACAGGAAAAAATGGAATTATAGGTATTGTTATTCAAATAGTCCGTTAGCCTTTATCACGTTTCCACCGGGCACCACGTGGAAGTGGACTGACACCCAGCGTTTTTTTTTTGGTTGTTTTTTTTCATTGATTTTTATACACAATGTTCAAATCAGATTTTAAGTCTTATACGTGATGAAGGGAAGAAAATATTTGATTTTTTGTTTATTAAAACTAACACCCCTGATTGCATATTCGCCAATTATATGCTTTAGCGTATGTTCCATCAGAACAAGTTATCAACGCTTTCGACGAACTGCTCGAATCTCAGTTTTATATTGTGCATTCTGGCCTCCTCCGACAAGTCGTTGATTATTTTGAAGATAACTGGATCGGAAGGTTGGAAAGACGGGGCAGGTGAGCTCCTAGATTTCCTATTGATCTGTGGAATACTTTTGATGCATTTCTTCAGGAAATTCCTCGAACGAACAACTCCGTTGAAGGTTTTCACAGGAGATTCTCGTCACTTCTAACGGCTCATGACCCATCTATATGGAAGTTTTTGGATGAACTTCGTCGGCAGCAAAGCCTGACAGAGCTGAAACTGGAGCAAATTTCGTCTCGTGGATCACACACAACTAGTCGGCCAAGATATAGGCAAACATCAGCAAGACTGAAAGATTTAGTTGAATCATTTGAGGAGAGACCACTCCCAGATTACTTACCGGCCATTGCTCATAATTTTGAATTCCAACAAATTGGATTAAAAAAATACATTTAAAAAAAGCGAAACAAACAAAATGATTAAACGTAAAAAACTAAAAAGTATAAAAATTTAAAAGAAATAATCATATCTATCTAGGGTCAAAGTCTACATGCTGCATACGGCCAATGACCTTTTTTTTACAAAATAAGCCAGCATTCCTTTAGGCGTGATCGAGATTCTTGACCTTGAAAGCACAAAACCTAACAAAAAATCATGTTTTTTTTTCCTTCATCATGTATAATACTTAAAATCTGATTTGAACATTGTGTTTAAAAATCAATGGAAAAAAAAACAACCAAAACAAACACAAAACCTAACAAAACATCAAATATTTTTTTCCCTTCATCACGTATAATACTTAAAATCTGATTTGAACATTGTGTATAAAAATCAATGAAAAACAACAACCAAAAAAAAAAACGCTGGTTGTCAGTCCACCTCCACGTGGTGCCCGGTGGAAACGTGATAACGGCTAACGGATTATTATTATATTGTTCACAAATTTAGGGTACACATTTTTGGTAATTCACAATTTACTCGCCAAACTTAACAGTTTGTTGGCGAGAGGCGCCTGTTTTTAAATACAGTTTTTAACAATTAATCTAGTGAACAGATAACCTTATAACATAGGTAACTAACAAATAACTACAAAAATAAATAAACAAGGACGGAAATTTATTTCTCGGCAACGGCTGAATCCTCGTTACCGAGCAATAAATTCCTCAGTCTTGTTTTCACCAAACCTTTACTTAACTTAGGGCTGTGTCTCAGCATGTCTATTTTATTGAATACTTTCGGCACTAAGTATTTAGAAGTTCTTTCCCCATAATAATTTGTTGCTTTTGGCTGGACAAGTTTTTTTTCTCTTACACTTCTATTGTTAAATTTATTTTTCATAGGAACTTTCAACTTATGACTAATATAATGCGCTAGGCTTAATAAATAATCGACTTTCTTATCTACGGGTAGGATTTGACAAATAGAGAATAATTTTTCATACTCTTTGTTACATTCTTTCTTAACCTTTTTACTAGCTAGGAACTTAATTATTCGTGTCTGTACTTTTTTAATGTCTTGTAAATAAGTTTTAAACGTTCGTCCATATACAATAAGTCCATAACTAATTAGTGAGTCAGCAAGTGCGTAATACACAATCAAAAGCGTCTGTTTATTCACCACATTATTTAACTGATAAAACTTCCCCAATACAGATCTCAACTTGTTCCAAAGGTCATTTACGTGTGTTTTCCAATTAAAATTTGAATCAATACTAAGGCCTAAATATTTAAAAGTGTTATCATAGTCCAATTTGTCACATATACAGTTATACTTATCCCTATGCAGGCACTCGTATGTATGTCCTATTATATCAATATCCCTTTTGGGTACAGTCTTAGCTCGCAGATTATGTGGCGAGTATACATGCATGCATTTTGTCTTGGACAGATTTAAAATAATTCCGTTGTCATGTGCCCATTTCGTGATCCGTTCGAAGTCCTCTTGAACGTACTGTTGTACCTCCGAGACATCCCTCGAAGCATGAACCACACACATGTCGTCTGCATACATAAATACTCGACACCCACTTACAACATTCGACACACTGTTCACGTGCATTATATAGCCCACGGGCCCAAACACTGATCCGGTCGGCACACCGAGATCCACACTCGCTTCTTCACCAGTCACACCAGCTATGAAAGTGCGTATTTTCCTATTGTGCAGGTAGTTTTGGAACCAGTTCTTGGTGGGACCACGTATTCCGCATTCATCCATTTGAATGACAATGCCTATAATTCCATGTTTTTCCTTTTCATGACAGTTATTTTACATTTTGTCTAGTATAACTTATTAATATTTATTTCGATTTCATGTTTAACAAACCCATTTTATGTATTACTAAATTTTGAGCTCATTTTCGTAATCAGAGACCCCGAAAACCATGAAAACGACACCCATGACGGAAAAACTAAAAATTTCGTCAGCGTCATCTCGGATTTTCATTTTGACCTTGTTTTCGTAGTCGGTGACCCCAAAAACCATGAAAACGACACCCATGACGGAAAAAGCTAAAATTTTCCTAGCCGCCATCTAGGATTTTAATTTTGGTCTCATTTTCGTAATCAGCGACCTCAAAAACAATGAAAACGACACCCATGACGGAAAAACCAAATAATGTTCCTGGCCGCCATCTTGGATTTTCATTTTGGCTTCATTTTCGTAATCAGCGACCCCAAAAACCATGAAAACGACACCCATGACGGAAAAACCAAAAATTTTCGTCGGTGCCATCTTGATTTTCATTTTGACCTCATTTTCGTAATCAGCGACCCCAAAATCCATGAAAACGACACCCATGACGGAGAAACCTAAAATTTTCCTAGCCGACGAATTGAGAACCTCCTTTTTTTAAGTCGGTTAATGAGATTTACCGTCTATCATCAGTTCAACCTAATAGCCTGAAAGAATACAACTATCGATCCATAAGTACGTGTAATTTTGAAGGAATTTTCTTTTAAGTCCTGACCGTTGAGGAGTTGCACCTTCCGTCATCAGCGCAGCCACATGAAATTATGATTATCAGACGCAAATACTTAAACAGCTTCTGTAAATGTATGGAAAACGTTATGTGCGCCTATGATATTCGAGGTTTGCCCTCAATTTCTCAGAGTTCCCATCATCAGAAACTGACTTGGTGACAATGGGACCACCTTGGGAGTATACCTTTTCAAACAAAAAATAATTTTGAAAATCGGTCCACACTTGTCGGAGATATGCGCGGACACACATAAAAAAAACATACGAATAGAGAACCTACTTCCTTTTTAGAAGTCGGTTAAAAAGAGACGGAAACATTATTTATTTTTGACGTGTTATAGTGCTTTCACAACCAATTTACAGCAAATATTAAAATCTGTGATTAAAACAGATATCATAATTTTTGATTTTAATTTATCTAACACCTAATTGAACCATTTTTATGTTGATTGATATACTGTACCTATACACAACACACATTCTAGACTTTTTTTCAAAGCCGTACGCGTGTACTTACTTACTATAAAATTATGTCACCTAAAATAATAATCGTCTAAATGATCAAATTTTTCAACCGTAGTTCAACGCTCGAAATGCCCGTGTGTGCGTTCGTCGGTGTTATCGCTGCACACAAACATAGAAATTGCCTAAAGTTCCGCAAGTCTTGTCTGTACAAGGCCTCTTAAGCACATACAAAAAATGTATCGAAAATGTTAATCGGTTATTTCAAATTCGTACTGGCACCAATAAATTCCGAGTCAACAGACGCATTTAATTTGCAATACCATACAAGAAGGATTGAATTGTCAACATGACTTGCAATAAGCCCGGGTTCAACCGCCACCAATCAAACTTTACTGCATTATAATCAGACAGAATTTTAATGACACAAGCAGACAGCCTACGCGAGAGAAAGTAAGAGTGACATACGGGCCAATGTAATAAACATTTTTGTTAATAGACTAACTTAGAATGCCAATGTAGAAAACGAAACCTAAGACATGATCGCATACATTTTAACTTTTAAGTCGTGACCAAATTGTGTTTCAAATGTTAATCCCACGCAATATTGAATGAACCTACTTTCTAGCTATTGATAGAGCATTTTGTAATATCAAATATGAAATTGAGAGCAAAATCGATCACAGTCTAAACAACATTTCTAATTTCCAGTGTAAAGAATGTAACCAGAGAGATAGTGCTGGGCCACACTGGCAGCGCGGTGCGGGGAGCGGCGCGGGTGCGGGAACGCGCGCGATTTGCCTGTCCGCAGTGGACCGCGAATTCGTTCCGAGCGTTGTCGCGTTCAACTGTCCGTCCAGTGTTTGTCAAAATATAATATGGATGACGAAGACTTGTTTTTAATTGGAAAATTCTTTAAAATTCGGTTATTTTAATTAATTGGATACTTCTATAAATAATTGGATTAATTTATTAAGCTTTAACTTATAAAAGTTAAAGCTAAATAAATAAATCCAATTTATCTGGTTATCTGGCGCAGACTAAAGTTTGAGATACGCCGCTCCCGCGCGGTTTATCGCTTGCCGCCCCGCGCACTCACTGCGGCCACTTGTATGAACGAGCTATGGCACGAGTTGCCCGCGCGCTCCCCGCGGAAAGTAGCCCGCGCCGCTTCCCGCGCCCGCGTACCCACTATGGACACTCAAATGAAGTTCCATACGTTTAAGTTTGTCGCGCCGCGCCCGCGTTTGCAGTCTGGCCAAGCACATAGGCAAACAATGTATTTCAATCAGCAATGTACTAAACAGAAATGCAAATGATACGTTCAGAGGCAATGCTAAAATAATTACAATGCAAAATGAAATTCAGATATCACGCAACTGAATGTAACATTAGCATTACAAGAATAGCCCAGTAGATTTCTAGTTAATCATACGAACAACGCAGCGCCAGTCAAACAAATAGACTTGTCAGCAGATAGTTTCTTAATCTAGGAGACGTAGGCGATGCAATCTTAGTACGGCCATCAACAGCCTACCTATCGGACAGGCGTGAATAATCCACCACGTTACACATGTAACCCGACATTCGTTCCTATAGGGCTAGCAACCAACCAGACAGCCAGTATTCCCCTCAACATTTAAAACAGATATAAATCTATTTATAAACGTAATACCATTATGAAGTGATCCCACAGCCTTACACTCGTTTAATGGGATAAAAGGATAAGTTACGTCGTTCAAGACAACCCTGCAAGAGTTTTGAAATGCTAACGTATCGCAAACGTCTAGATTACTGTTGCTAATGTATAATGTCTTACACAAAGTAAATTACGGCCATTTGTCGCGTTGGTAAATGTTTGAGTCTTGGTGATATTAAATTGTCAACGTATTTTTTTAAACTCAATAAGTAAACTTATCTGAGAAGAATTATTTGCAATTAAGACAATAGTCATAAATTTATGAATGCCCACGTAAAACGGAAGAGGAAACAATAACTTATATCAACCAACACGATCATTTTAGAATAAATTCAGATTGGAATTCACAGACTTCATTAAAAAGGAATGTGTGTGACCAATAAAAACCAATAAAATTGCAGTAGGTTGTAGGTAGTGCTTTAATAACTTGTAATTCAATGATAATCAGAACAAAGTAGCCATTCTTCAACGATACTTTGACCGGTACTGAAGAATGAGACTAGAATAATCACGAGAGATATTATCTTGAACATGGAGATAGGTAATAATGTTATAGTTACATGTGGTTAAGCTTACGGTGTATCTTCAAGATAATAGGAAAGAGAAATTTGGATAGTGATTTATGTACCAACTGTACACGTTTTCAAGCAAATCAGGTCGGCAGGAGAAAATTATGTTGTAGAGAAATAACCTGCCATGCTTTGAAATAAAGGGGTTTTTGTAGGAGTAGCTACGAGTTATATTGGAATTCCCAGTAAAAGAAAAGTAACAGGTAAGAAAAATAAAGTTAAAGGATCTATAATAATTGACACCGAGGATGAAAATAACGATTTGAAAAGATATGAATGAAAAGTGACTCGGTTGATAAACGACCTTGAGACTGCTTCGGTTGTTAATCATGATCAAGCTTCTACAAAGTACAAACACAGCAGTTCAATGTAAAGGAGTCAAAATTTCAGAAAAAGAAATGAAAATACAAATAGAAACTAAAACACACATTCTAAGTCTAGTCAAGACATTAGAGCCGCTAAACAAAAAGCTAGTCTAGGAAAAAAGGACATGGTAACGGTTGATTAGCATAGATACTAGTAGACCAGTACGCAGTGTGCAACAGGTTTGCGATGAAGCGAGAACCGATATGCAAATGTTCCTACCCGGTGGTCCCAGATGCACCGCGCTAGATATTACACTGCCTTATTCTGATAGTTTTTATTCTTTTTTGTGCTTTAAAGCGTAAAAAACATGTGCAGTGAAAGTGTTGTAAGAAATATTGTGATAGTCTGGCGTGATAATTTGTTGAATTGCAATAATGACTGGGTCATTTTTCGTCAGTCATGGCGGTGAATGAATGAAAATATGAGGCCGATGACAAAAAAAATACTACTTCTACAAAAGTCCTTCGCTGCAATTTTTTTTTGTTTATACTTATTGTAGGATTCATGAGTTTGGGTCAAAATCACTGATAGTAGATACACAGCTATTTTCATTGTTGTCTACTATAAAGTAAAGGTTAAGATTAAAATAATATATACTTTGACAATTGAATTCCCTGACATTCAAAATGTCCTTTGAAACAACATGGCACTAGTGTTAGAAAGAAATACAGCTGGCAGTACAGCTACAGAACTGTTATTAGAACTTCCTGCAAAGAAAGAAATTGGAGGCAAAAAGTGCAGGAACTATGGCTGCGAACAATAATTACTAGTAATTACATTAATGCACCAATGGTAGAACGACTCATTCAGCCATAATAATGCTAGATTTGCGATCAGATCTTGCTTCTCACGGTTTTTTTATGACTGGACAAAACATCGAGTTTTCTTTCATTCTTGTTAGTTTAATCATAAGCATAAGTCTTCTGCAATTGATTCTCTAAATGATGTAGACGACAGCATCAAAATCTGTTGCAAACTTTAGGAGAACCTAAAGCTTCTGAGAAACGTCACAAAAATAACTCGACTATCTTATTTTTCATGAATAGTCAAGTGTACTTCAAAAGGCTTTACAAAGCAGAGTCCAGACAATGGACTTGATTAATAAAACATCGTATACGGTGCCTATCTCGTATTCACTATCGTGTACGATTGGGTCGGCGCGTGCGCCTCCAGCCCGCCAACCCGACCCGTTTGTGGGTCACACGAACGGCTTTCAGATATTTGCATATTATACACTTGTATGTTGATATCTCATCACAGGCGTAGGTATCCGTAAAGAGACGCACATCCACGCTTAAAAGGAGAGAAATTATCAGCACTCTACGATGGAGCAAATTGGACATCTGTAGATGAGAACTTGTAAGTAACGTTATCCTCATGATCATTCCTCTTACCCGTATTCCTATTTATTCTTTCAAGTTTTTATTGCTTACCTAACCGTAATAGAGTTTTTTATGCCGCCGTCGGGCAATATGTCTCACACATGCTGGTTTCCGCAGCATGTTTTCCTTCACAGAAGCAAGTGACACTTATACAATTCCTGTTATTATTCCTATATATTTGGTCTTCTTGCTCTGCTATACTCTTTCATTAGTCGTCATCTCTATTCTAGCCTTTAGGTAAAGACTGCATGATGTGCAGAACTGTGATGCTAGTTCGAACAAAACATCGCCTAAATACCGTGACGAAACATCAATTTCAATGTTATGGGAGACTTGACAAAGTACAGTACACGTTAAATATTTGCAACAAGAAGAGAGCAGAGATTGGCTCACACTATGCAATTCCATAAAATTGCCATTAGCTACGGTGAACGGCCGATCATGGAGGCGCTTTGTTCGTGACCGTGGACTGCTCAATCGCTCAGAAAACGAAATATTCGGAAAGACTCAACCTGTGATGAAATTGTAAGAAATGTCATGAGCTGAAGTAATATTGAGTTGAAATGTAATATCCAAAAAAACCTGCTAAACGTTTTATTGTTGTATGTTGACAGATTTCTTTCGATTGCACCTTTCAATCTCGTTAACCACCACAACACAATAGGCTTACAAGATTTCAGATAAAATAATTGGTCACAACGCTGAGTTCAAAGGAAGTAATGTCGTGTTAACGCTACTTTATATTGGACTAAACTACATCAATTTGACTCGGTTAAAACGAAGCTAACACTACACGGATATTAATACTCAATATCAGTCTTATCACAAGCCTTTTGTGGGGTTACTGGACAGCAATTATCAAAGATTTAAGTAAGCCTCGAGTGAGTCGTGACCACCGGATCTCAAATCCGTTACCGGTGGCTAACCTTGGACTATTTCCACACACCTTTGTATCTGACTGCAATAAAGGTCAATTGGAAAGTCTGCAGTTAGCTATTGTTGCATGCGTCGATAATAATATATCGCCTGATCTAGTTCTAGTAGTGAAGCAACCTAATGGATTTGCAAGGCTATCAATTAACTGTAATGCATGGGAGAAACTGTCTCTTCCATTAAAAACTCGATCTTGTGAAGAGTTCTATGCAAAATTGGCATTTCACCATGACCATACACGAGTGATGTAACAAGTCAATGGCGTACAAGGTCAAGAGCAAAGCCTAAGCCACAGAATCGATTAGCCGCCGTATCAAATGACCGCCGAACGTAACAGTTTACCACATAAATTCTCAACATCCGTAATAAGCTATTGTCTAATTTATATTGATATTTAAAGATATCAGATAATTCATGAATAAATTAAGGTGTAACCGATCTCATTTGAATGGATACGCGGGCCGGCGACGGACCGTGGCCGAACAAGCCGTTGGCTATCTCAATCGCCTCGCCTCGACCGGCTCCGTTTATGCTAATCATCTGAAATTTCTGAGATCAGAACCGCACCACTAGTATAATCGGTATCACCCAACTGTGATTTGTGGGCGTTCGTCGCGTCGCCCGTCCGGAAGAACGATGAGCCTAAAATTTTGTTTTTTAATCAGCGGAGGCGAGGTCAATCGGTCTCGGTCGCCTATAAAATTTCTCGCCTATCAAATGCGGTGATCGAGATTAGTTTGTGGGCGATGTAACTGCGAAGATACACAGTGATAATTCACAGAAAATCAAATAAAGCTACTTACTTACTACATACGACTTTTATCTTAATTTGTCACGGCAATATCATACCACCGAACTTTCGTAAGCCCTTCGGGCCTTTCTCGAACGGTTCCCACCCAAACTTCCTCTCAATTAGGCAAATGATGTTCCATTGTTTGCAGGTTGGTTTTTTAAAAGCTGATTGCTTCACGGTAGACAATTCATTAATTTGTTTGTAATCGGTAACATCAGTCAACCGTCAAGAGGGACGCACTCCCACGGTCGATCTTCACGGAGACACAGCTCGTTCCCAGAAAGGTAAACTTACGTTACACAATATTATCTATAATTAAAAAGTCAGGGACGTAGTGAAGCTTTGCAATAATGTTTTCAATTGAACATTGCGTCAGGTATCTAGTTAAGGTTCGATTGAATTCAAAGACTTCTGATTTCGGTTCAATACAGATGAGATATGTATCGAAGGCGAATTAGATCCATAACTTAGCTTGCTGCAATACTATTATTATCTGGCTCCCAATGACTCACAGAATGATCTGCTCGAATTATTTCGCGCTACACTTTTTGTCCTCATCTATGTAGTTTTTTCCTAGGATAATCGCAGCAATCATCGGGCACTTGTTTCGTAAGGCATCAAAATAATTGCTCCAAGAAAAATAATGCGGAAGTCGATACCGAAATTGCAAAAACTTGCTGGTCATACATTTCCATTTTGATTGTATGAAATAAGAATAATATAAGTGTTATGAAGATAGATGGTGCGATTCAGGGGCCTCTCGACCTCGTAGACTCGAATGGCGTGACGAAAGGACATACAAAGGGGCAAAAAAAGTTAGACAATGTTATGAATTGAAGAATAGGTACTTGAGAGTAGTTGAGTCTCGTGTCTCACATACATGAATGGGAGACAGTTCTGCTTTTGTTCTGCGAAGTTGTTACGGTACAGAGTCACGGCCAACGGAAATAAGTGCGAAACTGCGAGCGTACCTAAGAGGTGAATCACTAATGAATGCATGGCAAATACGCAAATTTTTCAGTTGCCTCTTTATGAATTGTTGCTTTTTTGGCGTAATTACGTGATGACGGTTTATTCCGGTTATTTTTATTCGAATATAATTTATGTGAAACATAACTTATTTATTGCCTCTTCTAGATGTCTCTTATTTAATTATGTCATATTTTATAGTTATTTGAATGTCTATCTCAATAATCTGTTATAGGTGTGGTGAGACATGGCTAAAAAAATGTGGTACAAATTATGTGTTTTATGTCCTTGTTATATTTTATTTCTTTTGACTTTATCTGGTAAAACTTTGGCTAATGATTAAGATAACAGGGTTGATACTACTTTCTCGGGATATGTAGCATAAAAATAATCGTTTTGCTGCTAATTAAATGTCTTGTAGTAAATTCGAGGCCTATGTCCAGCAGTGGACGTCTTTTGGCTGAAATGATGATGTGTAAATTCGAAGTTTATGGATGTGATTCTCCTGCACCAGGTTGCGAATTCAAGACCTACGACTATTTCACTGATGACAAGTATAACCGCGGTAATATTATCATACAGTAGTTCGACTTCATACAAACGGACGAAGCGCGAGCTATCTACGCGCCTCGATTATGGCATGCGCCTGGTATGCAGACAATCGCGACTGTGTCGCAGCGACGAACGGACGGTGTGATGTTTTCTCTAAAAATAAGACAAGCACATTTAATATGACGAGTGGGATATATTGTGTTGTTAAACGGTTTTATTTTTTTTGGTTTTATGAATTCGTTAATAACGTATCCAGAGGTAACTTTTTTTTAATTACATACCTGGAAACTTTGAAAGATAAGACTATAAAATAATTTCACTTACTAGTAGGTAGGCTTATACTGTGTGTCTTTTTAATGGATAAGTATTTCTTTATATGTCCCGAAAAAAAACATGGTTTTTTAATTAAATCTATCAATCAAAAAACAACACGCATGTTTATTGAACACTTTCTATTCAATTCGCAAAGTATTTTATTTGTTTTAAAAAGTATATTTACGATCACAAAACTAAATGGAAACACAAAGTAGGCACATGTAATTAAAATACTGGAGGCGGGCAGCCCTTTCGCATGTTTACGTACCGCGCGGCTATAGGCATTTATTTCAAGGACACGGCCGAGTCACACTACTGTACGATATTTATACTGTGGTATCTCATACTTTTTGAAATACCACTGATGTTGCAGTCATTCATTTCAAACACACAGTAAGGAAGGATTTTTCTTTGCAAAAGAAGGGGTCTTCGCCCTTTAAAGGGACAATAACAGCCAGAAATAGACCACTGACTCATAGCTGCGCCCCTATCCAAGTTAATTAACGTCAACAAGGGGAAAGTTTAATTTCCATTAGTAAATAGAACACACATTGGGTGAGTCATGGCCGCGGCCATTGAGCCAACGGGCACAATTTTCATTTGTAACAAAATCCCACTGACCCTAACCAATATAGACTATCGAGTTTACTGACGGTTGATCAATTTTCGACCTTAAAATTTAGAACATAAGAGTGAAAAGTGGCAAACCGTGCGTGAACTCGATGGGATGCATGACGACCAATCAAACTATACGAAACCAGTGCATGCGGATCTCTCATTGTACGGGAAGTGTATACAATGCGAGGCCTTGTTATACTGGTTATGTTTCATGTTACCGAACCGGCTGCGATGCGCTTCCAAAATTGAGGTTTCTAACCCAAACATTATAAAACATTTTAATGTTGTTGAAAGGCATTCTCGTATAGTCAAAACGTCATAACGAAACTAATGGTTTCCTCTCTTACTAGTATCTGTTTACTCGTGTTTAATGGCAATGAAAGTTTCTTTCAATGTATCAGGGTCACTATTGTCACAGAAATGAGACGAATAAAAGATATTTATTATAGAAAGTGTATAAACTTTTGGTCTGCTGATGTAAACCCGTGATCTCTGAAGGCTTACAGTATCAAATCATTAAAGATAAAATAAATTTAACAATATGACAAAAATAGGAGGCGCTTCCCGCCATCGACACCCGCCTCACCAAACAAGCGCTCCGGCTGACTAAGCTGCAACTACGCACAGTGACGGCTGCCATCACTGGACACGGTACTTTTAATAAGCACCTCTTTGTTATAGGTGTCACAGATAGTCCTCTGTGTCGAGCCTGCATAGAGGAAGAAGAAACAGCCGCCCACGTGCTTCTGCACTGTCCGGGCGTTGCCCGGTATAGGACCAAGTACTTCGGTGACCCAGGTACTATCCGCGAGATTGCCAGTAACACCAAGGGGCTGCTGGCTTTTCTCGGGGAGCTAGGGTGGATCGAGTGAAATTCCCACCTGCACGCAAAATACGCGCATCGAACGTGGAGTTGCGGACACCAGCCCGTCGTACTTATACTTATAGGACAAAAATATGTAATACTTAACTATATTAACAAATACCTATAATTAGAAAAAATTGTTTTGTTTCTACCTAGTTTTGCAGATTTTGTGAACTCGTATAAGTATCGTATCATTCGTATCTTACCTGGACTAATAGGATTTATAATTTAGTTTCATTATCATTTCAGTCGAAAGACGTCCACAGCTGGACATAGGCCTTCACCAAGTGTCGCCACATTGACCGGTTTCGGTCCCCGGTCCATTAAGTATCATACACTCATACAAATATGTAATTGCCATCATGAAGTATCTAAAAGTGCATGCGTTTTCGATTTATCAATTAAGTATTATTATTTTAGGTTTCATTTTTTTTTGTCTCCATAAAGATAAATTAACCGCTATGCCAATTTTAATCAATAAAAAAAGACAAATCGGAGACTATAATTTTGTAGTACCCAAAATTAAGATATCAATGAACCTACCATCCCAAAAAGACTATACGAAAATTAATCACTAATCTCGTTCAATCCAAATATCTATAAATAATCTCAAGTAAGGACTTTGTGAATGGGTGGTAGAACTGGTAGGCATGGCTGGTCATGACTCACCGTATCAATGACGTCACTTTAACGGCCACCAACACCATAGACTGAATAGGGTTGACAACGACAAATTAAGTATTTTTTTTATTTCAGGTAGGATTAATATTACAGGAACAGACTTATGTACAAAAAAGATTAAAATTAATATTATATTTTCAACAAAAACAGTTGTTTTAGATTTTGTATCAAATTGGCACAAATAGAGTATTTCAGCATATTCTTTTACTTTTGAGTGATAAAGTACTCCTGCTCGAAGAGTAAAATACTCTATAGCTGCGTGTATTAGAAAAATGTGATCATATTTAGGCAATGGCAAAAACAGAACCTTTATTATTTCGTAGTGTCTTTCTGTCCATGTGTATGTCACAGTCATTTTACTCGTAGAGACCTTATATCAAGTTGATAAGTTTGATGTTCTGTATCAATATCACATCTTTAGACATACATAACCATACTGTTCTCTCTCTACATAATTATAGTATTAGAATAGGATTGGGAACCCTAGTGTGACATGACTCCTGATCACGGACATGCAGGGAATGCTAAACGACGGTTAAGATTTACGGATTAAGATGTAATTAAACAATGAATAAAGGACGCACTTTAAAGACAATAAAAGTTAAACGGCGAATTTGAAAGCTACAATAAAACTTTGAGGTTAGTGCTTTGAGAAAATGTGTTTAAGTACTAAGTACATTATTGTAGAGATCCGGTTACATTGGATCCGAGACGAATACAATTGGGAAATAACAAGGGAGATGATGCTATAGTTGGTCAGATTGTTGAACATGATACATTGTCTTGCTTATATCGGAGCTACTGAGTAGTTCACTATACATATCTTTAACTATAAAAGCGAAAGGTCACTCACTCACTCACTGATTCATCACGAAATCTCAAAAACCGCTAGACGTACAAAGATGATTTTTGGCAGGGAGGTAGTTTATGGTTAGTAGACGTCCGCTAAGAACGGATTTTGCGACAGGGCCGGATTAGGGTGGTCTAAGGGCCCTCGCAAGTTTGTATGAAACTCCTTCATTTTTTGTGCTACAATCTAGATTTTTGATGGGACGTAGTAGGTGAGTAGAAGTTTGCTAAGAACCGATTTTGCGACAGGGCCGGACTAGGGAGGTCTAAGGGCTCACGCGAGTTTGTATGACAGTCCTTCCTTTTTTGTGCTACAATTTTGGCAGGAAGGTACTTTATAGTTAGTAGACGTTGACTAAGAACGGATTTAGCGAGTTTAGCAACATGGCCAGAATAAGGAGGTCTGAGGGCGTTCACGTGTTTGTAAAAATGTACTGTTTTTTTTTTTGTACTAACAACCTGAAATTTAACAAGTCTAGAGTTTAGGAGTAGGAGATCTAAGCTAAGTTTGTAAGGAAGACCTGGACTAAGGGCTCCCGTAAGTCCATATGAAATCCTTGGCTTTTTGTACCTGAAAATTGGCAGAGAGATAGAATATAGCTAAGACATTTCAGGTAGGAATAGATTTTACGACAGGGCTGGTTTAAGGGAATATAATCGCTTCGATTGGCTTTTGGCATTCGATTTGACATAGTACCATCCACAGGCAGTCCAGACAAGAGAGTCAAAATTTCTACGCGAACGAAGTCGCGGGCAAGTGCTAGTAATATATATATATAGTATATATAATATAGTCATTAATTAACTGGTAATTTGCGTATATTTTAATACCTTATGTAAATATGTATGTACCAATTATGCAAAGCCAATCTAACTTGAAAATCTGAAAAAATATGCCAGCAATAAAATATTTTATTGTATATAATGCGTAACGTAACATAAACCTACAAAATAAATAAAAATAATTCACGTAAAACGTTATTATACGATTTACGGTTGCATATCAAGTGATATGCATATTTTATTCCTCAGTTCCTTATTCCAAATTAAGAAATATTTTGTACTGCACGCGCGTGAAACCATATAATAACATTATTTATATGTAAATTTATGTAAATAGTTAAATACACGACTATTTGAGAACAAAAACCCGGTAATGGACGTTTTATATAAAACTAAGTAATTACTTCCATTTGAGGTTACAATAAGTGTTCCATAAAAGGTTGAAAGCGTTTAGAGCACAGTCCATCGTAAAATATGATGCCATTAAATCGATTTCATTTAAAAAAATAAATTCAATTGAAATCATCGATACTTTTTATTTTTATCACCCTTTTGACAGATATTACCTATTTCCATCATAAAACCAAAATGATTTCTGAAACATGACTTCTAAATATAAAAATCGTGAGAAACAATTTAAAACACGTTATCAGGTAGTCTTATAACTATATCAATAAACATTTCAAATAAAAGTGCCTAATCTAATCCTAATAATCGACGTTGAGAGTTGAGAGCTGTCCATCTGTATATAATTTAGACGAGGGTCACAGTTCAAATCTTTATTAGGATGATATTTTGCATAATATCGATATCATTGCCTAGAAAGTTAGCTAAAAAAGGGGTTTATGGCTAAATAATAATAGCCACATGGGTCCATCTTTTATAAGGTACCTAAGCAACGCTTGCCAAAATCGGTCGGTGGATTGGGAGCACATTGGTTCCGGATGTCATTTGTTGATCTTTGGCAGTCGTTACGGATGGTCAGACAACCGGCTCTTAATCGGGTTACCCTCTTACATGGTTCTGAAGGTCAGACAGGCAGTTACTCCATTTAAAATTCTGGTAATAAGCTGCATTTAAAGGAGCAAGTGATATCGTGATGGTTGACAGGGGAGAATGGAATAAAAAGTGTGTAGCATGGACCAGAAGTAAGGATGGTCACAAGTGCAGGTTTAAAATGATGATGAGCTGCTTTCGATTTATACTCAAGGCCCATTCCAACAGATTTATCAAAGCTAGGCAGATGATAAAGTTCAATATCAAAGCCAAAGAGAAACTTAAAGACGGTCAATCTTTTTGCTATTGTAGCTTCTGATACGAAAATAATGGTCAAAACAGTGATGACACTAGTGAAAGTAACAAAGTACCCATGAACTATGTAATGATGGGTATCGCACACATTATCACTGTTTTGAAAGTGGTTATTTAGTGAAAGTTATATCTAGATACAGTTATGTGACGGGTGAGGTTGTTGATATCTACACATATGGTTTTATTTAAATTTGAGTAATTTTACATGCATGATATAAATAATATAATTTCGCCTGCAGCACCCACGAATAATGTAATGTAGCAATCTAGATTTTTTTTTGAATTGGATCCTCTTTTTCTTCGGTCTCCAAGGTTACTGCTTTATAATGTTAGTACAGATTTTCCATTCAGAAAATTACGAATAAATAATTAATGACCAATTTTTTTTTAAATTTTGAATTCTATACGTGAGGAAGAAAATAAGGAAAAAAGGGGGGATAACATAGTAACATCCTTGTCAAAGCTAATCCGTTATTTTCAATGACGCAAAACGTATTCGATAAGCAAAACTAATATTTATTTAGAAACGGTCGAAAGATTGTAGTGATAAGATAAGGAAAACAAACCATTAAAATTCAAATCACATCGTTAATTGTACGCGTAAAAAAATTTGGTATACCTAATTGTATTCTTTTTTTATAGCTGAATAAAATTAGGTGAATATTTATAATTAAATTAGCAAAGCCAGCTTCAGAAGATTTTAACCTTTTTAGCGCCACAGTCACGTATAGACGACAAGCCGAACAAGAAAAAAAGGTACTTTTTGGCTTGTCGTGTTTTTTACTTGACCGTGGCGGTCAATGGGTTAACGAGAAAACTTATTTTCCTTACTCTGAGATTTTACCATGCAATGGTTTTAAATCTGATTTTAGTCTACTATTTTTAACAAGAACTGGTGGTGTATTTCAAGGTCTACAACCTCACCTGCGTCTAAATAAAACCACAAAACTAGGTGACAAAAGCATTTCAGACATAATCAAAAAACATCAACCAAAAAACGACCAAAAACTAACCACTAATTGACTTCGCAGCTGCCAGAGATAAGTTACCGGCCTCAAAAACCGGCCAAGAGCGTGTCGGGCCACGCTCAGTGTAGGGTTCCGTAGTTTCCCGTCCGTCACAATAAGTGTTCCCACTTAAGCGTTTAAAGGTGGGTATTCATTATGAGTTATTTTTTTTTTTTTTATAATATTTTTAATTTTTTTTTTCACTTTCATAATGTTTTCCTAGAAAGTCATAAAGTTTTACTTTTCAGATTTTTTTCATATTTTCTAAACTTATGGTTCAAAAGTTAGAGGGGGGGGGGGACACATTGTTTTCTACTTTTGGACCGATTATTTCCGAAATTATTGACTTTATCAAAAAATGATATTAGTAAACCCCTATTGATTTTTAAATACCTTTCCAACAATATATCACATTTCAGGGTTGAAATTAAAAAAAAAATAACTTCCCACTTTACATATAGGGGGGCTACCCTAATAAAACATTTTTTTCCAATTTTTATTTTACCACTTTGTCGGCGTGATTGATACACATATTGGTACCAAATTTCAGCTTTCTAGTGCTAACGGTCACAGAGATTAACCGAGGACGGACGGACGGACAGACAGACATGGCGAAACTATAAGGGTTCCTATTTGACTACGGAACCCTAAAAAGGGCCTCCACCTTACCATAGATAGAAATCTCATAGAGTTGCGGCCAATTGTAAATAAACAAACAGTTTAAAGTAAACATCAAACACGCTAGGCGATAGCACGTTGCGTTGCTTGCTTTCCGTTGCCAAAGCAAACAGATCAGAGTCGATAATGAACTGTATAAACATTTATATTAAGTTGTAGACATGGTAATATGTTAGAACATGGAGAACATGCTGCCACGGTAGTGTAATGGTTGCAAGATCGTCTGTACTAATATTTCTTTCTACAATGGTTTTAAACTTTAGGTACGGTAGCTAATGTCAATCCAATACATTTTTGACAATTCCATTTTCGTAATCTATGGTAGAATGCCCTTGTCTGTAATAGCTTAGTCTTCTGTCTTGCTGGACGAAGTGTCTCAAAGTTTTTCGGTCATCATTTCTCAGCAGCTGGCTAGACGCGAAGCTGGCCAATGGAGCAGGGCTTAGACCAAGTTATGACCAAGGTTAGGCAAAACAAAACAGTGCCGTCTTAAACCTCGTTCGGTCTACGATTACAAAGTTTCGGGAAACACCTGGATAAGGGGCACAGCTGTGGGTGATACTGGGCTGATGACGATATTAACCTATATTTCGCCAGATTTATACATACCAGATTTCCTCGTTCAACAAAATGTGAGTGTGTCAAACTATTTCTCTCTACTAACCGCTCCAAAAAATAGGCGTGATGTTATGCTATGCCTAACATGTGGAAAAAAGCTCGTACCATAAACAGGACCATCTCTCACAAAACAGGCCTGTTTTATTTTAAATTGGATAAACAAACAGCGTTCACGAACCTTTCCGCTTCCCAATTAGATCCTACATGCTTTTGGAAGTCGTAAGATATGCCTATAGGAGTGTATGCATCAGGAACTGTTTACGTGTAGGATGTTGTAATGGCCGTGTACGGTGTAACACAACCTTCTGAATACGATATGATGTGCAGATAAACGTTCTACTTCGATGGCTTAGTGGACCTAAAAGCAGTAGCTAAGCATGAGGTCCTGGGTTTGATACTCAGATTGGACAAAGTGTTTTTGGGTTTTTTCATCAGGAATTTCTCAGTACGAGTCACAAACGATGCCCCACAGATGAATTTTATAGGAAGCTTACTAGTAAACATGACTGAATAAAATTGGAAGTAATTACCATAGATACACTCACCGTGACCCACTCCGCCATTCATACACTCTGTTTACCCCTTTGGGACTAACAGACGTGATGTTACGAGAAACGTTGTAATAAACGTAGTGTTATAGAGGGGACAGATACGTGACCAGTGTTCTGCGAATGTCATCGGATGCAAGTGTAACGTTGCCCTAAGATAAGAATGAGGGTCAAAATGCCGTGAGAACAGTGTTATTTTTGTGAGCAAGAAGGATACAACTGTCAATTTTTTTTTTGAGCTTATCTATTTGGTTTCGATCGATACTTTTATCGGTTATTTGCGCCGGAATTCAATAACTTATCTTAGTATAACTTTTCATATCAGAATTCTTACGATTCCGATAAATAAATTACGTACATACACAAAGTGTACATATGGAAATTAATTTTGAACAGTCTTCTGCCATAGGTGCATCAATATTTACACTGTCACATTCTCTTTGCGACTTCGCATACGAGACGACATAATTTGTCACATAAAAACACATTTCAATAATGCCACATGTGTTCAAACATATTGATTGAATAATCTTAAACGGTTCTCCGTTACGATCGAACTTCAAATATGAATATTTAATTAGGCCTGAATAATAACGACTTTTGCCTATTTAAATTATGTTCGGCCATGACACTTGAACTTGAATGTTAAAACAGTAAAGAAAAACAGAAAATGCTCGCTTTTATAAATTCATAAATGCCTTGCAATTTGGGCTCAAGCTCATAACGTTTAATTATCTAAATAATAAGAAAAAATAAAAGGTTAACAACGGTGGAGTCCAGTTTGCGAACACAATTACTCAACAAAAACAAGTAAATGTCAAGTGAGAAATGTCGTGCACTCACCTCATGATACACTGAAGTCATCATCTTGAAACACAACGTTTTGTTTTGCAAAATTATATCTTCATAAACACAATCAAACACTCATTTCACTATTCAAAATAAATCGTACAATATGGCTGCCACTTTTTATAGTCCAAAAAAAAAAATCTATCTGTCAAACTTCCCGCCAAGCGCGCGTAAAAAAATAAAAGGCAAAGGCACACTGTTACGCAGCCTACGTTGCTGGCGCGTGTGACGCGTTCCGTGTTTAGGATCGGCACTGAGCGACGAGCGATAGCGTCGGCTGAATGGATGACGATGCCGCTCAGCTGCTATACTCAATGAACCATTCGAGTTCGGAGGTCACCGATCAACACGACCCCATCGTTTCTGCTCAAAGTTTCTCTATTACCCTATAAACCCCAAATTCTGTATGCGATGAAGTTGTTCAGTGACATTTGAGCGCAGCAACTTTAACGTTCGGTTATTTACATAACAAATGCTGACCTACATTTAATTGTATCCTACAGCTTTTGTGATTGGAGCTGTTACTATAATAGTGTCAGTCTTAATTATATGTGATTGTTGTGAAGTTCGAAAAAGTATTTCTTATAAATATAAAAGTTGTGCATCGTTGGCGAGTTTGGAAGCAAAAAGCCGGAGGTATCGATCCGTTACTATCGTGTTTAGCGTGGCCAGTCGAAATGTTTTTACCGATGACAGGCAGCCATCGGAGTTCGTCGACAGTGATCATTCAGATTAGTTTGTCACGGAACCGGTATTATCGCCTGAGTCTGGAGCTAATGCGGTGTAAAACACGAACACTTAGGTTATAAATAATCCATTAGTCCATTACGTTAGTTCTTCATACTCAATTTGCTGGAAATATACAAAATGAGAAATAACCTGTGTCAAAAATGTGTTCTTTGTCCAGTTTTGTACACTATTAATGGATTTTCTAAACGATTTCGTTCGGATCCCTGCGGTGCTGGTTGCACAAAATGAAAATTGATTCCCAAAATTATAGACTATGTGTACATTTCGATTACCAATAGATCGACCAACGGGTATTTGATGAGAAATAAATTGTTTTTCGGACGTTTTGGCTGACGCGTGACGTTCCGTGCCTTCGATTGTAAATAGAAAAATAATATTTTCTGTTGTACAAACTCTTGTCAGGCGACCAAAAAATGTAAAAACCTCACTGGAAGAAGTTTTGAAACGAATGAAAACCCAAATATAATATAACCCTCACCATAATAGAAAAGGGTTACCGAATTGTCTATCAATTTCTATAGAAACCAGTTTCCATGAACTTCTTACTTAACCCATTCATCAAAGCTTCAAAGCTCCGACGCAAATTCAGAATTTAAGAAACTTATTCCTACTCTGGAAAAGGAGGTATCTATACTAAGATCATCATCTCGCCAAAACAATGTACTTTACCTATCTCACATACACACAGTTAACTGTGTTTCCATTATTATAACAGTTGCAGTAACGTTTAACGAGTCTACGTTACGTGTGGGTTACCACCATTGTTAAACGCAGAAACATAATGTCAGCTTTGTTTTTGTGATTTAAAGTGTAACATTACAGCCGTTGAGGAAAAACCAGGTGAAACAGGCAATAAAAATGTTTTTCTAAAGTAGGTCTCGTTGACAGTTTAGCAGAAATGTGAAATAACAGGAAAGATATGTCTCAAGGCTGAGCTTTTTATGGCAAAAATGGCTTTGTCTGAGCGTTAGATAGAAAAACGTTCACTGATGACAAACTTATTTTCAAAGAAGCTAGAGATACCTTACACGTTGCAAAAAATACAGGCTAAAAGTAGCTTGATGAATTTCCACAACTACAAGTTTTTAACTCAGTTAAATACACAAGCTAGAAGGAAAAGCAAGAATGTAAACAAATGTGAGGAAGATGCAGCTGCAAAACAGAACTAGATTCTTTCAGAGACAAATATTTAAACTGAAAAGATTTTTTTTTTGTAGTTTTTTTGGTTTAGTGTTTTTTTGTATTTTAAGTGGGCCGCAATTCTCTTGACCTCAATTCTGTTCTGAGGGCAGAGATGAGATGCCCGCCGCGCGGGGCCGCGGATTTTAGAACTAGATGACGTGGCCTCGGCGCAAGGGCAAAGAAGGAACATGGGTTCGGTTTTTAGTCAGTAGAAGTCTGACACTCCCCTTCGCTCTGCCCAAGAGCGGCGGGGGGTCATTTGATGATTTTCCACCCACCAAAAAAAAAAAAAAAGTTGATGTGGCACTCGGAGACTGCCGCGGTAAAGCTATTGCATAGCATTTTTTATCAACTTAAGCAAATAATTATTTATTTATTTTATTTATGCAGTATTTTTTAAAAAGAATTTAAATTATATAAGTAAATCAAAAGTAACCTTCATAGACTAAGCTAGTAAGAAACTCTATGACAGAAAATTTAAAAGAAAAAGTATTGACAGCTTGTCAGCCTGACGTAAGTGTCATAACATTGAAAAATATGAAAATTATTTATTTTATTTTTGATATTTTATAAGAAAACGAATCGTCTTCTAAGACCGATTCGCAGAATAGTAATGCAAAAACCAATAAAACGTATGATAGATGCGTAATAATAATAAAATGAATGTATATAGAGTACTCGAGGAGTACTCACTCATTATCTTTCACTATTTTTTCGTGACTTTCTTCATTATTAAATGCACTTTGTTTATTCATATTTAAAACACTTTGTACACAAATTATACGAGTAAGAATATTTTAGAAGGAGAAAGCAGAGAGACAAAACAGAAAAACTTTACAACTTTATGTAACGTTGTACGTTACCTTTTTCACTATTTAAAACATACAAACTTAAATTCAACAATTAAAACAGTATTGATCCAATGTTTGTTTACATCAACTGTCAATGACAGAACCGCAGACGTCACAATGCTACAGATAACATCTTGTAGTGCTGTGGCTTAGTAATGTTACTAAATTACATATGTTGCGCTCGCGCATCTGTATCTGCGAGTGTGCGAGAATATCTTACGTTTCATACGCAATATGTCATCACGCGCCTCACTAGTTGCGAGTGAACGACCAACAGTAGTTCGTTCCCCACAGTGACATTAAATAGGACGTGCGTTGGTGACACGTTCCTTTTGGAATTCGGTGTCCGGCGCGGGCGCTGCGCCCCTAGCGGGCAGGCGCTCGCGTCCGTAACACGTGGCTACCTCTCGCCACCATCCGAGCGTTTTACATCGTTATATTTTCTCCGCCATCGAGCATTGTAAAATCAGTGGCTACATAACCCCATACTGGGTAAGTTTGAACAGCATAAACATGTGTGTATTTTTGTGTTTTCCAACCTTATAGGTTATGCAGCATGTATCCCTATATTCTCCGACTTTTGCTACGCTAATTTAATGTAATTGCCTTCAGCTTAATACATTTCGATTGTGTTTCGATGACACATCAAAATGTGCTGTCATGCCTTTTCCACGCTCTCCATCATGTAAACTCCGTCTGATTGTGACATCCCACCAACACCTTCATTAGCGCACTGTTGCTCGCTATGCTTAGCTTGGTGTCGCAATCAGCGGAGGTGACCTTTTGTCCACCTCTTGACACGCTGGACGTTACGTTCCAGGGTCCCAGGTTCCTGCTGGAGGAACACTTCCGTCATTCCAAAGTTCCGGTTGAAGGAACACATACCAACTCCCTGCGCGCCGGCACAGCTCGAGCCCGTTTTGGCTCAGACGTGCGCGCCATAAAGTTCGGCACGGACTTCCCACGTTGGCCATATCTGCCACGTGGGCCTCGCCGAGCATCTCTTCGGGTCGACGCGACCACCTGTCGGCCTACACCCCTGGCATCCAGCGTGGCACCTCGCTGCGGTCATCGCCACGCCAGCTATCAGGGCAGTAACGTGCACCTCACAAGTGAAACGCAATAGGGTGCGCCATGAACCTACCCACACCCTTAATTGGTGACTTATCTTTTAAATATATATTTTTATGTTGACAAGTTTCGTGGTCTTATTTATATAACCTGCGCCACGCAAACCTTTTCTGTCACCGTGAGGTTATAAATTATTTAATTTGACAACCTCAGTTGACAACCTTGTTATTTTCCGCAACCATAGCAACCTGGTTGAATACTGAATCTTGAATATTTTCGTCTATTTTCGTTAGGGAATTTCTGGATTCGCTCTCCACGCTCAAGGCCCGCGATAGTAGCTATGCAATAGCTTAAAAGGGCAGAGATGAGATCGACGACGGTGGAACAAGCTAATCCAAAATAAATAGTTTACGTTAGGTACGTAAACTATTTAGTAGTATGTAGTAGCGAAAAGTCAAAAATTGGAGCCAAGCTGACCTCTGTGCTACTTACCAACGAAACCATGGGTGGAAATGGTGAAATGTGAGCCAAACTAAAAAGAATAATATAAATATCGTACCAGCGACACGACGAAGAAGAAAAGAGTCAATGACCACGAAATGGCAACCAAAACATACAAGAGTAATCCAGTAGCAAATAACACTGCTCCTTAAAATAACTTCAAAGGAATAAAACCTCCTTACAAACTAACTAACAATTTAAACAAACAAGCAAGAACAGAACAAAGTTCAATCGATTCTTGTATTGTAGATGTGGGAACCAAGTACAAAGACGACCGCTAGTTTATAGCCAATGTCGTCGCGTATCCATATAAATTGTGCGGGGAAATTCAACGGCCATCTGAAGACGATATAGCCATCTTGATGGATAGATTATAATGACGCTCGCACTTAGAATTGTGGCTGAATCGAACGAACAATCGATGTGAACGATTTGTTTGTGGAAGGGGAGCTAATTGAATGCGATTTTTGTTTGAATTGGTTTAGATGAGAAAAATAGGGGCCGCTTAATAGAAACGACAGTTTTGTTCGGATATTAACTAATTTGAAACGCACTGGTAATAGAAAAAAACGAAAAGTGAGAGAGAAAAATGTTGCCAAAGATCCAAAAGTTGATATGGCAAATGTTAACCAGCAAAAAACAAAAACAATCTTGCAAAGACAGAAATTAGTCGGCATCGTTTGACCACGAACAAATGTCACGAAAGAATTACAACATTGTACTCTGAAAGATTCTAACATCGGAGAAACAACAAAAGCTCCGCCGCGACTGCGCGTGCGTCTATCTTCGATCTCCGAGCAATATGGCGCCACGGTGCCGATTCTAAATCACCGTTTTAGACAAAAAACAACTCATTATCTATAGCAATTCATTATTAAGAATCGATCGGGTTCGGAAACTTGTTAAGAGACCGGGATGCTGTATTTCATTAGACGTCCATTTGAGGACGAAAATGTATTTATCAATATTATAAGATTTAGGTATGTCGTAAAGAATTTTGAACGTTTTTTGCAGATTTTTATTGAATGCGGTCTGCATATTTATTGGAGTTCGGCAGTTTTAAATAAGACACTATGACTAATAAATATGGAATTTTGTAAAATATTCGAAGATATATTTATGAAGTGCTTATTTACGAACTCTCCTAAAAGTTTTACTGCAACAATCCATGCACTCTGCCAGTTACTGCTACCGAATAGCCGTTACACAGCCAGCTCACTAATAGTGCCCAATAATATACATTAGCACTTCTAAGGGTACTTAACGCGGTGGGAATCTCTAGAAAGTTGTCACGAAAACCGGCTTAAACCAGAGTCGAATTTGCGAGAGAAACCCCGCAGGCAAGCACGTGTGCGAGTGTCCTTAATTATAGCTATGTGCGTCAAATATATCATGTAGGTAGTGTATGTACTCGCATTACCGTCACGCAAGGAATCCCAGGGGCAGGCCGATGTGGCTTAAGTCTCGAAGGTTTGAAGGTGGTAAATGTTGGAGCAGCCAACATAATGTGAGGGCTTGAGGAGGATTCTTCACCATTTAAGAGAGTCTCGATATGGGAGGTATTAAAGACTGTCTGAAAAAATCTTTCTAACATAACTGAATTTTGAAATTGCACCGAAAACCACTGTTACTGTGAACTGATCACGTTGCCAACTAAATTCTAATAAGATTCATTAAAAAATCAGCCTAAGAATTAACGATTGTTAAAGAATTGGTGATAGAATAGCCAATGATCTGTAGCGACACAATAGAATAGCTACTGAAGATAATAGTTTATTGTTAGTCGAAGTTCCGTGACTGTTAATGGATTATAAACCGTTGATGACCAATGTGAATGCTATAAATGACGTCATTCATCCATCATTAGATATTATGTAAACAATCAGAGGCATTAACTTTATCGCCCACCAATCTACAATTTGGTAAGGCAAAAGTTGATAGTTCAACAAAGATTTGTAATGACCTTTATGCACATTACATAATTCCTTTAAAAATAAATACAAAAGAAACCATTGTACAAAGTTAATAATGAGAACATTCTCTGGCAGTAATTTCAAATACCACGATCTGTGAGCTTATCGCTATAAACCCATCAGGTAATAAGGGACTGTGACTGTAATGTCCTACTATTTTATAAATATTTTGATGCTATTTTACTCGTAAAACAAAGACTGATTCTCTTAGTAAGTTGCATTGCTTGGCACGAAGTACAATTATAAATTATGGCTGGAAGAATTCCGAAACAACGTTTACGTACACAGCTGTGGGAAATAGGAATTGTTTCTAAATTTTGGTCTTCTTGGATGTAACAGCAAATCTGTTATGGAAAATGGAAAACGCTGTGACTATTTTTGATGTGAAATATCTGGGTGCGCCAAAGTTCACCTAAAATTTCAACTCCGATAATTGGAAATCCGAAAATGTTCTTCCTAACATTTTTCATCCTAACAATCGCAATTCCTAACTTCTCTGTCTCTAATGTTTTCATTCCGAAGCATTCGACTTCATAATGTCTGTAGCAATAAACATCTATTACACTATTATTTGTTTTCCTATATTTTCTCAACATAACCATCTTTTACACTATTATTCAAAGTCATATCTTTTTTTTTGTTTATATTACTTTTTATTCATAATAATCAGTATTATAAAAGGTCCCATTAAAATAGGTGGACAAAATTTTAGAAATCATTCAGACCGCTAAAATAAGGACAATAGCAAAAAAAAATATAAGAATAAGAAATAAAATACCTACTTTTATAGGATGAGTTTGTTCTAGAGTGCCGGCAATTTATTATTCTAAGTCAAAATAAAATCACTTTATATATAGTGTTTTCTTTTTGTTTAGATGTCTTTAGTTAGGCTTACTAAACGCTGTGTTAAAATTTGTCCACCTATTTTAATGGGACCTTATATACTATGCAAAGATCTCAAATTAGCATATTGTTGTACTTCATTGAACGTTTTTCCTGTTTTGATTGAGATGGACAAATTGTATCTGGCTTTTTGAAATAAAGATTATTATTATTATTATTCCCTTTATTCATAAATTAACAAATTTTATACATTTTTAAATATTTCCTATAAAAACAAAAAAAAAAACATTTAAAAATATAAAAAACTGTAGCCCACCGGTATCGGGAACAGGGTCCAAGCTACCGGCGGTCAGGGCTCCAGAGAAAGGAACCTCCTAACAATGCGAGCCGTGTCCAGGAGTACCGCTTTCTGCATCAAGCCCTTGATCCAGCTGCCTAACGAGAGCCTCCTCAGGTGTTGGTCGAGGCTCTTGGCAATTAAGCCATTGGCTGTAACGACTATCGGCACAATGATCGCTGAGTCCACATCCCACATGTCGACAACCTCGCGAGCCAAGTCAAGATACTTGATTTGTTTATCTTTCTCGGCTTTCACGAGGTTCTCGTCATGCGGGACGGTTATGTCAACAATCATTGCGCGCCGCTCTGATCGATCCACCACCACTATATCAGGCTTATTAGCCATAATAGTCCTGTCAGTGATGATGGATTGATCCCAGTACAGTGTGATACTGCCATTATCGAGAACTGGGTCGGGCACATACCTGTAGTACGGCACTTCTGATTCCACAAGGTTGTATTTCAGAGCAAGTTGCTGATGGATAATCCTGGCTACAAGGTTGTGTCTATGCAAGTATTCTCCGTTAGCCAGACGAGAACACCCGGAGATAATGTGACGGATTGATTCGCCCGGACGGTGGCATGCCCGACATATGTCAACCGTACCGTCCTTCACAATAAATCTCCGGTAGTTATTCGTCATCATAACTTCGTCCATAATTGCACAGACAAAACCTTCGGTTTCTCCAAAGAGTTCCCCGGAACGTAGCCAGGTTACGGACGCTAGGAAATCTACATCGGGCCCGTGTAGGGCCCGGAAAAAGCGTCCGTGGAGCTCCTTGCTCTGCCATACTTCCATGCGGTCTTTAGTGTCAAGCACTACAGGTTTGCGCCAGTTCTCTTTAGCCAAGGAGAGCGGGGTGAGGCCCTTGTCCACCGCGACAACATCTCGATGCATCCCCACGTCGGCTTCCAGGAAATATTCCCTGAGACTGCATATCTCACGATTGTGCAGAGTCTTAGCATTTAAAAAGCCTCGACCTCCACACTTCCGCGGGATATACAGTCTCATAACCGAAGAACGTGGGTGATGCATTCGATATGCCGTCAACAATGTACGGACCCGCCTATCCAGGGCGTCTAGCTCTGTTTGAGTCCATTTGAGTATGCCGAAAGAGTACATCAAAACCGGCATGACCCAACCGTTGAAGGCACGTACCTTATTTCCGCCTGACAAAAGACTATTAAATACCTTTCTCAGGCGGCCAAAGAAGCGCTCCTTCAACGATTGTTTCATGTCGGCAACGTTGATGCCCAGCGCTTCCGACATACCCAAATACTTATAGGTTTCGGTTGCTGAGAGGGATCTAAGATTTATGGAACCTGTGAGCTGGGTTCCAACAGACTCCACAATCCTCCCTCGCTTTACATGCATGACCGCACACTTGTCAACACCGAATTCCATCCTAATGGCGCCACTGAAAGCTTCAGTGACCTTCAGTAGCTCCATCAGGTGCATATCATTCGTGGCAAAAAGTTTTAGGTCATCCATGTAAAGGAGGTGAGATATAATCTGACCACCTCTCTTCAACCGATAGCCCAGACCTGAACCCTCCAGCAGCGTGCTAAGAGGATTCAAGGCTAAGCAGAACCAAAGTGGACTCAAACTGTCGCCCTGAAATATACCCCGCTCTATCCTTATCGGTTCGCTATTCCTCTGGATCTGTCGACATCCTGGATAGCGAAGGACTGTCCTCCATTGCCCCATACACGACATCAGGAAGGTGCGCAGGGTTGCATCAATTTTATACAACTCTAGCACCCTCATGAGCCATGTATGTGGCACCGAGTCATAGGCCTTCTTATAGTCTATCCAACATGTCGACAGATCCTTTCGGGAACTGCGAACCTGTTGGCTAATGGCCATATCAATGAGGAGTAGCTCCTTAGTACCACGGGACCCGTTCCTACATCCATTTTGAGAAGCAGACATAACACAATTTTCGTTAATATGTTTATTAATTTTAGCTCTCAAAATGGAGGTAAGAACTTTATAGACCGTTGGTAGACACGTAATCGGTCTATAATTTTTGGGTTCCGCAGTACTACCCGATTTATGGAGCAGGTGGGTTATTCCAGTCGTCAGGAACTCTGGTAGCGACCCTGACTCTAAGGCTGACTGGAACAGGGCTGCCAAGCAAGCATGCGATCTTGTGATCCATTTAACCCAAAAGTTGTGCAGTCCGTCCGGCCCTGGTGATTTCCAATTAGGCAACGGACGGACTGCACAACCTACATCTTGGGGGCTGATCGTTATTGCCCCCATTTCTGTTATTGGATCGCACGCTCGCTCGACCTCCCGAGTCCATTCACCCTCGGCATGACTGACAGGTACCGACCAGATGTTGCGCCAAAATGAACACATGGCGTTATCATCCGGTAGGCACGTGTCAGTCACACCTTGGTCCGGTCGCTCCCATGCTCTATAAACCCACCTTTCATCGCTTTGGAAGGTGCGATTTAGAGTGTACCGTTCCGCCCGACGCTTATACCTACGGATACGGTTTGCCCATGCATACACTTTCTGCTTCCAGAAGTCGATGCGCTCTGTGATACAGGACATGTAGTCTCGAGGACTGATATCAGTCCCCGCAAATGCCCGCCTCACAAAGCGCATCACTCGAGGGCGATTGTTGCCCTCCCGGAAGCAGGTTAGTTTGCCGATGAACGCTCTGGCCCCAGCAATGCGTCGTTCAATCCTGTACTGCCAAGCCGGTACGGCTGGTTTCGGTCGTGTAGCTCTATCATCCGGAAATTTGACATGAGCTACACGACATGCCGTTACAGCCGCGCAATACAGGATTGAATGAGCATCAGTGAGGTTTTCGCAGTTATCAAAATATCTTGACAACTGCGAATCCAGAGCAGCCACCAGCGCCCTATTTCTGTTATGCATGGGCAAACGAGGTAAACGTGGTCTAAGTTCGGGCGTCATGAACCGATACTCTCGGATCGCACCCTCCAAAGTACTCCTCATCTCCTCACTGCACTGTGTACTTACATCAGTAACCATGTCACTACTCACGTCGTTTTCGCGAATATCTGTTGTGGTAGACTGTGGTGGTACCACAACCTGCGACGGCGTAGCAATGACATGGCTACTCATTTCAGTCCGCAAGCGATCAAGTACGGTGTCATCCAACATACAATTACGCTGAATGACTCGCACCTGATCCGACAGTCGTTGTGCCGATACGTTGACAGCCGGTTCAAGCACCTGAAACAGAGAGAGCATCCGAACACGGTACGCGGTCAGGTTGTTTCCTCCCCCTGTAGCCCCATAGTATGAGCGCATAACGTTCTCGTTGATGGATTGCGTCCATCGCATGCGCTGCACACTTCCGCCGGGAGCTGGGACCCTATCAGAAGCCGGTGGGCCTCGAGGTCCTAAGCCGCCTGGCGGCCGGCGTCCTCTCCGTCGCCGAGCAGGTGGTGGCGTCGGGGACAGCGAGAAATACTCGTCGCTCGAGCTCGACGCAACTGCCGCGGTCGGTGTCACAGCACTCACGCTGGGGCTAGGTTCCGGTGGCGGCGAGGCGGAGCTGAGCGACGGGTCCGGTGGTGGAAGGCGTGCGCGTCTTGCTCTAGCTCTTGTCAACATTCTTTCGGTCTTTAAATCATTTTTGGTGTTTTATGGAATGACACGGAATGACATATGTCATTTTTTTCTTCTGTTCGGTTTTCTTCTAATAAGTCTCATTTTATGGATATTTCTTTTATTTCGGTTTGTAAAATCTATTACATATATATAGATATTTGAAAACGGAGGTACCAAATCGTTGAAATGCAATTGTATAAAAATTAAAATAAAATAAAATCGGAAGATGAACCAGAAAGACGTCTGTCGACTTTAGTGTTGCCAGATTATTATTATTATTATTAAAGATATCCATAGGTTAGGTTAGGTTAGAACTGTGACCAACTACGCGTGAGCCGAGCGAGCGAAGCGAGCGGTGCCGCGGCAGCGGCCGGCGAGCGCTACCTCGAAATTGGTCGCGAAATTTTTCTAAGTATTTTTTTCATAGTGCCCCCAAGACGACACTCTGACCTGAATTTCATTCATTTATTTTATTTCAAGACAAAAATCAGTGAAACGACCTTTAATCATTCTAAACAGTTGTATGAGTGAAAATATTATGGTAATTATGTTTAGGAATAAAAGCGTTAGGATAAAAAACAGTAGGAGTTTAAATATATTTACACTAATGATATTATGAATTCCAATTTTCGGAAACATGAGTGTTATGAACATCGTCGGTAGGATTACAAATAGTATGAATGAAAACTTTAGGATGAAAAATTTTAGGAAGAGTGATCATTCGGATTACAAATCGTTAGGAAGAACAATTTCGGATAAAGAACTTTAGGTGAGCCAATATGGACCCGAAATATCTATATGCGCGTCTAGGCAGTAAAACCGACACGTATGATGTGACATCTTTGAATAGAGATGATTTAAAGATTCAACACAATAAATTAGAAAAAGCGTAGATTAATACCAAAAGCCGTTTTCACACTAGCCATTATTATTCAGAAGGATCTAGGCACAATGATCCGGATATAACTATTATCTTCACCCGGTTGGTTTTCCCAGACAATATAGGTGTAATCGACCCACGCACTGAATAGGACACAAATGGGAAATCTATGTAGGTTGACGTCGTTTGTCATAAGATAAGACATGCCTATTGTTATGTGATCATTGTTATTAGATCATTCCTCTTTAATTCTGATTTGTAAATCTGATTCAATTGTATTTATACTTTGTCAGCCAATATTACCAAGAGGTAAAATATTATCCAGTTACCTACTGGGTTGTAGAGTTCAGGGGGTCTAAAATGGCCACTTTTGCAGATCTTAATGTGAATTGCGTTTAGAAGCGTAAAATGGACTTTTCATAATAAAAACTGCGTCTGTGACTATTTTAAGAATGTTAACGCAATTCATATTATTTTCCTACTAAGATGTATTTTACTAAATTGTTACAGACGCAGTTATTATAATGAAAGGTCCATTTTACGCTTTTTAACGCAATTCATATTATGATCTGCCAAAGTGGCCGTTTTAGACTGGCAGATAGGCAGTTCTATTCAGCTACATCCGGTTAGACTAGGCAGTGATGATTACTTTGGTGGTGACCATGACCGTCCCTCCTGACCGTTTTCGGTCAAAGCAGCTACTAATCCCTCAACAGGGACTCAGACCTCCTCTCTAGGATGGGAATGGGCTATAATCCACCACGCGTGCCCATTGAGGGTGGGTAGACGTCACATGTCAAAATTTTACATGGTTCTATGACATGCCGATTTCCTCACGATGTTTTCCTTCACCGTTTTGAAAGCAGTGGTGATGAAATAAATCACACAAAGAAATGCGCCCCACGACTTAGTGTTCGTAAATCGGGGCCGCAGCCACCACTGCTCTCACTGCTATTTTTATTAGTTTTGATATTTCATTACAGTTATTCTTTCCTCGTTTCACTTGTGCTTCTATTACGAAAAGATCTGTACCTAGCTGATACCTATTCTTTCACATAGCAATACTTATCTTCTTCTTTTTTTTGTATTATTGCACGATAATTAACCAGTATCTCTTTTTTCGTCTTTGTAAAAAGATACTGCTTTACAATATTTTAGTTGTGATAAATGCTAGAATTTTGAGCAGGTATATTAATGTTTAGGTAGTATCTTGAATTATTGACCAATTCTGCCCGACTCTTACGCAATTTAAAGAAAAGTAATTTAAACCAGTTACTACCATTTTAAATGTAAAGAAACCAGATCCACGTCCAAATTAATCTCAATAAACAGCCTCGCTTGCTGGCTGTCTAATAAACAACGTGAGTGGGCCACTCGGGCCATACATCGTACAAGTGGGCCACAATCGCCCAATTTTGCCCAAAGTGTCACATAACAGCTGATCACAACATGCCGTGAGCTTGTGCTAAAAACTCGTGACTCCACCTCACGATGTGAACGGAACCTGTCAACTGACATGTATTGTTCGTTCACCCTTACATTGTCGCCATTGATCTGCGAATGTCGATCTTATCGTTCAACAATCGTAGGGAAATTTTAACCAGATTTGTGTGAATCTTGCGTGGTATTGACTCTTACTTCGTGCCGTGGTTCGGCTTATAAGGTAAGCCCCTGACAGTACATATGTAGTACTAATTTGCAGTTTGTTGGCGGTGCGAAGCTTTGTTCGCTTTAAGTCCAAAATAGTAAGTACTTGTAAGTTGTAATTGTTGTGCCATAGAACTATAAACTGCGGTTTATCCTTCTACAGCCCTGCCTTGTAAAGCTCCCATACTTAAAAGGTTTATGATCTTTGAAACATTATATTTTCCAGGAATTCATTCAGTTCGTTTCGTATGGTCAATTAGAGTCTGCCGACAAACTGTCACGCAGTTTGGTGGGTGTATTAACTGTAGTACAAAATGTTCGGTCGAGTTTAAATGGTTTATTTATTTATTGCATTGTACCATTAATTTTAAGAACAACTAATCTAGTAACAAATTAAACGTTTTCAAGACCTGAAGCAATTAATAGGAGCAACACTTAAATAGTAATCCTCCGATCTATTACCCGTTACACGATATCAAAATAAACGTAAACCAAATCCTCTGATTGTACATAGGCACATTTATTTCTAAGATAATAGCTTATAAACAAATGGATCGAGATATCGCTTTGCTATGGTCGCTAGTCGCTACACTCCCTCCCTTTACAAGATGTAATCTTACAAACAAATTGCATTTGTGCATGCCATCATCAATTATTTTTATCATTTCGCTCACGATTAATTGTGCTCATTGGATATTCTTATCGATATATTTTTCTACTACAATCTTATCCTTGGACACCCTTAAGAATCCTAAAAAGAAATATCGGCAGCATAAAATATTTATTTATTCTTTTACTCTCATCATTTGCCTAGCCTTTAGAACTATGTTGGTATCGGCGTCCAGTCTAACCGGATGCAGCTGAATACCAGTATTTACACGGAGACACTGCCTATCTGACCTCCACAACCTAGTTAGTACTGAGTAATAGTTGTCAGACTCTACGGTCAGTGACTACGTGTAACAACTGTCAAAGAACTATAAAAGACAGCCGGGACGAACGGCTTAACGTGCTTTCGGAGGCACCGGAAGAAGCTTGTGATGACCCTGCTTTTAGGAAACTTGCTAGTATAATGGGTGATCAGATCACCCATCCAGGGGCTAACCTAGACAAGCGCGGAAAACCTAAAGATCGACCCAGAGCGAAGGGTAGGTATTATTTAGCTCTTAGCTTCATTATTTTGCTGTATCAGTTGTTAAAGATTGTCTTTGTACCTGTGGTTGCATGCAAATTGAAAATGCAAAAAACTATCCAGAAATAGCTTTTTCGCAACATCTGTCAATTCGCAACACGATTTTTTATCATTCAAAATTCATTTTTTAACATAAAAAGTGCAAACCCGTGAAATATAATTTGCCGGATTGAATGTCGGTATTGTATGAAAAAAGACAAGTTATTACGTTAGTTCTCGTTTTTCTAAACAGCTATAAACTTTTTGATTTATTATTTCGGTATTCAAAATTGCCGAGAACCGTGGAATTATTTTTTCTTGTCATGAAGTGACTTCGAAATTCAAAATTGATAGACAGTAATAATATCCAATAGATTTTAAATTAAGCGCGTCAATGTTGTACCTTTTAGCAAAAGAGGTGGGGAGCTATATAATTTTAGAGGATATTAAAAATACGGTAAATAAAACCGCTATTTTTGTCTATTACGGATGCTGTCATCATCTAAAGAAAATACAATATAAAATGATGTGCCTACAGTAGTATAAAAATCCAGACATATAAAAAACATTTTAATGAGACAAATTCGTTACTAATTTATTGATATTCTTTAGTTGTTTAAAAAATCGATCTCATAACCAGTGGGTGGCCTAGCATGAATATATTTAAAGCGATTTAAATTTTAATTAGACCATTATTTCTATTTATGATATGCGTCCATAAAAATTAAACACAACGACTCTAGAAACCGTAATTCACGCAAAGATTTTCATCTAAATATGCAATCTTATAATTTGCTAATTCAATCGAGTAGTTTTTATTGCATCAACTTGTATCATAAACACAGCTACATGCTCTTTCCTATGGCTTTCTTTATTTAGCTTATTATCAGTGCAGTGCGATGCGCGCTCGAACGCAGACGTGTTTCCACTGTGCACGGCACGAATTTTATTCGCGAATCGCGCGGCTATAGCCGCTGCCCGTGAACACTATGAGTTCCAAACAGCTCATAGTGAATGAATTGCTGGCTTTCCTGGTCCATGCTATCGACTACATGGACGAGGTGAGCATCCTGCAAATATGCCGGTCAAATTTCAAAGAGGACGACATCAGCAGCGGGAAACTCCTACTGTTCCAGTCGCTTGGGAAAATAGACCAGATGCCCTCTCGCCGAAGAGATGGAACCGAGAAGAGTCTTCAAGACATCATCGATATGCTGAAGAAGACTGACCCGGACGACGTGCCAGACTTCGTGGCGAAGCAGCTGAGTAAGCTGCCCCCCGTCACTTTCGATCACGTCGACGTTACTCGGCTGCTAAAGGACATCACTACCTTGAAGGTGGAGATGACCAAAATGCAGTCCAGATTAGAGGTTACAGAAAAGTCCAATACTGAGCTACGTTCGGAAATAGCATTATTGCGCAACGTTGGTTCGGTAATTGGGTCATCAGAGGCCTCAGAGGTAAACACACGCCGAGGGGCGCAGAATGCATCCATCGGCAGTTTTACCGATAGCGCTGACCAAGCGCCGCCCGCCGTCGTCACCCGCGCCACAACACCGGCCGCGGAAACGTCACGCGTAGGTACGTCGACCCCTAAACGTGCCTATGCAGAAATTGCCACCAGCGGCAAATCTGATGCGTTGCAGTCTAAGCGACAAATCAGAAAAGGGGATAAGCAGGCTCAACCTGCCCAGCCTGCGGTCCGTTGCTCCGTCCCAAGAACGAGCCAGGTTGATGAGGAAGGCTTCACTAAAGTGGAAAGGAAGAAGAAGAAGTCCTGCTCTCGCAACCTCTGCGGTACTGCACCGAGTGGTCCTAACATGCTGCTCCGCCCTGCTGTGCCTACGACGCAGCTGTACGTTTCACGACTGCATCACACCACGACGATTGAGGAAGTGGTGCAGTATCTGAAAGTGAAGACCAACTGGACTCTGAGGGTCGAAAGGTTGGAATCGCGCCACAACATCAATTTTAAGTCATTTGTGGTGCGTGTTCCAACCCAACATCTTCAGACCTTTTTGAAGGAGGACTTTTGGCCGAAAGGTGTCGTTTACCGACGTTTCCGAGGACGGTTACGCGACACCTCGCAGCGAAACACGACGCCGATATTACGTGTTTAGTTTTAATTAAAGTGTAATGTTAAATATGTATTAGTTTGTTATTTCTGTATTCTTATTGTATGTATTTTACTTATGGGCCTTAGTTGCCTGAAATAAAATGATTATTATTATTATTATTATTATTATAATATTAGTAGTACATTAAACGGAAAGGGAATATAATGATTAGAAAAATCTTCTTCTTTATATTTCGGTTAGCGCCTAACCTGGGCCCCGAGTCTGCTATTCAATAGTGTCAGAATGGTCTATCATTGATCTCATAATTGTTGATTTTGACAAGTAGAATAGAATTTTGTCATCAATCAACAATTATGAGATCAATGATAGACCATTCTGACACTATTGAATAGCAGACTCGGGGCCCTGGTATCAGAGTTTTTATGCTGCCCGTGGACCTCTGACACGGCTTTACATGCTGTCGAGAAATATCTCTCAGGCATGCTGGATTCCTCACCATGTTTTCCTTCACCGAAGCAAGTAGGTAATAATTATACAAAACGCACATGACTCCACAGTCACACTA